>OU744357.1:36530131-37782247 GCA_916610255.1 Lasioglossum lativentre | reverse complement strand
CTGCAAAATCGATTTTCAAAAAATTCCGGAAAATTTAGATTTTGTGGCAAAAAATTCGAAAAAATTCACAGTCTTGTATGTTGTCAGATAGAACATTCATGAATTTTTTCACAATTTTTTATTAAGCAGAACATGCGAAATAGGGCATAATTGATTAAACCATTCTCACTCTATAACTACCCCTGTGCTAGAGGTACCGACTTAAAACTTGCTACAGAGTGTTTTCTATGCGAGTTCTGTCGAATGGTACGAAGAGAGATCAATTTGGTTAGAGGGCATATGTGAGAACCCCCATAAGGTCGATTTATACTATCAGCACAGACACGTAGCGTGTCCGATCAGACAAATATTCTTCAATGCATTTGAGTACAAGTGTTTATACAATCCGTATCGGAACGGCACAGACACGTGCCGGTACTTGTCCGACAGTCCATTTATACTATCAGCACAGACACAGAGCGTGTCCGATCAGACAAATATTCTTCAATGCATTTGGGTGCAACTGTTTATACTATCCGTATCGGCAAGGCACAGACACGTGCCGGCACCGGTCTGACCGTCCAACATTCTCGCAAAGAATACTTTAGTGGTTGGTGCCGGTGCGAATAGTATGCATGTGTTCCGATTCGGTTCAGACTAGGCTGAAAATCATGAGTCAAATTTTTGTAGCTTATTGCAACATTGACCAATGTAGGAAATAGTATGGCGGCACTCTTATCTGTCAAAAACATTGTTAATCGCTCAACTTTAAATAGTCATAACTTTTGAACCACCGATCTCCTAGGATTAAAACTTGGATTTTTGCATTTTCTCGCCAAAATCTACAGGATTACATGAGAAAAAGGCAAAAATTTCTGATTACGTAAGGTACAGTGTAGCCTAAGATAATACTCGGAAAAAGGATTGCTGATGCGAGGGTTGAATTAAAACCAGTATTGAGGTGAAGCCGTCCGCCAACGAGTGCGATTTAATATAAAACCAAGCCGTCATATAGTAAACTAATTGTTCTAACATCTCAAAAAAAAAATCCAGGTCTCATGTTCCAATATTAAATAAGTTATCGTAGCGGATAACATAAGAATGATAAAATAATAGATTAAGTATTATAGATTTTAAGTAATATGCTCATAAGCTTTATTAATCTGAAACTCTAAAAATACGGATCTAATATTTTTACCATACACAATAGATTTTAGTATACACTTGTAGGATTTGCCTAATTGTAGTATATTTTTTATACGTGTAGAAGGTTCAAAACATATTGCTATTTGCTGTGCTTCTTTCGGAACGGTGCCGATACGGACACGTTCCGTGTCTGTGCGGATAGTATAAATCGACCTGCTATACGCTTGTTTCCTGAGAAATGGTAAATTGTGATATGTAACCGCCTTTCCGCGAATGTACCATTCAATCATTTTTACCAAGTATTTCGAAGATATACATTACGCACTGTTTTTCTGAATATTTATGATTATCCAAAATTAACATTACTTTAAACAATCAATATAATTATTGATTGCGTTTATCATACATATTTCAGTTTTTAAATTGAAATTCAAAAATATTTATTCAATAACATATTTTCCATTCTGAGGTAACTCATCATGTCATTGAATAAACCTGTGAATAAATATCTTAATTTTATCCTTGCATTGTAATTTAAAAACGTTACGAATTTTCGTTCCAACCGAATACTCACAAACATTGTAAATATACATAAACAAACCAAGTTTCTTATAATATAAACAATGCAACAGTATAAATTAAACTTAATACAACTAATATTGTTGTAATCGTAAATAAAGATAAAAATATTACTTTATGGCAAAGATTGCAAGCGTAACTACATCGAAGGTAAGGTAATGCAAATGGAAGCATCAATTGAGTACATTGGAGATTGTTATGCAGCTGTAAAACATAAAAGTTAATAAATCGATAGATAAAGATTTTCGAAAAGAAAAACCAGAAATAGATCCTAAAGCCCAACTTTAAGGGTTATTTTCACCCTTTCAACATGGATGATCAAAAAAAAAATACGTGTCTAATATTTTTCCAAAAACTAGCTCTCACTCAAATTTGATCAAAATCGATGTGTCCAGTGTTACGAGCCGAGGATTAGGCAAGCTATTAATATTGACTCGTAACTTACAGAAATTAAGTAGATACACCTCGAGCGGCATAGGTGTATCGTCGTAGAATACCAACTATTGGAACTTCGAAGAGTATGTGAATAATAAAGATAGACTCTACTATTATTAACACAGAGTTATATATTCTCATTTAAACTCCAGACAATACAATTTGTATAGTTTGTCGCGGTTTGTCTATCTAACACTCCCAGTTTTAACGTACCGAGAAATGTGGGGGCGATCATTCATGTTATAGGCACTGTCTGGTAAAACTGCTTGAAAAGGACTTTGATTAACCGATCTTGCTCGAACTGACTCGGTTTTATCTTGAGTTAAGATCACTTGAAACACCCGATTAATAGAAGGATCCATGTCCCTTAAAATCGGCCTAAACGATAGTGGGGACCACGTACTACTTCTCATTAGATTTGGATTCTTGGAACGTATGCAACTCGCTGCATAGTCAAAAGAGCTCTAGTTCTTTACAATTTTGATTAAGCCCTTTGTTCTTGAATAGGCCCTCTGTTCCGGTACATATCTCCGAAAGGGTAAAGAGTCACAAACGGAAAAGTCAGCACACGTAACACCAGATTCGATATATCCCCCTTTTCCAGATTCTATATCATACACTGAATTTAATGGTAAATCAAAGGGCCTAGCCGATTAAGATGGTCAAAACTGCCCTTAGAGGTTTTTCAATGACTCCCTACGAAAGCTGACCAAGAAAAATCCCTCTAAGTAAAATTTAGAATAAATTAGATTTCGCGCTATTCCGTTCTCTTATGCTTCCTAAAATTTTGAAAAATATGTAGCATATTATGGATCCTAAGACGCATTTTAGAGAATTTTTTCAGATTTCTTTTGTTGCAGACTGTGGACGTAAAAACTGAAAAACCTAAAAAAATCGGAAAAATGCATATTCCTCGAAAATATGAAAACAATTCTATTCTTCTGTTTAGTTCCCTGATAAAGTACTATAACAGGCAGTGTCCTCATTTTTTTTAGATGTTTTGTTGTGGGAGATCATTGTCAAAAACAAGAAAAACCGATTTTTTCGACATTTCTGCTGTGAGGAGGAAAGTTACACTTGCTAAGAAATGTGATTTAAGAGATAGAAAAAATTGTATTCTGCGTGATATATACCAAAATGTTCGTAACAGTTGTAACATCGCCGGTTCGCAGAGCTATTAATTTTTTTTCCCATACAACATACTTTATTTGTTCAATTTTTTATTATTGTATGGTTTATTCATATGATTTTAACAATATTTTAAAGTAACATTTTCCAGTAACATACATACAAAAATAGTTTTAATGAACGTTGTTTAATAGTTTTAACCATTAGGAAAACATTGCGTACACAGATTCTTAAATGTTCTATAAACGTTGTTACGAGCCAGGGCCGCGAGCAGCGCGTGCGGCTGGCGAAGGGTTGTTACCCTTGAAATAAAGTTACAATTTGTTAGTTAGGAATACAGTCAACCGCAGACGAACCTGAACCGTAATCACGTGAAAAGGGAGCTGCTAGGAAGGTGTAGAAGAGACACGCAGACGGACCTGATGCATATTCACGTATCAGGGAGCTGCTAGGAGGTTGTAGAACAGTGAGGATGCACCCAATGCAAGATTAGGTAGCCGCTGGGAGGTTGGATGAATTACAGACGAACCTGATGCGTAGTCACGTAATCAGGGAGCTGCTAGAATGCGGACGAACCTGATGCATAACCAAGGAACCGCAAGGACGGTATCATTTTCGTGGACGAACCCAGTGCAAAAGTGGGGTGTCACTAGGTTGGATAAATCTTTATTTGGACTATTGTTATGGCGCGAACGAACATGATGCGTAATCAGGAAGTCGCTAGGATTGTTAGTAGGCATCGTAACTGTTGGAATGTATGATACATTTATAGTGTGCATGATGCGTGAGACGGTGTGTGTGCGTGGTTCCCCCTCCAGTGGGACAGCGACCGGCAAGACATTGCGCAGGAGAGGTTGCGCGGTTTGCGTTAGCGAGCAGATAGATAGAGAGATTCGTAAAGAGAAACACGTGTCGAGATAAGCTGTATTATACGTTTATATATATATTAAATATCTTTATAGTTTACAGAAATAGTAAAAGAACCTAATTTATCCCAAATCCTTTCATGGTAGCAGAGCGTGGTTCTCTGGCTGATTTGGGATTGGTTTAAGTGATTTAGTATCGTCCAAAAGAAAAGGTTTCGAACACGAAGGAACGTTCGAGAACAAAGAAGAATCCAAAATGGACAAAAAGGAAATAACGATACCAGTATTCGATGGAGAAGATTATAACATGTGGAAGAAAAGAATAATAATGTTTCTAAGGTTTAAAAAATGTGCTGAAGTAATCACCAGAGGGAAGGTGGCAGCAGATAAAGAAGACTGAGATGAAAAAGACTTGAAAGCTATAAATTATATCTATAGTGCGATATCGAACAAACAATTGGAGTTTGTGTGTGAAGAAAATACAGCTTATGATATTATAAGAAAATTGGACGAGATATATTTAAAGGAATCTACGGCATTACAAATAGTGTGCAGAAATAGACTGGAAAAAATGAGACTAGAAAAGTATAGTGATACAGCAACCTTTTTCAGCGAATTTGAAAAATCGGTAAACGAATTGAGAAGTGCAGGTGCGAATGTAAGTGAAAAAGAGAAGTTAAACTATATGCTTAACACGCTGCCGAGCCAATACAGTTACATTGGCGATTTAATAGACACTCTAAGGGAAGTGGACCAAACGGCAGCATATGTCAAAAATAAGATTCAGATTGCTGAAATGAAAAATAATAATGACACAGGTGAAGCAAGATCGAACGTATTCGCAGCAAAAAAGGATCAAAAAGGAGGTTGCTTCAAATGTGGAAAATTTGGGCACTTTGCACGTGATTGCCAAGATGGCTACCAAGCCGGTCATAACGGTTTCAATGGCGGAACATGGCGAGGATCAACACGTGGTCGCAGCCGAGGCAGAGCCGGAAGGGGCAGATACGACAGGGGACGCGATAACTTCCGTGGTCGACAAGGATCCAACACGCATGAGCAGAACGGTGGATTCAGCACGAGCGCATGGGTGGCTACAGTGCACGTGTCGCAAAACAGTGAAAGTAATAGGTTAGAAAACTATAAAATAGAGTGGCTATTGGATAGTGGTTGTACTGATCATATAGTCAACAATGACAATTATTTTGAGAAATGTGTAGTGTTAAAAGAACCAGTTAATATTTATCTAGGAGATAATAGATATATACAAGCGACGAAAATAGGAACTGTAATAAGTTATTTTAGTGCGTTCGGCGAGCGAAATAAAGTGAAAATGAACAATGTGTTCTATGCGGAAAAAATGAATACAAATTTAATAAGTTTTGGAAAGTTAACAGATAGCAATACGATTATTTCAACGGGAAATATAGCAAAAATAATAGATGAAAATAATAAGTTAATAGCTGTAGCGTATAAAGAGAATCGAACGTATAAGATGAAAAGCACATTAGAATTAAGAGAAAAGTCGGTAAATGCAGTCGCCTGCAGTAACAATGATAAAATAAATATGTCTTTAAAAGAGAAATGGCATAGGATGTTGGGACACGTAAATTTTGGCTATCTAAGTACGTTAAGCAAGCAACAGTTGTTGACAGGAATTCCGAGGGAACTGGGATCAGAGTTCATGAAGTGCAAAACCTGCATTGAAAATAAGATGCATAATCTACCTTTCAGTAATAATAGAACTAAAGCTAAAGACATTTTGGAAATTATTCATACGGATGTTTGTGGTAGCTTTAGAACAGAGGGTTTAAAAGGAGAAAAGTATTTTGTCTCGTTTATCGATGACTATAGTAAAATAGCCAAAGTTTACTGTATAAAATCTAAGGATGAAGTATTCGATAGTTTAGTAAGATTTATAAATGAAGTTGAAAATGTAACTGAAAAGAGAGTTAAAGTTTTGCGTTGTGATAATGGTAAGGAATATTTAAATAATAGATTCTATAAATATACCAAAGAAAAAGGAATAACCATAAACAGCTGTCCAACGTACGTACATGAATTGAATGGTACGGCAGAGAGGTTTAATAGAACCATAATGAATATGGCACGTTGTCTATTAGAAGAGGCAAATGTACATAAAAGATTTTGGCCAGAAATACTTTGTGCAGCGACATATTTAAAGAATAGAACGTTAGCGTCCACGATAGAAAAGAAAACACCGTATGAAATTTTCTTCAAAAGAAGAACGAATGTAGAAAATTTGCGTTTGTACGGGAGCAAAGTTTTTGTCAAAAGGCCTGAACAGTGTAGAGTTTCTAAATGGGACGCAAAGGCTGATATGGGTATTCTTTTAGGCTATAGCGATGTTGGATATAGAGTCCTTATGAACAATAAAATAGTAGTTGCAAGGCACGTAGAGATTGTAGGAAGAGATGAAAATTGTATTGGTATTAATTACAACAGTGATAACATTGAAAGCGATGCTAGTCTTAATGAAGATGAAAGCGATGATGAGAATGTGTTTGATAGCGAACTCGAAAAGTTAGAAAAGAAAGAGTGTGAGAACCTAGAGTTAAAAATTCCACGTAGATCTGAACGCGAGAAACGAAGTCCAGTAAGATATCCTGAGAACAGTTCATCTCATATTTATGTAAACTATTGTAGAATAGACACTCCATATACATTTGAGGAGGCGGTAAACAGTAAAGATTGTAAAAACTGGATAAAGGCAATGGACAGAGAAATAGAGAGTTTAAATGACAATAGGACGTGGGATTTAGTCAACAAAATACAAGGAAAAGAGGTTATAGACGTAAAATGGGTATATACAAGAAAGTCAGACGATGTGTATAAAGCCAGGTTGGTCGCGAGAGGCTTTCAACAGAAAAATGTGATTGACGACATATACGCACCTGTAGCAAGAACTCAGACTCTAAAAGTCATGTTGGCATTTTGTTGTCAGTCGGGTTTCATAATAGAACAAATGGATGTAGTCACAGCATTTCTTAACGGTGGAGTAAGCTCAGAAGTATATGTCAGTCAACCTGAAGGCTACGATGATGGAACAAGTAGGGTGTGTAAATTGCTGAAGGCTTTATATGGATTACGAGAGAGTCCACGAGCATGGTACAAGTGTTTTGATGATTATGTGACAGGCTTAGGTTTTAAAAGAAGTAATGTGGACTATTGTTTATACACCTATGGAAAAGGAATAGAAGCTATATACCTATTAATATATATAGATGATTTGCTAATTTGTTGTAAAAGCAAAAGCAAAATTCAGAATATAAAAAAGACTTTCTCAAAAAGGTTCAAAATGAAAGATTTAGGTGAGATTAAAGAATACCTGGGTATAAATGTACAGTACGATTATCGAGAATGCAAAATGAAATTAAGCCAACTTAAATATATAGAGTCACTAGCTAATAAGTACCAAATACAGAATGGAAAACTATACAGCACTCCTATGGAAACAGATCTCAAAATTGAAAAGAGAGAAGACTGCGAATCGAATATTAAATATAGAAATTTGATAGGTGCGTTACTTTATTTAAGCTCAAATACAAGACCTGATGTAAGCCACAGTGTAAATTATCTGAGTCGATATCAGAATAGTTATAATGAGACACATTGGAAATATGCCCTGCGAATATTGAAATACTTGTATTTAACAAAAGATTTAAGTTTAAATTATAAGAGAAACGAAAATTGTGAGATTGTAGACTGCTATGTAGATGCAAATTGGGCTGGTGATTGTGTAGATAGAAAGTCCACCTCCGGATACATTATTAGATTTTTTGGGAATGTGATTGATTGGAAATCTAGGAAACAAAAGAGTGTAACGAAAGCATCTACTTATGCTGAGTATGTCGCATTATCTGAAGCAGTCAGTGAGGTGAAGTTTATACTAGAATTGATTAATAGTTTTAATGTCACATTGAGTGATCCAGTGAAGATTTTTGAGGACAATTCTGGAGCAATAAATATTGCTAACTTCGGTAACTTTACTAAAAACTCTAAACATATAGAGATTCATTATCATTACGTACACGAAAGCGTGAAAGATAGAACGATAGAAGTATGTAAAGTCGCAACGGACGAAAATATTGCGGATATTTTTACAAAAGCGCTAGGTAAAGGAAAATTCGAAAAGTTTAGGAATCTATTGAATGTAACATAAACGAAATTAGTACAAGAGTAAAAAATGTGCAATATAAATGTAAGGAGGCGTGTTGGAATGTATGATACATTTATAGTGTGCATGATGCGTGAGACGGTGTGTGTGCGTGGTTCCCCCTCCAGTGGGACAGCGACCGGCAAGACATTGCGCAGGAGAGGTTGCGCGGTTTGCGTTAGCGAGCAGATAGATAGAGAGATTCGTAAAGAGAAACACGTGTCGAGATAAGCTGTATTATACGTTTATATATATATTAAATATCTTTATAGTTTACAGAAATAGTAAAAGAACCTAATTTATCCCAAATCCTTTCAGTAACTAGTATAATTTAATTGATACAATCCTAGCGGTAAGATTGTATCGTGTGGGAATGTTCAATTACTAGATTAGGATTTTGGTAAATAATTAAGGGTTTAAGAATTGCACGATTTACCAAATAACACAAATATATTCTGATAAAGAATGTGTATGTACAGATGGTGCTGTCGCGACTGAAGTTGAAAGGATTTAGTACAGAATTAAATATGTATTGTTACCTAAGATGCTCAGTGTTGACGCACTGGCAATGCGGGGCCTGACAGTACTAGTAATGCCAAATAGACTTTATACCGAACTCGCGGAGTCTGTAAGGTTAACTTTGATCGTAGGGGAACTTTAGCCCGAATTCACTAAACTTGGATTCTAACGACTGCAACATGACGTGAGACTACTCGTGTCTAGACTAGTACTAACCAACGAGAGTAAAAATGCAAGGGTTTACATACCCCAAAAATGGGTGGGGTAGTCTGATTCTAATCTGCAGTTACATAGGACTGCACTCTCGTTTTTTGTGGTTTTCCATTAAATCGGGCCAGAGCTCGATCTTCTTCAAGAAGGTAGATTTTAGAAGTGCCGGTTATTTAGGACGTTTCCTGCCAGAGACGCTCTTGAAGAGATTCCCGTGAGAAAGTCAAACGGAATCTCTTCTTATACCGTAACAATGTCCTGAATATGTCCAGCCGGACGTCTCATGGACGTCCCACTTTGTAACTGGTACCTATTTGGGACATACCGGACGTAATTTGGACGTCCCTGGGACGTACAAAAGGTCCGATACGGATGTCCGGCTGCTATCTGGGTATTCATTCTCTATCCTTGTCTACTGATTGTGAGGTTATTTCGCCGAGCTCAAAACACAGACAAGTGAATTGTCGGAGAAGAGTGGGACTGACTCATGTAAATTTAAGCGTGTAGATCAGTGATGGGCATGGTAGGGGCCCCTCAAACGCCTGCTTCCCCCACCAACCTTTCTTTCATGCTGTGCGCAGGCCTCGCGCATCGCGATGAAAGCGCGCGTTGAAGCAGCGGGTGAAACGCGTCCTTGGCGCCTTCATGGTAAGAGCGGATGCTGGTGGGAGACAGTGGGCGCTATGGTGGGGACGGTGTTATCTGAATTCACACAAAAATGCCCATCCCTGGTGTAGATGTTATGCAATTTTGAATGCGCGCTACTGTATTATGAAAGTTTCATTGATCACAGACATACAGTTTTGCAAAAGCAGTGATAATACTAGTCTGAAAAATGTAATAACACACTTACTGTTAATATTTTTGCAGGTAACTGTGCATCTACGCATGTTTTCTGTGTGTAAGTCTGTCTTTTTACTACTGCGCGCTCTGCCGCCTGGAGTTCATACAGCACGCATGGAAAGTTGGACCCTGAAAATTCGATGATTTGTATCTCAAGAAGAAAGCAGATGTAAATAAATACAAACCTTTGGTTATATTATATTTTGTTTTATGAAAGAATCTGGCTAGGAGATCGACTCAAGAGTTTCCGAAATTGCTGCAGGTGTTACCTACACCTTGATTAACATGTTTAAAAACTTCCATTGTTCCCGTAAACATTGTCCTTTACAACAAATTTCAACTTTTTTTGGAGGTTGCGATTCTCACTATGCAATTCTTATAGAGTTTTTTGCGCTGATTCCGAATCTGTCCTTAATTTTTCTTCTAGACGCACAGTTTTTGAGAAATTTGAGTTTGAAAAAAAGACATATTTTTAGACTTTAAACAAATATTGTGATGTTATTATAAAAGATATTGAATTGATCTTTACAGCAAAAGATTCCTTAGACTTTCCCGAATGCAGTGATATCCAATATTAATACATTACGATTGACTAAACATGTTGAAACGATCATTAAAGACGGAGAGACACCAGTTTTGCATCAATTTTTGACGAATTTTCGAATTTATCTAAAAAATAAGGGTCCAACGGAAAATCGAACTATACCAAGCGATAGAGCAGACTTTTATCTGGAGAAACCACTCATTCAAGTTTGCAACATCAACGTTTTTTTCGAACCAGAAAGCAAAATATCTTCGTCCGACATGAGCTGCCGCCAGTGGCGTTCGAGACGGGATACGGCGCGGCGCGGCGCGGCGCAGTGACGGAATACGGAGCGGCGAACGACTGTTCTAGCGGTGAGCGCCACTGGCGGCAACTCCTGTCGGACGAAGATATTTTGCTTTCTGGTTCGGTAAAAACGTCGATGTTTCAAAATTCAAAGGGGGGTTTCTCAAGATAAAAGTCTGCTCTATCGCGTGGTATAGTTCGATTTTCCACGGGACCTTTATTTTTTGAGATAAATTCAAAAATATCGTCAATAATTGGTGCAAAAGTGGTGTTTCTCCGTCTTTAATGATCGTTTAAACATGTTTAAACAATCGTAATGTATTAATATTGGATATTACTGCATTCGAGAAAGTCTAAGGAATCTTCTGCTGTAAAGATCAATTCAATATCTTTTATAATAACATCACAATATTTGTTTACAGTCTAAAAAGATGTCTTTTTTTCAAACTCAAATTTCTCAAAAACTGTGCGTCTAGAAGAAAAATTAAAGACAGATTCGTAATCAGCACAAAAAACTCTATAAGAATTGCATAGTGAGAATCGAAACCCTTTTTGGCTGTTGGACAGTGTAATTATTTACAGTTAGGGTGTCTTAATTTAAAATTGGAAACATATTGCAAACGATTTACAAATGATTAGAAAGTTGTTCAACGCACAAGTTTCTCATTTTGTAGATTGTAAAATGCAAAGTGATCGATTTTAATCTTTGAATGAACATTATTTAGATACTATATGTTATATAAAAAAGTAGTTTATATAAGAACTGAATAGTTTTTAGGGGACCACATTCTGATGTAAATAGTTTCTTCGTGGACGGACACGTAAAGGTCACACGAATCATACATTTCTTAATACTGTAATCGATGTTCAAAACAAAAAAAGTATTAAGCCATTTATGTCAAAAAATTATTATTGACGTGAAACGTCTTTAAAAGAGAATACCAGTACAGAAAATGCAACGTTCAGACCGTTACGCAAACTCGTTACGCACAAAGTTTGAGGACCGTTGGTGAATAAACCTCTTATTACATAAATCGATTGCTATGTACAAACCCTATACACAAACACACGAATCACTGCGCTCTTTATTATTCAGTAATACTAACAAACGGCCGTGCGCCTCGACACATCCACACCCGATTTTTTTCTCAAAATCCTTATAAATGGTTATTAGGGTGGACTTCAGCTATACTTGGAGTAAAAATTTTATCGAGATACAATGCACGACATCCCCCCGAATTATTCCTTTGGGTGAGAAAAAAATTTATGCAAAGTTTGAGATTGATCGGATAAACGGATCACGGGGCGCATTTAAATTGAAAATTTTAAAGTTCACCATACACCAACTATGGAGTATGACATATTGTTGGATTTGTTTTTTTTTCTAAATAGTGTAACGCAAAGGATTCGGTGGATGTGGTTTTCGGAAAATAATCAAGGATATCTGGGAACACAGGATATATTTTCGGAATTGGATTAACAAGTATTGGGTAATTTGTTCTTTGTACAAAGATTATTTTGGACAAAGGTTAACAACGAAATAATAGAATGACTCTAAATTTTAAATATTACACGATTCTACCATCAGGCGTCCGGTTTATTTCAACTGTACTCTCCTTCTGGGGAATCGGAGAATACTCAGAATTTCCCTAATTCTCCTGTCCGTTCGGCGGCCGGCCTTCATGGCCGTCCTCTCCGAAACGTACAGAGGAATCAAGGGTCCTATTCTCACACGATGACTCGAATTCGCCTGGAAACCTCTGCTTGTTCGGCGGCCGGCCTTCATGGCCGTTCTCTCCGACACGTACAGAGGAACCAGGGTTCCTACTCTCTACTGACGACTCGAATTCGCCCGGAAACCTCTGTTCGTTCGGCGGCCGGCCTTCATGGCCGTCCTCTCCGAAACGTTCAGAGGACCCGGGTGATCCTACTCTCAGGCGGCCAAGAAGCTACCCTGTACTCTCCTCTCGGCAGGCGGCCGACCTTCATGGCCGTCCTCTCCCGGAGAGGCGTCCAGGTGCAACCCCTGTCCTCTCCTGGGCTGCTGGGCGTCCGATAGCATTGCTTCGTACTCTCCCAACCTATGGGCGGCCGTGGTCTTACCTCGTCCTCTCCCACAGGCGCAGCGAAAGTGCCTGCTCTGCGATACTTTGCAGATATTTATACTAGTTCGTTGCTAACCTTATCAACAACGCGTTACTAGGGATTTGGGAAGGTTCTCGACTCCGGAGCTTTCTAGAAAATTCGACAACGGCGCGATTCGTCTGTTCTTCAGGGTGGTGTCGAGGCGCTCCGGCGCCCCTGGGATCATCTCGTTACAATAGGAATATTGGGCAAATTATATCACCTTCTTTAAATAAAAATAACGATAAGCCTGAAATTTCCAAAATTTGATTTCAAAAAATTTTCTGTAAAGTGGCTTTCTTTACATCAGGATATTGCTGGCGATAATCTTTTACAATTTGTAGTACCATCTGTTGTAATTCCTCAATACGCGTTAAAATTTGATTAAAATTCTGCATTAACTTAACGGCTGTTTCTATTGGTTTATAAGGCAATGAAACTATAAACATTAATGAAAATTAAAATAGAATTTATTTAAAGTTTAACTTTGAAAACACGCGGAGAGGCACGTCTTTACGCTTTTACAAATAGGACGCGAATTAGGATCGTTCTAGAATAAACAGACAACGATCTGAGAAATATAATAATTGAGAGTTCCATGACATTAACAACGTACATAGATACGATATATCTTCGAGAACCTTCGAAAGACAAAAGCAATAGAATATTTTAGAAGATCTATTTTTGTCAATTTATTTCTTAAATATAAATTCCAACACGCTCCCTCAAAAATAAATCTATTGTTTAGTTAAGACATGCCTTCCTTGTGCTTCGTCTGGGGCTAACTACATATGGTCCAACATTTGTTGCTTAGGATTAGGGAAACCCAGAAAAACCTAATCAGACCATTTAATGTATACTATTTATATATGTAAGATCAAAGAATAATTAATTATTTGAGATTCGTTTTCGTCCTGAATTCTAAAAACTTCACCGCTGGCAATGGTTTTGTCAGCGCGTCCGCTACTTGAGATTAGCTGTAGGTATAAATTCAAGTTTTATTACCTTTTTCTCAATTTGTTCCCTGGAAAAATGATATTTTATATCAATATGCTTTGACCTCTTGTGATTGCATGGGTTGTTTGCTATACTTATACAACCATTATTGTCTTCATAGATTACTATTGGCTGTAGAACATCTACATTTATACTGTGAGATTAATATCTGAATAAGGTTCATAGGTAAATGAATAAATAGATCTGTTTAACGCGCACGAGATTTATACTATACGTTGTATACGAAAAATAATACAGAGAAAGATACATGTTCAGGCGTGGAATATCCAAACAGAAGTAGAACTCCTTCACACAGCAGCACCGCGTACTACGCCACATAGATGGCCAAACACGCACACCTCACGCGCCTGCATCATGCCCGCAGGCCAGTGATATGATGTCTAATGTCTATATGTTTACTACGACTGTGATAGACAGAATTTGTACTTAATTTAATTGCACTTTAATTATCACAAAGAACAGTCGTTGCACCTATTACGCATTTATCCAAGCACATATGAGTCATTAGTCTTTTTACATAAACTACTTCTTTTGTCGCTTCAGATAGAGACACATATTCTGCTTCCATAGTTGAAGCTGCTATCGACTTTTGTTTCTTGCATGACCAGCTTATTGGTCCACCAGCGAGGATTACCGCATTTCCTGAACATGAACGTCGATCATCTAGATCTCCAGCCCAGTCCAAATAATAGAACGCTTTCATCCTTTGGTTAGTTTTGGTATATGTGATTCCATAGTCTACTGTATGCTGAATATACCTCAATGTTCTCTTCGCCATTTTCCAGTGCATCATTCCAGGATTAGAACAAAAACGGCTTAAGACACTTGCAGCAAATGACAAATCTGGCCGTGTCGCATTTGATATGTATATCAATCCACCAACTAGCTCCCTGTACGGTCGATTTCTCATTTCTGCTTCCTCTTCTTTAGTTTTCGGGCTCATCTGTTTTATCAGTGTGACACCATACTCTATCGGAGTAGATATTGGCTTTGAGTTTTCCATGCCAAACCTCTTTAGTAAATCCATTGCGTATCGTTTTTGTGAAAGTCTCATACTTCCATTCGGTGTTTCTCTTTCTATTTTTATTCCTAGTAGATTGTTTATTGGACCCAAATCTTTCATATTGAATTTACTGCACAGAATCTTCTTTGTTATGTTGATTTCATGCAGGTTGGTTGATGCCAGGTTCAAATCATCCACATATATGATTATAATTATTTTGCTCTTTCCATTGGAGTTTACATAAACACAAGGGTCAGGCTCTATTCGTTTAAAATTCATATTTTGTAGGCAATCATCGATTCTTCTATACCATTGTCTTCCCGCCTGTTTCAATCCATACAGGGGTTTATTCAGAAGACATACTTTGTTTTGATCTCTGCTAAATAGCTTCGGCTGCTCCATGTAAATTTCTTCGGATAAATCGCCTTGAATATATGCGGCTACTACGTCCATTTGATGTACATATATTTCATTTTCTACCGATGCAGCCAGTAGAGAACGTATAGTTTCAAGTCTTGCGACTGGTGCAAAAACTTCCACAAAATCGATGCCTTTTGTTTGTCTGTGACCTCCTGCGACTAATCTTGCTTTGTAGCGGTCGATGGTTCCATCCTGGTTTTGATTTATTTTAAAAACCCATAGATTTGGCAACACCTTTTTGTCATTCGGACGATTTACCAGATGCCATGTCACATTCTTCATTAGAGACTTGTATTCTTCTTTCATCGCATCTAGTCACAAGTGTTTGTCTTCACGCGACATTATTTCTTCTACATATGATGGCTCAGTTAACATCATATCGTCTGCAAGATTTGCTGCACAATTGAACAGTTTTGTCGGCCTTCCCACTTTTCCAGTTCTTATTATTTTTGGTCTACCGGGAGCTCTTCGTGGTGTACTAGTATTAGGCCTCTTATAGCTGTCATGTTTTGGTGAGGTTACGTCTCTATTTCCCTCTTGTTCACTCGTATCATTATCTTCGTTTACAGCTAGATCCAACGGAGCATTTATATATTCTTCTGTTGTAGAGTGAATCTGGTACATATCTTCATTTTCTTCTTGTTCTTTTGGTCGATTTTCTTGTGGAATTTCCTCGTGAAACCGCACGTCACGTCGTTTTACAATGGTCTTCGTACCAGGTGACCAAAGTCTATATGCTTTCGCTTCATCAGAATATCCTACTAGGATGTATGATTTCCCTTTTGGTTCTAGTTTACTTTTTCTTGGTCCCTTTTCAAGAGCTATCACTTTGCTACCAAGAATTCGCATGTAGCCTACGTATGGTATTGTTTCGGTCCACATCTGGAAAGGAGTTGTATTATTAAGTGTCGATGTTGGACAGCGATTTCGAATGTAATTAGCAGTATTTACTGCTTCTGCCCACAAACTTTTCGGTAAGTGTGACTAATCCAGTAGACATCGTGCCATCTCCATTAGAGTTCTGTTAGCTCTCTCAGCGACTCCGTTTTGCTGTGGCGTGTATTCCACACTCAGTTGTCTTTTGATTCCTTCAGCTTCTAAAAATGCATTAAATTCATTTGAGACGTATTCTTTTGCATTGTCTGTGCGTAACATTTTTATAACACACCCGGTCTGTTTTTCTACTCGTTATTTGTATTTCTTGAACTGGTTCAAAATTTCATGTCGATTCTTCGTCTTGTCGTCTACGAACGTCACAAAATATTTTGATCCACCCAATGACGCAGTACTAATTGGACCACAAATATCAGAATGAACCAAGCCTAGTTTCTCCCTGGTCTTTGTTGTTGAGGATCTGTAAGGTAGTTGATGTATCTTTGACTTCTCGCACGTTTCACATTTAAAGTTTGCCGCATTTCCGCTGAAGTTCATACCTTCGACCATATTATTTTTTAGCAATTTCTTCAAATCTGCGACATTTAAGTGTCCATATCTGGAATGCCATCGACGTAATTTGTCGTCACTAACACATACTGCTTGTGCGTTTTCACTTTCGATTTCGTTAACAATATATAAGTCACCTTGTCTTTTCGCGGTCAACGCAATAAAGCCATTCTCGCGTTTTACAATTGCACTATCCTTTTTAAATATTACGCTGTAGTTGTCATCGGTTACTCGCGAAACTGATATTAATTTGTTTCTAAAACTCGGCACTAACATTGTATCTTTTAGTTTTACGGTATTTGAACTTCTATCGCGCGCATTCGCATTTATTATAACTTCACCTGCACCAGTTGACATTACGCATTGTACCGCTGCAGTATACACTTTCGCACGCATTTTGTCATTTATGTTTGTTTAGGATTAAGCGTAGAAATAAGTTAGTTTTAAGATGTCGAGGTCGAGCGACACGGTCTTTGTTAGCCCCCCCCCCCCCCCCCCCCCGCGTTACACGTACCAAGGAGTGACGCGCCTGCCAATCAGTTGTAAGCGAAGCCGTGGTTTTGGCGATTCCCGGTAACGCGCTCGCGATGCGTGATCACGTGAGCAATGAAGAAGCACCGTTAATCGCTCTCATTACCTCGCAATTCATATTCGTTCTGCAATCCAAACGTTTAGTACGCTTTATGTCGCGCCCAGTTACTTTGACGATCTTTCGTACTGCCATTCGGGATCGATATCTCCATCGACTCGATCGCGCCGCCCTATCTCGTTTACGCGATTTAAAGTAATAAATCACGGTTACATCGTCAACGTGCAACGTCTCTTAACAGACTTTCTTTAACCGCCGTCTCCTCACGCTTCCCACACGATTTCCCCATCCGAACTCCCTTCTGTGTTCCGCACCCGATCCTTTCGATTTCCCATACAGTCCACTCCTCAAATATTCGTCCCGGGTCCCGAACAATGTTTAAAAATTTTCCGCGATCATTGCACATGTGCTTCGTGGTACCGCTGTCTAAACACCAATTCACCGATCTTTCTGGTTCGGTGTTCAACACTATCGCTGGCATGGCGTCTTCCGTGCTGTTTCCGGCGAAATCTTCTTTCTTCGATCTGCAATCAGTTGAATGATGTCCTTGTTTCCTATGCATCAGTGTTCTTGTATCCTATTTCAGAATTTATCTTATCAAGTCTCATTGTGTCATCTACTATCACATCTCTAACTGTAACAAATTTTACATTTTCAACATCCCACACTTTATATCCATTTGGTTCATATCCCACTAATATACCTTTTGAAGATTTTTCATCAAACTTTGTTTTCCTAACCTTGTTATGTACATAAACTGTTGAACCAAAAACCCGTAAATATTTTAATTTAGGCTTTTTGCAATTCCACAATTCAAATGGTGTCTTTTCTTGTTTTAAAGCTTTAGTTGGGGTTAAATTCATTAAATACGTAGCAGTTAGAACTGCTTCTCCCCAAAACACTTTATTTAAACTGGCACCGCTTATCATTGTGCGTGCTTTTTCGGTTATTGTTCTAACCATTCTTTCCGAAACACCATTTAATTGAGGAGTTCGTGGGACTGTTAAATGATAGCTAATGCCTCTTTGGGCACAATAATCTTTCATCTCTTTAGACAAATATTCTCCACCATTATCACAATACAAGTTAACAACCTTTGAATTGAAATGTGCTTCACTTTTAGCAATAAAATCTTGAAATACCGAAAATACGTCGGATTTATACGTAATTAAATATGTGACACAATAGTGAGTATAGTCATCGACAAATAGCACAAAATAATTTTTATTATTGACAGTTGAAGGAGTAGTAGGACCACAAACATATGAATGAATAACAAACAATGGTCGTTTGATATTATTTTTGTCTTTTGCCTTTTTAAATGTCAGCCTTGTTTGTTTACCATTTATACAGGCTTCGCATAAGTTGTCATGGGTTCCATGGAAATCACCGACACAGATTTTTCCGACATGGTTTTCACCGACAACATTTCACCGACTCCAGATTTGACCGACAATAGCTTTGGCCGACAACGTCTTTAACCGACAACGATTTTGACCGACACGATTTTGACCGACATCGAATTTGACCGACAACGTATTTGACCGACAACGACTTGAGGCGCAATTAATGTTTTTGTTACACAATTTATCGAATGTACTTAAAATCTTTGCTATATTGATCTCGGCAAGTTATTAACAACGGGAATGTTATTCTCCTTGCAACTATTATTTTTATCGCAAAATTAAGGAAGCTTAAATTTTTGTTATTTATTATGTTAATATTTTCGTTGTTATACATGTTTTTGTTGTTATACAGTCCATCAAATGTATTTGAAATTTTCGGTAAATATTTATTTTAGGGGAGGCATCTCCGATGACCTTGAACTTGACATATATTGTTAAGGACAACATTCTGAACACCTTTTGTCATTATAACTACCCGGCGCTCCGTCTTAGTTTTCGAGATAATTGCAAAAAACTTCGTTAGAATTTTCCGGATTTTCATTGACATAAATGGATATTTAACAAATTTAAATATGTTATAGATTTCGACATTTTGAATAACTTTTTCCTTTTCCAATATAGGGAGGTCACTTTTAGTTTGCGAGATATTCAGAATATCTTCTGCGTGGTCGGGCCAGCCTGGCGGCCGATCCTCTCCGCCCCCTCCACGACCTAACCCAGACCTCACTCTGTTCGCATTATTTTTCCAGTACTATTTCAAATTCTGGATAACAACTATAATGCAAAGATCATGCGAACAGAGTGAGGTCTGGGTTAGGTTGCCGAGGGGTGGGAGAGGGCCGGCCGCAAGGCCGGCCCGACCACGCTGATGAAATTGTTAATATCTCGAAAACTAAAAGCGATCTCCCTATATTGGAAAAGGAAAAAGTTGTTCAAAATGTCGAAATTGTTAATTCTACGATAACCATGTACCATACATTCCATCCATCCCAATGAAACCTACTCCAACACTCTATTTTCGCGAATATCTCGAAAACTAAGACCGAGCGCCGGGTAGTTGTAATGACAAAAGTTGTTCAGAATGTTGTCCATGACAACATATGTCAAGGTCAAGGTCGTCGAAGATGCCTCCCCATAAGTAAATATTTACCGAAATTTTTATTATATTCATTATTAGTTAAATGGACTTCCTTTTCGCTATTTTGAGAATAATATAATGTATCTAATACTTTAAGAACATATCAATTATATACAAATACATTCTGTTCGGTTTGGTTTCACTGTGTTTCTTGTTAAATCTGTCCTCTCATTTAGTATATCAAAAAAAAGTATATAATCGATGAGATAGCACATCCTTATTAGTGAACATCATATGCATTTCTTTGTAAATCGTGTTACTGTTGGTTATTACTGTGGTCGTCTCAAGTTGTTGTCGGTCAAATACGTTGTCGGTCAAATTCGATGTCGGTCAAAATCGTGTGGGACAAAATCGTTGTCGGTTAAAGACGTTGTCGGCCAAAGCTATTGTCGGTCAAATCTGGAGTCGGTGAAAACCGTGCCGGAAAAATCTGTGTCGGTGAATTCCATGGGACCCGTTGTCATTTGGTATGACTTTATCAATATAGTTTACATCATCAACCATTTGTTTATTTTTCAATTCTAAAAATTTAGTTTTTCTTATGTGACCTAAACGTTGATGCCACAATTTATAATTATCATTTATGCTACTATAAATTTGAAAGTTATTATTCTTTACGTTTCTGCTATTAATTTCAAAATCTATAGTCTTACCTTTCATGATAGGTTTACCGCTTTTATCTATTTCAACTCCGCTTTCGTTGAAAATAATTGTCAGACCAGCCTCTTGCATCCTCCGTACCGATAATAGATGATACGGCACTTCTGAACAATACAAAACGTCCTCCAGTACGCCTCGTACACCCAAATCATTGGTTACTTGAATGTTCCCTTTCTTCGTTGCCGTTACGTAGATTCCGTTCTTTGCTACTGAAATCTTTATCGGTGGCTGCAACTCCTCGGAATTCAAAAATACGTCATCCTTATTAACTATATGGTCTGATGCGCCCGATTCCAGAAGAAAAGTCAATTTTCCATTTCCGTCAGTTCGAAATTAGGGATTCCCAGCCATGAAGGCAAAACTAGATGAACTGTTCTCTGCGGTTACTGGTACTGAAACTTGAACTGTTTGAATGGTATTTTTCCGTTCCGTGTTGTATTGATTGCTCTTCTTGAAATAATAGCAATCATTCATCTTATAACCCAGCGATGGGCACGGTAGGGGCCCCTGAAGTGCTGGCTTCCCCCACCAACTACTCTTTCGTGCAGCGCGCACCTTCGCCGCGGAGCGATTCCCCGCGCTCTTCGTTTCCCCCCTCGTACGAAAGAGTAGTTGGTGGGGGAAGCTTCTTGACTGCCGCAGTCATAGCTGCCCATCACTGTTATAACCCTTCCTGCCGCAATGATGACACTTTAAATATACATTGTCTTTAGGCTTTTTAAACTTTCTTCTATTCACTTTATATGGTTGCTTTTGGAACCAATTTGCGGCTCAAAACTATTCGCATTGCGATTGTTCATATTCGAACGGTGAACTTGAATCACGTTCGCACTTGGTGAGTTTATTTCTGATTTTAGTTTTACCTCGTGGTCAAGTAGCCTGGTTTTTACAAAAGCTACTGCTGTCTTCTGATAGTGTTTCAATTGCGGTGATAACGCCATCATATATTGTTGGCAGTGTCAATAAAAGATGCGAAACTTTGTCGGTTTTTTCTAGTTTCGCACCGGCTCCTGACAATTCTGTTATCAGATCGTCGAAAATTGCGAAGTGTTTCACTAGTGGTGTTTCACTTTTTAGTTTTAACATTAACAGTTTCTTTCGAATGGCCAGTTGAGTGGCTAGACTCTTCCGCTCATAAACTACGTCTAAACTCTGCAAAATTTCAGCCGCAGTGCTTTCAGGTTTTGCAAATCCAAGAAAAGAATCGGACAGATATTCAACGATTAAACCTTTTGCTATCCTTTCGGCCTTTGCCCACGCATCAGTTTGTTTCTCGGGGGTTGGATTATCAATCACCCGGATCACGTCAAGTTCGCTTAATAAAGCACGTAGTCTAACCTCCCACACACTATATCTATCACCTTCGAATGGTTTAATGTTTCTTTTAGCTTTCAAAGTTTCCATTATTTTGTTACTGGCGCACAGTTCAATCAACTTACAGTTATTATAGTTTAAACACTTAAATATTAGCACTAAATTCACACACAGTTCAATAAAGTTATATTTACAACAGTTTAATCACTTGAAATTACTAAATATATTATTAAAATTCAACAATATTAATAAGAGTGAAAACTGGGCCCATAACCTATTGGTTTATAAGACAATGAAACTATAAACACTAATAAAAATTAAAATAGAATTTATTTAAACTTTAACTTTGAAAACACGCGGAAGAGGCACGTCTTTACGCTTTTCAAATAGGACGCGAATGAGGATCGTTCTGGAATAAACAGACAACGATCTGAGAAATAATTGAGAGTTCCATGACGTTAACAACGTACATAGATACGATATATCTTCGAGAACCTTCGAAAGACAAAAGCAATAGAATATTCTAGAAGATCTATTTTTGTCAATTTATTTCTTAAATATAAATTCCAACACTTTCTGCCGAAGCGTTAACCACCGGTAAAGCCTTAATTATATCTAAACCTATTTTATATGATGGTTCATCCTGCCAAACTATAGGAGCTTTTTCTAAAAATTCTTTCGATATGCCGAATCTACTAAAAAAACTTCCGACTTTCGTCTGATATTAAATCTGAAATTTCCTTCTGCGTATGATCGGCTAAATTACTTGGTAGAATGACAAATTTTTTATAATCATCGCCGCCACTATTATATTATTTAACGCTTGCACCATTCGTTTCTTTTTTTCTATCCAAATATAATTATCGAAGAACGATAACCCAGCATTTTCTGGTGTCAAATACCACAAGTGCCTGCAAAATTTGTCTAACGTTACATATTTAATGTCTTTATCTATTTCCTTATATTTATATAAGGTTGTAATAAAAGTAAAATCCTGCTGTGGAGCCCTCGTTGGGAAAGGAGTTTCTTCCCATGCTTTTAAATATGAATAATTATTGCATATTTAAAAGCATGGGCAGAAATGCCTCCCCGACGAGGGCTCCACAGCAAGATTTTACTTTTATTAAATCCTTATCTATGTATATATATAAACTTATATTTAATATTTACACATTCTTCGCGAAAGTAGCTGATGTAAAGAAAGCTATTTTAGCGAAGAATGTGTAAATATTAAATATAAGTTCTTTAGAATATAAGAAATAGATTGAATAGAAATAGACTTCATTACAAAACTACAACTGCTAATACGTTATTGTACTTATACAGGATAATACATACATATGTCCAATCATCGATTAAAATTTGGCTACATTTTAATGTAGGTATTTAAATATCTCTGTTATTTGTGGTTATACGAAAAAATGCCAGAGGAGAAAATTGCACTGTTCAATAAGGTAAATATAATGACAAAAAATTTTGGTAAATATAGCTATCAGGGGACCCACCTCGGATCACTTTGACCTTCACATATGTTGTCAAGGACAACATTCTGAACAACTTTTGTCATTATATTTATCCGTCGCTCGATCATAGTTTTCGAGAAAATTGCAAAAAACTATTGCTAGTACTGAATTGAATTTTCTGTATTGCGTATGCATATTACCGATTTTCGTATGGGTGGTCGGGCCGGCCCTCTCCGCCCCCTCTACAAAACTAACCACAACTCATTCTATTCGCATAATCTTTGTATTGTAACTGTCATCTAGAATTTGATCTAGTAATTAAGATTAACCTAACCCAATCCTAACCACACCACAACTCATTCTATTTGCATAATTCTTCCATTACAAGATCAAATTCTGGATGACAGCTTCAATGCAAAGATTATGCGAGTAGAATGAGTTGTGGTTAGATTTGTGGAGGGGGCGGAGAGGGCCGGCCGTCAGGCCGGCCCGACCACGCATACGAAAATCCAGGAGTAGTATATCTCTCTCGTCATACATATATAGGGTGAACTTAAAATAGTCAATAAGTATGCAAAATAATAATTTTAATTACATTTCTAGATTATGTAATGGATACATAGTGCTCATTATGTTAAAAAATAATTATCTCGGAAATTTTTTCGTAATTATCTCGGAAACTAAGTCCGAGCGACGGATAGTTATAATGACAAAAGTTGTTCAGAATGTTGTCCTTGACAACATATGTGAAGGTCAAAGTGATCCGAGGTGGGTCCCCTGATAGCTATATTTACCAAAATTTTTTGGAAATCAAATTTTTGAAATTTCAGGGTTATCGTTATTGTGTGTGACTGGGTGGCTGGTACAGCCTTATCGTAACGCTTCGATTTCGAGGCGGGAATGCGGAAACGTGGGTGAGAGAGAAGGGTTCAAGTGAGCCGGGAATGGACTGAATTTAGGAAAAGGATCGCGCACGTGGTCGTACACGCCCGAATAAATTAGCGAACTTTGTAAAGAAAATGGATTGTAATTTGAATCGCCCTTGGATAAGGGGAAATAAACTGCTGGTTATAACAAAAATTTGCGTGATTTTACACTTTTGGCTCGGTACTACGATTCTCGGTTTTTTTGCTCGGTATAAGTCACGCGCACGTGTTGTCGCGATGACGGTTCGGAGAAGAGAGAGCGTTTCCTGGAATCGGCCGCGGATCGCCTGCTCGCGAGCAGGAATGCGATTCGCGGACAGGGCGTACACCGGTAGGCTAATCAGCGCGGCGCGTAAGCGCGCGCTGGTTAAACGCAGTTTCGCGAGGTGGTCTAATGACAATGACGATTCCGATTCCCGAACAGTTATTTTTATTTAAAGGTCATATAATTTTTCCCTATTCCTATTTAGAAAAAAAGACAAAACCAATGATATGTCATATTCCATAGTTTAGGTGAAATTCAAAATTTTCAATTGCAATGTGCCACGTGATCCTTTTATCCGATCGATCTCAAACTTTGCACAAATTTTTTTCTCACCCAAAGGAATAATTCTGGGGGCGTAATCAAAAAATTCGTTGGTCAAAAAATAAGGTCCACCCTAGTGTTCACACGACTTGAATATCATACAACTATAACATCAAACCTTATATCGACACACGTGTACCCGTGAACTTCAATACACGGATGATACACTTGTATTGAAAATAACGGATACTCGTGTATTTCGGCACACGTGTACCCTATTACTTCAGTACTCGTGTATCAGTGTATAAAGAAGTACACGGATTAAAATACGGATATATTTAGTTACACGTGAACACGTATCCTCAATATACGTCCAAACCCGTGATCTCTAGTTTGAACCAACAAAGGGTATAGCCGGGTTTGATGGTCAAATTCGCGCCCGACGAGTTTTTAATCGAGCTTTGGCTATTCGATAGCCTACCCAAAAAGACCCCGATATACTAAGTTACAGCCCCATATCTCATCTGTAAGGGTAGTTATTGAGGAAAATCGAAAAACTAGTTTTTGGTCCATTTTCCCTATTTATTGACAGTTAAAAATTCTGAAAAAATTCTGACACATTTTGGATACTAAGCCACATATCAGGTATTATTTTCAGATTTTTCCGTTGCAAACTCTGGTTGTAAAACGCGAAAAACACGAAAAAAACCGAAAAAATGCAGATTTCATATAGAAATCAAAAGAGCACACCTACAGATTTAATTCAGAAATGAGATATTAGCATAAGTATTATGCTCAATTTTTTTCAAATCCCTGAGAGTGGTGCGTAATAAAAACCACTTTTTTCGGCGTTTTTCCTAAGTTATACCTATCTTCTCTGAATTAAAAAAATATATTATGTTATATTAAACATTCCTACGTTCAGAGAAATATTTTCCAGACTTTAAAAGTTGCATAGTATAAAAAACGAAAATAATACTAAGTCGTTATATTCAAATATTTCGAAGATACTTTCAACGGCGCCGCGCCGGTTGGTGCAACAGCTATGGTCTCGGACTGCGGAACAACTGATGACTTTTTGGACCATTTTTGGAATTTTTTTTATGTTTATCAGATGTTTTTTCGCTTCCTAACCATATGATTGTTGTTAAACCATTGTAAAAACATTTTTTAACTATTTTTAAACTATTTTAAAATAATTTTCGGATAATATTTTTGGAGTACTTTAAGACTTTACGAAAGGAGAGAATTTAACAATTTTAATATTATTATCATGTTCATCCATTATTTCGGATTACGCGGGTACGATTGATAACCCATCCGGGGTTGTAAGGCCCGGATTGAACCGTTCGTGGACGCGTTTCGGTATTTGTGTCGCCGACTGCTTACCCGCCAAACTAATATTAGATAACTTGGATCCACGTGGTGGAGCGGTGGTTGCGCGTATCGTTTTCTTACTAAAGTTTTTCGGACGTAAAGCTCCCTTTGCCTTTAGGTAACCGACTGACTCCCCGACGGTATGGTCATCTAGCCCTCTCCTCCATTCGCAACTTGGAGGCGTTTTCCTTTTTTGGAAGTTCGGCTGGACACTTCCATTTCCATGCAGAAGAAATGCGCTGATTGGTCTTGCTGAACGCTGCATTTTCCCAATCGGCGCATTCTTAATGTGACTTCCGCACCCTCTCGTTGCGCCCTGAGCGTGCTTTGGCTTGGAGAGGGTGGGAGTGTTACCTGCATGGTCGTGGAGTCTCCGTAGCCTTGGACAACGTTGCGGGATTTCCTCCAGGCCAAACCTAGGTAGCTTCGGTTGCCGTTCCACGCTGGGTTTAGGATGACCCTTCGGAAATTCCCGGTTTATGACACGTCACGGGTATTGAGGAAGACGGAAACGAAAGTTGGTCGCCGAATGGTCGGCAAATGTGAAAAAATCTTAATCTCAAAAATAGCCTTTTCGTCACGTCCGTGTCATAAACGTTGTCGACGAAGACCCCACGTGTCTGTTCCTTCGCGACGGAACAAAGAGGATCTTTAAAACTTCAAAGTTACTATCCGTGTTATGAACCTGGTGCACACAAAAAAATATTGGACCACATAAATAAAGCAATGTTCACATCTCGACTGTCTCAGGTAAATGTCGAAAATCGAAAATGCCCATCATCAGGACTTTTGCCAGACAACACTGGGTACAGTTGTCCGAAGCATAAACGTTGTTCTTATTATATCCTTAATAATATGTATAGCACTTTCCTTTTCACGTGACAGAAACAGACACAACAATATCGCTAGGGCTTTATTACTGAATAATGAACCCAGTAAAGATACAAGACTTGATAGTCAAGTAGATGCAAAATTCCATGTTAACTTCAAAAATATTTTTCCGAAAAATTATTTAAAAATACATTAAAAAAATGGTTAAAAAATGTTTTTACAATGGTTTAACAACAATCAACTGGTTAAGAAGCGAAAAAACATCTGATAAACAAAAAAAAATGATTGACCCTGTAACCTATCTATTATGTTTTATCTTGTATTTACTGAGTATTACCATTTATTCGTATCGGCTCGGTTACCTTATCCGATATTGCTATTATGCCCTGTAAGACAAACAAGATTCGTGCCTCCAGGTACTGGAAAGCAGAAAGGTTTCGACGAAGTGAAGTAACAATTGTATTATGATGTATATGTGTAAACAACGTTTGTATATTCTGTGAATCTTTGAGAATAAAATCGTGATCCGCATCGACGGTGATCTATTTATGGATCTCGGTATGTTTACAACGCGCCCAATACGTACGCTAAGGGATTTCCCGTCTGGCGCAAGGAATGCGTGCAAAAAAAACGCGACTAAATCTCGGTGTGTTTACAAAGTGCCGAATCCGTACGTTGAATTGCATTCGACAATACTTTCGACTCAGCGTGGTCGCCAGGCCAATTTCCTGCACGTGCCAGGATGCACCGAATGATCTGACCGTAATTCACAGCAAGCGGAAACAATATCTATTTATTAGGACATCCACAATAACGTGTGCGGAAGATAACGAATTGTCGGCAGGGCACTGTGCGTGGCCTGGGCGACTCCTCAATCCCCGGACGCTACTATGGATACCTCGCGACTGTCTCCGACTTTATATCGCTTTTAGTGTCACTAACGAAATAGAATGCAACGATCCTCCTGCCGCAGCGCGGCAGGAGGAACCGGCACCTACTCGCTAGGAAGCTCACAAGACGTATGCGGAAGATAACGAATTGTCGGGAGGGCACGGTTGCGTGGCCTGGGCGACTCCTCGATCCCGGACGCTCCTATGAGCTCGTTATGATCGCCTGAGACTCAATCGTGACTATGATACACACTAAAACGGAATGCATACTCAATCCTGCCGGAATATGCGGGAGGAGCAACCGGCACCTATCCCTTAGAAAACTCACAAGAGCATATGCGGAAGATAACGAATTGTCGGCAGGGCACGGTTACGTGGCCTGGGCGACTCCTCAATCCCCGGATACTCTCATCAGCTTCATGCGATAGGACACACGCAAATTCTTATGCCTGGATTCACGGGAGGCCCGAATGGCACCCGTTCGTGTGTACTGCTCACGAGAATTTTAATGGACGTTCTTAGAAACTCAACGTGCTTCCCTAGAATTAGGTTTGACCACTTGACAGCCTCGCGGCCACACTGGATGCCTGCTATACGGTGCAAGACGCAAGGTTTCTCACTTGTTACACTTGTGTGAGGATTACTGATACCAGCTGCTAATAAACTTTACTAAATGGATGGATTCACATCCTTAATCTTAAATACACTTGCACGAGATTACAAATCCTCGATAGCTTGCCCCGTGTTCATGGCACGAGAGGTATACTTTATAGCAGACGCTGGTTATCACGAACTATTACCGATTTAATCACAACCTCGTACGAAATTATCAAATTATTTACGCGAATTTCTATATTATAACGAGAGCCACTCTGGACTATACAGATACAATCTGTCGAAACGAAATTTACTCGCTATATGCGAGCTTCTATATTTTAATGAGAGCCACTCTACTCGCTTTACGCGAGCTTCTATATTTGAAGGAGAGCCACTCTCGGCTATACCGATGCAATCTGTAAAACAAAATTTACTCACTAAACGCGAGCTTCTATATTTGAAAGAGGGCCACTCTGGGCCTACGCTATTTGCGTTAATCACGAATTAGACTCGCGGTGACTCTTGCGTGCTTATCGGAGCTAGTCCAGACGCAGCGTGATCTATCTGCTGCTCACATCGACCTCCTTCGATCGCTATCCAGAGAGGATCGATGCGCGCGCATCCCGCAAATAATAAATAGACAATAATAAATAAGACAAGGATCGCGCGTGACGCCGCTAGTCGTTGTGGTGGGGATCGATATCGATATGTGATTGACACGGTCACAACCCGGGCGGGATTCGAACCTGGTCCAAGAAGTTATCAGCGGTTCCGCAGTCCGAGACCATAGCCGCTTTTTTTTATAACACGTTTATTCTGCCGAAAAAATAACAAATATATATACATATGAAAGAAAGAAAGAGAAACGAAAAGGAACAACGAACTTAACACTAAAGAGCAAGAATTTCCTTAAACGTATAAAAAGGAGAACATGGCTTATGTAATTATAAGACTAAAGACTCGGATGTCGCGTACGCGTAGTCTGGCCGGTTGTATAAATATTGCTCTTATTACTAAACTTGTATATATTGCTGGCAAATTATATTAATTAGTTTGGTTTCTCTAGGCGAGTAGAGATGGGGGGCGGGGCCCTATACTTACAATTAGTCAGTCGCGTGGGGGGGGGGGGGGGGCAAAAACAAAAAAGAGAGGGAAAAATGGATGTAGCAAATATATAAAACAAATAATAAAGTATTTAAAATATTCTAATCACTAAACTAATTATTAAACTTTCGTGGAGTCGGGCGCTTGCTTAATTTTATTATTAGCACATTTAGTTAAATTTTTGGTGTTCTTTGGTTTTAATATTAGAATATTGCATATTTTAATCTAACTTAGGAATAATATGTTTATATACATATTTACACTCTTTCATCCATACATATTTTGTGTATAATTATAGATACTGTGAGTTCGGTCGTATTAAGGTCGGAACATACAAGACGGTTCGGACAGTCTCGGAAAGACGCGTGAGTTTACCTAGGCCATACTAGGCCATACAGGACGGACGGCGTCCGACGGCCAATTGAGAGGGTTCGAGATGCTCGAAGAAGAAAGGCACAGCACGCGGTCTGCTACCAGAACCCCAGGGGTTCGGAAAACCGTTTACACCCCCCTACACCCCAGAGATGCCTATGCTGTATCTTGTCCGCAACGGCCACGGGATTCTGGCGAGAGAATCCCGTGGCCGTTGCGGACACGACGCGCGCACACGACGACGGGAGAAAAACATTATAAATGCTGTATTATTTTAAAAAACGTGGTAAAAACATACGCGTGGAAAACCACGCGCGGCAGAACTGAAACTTCTTGCTTAAATGAAAGAGATAGAGATATATAATAATAATAAAAATTATATGTTCTATTTAGTTGTTTTTGTATTATTAACCGACTCAATTCGATCAGTATATTGTTTATTTGTATATTACCGAACCAATAAGACCGAAAAACTAACCTACGGTGTTCTACAAATTCTGCTCGTTCCACTAAAAAATGTGAAATAAAAAAAAATTTTATTTTTTTAATTAAAACCGACTTCGAAAAAAAAACGGAATGAAAAACAAAAAAAAATGTACTAAAAATAGGTGTGAATAAAACAAAAATGCACTAAAAAGTGTGACATAATTTCATTTTGATTTGTATGAATACAAACCAACTGTTGATAAAATTAATTAAAATTAAATTGTTGAAAATAAAATATTAAATACCACGTTAAATACAATTTAATTTCCTTTTGATTTGTATGAATACACGCCAATTGTTAATAAAATTGATTAAAATAAAATCTATTAAAATAAAATATTAAATACCACATTAAATACAATAAATCTTTTCGGAGGCGGCGCAAAATCGAAAATTTTCGACACTCGACATTACGAAAATTGTTAAATTCTTCTACATGCTTTCCCCCATATTAATGTATCTTCTCTTCCCTCCTACTGATTTCCAAGTCCACCATATTCCAAGGAAATCATAATCAGCAACATCTGTCATTTGGAAAATTTTCCATTTTGCGCCGCCTCCGAAAAAATGTAATGTGGTATTTAATATTTTATTTTAATCAATTTTATTAACAGTTGGTGTGTACTCATACAAATCAAAATGAAATTATTTCATACTTTCTGGTACATTTTTGTTTTATTCATACCTTTTTTTAGTGCATTTTTTTGTTTTTTTCATTCCGTTTTTTTTCGAGGTCGATTTTATAAAAAAAAAAAAATTTTTTAGTATTCTCATAATTTTATCCACTGGGCCAGGTACAGTACGGACGGCAATAATGAAGGTAGAAGGTGTTGTACCAGTCGTCCGTTAGCTTAAGCCCATTAATTTTATGACGGGGAGAGCCAGATGCTGGTAAACCCTAAAAACGAGGCTAGCGTAAAAATTAGTTTCTGCGACGGAAATGTAAATTGCTTTATGACCACCGTCTGACGAAAACACGAAGGAAAACCCACGATCAACACCTGCTGGGAAACATAACAATAGATACTATTTTTACAAAGAGATTCCTCTGTGATTAATTCCATGATATTCGATGTTTCGTAGCAATTCCTTGAAAGTAATTTCTGGGATTTATCTCTTTCCCTGTAATAATTATAGAGATGATGTGTTGCCCGCCGATTTGTTTATGTCCGAAGTGGTCCAATACACTGCCGTACGTGCGATAGCTGAACAGCAGTGGGCCAAGATATTAAACCGTTACCGCCCACTACTATGCGATTGTAGAGGGTGGCAAGATGCCATTTCGTATGGGTCCGAAGCCCGAAGTGGTGACATTGTATTGGTGCGAAAGTGAGAAGAAAGTTCCCAGTACTGCGTGGCCGATTGGATCAGAGTGGATGAGGCAGGCCTCGTTTCACACGCATTTCGGCTGCAGTCGAAATATTGGCTTAGCGGTCACACATACTATGTAGCGTGTAACGTCGAAGTCAAAACATTGGGACTACGAGAGCGGCTTAGGTGGGGATAGGCAGACCTAACGATAGACTCGATTTGTTTATGTCCGAAGTGGTCCAATACACTGCCCGTACGAGCGATAGCTGAACTGCAGTGGGCTAAGATACTAAACCGTTACCGCCCGCTACTACGCGATTGTAGGGGATAGCAAGACGCCATTTCGTTTTTTTATTTGAGATGAAAATCGGACATGATTTTTCTTTATGAAACCGTATACAAATTTTAAACTCTATACCTGCTCATCAATGATCGTGAAAGTATTTCTACTATTATTGCATTGTTATTATTTAGTCATCAAGGAACAATTTTCAATCATAAAATTATGCTTCAAAGTGTACAGATTTAACACAACATGAAGAAATAAGCATAACAGTTCACAGTATTTGAATGAAGGAAAACTAAACTAAAGATATAATTTAGCAATGTTAAAATTTATTTTTAAAGTTAATTTTTATTGTAGTACGCCAGTGCCCTGACAGAATACATACATATACATATAGTCGCCGAGAATACTTGCCAAAGCCCCGGCAAGCTCTAGCGTAGTCATCAGAATGTCTAATGAATATCCAGCAATTTTATGGACCCAAAAATGTTTTTATCTTTAATAATAACTGTGATATAAATTGTGTTGTGAAGGCAGTTTTCGTAAAACTCGTCCAAAATAGCAAACTTTGATGGTCTCTTGTTTTACATTTATGTAAACGTGTCTGTAGCTTTTAAACAATTTTGAAGATTACAAAATGACGGCTCAACCCCCACCTTCCATTTTCACTTGGACTACAACATATTTCAATTTTATCAAAATTCGAAACAGTCCTAAAAAAATGATTGAATTCACATGGAATGATCCCCTTCCTAATTTGGATATTTCCATAAAATAAATAACTACTATTCTCGTTTTTACAATACATGTATAATTTACGTATAATATAAGGATTGTTATGTTGTTTCACCAAGAGGCAGGAACGATTCCTATCTCCATAATGTTGTAGAGGAGAGATACCCATAGTTTACCTAAGAAGCTGTGAAGTCCCTAAAAACCTTTTTTTTTTTGCCATGCACAGCAGGGGGCTGTCAACGCGCTCCAAGTTTATGGCCCCAACGGACGGCGTCGGACGTGGTCGGACGTCCGACGACGGTGGACAGACTATTCCCATGTAGAACCCTGTTGTACCGACCGAGTTTCTACAACCCTGTTCTCGTATCTAGCGGCCAGACAAGACCGACGTCTAGCCGGTCTTGTATGTTCCGGCCTTTAAACGCCGATTAAGTTGAGTACGGATTACAGCCACCAATATTCCCTTTTGTCGGGTCGGTTTTCTTCGCGTAGGTCTATCGATGATAATTTATACATAAATCTGAGTTTTTCGTCATTATTTTGTAGTTCTTTGTTGTACAATATATTTTTGTCGAATGTTTTTCTATTATAATGGTATAGTGTGGGTCCATTGTTTCTATTTTGTATAAGCTCCTCTCCGTCTAGGTAAGGGAATGATTCTACTGGTATGTAGCCGGTTTGAAGGGTTTTGCGGAAGTATAGTGGGTTTGGATATAGAGAGTGAGCAATGAGGGAGTTCGAGGTGATGCTGCCGACTTTTTTCCAGTGATTTCTGATTAATTTTAGCATGAATAAGTCGATTCGGATGAGTTCGGCTTCTTCGTAAAGTTTATGATTGGCAATTAGTTTGGTGAAGTTGGATTGGGGTAATTTTTCCATAGTGCTTGCACTGATGTTAAACCAGATTTGGCAGCCGCATGTTAGGATGGGTCTGATCAGTGTTTTGTAGCACATGATTTTGACTGATTTGTTTAAGTCTTTGTAGTAGAATAGTCTTTTGTGTATTATGAAGGCTTTGCTGGCTTTTTGTATTTGGATTTTGATGTGGTCGCAGTAATTTAATTTGAAGTCTAGGAATACGCCATGGTATCGTACAGTGTTTTTATGAGGAATTTTTGCGTCTGTGTGCAGGGAGACTTTATTTGCGTGTTTCCTAACGTCGTAGTTTGCGTCGGAGATTTTTGAGATGTATGGTCTGAACAATATTGACTCGCATTTTTGGGTTTTTATTTTCAGTTTCCGTGTTTGGAAGTAGTTTTCTATTTTTTCGAACAAGTTTTGTAATTCTATTTTAATTTGTGAAGGTTTGCTGTTGTTTATGTAGATTAGTAGATCGTCTGCAAATGCGATTGCCGACTTGCTAGTTGTGTCGTTGGTATTGTTCAGACCATACATTTGGAGTAAGTCGCTTATGTAAATATTAAATAGGATGGGGGAGTTAACTGTTCCTTGTTGAAGTCCGTTGGTGATGAAAAATTCTCTGGATGATCTTTGGTTCCCTTTCGTAACGAAGAATCGTTTGCAGTGAAGCATATCCCACAGCATTTTTATTAAATGTGTTGAGAAGTTCTTTTTCAGGAGTTTAAAGAATAGGCCATCGAGCTAGACTGTATCAAATGCCTTTTCCAGCTCTATGAAGCACGTGTCTACGCAGTCGCCTGCATTTCTGGCCCAGCAAATGTCTGAGGTGAATTTTGTTATTTTGTATCTGAGATTCTTAAGTAGTTTTTTGAGTATTTTGATGTGTATTTCGTCTGAGAGTGTAGGTGTGTTGTTTCTCGAGATCTTGTTTATTTTTGTGATTAGTAGACTTTTCTTTTTACGGAGTCTGATTATGGTGGGGGTGATGTATTTGTCGGTGGAGTTTTGGTTGAAGTTGTATTTTGGTATAGTTTTGTTTATTGCTTCTGTTATGTGTTCGTTTATTTGGATAAGGTGGTGGTCTATTTCTTCTATTGTTAGGTTTCTGTTATTGGGAATGGTGAAGTCATCGTGGTTGTCTTCTAGGGTTGCTTGGAAGAGTAGCCAGTCAGCTTTGTTGTAGTTAAATTTGTTAATTGGGTCGTCTGTGTCTAGTGCGAGAAGGGGAAATAGTTCTATAGAGATGTACATTTGTAAGGCTTTGTGGTCGCTATCGTAATCTAAACATTTAATTTTTCCTGATTCGGGGTTGTGGAGTTTGATTCTGTTGTCGACTAGGCACAGGTCTATGTAGGCGTTGCTTTTCGGAAAAGACGAAGATTCGGAGCCAAGCAGTGAGATTTTGTAGGTTATTTGGTTTTCCCTATTCCAGAGGTACAACGATGTTCCTCTGCTATTATTCAGGGTATTTCCCCACGTTGTATGTTTCGCGTTTAGGTCGCCTGCAAGCAAGTAAAAATGTTTTGTTTGTTCGAGTTTTAGTTTCTGGAAAAGGCATTTGAGGTCCTGCATGAATTCTTTTCTGCCGTTGCCCGCTGCGTAGCCTGCATTTTAACCACAATTTCATCTCTATTATTGAGAATTCTAGACTTGGGTTACTACTGTCTGTATAGATGTTTCTTGTTTTATATTTGTAGGTATTCCTGATTAGAATTGCTGTTCCCCCGCCCTGTTTGGAGTTTGATCTGTCTGTTCTCACGATGTTGTAATTTTTAAAAGACAGCTTATGGAGTGGGCTGAGTTTTGTTTCGCATAGTAGGACTACGTCAGTAGAGTGTAGTGAAATGAAGTCGGTAAACGTTGAGCGTCTTTCGTTGGTGATAATGGAGTTTACGTTTATGGTTATTATGTGTAGTCTGTCAACTATTTTTTGGTTGTTGTTGCTAGTTGGGGGAGCCATTTATGGAAAGTTAGACTCAAAGTCAAAGCAGTCTAGTATTGCGTTTATTTTTTCTGTGTTGATTCTGACTTGCTCAGTTATTTTTTCGATGTGTGAGCTTACGGCGAGCGCGATGGTTTTCTTAATTTCTTCTAATATAGAGGGTGTCGGATTGTCTACGCAGTCCAAGAGTTTTTGTGTGTTGTGTGCTTGTGTATGGAGTTGGGTTTGGGTTGCCGAAGCGGAGAAAAGCGTGCTTTTTTTGTTTGATACTATTTCGCTGTATGATGTCCCTGGATTGACTTTTTTGTAAATGGTGTTTATTTTGTTGATTTTAGAGGCTACTAGTTGTTCTTTTTTTTCTAATATTTTGGGACATCCTCTGTAAGAGGCGGGGTGTCCGAAGTTTTTGCAGTGCACGCAATAAGGTTTGTCAATATTTTCCGCTCTGTTTTTGTCGTCTTTGGGGAGAAGTTTACATTCGCCCGGATTGTGAGTTTCGGCGCATTTTACGCATCTATAATCAAAATTGCAGTTTGCCGCGGCGTGGCCTATCCTTTAACATCTACGACATTGAACTTGGTCTGATTTGTTAAGCTTTTCCCAAGTGATTACCGTGTGCAATACTATTCTGATATTCTTTAATTTTTCTATTTTACTATCTAGTGATAATTTCACTGAAAATATTGGTAGGTTTTTGTTGTTGAGTACGGAGTTTCGAGTTTTGAATTTATTAACATTGATAAAATTTAGACCTTCTATTTTATGGCTTTTCAATTCATTTAGAATTTCCTCTGGTTCGAAGTCGCCGTCGCGGTTTTTTAATAGGACTATTTTACATCTTTCGTTTTTAGGTGTTTAAGTGAAAAATTTGAAGCTGTTGCTTTTTAGAAAAATACATAGTTTTTTGTGTTCGACTATGTTGAATGATTGTATTACGTGTTTGTTGATACCAATATTTTTAATTGTGAAGTTGTCCGTTATATTTGCTTTTTTATAGCTGTAATGATGGCTTTTGCCGCGTAGTCGGTGATTGTGATGGGGATGGCTTGACGCTGTCAGTTTTTATTGCACTTTCTGCCGCCCTTTGTTCAAATGGTACCTGGCAGTCTCCAATGACTCTAACACTGTGTATATATTTTTGTCTACGTACTTTCCCTGTTTTTCCGTACTATTTTTTGTTCGTTCCTCTTCTAGTTCTTGCGATAGTTTTTTATAGTTTCTTTGAGATTTTCGATGATTTTTTGGAGATTGTCTCGCTTTGGGGTCCTTGTTGGTTTCTTCCTTTGTGTGGTGTTGTATGTTGTTTTCTCAAATTTCCCCATGTCTGATGTGTCTTGAGTGGATTTTGTCTTGATGAATTTTTTTGTGAGATTTGGTGGCGGATTTATCCGTTTGGTGTTTTTATTGTTTTTGTGTAGTTGCTTTATGATTAGGGCCATTTGCGGGTCGCCTAACCGGTTGGATTTGTTGCATTGTATTATTTTCTTTAGTGCGGCCGTGCTTTTTGTGTTGTCCTTTGTTGATAGGATGTTTAATTCTCTTGTTGCGTTGTTTCCATTTTTGTTCTGGGGGCTGTGGTTTACATTAGCGGGAGTGCATGACCTGTTCCGTCTTTTGGTCACTTTTTCCCCAATTTTATAAATGGCACTGGCACTAATTAAATATTCAGATTTTGCACTGATCACTGACACTTTGTTAGTTTTTTGCGCGAGTGTCATGTTGCAGCTTGGATATGCATGCGCGATTATTCGGCACTATTCTCTCACTTTGAGAGACCATAGCCGCTGCACCAACAGTCGCCGTTGAAAGTATCTTCGAAATATTTGAATATAACGACTTAGTCTTATTTTCGTTTTTTGTACTACGCAACTTTTAAAGTCTGGAAAATATTTCTCTGAACGTAGGAATGTTTAATTAACATAATATATTTTTTTAATTCAGAGAAGATAGGTATAACTTAGGAAAAACGCCGAAAAAAGTGGTTTTTATTACGCACCACTCTCAGGGATTTGAAAAAAATTGAGCATAATACTTATGATAATATCTCATTTCTGAATTAAATCTGTAGGTGTGCTCTTTCGATTTCTACATGAAATCTGTATTTTTTCGGTTTTTTTTCGTGTTTTTCGCGTTTTACAACCAGAGTTTGCAACGGAAAAATCTGAAAATGATACCTGATATGTGGCTTAGTATCCAAAGTGTGTCAGAATTTTTTCAGAATTTTTAACTGTCAATAAATAGGGAAATGGACCAAAAACTGGTTTTTCGATTTTCCTCAATAACTACCCTTACAGATGAGATATGGGGCTGTAACTTGGCATATCGGGGTCTTTTTGGGTAGGCTATCGAATAGCCAAAGCTCGATTAAAAACTCGTTGGGGGCGAATTTCACTACCAATAGCCTTTTGATTTATGAATATTCTCCTAATATATTATTGAATATTTTCTTAAACGGCAGCTGGTAACCTGTTAAATGAGCAAGACTTTTCATGTTTCTAATGTAGTCAATAAGACTTACACAGTTAATTACACAGTTAAAAAGTAAATTATACAATTCTTCATCCTAATTTGTTTGCTGAAGGATATATGTATATCATAATTAACATACGTTTATATTGTATAATATCAATCATCCACAATCATAAAGTTGTAAAAGAGTAATACTAATAACTAGACTGCGGATGTTTATGTAAAATAAAAATGTTCTGCATTGATTGTGGGAAGCAGGAGTAAAATAAAAATTGATTTCATCCCTTATCGATCTTGTAGCGGTCGAACGATCGACAGCGCGGCGCGAGTCAGCGAACACGTGACGTCGTCGGCCGCTAAGAGAACGTGCCCGCAGTGCTCCGTGCGCAGATGCGGATCGGCGATTCCCGAATGTTCGAGAATAACAAAGAGTATACATATATTCGGTCGCGTTTCGCGGAATATGGTCGCTGTAACCTCGCGATTCCGCACCCGCGTAGAAATTACCCGTAGCCTTAATTTGCGTTAGTTTGTAGGAACATAGTTGTAAGCCCGCGTCGAATAGTTTAAGTATACGTTATAGTTAGTTGTAGTGTTCGTGTAAATACAGTGTTCAGTCCAGCAGCTACTGTAGTGCGATCAATCATACCTATACGTTCCCTACAATCTTGTTGTATTGAAAACAATATTACAATATTCTTAAATTGTTCTGATCTTTTATTGTTTTATATTTCACCCAGCTAATTTCTTCATAAGTGCATAAAAATCCGCAGTCTACTAATAACACTTAAAACGACAAAAGTAAACAAAAATTGTATGTAAGTTAGCAGCAAGAAAATGCAATTCCCTTAATAAAAATTCAAACCAACACACTTGGTTGGAATAATTATAACATATCTAATTTAAACGAAAAAGGTAAGAAAGGCAAAGAAAATAGAATATTGAATGAATACAATACTTGAACTTATTACCATGTATGGAATCCACAATAACATCCAGCGCAGTGTTGCGATCGCCGACGCAAATTTGCCCTAGAATGTGTGGATCAGCACATGAGGTGAATCGGGAGGAAGTCATTTTGATCATTTATGAAGACTCTGTAACATTGTAAACATTTCGTAAATATGCATGTAATATATTTTGTGCAGTAGTTTAAGATTATGATAAAAGTCGCAACGCATATAATATGACGTGGGATTAATAAGAAACCGGACTCTGTCAGCTTTCACGTGACGCAACGGTATGGCAGTGCCGCCAGACAGGGGAAATTGATGGTAATGCAGGTACCCTCTCTCTGCCTTTGCCGGGTTACCCACTCCACCTTCCCCATCTACTGCGCTATTCCCCACGCATCCGCGTTTCGTCTCTGTCGTGGATGTGTCCGGTACTGGCAGAGAGAGGGTAACTTTTCCCCCTCAATTCATGTTCCCTCCCCTCATTTGGCTCTGACTCTGGTCACTAGTTTTTATGCAATTCTCCGATATAAATGTAGATATCATTGCTAAACGTCGTGTAGATATCATTGCATCACCGTCTAAGAAATGCGCGCTTCGACGGACATAATTCTTAATCGTTTCATAACGTAACACGATTTCATTCTCATGACCTGTACGATCGGCAGCTCGCAATGCCTATTCACTAGGCATAAGGAACTGCCATTTGTATAATTGATATGTTAGTATATTTAAAAAATAATGCGAATGTTTAAATATTAATTGCTTTAATAAATATTGTTGCAATGTTATAAATAAAATTGATATTGATAATTTTCATGTACAGAAACTAAAAATACTATTATAAAGTACAAGTACAAGTATGGAGAGAGGATGACCGGAGGTATTTCAATACGAATAGATTAACCATGTTTTCTAGGGATGGGGAACTATTTCTAAAAAAGAACTACATTAAAATTTTTTTTACATTATTAGGTACACATAATATGCAAAAAATCATTTTTTAATTAAATTTTTCAAAAAGACTGACTTTTCCAGAATACGCAGCTTTATAGATCTCAAAAAACGGTATAACTCTTATTGCAACTATTTTTTTAATATCATTCGTTGCTTACGAATTATAAGCACGTATTGTATAGAAAAGGCAGTTCGGACAAAAGGATTGATATTTCCCTCAATGTGAAAAACGGGCACGAACGAATCTATCTTCGAAGCTATCTTCTTAGATAGGTTTAGTAAATATTTATGCAAAATTTCATCAAAATCGCAGTCCCCGATGTTTCCTTGTTAGTACTATTGCGTTTGATCGAAAACTTATTGCCAGGGGTAGTAGTATTTCTTTTCTTCTTTAAATATAGTGTTTTATACTACTTCCTAATTTTTATTTTTTTGCCATAATATTACTGATATTAATATGAACATACTAACAATTTCCAAACACCTTAATAAATATGTAGTTTCCCTTCACAATCTTTTTCCCTGCTACGAACTGGTGATGGGAGCTAGATTACGACTTTACTGTAGTTATATATTTTCCATTTTGTTTGAAGCAAAACCAGAATGTTGTTCAATCTTTTTTTGTTTAAATAAAAATAATTATTCCGTAATGTGTCTACTTCTTTAATCCTTTCTTTTATTTGACCTTATTAAATAAATATTTTTTACAATCATTTTAATACAGGTTTTCGTTTATTTCGTGAAAGTCTGAACTTGTAAAAAAAATATGTACATAAAAATTGTTTGATACGAAGGCGTATCCAATACGGTGCAAGTTAATTTTTAAATTTAATTAATGCTTTGATATGAAATCTGTATTTCTTCGAATTATTCCGGGTTTTTTATTTTTTACAATTAGAATTTGCAACTGAAAGATCGGAAAAAATGAAAATACTTCTATCATTATATAATTAATATTATATTTAATTTATATTAATTAAAGTTTGGTATATTAGATTTATATATTAGTAGCATATTTTATGTAAAACCAGATAAAACAATTAAACTGTATACGTTCTGATCCAGGTCAAAGTCGAAACCGGTTCTGTTACAGGTTAAGTCGAAACGAAACAAAAAGTGGCACGGCCAAAACCCGAGCGTGAGCACTCTCATCTGTTCTCTGCGTGTAGTTTATCGCGTGGCGTGTGGCACCGTACCATCGCGCCACAACTCCGCATGCCGATAACGTACATTTTACACACAATCAAAATATCGAAATTTTTCATGTTTACAATTACAAAATCGATACACAATATAACCGGAACTAACCCAGACCTCATCTCAAACAACTACAACTAAACTCTTTATCCCAATTCCATAAAATTCAGTAAAACTACTGTAGGGAAGAAGTCGATTCCAATCGGCGAAAGTTCACTCGAATGTCACGTCGTTAGTTACTGTAACGACGCGACGATTCGATATTTATTGTTTATTGATTAATTTTGCGTTCTTCTTGTTTACGAGTTACGTTGTTTGATTCATTCCGGTTTGACAGTTGTAAAAGTAAAGACGTGTTTAAAAGTTGTACTTAATATATTTGAAATTAAATCTTAAAACATTTACATTCACGGACGTATTAACTTATTCATAGCTTATATCCTACACTACTTTTTTTCCACAAAAATTTCAAAGCCTTAACATTCACAACTCACACAACCAAGATATTGAAATTTTTTATAATTAAAAAATATTACAAAATCGGGATACAATCTAACCGGAACTAACCCAGAACTAACCCAGAACTGACACTTTTTAGATGCCCGTAAAAGGCCATTCTCACGAGCCCAAATCACGGCTTCTTCTTCACTTCTTCGAAGGTTCGGAAAATTAAAATGCTTGTTAACCATTTACGTGCTTTCGAAAACTAGGAATTCGAATTCCCTCTTCAACATGACCGTGCTACTACCAGGTAGCGCGGTAGTGTTGCCACCTAGCGTCACCACTGCGTCACTACACGGAACAGCTCCCTACTTACCAATATGGCGGCGCCCACACCTGTCAGAATCAGTGAAAATTGCTGAACTTTAGACGCGCATAACTTTTTAACGAGTGAACTCCGCAGGTTGGGACTTCGATATTTGGAGTTTTCTCGACAAAATGAACAGGATTAGACATATAAAACTCGAGAATCTCTGGGTTCCAAAGCGGAAGTTCAGCCCATACTGTTTTAAAGGGTGTAGGAATACTTATGGGACTGACTGAAAATTGTATATGCTTCCATTTACAGAAAAACTAGTTACACCAGATTATGATGTCCTTAAAATCATTGATTTCGTGTCTAAACTATTTTCTAAATTACGAATAGTTTACCAGTTATCCACAATTATAGATTAACCCTTATGTTGGAGACCAAATAAATAAGTAATTATAAACATTCGTATTTAAGATGCTTTGCATTAGCTTTGAATAATCTTGAAAATATATATTGACAACCTGGCCCTTCGGGCAGGTTGCCCTGGCAGGCGAAAACGTCGTCTTTGGTCACTAATGACGTCACAACTTTTGAACGAATGGACTTTTCGAATGCGGTTTGCTCTAAAACCTTCCCAAAGTAACGCCGCGTCTAATGGTTCATACCCCAGGTTTCTACGTTCAGCCGTTCTATGTTGACGCATATACAGGGTGTCACAAAAGTACCCCCGCGTCGACGATTGCTCCGGAGGGGAGCGGAGGATCTGGGGGGACGGGCATTGACCTAACCCCGGCCCCTAGAGGGGAGCATGGCTCCCCTCTGGACGGGCCGACTTGAGTAAGTCGGCCCGTCCCACAGTGCGGCATGCAATGGACAAAAATCAAAACAATAATGGTTCGATTCTAATCTAATTATCCAATAAAATCATCAGTCGGTAACTAAGGAATGTATATGTAAAAACTAGTTTCCAAAAAATTCAATACGGGATCAATAGCAGCCAAGAGTTTATTGTAGTTTAAATGCTAAAAAGTTAGATTACTCGTGCCCTAGTTGCTCTTTTAGACTGGTTTTTGTTTTAAACTGTTTGTTACAACTTAAGTTTGAAGAATTTGACCAGAGGTATTCATAATTTTAACTGGAAAGTTAGAATACCGTTTTTTCCTTTAAATGCAATTTACAAAAAAACGGTTCAAAACATCTTGTAATTTTCAAAGTTCTGTATCAACAAGATGTTGTAGTATATTGCTATATAATTTTTTCCGGCGATAATTTGCAACACTCAATGTTATTTAATTTTTGTTACAGAAATGCATTCGTAATCGCAATTTGCTTGAAGCTTGGATGTCCGAACATATTTATTCCCAGAAAAAATCAAAAGTTAAACAAAAACTTTGTTCTTTATTAAACGTGAACGTTATATCAGATGAAGTGGAAAAGAGAATAAAAGCTTTTTGTGTGGCACTTGCAAGAAAGTGCAGAGACAGTTACCGAAATCGACGTCACCTATTTAAGCATTATATACTAAATATAATTAAATTTAACCATATAATTAAAAAATATTTCGAACAAAAGTAGTACAGTATACAGTTTACAACAAACTGCAGTAACAACTAATCATAAAAAACTTCATTAAAAAAAAAATGAGGATAAACTTTTTTACTAATGGAACCTTATATTTTTGGTGCATTAATCGATGTATCATTGTATTCCCTTTAAAAAATTATTAAGGTACTTAGCTCAAAAATTGATTAGTTCAGAAGTTATAATTTTTGTCCCGAATGTCCATTTACATGCCGCACTGTGCGTTCCTTTAAGACCACCGGGACTTTCGAGGGCGCGTGAGGGATGAGGTGGGAAAGGTCGGGGCGTGCCGGATCACGCCTTCGACGACCCTTCCTTACCGGTGGCGGCGTCTTCTTGCCCCGGCCGCGACGGGGACCTTCGGGTTACTCACACCGGGCGGGGCACGAAAACGCCGGGGGCCGTGGGTGGACCGAGCGGGGACTCGGGAAGTCCATTCCGATGGCCCCTAGGATAGGGACACCGGGCGGGTCCCTCCGCCCGGGGTCTTATAGTGTAGATAGTGGGGGAGGCTAACCCTTCCCCCCGGTTTGTATGATAGCTGGCAAGTGTCCCGTTGAGTATTCGCGTGTTCCAGGCACTTCCCATTTAGCTTAAGCGGGTGTGGCGTTTCAGTGGGTAGTCACCGGGGACGGACGCGCCCTCGGCGCTCCCCTCCCCTCCCCGGTGGTAGTCCCACATAGCCTTGGTTTCCCACCCCGGGAGCCGGGATATGCGTAACGCATTTCCCCGCAATAAAATAAAAAAGGTGTCACAAAAGTACTTCACCTCCCGGAAATGGGAGTCTCCTGAGGTCATTTCATGCGCCATTTTCCTTTTGCAAAATGTTCTCCGAGGCTTCGTTTGGGAGTTATTAACGAAAAACACGGACCAATAAGAGCGCGAGCTAGACCCGCGGTGGCTGGCTTGGTGTGACGCGCCAGGAGTATCTACTCGGACGAGCGTTAGCGGTGCGAACAAGAGAAGGAGTAGAAATTGAACGTATGGAATTAAAAACTCACTTATTCAGCCGTAAATCCACTTGCAGCTTCGAAATGTGTGTCACTGGGCCACTCGGTAACGAACTGCATAGCTGGTCCCGAGAGCTGGTCCGGCATTGTCCCGAACGGTAAGGGACGTACGGTCAAGTCAACGAACTGCACAGCTGGTAGTAAAACGACAACCTAAGGGATGTGCGCTCAAGTAAACGATCCGGGCTTTGACCTTCACTTTCCAAACGATAAATGAATCGTATGTTTGTTTCATTCAGATGCCATGAAATTTTTCCACACTCACGATCACTGTTCACATTTGTCAACACATAGGTATGCACTAATAACAATTGCAATATCACTTGTATTGCAGCATAAATCACGGTAATGAGGTAATGCGATCAGTAGACTGCGGATTTCATGCATTTGTAGAAAAAATGAATAGGTGCATTTTAAAACAGTAAATGTATTATTTTCAATTTGATCAAATGATTCAAGTAAAAATCAAATATCCGCCTGGCTCCTGTCCCTTGCAATAGCAGCAGCCAACTTTCATTTTGCATAAAAATCCGCAGTCTAGTGATTAGTTTAAATATGACTACTAAAAACACACATTTTAGCAACCGTGAACTTAGAATTGACAAGTCTTTGGAGGTGTTCTCTCTACCGCGGCGCGAATGACACTGATTTTACCCAAGATTTTTCTGAAAAGTTTAGGGAGGACATTATGCGTGTCGAAAATGCACACTGTAGCACGCTTACGAAAACGACGGGGTGGACAGACGAAAAAATTAAAATAAATTAAAAAAAAAATACCACGTTTTTAAAACGGACTAAAAAGTATAAAATATTTTAAATAAAAATATGTTTAAAAAACTGACTAAAAAGTATAAAATAATTTTTCCTAGCCACGTACAGGTTCCTAACCCCATACAGATTCCTAACCCCATGCCCCACACAGATAGTCCTGAAAATTTGTGATTGTGAATTTTGAATAGCTATGAAAATACTTGTAAGATTTAAAACGAAAAACGTGGGGCGCAAGATAATAGTAAGGAGTGTAGAGAGTAGCTGCCGTTGAGAAAACACACACAACAGTTCATGTCATTTGTAATGCAATAAAATTGTTAGCGACTTAGGTGAACAATTCATGTATCAATTATCTATGTATTGCATGCGCCCCACGTTTTTCGTTTTAAATCTTACAAGTATTTTCATAGCTATTCAAAATTCACAATCACAAATTTTCAGGACTATCTGTGTGGGGCATGGGGTTAGGAATCTGTATGGGGTTAGGAACCTGTACGTGGCTAGGAAAAATTATTTTATACTTTTTAGTCCGTTTTTTAAACATATTTTTATTTAAATTATTTTATACTTTTTAGTCCGTTTTAAAAACGTGGTATTTTTTAAAAAATTTATTTATATTTAAATAATTATTTTCAACTTTTTAGTCTTGTGTGTGTGAAATTTTTCTATCGATTAAAAGGGTAAACTTTCTCTTCGGAACCCAGAAATTTTCAATTATATGTCTTATTTTGTTCATTTCGGCGAGAAACCACTCGTTAAAAAGTTATGAGTATGTAAAGTTGAGTAATTTTATAGTAATTTTCATTGTTTCACTTGAGATAGTGACAGATATGGGCGCCGCCATATTGGTGTATACCAATATTATTCAATAAAGGTTCGACGGAGAATCTCGGTGTACTGTCCGTCCACCACAAGAAGTCCCTCGAGACGGCTGAGGGGTCTGGGGGGATCTCTCGCTTGCTCCACCCCTCCCCATTATTTCCACTCCCGTATTCACGACCTCCAAGATCCTGACGTCACACGCTACACAGTAGTAGGACTTGTTTATTTTCGAGATACAAGTTTCCTGACCTATCGTCGATATTTAACGTTTAAGTGGACTTCAAAATGTACTTTAAAAATGCAATAATTCATTTAAATTACATTTAATGTTATATTTATATTTAATGTAACACATAATTCACGATTGACACGTCTTTCAATAAGTTACAACAAACATTAGATAAAATTCATATAACTTCTACAAATGTTATAAATTGGTCGAAATTGCTAAAGTCTGTTTGATCAGTATTGGAGCGGTTTTTGTATCTGTATCTACCGCGAAAATTAAACTTTAATTACCATTAAAAATAGGATGAATCTGCAGAACAGCTACAATCTATCTATTTTTTACTCTTCCGTATGATAGAAGTGTGTTAAACGAATGATCGTTACTTATTCATTTTCAAGAAATTAATAATTTTACTATTAGGGAACATATACATATTGGACAAAATTGAAAGCTGTAGTTCGAAAATATTTCTCATTTGTTCTGATCTGTAGCGTTAAATTAAAATTTTAACTGACAACGAGTTAGAAGTTTCTAATACAGAATATGCGTGAAGTCACGTTCCTCTTGGATGCTGAGAGTGGCTCAGCGCGGGGATGTTTAACGTCGTAGGATACATTTGATTCTGTCCTTACGCTACTGGATCGCTCGCTTCGCATTATCTCACTCGGTTTGGAAGAGTCTATTCACTCTCTTCGTCACACGATCCGATTAGTGTGTGTGAGCGCTGTAGCCAATAGCTCGCTAGAACCGATAATGCGTGTGACGCGACTCGAGCCCCTGCCGCTCAGACCAATCGGACGATTTGTTGTCCCTTTGATGTGAAACTCCTACCAAGAGACTCCTTTCAAGAGACGGAAGAGTAAAAATAGATAGATTGTAGCTGTTCTGCAGATTCATCCTATTTTTAATGGTAATTAAAGTTTAATTTTCGCGGTAGATACAGATACAAAAACCGCTCCAATACTGATCAAACAGACTTTAGCAATTTCGACCAATTTATAACATTTGTAGAAGTTATATGAATTTTATCTAATTTTTGTTGTAACTTATTGAAAGACGTGTCAATCGTGAATTATGTGTTACATTAAATATAAATATAACGTTAAATGTAATTTAAATGAATTATTGCATTTTTAAAGTATATTTTGAAGTCCACTTAAACGTTAAATATCGACGATAGGTCAGGAAACTTGTATCTCGAAAATAAACAAGTCCTACTACTGTGTAGCGTGTGACGTCAGGATCTTGGAGGTAGTGAATACGGGAGTGGAAATAGTGGGGAGGGGTGGAGCAAGCGAGAGATCCCCCCGGAACCCTCAGCCCTCTCGAGGGACTTCTTGTGGTGGACGGACAGTACTTACAATTAGTAACTTTATAAACACCGCACAGAGCTCGAACGCACACTGACGCACACTGAGCTCCTTCGGTGCGGAACGGGTCAGTGGAGTGGGGACGAGTCAGAGTGGGAACACGTAGTAGAGTGGGGACGTATCTACAGGTAGTGCGATGGGGTATAACGGTTAGATTTATTAATAATTTGTATATCCTAAACGCATAGGCTTTTTTAAAAAATTTTTTTTAAATATTGCATTGTCATCCAGTTCTGAGCTATGTTTAAAATTTCAAGTCTCTAGTTCATCGGGAAGTTAGTTTAAAATCAATCGCAAAATTTGTACCGAACAGACAGACAGACAGACAAGAAAGCGAGCTAATAAAAACGTGGTAAAAGAGGATACGAGAGGGACCGCTGTAAGACTACAATTTATGATAATCACATGTTTCGGTTTTCCTGCAGATTGGTACGCAGAGTCGATGGGTAACTGTTCGAAAACGTCGTCCGTCGTTTTACCCAGCAAGAGGTAGAAATGTCAGGTCCGCGTGGCGTTTTAGGGTCCCTATTGTCCTATACCTCTCTTAAGAAACTTTCTAAAAGAAGGATAAACGACGTTTTCGAACAGTAACATACAAACATACGATTTATTTATCGTTTGGAAAGTGAAGGTGAAAGCCCTGATCGTTTACTTGACCGCACATCCCTTAGGCCAGTGCTCCGCAACCGCTGTGCTGCGGTACACTAGTTTAACGTTGGTGTGCCGTGGAAGATAAAAGGTTGCGGAGCACTGCCTTAGGTTGTCGTTTTACCACCAGCTGTGCAGTTCGTTGACCTTACCGTTCGAGACAATGCCGTATACCTGAAGCCAGCTATGCAGTTGGTCACCGAGTGGCCCAGTGACACACATTTGGAAGCAGCAAGTGGATTTACGGCTCAATAAGTGAGTTTTTAATTCCATACGTTCAATTTCTACTCCTTCTCTTGTTCGATGCCTCGTCGCGGCGTACCGCTAACTCTCGTCAAGTAGATCCTCCTGGCGCGTCACACCAAACCAGCCGTCGCGGGTCTAGCTCGCGCTCTGATTGGTCCGTCTTTTTCGTTAATAACTCCCAAACGAAGCCTCGGACAACATTTTGCAAAAGGAAAATGGCTTTTCAAATGACCTCAGGAACCGCCCGTTTCCGGGAGTTGAAGTCATTGTGGGAGACCCTGTATAGAAATGTGTATTCACTAGTGGTGTGCGAGAACCCTATGGTCAGGATGAGCCGGGAAGAGGTCGATTAGTGTTACCGAAAGTTCCGAGAATCCCGAAAGAATCGGATTTCCCGAAAATTTCGACAATATGACATATCACACTCTTGAGAAGAATTCGTGATGGACAACATTCTTTTAATTTCGTCTGCCATTTTTCGCGAAGTTATTGGAAACAGGGATTTTAAGAATCGTGTGACTTGATGTAAACATGTTGTCGGAATGTTCGATTATTTCCAGAATTCCGATAAATTCGAGAATCTCGAAATTTTCGTATACCCGTCGCGATCCAGAAAAGATTTCATGTTCCCGACCAGGCCCGATATTTCGGCTTCTCACACACCCCTAGTATTCACGATGTACTATAATGGGAAAACAAAGTTTCAAAAATAAAAAATTTTCAAGCTCGATGCGGCACGTTTTCCGTTGTTCGATCGATCTAAAATCTTGTATAGATTATTTTTTAGCCAGCATCACAATCCTAGGGGGTGCCCCGAAAAAATTCGAAAATTTTTTTAGCCTGGAGTAAACCGTACTGTATATACGAATGAAAAAAAGGATGGTAATACTCAACAATTTAAACGAGCTATTATGGTGGAATGGAACCATTTGTCGCAGAATACAATTAAAACTCTATATACGGTAAGGAGAAAAATTGATCCAACTTTTACATTTTTCCAAAAAATCATTATTTGTATATTTATTGAGAGAGAGTCCGAAAAATCTGTTTTGTTTACTGTTTTATATTACATTTACTCATTGTTATCACAAATGCGTAAAATCCGCAGACTATTAGTAATTAATTAATACACTATTAGTAAGACTGCAAGTGTGATTCTTTCTGGATACATATAATACATGGTGGATCAACTTTACGGGCTGGTCCAAACTAGGTTACTCGTCCTTACTTTATCTTAGCCACTCTATACATGTAAAAGGTATAACAAATCAAACCTTCGGTTATCAATATTTTCTAGACTGCAATAATATACGAGTATGAAAGACATTTATAATTTGAAGAGTTGGCAGCTCTGCATCCTGCGAGTTTATATTTCTAGTGACATAGCATGGTTTATTATTAAATGGCATGGTCTACACGTCAATAGCGATACATTAGTTCTCCTTATTCAGACTATAAATAATTTTCCGATATTGTTTCGTCCTCGCACGCGTAAGCGCATGTAAACTGTGTTAAACGATAGTTCTCTTCGTTTTATAAATATCGACTTGGGAGACGATTAATTACGGCTCATGGGAAACGCTGCATAATAATATCTTTGACGGCCTGATTAAAATCTATTTTTTCTTATTTCTCACGCTCGGCAAAATAAAATATAATTGCAAACACGACAATTTTAAAGGGAAGATACTGCTTCCTCACTGAACGTATTCGAATAATTTTTCTTCAAATATAAATCGTTGAAGCTTAGTTTCTATAGGAAAATCGCATTCCATTCATTGATATATTTGGTTTAAAAAAACCAGAACCGAGAACATTTTACGAGCTTTTACTTATTTTATGTGTAAAATAAAACAAATTTGTTTACAGAAAACTGTATTCACTCTGAAAACACGACCACACGGAAATCTACAAACAATTTTTATGGATGGATCAAAATGAACAAAAACACTTGGAAGGGGGATGTAAGAAAATTCTTATTTTCCATTAATACTAGAATTATTAGAGATGGTAAAATGACCATTTCAGGTTTTGGAATTACTGCAGTCATAAAAATGTCTTTCTCTTATGTAAAACGTGATTAAACAACTTCGATTATTCATCCATACAGTACAATAAATATCGTGCCTAGTGTAAACAAACATATTCGCATAGTTTTTTCGAAGAATCAGAAATGAGCTAATTACTAGTACTACCACTGTTATTAAGTTAATTGGTAGTTTTTCGTCGTTATTTTAAAATTGCAGGGATCGATTTTAAAAAATTTATAATGAGAACAACCGACGCTACGAAACAAACATGTTATATAGCACATTCTTGTAAAATTTTACTATAATTCAACTTACACCTAACCATAAGCCGTATTTCGTTTGTGCCCGTTGTTTACTTTAAGGGAGAAATCCATCCTTTTACGTAAGTGCGTATAAATCACAAACGACGAAAGATATCAGAAACCGGTTGAAGTAAAAGTTATATCGTATCTTTGAGGCCATAAATCTGACCGATGAATTTTTCTAAAAAATCAGTTTTTTGAAAATAAAAATTTTGAAAATATTTTTTTCGAAAAACTGTTCACACAGCTATATGGGCTAAACGATATAACTTTTACTTCAGCCACTTTTTTTATACCTTTTGTCGTTTGCAATTTATAAGCAATTGCGTGTAAGGATCGCACAGTGGGGCAGGAGCTCTGTAAACCTGGCAAACAGTAAAAAAATGAAAATACGAGAATGTGCGATTATTGATTATTATATCATCGTTGATAACATGCTCTATTAGATTCTGCAACAAAGGAAGATACTGGAAGGCCAAGTTTATTGTCAGAATAGTTTGTGAATTACTGTATCGATCACAAAACGGGATTGGCAAATAAATATATTTCTACAAATATGCGATGCAAGTTATAAATCAAAATAATGTGATTTAAACATCTATATACAGAGTGAGGCGCCAGAAACAGGCCACCTGAATAAAGGTCAACGCATACTGAGTTTTTCCCTGTCAGAGTAAAGTAATGCGCTATTGTATCTTACGCGCATACCGAGCTTTCCGGTGAATTTTTTTTAGGATATTTCGTTTTGGTAGCGTCAGGGTTTTCAGCTCGAATTTCGACATGGCTTTTCGAGAGCGGGTCGAGAGTCCCTGCTGTGCATGGCACAAAAAAAAAGGTTGCAGGAGGGAGCTCCACAGCTCCTTACGTAAACTATCGTTATCGTACTCACTGTGCATCGTATTTTTTTTTTTTTAAATGTTCGTATATCATAGTCTGCCAGATAGAGTAGCTGGCACAAATTTACTAAACATACATTTTAAATTTTCCTTATAGGTTTACATAAAGAATTTGTAAACAGCAATGTTCATAATTTTCTCTGGAATTCTTGACAGATAGAAATTTAAAAAAAATTGTAAACACGCCATTTAGTAAAATGATCCTTCTAAGTTGTTGAAGAAACTCATCGTCGTTTAGGTTTACTTTGAAGGGTGTACGACAAGGGTATATGAGGGGTAGACTTTTTTCCGACCATCGATTGTACGTTAGTTAGTTAGTTATATTGTGTTTTTACGTCGCATCGACAACTTTGGTCATTAGCGACGACTTATATATAGCTTATAACTATAGCTTATAACTACAACTTATAACTATAATCTATAACTAACTTATAGCTATGGGACCTACAGTTTATTAAGGTGGGTTCCGAACTACCTGGGCGGCTACAGTATGAATCACTTGAGAAAAATCTCAGAGGTGACGGCGGGATTTGAACCCGGGACTACGAGTTCGTAGTCGCGAGTCTCATCCACTGAGCCACTGCGCGCCCTTCGATTGTACGTAGCCGTCGCGTCGCGTCGATCTGCTTGTGGCAATAAATTTTTTTTTCGCCGCCAGATTTGGCGTTTTGCCTGCGAAGGAAGCAATGTTCTTTGCATCGGTTAGTTTCTCGCCGTTCCAAGGAACATTGTATTGGCTGGATATTTTCTGCGCGTACTCCATCAACGTTTTCAGGACGGCAAAGAACCAGAACGTTCAGAACCTCCACCGTGTTTAGTTGAGTTGTTTGACAAATTGTTTCACCGCACAGATTCTCAGATGATATTCTTTTTTTTATTACCATAGTAAAAAATTGTTATTTTATGTTTTAACACCGTATTCCCACCTAATACCACGAAGAACTCTAAAAAAGTCTAGTTAATAGCTATTTAAAATAAACAACGCCACTTCCCTGACAGAAAAAATAGTCTTGGAGAATACTTGCAAAGCACTCGTCAGGGTTTAGCAAAGGCATCTCCGATTTTGGGAACCCCTAGGGTTTGGGTAGCAGACGTCACGCTGTGCCTTTCTTCGTCGAGCATCTCGAACCCTCTTAATTGACCTTCCGATCCAAAAACTGTGTATGCGCTAGCAAAACGGTGTCAGGTGTCTCCGGTTTCCCGGAGACTCCAGTATATTTTGACCTTAACTCGGCTGCTATTGGTGTTAGGAAGAAATACATCAGATCGAACATGCTTGGTTTGGAGGGGGCATTAATCTGATGTTAGTAGCTTTTTTGTAGGTGGACGCGTAAAGGACATATGAAGGTCAACTACATTTTTTAAAATGGAATGGTATGTTTTTTTATGTAATATCGGGTAGAGCCTTTTATAACGCGTACAATGACCTATGGGTCAAGGTCATTCGTGGTCTGGGTTAAGCCAATTGTGATGGAAAATAATTTACTTTGAGGAAATGGTCGAACACTTCCTTGCCGCCTCTGGTTGTTGATATTACTTCATCTCTGTCTCGTAATCTATTGTTATGGGTCATTGAATGTAAATAATAATTCAATCACGCTGTACGCTTCACCTGTACATATGATCAGTCGTTTATGAAAATCTCTGCCGAGCGAAGTGCATCGTAAGTTTTCGAAATGCGTTATTCAACAACAGAGAAAGTATGTTTTTGTTTATGGGGAATGTCGCCAAATTGTAAGAGAAGCAATCCGTTTGTATGCTGAACGGTTTCGCGAACGTGCCAGATCTTCACAATCTGCTTTCACGAATGTTATTGTTGAAATTTGGCGTTAATCCCAGGGTCAATGCGCAAGTGCGCATTGAGAGGGCACCGCGCCGACTCGTGGAAATTTGCTTGTTTGTCTGCCGTAATTTGTTCGTTGCTATTTACGGATTTTTGTTTTACGTTATTCTTTTCGTAGCTTTCGTTGTGGCAACACGCATTTTGTTATCTGGTATCACGCTCTGTTCCGCGCGCGTAGCGTACCGCGTTTTGTACGCGTAATTTCTAATTGTATCTTCTTAAATACACTCAGAGCGAAACGCGCTCTAATTATATAATAAAGTCTAACAGTTATTAAAAGTTTTCAAGAAACTGGAAGTGTAGGATAATTACTCAATTTCTCAATGTGAAATTCGGAGATCGTTGGATTGGTCGTGCAGGAAATCATAAATGGCCCGCGCGGTCTCCAGATTTAACACCTCTGGACTTCTATATGTGGGGAAAATTAAAACAGCAAATGTATAATGAGATACCAACAACTAGAGAAGACATGAAAGAGCGTATAAGAAGAGTTTGTGCCGCTATAAACCCAACTGAAATTCAACATGCTGTATTATCCGTTAAGCAACGCTTAAGAACATGCATCAATGTTCAATGTCACCACTTTGAACACGACTTGTATTAGTCGTGTATTACTGTTAGATAAATAAATCAACGATGCTCGACCATTTCCTCAAAGTAAATTATTTTCCATCACAATTGGCTTAACCCAGACCACGAATGACCTTGCCCCATAGGTCTTTGTGCGCGTCATAAAAGGCTCTACCCGATAGTACGTAAAAAACATACCATTCCATTAAAAAAAATGAAGTTGACGTTCATATGTCCTTTACGTGTCCCCCTACAAAAAAGCTACTAACATCAGATTAATGCCCCCCCCCCCCCCCCCCGAAACCAAGCAAGTTCCATCTGATGCATTTCTTCCTAACACCAATAGCAACCGAGTTATTCAGGTGGCCTGTTTCTGGCGCCTCACGCTGTATAAGTAAACAATTACATATATAATAGTTAGGAAATATTGTAATATGTAGATATAGTAGAATTGTTTTTGTTCTCCTAAGAAAATAGTAAACTATTCATATATTCTTAAGGTTTTAGTTGTGTGCCCAGTGCGATCCAATCAAACTTTTATTTTTAAATGTCGAGAATTTATTTGACTTCAATATTCCGAAAGAAAAAGTTGCAACTCTTTTGCACTTTTTGAGAAATTCCATTTATTAAACGTGCGGCATCATTGCGATGCAGCATGTTTCCTGATGAAAATTAATATTTACTGATTAAAAGTTTCGTGATCTACATATTTAGTATCAAAATAATGAATTATATTATTTCAACATAATTTTAATCCAAAAATAATTTTTTCGAATTTTCGGTGGAAGCACTCCATTATCAAGATTTTTCAAGGATTTCCGATAATCTGAGGAAAAAATATTTAAAATAAAAGTTGAACAGTTAAACATCTACAAACTTCTACACATAGAATTTCGAAAAAAAATTTTTTTCGACAGAAACTAAAGGTCATTTTGATTTTTTAAATATTAAAATACATTTTTGATTTCATAAAATTATAGCTGACGTTAAGATGAATTCAACGACCTACTATATTATGACCTTGAGCCCATAAATAACACTAAAATAGTTTCTGCCGACTTTTCAGGACTCCTGCCCCACTGTGGATCGGTTCGGATAAAAGGGTTGATTTCTCCCTTATTGTAGAAAAAGGGTACGAAAGAAGTACGGCTAAATTGTTAGGTGGGTCTAACGAACACTTGTGCAAAGTCTCATCAACAATCGACGTAGATCAGTTACCGGGGTTCCCTTGTTGTTATTTTACCCATTATGATACCCCCAATTCTTTCATTACACGAATTCGAAATATAATGTAGAAAGACAAACGTAATTCTACTTTTTTGTCAGTATATTTTGCGTCATCATGATCGATGACGTTTATTTTCAAAATTTCTGTCGGGAGTCAATTCTGTTAATAAGGATATTTTTATTATAATTATTTCCTAGAATGGTACTAATAATCATATACATAGATACAGTTAAACTACTATTACTTCTTGTTGTAACAGGACACCGTGTTATGCCGTATCGCCGCCACTATTAGTATTATTTAACGCCGGCACCATTCGTTTCTTTGTTTCTATCGAAATATCATTATCGAAGAACGATAATCCAGCATTTTCTGGTATCAAATACCACAAGTGCTTGCAAAATTTGTCTAACGTTACATATTTAATGTATTTATCTATTTCTTTATATTTGCTGTGGAGCCCTCGTCGGAAGAGGATTTTCTTCCCATGCTTTTGAATATGTATGTATAATTATTGTAAATTTATTGTCATTCTAAAACCAAAACCGAAAACAGAATTGCTCTATCCGTTTATACCGTTTTCGAAAAACATTGATTTTTGTAAAAATGTATAATTTTGATAGAACACGAGGTGTTACGAAAAACTAAACATACGATGAAGTTCAGGTTTGAGTGATAAGAAAAAGGGGACTCTCCTCTACATATCCATACAGCCAATTATATTTGTTTGAACTTTCTAATAGTTGTAAATGTTTGTTAAAATTTGAAAAAAAGCTGACGCGGGGATTTTATACGTTGTATTTATGTATTTATGAGATATCTATATCTAGCACGAATTTACTATACAGCATTGAATTCTACAGACATTTTTGGTAAAGAAACCATTCACAAAATGTATTTGGTTCGGTTAATATGAGCAGGTCAAGAAAATGTTCGTTGACAGCTTGTGTGCGACGTGTACGCGCGCCACGCGGCCATTTCAGCCTTTTCTCGACTCGCCAGGCCCGTCGCTTTTGCGTAACACCTCGTTTTTTATCGAAATCATGCATTTTTTCAAAAATTAATGTTTTTTGGAAACGGTGCGTGATAGAGCAATTCTGCTTTCGGATTTGGTTTTAGAATGACAATGTCTATAAGATGCACTCAACCGATATTGCTGAACACATTTGGTGTTGTACAGTGTAATCTATAAAATGCACTACATTTCTCTTTTATTGCAACAAGTTTTGTAAAAACGACTCATACAAAATAAAAATTTCATTTGGTTTGAGTTAGGTCTGGGTTTATTTTCGTCGTATCATGGTATAATGTCTTTAAATGTCTCACTTTGTCTGGTCGTTTCAGTTTGTAAACATGAAGTGACAAAAAAAATACAACCTACAATTACTGTCCGTACGCCACAAAAAGTCCCTCGAGACGGCTGAGGGCCAAAGGGGGTCCTCGCTCGCAGCCAATGGTTATCTTTGACGTCACACACTTTAGCCAATAATTCGGCTAGAACCGAAAGTTCGTGTGGAATAACCCAATCGGACGGTTTGTTGTCGAATTCCTGCCAGGAGACTTCTTGTGGCGTACGAACAGTACCTTAGCTATCCCGACCGTGTTTCAGTAATTGATAAAACTTTGTTCTGTCCATTTAGCAAGAGCATTATGCTGTATATACAGGGTGTCCCAAAAGTACTTCAACTCCGGGAAATGCGAGATTCCTGAGGTCATTTCAAGCGCCATTTTCCTTTTGCAAAATGTTGTCCGCGGCTTTGTTTAGGAGTTATTAACGAAAAACACGGACCAATCAGAGCGCGAGCTCGACGCTCAGGAACCTCCCATTTCCCGGAGTTGAAGTACTTTTGGGATACCCTGTATTGCCGAATTTTTATTCCGTCGGCATTTTGATTATGATAGACGCATAACTACGTTTTTTGATATTATTACCGAAATGTTCCCAATTAGTGAATAATAACATACTGTGAATTTTCATAGGAGTTTTTGTTTTCTATATTAACTAACCTAAACCAGATCTAACCAACTTCGACAGTTGATGTGGACGAAAAGTGCCTAAAATATTTTTATTTAAAGAAATCCATCTGAAATGAGAAAGAATGTAAGCATAGTGGTCCCTTCTCAGCCCTCTCACCACACTAACTCCAACCAACTTGAATTACACCTTCTCTCTGAGATCTTGTACACTTATATATATTAATCTGAGAAACTGGAGCGGCGCGCGCGGCGGCAACATGTATAGAAAAAAGTTGTTCAGAATGATGACATTGACAACATATTTCAGGGTCATCAAAATCGGTCAAGTGTATCTTGTTCCGTATAATTACCGCAGCTTCTTTTACGTGCTTATTCAAATGTGTTTACAAGTTTTTATTTCGCCCGTTCAAACCTTGCGCCTGAAGCAGTTTGCTCCAACTGCTCCGCGGTAGCTACGCCACTGGTCATAAATGCATAAAATTCGCAATCTAGTCATAACATTCATAACGAAAGTAATACGATGAACAAAGTCAAATTATCTCAAAAACAAGGTAAGTTTTAAGGCAAATGTGCCAAAGTACTTTTTTTTATTCAGAATTTACCATTCTATGGCAATCGAGCATAAAGAAAAAAGTTATTCTGTTAAACAAAAAAACGAATGTGACCTTCATATCTCCTATACGCGCCGACTTGTTGCCAAAAGACAACATGTTGTTACAATATTATTAATTGCTTTAAATCTTATAACTTCTTTTCAAACATTTCCGCGTGTTGTTTAAAATAACGTATATCTACTTATACGTACACTGCCAGACAAAATTGTGAACTCACTACCTCTTTACCCTTATTTTGTTCAATAAATAATTACAAAATTCTCAAAAATTTATTACGTAAAATATTTTTGTTGCTCACAGTCTTAGATTATATTGTAATAACATTATTCTCACAAAGTAAAAAATAAATATGAATTTTATAAAAATAAGTAGAACCCATTAAATTTGGCGGGACTAAATTGTTAGCAAATGTTTTATAACTTTTGTTTAAAATTGTAATCTATTTTGCTGATATAGGGCTTCCCACGTGTAACCCACGATCTATGTCGCTGTGGAACTCTTCTTATGGTTTTTGGTCAAATTTCCTTATTTAATTCATTTGGAAGTTGAGTTGCAATAACTGTTGATATAATCTTTCGTGTTCTTTTTATAATTCAAAATATTTTTCTATCTTCCCAATTAATTGTTTTAGAATGTCGTTCTCGACAAGGCTTATTGTTTTGTTATCAGCTTTTCCGTACACGCGCCGACTTCCCGTTCGCTCCCGTCACTAGCCAGCGCAAGGGGACTCGGTCGCTGCGCCGTTACCGATCAAAACGAGCGTTCGCCGGCATACTTTATTTTTTTTTACACTGTTCCAACAAACGGACACTTCTGACATTTTTATACAAAATAGGTTAGTATCATAGCAATATTTTAGAATTTTTGGTAGGTGTCAACCCAGGGAAAGATAGTTAAAAAAATTCCCAAAAAATTAATTAATTATTTTCAACTATAAATAATGAGCAAAAAATTCTGAAAAAAATCTGAAATATAGAGTGTATCTATATCTTTTGTTTGTCGTTTATCCCATATCGATATCTTTTCTAGTTTTAGAGCAAATTGCATTTACGTGCGGGGGAATTTACCCCAATACCATCCCTATCGATGGGGGTAGACATTTGAAATTTTATGGTTAACGCTAATAACTCGGTTAACGCTAATGCCTGCGGTATTGTACCTTTGAAGCCTTATAACTCGAAAAGTAATTAATGAAAAAACATATAATTAGAGTGTTTTGGAAAGCTCTCTAGATCAGCTACAAGAATATGTAATAAAACATAGGGGGTGCCATTTAAAAAATTCAGGTAACCTTCACGTGACCTTCAAATGACTCTTGAAGGTCATACCAATGGCACCATCTTATAGCCCTTCTGAAACCATAAAATACATGTCTGAACCATTTTTCTCTAAAATGCTTTATTTTTTAGATATTCGACCGTTTCCAGACTTTTCTAACACCCTGTATGTGTATCTTACATATGTATAACTTGCACGGTAATAGCTCGATTGGTACCTACACAAGAGGCTTTAGATGATGGACATTCAAATTTGACCCGTGGCCATCGTGGTCCCAGTTGGCCTCGCTTCGGAATTTGGAGCTAAAGTGAAAGTGTCAATTTATACGATAGTTTTATAACTTTTTTAAATTCACAGCCCCTTTTCAAAGTCTTTTTTTGTTCAGTACCCCTTTCGGCTGAACTATCTCAATCATACAAATTTATAAATATAGTTACGCTATATTTCACAATAGCGTGGACACGCAATATCTGTGAAACTTGCTGTTCAATAAGGGAGAGCTTGCGTTAGTGCTCAAACATATGCAGTCTCTCCCGATACCCATTTGCTTAAAACTTGTTAGTGTAGGTAGCGTTTGTTTCACCGAAATGACAGTTTTAACGTCGATGAAACGTATTAAAACATCATTTCTGTCATCATCTAAAAAGAAAGAAATTAAGCATTGCATGTGCAATAAAATATTTGCACAACTTTTATGAATTTGTTAATAAATGAGTACAACATAAATGAACTAAGTGTGTCGGTGACCTCTCTGGTCGGAATTCGATGCAGGCTACTACTATAATACAGAAAGGGTAGATGACCTGATCTTACAGTTATTTTTATCAAAATCTAATATTTCCTCCGTTTAGAGGCGTCCTGTTGGCAAAAAGGGCACAGTTATTGATGTTCTATTATTGCACATCACTTGAAGGAAAATTCAATTGCATGAGATAATGCAATATCAAATCTTTGCTTCGAAAAGCCATGTCGAAACTTGGCTAACGTAATCACACGCGACACACGAAAATATTGATCTTCATTGGAATGATGCTGTACATTAGGGTGCTTTAATTTTTGGCGAAAACATTTTTTTTCCGGACACCCCCTAGGATTGCGACACTGGCTAAACAAATAAACAATGCAAAATTTTAGATCGATCGAATAATGAGAAAACGTGCCACATCTAGCTCGAAAATTTTTTATTTTTTAAACTTGGTTTTCTGCATTGCAGTACATCGTAAATACACATTTCTATACATCGTTGAATTTGTCTTTCTATGCTCAATAACAATATCCAAATAAAATACAAATTCATTGCAAAAACAAAGTCGCTACTTTGAAATTTCGAAAATTGGATATCAAGAAAAAATTTTTCATTTGCCTTGTATTTACTCCGTCGAACAATAAAACTTTTGTTTGTCACACTTTTTCATATATTTATTAATAACAAAGGTATTTACAGAATTTAGAAAGATATTTATAATAATTCCAAAAATATTTACAATTATTTACGTATACAATATACTATATATTTATGATCAATAAATTCTCTTTTAGAATCGAAAAGAAATATTTGAAGAAGAAAAAATGAAAGCATCTTTATGATATTAAAATATCTTTTCAGAAGGTTCGTTAAAACATTTTATGTATCTTTTAATAATAAGTTTGACACCACGTTTAGCTATGCAGTTTACAACTTTTAAATATTGGACGATGCTTAGCCAAATTTAAAATCGTTCTTATCTTCCCATAAATCGGGATCTCTTTTTAAGAATTCTGTGGGAAATAAAAATCTTCCAAAAAGTTTTCTTGTATGTTTGGAAACAAAATAATTAATGTTTCTGTTACTGTAAATTTCTACATCGTACGGAGTGATTTAAAATCTTTTGCAAGGTTCATCTGTCTCAATATATTTAGCAGGAGTCGTGTTCGAGTCACCGTAGCGAGCAGACGTGTTTCGTGTTTCGTGCCTCGCTCTCACAGTAAACAAACTTTCGACTAACAATAAGTAAGAGTGTTTATAAGTACGGACAAGTGATATAGTGAAATAATTTCTTAAGTGGCATTATTGAACCTTACGTTTCGGACTGCAATTGCAGTCTGTGTTCCGTCGCGAAGGAACAGACACGTGGTGTCTTCGTCGACAACGTTTATGACACGGACGCGGATGTGACGAAAAGGCTATTTTTGAGAATAAGACTTTTTTCACATTTGGCAACCATTCGACGACCAACTTTCGTTTCCGTCTTCCTCAATAGCCGTGACGTGTCATAAACCGGGAATTTCCGAAGGGTCCCTAAACCCAGCGCAGAACGGCAACCGAAGCTACCTAGGTTTGGCCTGGAGGAAATCCCGCAACATTGTCCAAGGCCACGGAGACTCCACGACCATGCAGGTAACACTCCCACCCTCTCCAACACAAAGCACGTTAAGGCGCAACGAGAGGGTGTGGAAGTTACATTAAGGATGCGCCGATTGGGAAAATGCGGCGTTCAGCAAGACCATTCAGCGCATTTCTTCTACATGGAAATGGAAGTGTCCAGCCGAACTTCCGAAAAAGGGAAACGCCTCCAAGTCGCGAATGGAGGAGAGGGCTAGACGACCATACCGTTGGAGAGTCAGTCGGTCACCTAGAGGCTAAAGGAGCTTTACGTCGGAAAAACTTGTATAGAAAACGATACGCGCAACAACCGCTCCAACGCGTGGATCCTGTTACCCAATATTAGTTTGGCGGGTAATCAATCAGTGACACAAATAGCGAAACGTTAAGATAGTTGAGTCGCGTCGCATCAGTCTGGAAACAAAAAAAAAAGAAACCTCAATAAATAAGTCGGTATTATGGCTTCTGAAAACAGGGTTTATAACACCGCAGAAAACCCAAGTTCAATTCAACCATTCGTAATGCATTTCTACGCCAAGGTAACAGCACACAGTTCGCAGCCAAAAAAAGACCAGGCTATAAAAATCAATTCAATGGAAGGCATTTCTATTGACGACTACATATGTAGATGGTTTGGAGAAAATTACGGGCGTCAGAAACATCATGTTTATATAAAAAATCTCAGGTGGTAGAGATTTTTTAGCCGCCAAGGATAGTGGGTGGGCCTCGTAACTAATATAATTTAATTGATACAATCCGAGCGGTAAGATTGTATCGTGTGGGAACGTTCAATTACTAGATTAGGATTTTGGTAAATAATTAAGGGTTTAAGAAAATTGCACGATTTACCAAACAACACAAATATATTCTAATAAAGAATGTGGTATGTACAATTGGTGTCGCGACTGAATTGAAGTAGTAGTATATGTTTGATATTATTACCTAAGATGCTCGGTTTTGACGCACTGGCAATGCGGGGGTCTCGAAATCAACTTAAGAAGAGCCTAACAGATTTAATACCGGACTAGCGGAATCTATACGGTTATATTTGATCGAAGGGGAACTTTAGCCCGATCTCACTGGAAGTGACTTTACGAGATGCAGCACGACGTGACACGGTTTGAGTCTACGAGAGTACTAGCCCCCGAGAGTAAAGACGCAAGGGTTTATATATCCCTAGAATGAATGGAACACGTTGTTCATTATCTGTATCACTTAGGGCCAGACTCTCGTTTTTTGTCACTTTCAATTAAATCGGGTCCGAACTCGGTCTTCGTTAAAAAGGGGTTAACTATGATATGAAAAGGTTATCTAGGGCGCTTCCTTCCAGAGACGATCCTGAACAGATTCCTATGAAGAATTTAATAGGGAACTGTTCTCTATCCGTCACAACATGATAAAAAGTAAAGGAATTATACTCCCAAATGAATTATATCAGAGCAGGGTTAAGCAAACCTGTTCGCATACATATCCTCTCATTTCGTCGCCAAGTATATATTAAAGAAGAAGACGAGTCCCCTTCCTGATTCAATACAAATAACCTACGACAACACAGCATACTGGGTTTACTTGAGCAAGGACTCAACGCACTGTTTCATGTGTAAACAGACCGGGCACGTGGCAAAGTTATGTCGGAAACAAATTCAGGAAAGGCCAGCGGATACCGAACCGACGCAGACTGTCAACAAAGATAGTATTGACGACATACCGGGTGTTCTCTCATCTACACACGACATCATTAATGAGAAAAAAAGTGTCAAAAGATCTGTTTCATCATCCGCATCATCCGAGGGCCTTTCTGAAAATCATTTCCCCAAGATAAAAGAATGTACAGTCCGACCCTCTGATGAAATATGTTCACAAATTCCCCTATCAACGACGAAAAACGACAAATTCAAAAAACCAAGCACCAAAAAAACAAAACTTTCTGGCGGAGACTCCTCAGAAAACAATACCAAGGATATAGATGAAATTCTATCGCCAATCAAAGACATCTAGGAATACTCTCCTGACCTTTTTCCTCTGGACTACAACCAATTTAAAAGGTTTCTGGAAAATTCGCGAGGACAACACAATTTATTGGAAGTTGCTACGAAACTTACTAAAGACATAGATGGTTTACTCGAAATGATCGACATAGTTCATCCACATATCGAGGGTCGAAGCTTAAAAGCAAGATGCACTAGAATTAAAAAGAAACTCTTAACTCCAAGGTAAAATTTCTTCGAGGTACGTGGTGGGGTTCAGACCCAGAAACCTTAATAGTACTTTACAAAAGTTTCGTTCGCTCAATACTGGAGTACGGTTCCTTTGTATACTTTCCTACCCAACAAAACCAAATAGAAAAGCTAGAGAAAATTCAATTAGCGGTTGTAAGACTTGCTCTTAGATATAGAACTAGCACACCTACCAATATTCTTCTCTCGGAATCCAAACTACAACTTATACAAGAACGTTCGTGATTCCTATGCACAAATTACCTCAATAAGGTCTATTTGAACCAAAACTCGGTAGTTTACCCAAGAAAAAATTATGGATAACAGGTACAGTAAACGCAAAAATAGTAACAGGCTTTTATACCAATGCATAAAAGACACAAACAATTCAATCAGTCATACTTACTCCACCAATTACTACAATAACGATGTCCAAGAATACTACTCCTTTATTAGCAATATTTATATTAACACAGAATTTGGTACGTTATTAAAGTATGTAAAAAATCCCAATTTAGTAATTGAAAATTTAATTAAAGAGGAAAAATCTTATGCTCTGTACACGGACCGTAGCAAGTCAAAAAACCCAATTTCCGTAGGAAGTGCGTGTATCTGTAGTGACTTAGACAAGACCGTAGTAAGAAGTAAGAAGTATAACTAAAAACGCATCAATCTTCACTGCAGAATCTATAGTCCTAGCCCTGAACGACGCCGTAAAGATAGCTTTAAATCAACCTAATCAGAATTTTCTCATTTTTACGGATTCTCTTGTTAGTGCACTACTCTCTTTAGAACATACTAACATAATCACAAAAACGAATCCCTATATCCTCGAAATAAGAAAAAATATTTTTTAATTCGCCTCCGAAACCACAAACAATAGTAAAATTCAATTCTACTGGGTACCGGCTCACATGGGGATTCTGGGCAACGAGAATGCAGACAAATTAGCGAAAACAGCAGCAAACACGGAATCTACGGACTCCCTCAAAATTCCCTTTACGGATCTAAGGGAATCGGCTAAATCAACAGCAGCACAAAACACATATAGTATATCATAGAAAAAATAAGCTTAATTAAAGGCGTAAATTACTTCACACACTTCCACAATCGAAAATCAAAACCGTGGTACAGTAACAAAAATCTCCAACGTGAAATTATATCGACGATGAACAGATGCAGACCAGGACACTATAATCTTGCCAGCTCTCTCGCTCGGATTGGCATAATAAATGATCCACAATGTCAATGAGGTTATGAAACTCAGGATATTGACCATTTACTATGGCAATGTCCCACATTTGAAGAACAGAGATCAAAATTTAAAATTTATCAAACAATTGCAAAAACTACATCTTTTTCTTCCGCTCCCATGTAATGTTCTACTCTCCAGACCTACGTCGGAGTTATGTCAAGTGACCTACTCATTTCTGAATGCCTGTGAGCTAAAGATTTAAAAAAAAACAAGAGAAAAAAAAGAATACATCTTTATACTGCTAGTTTAGCAGGCCACGAATGTTTATAATCTTTATCGTATTATGTAGAGTATTATAATGTATTAAAACGTCTGTACAGTACTGCAAAATAATCTCTTCCTTGAGATTCAAATTTTCTTAATAAAAAAAAATATATATATACAGGGTGGTCCGTTTAAATAAGAACACCTAAATATCTCTTCAGGTTATTGTGATGCAAAAATTATTTGTTACGTAATGTGCATGGTGTCAATGGACCAAATATTTGGCACGAATATTTTTTTCCGAGGGTCACCTTTTTCGGAGTTGTCAAGGTCATCGATGTTTTTTGGTACATAACTACATTTTTTTTTATTGCATCGTGTAACAGATGAAAAAATACATTCAGATATGTATAACAACATGACCTTGAAATGACCGTGATCCTCGAAAATTAAAGTTTTACCTAGAACTGATATCTATTGAGATCGTAGGCTTTGACAAAGACTCTACATCAAGAGCGTGAATGTAAATAAACATGTTTACTGTCACAATACTGATGATACCTAACGATTTGAAATTCCGATCAGTTTCAATTTATCTATCCGTGTATCGACGTGCTGTTTGAAATGAATTACTCAATGCAAGAGAAAGTTGATATGGTCTTCATTTACGGTAAAGCTGATCATTGTTTAAGGCAAGCAGTTAGAATGTATAAAGATAAATTTCCAGACCGTAATTGTCCATCACTTTCTACTTATAAAAAGTTGATCAGTCATTTTCGTGAAACTGGTACTGTTGTCAAAAGGCGTGTAAGAATCAGAACTGTTACGAACGAAAGAAACAAAATAATTATTGTCGATAAAGTTAACGAAACTCCACAAGTGAATTTAAGACAACTCGAGCTTGAAACTGGCATTTCTAAAACAAGCATAATACGGACATTGAAAGAAGAAAAATTTCATCCCTATCATCTATCGTTACATCAGGACCTTCACGGAACAGATTTTGTAAATCGAACTTTAATTTTCGAGGATCAAGGTCATTTCAAGATCATGTTATTATACATATCTGAATGTATTTTTCCATCAGTTACACGATGCAATAAAAAAAAATGTAGTTATGTACCAAAAAACATCGATTTCCTTGACAAATCCGAAAAAATGACCCTCGGAAAAAAATATTCGTGCCAAATATTTGGTCCATTGACACCATGCACATTACGTAACAAATAATTTTTGCATCACAATAACCTGAAGAGATATTTAGGTGTTCTTATTTAAACGGAACACTCTGTACATATTCAGCACCTCCACCATTCGCAGTTTTGTGCTCTTTTCCACACTTTTATCAAAAAATGCTAATGCTAATACAAAATTTATTATTGATACGTTGCTTATGTTTTCATTAATATAGCGATATGCATACAGTTTTTTTTTTACATTTCATTGCTATCCGCATCCACGCCTTTACATAAACAGTAAACAACAAAAATGCATATATCACGAATTCCAATTTCTTTTTCATTAGTTAGACTGATTTGATTTTTAAATAAATATATTTTCAAACAACATAAAGCTTTCGCCATCAATCGAACGTGGTGGAAAGCTTCTGGGTCATGGAACCTTGTATTTTCTGGGCGAACTCCACCCAAGAAAAGAATTGTTAACTCCAAAAATTCCTTATAGTCTTCTCGTGGTTGTTGTTTTTTCTGTAATGTATTCATAGAATATTGCATTATTTCTGGAACTTTTATTTCATGAATTGTTAGGCGGATATATTCCGTTTCTGTCCCGCGGCCAAGCATCCTGAAATTCTGTAAAAAGTAAAATATTTGGACCAGAAGACTTCATCATTTTCTCCGGGAATATACTTTGCAGAATAATCTCGTACATATGATGTCTGCAAGGCAAATATAACGATTCTTTCTGTAATTTTTTTTCAAGAAGGACGCAGGCTCCTTTGTGGATGTGGTGTCACAACAAAAGGCTTATACTTCGTCGGATAATCCCCATTCTTCTAATATTCACATGCAAATTATTCTGTACGTAGGAACTAATAGTAACATGTACTACTTAATAAATTGTAATCTTGATGAAAGTATTTGTTACTCCATTAAAATTTAGACATCTTATTTATAAAAACATTTAAAAAATTTGTCAAACAAAAATTGTATTGTTCTACGAAGTACAGTATTTTATCGATATATGGTCCCAAGTGTCTGGCCGATAACTGTCCCAGAGCTATCCCCACTCCTGCGAGGTACACCCTGTGTCGGCCGCCGAGAAGTGTAACATAATACGGGTCGGGTATATCGGTGTGAGACCAGGAGACCACTACTAATCTAATAACAAAACTTCTTTATTTTTATTATTTTTTTATGGAACTTTCGCCAATATATTCGTGACATTTTTCTAATGAAAATGATACCAAATATGATATAATTCCGATGATATTTACGTGTGTAATGGACGATGAAAGGTTCGTGCGCAAGGAAGGACAGCGTATGGGAAAGAAAGAGACGCGGAGAGTCGCAGTCGCCGGCACAGTCCAAAGGCCCGCCGCGTTCTCACAATGTAATACCAATAAAAAACTTTTTTACTGTTACTTATTTTTGTATGAGACTTTCACCAATATATTTGTGGCATTATTCTGATTAAAATGATACCAAACACGATATAATTCTACGCCCCCTTGGACCGGCGAGCATCTCGCTCCCCGTAGCAGCCCTACTTCTTGAGGCAGCTCAGGCGAGTACGAAATGTAGAAAACACGTTTCGTAGATCCGTATCAATTAAACATATTCTGAAAATTTCATCAAAATCGATCAACGTTGCAATGAGCTACAAACGTTTAAAGATGGTAAGAATTGCAGTTTTTCACGATTTTCGGCCTCTAACTGCAATAAATCTAAGGATTTTTACATGTTTCAGTCCTTGTTGTTTTTTACCGCACCAAACGATTTCGATGAAACTTTCACAATGCATATAATTGACAGAAATCTACAAAACGTATTTTTAAAATTTTCAATATAGACCCACATAAAACAGTTTAAAAATGAAACGTTTAGTATTTTCTTTACAATTCCGACCAATTACAATTTTTGAAAAAATTTCTTTTCACATTATTTAGTAAACGGAAATGAGTTTTTAGAAGCTTGTAGTGAAAACATTCTACTTCAGAATTCCTATCCATAAAGACCTACAAATTATTTATCTCCTACATTGTTCAAAATCGATAACTCCGAAAGGGACTAACGTATTATTATACAGGTACTTTTTCCGCTGGGCAAGGTATGGTACGGACGGCAATAATGAAGGTAGACGGTGTTGTACCAGTCGTCAGTTAGCTTAAGCCCATAAATTTTATGACAGGGAGAGCCAGATGATGATCAACTATAATGCTTCGTACAGACCTGAACATTTCGCCGCGCAATGCGCAGCGCGATGCGCGGCGAAATGTTCAGGTCTGTACGAAGCATAAAATTGAAGCTAGCGTAAAAATTAGTTTCTGCGACGAGTTCGAGTTAATTACTTTATGACCACCGTCCGACGAAAACACGTAGGAAAACATACGATGAACACGTGCTGGAAGGGACTTATAATCATAAATGTTGCCGCACACTAGACCGGCCCGAACCGTACCGGCACCGTACAGACCGCGTCACAGTCGCTCCGGGATGGTGCTGTTTGTCGCACACTACGACGGACCGGCACCGACCCGGTAGGGCCCGACCGCGCGGCCGAAGGCGCACTACAACCATCAATTTAACCACTAAATACAGTTCAAATTTGTAGGATATCAGCTATGAATAAGTTAATACGTCCGCAAATGTAAATATTTTAAGATTTAATTTCAAATATATTAAGTACAACTTTTAAACACGTCTTTACTTTTACAACTGTCAAACCGGAATGAATCAAACAACGTAACTCATAAACAAGAAGAACGCAAAATTAATCAATAAACAATAATTATCGAATCGTCGCGTCGTTACAGTAACTAACGACGCGACATTCGAGTGAACTTTCGCCGATTGGAATCGACTTCTCCCTACACTCGGCCATCCGACACTAGTCTCTGCCCTCAGAGACTGCGCATATATTACTCTTCTTCTTCCTCTTTTTCACTGTCAATGTCTTCCTCGTCCACGCCAACCCAAGATTTCATAGAATCTGCTACCGTTGTCGTTTTTCGAGGACCCTCGCAGCTCCCAACTTTTTCGACTATGTATCTATCGTGGTGCAATGTTTGAGTAACTCGATAAGGACCTAGATATTTCGCTGCAAGTTTCAAACCTGGACCTTGTTGTGTTCGCCTGATAGCTATCAGATCACCTTCCTTATACGCCACTGCCTTCTTTCGCTTCTTATTAAATGACCGTCTATTCTCTTCTTGGATCTTAACTATATTCTCTTTGGCCTTCGACCTTGCCTCGTCTCTTTCCTCTTGAAACAGAGTGGTCCACTCTTCTTCCAGTATTTCTCGTATCCGCGAATCATTCCCGACTCGCATTTTTGTCCCAAAGAGCAAGTCAAACGGTGTAGAGTTTATGCTGCGATGTGGTGTTGCGTTTAGGATGCGTTGTACCTCGTTCGTATATCGATACCAGTCCTCCGGGTGTGGTGCTGCCAATTTAGTCAGTAAAGGAATAAGCGTTCGATTGACCCGCTCTACTTGCCCGTTCCCCCTTGGAACGCCAGATGCAATAAGTGAGTGTTGAATCTTTTCTCGCTGACAATAGTCTCGAAAATCTCCCGAGGTGAAAGTCGTTCCTCGATCTGAAACGATACGTCGTGGATTTCCGAAAATAACGGCTTGTTTCTCCAGGTGTCGGATGACTTCGTCCGTCTTGGTTGTCTTCGTGGTATACAACCACACAAATTTTGTGAATGCATCGACCACCACGAATATAAAGCGATATTTTTTCTTACTCGTCGGAAGTGGTCCTAAATGATCCACGTGGTAGGTATCCAGAGGTACTTCCCCTTTCGGTATCGGATTCAGAAGACCTTCCAGTTTTCCCATTTTTCTCTCAGCTAAAATGCAGTCTAAACAATTTTTAATGGCTTTCTCAATTTTTGGTCGAATACCCTGGAACCAATAATCTCTCTTCAGCAGAGTTTCCGTTTTTCCCGCCGAAAAATGGCCGTTTCCATGGACATGACGAATGACTTGTAATTGCAAGCTCTTAGGTACTACGAGATTGATGTCTCCGTCTATATTCTTGAACAGCAATCCCCCCCGAAGGGTATATCCGTCTATTTTACCCTGTTCTGTCAACTCGGCAATCCGTCGCGTTCCTGCGTCGTCTTGCTGCGCTTTGCGAATTCTCGCTGTCATATTATTCCGATCCGCGGACAACAAATAGCATATCGGTAATGGGTTTCTACTCAAACAGTCCACGTGGGCCATCTTATAACCAGATCGATGTTCGATAGTGTAGTCGAACTCCTCCAATAAGAGGACCCACCTGGCCACGCGTACACACAAATCTCGTTTGCTCATCGTTAGGGTGAATGCTTTACAATCTGTAATTATTTTAAATTTGATTCCTAACAAATATATTCTAAATTTTCGCAATGATCGTACGATCGCCAAGACTTCGAGTTCGTAACTCGCGTATCTAGCTTCGGCTGATGTCGTTTTACCGCTAGCAAAATATATCGGATGAAATTTGTTATCGTCGTCGCTGCGTTGCATCAAAACCGCTCCGAAACCGAATGACGATGCGTCTGTGTGTAACTCGGTCTCCGCATCTACTTTGTACAGGTTTAACACTGGTTTCTCCATTAATTTTGTTTTCAAGAGATCGAATGCACCTATCGCCGTACCATCGAGTTCGAATTTAACGCCTGCTCGTAACAGGTTTGTCAGTGGTCTCGCGATTGTTGAATAACCATTTATAAATTTTCGAAAGTATCCGGTCAGGCCCAGAAAGCTTTGAACTTGTTTTGCGTTCTCCGGAACTGGAAACTTTGCTACGGCCGCTGTTTTACCCTCAGACGGGCGAACAGAGCCATTCTCTACAATGTGCCCCAAAAATTCGACTTTACTGCGTAGCCACAAACATTTTTTCCAATTTATTTCCAGACCGTGATCGCTAGCTACCGCTAAGACTTGTTCCAGTTTTTGTATTCCGCTTTCTAAGTCACTCGATGGCACGATGATATCATCCATATACGCCATAATAACCTTTTGTTGTAATAGATCTCTGAAAACCGTATTAATGAATCTCACGAAGACAGCTGGAGAGTTAGATAAACCGAAAGGAACGCGTAAAAATTCATACTGACCATTGGGTACTATAAACGATGTGAACTTACGGCTATCCTTATGTACCGGCACATGGAAAAATCCATTTCTTAGATCAAGGGTACTGAACAGTTTAGCGGCCTGTAACGCGTCCAGCTGGTCTTCCACGAGGGGTAAAGGGTAACGGTCTCTTACTATTTTCTGATTTAATTTTCTAAAATCTACGCACAAACGCATAGAGCCGTCTTTTTTCTTTACAATTACGATGGGACTCGCGTATTCAGAGAGTGACGGCTGAATAATGCCATCTCGTAACCAATCGCTTATTTGTGCGTCTACCGCACTCTTTTCTGCCGGTGCTAAACGTCGTGGTCTCTGATACACAGGTTCCTCGTCTTTCAGAACAATATTCATTTCTACGTTCACCTCCTGAATTTTTTTAGGGGTGTACTCGATAACAAGATTCTTGACTCGTTCTCGAACCGTAATATCGTCTATATGTGCTACATCTACTTCCTCTCGCTCGCATACAATCCGAAAAACCTCTGGTATACTTTCATCACCGCATTCATCGGTGACCGTGTCTTTGTTAATTTTTTCGATCGATATCTCTCCTCCATTTCTGACTAGCTTAACTTTATTTAAGAAGTCTGCGCCTAAAAGTAAATCATGTTTTAATAAAACAACCGAAACTACGTGAAATTCAATTTCATACACATTTTTATCGATAATAACGCTCGTTATAAATTTTCCTAACGTCTTATGACCGTTCGACCCAACGCCCGCAAAGATCGTTTCGCTAACCTGCAAACACGGTATTCCTATTCTTACAAGACAAGAAGTGCTCATGAGCGTTAGATCACTCGCGGTATCTATTATCGCCATCAGTTCGACATTGTTCACTCTTACCGGTTTACAAGATTGAGCAGATGGAAATCGCGTTACCAAATTCACCGTTTTTTCGGGCCTAGTTTCTAGCTTTGGGCAGCTCGGCGCAAGGTGTCCATGTTGGCCGCACCGAAAACATTTGGGACTGCGATACCTCGCCGGACAGTCCGCACTTAGATGACCCTCGTTGTTGCAGTTGAAGCACCTCCTTGGTTGATCACCGCGAGACTTCGCCGGACAGTCTGTACTGAGATGACCCTCGTTGTTGCAGTTGAAACACCTTCTTGGTTTGTCCTTCCGGAATGCTTCCCTATCCTGTTGGCTTGTTGTTGGTCTCCTCCGCTCGTCGATGAACGATTTTCCCGCAAAGCCCGACGACGGAAGCCTCAACTGCTCAAATGCTACTAGCAATGCTTCTGGAGTCTTGAAGCAATGCATCTTCGCCTGTGACCTCAGAGATCTATCCGGAATGCCCTTGATGATGTGATCGACTAGCTCCACTTCGTCGTCTATCGGTACACGGTTCGCCTTTATAATTTTGTCATGAAAATAGTCTTCGAAAGACTCGTTCTTCTTCCACACTCGTTCCCGCAATTGGTCGCGCAGAAGAATATTGCTTGGCCTGTGGTAGAACATCTGTTCGAACTTCGAGAGTAGATCGTCGGCGAGGAGTTCAATGTATTCCGAACGCGAGTGAACCCAATCTCTCGCTTTTCCCCGTACGCGCATTCCTATTAGCACTTTCGTCTCGTCATCGTTCAATTTATATGTTCTTCGTAACACCTTTATTTGTTTCACCCACGTTGGATAGTCCTCCGACTTTCCATCGAAGTACGCGAGCAGCTCGGCCACAGTTTTCACACCAACTCGTCTGTGTGTGTTTTCTTCTCTGGGATTCGCATCTTCCGGTCCGCCCGAACGTCGTGTTTCTTGTATTAACGCAAGTTCGCGTCTCGTTAATTCTAGTTCTCTCTCCGCTATCTCTCTTTCTCTGTTTAAAAGGCTTATCTCTCGCCGAACGTCCTCTGTATCGTCATTTCTCACCGTATTCCCCGTAGGATGACTCTCGCACACGTCTCCACCCGCATTATCATTTACCGTGTCCGTCTGACTGTGGTAAGCCCATTGATATGCTGGATCGTGTTCAATCAACCTCCCTATTAACACCGACTTCGTTCCGGACGTCTGCAGACCCTCCTTCCGCAGAATATCTTTCAGCTCTGCGAGCGTAAGCGCGTTTAAATCCCGAGACGACATCGCGGATGTATTCCCGAAATATTACGATTACACTTTTCGTCACACTGAACTGTCGTTGTACGCGCGCACACTGTTTTCCGTACACCGCACAAACTTTAGGACGAGCCCCCAAAAATGTAGGATATCAGCTATGAATAAGTTAATACGTCCGCAAATGTAAATATTTTAAGATTTAATTTCAAATATATTAAGTACAACTTTTAAACACGTCTTTACTTTTACAACTGTCAAACCGGAATGAATCAAACAACGTAACTCATAAACAAGAAGAACGCAAAATTAATCAATAAACAATAATTATCGAATCGTCGCGTCGTTACAGTAACTAACGACGCGACATTCGAGTGAACTTTCGCCGATTGGAATCGACTTCTCCCTACAAATTATACCGTGTTTAGTGTCATTTTAATCAGAAAAATGCCACAAATAAGTTGGTGAAAGTCCCAAAAAAAAGTACTGAAAAATAAAGAAGTTTTGTAATTGGATTAGTAGTAGATCACATGGATATACCTGACCCAGTATCGGATTAACACAGGTAAGGCCAACGCGGCAAACTTACATTTCTTGGCGACCGAGACAGCTCGAGCTTCTTGGCCCCTCGCAGGGTATGCCCCCCAATGAAGGGGGTAAGCGAACGGATTAACAAGAGAGGTTTACGCCGATTTTAATGAAATTTTGATGAAAGTGTTTGGTAAAAAAATATTTGACACATATTTTGTTATAGCTGCCGACATTCATGTTAAGGGGGCGAAAAAATCCATCTTGTTGATATCTCCGAAATTATTAGGCCTAGACAAAAATTTCAAAATCTAATTTGTGCGTCTTCGAATGGCCAATCTTATCGAGTAAACTGATTAAAAAATAAATAATATGTTTGAAAAATATGTTAAAAATTAACTTTTTTTTCCAACATTTTTGGATGAAACATTACAATTTTTTCATATATGGATTGTACCACACATTCCTAATGATTCGCTGAAGGATAAAAATTCAGATAAAAGTGTAAAACAAAATATAATAATTATTAACTCCGATGAAGAAAACGGACGCGCCATGCGCGAATGTTAAAAACGATCATTCCCCGGAACAAAGGACGCTGATTGCAAATTCCTTGAATTCCATCAGTTGCAGATAATCACTATCGATGATACACATTATTTTTGCTGGTAAATAACCATTATAAATGACAACAATCATTTTTGGTTGTAAGGAACCGTTATCGATAATGGAAATAACTTTTGGCTGGTAGTAAACATTATCGAGGACAGAAATTTTTTTTTGCTACTAATAACTATTATCGATTAGTGCGCGAGTCAGAATAATAGGTCGAAATCGAAATTATGTCTGTGGATATATCCGCAATAGCACATTAATGTCGAAAACAAAAGAAACGATTCGGGTGCATGGAAAATTTTTTTTGCGCCCGCGCCCCTCTTTTAATGTTTTTAGTCGCTACAGTTAAATAATAAGCGATTGTAAGCAGCGTTAAAGCTCGCCGCTCGAAACTAATTGCGCCCAAAACCACGGTAATCCGCAATACATCAAATTATTACAGCGTGTCTTTACAATACACCAATTGTCGGTAATGCACTCTGAAGAAGCCAACGAAGTCACCTCGACATAAAGCAATAGAAACTCGACCGGAAGCCTCAACCAGCAGTACGGAATGATTTTACACCCCTTTATTAACCAAAATTATTCATCCTTTTTGTTTCCATGGTAGCATATACCTACAAAATAAACTAATGGAACTAATTTTATATTTCAGCTTATACAGGAGGGTGGTTCACCAGATGTTTCCACCTCAATTTTCGTCATTATTATTATTCCTACCGAAGAATGTTTGTATAAAGTTGAATGGTTTCGAGAGATGCATACTTTGGCGTTGATGACTTTTTTTTCGTAGGTGGACGCGTAGAAGAGATATGAAGGTCATCAGTATTTTTTGGAATGGGATCGTATGTTTTTTCCTGCCCCAACCGATGAAGTTTCTTATTCTCTACAAAAAAGTATTAACCTATTAATATCGAAAAACCATTAGTTAAGGAGATATTTTAATTTTAATGTTGCCTTTTTGCGTTTTCCTGTTAGGTGAAATCGTTTAAAGACATTATCGAAAGTAATACGCAAGAAATGAAATTTACAAGGCAAAAAATCACTAAAATCTGACTATTTTCAATATCTTTCAAATAAAATACTATTTTTAAATAGTATTTCAAAAATTTTTTCTTACAAATGAAATAATTTATTTGCATGATTATAGGTATGCTTTAAAAATAAAATCAACTATTTACTATTTTCTGTTTGAAATATCAAATACTATTTTGCCCAGCACCGTTTCAGAGCTACCAAATTATTACAAACGCAGAACGCATCAATTGAACTAGGCAAAATAAGGCGAAATAGGTTCTGGTGGAACTTAATAACTGGTCCAAAGATTTTGGGTAATAAAGGAGTAAAAACTTTCCAAACAGTTCTCGCCCCCACGCGATCGTAAAATGTTAGATATTTAATGATTTTCGTTAAATGACAAAAACAAAAAGATTTCAAAAACAGGTATTCCCTATTTTGGTCCATAGATGACGTTCACAAAGTTACATAAGTATGGATAAACAATAAATAAGAAATATTCCAAAAAAGTAGATGAAGTTTTTAAATATTGTTTAAACAAACAATTTTTTCTGAAATCTTTTTATATGACTGTTGAAATGTGTGAGTAAATCTCTTCTTCAATACGCCTATAGCTATACGCGTGTGTGTGTGACTGCGCGCGCAGCGTTAGGCAAGAGAGAGAGAGAGAGAGAGAGAGAGAGAGAGAGAGAGAGAGAGAGCGACGACCACTACGTATGGTATGCGAAAACCCGTAAGGAGACAAGTTATGTAGAGTGTGATAGAGTAAGTTTGATTAGAAATAAATATTAAGCGTTAATATTAATAAGAAAATAGTAACTCATTCGCTTCCCACTTAAATCTAACATGGTAGCAGAGGTCCGTGGTTTATGGAAAAAATAAATAAGTGCAAATAGTAGAAATATATGGCGGACGAGCACGTGGTGATTTTCTAGGTTAAGTCACACGGCCATGCAGCAGAACACTTAGCACCTGATAGTAAAACTAGCCGAGAAAATTTTACTGTCAAAATTTAAACAAAGTGAAGTTTATAGAGTAAAAGCTGAACCAGTAGAAGAAGGAAAATGTCGAAACAAGAAGAGGTTAAGATACAAGTTTTCGACGGCAAAGATTACAATCTATGGAAGAAGAGATTATTATTATACTTAAGATGGAAGTAATGCAATGAAGCAGCACGTAGAGAAAGAAGAGCCACAGAAGTACTAGACAAGTGGGAAGAAATGCACATAAAGGCCATGAATTACATCTATTGCAGTTTAACTAACGATCAGCTGGAGTTTCTTAGTGAGGAAGAAACAGCGTATGGAATAATAAAGAAATTCGATCTGTTGTATTCGAAGGAGTCAACAGCGCTGCAGATTTGCATAAGGAATAAGCTAGATAAATTGAGACTCAAGAACTATGAAGATGCGAGCACATTCTTTACGGATTTTGAGAAGACGATTAATGAATTGAAAAGTGCAGGCGGTACAATAAGCGAACAAAAAAAATTGAACTACATGCTAGGAACACTACCGGACACTTTGAGTTACATTGGTGATTTGATTGATGCAATGAAACTTGAAGATAGAAATTGTAAATTTTTAAAACGAAAAATATCAATGTGGGAAGTCAAAGATAAAAATGATTCAAATAAGAGAAAAGCTAGTGAATTCAAAGTTGAAAATAAACCAAATATCTGTTATGGCTGTGATAAGCCAGGACATTTCATAAGAGACTGCAGAAATCCATGGCCCAGAGGGTTTGGAAGAAGCGGACCGAATGGGGCTGGAGCGTACAGACAATGAGGTGCGCAAGGTCAACGGACATTTCAACCGCAGCTGCAGCAGCCGACGCGAGGGCGCAGAGGCAGAGGCTACGCACAACGAGGATTCAACAGCAGAGGCAACGAAGTAACGAAGAGCACGACGCAAGATATAGTCACAGTGATCAGGGTCAAGTGAAAGGTTCTTTTGTGACTCAAATTGTGAATGATGAGTATGTGAGTAATGATTATCCCAATCAGCACAAAGACATCTAAATGACGTCTGAAAGTTGCCTGCCGCAAGACGTAAGTACGTCTGCCAGACGTCTGCTACGTCTTTGGCACGTCGTTTACACGTCTTTAGCACGTCTTTGTACGTCTTTAACAGGTCTTTGTTACAAAACTGTGCGTCTTAAAGACGTCTCTCACAGGTCTTTTTGACGTCTAAAAGATGTCTAAAAAAGACGTCTAAAAAATCGCCTGAAAGACGTATCTTTAAGACGTCTTTTTGGACATCTTTTAGGTGTCTTTTTAGGCTTCTTTTATCGTCTTTACACGTCTTTTTTTAGAGGTCTTTCAGGCATCTTTTAATCGTCTTTCGGGGCATTTTTTAGGCGTCTTTTTAGGGGCCCTTTAGGCTTCTTTTATGCATCTTTTACACGTCTTTTTAGAGGTCTTTCAGGCATCTTTTAGAGCATTGATTATTACATAGTTAGGAATAAAAAAAACAAGTACGCTGAGAAACTACCGCACTGACCCAACCGAACCGTTGGAAACAACGTTAATATTTTCTGATGTTATACGCTGACACAGTAGAATACTAATCAAGTTTTTTTTTTATTTAGAGGCCTTTTTGAAACCTTGTAACCGTACCAGTTACATACCATATAAGAGCGCGAGAGACAGCCGCGAATCCCCACCACAGCGAACCGTGACAGGATCTGCGATCTTTGTCAAAATAAAGGACCGCAGATCATCCCCGCTAATTAGGATGCGCGCGCAACGATCCCCACTCGATACAGATCGAAGGAGGTCGATGCGCGACAGTGTAGCCAGATGACCGCCGAACGGCGGTCAATTTCTCGGAAGTACTCTCCTCTTTTTCCCCTTCCACAATCCTATTCCATCGTCCTACCGCACGCGCAACGTGTCACTCCCATTCGCCCTACTCAATCCCCGTCGCGCTCTGGTCATCAGAGAGGGTGTATGTCATTTCACCGTGACTCTGCTCATCTGGCTACACTGATGCGCGAAGCAATCGAGTCACTCTACGTCTGGAATCGATTCTAACAACACGCGAATCTAATAGCTCCGGAGAAACCCGGTACGAGTTCGAGAAGTCAAACCGACTTCGCAAGTCTAGTCAAACCGCCTAGATTGCCTTCGTCTCGTGCGCGCCTCAAACCGAGGAGTCACAAATGCAAACCGCATTGTGGCACTGCCGTGTTTAATATTATCGATAATTGTAACTGAACGTGTCCGCGTAGAGTCAATGACACAGGCTTCGCACGAGAAGACGGCAATCGAAAGGAGGGCCGAGATATAGAGTCGTGTGATTGTTGGAAATAATGACAGAAAGACTATGTATGGCCTTGACTTGATATTCTAGAACTGGAGTACATCCTGGCTCGTCTCACGGCGCAGAAGGATACGCTCTTTCAGTGTGGCATAGCAGGAAAGGGTTTTATACGTGTCGTTATACAGTGTGCTTCTCTAAGAAATTGGCAGAGTACCTGTGTACTACGACGGTCCCCATCTGTCCGGGTTCACGCGTATTAACAACGAGCGTGGCTATGTACAGGGTCGCCTTACTGTTCTAGAACCGGAGTGTATTCCGGCTCGCCTCACGGTGCAGAAAAGTACACTCTTTCGGTGATGCACATTAAGAGACGCCAGTACGTGTCGGTACACAGGGCACTCCTCCAAGAAATTGGCTGAGTACCTGGGTATTACGACGATCACTAGACATTCGGAGCGTCACACTAGGTAGACGGGTCGATTAAGTATAATACGAGTTACCTTCCCCAGAACCGGAGTGCAGCCTGACTCACCCTTCGGTGCCGAAGGGTGCACTCTTTTGGGAAGGCGAGGGTAATGAGAGTTGTAGCCGAGAAGTCGGCAGAGTACGTGCATGTTATAACGGTCGAGTACGTCAGGCGTGAACGCCATAACATCCAAATCCGAAGCGCTAACGAACGTTTAAATCGAATCTAGACGTAGTGTTTCAAAGGGGTGTCTCGACGAGTAATAGAAGTATCTCGTTGGCGACCGTATTTGAAACGAGGAGTTTTCGGTAAAAATTGTATACCTTGCCTATGTGCAAGTTTTGTTCTTAATGGAAGTATCGCGTTGGCGACCGTATTTGAAACGAGGAGTTTTCGGTAAAAATTGTATGCCTTGCCTACGTGCAAGTTTTGTTCTTAATAGAAGTATCGCGTTGGCGACCGTATTTGAAACGAGGAGTTTTCGGTAAAAATTGTATACCTTGCCTATGTGCAAGTTTTGTTTGATATCACTTAGGGCAGAGTAGGTGAATTCATTGCCAACTCAGATCAGCGCGAAGCACACAATACAATTCGATTGTACGAACGCCGTGAAGCGATGAGATAAATCCGGCAGTACTGAGCTGCATCGTCGGCGGCATGTAAACGAAAATGGTATAATATACCCTACTTTTACCTCCTAACTGGCTGTCAACTTATTTATCAAATAATCCTAACCTCTCCGCCTTCCAGTGCCTGGAGGCACGAACTCACTACTTTGATCATTATTCTCTATAAAATTAAATATAGTACAAATAATAAATATACGGTTACAACCTGTTGGTGTATTTCGGCTTGGACCTACAGTTTATTAAGGTAGGTTCCGAGAACCACCCGAGCGACTACAGTTTTATATCACTTGAGAAAAATCTCAGAGGTGACGGGGGAATCGAACCCGGGACCACGAGATCGTAGTCGCGGGCCTCATCCACTTGAGCCACTGCGACTAATCAAGTTAACTTCATTTTCTAATTATTTCTGTGAAATGTTCAAGGTTTATCAGTGTTTAATAGGCTTACAGAATAAATAAAATATAACAATTTGAAGATCAACTTAGCTTTTCACGGGAAAAACGTCAAAAAAATCGGTTTTTATCTTTTTAACAACGGCGCACCTCTCATAAAAATCTGAAAAATTCATGAACGACACTTATAATAATATATCGGTACTGTAAAAATATAGAGGTGGTCAATTTAACACTTCCATGTGAAATCTGCATTTTTTCGATTTTTTTGAGGTTTTTGCAAAAGTTCTGTTCGAGCTGAAAGTTCATTTTGGAGTAGATCGAAGTTTTATGAGGGCTCAAATATTCGAGCTGTTCGACTCATTTCTGACGTAAAAATTACATCTCCAAAGAGGCGGCTTTTACACGTCCATAAAGGCATCTTTTCTCTGACGTCATTTTGACGGCAGAAGTGAAACGCATAAAAGGCACCTTTCTTCAACCGTCAAAACGACGTCTGGGAAAAGATGCCTTTATGGACGTGTGAAAGGCGTCTTTTAGAGACGTAAGACGTAAAGACGTAGAAACGACGAGAAAACGACGTCTGTAAGAAGTCCTGTGCTGATTGGGATGCGAGTGATGAGTATGCGAGTGATGAGTATGTTGAGAGTGATATTAGAAGTTATAATTGTAATAATACAAATAGAATAGATTGGATATTAGATAGCGGGTGTTCAGATCACATTATAAACAATGACTCGTATTTTAGTGAATTTTTAATTTTGAAAAGTCCTATTAACGTTAAAGTTGGTGATGGTAGAATTCTAAAAGGTACCAAAGTTGGTAAAATTATTACACATTTTATTGTTGATGGTACGAAAGTTGAAATTACGATATCCAATGTATTCTATGTAGAAGACACGGACAAAAATTTAATTAGTTTTGCGAAAGTAACCGATAAAAATAAGATTATTTCGATTGATCAAACGGCGAAAATTTATGATAAAGTTGAAAATTTAATTGCAATTGGTTATAAAGAAAATGGACTGTATAAAATGAGTAGTTACATAAATGAAAAGAAAAATTATAACACAGAGATTAATAACAAAATGACCCAATAGGAAAGACTACATAAGATGCTAGGCCATATAAATTATCAATATTTAGATCATATGTGTAAAAATAATTTAGTAGATGGTTTACCAAATGAGTTAGAGTCAACTTACTTAAAATGTGGTACTTGTATAAGAAACAAAATGCACAATTTACCATTTAAAAATAACAGAACAGAAGCAAGTGAAATTTTAGAAATTGTTCATTCAGATTTAAATGGGCCACAAACAACTACAGGTTATGATGGTTTAAAATATTTTCTAAGCTTGGTTGATGATTACAGTAAATTAGCAGTCGTTTATACAATTAAAACAAAAAATGAAGTACATGAATGTTTTAAAAATTATATAAACCAGGAAAAAAGATAAAGAAATTCAGATGCGATAATGGCAAAGAATATTTGAATAAATATATCTACGATTTAGTAAATGAAAAGGGAATCGTAATTGAACCATGCCCACCATACGTACACGAACTAAATAGTGTGGGTGAAAAATTTAACAGAACAATTATGAATTCTGCCAGATGTTTATTACATGATGCAAACGTAAGTCTAAGATACTGGCCAGAAGTTGTAAGAACAGCAACTTATTTGAAAAATAGAACTTTTATAAAAAGTACTGTAGAAAATAAAACACCTTTGGAGATATTGTTTTGTAAGCGACCAAATTTAAGTAATTTAAAATTATTTGGTAGTAAAGTTTTTGCTAGAGTACCCGAAGCAAAAAGAAACTCAAAATGGGACAGAAAAGCGGATATAGGAAACTTGCTAGGTTATGAAAATGTTGGATACCGAGTTTTGATGAATGGTAAAATCAAAGTAGTAAGACATGTTGAAATAGTTGAAGATTGTCAAAATTTAGTCGGATTTAGTGGCGATGATAATGAAAGTTGTAATGATAATGATGATAAATGTAGTTTAGGATGTCAAAACTCGGAATCGGACGTATTCATAAAAGAATCAAAAATCAAAATCGAAGATACAAATGAGAGACAAGAAGTTGGGAAAAATACAATTAGAAAAGATCAACGAGAGTTGAGTATAGAATCCAATAAAAACCAGAATTTAAGACGATTTGATAGAGAAAAGAAAAGACTTGAATTTTATAGTGCTAGCTTAGCAAATACGAGATGCATTTATGTAAGTGTTGTAAGTGCGGATAGTCCATCAAATTATGATGAAGCATTAAAAAGCAATGAATATGACTTATGGAAAGAAGCAATGGATAAGGAAATAAATTGTTTAATTAAAAATGAAACGTGGAAGCTAGTCGAAAAACCAGGAAATGTAAAAATATTAGACTTAAAATGGGTGTTCACAACTAAAGCCGATAATAGAAAGAAAGCAAGACTCGTAGTGAGAGGTTTTCAGCAGTCTGGAGTGCTTAAAGATTTATATTCGCCAGTGGCTAGAATACAGACTTTGAAATTATTATTATCCTATTGTTGCCAAAATAAATTAACAATAATACAATTAGATGTTGAAACGGCATTTTTGAATGGCCAGGTAAAATCAGAAGTATTTGTGAAACAACCTTTGGGATATGCGGATAACACCGGGAGAGTATGTAAATTAAGGAAAGCATTGTACGGTTTGAGAGAGAGCCCGAGGGCGTGGTATGAGTGTTTCGATAACTATACATATAAGAAAATTAGGTTTTGCAAGAAGTGAGAACGGTAAACCTTACGTTTAGGGGAGGCAGCTCCGATGACCTTGATCTTCACATATGTTGTCAAAGACAACATTCTGAACAACTTTTGTCATTACAACTACCCGGTGGTCGGTCTTAGTTTTCGAGATATTTGCGAAAAACTATTGCTAATACTGTATTGAATTTTACGCATTCTTCCAAGCTCCGCGGCAACGTGAGCCTGTTCCCCGGGCGTCATCTGTTTATTTTCTGTTTGTAAACACATTGTGGGGATCAGAACAGAGTGTCACTCTATATAGGGTGAGCTTTCAATTTTGAAAGACTACTTCTGGATTTTCGCATACGTGGTCGGGCCGGCCCAGCGGCCGGCCCTCTACGCCCCCCCACCAACTAACCCTAACTAATTCTGATCGCATAATTTTTGATAAGCAGAATTAGTTAGGGTTAGTTGGGGGGGGGGGCGGAGAGGGCCGGCCGTCAGGCCGGCCCGATCACGCATGCGAAATTGTGAATATTTCAAAATGAGAATTTTATTCAGCATTTAAATAATAGTTTTTCGCAAATATCTCGAAAACTAAGACCGAGCACCGGATAGTTATAATGACAAAAGTTGTTCAGAATGTTGTTCCCGACAACATATGTGAAGATCAAGGTCATCGGAGCTGCCTCCCCTAAACGTAAGGTTTACCGTGAGAACGACTACTGCCTATATATAACAAATGAGAAAAATGATAGAAGTTATTTAATCCTATTTGTTGATGACTCGTTGATATGCGATAAAAATATAGAAAGATTGAATGAAATAAAAAACAAACTATCTGAAAAATTTTGTATGAAAATTCTAGGAGAAGTCAAAACATATTTAGGAATAAATATTTATTACGATCGCGAGAAAGGTAAAATGACATTAGACCAGAAAGTCTATATAGAGTCACTAGCAAGGAAGTACAACATTATTGAATCGAAATTGTATAATACATACACCAATGGAGCACAATTTAAGTTTACAGCCAACACAGTCAACATCGAGTGATTTAAATTACAGAAATTTGATTGGAGCTTTATTATACAGAAGTGCCAATACGAGATTAGATGTTAGTTATAGTGTAAATTACTTGAGTCGATTTCAAAACTGTTATAATGAATCGCACTATAAATATGCATTGAGGGCATTAAAGTATCTATATTTAACAAGAGAGTTAAAGCTAACTTATCAAAGAAATTTAGAAGTAGATATAATTGATTGTTTTGTTGATGCTGATTGGGCAGGTGATAAAATTGATAGAAAATCAACGACAGGTTATATAATTAGAGTTTTTGGGAACGTAATCTATTGGAAATCACGAAAGCAAGGAAGTGTAACGAAATCCTCTACTGCAGCCGAATACGTAGCTTTGTCTGATTCAGTCAGTGAGATCAGAGTGATTTTGAACCTACTTAAAGACTTTAAAATAAGACCAAACAAACCTGTAAACATTTATGAAGACTACTCTGGTGCTATTGCTATTGCGAAATTTGGGAATTTAACAAAAAATTCGAAATACATTGAGGTACATTATAGAAATTGTCAAAGTTGAGTCAGAAAATAATATTGCAGACATTCTGACAAAAGCCTTAGGAAAAAATAAGTTTGAAACCTTAAGGCAAGCTCTGAGAATAGTTTAATCTTATATAGATTTTTGAAGCATAGATCTAAGGAGGTGTGTTGAAATGTGTGAGTAAATCTCTTCCTCAATACGCCTATAGCTATACGCGTAGGTGTGTGAATGCGCGCACAGCGTTAGGCAAGAGAGAGAGAGAGAGAGAGAGAGAGAGAGAGAGAGAGAGAGAGAGAGAGAGAGAGGGAGAGAGGGAGAGGGAGAGGGAGAGGGAGAGAGAGAGAGAGGGAGAGAGAGAGCGAGCGAGCGAGAGAGAGAGCGAGCGAGCGAGCGAGAGAGAGAGCGAGCGAGCGAGAGAGAGAGAGAGAGAGAGAGAGAGAGAGAGAGAGAGAGAGAGAGAGAGAGAGAGAGAGAGAGAGAGAGAGAGAGAGAGAGCGACGACCACTACGTATGGTATGCGAAAAGCCGTAAGGAGACAAGCTATGTAGAGTGTGATAGAGTAAGTTTGGTTAGAAATAAATATTGTTACGCGTTAATATTAATAAGACAATAGTAACTCATTCGCTTCCCACTTAAATCTAACAATGACAACATCCCTGAGTTGCATGCTTCTCCCACCAACCTCGTCAGCTATGGAGGGACGTATGAGAGGGGAAATGAAGGCACGAGGCACCGATGCGCAGCGAAGCTGCGCTCTGCACAAAAGAATAGTTGGTGGGGGAAGCTCCGCGAATCCTTCTTGACTGTGGCAGTCAAAAATGCCCATCACTGTCCTAGACCCTGCAGTTTCTGAGATATTTGCCAAAATAGGGTTTTCACCACCAACTTTGAAGTACATTTTCATCTCGTCAACATGATAGTCAACAGCTAAAAAATAAGTACGTGTCAAATATTTTTTAACAAACTATATCCTGCATAAATTTCATTAAAATCGGCGTAAACCTCCCTTGTTAATCCGTTCGCCTACCCCCTTCATTGGGGGGCATACCCTGCGAGGGGCCAAGAAGCTCGAGCTGTCTCGGTCGCCAAGAAATGTAAGTTTGCCGCGTTGGGCTTACGTGTGTTAATTCGATACCGGGTCAGGTATATCGGTGTGATCTACTACTAATCCAATTACAAAACTTCTTTATTTTTCATTATTTTTTTATGGGACTTTCATCAACTTATTTGTGGTATTTTTCTGATTAAAATGACACTAAACACGGTATAATTTGAACTGTATTTAGTGGTTTAATTGACGGTTGTAGTGCGCCTTCGGCCGCGCGGTCGGGCCCTGCCGGGTCGGAGCTGGTCGGTTAAGTATGCGCACGTTTTGTCGAGTCGGTTACGGACCGATGCCGGTGTTGGCCTGGCAGGGTAGGTGTGCGCAGTCCCATTGATTTACATTGGAGAATGTGAAACGGCCGCGCCGGAACGCACAGTGGGTTGAAACACGAAAAACGCGGACAAAAATCATTATTCTGACTAAACGAGAAACAAAGAATCGATTCGCTAACATGTTGGTAGATAAATGAAGCATCATTTTTCGCATTTCATTTTCCAAAATTACATTTCTGTATTCCACAATTAAATACTGAAGTTCAATAAAAATTCATAAATTTAGCATCTCCTGAATTTTTTAGAATATCGTTTCATTTAGGACGTTATAACTTAATACACGTATGAGTGAGGATTTTTTATATGTACTCAACTCAAAGCGTGTTTCAAGATGAAAATATTAAGCATGGATTTTGTTTGTTTTTGTTGTATATAGCACCTACAAACATTGATGAAGCAAAGACTAATTTTCAAGCTTTTTTCCCACTCAAATAGAGTTATAACCCACACGCCATGACCGTCCGTATTAAAATTTGTACACGTTATTGGTAGATATGTCTACAATAAAACTAAAAAGGTTTTAGCTGCAAAAGCCTGCAAAGCAACCTACCAACGACGATGACGCGCGTCAATGCGCGGTTGCGCCGCGCTACTAAAAGTGGCCGAATGTACAATCTCAACAGGTAATATTTTTATGAGATCCTCTGCGTCTTAACAAATCAATGCAGTGCAGGTATAAGAAATAAACTTTCCTCAGGTAGTTATTAACTACTGTAAATAGTGGTCGCGAAATTAATGATAGTGCTTTCAGTGAATATTGTCAAGATACAGCAAAGTGATACGTAGAAAACTATAATTGGTACTACATGCCACCTTCTGTCCATAAAGTGCTGATTCACGGGGCAGAAATAGTGAAAACTATGATACTTCCTATAGGGCAACTTTCCGAAGAATCAATGGAAGCTGGAAATAAATATATAAAACAGTTCAGAAGAGACCATACGCAGAAACGTTTCAGACACCACACCAACCGTAATTTATTCTACAGACTGTTGACAACATCCGATCCAGTGATTTCACACCAACAAATTCCACGAAAATCAGTGTTACAATTGCCAGAAGAAGTGCTACAACTACTAAAAGGAGAAGATGATTTACACAGCGATGAAGGTGACAACAATGAAGAAGATGACTACGGGATATGGTCCGAAGACGATTAAAACAAGTAAATTATATAGAGTTTAGTATATAACAACTTAATACTGTAGTAGGATTAATAATAAAATAATTAATATTATGTTCGTCCAAATTCGAGAAAACCGTTTCTAGAAAACCTTGTATAACTTTTATGGTTTTAGAATTAAGTAAAATCTGATTGTGAATTTGAATTCAGCACCTCAAAATCTATAAAAGGACACCATTTTTATTAATTTAAACTTAGTACTAGCTTCAAAAATGATTTTTGTCCGCGTTTTTCGCGTTTCAACCCACTGTGGAACGGTGCCGGTACTGGTCGGGCCCGTCTAGTATGCGACAACCTTTATATCGCACCTCCTACTCGGAAAACATAACAATAGATACTATTTTCACCAAGAAATTCCCGTGTTATTAATTCCACGATATTCGACGTCTCTTAGCAATTTCGGAAAATTTTTTTAGCAGGACATTTTCGAACCAGAACGTTCAGAACCTCCGCCGTGTTTAGTTGAGTTGTTTGACGAATTGTTACACCGTACAGATTGTCAGATGATATTCTTTTTTTGTTACCATAGTAATAAATTGTTATTTTGTTTGTTATAACGCTTAAATTCCTTAACACAGTATTCCCCACCTAATACCACGAAGATCTCTAAAAAATTCTAGTTAATAGCTATTTAAAATAAACAACGCCACTTGCCGGACAGAAAAAATTGTCGTACGGAATACTTGCTAAGCACTTGGCAGGCTCTAGCATAGGCATCTCGGATTTTGGGAACTCCTAGGGTTTGGGTAGCAGACGTCACGCTGTGCCTTTCTTCGTCGAGCATCTCGAACCCTCATAATTGGCCTTCGGGCTCCTAAAACTATGTATGCATACGGCAAATGGTGTCAGGTATCTCCCACTTGCCGGATACTCCTGTATGCGCAGCCTTTAAACACGTTTTATTCGAGACGTCGTTTTAGCGTCTGAAATAAGACTAAATAACCTGAATTTTTTGGAGATGTCATGAAATGTTAGTTTATTGTACAATCACTAAAATATTTTTGTAATTTTGTTATTACTTGAATGACAAAAAAGAAATCAAAAAACTCCCTTTTTTAACTTTCTCATCTCAGCTCATTTATAAAATTTAATCGAAATTAGCATTAACGTTGTTATGAGTTACAACCAATTAAAGACCGCGAAAATCGCAGCTTTTTCACGATTTCTGACACTTTCGACCGATAACTACAGTTTGTTTTCAAAAATTGCTATTGTTTGGAGTGACAAAAAAAGACGACTCATATTAAAAAGTTAAAACACGTGAGTTTTGTTCTTTTTCTTGTCATTCTAACTAATTATAATTTTTAAAACAATTTTTGAGCCATTGTTTATAGAATTTTTTCAGATTTTTAAGTCCGAGGCGTCGTAGTTAAAAAAAATAAAAACCAATTTTTTCGATGTTTTCTGCGCGAAAAATTAAGCGAACCTTGACATTTTTACGTTATATTTATTCTATAAAACTTAAAAAATGAAATCAACTTCATCAGTATTTCTACTGCGTCAGCACATTACATCTGAAACTATTAACTATATGTTTTCAATACCCCCGTTGGGTCAGCACGTTAGGTGTTCGACTGGGAGTCTGTGTTAGGCGGTCAACTAGTGAGGTCGTCCTCCGCTTCAGACGACAGTGCTCGATAATCTTCAGTTTGCTTTTACATACCCGAACGCCAAAGTGTTCAAGTCACCTTGAGTCAAGTATGTGATACAAACAGTGCCTAAATCACCAAATCTACAGTTAGATAGTGGTGGTGCTACAGTGGTGTTACATAAACCCGTCCACGACATATTGCGGGAATTCCCCGCTAGTTTCTCGAGCCCAATGGCAGCAACACTGGGCCCCAGCGCCAAACGATGCTTCTCATCCGATCAAGAGAACATTGAAAATATTCCGCCGGACATAAATCAAAGACAAAGACATGCAAAAACTCCCAAAGTCAATTCGCTTCACATTGACAAAATGTACCAAATGTTCTTAAAACAGAACAATGTCAGCACGGCCCGAAAATTGGCCACCGCAGCGCCCCTCGTATCAACGACGCAAAACACGCCACCGGGCGCGGCCCATTCAAACCACCCAGCTACACAGAACGACGAATGGGTAACCCCCAAAAGATCCATAAAATCTAAATCGCCGTCCAGCGAACTCTCATCGGACCCCCTTACCCACAATCGATACCAACCACTAGGAGAAGATCATATCCTTAAGGGGCTGCGCGCAGATTTGACCTTGACGGAGTTGATCGTCACGCTAAGTTTGTACGAACGGAGATTAGACGAAGCTGAGTAGTACGATTTTCGACCGATAGGTGTGATAGAGGAAGCTGATTAGTAAGAATTTCGCCCGATAGGTGGTGTGGGTCTAATTTTCTGTGACAAGCTACAATTAGGTAGCTTTTTTTACAAGCCGCCACATGAGAGGCAGTATGCTTCCGATTATTACAAATTAGTCCTCAACCACGTAAAAATATGCATTTTGGGTTCTGGAGCGCCCTTTTTTTTTGTTTTCTTGAGCCTGGCTCCGGCCTGCTTGGCATCATCTTTATCAGGCTTGGACCTACTGTTTATTAAGATGGGTTCCGAACCAACGAGCGGCCACAATTTGTATCACTTGAGAAAAATCTCAGAGGTGACGGCGGAATTCGAACCCGGGACCACGAGATAGTAGCCGCGGCCTCATCCACTTGAGCCACTGTGCGTTCCTAATGGAGCGCCCTAGATTGTACTTTTAGGAAACATGATCAACCAGTTCTGAACTTCTCATTGCAATATTGAGGTGTCAGTTTGTTTTCCCGGGAATCCTTGCATTTGCGTAAACTCGACTCGTGGCAGGCAGTTTGCTGCCGATTATTACAAATTACTTCCCGACAACGTAAAAATATCGATTTTGGACTCTGGAGCACCCTAGATTCGACTTTCATTAAACATAATCAACCAGTACTGAACTTCTCACTGACTCATGACTTGTGACGTCACGTATTTAAAATTGTTTACTTGTTACTTATTTAGTACTTTTGCACATAATTTAAATCACCGATGTTTCTGGCTATGAAGTCTTTATTTCTTGAAATATTCATGATATGAAGGATAAATGTCAAGAAATATAAGGAAATTTATAACCAAAGATATCCGGTCATTTAAATTGTCTACATAAACAAATAACAACAAAACAACTTTAAATATTATTTTAAGACAATCAAATTTAAACAATCAATTAAAAAATTATTGCAAAAATATATATTTATTACAATAATTATCAGTACATAGAAATAATTTTTTAATGAATTTTAGAGCGAATTTCATCCCCGTATGTTTTACGGTTCAAGAGTTCTAGTAAAAGATCACCTTTCTCGATCCAGCCCGCCGTGTGCGACAGAAAAGGCCCAGTAGCACGAGCTGCGTCGGTCGCAGAGTAGTGCAATAAACACGGCCGGGTAAAGGACTGCGCATACCGGAGTCTCCGGCAAGCTGGAGATACCTGACACCGTTTTGCTAGTGCATACCGAGTTTTTGGAGCCGGAACGTCAATTAAGAGGGTTCGAGATGCTCGACGAAGAAAGGCACATCGTGACGTCTGCTACCCAAAACCTAGGGGTTCCCAAAATCCGAGATGCCTTTGCTAGAGCCGGACAAGTGCTTAGCAAGTATGCCTCAAGACTATTTTTCTGTCCGGCAAATGGCGTTGTTTATTTAAATAGCTATAGACTAGAAATTTTTAGAGTTCTTCGTGGTATTTTAAGGTGGGGAATACGTTGTTAAGGAATTTATAAACATTATAAGAAAGAATAACGAAAAAAAAAGAATATACATCTGACAATCTGTACGGTGAAACAATTCGTCAAACAACTCAACTAAACACGGCGGATGTTCTGAACGTTCTGGTTCTTTGCCGTCCTGAAAAACGTTGACGGAGTACGCCCAGAAAATATCCCACCAATAAAATGTTCCTTGGAACGGCGAGAAACAAACCGATGCAAAGAACATTGCTTCCTTCGCAGGCAAAACGGCAATTCTGGCGGCGAAAAAAATATTTATTACCACCTGCAGATCGACGCGACGGCTACGTAAAATCGATGGTCGGAAAAAGTCTCCGTATACCCTTCAAAGTAAACCTAAACGACGATGAGTTTCTTCAACAACTTAGAAGAATCATTTTACTAAATGGCGTGTTTACAATTTTTTTTTTAAATTCCTATCTGTCAAGAATTCTAGAGAAAATTATGAACATTGCTGTTTACAAATTCTTTATGTAAACCTATAAGGAAAATTTAAAATGTATGTTTAGTAAATTTGTGCCACCTACTATCTGGCAGAGTACAATATTCGAACATTTAAAAAAAAAGACGATGCACAGTGGGGTATTTATTAGCCCGAAAAGTTATGCTTATTTCTTCATATTGTGTTAATCTGGACACTTTTGAGAATACTTTCGTGATTGAAAATTGTTCCTTCATGACTAAATAATGAAATTACAATAGACGTTTCCTATCTCCATGATGTTGTAGAAGAGAGATAACGATAGTTTACACGTAAGGAGCTGTGGAGCTACCTCCTGCAACCTTTTTTTTGTGCCATGCACAGCAGGGACTCTCGACCCTCTCTCGAAGAGCCAGGTCGAAATTCGAGCTGAAACTCCGGACCCTACCAAAACCAAGTAGACAGGCAAAAACTTGGTATGCGCATTGCTTAACCCGACCCCGGTCAGGTATATGGGTGTGAAACCATTGCTAATTCAGTTGCAAAACTTCTTTACTTTTCATAATCTTCTTATAGAAGTTGCACCTGCTGATTCCTGGCGTTTTTCCGATTACAATGACACTAAACACGATATAATTTGGACTGTATCTAGTGGTTTTATCATTAGAGTTATTTGAAGCCTTCGAATAAAAAAATTATCTTTATCCGACGGATCTCGCCGAATAAAACTATTTATTCGGTACTCGTCGACTAAAGATACATTTTGTAATCGAACCTCCGTATAACGAATAAAAATTATTTTATCTTTCATTCGTTATTCGAAATTTTTATTTAGATAAACATTTTGCTCAACTCTGCGCACACGGCGGGCTGGATCGAGAAAGGTGATCTTTTACTAGAACTCTTGAACCGTAAAACATACGGGGATGAAATTCGCTCTAAAATTCATTAAAAAATTATTTCTATGTACTGATAATTATTGTAATGAATATATATTTTTGCAATAATTTTTTAATTGATTGTTTAAATTTTATTGTCTTAAAATAATATTTAAAGTTGTTTTGTTGTTACTTGTTTAGTATTTATGTAGACAATTTAAATGACCGATGTCTTTGGTTATAAATTTCCTTATATTTCTTGACATTTATCCTTCATATCATGAATATTTCAAGAAATAAAGACTTCATAGCAAGAAACATCGGTGATTTAAATTACGTGCAAAAGTACTAAATAAGTAACAAGTAAACAATTTTAAATACGTAACGTCAGGAGTCACGTATACGCAAATGCAAGGGTTCCCGGGAACACAAACTGACGCCTCAATATTGCAATGAGAAGTTCAGTACTGGTTGATTATGTTTCCTGAAAGTCCAATCTAGGGTGCTCCAGAGACCAAAATTCATATTTTTACGTTGTCGGGGAGTAATTTGTAATAATCGGCAGCAAACTGCCTGCCACGAGTCGCGAATACGCAAATGCAAGGGTTTACGGCCAGACGAACTGGCGCCTCAATATTGCTATGAGAAGTTCAGACCCGGTCGATTATGTTTCCTAAGAGTCCTGGCCAGGGTGCTCCAGAGCCCAAATTTCATATTTTTACGTTGTTGAACTTCTCATTGCAATATTGTGGCGTCAGTTCGTCTGGCCGTAAACCCTTGCATTTGCGTATACGTATATGCGGAACTAGCAATGTGTGAGTGGTAGGGTGGTTGATGGTATTTGGTTGAGCACAGCCCCTTATCATCCCAAAAAGGACATTTTAATAAAGGAAGACAACCCCGATAACCACACCATCTACGACAACAGCATCGATCACCACGCCAACATATGTGCCAAACTCAAAGAAGCAGGGATCCAGTATTTTACCTACACACCCCAACACCTCAAGCCCAGATCCATAATCCTCAAAGGTATAAAAGGATCGTTCAGCCCTGACGACATCAAACCGGAGATAATCGACCTAAATTTACCCAACATCGAGATAATGAACCTATCGAAGTTCTTCTACGACAAAACTCAGCGTGAGAAACATCATTTCCTTCTCCAACTTTCAAACACCAGTAAACCTGCCAAGCTATATAACGTTAAGGCAGTCAATGTAGAAAATGTCAAAGACTAGGTCACGCCAGTAAGAACTGCCAACTACAATACAGATGCGTGAAATGCGCTCAATCTCACGAACCAGTAATGTGCACTAGGGTGGACCTTATTTTTCGACTATCGAATTTTTTGTGAGAAACCCCGCAGAATGGTACCACTGGACGAAAAAATAATCTGTGTGAAATTTGAAATTGATCAACTAACGGGAAATGGTGCCGCATCGACTTTGAAAATTTTTTAATTTGGTAACTCGCTTTTCTCCACTGCTGTATATTATAAGTATATATATTTATATATCGTTGAATTTGTCTTTTTACGCACTATAACAATATAGAAACAAAATGTAATATTTATTTAAAAAGAAAAATTCGAAACCTTGAAATTTTAAAAATTGACATTTAAAAAATTTCTTTTTCTTTTGCATTACATTTAATTTATTAAACAGTACAACTTTTGTCTAAAAATTTTTTTAATATTTTTACAAGTAGCAAAGATATATATATATAAATATTGTTAACATATATATAACAATTGCCCGCCAAACTAATCTTAGGATCTGTAGGTAGAGCTTAGTGGTGTGCGTGATTTGGTTTTCGGGAACTCGATCGTTATTTGTAAAACTAACTAACGCGACGAAGTTGTAATTAGTATTGATCTTTTCGTTGCGATGGAAAATTATGTTCTGACTCGCTGAACTGAATTTTACGCCCTCATCGACTTAAGTCCCCACTCTTGGAGAATTTCGCACAATTAGGGTGGACCTTATTTTTTGACCAAAGAATTTTTTCCAAGGCGCCCCCCAGAATTGTGACAACTGTTGAGAAAATGATGTGGAAAAAATTTGAGGCTGATTGGATCATGGGAAACCGGCGCGCAACGAATTTGAAATTTTTTTTTTTTTTAAATCTTGACATAAATATACGTTGTAATATATTGTTGAATTTGTCTTTTTTTTCTCTGCAAGAATCCATATATAGCATAATCAGTTGTTAATAGAAAAAACATTTGTGACCTTGAAAACTTTAAAAAGTGACCTTGAAAAAATTTTTTTTTCTCTGATGCTATATTCACCTCCTTATATACTACAACTTTTGTTTGAAGAGTTTTTTCATATATAAATAACTGACAGAGATATAATAGAGTTTATTATAAACGTTCGTTAATAATATTGTAGAAAAAAGACGAACCAAAGTACTCAGGTGTTTAAGGTACATTTTAAATTTGATCTGAAATATATAATAGTTGTATTTCTGATAATACTACAGTTTCTTAAATAGTTAATTCGTATATTTTTTGGAATTTTAGTTTTGAATGCCTTCCAAGTGTAACTGTTCGGTCGTAAAGAACCGTAGTCCATCACAAAGTTCGTATATCCTTCGTAAAGAATAGCAGCACGGAGATTTGCCTTTCGCACCATTTTATGCAAGCTCACCCATTCTTTATACAATAATTCCAATTTTTCGATGCAACGCTGAAATTGCTTCATGGGACTTCTGGCTTTCTGCCAACACACTTGAACTTCCTGGATAACTAAGAGAGCACTACCGCGAATACTCAATATCACATTGCGCAAATTGTGAAATAGCACTCTTAAAACTTGCCCGTTGGATGGAAATTTTGCACCTATAATTTGGGTTTCTTCGTGCCTGAGTAAAAATAATTTTTTTCTCGTACCTTCCATTTGAAATTCACTTTCACCACGTATTTGAATGTAACCACGCCGAAGACTCAGAACCAGAACGTACTGTTCTCTTAACTGTTTGCTCGCGGACGCGTCGGCTCACGAATTTGTTAGAGGACTTGGACTGAACTGAACCTGAACTTGACTTTCGAGGCTCCTCTATGGATTGAGAGGGCGGCTTTTTGCCGATTGTCATAAGCAAGAAGATACCCTGATTGGTTTGCTGGATTTAGGATTCTCCAATCAGGACACCTTTAATTGTTCAAGTCTTCTACCGATGATTCTAAGGGAGAGTTAGCCTGAGGGAAAAGTGGGCCGATACCTAACTCGAGTAATAATGAAGCGTCTCGGTACGTTGAAACCGTACTTACCAGGAGCGGGTGTTTTTTAAGACCGTATTTTAATAGCGGAGGATAGTCGTTAACGGGGACCAAGTTTAGGGCGCGTTGCAAGTTTACAAGATACATAAAAATAAAATGTTTGGGTCACATCTAGGATGGTAACCAAATAGCTGGTTTGCTTAATCTTCGAGAAGGTCCTTAGTCGCGAGCTAGTCATAAAATAAAGGTTCGACCGAGGATCACGGTGCAACGGTTCTTTGCGAATGAAGACAATTCTTTACGTTTGAACACGAACGTGTCATAACATGTTGCGAAAGGCAAATCTCCGTGCTGCTATTCTTTACGAAGGATATACGAACTTTGTGATGGACTACGGTTCTTTACGACCGAACAGTTACACTTGGAAGGCATTCAAAACTAAAATTCCAAAAAATATACGAACTAACTATTTAAGAAACTGTAGTATTATCAGAAATACAACTATTATATATTTCAGATCAAATTTAAAATGTACCTTAAACACCTGAGTACTTTGGTTCGTCTTTCTTCTACAACATTATTAACGAACGTTTATAATAAACTCTATTATATCTCTGTCAGTTATGTATATATGGAAAAAACTCTTCAAACAAAAGTTGTAGTATATAAGGAGGTGAATATAGCATCAGAGAAAAAAAAATTTTTCAAGGTCATTTTTTAAAGTTTTCAAGGTCACGAATGTTTTTTCTATTAACAACTGATTATGCTATATATGGATTCTTGCAGAGAAAAAAAAGACAAATTCAACGATATATTACAACGTATATTTATGTCAAGATTTAAAAAAAAAAAAATTTTCAAATTCGTTGCGCGCCGGTTTCCCATGATCCAATCAGCCTCAAATTTTTTCCACATCATTTTCTCAACAGTTGTCACAATTCTGGGGGGCGCCTTGGAAAAAATTTTACAAAATAATTTTCATCAAGTATAGCTAAGGTCCACCCTAATATACATGTTGAATTATTGACAATGCGTCAGCTAAGGCAAAAATAAATTTAGCCGTGTAGAAATTTATTTGGCTGTTTAATGTATATTATGATATGTACAAGACCTGATTTAAGTGTTGCAGTAAACATTTTAAGCAGGTATACTAATAAAAATAACAAAGACCTTTGGCAATATTTAAAAGGTGTATTGAGATACCTTAGAGGCTCAATTGATATTAAATTAAATTATAAAAGAGGTAGTTATGATAACATAATTAGTGGATATGTTGATTCTGATTGGGGTGAGCATGATGAAAACGATAGGAAAAGTACAACAGGATATTTATTTCAATTATTCGATAGTTGTACAATAAGCTGGTCAACAAAGAGACAGTCTTCTGTTGCTACTTCATCAACAGAAGCAGAATATATGGCACTTTTCGAGGCCGTAAAAGAAGCTATTTGGTTAAAATCGTTAGCCCTCAGCATCAACATAGAAATTACAAAGCCAATCATACTTTATGAAGACAACACTGGTTGTATAAGTATAGCGAACAATCCAAGAAATCACAAAAGATCGAAGCATATTGACATAAAATATCATTTGTCCAGAGAACAAATAGAAAAAAATGTGATTAATCTTAAATTTGTTTGCACAGAACGACAGGTGGCAGACGCATTTACAAAGCCGTTACCAGCAATCAAATTTCACGAATTGAGAACCAAGATGGGATTAATATAATAAATCACATATGTATATATATATATATTTTATACTTAGATATTTGAGATGGTCTGATTACGTTTTTACTGGGTTTCCCTAATCATTGCAACAAATGTTGGGCCATGTGTAATTCCCAGGGAAAAGCATGGAGGAGCGGTCTGTATTGGTTAATATTTTTATAGATTCATTTTTGAGGCGGCGTGTTGAATTATTGACAATGCGTCAGCTAAGGCAAACATAAATTTAGACAGTATGAGAGACCCTGCCTTGTGCAGTTTATTTTTCAAGGCCAGCTGTCATCGGCTATGGGTCCGTGACTGCATCGAAGGTCTTGAAAATGTTCTGACCTGGGCTCTCTCCTTATCTCAAGTGGGCAGCAGAAAATCTGCTGGCCCTAAACGTTTCATTTTGTCCTCACTCTGGTTATAGGTCTCGAACTGAACAGATGTTCTTCCTTGCTTAGTTAATAAAGTCAAAACAGTTAAAGCAAGATTTCTCTGCGTTTTGTACATTTAGAACTCCCATTTCCAATAATACACATATACTTATAATATACAGCAGTGGAGAAAAGCGAGTTACCAAATTAAAAAATTTTCAAAGTCGATGCGGCAACATTTCCCGTTATTTGATCAATTTCAAATTTCACACAGATTATTTTTTCGTCCAGTGGCAAATTTCTGCGGGGTTTCCCACAAAAAATCTGAAAAAAATTTTCGCCAAGTATAACTAAAGGGTGCCCTTTTATAAAAATTTGCTCTTGCAAAAAGAAAAGAACAAAAACTCATAAAAATAAAAAAAACACACCAAAACATTAGTGCCATCTCCGCTTCCATAACAGAGAACTTCTACTATGCGCAAGCCGCCAGTACCATAGGACCTCCCCAGACGTCTGCACTCAAGGACCCACCCTCTCCACGTATAACGTCCAGAAGAGCCGATCCACCTACGCCAGTAGATACCACCTTTACACCGGAAAACTACATCAGCACCATCAGCACTCCCGCCCCCCCAATGGGTAACAGATTTCAAATTAGAACTATCCTCAATCGTAGCATCGCAATTTAAAACCCTCGCCTCCCAGATAGCGGCTATATCTCAGAAGAAATAGAATTCATACTCAATGCCATCTTCAATTGACAACGCGATGCCTAGTTTCCCCCTCATGAACCAAATTAAGATTACCGCCACCAATGTGAACTCCATTGTGGCTAACTATCGACGACTAGAACTTCAACACTTCCTCACCACCCATAGACCCGACGTTGCCCTCCTATCTGACAATGAGACCAAACTCAATCACTCCCACAACCTCTCCCTCACTGACAACTCCATAGTCAGACAAGAGAGACCAAACTCGACCCAAGGAGGCGGTACCGCAATTCTGATCCACAAAAATCTTCAGTTTGAAGAGATTCACCACCCTTCCTCAACCGTTAACGTAATTGTCGAATACTCTATAATTAAAATCCGCACGTGCAAAAACAACTCCCTATTCATAGGTAACATATACGCCCGAAATGACAACAGATCCATCTTCGTATCCGAACTTAATAACCTATTTAGTAGCCTAGACCTAGACAATAATAAACTACTACGTAATTGCGGGGGACCTCAATGCTAGAAGAAAAACCTGGGGAGACAGGTGCAACAACCAAAGAGGCAGATACCTCAGACAATGGGAATCACTCTATGACTACAAATTCAAACTCAATATAATCCCCTCGGCACACCCCACTTTCAAACCAGCTTAATCCTACCTTGATATCTGCCTAGCACACTCCAGACTCATACTAGTCAACGACTACCACAACAAATCCCAAACCATCCCATACGACAGTGACCACACAGCCCTTTCCTTAATATTCAAACTCCACAGGAACTACTTACCACCAAAAACCTCCACATCCGACCACATACTCAACTTCAAGGGCACCAAATGGGTCAAATTCTCCAAAATTCTCTCCAAAACCTACACCAACAACATACCTGTTGACCAAAACCTCTCCCTCCAGGAAATCGACTCCAACCTCCAGGAAATGGACTCCAACCTACAGACCATCAACGACGCAATAATTCAAACCATTCACAAAACCGTCCCCAAAATCAAACCCAGAAACAACACCGACAGATACCTGAACCGGAAAATAGCTACACTTCAGAAAGACAAATCCTCTGCCAACCAAAGCGGAAGCTGTTCACAAAGATCTTGTCTCTGCATTACAACGAGAATTCAAAATAGCCATAGATAATTACTGGACCAACCTAATTAAGAAAATAGACTACCGTAACTCCGACAAATTCTTCCCCAAAATTAATGCAATATTCAGACAGAAAAAAAAACTATACGCGTCGAAAACCACGCGCAGCAGAAGTGAAACTTCCCGCAGTCTATGATAGAATCACAGAAAATCATAGAAAAACTAATACAAAATAGAATCACAGAAAATCATAGAAAAACTAATACAAAATAGAATCGCAGAAAATCATAGAAAAACTAATACAAAATAGAATCACAGAAAATCATAGAAAAACTAATACAAAAAGTAAATTAAGATAGGAAATGGTAAGTAATCCTAATGAAGCGACAAGATCAGGAACAACTAATACAAAAAAAATAATGAAGCGACAACAAGATCAGGAACAACTAATACAAAAAAAAAATCATAGAAAAATTTTCATTTCAAAAATAATGAACGATCAAAATTTGCGACGCAAAGAAGGAGAGACAAAGTTCATAGCATTTCCCATACGCTCTCCTTCTTTGCGTCGCAAATTTTGATCGGTCATTATTTTTGAAATGAAAATTTTTCTATGATTTTTTTTTTGTATTAGTTGTTCCTGATCTTGTTGTCGCTTCATTATTTTTTTTGTATTAGTTGTTCCTGATCTTGTCGCTTCATTAGGATTACTTACCATTTCCTATCTTAATTTACTTTTTGTATTAGTTTTTCTATGATTTTCTGTGATTCTATTTTGTATTAGTTTTTCTATGATTTTCTGTGATTCTATCATAGACTGCGGGAAGTTTCACTTCTGCCGCGCAGGGTTTTCGACGCGTATAGTTTTTTTCTTAATATTGTTACGACGGCATGAGATGATGTTGCCTTCCCCTGTGATATTCTGAAGATATCACAGAAATCGAGAGAAGTTGCCTGTCGTATCGATATTGCGGTATTCAGACAACGAAGCTGTTGATAAGAAGAAACAAGAGATGAGATCCTCTCGAGTCATTGAAGCGAGAACACGCAATTATCTGTCATACCATTTACCGTTATATATTCAATAAATATTTGTTCCCCCCTGTTTAAATAATGTGTTCTCCGGCAAGGCAACGCCGAAGCCACCGCAACAATATGAACATTAACGCAATGATCATCGTCAATGTCTCTGGATAATTGTTGAACCATCGTATTCACACAAATTGGAACATTTATAATCTGTCCTAGAATGCCATACTGGCCATGTGCATGCCTCAATCTTCTTATCTGCATAAAAGGAATGCGTGGAGAAATTAGTCTTTCCGACACTAAATCCAATGGTGATAGATTTGGTGGCATTTCCGGATATTTGATGAATCCATTGAATTTTGCGAGATTAGGTATGTGATTGCGACTGAGAGATTGGTTGCAACACTTGCATATAACAATATTATTAAGATCCACGTCCGGATCGACGCTTCGCAGTAATCCTTCATAATTTTGGTTTGGACATTTTAAGTCACTTTGAAACCACAAACGATCACAAAGATAACAGACAAAACCAAACGGATTGTCTGTGAATTTTTAAAAAAATTCTTTATGAATGATTCGATGAGCATTGAAATCCGTGTATGGTGTATCAATCGAATTTAAAGTGTCCATAGTTACACGTGCTGCGTCGAGCCTTGAAGTTGATGGTTGAGCGACAATCCGCAAATCCGCGTTCCTTTTTCTGTAAGATTGAGAACGCTGTTGAGTGGATACGGCTTGTGGAATATCTCTTGACTGTCCTTGAATTTCCACAATTTCACTGATATTATTACTATTATTACTATCTATAATTTCGCTAATCTTAGCCCGTAATGTTTTTTGTCGTGCTCTGTACGCGCGACACATTTGGCGGTTAGTTTTTGCAGGCTGTTTACGTGGCTTGTTAGCACGTTTTCATTCACGAAATTCTTTCCCTCGTTCTGACGAAGTTTTCGGCATAGCACTTTTATTATTCGGCATAGTTATTATTATTATTATTAATAACTTTTAATAAAACTGCTGCGACCCAAACATAGAGGTTAGTTCTTTGCTCGCCGCCACATGGAACTTTTAAACGAGTCGCTGCGACCCATACATAGAGATTAGTTCTCTGTTCGCCGCGAGATGGGATAGCTGCCAGCGACAGGAAAACGCGAACGCGCTCGCCTTACCCACCGCTCAGAAATATATATAGGACAGTTGCCAGCGACAGGAAAACGCGAACGCGCTCGCCTTACCCACCGCTCGGAAATATATATAGGACAGCTGCCAGCAATATTCCCCCACTTTTTTTACCTTAGACCGTTCGCTTTTTCCTGTCGCGAATTCCGTGACGCGGATTAGGCTTACACCCTGCCAAAAGAAGTTTCACTTAAAAAATTAGCCTCATAAACAAACTTCACATTTCGAAAGACAACGGTCCCATCGTCTCCAGAAGCAGCGACCTCACGGATATTCCTACCATTGACAACAAGAGTACACTTCTTCTCCTCCCCGAACGACATTCTAAACATTATAGGATCCTTTTATGAAACTATCACCTTGCCCCCCCCCCCGGACACCTCAACAACGACACACGACTGAAAACAATATTTGATTCCACTGCTGACAATAACACACTTCACCAACTCCAACACGGCTATTAACTCAAACACCCCAGATGAGGAAACTCCCCAAAAAAACCTCTAGTGGCCTAGACGGCGTCCCCCATATTGCTCTCAAACACCTCTATCTCAAGCTGATCGTCGAACTCACAATAATCTTCAACAGTGCCATAAATCACAGCTACTTTCCCAAACATTGGAAATGCGCCAAAATACTGCCCATATTAAAGAAAGGAAAAAACCCTACCGATCCCTCCAGCTACCGTCCAATTAGCTTGACCCCTGCTTTAGCAAGGTCTTCGAGACAGTTATCAACGACACAATAGTCACCTTTTGCTACTCCGTCAACCTAATTCCCGACCACCAATTTGGCTTCAAACACGCTCATTCGACCACCCATGCCATCCATAAACTTCTATCCGATCTAAACAATAAAGTCAGCAACAGCTACCTGGTGGGCGTTGCCCTCATCAACATAGAAAAAACCTTTCACTCTGTCTGGGTCAATGGCCTAATTTATAAACTAACCAAAAAAGAATTCTCCCAATGGCTGATCTTCCAGATTTGGGATAGGATCTGCAATAATAGTTTCCTCACCTGGAATGGCAAACAATTATCCTCAATCGAGTTCTTAATCAATGAAGGGGTACAACAAGGCACGGTCAACTCACCCATCCTATTCAACATCTTCCTAAGCGACCTCCCCAAGCTCTTCAATTACAACGAACAGGAAAACGCTAACTTAACCGCCTTTGCCGACGATATCATTGTCTACATTGCTGGAAACAGAGCTCAAACAGTTCACAACAACTTGGACACAATAGTCAACAGAATTAATCAGTATTACATATCTTGGAACCTAAAATTAAATCCCAGCAAGTCCGAAACTCCTCATCCGCCCCATAATCACCTACGCAGCACCCACCCTGTGGAACCTCAATCACACTACTTACGAAAAAATCAGAATCCTCGAGTGCAAATGTCTAAGAGCATGCCTGCGCCTATTCAGAACCCAAAGCTCCGACTGGCAACATTACATCAGAAACCAATCCTTATACGACACTGCTGACATACCCAGAATTGACACATTCACAAGAAAACTAACACGAGACTATTTTAGTAAACTCCCACACAGCTCCAACCCAGTAATCCAAACACTCACTATACAGGATATTGCCACATCTCGCAGACAACTCCTCAACGGCTACAAGTTGAGTCGTCTACAAGTCGTGTAAAAGTCGTCTTAAATACGTAAAAGACGTCTTAAGGGTGCGCAGGAGCCAGACAGAATTTAGAATTGAAATCAGCGACAGATGCGGAGAAACTAAGAAGCTCCTGGACAAGGATAGAGAGATCCTAGTCTCTCCTACAGAGCTGTGACAGAGAGGGAGTCTGTCACTCGCAGGAGAGACAAAGACAGAAAGATAACCAAGCGGCTTATTTTTCGATGAATTTCCTGAACTTTACAACAATTTTCTGAAGCGAAGAAGCAATATTTTCTCACGATTTTTATGTAGAAATATTCTTTGTTATATTCTAAATCTCAACACAGAGCCCTTTTTTGGAAAAAGTGTACAGAAAAAAATTTCTTCTATAAAAACATACACTTTTTTTTTTATAAAATTTCAAGAGCCCAATTGCAAAAAAGGGCTCTGTGTTGAGATTTAGAATAGAACAAAGAATATTTCTACAGAAAAATCGTGAGAAAATATTGCTTCTTCGCTTCAGAAAATTGTTGAAAAGTTCAGGAAGTTCATCGTAAACTCAAGCCACGCGGTTACTCTCTGTCTTTGTCTCTCCTGCGAGTGACATGTCTCCTTCTCTGTGACAGCTCTGTAGGAGAGACAAAGATATCTAGATATCTCTATCCTTGTCCTAGTTTATTTTTAGTTCAGCTCTACGCCGATAGTCGCACCACTTTCGCTCCTGCGCAGCCTTAAAGACGTCTAAAAGACGTCTAAAAGATGTCTTTTAGACGTCTCATGGATGTCTTTAACACGTACAGTTTTGTAACATAAGCCGTTAAGAAGACGTTTGGAGGCCGTCCGGAAGACGTTCGTAGGACATACAAGACGTTTTTCAGACTATGACCTTGGCTTGAAATATGTTGTCAAGATCGACATCTTTTCCCAACAACCTGAACAACTTTTCCCTATACATCTACCCGTCGCTCGAACTTTGTTTCCGAGATAATTGCAAACAACTTTCGTTAAATTTAGATTACAAATACACTTTATTCTCGTACAAGCTGTCACTGAACACTATTAAAATATATAAAATCGTATACAGGATCTTGAAGAGAAGGTATAGTCCAAGATGGTTGGTGGTTAGGTGGTTGGGGGGAGGGGGGGGGGGCAGGCCCGACTACGCTTGCAATGTTCCGCATTTCACATGGATCTTTGTTCGCCCCTTGACGAACCTTTTTTTTCGAAAGTTTTTCCCACTTTATTATGTCCCACACCAAAGTCACGAATCACACAAATCACAAATCGTACTTAACCTACTATCCTTATTAACTAATATTACAAATCAGTAAAAAACGCGAAAAATAGAAACCCATCACCCTTATTTATCCTAAGACGCACTTATCTACTAAATCCTAACTCTAAAAACGCAAAATCTAAAAAATATCCCGTCTAGTGCAGTTTGATGTGCAAGCACCCTATGAAACTGCACTGTTTAAAACGGTTATATCTCCTAAACGGCTTGACCGATCCGTTCGAGAATGGTTTCTCCAGATCGGCAAAACCCTCCTCTCTCTTATTCTCCGCAACCTTTTTCCTCTCAAACCCTTTCCCTATTTCCTATAGCACAAAAACTAAAAACTCCACTTTTCCTATCACTAATCCCTAATCGCTATTCGAAACACCGTGTGCCCACTCTGGGTGACCAAACCGTTCTGCGCCCCTTGACGAACCTAATCCCAACCAACTCCATATCAGTAAGGACGTAGCGTTTTGACAAGTTCAACAAAAATTACATCTACTTTTATGTATTTTTTAAAATAATGAGCAGAATGTATACAATAAACAATTGATTCAAGTTTTTTACGTCTACATTTACGTCTACATTTTTACGTTTACATCAAGTTTACGGAACACCGTATCGATTACTATTCCGGGAATGTGGAAATAAAACTTCCAGCAATCGTAGATGGTAAATTTTTGAATATTTACCCGAAGTGGATAATACGAGTGTGGGTAAAATCGTTGCTTGATGTATAAAGTGTAAACCAAAGAATGTTTCAATAAATCGTTTTTGAAATTCGTGGTCGAATTTCGTTACGCATCTGAAACGTAAACATGGAGGAGAAATATTAAAAGAATTAAAGAGACAAAAAATTGCTATAGAAAAGGAACGCTCATGAAGGACTTCATTACTAACCAATCTGCAAAGACACTTATCACTAATGTAACGCAAGAACAATTGGGAAACGATATTGTAAAATATTTTGTCCCTTCTCTGATTCCGTTAAGATGTGTAGAAGACCCCTTCTTTATAACTATATTCAATAATTTAAACATATCATCATGCGGATTACACGTTTCGAGTCGTCGTTCCCTTAGGGTACGATCACAGTGGAGCCGTTTTCGTCCGACGTCCGACTTCGGCACACACGCACGAGTGTTTCGAACGCCTCGGGAGGCATGTGTTGGTATCTTTACGGCCGATTCGTCGGCCGATGTGCTCACAGTGGGCCCGATATCGGACGAAACGGTCGAGGTCCGCGGTAGCCGAACCTTTTCAAGTGCTTCGAGAAGAGTCTCAATGGGACTACCCCATAGAGTAACCAACGTCGGACGAAAATCAAATCAGTTTGTCTTAAACTCTATAGTAGAAATTATGATATTCTGTGATAGCGTAGCGGCTATCGGCACGTGCAATAAAACATTTGGCGTGCAAATGGTCGGGTCATTATTGGGCGAGCGACAGCGAAGCTATTTTTCAGAAAATATTTTTAGCGCGTCCAATTCATAATGTTAGACAAAGCATGACTCCATTCTTTACAATAGCTTATTTTCGGCATTTTATGTTCTGACATCTTCATTTCCGCGTTCTAGGAGAAAAACTCCTCAATGAGTACATTTGCCCCAAACTTTGGTAATTAGTCAGCGATTTTCAGGTAAACCGACCAATCAGGTCGTTTTCGTCGACATGTTCACACCCACGACATCGAAAGTTTGACAACATAGCGGAATAAATGGAAAATATACCTGTTTTTACGTACGTGACTCCCTTGCTATTTTTGAGAGAAAGCCTTTAATTAATGCATTTCGTTGTTTATTACTTTATTGTCGGTGCTACGAAGAAAGACTCGGACATCTTCCTATGCCTCAATAGCAATGATGTGTTATAAACCTTGCAGACCTCCACGGTCAGTTATGAGCTGGAGCTATTCATCTTTTGGGGTTTTCCCGTCAACCCGCACACTGTGTGCAGTGACTCTTTCACCTGTCTTCCACCTCCATGATGGACAAGTTGGGATAGGTTTAAGAAAAATGGGAATAATAACACATATAGTCGGGTACTAAATTAAGTGAACATTTTTTAAAAACTAATATCCTTTTTATAATTGATACAAACGGCTTTAGTTTTGTTAAGATGTTAGATAATGTTTAAGAACATTAAAAAAAAAATTAATATTGCTCAGAATTTCGAAGATAAATGTGAAGCTTACGATTTTTAACTTCTTTATCTATGTCTATAATGAAAATTTAAAATATGCTTTCTGTAGAATCAAGTAAGTTATGTACATGCACAAAGTATCATCGAAATCGGTTGAATCATAAGAAAGCTATACGCATTTGAATTTTGGGCTGACGATTGATCTAAATCACAGTTTCTTATAATTGTTTTAAGTTTTAATTATTATTTTCAAGTGTCCACACTTCCATGAGCGTTAATGCACATACAATTAATGCACACGAATCATTCCATGTGAAATGGGACTACTGTTTCGAATTTTGTTCAAATTTGGATATGTTGCAGTCTTTAGTCATACATGAACGTATCTCAAAGGATTCTTTGAAATCTTAAAAATTGTTGGTTTTACAGATGTGTAATATGAGGTGACAAACGTTTTTCGTTAAATTATAACGGCCGAACTAACAAACCGATGAAAATGAGTTTTGGGTGCTTATAGTGAAAACAAGAGTATTTAATAAAAATTATTTCAGTTGAAAAAATATTTTTTTTCCACCATTTATTTTGCAATTGTTTTAAACAGGTGCATTGTTATCGTAGCACTAGAAAATTGAAAAATTAAAAATAATGATAATATAGCCACAAGTGTCCTCTTTACAGACCCGTTTCTAAAAATACGGGTACTTAAAAATTGTCGACATGAAAATTATTTGAAGTGAACGGTGCGCTGAAATATATCGCGCGGCGGCCGACCTTTCGGCCGACGGGACGACGCGACGTCGGTCGAAACTCGAAGAGTCTCACAGACGGGCCTACCCACACATTTTAAATGTCCGACGCGACGGACTTCGAACGAAACGGGTCCACTGTGATCGTACCCTTAGTCGACGAATTCGAATTGAATACATAAATAACAACGAGGAGATAAAAATACAGTATTCAGAATATACAATTTTTATGCTCAGCCGTTGATATATGTTCAATTATTAGGGGGACCGGAAAGTAATGTCGTTTCTGCGCATGTCGATATTCGTTTGTCATTTATCAGCTCACTGTGTACTTCAAAGTAGTACCAAAGACATTTTAAGGTTAGAGTGACTTGTTTACTCGTAAATAATGAAATTAAAAATTTTTTTTGCAATTTATGGTGAAATGGCAGGCCAAATACAAGAAGAGGTACATATCCGGCATTGTATGCTTTTTGAGTTTCACAAGGGTAGTAACGCAACAGTTGCTACCAAAAACATTTGCGAAAGTGAATGCAGACCTTTACTGTGAACAATTGGATGGAGTGAATCAATCTTTAATTGAAAAGTGGCCAGCGATTGTCAACAGAAAAGGCGTTATTTTGCAACACGATAATGCAAGACCGCACTGCGCAAGACGAACCCTGGAAAGAATTAATGAATTGGGGTGGAAGGTATTGCCTCACCCACCATACTCGCCCGATATTGCGCCATCGGATTTTCATTTATTCCGATCGCTACATTTTCTAAGTTGTTAGAGCTATGGGTTTTTATAACTGCATATATTTGAACAATGTGCTTCAACGCTACAACCATTTGAACGAATAACGACTGACAAACATACGACAACCGACCCGAACGCAGTGAGACAAACACATGCATTGCCAGCGATCGAAGAACGCAACCGCTTCCCGTACACACGCGCAAATTGCGAATACATATCTCCAACATAAGTGACAAAAAATTTGAAAATTTTGATGATGTCAAAAATGCCATCTCCAGATATTTTGCAGAAAAACCAATTGATTTTTATCGATCCGGCATTGAAAATTTGCACACTAGATGGCAAAAGGTTGTTGATAACCAGGGAGGTTACATCATTGATTAAAAATAAAAACTTATCTGTTTAAATTTAATGTAAAAAAACGACATTACTTTCCGGTCCCACTAATAAAACGAGGTCTTTCTTTATTTATTGATTGTGAAAAATAATCATCATCGTGGCTCAGGTTGGAACCCCTGAGTTGATGGGTTATGGTTATGAAATGTGGTGTGTGTGAGTGAGTCACATTAAACGGATTGTAACAACTAATGAGCGTGTGTTCTCAACGTTTTTATTGGCGGTTCTGTTATCTTTCATTAAGACATTATATCAATAAACGAGGGTTGTAGTATCCCTAAAGAATGTGTAGTGCATAGCCGGCCGAGTACGGCTGCCGTGGTGGTTACTAGAGAGGTGGGAGCGGAAGCATCCTACGCGGACGCGACTGCTCGTGCGAAAGCCCAGATCAGCTTAAAGGACTGCGCACACTGGAGTTTTGCCTGTCAGATTTTAAATATAGTCATGCTGTTTTGAATCTTGCGCGCCCACAGGGCTATCCGGCAAGTTTTCTTACCGGTACTTGGTCTTGGTAGGGTCCGAGTTTTCAGCTCGAATTTCGACACGGCTTTTTGAGGGCGGGTCGAGAGTCCCTGCTGAGAATGGCACAAAACAAAGGTTGCAGGAGGAAGCTCCACAAGTTGTCTTCTACAACATCATGGAGATAGGAAACGTTCCTGCCACTTGGTGAAACAGCATCACACATCCTTATATTATACGTAAATTATACATATAAAATTCTTCTTAAATAATTTATCATTTCATACGCAAATGTAATTTCTTAATGAGTTTAACCACCGGTTCAAGTGTGAAAAAATAAAAAAAATATATGGTCGTATTCTACGATTTCTTCCTCTATGAAATTCCGTTTTTTAATTCACGCAGCCTCAAAAATTTAAAATATTGGGTAGTTGGAACTGTTTTAAACATATTGTATAATATAAAAAATTATTTCAGATACAGTGACTCCGGACACTTTCAATATTCGGACACTCTTAAAAAGACCATAACTTTTTAAATATTGGACCATACGATTTGATCTTGTTTGAGAAGTTGGAGGAATTATATGTAGTTTACTACATAATGTGGAAAGAAATTTTTTAAAAAATTGCAGTTTGTCGGAATTGTAATTGTAACGCAATACATACAACTTTTTTATGTGGGCTTGTATTGAAAATGTAGAAAACGCGTTTCGTAGATCTGTATCAATTAAAAATATTCTGAAAATTTCATCAAAATCGGTCAACGCAAAGTTGAGTTCAGGACGGCAAAGAACCAGAATGTTCAGAACCTCCGCCGTGATTAGTTGAGTTGTTTGACAAATTGTTTCACCGCACAGAATGTCAAATGATATTCTTTTTTTTTCGTTACCATAGTAATAAATTATTATTTTGTTTGTTATAAGGTTTACATTTCTTAACACAGTATTCCCCACCTATTACCACAACGAACTCTCAAAAGTTATAGTTAATAGCTATTTAAAATAAACAATGCCACTTGCCGGACAGAAAAACTAGTCGTGAAGAATACTTGCTTAGCACTTGTCAGGCTCTAGCAAAGGCATCTCGGATTATGGTAACCCCTAGGGTTTGGATAGCAGACGTCACGCTGTGCCTTTCTTCGTCAAGCATTTCGAACCCTCTTAATTGACCTTCCGACTCCAAAAACTCTGTGTGTGCTAGCAAAACGGTGTCAGGTATCTCCGGCTTGCCGGAAACTCCAGTGTGCGCAGTCTTTAACTGATCTGGGCATCGGGGATTAGGGCGTTGCGGCGATCCAGACCGGCGCGCTGATGTTGGATGAGGGGCACAGGGTGGCTGCATGTACTCAGTCACCCCGCTGCCCCCTCTGTGGGGACCTCGGTAAGCCCGCTGAGCACGGCTCAGGCTCCCGGGCTTGCCTAATATTCCGCCCTGGGGGCGGAAAATGGGGCAAGAGAGCCAAAAGTGGCGCGGCGGCTGAGGTCCCCAAGGGTGGGCCGGCACCCATGGAGGTGTCGGTGGAGGTAGGGGCGATGGGTCCGCCCAAGAAGGCGGCGCCCAAAAAGGGGAATAAACCCCCCTCGCACGACCCGGTTTAACCAGATCGCCGGAGGGAGGCGTGGGCGTGGTCTTGGCCACGCCTACCGGGAGGGGGATCACTCCGGAGGGTTTGAGCTGAGGCTCCCCTCTTAACGGACTGATCCTTACCGGGAATGGGCAACGTCATCCCTCCGGCCTCTTGGCGTGGGGGGCGGAGGAGTGGCGTCACCACGGACTGCCGGGTGAGTGGCCTGTACCACTCGCCCATCGGGCGGTCCCGAGAGAAGGGGGGCTCGGTGCAATCCGTCGCCCAGCCCCAAGTTAGCTTGGTCTGGGGGAAGCTTCTCTTCCCCCGCGAGTGCGCTCAAATGGGTAGGGGCGGGTACGGTCGCACACCTCTTGGTGATCCCGGCCCATCCCCAATAAGCCCAGGGACGGATTATTGTGGGTTTAGTTAGTATGCTTGGCCTTCAGCCGAGAGAGCCCAACATAACTATCTATCTATCTATCTATCTATCTATCTATCTATCTATCTATCTAGAGAGAGAGAGAGAGAGAGAGAGAGAGAGAGAGAGAGAGAGAGAGAGAACCCCCCTCCCACATGTCCTACAACTCTTTCTGTCGTCCTCCTCCCAATACCTTCCCCCTTTCATTTTACTCCCTCATCTATATCCCGCCACTAATTGCCATCTCTTTTCCTCCCAATTCTTCTTGAGGTACCCTGGTACTCCTTCTCCTTTTACCATCTTATACCACCTATTGTACCTCGACTCCCTCATCCTTGTCCACCCTTTGTCTCCCTTTGGATACTTTTCTCCTTTCTTATCAGCTCTTCCCCCTCAACCGACCTTCATTCCTCAAGTCCTCTACTGCCTGTGTACTCCACCCCTTTCTCTCGTAAAACCTTCTCCTCTCCTCCTCCCATCCCTCCAACACCCTACTTCTCCTTGCTCTTACTCTTACCTCCATCCAGCATTTCCTCGCTAAATACCCCCCTTTTCCTTCACTCAGCTTCCTCTCATATTCCCACTCCCTCATACCCAAAATCATTCAAAGGGCTCAGGAGCTGACTTTGGCGGATCCTGATCCACCGCATTTCTTTAACAAAGGGGAAAATGTCATAAAAGAAAGCCGTATGTTTTCCAGCAGGACGGTGCGCCCGTGCACACAAGTCATTTGGTGCAAAATTGGTTGTCAGACAACGTCGACATGTTTTGGTTCAATGAATTTTGGCCTCCAACAGTCCAGATTTAAATCCTTTGGATTTCTACGTATGAAGCGTGGTTAAAAGGGTCACTAAGAAGTTCAGATATCTAAACGTCGCATCAATGAGAGCCGCTATTGAAGCGGCATTCGCCGATATGGATCGTGACTCATTAAAACGGGCCTGCGCACGCTTCAGACCGAGAATGGAGGCGGTCGTTCAAGCAGAAGGGGGTTATATTGAGTAAATGTGTTCTTTATGACCTAACAAACAAGGTAGTAAACAAAAAATTATAAACTTCTCCATTTTTGCAATAAAAATTATGTTTCAAACAAAAGGTTCAATTTGTCCGGATTTTGGCGCCGCACCCTGTATGTATATGTAAATTCTCACTCTTCGTCGCCTTTCGTATCCCCATTTATTATCTCCCACCCCAACTCTTCCAAAAATTCACATAATCTTTTTTCCTCTCTATTTACTTTCTTATCCTTCGATCTTCTAGCCTCTTCTTCATTTTTCCCCTCTTCTTGTATTCTCTCCCCTTGTGTACCCGTCCTAGAATTAAAATCTCCCCCAACCACAACCACAACCCTCACCCCTCTTTCCTGTTCCTCCATCCATACCCTCAACCTTTCCACCTTCTTCTCCAAGTCTTTATTCACACTCCTATCACTTTCCATTCATCCTTCCTTAACCATATTTTCATGCTACTATTCCCTCCTTCTCCCCCTCCTTTTCATATTTCTCCATTCTTATTCCTTCCCTTACTCCTATTATCATCCCTCCCATCGCTCTCCCTTTCCTTCCTCGCCTCTCCGCATATTGAGCTTCCCAGACATACCCTTTCGTCGCCTTTCGTCTCACTCCCTCCCATTCCTTTCTGCCTGCCCACGTTTCACTCATTATCACTACATCCCATTCCTTGATTCCCTCCGAAAAATCCCTATCTTTATTCTTCACACCCACCACATTCCAAAATGCCACCTTTTACAACTTCCTATCCTCTCCTCTCCTTCTTTCTACATGTTCCTCCGCTTCTCCTCCCTCTTTTGTATTCCTCTTTATTCGTTTCCCTGCTCCCCAATCGATTTCTCTCCTATTTCATCCCATCTTCTCATTTTATTATTTACCCACATCCTCATGTATCCTATTTGTACTATGTTTCCCTCCCTTCTCTCTCTTTCAGCTTCTCTCTCTATCTTCCATCTTGCCCTTCTCTCTTCCTCAGTCAAGTCGTCTTCTATTCTTTCATGTCTCCCTTTTAATACTCTCTTCGCCATCATTACTCTCCTCTTTCCCTCCATTCCCTCCATCTTCACCAGCATCATATTTCTCCCCTCTCTATCCTCCTTTCTCACCCCTCTTACTTCTTCTACTTTTTCCTTAACACCTATTCTCGTCCATATCTCTTCTATCACTTTTTTAACCTCCCTTCCTTCCACCTTTACCCCTTTTACTATAATATTCCTTCTCCTCTCTTCTCTCTCCCTTCTGTCTATTCTTATTACTACTTCTCTCATTTTCCTCTCCATCTCTTTTCTCCCCTCCTCATTTCTCCCTGTTCCTTCTCTCTCTTTCTCCTTTCCCTCCAACTTTTCTGCCTTCTTTTCCAGCATCTCTATCCTCCCCAGAAATTCTGCCGTTTCTCTTTCCCAGCTATCTCTAATTTCACTCAACTGTCTTGTCAATTCTTCTCTCCCTCCCACCATCTCCTTCCCTAGTCTCTTTATATCTTCCCCAATATCTTTTCTCATCCCCTCTCTCATCTCTCTTAACATTCTCTCGAACTCCCCTTTCGATATTCCCGACTTTTCTGTTGTTCTCTCCACTTTTCTACCTCTTTTAAAAATTTCCTCTTCTTCCCCTACCTCTGTCTCCCCTTCCCCACCTCTCTCCTTTCTTTTTCCCATGCACAACATTTCTTCTCTATTCCCATAACTCCCGTTCCTCTCCCTACCCACACCCTCCCTCCTCGCTGTCTCCCTCCTCTTTTCCCCTCCTCCACTTGTGTCCCCCCGGTTTCTCCCTTCCCTACCCTACCTGCCACCATTATTTCTTTCTCCATCTTCTTACCCCCCTGCTGATACTTTTCCCAACTACCCTTCTTTCCTCTTAGGCTCCTCTCCCAATTCGAATTCTCGCGCGCCCTCCGTACTTTCCACGCTCCCCGGCACATGTTACCACTGTCGCCTACTACTACTCCTGCGCCATCTATTCTCCCGCAGGACGTGCTCACTTCTATCCTTAACCTTATTTCTCTTCCACTCAATTTTCTTCTTCACCTACTCACTCCCTTCTCTACTTTCTCTGTTCATTCAAAAGCCCCTTGCTCACTCTACCAACTACTCTCCCTCACTACTTTCTCACTTCTATTTTTCCCTACCACTCGCTAGAAACTTCTGCACACCTTTCACACTGTCCATACACACAGTCACCGGAAACGGAAGTCAACCCAGACCTAATTATTACTATACTATACTATACTAATTATTACTAACCCAGACCTAACCCAAAACCGTGTGTTATACCGTTGTGCGCAATCGTCTGCTCGAAAAATAGCCATCCCCGTTAAATTTTGGCGCTAATCCGTGGGTCGCTGTGCACGTGCGTTTTCCGGAGGCGCCGCGCCGCCTTGTGGCGAGTTGTCTTCACTCATGGGTTCACTGCTCTTTTACATACCGAAAACTACGTTTTCGAACCGCGTTTTGTATACGTAATTTATATTCCAACATACGATTTCACTCAGAGCAAACCGCGCTCTAGTAGAACATTAAATTCTAACAGGTTATGGGCCCAGAACCCCTATAAAATACATAAAATAGTGAAACAGAGTGGAAAGTGAGGTTAGAATCGCGTACCACGTGTTCAGTAAAGTTACAAAATGAATCTAGGAAAGATTGAACGGATAGAAAAACTGAACAGCACTAACTATGAAACGTGGAAAATACAAATGAAGAGTGTGCTTAGATACAATGATTTGTGGGGTTACATGAGTGGAACCGTACCCAAACCCGAAGAAAACTATGGTGACTGGACCATGAGGGAGGAGAAGGCCCTAGACGTAATCACTCTAAGCATACAATCGGATCAGTACAACTATATTAAAAGGACAAATACTTCGATGGAAGCATGGGAAATGCTCAAAGGTATTCACGAATCAAGAAGGCCCATGAGGCAATGCATACTTTTCAATTAGTTATATCACTTAAAGAAATCCGGAGACCAGAATATGTCTCAATATATAAATGAGTTTGTAACATTAACAGAACAATTCGAGGAGTGTGATATGAAATTACCAGAAAATCTGCTGTCTATTTGGCTTCTGAATTCACTACGAAGCGAGTATGAAATTATCAGCATAGCACAGTCCAGGTATTAACATCCAGATAATATCCATTAACATCCAGAAAACAGGAGAGTACACGCGTTCAAGAAACAGAAAAAGAAGAAGCCCTAACAACAAGGAGGAAAGGAGGGTACAAGAATATACCATCAAAGGACCACCCGAAACCTCCACAAGGTAAAAAAACATTTAAGTGTTTTAACTGCGGAAAGATAGGCCACTTGGCCAACAAATTGCAGATCCAATCCAAAAGGAAAGAATATGGAAAGAAGAGACGACGCGATGACTGCAGTTGCCTTGAACACCGGTCTCCCAAAGTCAGGCACATGCTGCCTAGACAGTGGCGCAACGACACATATATGTAATGACAGCAGCCAATTCAACGGGTTGAATAGGAAAGAAACAACCAAGATTTACACATCTGCGGAGGACTGCGTCGAGTCAGAAGGACAGGGAGAGGTCAACATGAAGGTGCAAGCCGAAGGTAACAAAATAAACGCCATTAGGTTGCAAGATGCAATGCTGGTACCAAAATTCAAAAGTAACCTATTGTCGGAGTCAAGCAATACGAAGCATAATTACAAGCTACCATTTCAAAAAGAATATGCCGTCGTAACCAGAAAGGATGGATCTGTAGCGATGTAGACCACCATGACAAATAGGTTGTATGTGGTCAAGGAGAATTCTCCCGAGTATGCAGGTATGTCAAAAATTCGCAATGATAATTTAACAAAATGTCACAACAAGCAAAGACATCTGAACTTCAATGACCTCAAAAGGATGAAAAATATGATACTAGGAATAAATGAAAACATGGATGGGCAAATTGAGAAGTGTGAGAAATGCGACAAATGCAAGATTCACCAACTGCTTTTCAGGTCATCAACCAGAAGGGAGAAGAGAGACTTAGGCCTTGTACATAGTGACATATATGGTCCGATGCATGTAACCTCGTTAGGGGGAGCGAGGTATTTCGTTTCTTTCATTGACGACAAAACGAAATACACTGAAGTCGTGATGCTAAAGAACAAGTCCGATGAATTCAAAGCATTCCAGGAGTAAAAATCCAAAGCGGAGAAACTTACAGGGCAATTAATAACGAAGCTCTATACTGACAACGCCAAAGAGTACTTGTCAAAAGAATTTACAAGCTACTTGAAAAGCGGAGGAATAACAAGGGAGCTATCAGTTGCATGCACACCGCAACTAAATGGAGTGGCTGAGAGAGCAAACAGAACATTGGTTGAAATTGGCAAGATGCATGCTCCTACAGGCCAAAGCACCTTTCACCCTATGAGCAGAAGCCATTAACGCAGCAGCGTACATAAGAAACAGGTGCCCAACGAAGGCCTTGGATAAATACACACCGTACGAAGGATGGACGGGAAAGAAACCGTACGTCGGTTTTATGCGAATATTTGGTAGTCGTGTCATCGCATTAAACAAGACGTAGATACAACAAATTCGCACTCAAGAGAAAAGAGTTCGTATTAGTGGGCTACTCGGAAGAAGCCAAAGCATATACACTATGGGAACGAGGGAGCAAAACTATAGAGAAATTCAGAGAAATGCCCCTGGTCCATTCAGCCACAGACGAGAGCGACGACGAACAGGAAGTCCAACATCAAGAAGATGAGCAAGAAGAGAAAGAACTCCCAGCGACAACACAAACACCAACGATGCCGACACAACACAAACATCAACAAAGAGAAGGGGTCGACTTCGACGAGGTCTTCGCACCAGTAGCGAGACTGGAGACGATACGCACCCTACTTGCGTCGAGTGTCGCCAGGGGAATCAAACGCGCACGTTCACCAACTCGATGTGGTGACGGCTTACGTCCAAGGAGACCTACACGACGACATATATTTACGGCACTAAACAGGCCATTGTACAGGTTAAAACAAGCAGGTCGTGAATGGTACCGACTATTAGACGATTATTTAGCTAGGTTAGAATTTAAAAATACTGTAGTGAATCCGTGCGTGTATATAGGCTCTAGAGAAAATTGTGACACTGTAATCGTTGTTATATCGATGATTTAGTAATAGCGTCCGCAAATTTACCAAATCTAATAGGGATAAAACATAAGTTAGGGCGCGAATTCAAAATGAGAGATCTCGGTAACGTTAAGGAAATACTAGGTATGCGTGTGAAGGAGGCCATTCGGAGACTCCGGGAAGGGGGCAAAAAAGTCCCCGGCCCTGATGGAGTCCCCGGCCGTATAATGGCCTCTGCCTTGGCGGTCCTTGGCCCGGCCTTCAGGTGTGTAATGGATGCGCACCTGAGCCGGGGTACCTTCCCCAAAGAGTGGAAAAGAGCGTGTCTGGTTCTCCTCCGTAAGGAGGGTAAGCCCACAGAGTCTCCCTCTGCTTACCGGCCGGTGTGTTGGTCGACGAGGCGGGCAAGCTATTCGAAAGAATAGTAGCTGCCCGCCTCCTCGACCACCTGTCGCGGGGTGCTTTCGACCTCAGCAACAGCCAGTTTGGTTTCCGGAGGGGAAGCTCCACGCTGGATGCGCTGGAGCGCCTGCGCCTCTTCCGGGAGTCGGCTGTCGCTCGGGGCAGGGTGTTGATCGCTGTGTCGTTGGACATCACCAACGCCTTCAACACCCTGCCCTGGAAGGGCACTGGTATATTTCCGTTTCCCCCTCTATCTCCGGGAAGTCGTTTGGGACTACCTCCGCGACAGGGAGGTGTACACCGGCCGGTGTGATGTTGTACAGGGTGTACAAAAAGTAATGGTCATCCGTCCTAGGGGTGATTCTACACCCCTGGATCGGTGGACATTTGCAAAGGAAACTTGCCGCAAAATTGTTTATAACAAAGAAAATTGTTGTTAAAGTTTTTTTTTACATCAACGCCTTCTACTCATCGAGAAGAGAAAAAGTCTGAAAGGAGCCATATGTCGCAAACAAATAGTTATTGAGATATAAGCTATTAAAATTTTTGCAAAATTTGATTGTGTGGCAGAACATCGCGAGGTTCTCGCAGCTTCGGAGCATTCGTTCGCGCTTCGCGTTAATATCGCGCTATTCGCGTGATACCTCCGAGTGTCTGGCGCCCGAAAATTGATAGTGAAATCGAATCCTTTCGTGAATATCCGAACCTGCGAGATACCTTTTGTCCCGGGTGGACCACGTATCGCGCGGGCGAGCGTGGCCCGGCGTTTCGCCCGTAAATACCCGGAGTCGCAGGCGTTCCGTCCTTCCGACGGATACGTGAAATTTAGGCGACGTAACAGTATTATGAAGCTGTACCGATGGCACTACAAACAAAGAGTGTCCGAGCAGGAATAATTATCGTCCAGGGATACTATTCTTTGACTTGTGCCGAACGTGGAAATGGACTGGGAAGCTCGAGATGCCTCGGTCGCCTCTCTTGACTGGGACATTTCGCGACTCACCAAAATGTCATCGTCAATTAAAATAATAGATATGTATGTATAATCAGAAAAATTTTAATAGGAGAAATATTACAAATATGATGGTAAAAGTCTCATAAAAGACTAATTAAAAATGAGAAAGTGTCGTCATTGTACTACTATTGCCTCACCGATGTACCTGACTTGTATATGTCCATATACCTGTATATGATCCCAATTATATCCTGTTTGGTATCATTTTAATCAGAAAAATGCCACAAATATATTGGTGAAAGTCTCATACAAAAATAAGTAATAACAAAAAAGTTTTTTATTGGGATTACATTGTGAGAACGCGGCGGGCTTTTGAACTGTGCCAGCTACTACGACTCTCCGCGTTTCTTTCTTTCCCATACGCTGTCCTTCCTTGCGCACAAAACTTCCATCGTCCATTACACACGTAAATATCATCGGAATTATATCACATTTCGTATCATTTTCATTAGAAAAATGCCAGGAATATGTTGGTGAAAGTTCGATAAAAAAATAATGAAAAATGAAGAAGTTTTGTCATCGGATTAGTAGTGGTCTTCTGGTCTCACACCGTCCGAGGCCGCTCGAGCTTGTGGCCCCTCGCGGGGGATATCCCGCAGGAGTGGGGATAGTTCTGAGACAATTATCGTCCAGACATTTGGGACATTTATCGTGAAAACACTGTATTATCTTTCGATTTTTTTTGTCAAAATGCGGAACATTAAAGCGTAGTCGGGCCGACCTTATGGTCCCACATTTAACCCCAAACCAATTTGGACTATATCTCCTTTTGACAGCTTGTACGAGAATAAAGTGTACTTGCAACCAAAATTTAACAAAAGTTTCTAGCAATTATTTTCGAAAGTAAGTCCGAGCGCCGGGTAGATGTATAGAGAAAAGTTGTTCAGAATGTTGTCCTCGACAACATATGTCAAGGTCAAGGTCATCCGAGGTGCCTCCCCTAAACGTAAAATTTACCGAATACTTAATGCGAATGATATTCAAAACATTATGTACTTTTCAGTAAACTTTTCTTGATAATAACTTTTTAATGAACAACAACCACTAACCAAAACCTTCATTACATTACTCAGGATAATGATGATTAACCACATACTAAAAATTTATCAAATTCTGGAGTGATTTTGTGTTTGTAAATATTTATCTTAATAAGGAATTAGTTATTTCAATTTATTATAACCTATCGACTAAATATAAATGACCGTTGATGTTGTTATATTAAGATATTATTTTACAAAAATAGATTTTCGTTTGCAATCATTAGATTTATTTTATTAGAACAGTGTATCAATCTTTTTGACAACAGATTTACACAATCTTTTAAGATGTTAAAAAAATACCCAAAGGAAATTCTTTGCTGATATTTTCTTATTATTTAGTTTAAATATGAACGTACCCAAATTAAATATTGATCATTTTGTATAATCATTTCAATTATACCAAATAGTTTTTAAAGTAAACATTGTTTTCGAAAAAATCAGCAATAAATACAGATAGTTTTCTTTTCCCGAATTATTTAAACTTAATTGAATTTGAATGACTACAATTTCGTAAAATTATAATGTCAAATTTTTCCACTAGTAGGCCAGAGCTTAGTAAAATAGTAGGTATCCATATTAAATAATAAATAGTAAATAATTCCATTTATTTTAAAGGATGTGCACAACGTTGAAAATAAAATATATTATTTAATGCAATGTTACGGTTGGAGAACATATTCCGTTTGACTTTCTCATGGGAATCTCTTCAAGAGCGTCTCTGGCAGGAAACGTCCTAGATAACCTAACCTGTTAATTTATACTCTCTTAACGAAGACCAAGCTGTGGCCCGATTTAATGGAAAGTCATAAAAAACGAGAGTACGATCCTATGTAATCGCAGATTAGGAACAGACCACCCCATTCGTTTCAGAGATATATAAACCCTAACATTTTTACTCTCGTTGGTTAGTACTAGTCTAGACACGAGTAGTGTCACGTCGTGCTCCATTCGTTAGAATCCACGTCTAGTGAGATCGGGCTAATGTTCCTTCGATCAAAGTTAACCTTACAGACTCCGCGAGTTCGGTATAAAGTCTATTCGGCATTTCAAGTACTATCAGGCCCCGCATTGCCAGTGCGTCAACACCGAGCATCTTAGGTAATAACATATTTAATTCTACACTTAATCCTCACCATCTGTACATACACATTCTTTATCAGAATATATTTGTATTATTTGGTAACTCGTGCAATTCTTAAACCCTTAAATATTGACCAAAATCCAAATCTAGTAATTGAACTTTTCCACACGATACAATCTTTCCGCTCGGATTGTATCAATTAAATTATACTAGTTACGAGGTCTACTAACAATCCTAGCGACTCCCTGCTTACGCATCAGGTTCATTCGCGCCATACCAATAGTCTAAACAAAGATTTATCCAACCTAGAAAACTATATCATCCTTGCGGTTCCCTGGTTATGCATCAGGTTCGTCCGCATCCTAGCAGCTCCCTGATTACGTGACTACCCATCAGGTTCGTCTGCAATTCATCCAACCTCTCAGCGGCTACCTAATCTTGCATTGGGTTCATCCGCACTATTCTACAACTTCCTAGCAGCCCCTTGATACGTGAATACGCATCAGGTGCATCTGCGTGTCTTTCCTACACCTTCCTAGCAGCTCTCTGTTCACGTGATTACGGTTCAGGTTCGTCTGCGCTTGACTCTATTCGTAACTAACAAATTGTAACCTTATTCCAAGGGTAACAATCCTTCACCAGCCACTAGCGCTGAAATATTGAAAATATTTAGTTTTTTAATCTTCAAATATCTTATTTATTTTTATTTATTTTCTTTATTTTATATATTTTTACAGTAAATAACGGTTCGTAATCGATACATTTATGAGTATAAATTTTATTCCAATGAAAAATGCATTGGATGTTTATATTGTGTATCCACATCCGCAGTAGAAACCTGCGGTGTATATAATGCGTTTATGCGGTTTTTACGGGTATAAAAACGAAACAAGAAGTTACATTTCACTTTATCAAGAATAATTTTAGAAAATTTCTTAAGGGAAGTATATGTCAATAGGGACCCTAAAACGCCACGCGGGCCTGACACGTCTACCTCTTACTGGGTAAAAGGACGGACGACGTTTTCGAACAAATATCCGTCGACTCTGCGGACCAATCTACAGAAATACCGAAACATGTGATTACCATAAATTCTAGTCTTACAGCGGTCCCTCTCGTATGCTGTTTTCGTCCGTCCACCCCGTCGTTTTCGTAAGCGTGCTACAGCGTTTTCGACACGCAAAATATCCTCCCTAAAGTTTTCAAGAAAAATCATGGATGAAATCAGTTTCGTTCGAGCCGCGGTAGAGAGAACATCTCCAAAGACTTATCAATTCAAAGCTCACGGTTGCTATAATAGTAATATTTAAACTAATCACTAGACTGCGAATTTTTATGCAAAATGAAAGTTGGCTGCTGCTGTTGCAAGGGACAGGAGCCAGACGGGTATTTGATTTTTAATTTAATCATTTGATCAAGTTGAAAATAATATATTGATGTTTTTAAATTATTTTAATCTTTCTACTGTTTTAAAATGCACTTACTCATTTTTGCTACAAATGCATGACATCTGCAATCCATTGATCGCATTACCGCATTACTGTGATTTGTGTTGCAATACAAGTGATATTGCAATTGTTATTAGTGCATAGCTATGTGTTGACAAATGTGAACAGTGATCGTGAGTTTGGAAAAAAAATTTCACGGCATATGTGTGAAACAAACATACTATTTATATATCCATTGTCCGGATATGTCCGGATCATTGACTTTACCGCATATCCCTTAGGCCTTGGGTTGTCGTATCTACTATCTACCACCAGATGTGCAGTTCGTTGACATGACCGTACGTCCCTTAGCTGTCTGCACTGTCGCATACCTGAAGCCAGCTGTGCAGTTCGTCTCCGAGTGGCCCAGTGACACAGATTTCGAAGCTGCAAGTGCATTTACGGCTGAATAAGTGAGTTTATAATTCAATCCATTCAATTTCTGCTCCTTCCCTCGTACGATGTCTCGTCGCCGCGCACCGCTAACGCTCGCAGTAGTAGAGTCTCTTGGCGCGCCGGACCATCTTTGCCAAAACGCGTCGAGGTCGCGCTTTGATTGGTCCGCGTTTTTCGTTAAGAACTCCCAAACAAAGCCGCGGACGCCATTTTTGTTAAGGAAAATGTCTCTTCAAATCACCTCAGGAACCGCCCATTTCAGGGAACTGAAGGAGTTTTGGGACACCCTGTATATTCCCGAAAACATATTAGGCAACCGACTTACAGCGACCGAAGTTGGCGGAAACCGTAGATTTGATTTCTTAAATAGATAGGTATAAAAAACTTTTGACGCACAATTGGAAAATCTGAGGAAGGGAAGTTGAGGAAAGAGATATGTATAAGAAAAAATTGCAGAACTTACTCTTGGAAACCCAGAGATTTTCGAGTATTATATAATGTGGAGTGCACTTGTTAAAAAGGTATGAGCGTCTAAAGTTCAGTAATTTTCATTGTTTCAGACAGGTAAGGGCGCCGCCATATTGGTAAGTAGGGAGCTCTTGAGTGGCGACGCTGGGTGTCAACACTAGCGCGCCACCTGATAATAGCACGGGCATGTTGAAGGGGGAATTCGAATTTCTAGTTTTATTGTGCACCAAAATGGCTACCGCACGCTTTAATTTTTCGAGCTTGCCAAGAAGCGAAGAAGAAGCCGTTATTTGGGTTCGAGAAAATGGCCTTTTCGGGCATGTAAAAAGTGTCGTTTTTACCGGTGCGATATGAAACTACTTATTTCACGAAAATGCAGTCAGGTAAGCCGAAATCAGAGGGGATTTCGGCTTCTGGAATTCCGATTATAGTGCTGGTAGAGTATACTGAGTTGGTCTGAGTTAGTTTTTTGGGGGGTTGGGGGAGCGTAGCCCCCAGCAATATCAACGAATAAGTTGTTGTGAGTATAGTAATATGTACAAATTTGGTTCTATCTGATGTTACAGATTGACGAAGCAAAATTCGGCAAGAGGAAATATAAATGTATGTTATCGGCATTGCAGAGTTGTGGCGCGATGTGCGGTGCCACGCGCCACGCGATAAAGTATCCGCAACATGCGCGATATGGCGGCGCGCTAGTTTTGCCACGTAGCGTCGCCACTGACAATGAGTCACTACACGGAACAGCTCCCTACTTACCAATATGGCAGCGCCCTTACCTGTCAAAAACAATGAAAATTACTGAATTTTAGTCGCTCATAACTTTTTAACGAGTGCACTCCGCAGGTTGGGACTTCGATATTTGGAATTTTCTCCACTGAGTTTCTAAGAGCAAGTTTACCAATATCTTCTATTTATTAATATTCCGGAATGTCTACTGAGACTAATGACATCATAATAATGTATTTAGTAACTGTATAAGCATAGAAATCCTTGCATAAACACGTTTAATCGTAACATGATCAAATTGTACATTGAGTTGTGTTATAAAGAATGTTATTTGAGTAAAATTAGAAATTGTCTGCTACAATTAGTTCTAGAGGCTTATTTATAATTATTGTCAATTATTTTCTACAGCTTAGTTCACATTATGACATTATAAAATACCAAGGAATACCCGAGGAAGAATTTATATAAGTATGTATATAGTTGTTAGAAGTATGCATGTATTATGCCGGAATGCGTGTGCCGACCTCTCGCGTTGCAGAAGGGAGATGGCATGTGGATGCGTGACATCTATGTTAGATCTAGTGTGAATATCAATATATGTATGGATTGTGTGAATTGTGTAGACATACATGTTCTGTCGTTTCCTTAAAAGGTATTATTTTATTGTTATATTACAAATATAGGGGAGAGTCGTGCAGTACCAAAAAATTGGTTGACGTTCCAGGTCAGATTGCTACAATTTCTTTAAGAAAACAAATGAATATAACAATTGTGGGTAATATATGTTTCGTTGCTACATTGTTCGTTCGATTGTTTTCGCAGTTCTGACACATTTAGCGTGGCCGTTAATATTTCAAGTGTTAAAAGTTATTTTCTAGATCTGATTTTTTTATTTCTCAGGTAAGTAAACGACTTTGTTGAATTATGTATATTATATCCATTCTATTAAGTATAATTAACGGCCCCTGTTTTGGAATTTTCTTTGCATATTATGTATACCATAATCTAAAATGTTTCCCCATGTTTGTCGTCCAGTACCGACCATCCAATTGTCGTGCAGTACCGACCAATCAACCGTCGACCAGTATAAGCCAAACTTTTCTTATCTGTAAATTCAATCAGTTAGCAACTGAAATGAAGTTAGAAGATGTTCATTTAATCTTTCTTCTATCTTTTCCCGCAGAAAAATGTCCGAAATTCCAAAGCAGAAAAAAGAAAAGCTGCAAGAAACGAAAAAGTCAAAGAAGCAGAAAAAAGAAAAGCTGAAACACAATTAACGAAAGGAAATAAGAAATATATATAAAAATATATAATTATTTTATTATTTGTATAAATAAAATTTGAATAAAAATGCGTATTCTAACATCTAAATGTCTTTTTTTAACATTATTAATCATTTAGACTGAAAAATCTACTAAATACGTAATTGGTCGGTACTGGACGACAATTCTTTGTTTCCTTAAAATTCTAATATCTTTGTTCTTACAAATAATCAATACTAATGTAGCATCGTAAATTCGTCACAACCCTCGCCGAGGTTAGACTTACGTCTTAGGATTTACGATGGTACCTAGAACGCGTGATTTTCAAGAACCGAGCGTGAGGCCTGCGTGGGCCATAAAAAGGAAAGTCCGAGGGTCCTTTGGGAAAACTAGAGGGGACGAAAGGGCCGACTAAAAAATACCGATGGGAGAGCGCAGAGTTGGTTTGCACGTTTTGACCGTGTTGGCCACATATCGATATCTCGTACGACGCGAGTATCGATATCGATCCCCACCACGATAGCTCGCTGCGTTACGCGTGATCCTTGTCTTAGAAAAGGATCACAGGATCTATCCACCTGTGGGATGCGCGCGCATCGATCCCCTCTCGATCGCAATCGAAGGAGGTCGATGCGAGTAGCAGAGAGATCACTCTGTGTCTGGACACGATCCTGTTAAGACGCAGCAGTCACCGCGGTAAATTCATTCTCAGCGCAATATGCGTAAGCCCAGAGAGGCTCTCATTCAAAGATTGTAACTTGCTAATGCAAGCCTTTTTCTATTTCACAGACTAAGTCTGTATAGCCCAGAGTGGCTCCCATTCAATATTATAACTTGCCGAATGCAAGCTTTTTTCTATTTCACAGACGAGTCTGTATAGCCCAGGAGTGGCTGCCTTTATAAAATTGAAACTCGCGTGTCGCGAGTAAATTTTGAATACATAATCGGAATCGGTGCTCGGGGGCTTGTATCGCCAATCGCGTTCGCCTGCCGACAATTCGTTATCTGCCAACAACGTTTTGTGGAATTGCTGAGGAATAGGTACCGTTCATCCCTCTCGTGAATACCGGCAGGACTGTTCGTGTATCCTATCTTCGTCAGTCATTTTATAGTAGATTGCATATCGTATGGTCGTCTAAACTCACAAAATCGTTTGGAGATTGAGGAGTCGCCCAGGCCACGTACCTGCCGACAATTCGTTATCTGCCATTCATGTTTGTGAGTTCTGTAGGCGTGAGTGTGTTTAGAACAGTCACATAGGGCCCACAGAAGCGTCGGAGATTGAGGAGTCGCCCAGGCCACGTACCTGCCGAAAATTCGTTATCTGCCGTGTACGATTTCAGTGAGGTTCCTAACGTGTGGACCTCGATCTGTTCTCTCGTATTTTATACGGCGGTTCCGATTGGCGCTTCCACATCATTAGCGCGTTAGAACCGCGGAACACACATACCATACGATTTATATATCTAATATTATGAGGCCGACATCGACGTCACGATCCGCGTTACGGATAGAGGCGATACGCGAGCAAGCGAGCGTTGGATGTTTCGTTTCTTGCACGCATTCCGTGCGTGCCAAGTTATTGTTCTACGCGCTGGTTCGTCGCGTTATTCACGCGTCGTGTTGACAATAGTGCTCCTATTGAAATCGTGTACACAACACCGGATTAAAACACAGAATATACCTTACTTATACCAGTCAATACATTCTCCAATTAATTGATAATCGCCTAAACCTTTCCGCTTTTCAGTGCCTGGAGGCACGAACCTCGCTCGTTTATTACGAGAAATAGTGGTTACATCGGATATAGTAACCGATCCGGTGTAGGTCGAAAATAATAAATAGAAGGTAACAATAGTTCGGTTACAACGTCGAAGCGAGCGGTACGAATGGTGACGAGTCGGAGCTTTTGCTTATTTATTTAAAGCGTGTATTTGTTTTTCTAAGTTTCCATTAAAATTATTTTATCCCTAATCTCGAATTTATTAAATTCCACATATTATTTGGGGGCTCGTCCGGGATTAATACGAGATATTCGAGTCAGGATTTATACAATAATTTGGACAACTTTACACGTGCAGTGTTGTTAGTGTTGTGAAAATTGCGAAGTTGATAATTTAGTTGAAAACTGTGTTGAATTTAAGTTGTTAAACATGAGTGAAGCAGACAACACCGTGATCGAGGTCCCTACAAACGACCTAAGCAACGCCGTGAACAGTGAGAATTTGTAGAAAATCAGCACGATGAAACTGGTCGAGTTGAAAGAAGAACTAAAAAGGCGAAAACTAAAAGTGTCTGGCAATAAGAAGGAGTTGCAGAATCGTTTAAGAATTGCGGTGACGTTTGAAATAGAGCATGGAGTAGACGAAGAAGATGAAGATGAAGATGAAGATGAGGATGAGGAAGAAGAATCTATGGACGAAGATGATGATGATGATGATGTACGAGTCCAACCGAGAGCCACAGCTTCCAGGCGTATACATGTATTAACCTTTAAAGACGTCGAGGAGTCGATGAATACTTTCAGCGGTGATGATAATGTGAACATCCACGGTTGGGTGCGAGAATTTGAAGAGATGACCGAAATATGTCAGTGGAGTGATGTCCAGAAGGTGGTATACGCGAGAAGACTTCTACGGGGCTCAGCCAAGTTGTTCGTGAAGTACGAAAAGGGTTGCAAGAGCTGGAAAGCCCTGAAAGGAGCACTGATATCGGAATTCTCACAAAAATTCGACGCCCATAAAGTGCATAAGGAGTTGTCACGAAGGACGAAAAAGTCAGGCGAAACGTACCAGGAGTACATCTATCGAATGCTAGAAATAGCGAAACGAGTAGACATGGAAAATGCTGCCGTGATTAAATATATAATCGACGGAGTTCAGGACGACGAAGTCAACAAAACCATCTTATATGGTGCTAGGACCATACGAGAATTAAAAGAGAAATTTTTGTTGTACGAGACCATGAAGGAGAACACGAAAATGAGAAGCAAGCTGGTTGCCGAGAAGCCGAGGAAGCCGAGGAAGCCGAATCGAATCGACGGGGCGCAAGAAACGATCAAGCGATGTTTCCTGTGTGGAGATCGGAATCATCTGAGCGCTGACTGCCCGACGAAGAATGAAGGTACCAAGTGTTTTAAGTGTCGTGAATACGGGCATATTGCCCCACAGTGTCCTGGCGTAAATAAATCGCCAAAAAGTGCGTGCAGTGCGTCTCAGTCGTCAAAAGCGAAGCGTTGTAAGGAAGTAGTCATAGCGAACTGTAAGGTAGTTGCGTTAGTTGATACTGGCAGTGACTTAACGTTAATGAGGGCGGATCAATACATCAAGGTCGGTCAGCCTAAATTAGGTAATACAGTTGCAAAATTCCGTAGTATAGGCTGCGAAAGTAATTGTACGCTAGGAGAGTTCTCGACGAATGTAATAATCGACGGTGTGCCCTATCCAATACATGTTGTTTCAGACACGTTAATGCAGCACGCGTTGGTTATCGGCACAGATTTCCTGGATAGTGTAGAGTTGAATATGAAAGAAAGGGATATTTCCATTCGGAAATTAGAAAATTATAACGACAGCAATGTTCCAGAAGTTTTTAAGATAGATGTCGAGGCTGAAGTAAACGAGGTAGATTTATCTCATATTACACAGATAGAACACAAGCAGGCGGTAGAGAATGCGATCGAAAATTATAAACCCGAAAAGACACACAAAACAGGAATTAAAATGAGTTTGATTTTACAAGACGAGATTCCAGTTTACGAACGACCGCGACGGTTATCTCCTCAAGATAAAGCCGAAGTCAACGAGCAAATAGAGCTATGAATGAAAGACGGAATAATACGACCATCTCACTCAGATTATGCAAGCCCAATAGTTTTGGTAAAAAAGAAGAACGGGTCGACTAGAATTTGCATTGATTACAGGCAGTTAAATAAGAAGATTATAAAAGATAGATATCCGTTACCATTAATCGAAGACCAATTAGATTTGTTGCAAGGCGCGAAAGTTTTCAGTACGCTTGACTTGAAAAACGGTTTCTTTCATGTTCCTGCCGACGAAGATAGCATTAAATATACAGCATTCGTAATACCTAACGGACATTACGAATTTGTAAAGGTTCCGTTTGGATTCTGCAATTCGCCAGCCGTTTTCCAAAAATTTATAAATGCCGTATTCAGGGAGTTAATTTCAGCCGGGACAGTACTTACCTACATGGATGATCAAATAGTACCTTCCACTGATTTTTCTCAAGGTGTAACAAATTTGCAATTAGTACTAGATGTTGCCAGTAAATACGGGTTGTTAATAAATTGGGATAAATGTTACTTCCTGCAAACTAGAGTAATATATTTGGGACATATTATCGAGAACGGTAACGTTCAACCGTCTGAGAATAAAACTAGAGCCGTAATGAATTTTCCGAAACCCCAATGTGCTAGAGATGTTCAGAGTTTCCTGGGTTTGACAGGATATTTTAGAAAATTTGTGCACCGATATTCAACTATTGCGAGACCGTTGTCGAATTTGTTAAGGAAAGATGTGAAATTTGTATTCGGACTACAAGAACAGTTAGCATTCGAGGAGTTGAAGCTAATTTTGAGTAGCAAACCGGTATTAAAATTGTATAGTACGGGGGTTGAGACCGAGTTGCATACGGATGCGTCTAGTCTGGGTTATGGTGCAATTTTATTACAACGTGATAGCGAGAATGGTAATTATCATCCGATATATTTCGCGAGTGGTAAGACCACACCGGCCGAAGAAAAATACTTCAGCTATGAGCTTGAAGTATTAGCGATTGTGAAAGCGTTAAAGAAATTGCGCATTTACTTACTAGGGATTTCGTTTAAAATTGTAACGGATTGTCAAACGTTCACGCTGACAATGAGTAAAAGATTTGTGTGTGCGTGTGGCTAGATGGGCGCTTCTTTTGGAAGAATTCTAGTATAAGATGGAACACAGACCCGGAAAGAGAATGTCGCATGTAGACGCGCTGAGTCGAAACCCACTACCCGCGGTTTTGTTAATAGAAGAAGACGACAAAGGAATGATTGCTCGACTGAAAGGTCGCGACTACGAACTCGTAGTCCCGGGTTCGAATCCCGCCGTCACCTCTGAGATTTTTCTCAAGTGATTCATACTGTAGCCGCCCAGATGGTTCGGAACCCACCTTAATAAACTGTAGGTTCCATAGCTATAAGTTAGTTATAGATTATAGTTATAAGTTATAGTTATAAGCTATAGTTATAAGCTATATATAAGTCGTCGCTAATGACCAAAGTAGTCGATGCGACGTAAAAACACAATATAACTAACTAACTCGACTGAAAGGCGCGCAGGTGGAAGACACCGACTTGCGGAAAATTCGCGACGATATTAACTAATACCTGGCTAAGGGATACGTTTTAAAGAATGGGATCCTTTATAGGATAGTAAATGACTCACCACTGGTGGTCGTTCAGAAGGCGATGCGTACGCAGGTAGTTCGCCAGGCGCACGAGCGCGGTCATTTCGGAATAAATAAGACGGAAGCTATTGTAAAACGAGATTATTTGTTCGAGGGTATGCGGTCAAAAGTAGAAAAGGTTGTGCGAAACTGCGTTAATTATATTCTCGCTGAAAGGAAGCAAGGGAAACAGGAGGGTTTCCTTAATAGTATCGACAAAGGAGAGTTGTCATTTGAGACATACCACATAGATCATTTAGGACCATTGCCATCAAGTAAGAAGAGTTATAAACATATTTTTGCCGTTGTCGACGCCTTTACAAAATTTGTGTGGTTGTACGCTACGAAGAGTACAGATTCAGCTGAGGTAGTTAGCCGATTAAAGAAACAATCTGCAATTTTCAGTTAATCCCCAACGTATTATTTCTGATCGGGGAACCGCTTTTACATCCGGTGCGTTTGAAAATTACTGTAAAGAGGAGAGAATACACCACGTTTTAATAACAACAGGAGTCCCACAAGCAAACGGACAAATAGAGAGAGTTAATAGAACGTTGATACCGTTGTTAACCAAGTTGTCTGCACCTAAACCGAATGAATGGTACAAATATCTCGAAGTAGCACAAAAATATTTAAATTCAACACCTAGTAGAAGTACCAACAGTACTCCATTTAAATTACTGTTCGGAACACACATGAAGATGCGCGAGGACCCACGAATCCAAGAGTTGATAGAGGCAGAATGGATCAACATATTCCAAGAAGAAAGAGATGAGGCACGAATTAAAGCGAAGGAAGCAATAGCTAAAGTCCAAGCAGAAAATCGGAAAACATTTAATAAAAGACGGAAAGAAGCGAAACCGTACAAAGAAGGAGATTTAGTTGCTATCAAACGAACGCAGATTGGACCAGGTTTAAAGCTTCATGCGAAGTTTTTAGGGCCCTACCGTGTAACGAAAAAGTTGCGAAACAATCGTTACGTAGTGCAGAAGAGTGGCGAACATGAAGGGCCCAAAGTCGCGTCCACAGTGGCATGTTACATTTTACATTTTCGACATGCATAATGTCCTCCCTAAACTTTTCAGAAAAATCTTGGGTAAAATCAGTGTCGTTCGAGCCGCGGTAGAGAGAACACCTCCAAAGACTTGTCAATTATAAGTTCACGGTTGCTAAAATGTGTGTTTTTAGTAGTCATATTTAAACTAATCACTAGACTGCGCATTTTTATGCAAAATGAAAGTTGGCTGCTGCTATTGTAAGGGACAGGAGCCAGACGGATATTTGATTTTTACTGTAATCATTTAATCAAATTGAAAATAATACATTGGTGTTTTTAAATTATTTTAATCTCTCTACTGTTTTAAAATGCACTTACTCATTTTTGCTACAAATGCATGAAATCCGCAGTCTACTGATCGCATTACCGCATTACTGTGATTTGTAATGCAATACATGTTAGCGTCAACATGTGTTAGGCAGAGTGGGGGGCTGGTATCAAGACGATTCTTAGGTCTAGACAGATTTATGGTCGGGTTTTAGCCCACTCAAGGCCCTAAACGGGGATGCGTGCAATAAATATGGCCTTCGATGGGCAACGACAGATGACCACGTTGGGTCTTCTCGCCGCTGACCATCGAGGGGATGTTGTTGTAAACAGATGTGGAAAAACTAGTAAGCTTATAAAATTGGGACTGTGTGCCTCAAGGATCTGGCGACGGAGTGGGGGAAGGCTAGGGTACCTTCCCGGTAAGAGGACTGAGAGGAACAGCTCGGCACTTACCCCAGAACCGTCAAGGGACAACGTTTTTGCCAGTTTTCGATATCAAGTACTTCCGCGATTTCTAACATACAAGTAATATTGCAATTGTTATTAGTGCATAGCTATGTGTTGACAAATGTGAACAGTGATCGTGAGTGTGGAAAAATTTCATGTCATCTGTATGAATCAAACATACGACTTATTTATCGTTTGGAAAGTGAAGGTGAAAGCCCGGATCGTTTACTTGACCGCACATCCCTTGGACTGTCGTTTTACCACCAGCTGTGCAGTTCGTTGACCTGACCGTATGTCCCTTACCGTTCGGGACAATACCGTATACCTGAAGCCAGTTATGCAGTTCGTCACCGAGTGGCCCAGTGACACACATTTCGAAGCAGCAAGTGGATTTACGGCTGAATAAGTGAGTTTTTAATTCCATACGTTCAATTTCTACTCCTTCTCTTGATCGACGCATCGTCGCGGCGCACCGCTACGCTCCTCCAAGTAGAAACCAATGGCGTGCCACACGAAGCCAGCCATCGCGGGTCTAGCTCGCGCTCTGATTGGTCCGTGTTTTTCGTTAATAACTCCCAAACGAAGCCTCGGACAACATTTTGCAAAAGAAAAATGGCGCTTGAAATGACCTCAGGAACGTCCCATTTCCCGGAATTGTAGTACTTTTGGGACACCCTATAAAATGTATGTCGATTATGTGATACACACGAATTTACAGTAAATTAAAAGTTAACATTTTACTTCCAATATTAAATAAAGATTTGTTCTATACTTGAAACCAATATTTTGTGAGGAATATCGAATGAGCGAACATCGAGAGTGGGCAGCGTGCGTCTCGACGCGACAGCGCGACGCCTACCCTCCCAGCAGGGGAACACCCATAAGGGTGCAAGTAGCGAACACGCTGGCAACAAGTCGTCCTTATGGCTAGAATTTACCTGAGCGGTCACTCTTCCAGTGGCGCTCGCAGTGTGAACTTCTTGATGTTACAATAAATCGCACTCATTCACGGACGGCTTCACCGTCAATACTGGTTTCATTCGACTTCCGCATCAGTCATCCTTTCCTATTGTATTAATGCACTATATTTTTTACAATTTAGTTCGTAATATGAAAGGGATGTGTATTTCTTCCATATTCTGGAACAAATATTTTTCCATGATAATATCATGATATTTCCATGATATTTTTTTATTTCTAATATTAAATAAAGATTCATTTTATAATGAGAATAAAATATTTTTTTCATAATATGAAATAAATATTATCTGTATATTAGGAAAAAATATTCTATTTCTAATATGAAATAAAGATTCATTTTATATTTAGAAAAATGCAAACTTAAAAAAAAATATTTGTTACTCTGTAAAATAAATATTGTATGTATATTTAAATATTAAAAACAGATGGAATCTCTTTTTAATATCATATGAATATGTATACAATATTTTTGTGCTACTAGGGATTCTTCCATAAAATGCTTACGTATATTATTATTTCATGATAAATTAGGAATAATATTAAAATAAAGTCCGATCGAAGCATGATACCGCAGTAATCGGTACAGTTACCCTATCTTTCTGTTAGTATTTAAGATTGGAGCAAATTTGAGTTCCTTGACATTTTTGAGACTCAGTCTTAATTGATGGTCCGTGATTGCGTTAAGTCACACAAGTTTGTAACAAGAAGTATTTATTATAATAATGAACGTATATATACAATCGCACATGTATTGTGGTGAGATGACAAGAAGGTCCTTGGCAGGAGTGCGGATAATGTAGGCTGAGAATGCGCGGCAGATTGGCTAGTTTTGAACGAGCACGCCTACATCTACTCTCACAAGCGTTTTCGGCTAGAGCGTTCTGGGCCGAAGTGGTCACACTAGGGTGGGCCTTATTTTGAGTTTTTCGAATTTGTTTGGGCTACCCCCTAAAATTGTGATAATAAGTGAGAAAATGACGTGGTAAAAATTAATATACCGTTGAATTTGTCTTTTTTCCTGTAAGAATACATACATAGCATGAACAGATGTTAATCTCACTATATTCATTTCCATGTATACTACAAGTTTTGTTTGAAGAGTTTTTTTATAAATCCACAAATAAGGGAAATATTAAATATTTTGTTTGAACGGCCACATGACTTATAAAAAAAAGGTACATAGAAGTATGTAAACGTAGATTTTAAATTATAAGTGAAATAGATGTATTGTTATCAATATTACAATTTCCTAAATATTTAATTCATACGTGCATGGAAATGCAAGTTCTGTTAGCATTATTAAGAAAGAAAGAGTCTCAATGTAATGGGGCAAGCGTTGTAGAGGCATTGAACGCTTACTTGGCGTAGTTGCAATTCCATCTGAATCCGGCAACAATTCTCTGCAGTATATGAATTAGTGCAGGAATGGAAGCACTATGTTGTGACAAAACATCTTCCAATATGAGACATTTCCAAGGTATATGTATCACATTTACGAACTAATTTTGCAGAGTGCATATGATCAGAAGATACAAAATCGTCAGGTCAAAATATTCCACTTTTTAATAAATCGCAACCTTATATCAACAAGACGAATTACGGGATAGGAATTGAAGACAATTTCGTCCGTTAATCAATTCCTAATACATATTACGCAAATTCTAGACTTTGCATCAATTCTCTTTTGTGGTATTAGGAGGATACTGCTTTTTATATTCCATTACATTTTGCAATATAAACTGTTTCTCCTCTTCATTTGTTTATAATATTTTATTGTATTCCTTCATAAGTTTCGCACCACGTTCAGCAGTGTCATTTACAACTTGTAATTGTCGAGTGATGTTCCGTCCAATATTAAAATCTTTGTCATCTTCCCACGTAGAAGGACCTCTTTCCAGAAACGCCGTTGGGTTTTACCTTTTGATAGTTTCTTCACTGTTCGTTTCGAAATTCATTGCCTCCACCATCTGTATTTTTATTGATATATGTATGACACAGAAATTGATACTGTTCCGAGAACTATATGTATATAAGTACGTTCCAGATCCCGTATCTGCGGGACCCTTACATTTTATTTCGCGGTATCTTTAAATTTGAAATCAAAGATAGAGCCGCGATCCTTTGAGTCCGCATGCCGACATGAGCAACTCGATTTCAAATGTTTCGATGAGCTACCGAACTCAGTCAGTCGAACTTTAGCATTGGAAGAGAGAGTATCACATAAATATCGTATATACAAAAGATATCTGTTTTTTTTTTGCAAAATTACCTTACAAACCTAAAACTAACCATTTTCCTGTGGTTACCAATTTTACTGTCAAAAAATGAAAAAATGCCATCGCTGTAGTTTTTGGCGTCTAATACCATAAATCTGGGCTGCCGTTTAAAGGTATGCGCATACCGGAGTCTCCGGCAAGCCGGAAGATACCTGACACTGTTTTGCTAGCGCCTAGCGCATACTGAGTTTTTGGAGCCGGAAGGTCAATTAAGAGGGTTCGAGATGCTCGACGAAGAAAGGCACAGCGTAACGTCTGCTACCCAAAACCTAGGGGTTCCCAAAATCCGAGATGCCTTTGCTAGAGCCTGACAAGTGCTTAGCAAGTATTCCTAAAGACTATTTTTCTGTCAAGTGCCGTTGTTTATTTAAAATAGCTATTAACTAGAAATTTTTAGAGTTCTTCGTGGTATTTTAAGGTAGGGAATACGTTGTTAAGGAATTTATAAACATTATAAGAAGGAATAACGAAAAAAAAAGAATATACATCTGACAATCTGTACGGTGAAACAATTCGTCAAACACCTCAACTAAACACGGCGGAGGTTCTGAACGTTCTGGTTCTTTGCCGTTGCTTTGCCCTGAAAAACGTTGACGGAGTACGCGCAGAAAACATCCGGCCAATAAAATGTTCCTTGGAACGGCGAGAAACTAACCGATGCAAAGAGCATTGCTTCCTTCGCAGGCAAAACGGCAAATCTGGCGGCGAAAAAAAGATTTATTACCACCCGCAGATCGACGCGACGGCTATGTATAATCGATGGTCGGAAAAAGTCTCCGTATACCCTTCAAAGTAATCCTAAACGACGATGAGTTTCTTCAACAACTTGGAAGAATCACGGTGGTCATAAAGTAATTAACTCGAATTCGTCGCAGAAATTAATTTTTACTTCAATTTTTGAGTTGACCAACATCTGGCTTTGCCTGTCATAAAATTTATGGGCTAACGGACGACTGGTACAACACCTTCTAACTTCATTATTGCCGTCCGTACCGTATCTTGCTCAGTGGAAAAAGTACCTGTATAATAATACGGTACTTCCTTTCGGAGTCATCGATTTTGAACAATGTAGGAGATAAATAATTTGTAGGTCTTTATCGATAAGAATTCTGAAGTCGAATGTTTTCACTGTAAGCTTCTAAAAACTCATTTCAGTTTACTACATAATGTGAAAAGAAATTTTTTTCAAAAATTGCAATTGGCCGGAAATAGAATAGAAATGTTTGAAAATATTCGTGTTCTTCTGAAATGCTATAAATGACCGAGAAAAAACTGATGTAGGGCATTTGCCACCAGCTCTTTTCAGAGCTACCATAAACGACGAGAAAAACTTAACTTCGATTACTTTAAGTATTCACAGTTTATAAAGGTTCCAGGTATAATTTGACCGAAGGTCCAACGGCCGCAGAAATTCACAGGCGAATTGGCTACAGAAGACAGATATCCGTACTCCGCCGCGGTAATTAGCACCGCGTCACGCTGCTACCTGCGCCACCTTCTTTAGCCACTGATACAATAATAAACGACATATAACCAAGTGGTATTGTTTAAAATACTATACACGTTTATACTAAATGCTTATATTTCGATAAAACAAGCCAGAATTCCTTCCTCCGCACACCAGGTGCAACACTATCTTTCATTATGCATTATTATTGTTAAATGGAAAAAAAAGAAAATCCTGAAACACGTATCCCCTATTTTGGATCAAAGATAACACACCGAGTTTACATTAAAATGAACTAACAATAAATAAGAGAAACTGCAAGAAAAAATGCAATTTTTAATATATTGTTTAAACAATAAACTTTTGTTAAAATTTTCTTGCACGACTACATTTCCCATTGAAAAACACACAATTTAAAAAAAAATTCAAATTTGTTCGACCTCTGGTTTCCGAGATATCTCAAAAAATATGGTTTTGACTCCCAACTTTGAGGGCTGTTTTCACCCCTTCAAAGTGGATGTCCGCCGATAAAAAAAATACGTATCAAATATTTTTCGAAGAACTATAGCTCACATTAGTTTCATCAAAATCGGCCATTCTCATCTGAATATGTTCCCTTGTCAGGCGCGTACCATAGAGTGTTACAATGTAAGTGTCGGCGATGCGAACAGCTACGTCCAAACTTCCCGTAGATTGCAGTAAGACTTATTGCATCATCAACTTGACGATAGTTTTATAAATTCTTTAAAAACTCCAAATCTTGTCGTGGAGCTTTTATTGCGTTTGGAACTTATATCCATGCTTTCAAGTATAAGGTGGCAAGAAAAATACTAATATCCCATATTCCAATGGCCTCTTCGGTGGTCAAAACGAATTCATTTCTGAATAAATATATTTTTAAGCAGTATATCTCTTTCGCCACCCATCGTGCGTGGTGAAAAGCACCTGGAGTTCGTAAAGTACAATTTCTCGTAGGATTTCCACTTAACAACATAACTTCTCGTGGTTGTCGCTCTCTTTCCAAAGTTTGTGATGCAAAGTCTAGAATTTCCGTAATATTAGGAAATTGTCTTCAATTCCTGTCACGTAATTCGTCTTGTTCATATGCGGCCAAACCTGTTGGAATTTATGAAAAAGGGGAATATTTTGACCCGACGATTCTTGTATATTCTGATCATACCGGCACGAAAAATATAATAAATCTCTTTCGAATTTTTATTCGAGAAGGGCATATATACCTTGGAAATGTCTCATATTGGAAGATGTTGTGTCACAACATAGTGCTTGCACTTTGTCGCTGATATTCCGTTCCTGCACTCATTCATATACTGCAGAGGATTGTTCGCTGCCAGATCCAGATGGAATTGCAGATACGATAAGTAAGCGTTCAATGCCTTTACAACGCTAACAGAACTCGCATTTCAATGCATGTGTTACGAGCCAGGGCCGAAGCAGCGCGTGAGGCTGGCGAAAGGTTGTTACCCTTGGAATAAGGTTACAACTTCTTAGTTAGGAATAGAGTCAAGCTCAGACGAACCTGAACCGTAATCACGTGAACAGGGAGCTGCTAGGAGGTTGTAGAACAGCGCGGATGAACCCAATGCAAGATTAGGTAGTCGCTGGGGGGTTGGATGAAACGCAGCCGAACCTGATGCGACACCACGTAATCAAGAAGCTGCTAGGATGCGGACGAACCTGATGCATAACCAGGGACGCGCAAGGATGATATAGTTTTCGTGGACGAACCCAGTGCGAAAGTGGGGAACCACTAGGTTGTAAAATCTTTGTTTGGACTATTGGTATAGCGCGAACGAACCTGATGCGTAATCAGGGAGTTGCCAGAATTGTTAGTAGGCCTCGTAACTAGTATAATTTAATTCAAACAATCCGAGCGGTAAGATTGTATCGTGTGGTTATGTTCAATTACTAAATTAGGATGTAGGTCAATAATTAAGGATTTAAGAATTGCACGATTTACCAAATAACACAAATATATTCTGATAAAGAATGTGTATGTACATATGATGTTGTCGCGACTGAACTTGAAAGGATTTAGTATAGAATTTAAATGTTGACGGCAATGCGAGGCCTGACACTACAAGTCATGCACAATAGACTATATACCGAACTCGCGGAGTCTGTAAGGTTAGCTTTGATCGACCTAGACGCTCGTTGGCACATTCAGCCAACCGCCTGCCGGCTCGTCGCGCTGAACGTGCCAAAGAGCGTCTAGGTCGCGCTCTGATTGGTCCGCGTTTTTCGTTAATAACTCTTAAACAAAGCGGCGGGCACCATTTTTGTTAAGGAAAATGTCGCTTCAAATCACCCAAGGAACCTCCAATTTCAATTTAACGCAGTAGTTTTTGGGACACTATATATACATACAGGTGTCCCAAAAGTACTTCAACTCCGGAAAATGGGAGGTTCCTGAGGTCATTTCAAGCGCCATTTTCCTTTTGTAAAATGTTGTCCGAGGCTTCGTTTGGGAGTTATTAACGAAAAACACGGACCAATCAGAGCGCGAGCTATAGACCCGCGATGGCTGGCTTCGTGTAACGCGCCAGGAGTATCTACGCGGACAGCGTTAGCGGTGCCCCGCGACAATGCATCGAACAAGAGAAGAAGTAGAAATTGAACATATGGAATTAAAAACTCACTTATTCAGCCGTAAATCCACTTGCTGCATCGAAATATGTGTCACTTGGCCACTCGGTGACGAACTGCATAGCTGGCTTCAGGTATACGGCATTGTCTCGAACGGTAAGGGCCGTACGGTCAGGTCAACGAACTGCACAGCTGGTGGTAAAACGACAGCCCAAGGGATGTGCGGTCAAGTAAACGATCCGGGCTTTCACCTTCACTTTCCAAACGATAAATAAATCGTATGTTTGTTTCATACAGATGCCATGAAATTTTTCCACACTCACGATCACTGTCAACATTTGTCAACACGAGGTAATGCTATCAGTAGACTGCGGATTTCATGCATTTGTAGAAAAAATGAATAGGTAGAGAGATTCAAATAATTTAAAAACACCAATGTATTATTTTCAACTTGATCAAATGATTAAAGTAAAAATCAAATATCCGTCTGGCTCCTGTCCCTTGCAATAGCAGCAGCCAACTTTCATTTTGCATAAAAATGCGCAGTCTAGTGATTAGTTTAAATATGACTACTAAAAACACACATTTTAGCAACCGTGAACTTAGAATTGCCATCTCTTTGGAGGTGTTCTCTCTACCGCGGCTCGAACGACACTGATTTTACCCAAGATTTTTCTGAAAAGTTAAGGGAGGACATTATGCGTGTCGAAAATGCACGCTGTAGCACGCTTACGAAAACGACGGGGTGGACAGACGAAAAAAAAGGATACGAGAGGGACCGTTGTAAGACTAGAATTTATGGCAATCACATGTTTCGGTTTTCCTGCAGATTGGTACGCAGAGTCGATGGGTTACTGTTCGAAAACGTCGTCTATCCTTGTTTTAGAAAGTTTCTTAAGAGAGGTATAGGACAATATTGACCTTAAAACGCCACGCAGACCTGACATTTCTTACCTCTTGCTGGGTAAAAGGACGGACAACGTTTTCGAACAGTAACCCATCGACTTTGCGTACCAATCTGCAGGAAAACCGAAACATGTGATTGCCATAAATTCTAGTCTTACAGCGGTCCCTCTCGTATTCTTTTTTTTGCATCTGTTCACCCCGTCGTTTTCGTAAGCGTGCTACAGCGTGCATTTTCGACACGCATAATGTCCTCCCTTAACTTTTCAGAAAAATCTTGGGTAAAATCAGTGTCGTTCGAGCCGCGGTAGAGAGAACACCTCCAAAGAGATGGCAATTCTAAGTTCACAGTTGCTAAAATGTGTGTTTTTAGTAGTCATATTTAAACTAATCACTAGACTGCGCATTTTTATGCAAAATGAAAGTTGGCTGCTGCTATTGCAAGGGACAGGAGCCAGACGGATATTTGATTTTTACTTTAATCATTTGATCAAGTTGAAAATAATACATTGGTGTTTTTAAATTATTTGAATCTCTCTACCTATTCATTTTTTCTACAAATGCATGAAATCCGCAGTCTACTGATAGCATTACCTCGTGTTGACAAATGTTGACAGTGATCGTGAGTGTGGAAAAATTTCATGGCATCTGTATGAAACAAACATACGATTTATTTATCGTTTGGAAAGTGAAGGTGAAAGCCCGGATCGTTTACTTGACCGCACATCCCTTGGGCTGTCGTTTTACCACCAGCTGTGCAGTTCGTTGACCTGACCGTACGGCCCTTACCGTTCGAGACAATGCCGTATACTTGAAGCCAGCTATGCAGTTCGTCACCGAGTGGCCAAGTGACACGTATTTCGATGCAGCAAGTGGATTTACGGCTGAATAAGTGAGTTTTTAATTCCATATGTTCAATTTCTACTTCTTCTCTTGTTCGATGCTTCGTCGCGGCGCACCACTACGCTCCTCCAAGTAGAGACCCCTGGCGCGCCACACGAAGCCAGCCATCGCGAGTCTAGCTCGCGCTCTGATTGGTCCGTGTTTTTCGTTAATAACTCCCAAACGAAGCCTCGGACAACATTTTGCAAAAGGAAAATGGTGCTTGAAATGACCTCAGGAACCGCCCATTTCCGGGAGTTGAAGACATTTCGGGACACCCTGTATATGTGTGTATGATTTTAAACAGATGCTTAAATAGTAGTTTTTAATTTATTGTGGTATTTGCAATTATTCATTTGTTGAATTGATCAATAATAAAGTAACTTCATTAAATGACTCAATCAATAACGGCAATGAACGCCCTTTTATTTCATTTTTAGTTGATTCGACATAGATGCGATATTTTTATAATCCACTTTTTCTGTTTTTGTAACAAATTCGTATGTAATAAATTGGATATGCATAAAAGGTCAAATGAAGAATGTCACTCATCTGTGATCAAGCATACCTGTTGTTTACACTTTGGAATAAATTTTCATCAGTTCCAAGTAAAGCTACATACAAATCACAATAAGTAAACATCAAATTTCATTCGCGTGAAAATAGAAACGGACATAAATAGTGAAGAAACATAAAAAGTTGAACTCATAGTTGTTTGAAATCATCTTTATTATTTATTTGTAATTGGTTTGTACATATGTATATATACAAATGTATAATAGATGCCAATAGTTTCGTCAGTATTTCTTAGGTTACAATTTCGAAACAAAATGCAATTAACTTCTGTAATTTTATTTATGTAAAAGGTCATTAGAATGACCTAACAATGAAACTGAGCCAACGAAAAATACTACGGAGATACAAATTCGTTTAAAGGGTAACATGCAGTTTGTATAACAATATAGGGTTGGTAGAGCTACGCCCTGTTCTCCTCTTATTCTATAGATACAGTGACTCCCGTTAATATTCGGACGCTCTTAGAAAACGATAACTTTTTTGATGTAGCATACGATTTGAACTTTTTTTGAGAACTGAGAGCAATTAGTTTACTACATGATGTGAAAAGAAATTTTTCAAAAATTGCAATTGGTCGGAATTGTAGAGAAAATATTAAAAGTTGCATTTTATAACTTTTTTACGTGGGTCTATATTGAAAATTTAAAAAATATGTTTTGTAGATCTGTGTCAATTATATGCAGTGTAAAAGTTTCATCGAAATCGGTTGATGTGGGAATAAACGACAGCCATTGAAAGATGTACGAATCCTTAGATCTATTGTTGTTAGAGGCCGAAAATCGTGAAAATTGCAATTTTTACCATCTGTAAACGTTTGTAGTTCATTGCAACGTTGGCTGATTTTAATGAAATTTTCAAAATATGTTTAATTGATACAGATCTACGAAACGTGTTTTCTACATTTTCAATATGAGCCCACATAAAAAAGTTGTAAAATATAATTTTTTGTATTTTCTCTGAAATTCCGACCAATTGCAATTTTTTCAAAAATTCTTTTCACGTTACGTAACAAACCGGATTGTTCTAGCTTCTCTAAAAAATTCAAGATGTATGGTCGAATATTAAAAAAGTTATCGTCTTTTGAAGAGTGTCCGAATATTAGTGGGAGTCACTGTACGTACATTTAGAAAAAGAATCTACAAAACCACACAGAGACAAAAAATGTACACTATAATTGCGTATGCCATCTGTAACCAGCATGCATTATTAATAAATGTCAGAATACTCAAATTATACTGCCATTACAAAAGTCTCACGACACGTCTGAAACGCCTCATTCAATTAAAATTATGTAACAAAATAAAGTGTAAGGTAACTTAAATTGTAATTTAAACTAGAGTAATCATATTACTTTATCCGTAGTTGGAAATCTAATGAAAGTATAATAATAATAAAATTGTATATATTGTATAAGAGTACAAGATATTTGACCTATTAAAACTGCGTTACAATACTGAACGTTTAAAAGGATGGTTTACAACATTGATCCAAATAGTGAGAACAAATAATGCTTATCTGTATAAATCGAATAGCAATATTATTTAACGAACTATACTGCATTCTACTGCATCTAGTATCGGTTAAAAATTTCGGTGTGTGCTTAATAATAGTAATGACAAAAAATAATACCAACAATAATTAATGATAATTACAATTATTATTACCTTTTGCCATGTGTTCACACATAACACTTAACCACTTGTATAAAATTCATCGGTTCCTTAATTGTACAACACATTTTACATATTTCTTGCGTTTACGTTCATTATGTTGGGTTTGTTACGGCGAAAATTGTGCTGCTTGGAGAAAAAAGAAATTTCGGTGATAGCGCGAAAACATGTTGCAAAACGTTCCGTGAATTTCGCGTACGAATCGTAGCAAAGAAGTATAAGGCGTAGTAAACAACCAGTTATTGGTTAGGAGGTTGGTACACAAAGCTAAACGACGAGATTCAATGGTTTCCGAATAAATTATAATCGGATATCCAAAGTACGCGAACTCCGAAACGAAACGAAACGAAACGAAACGAAACGAAACGAAACGAAATGAAAATATCTCATTTAAGAAACCCGGAGGATCGATACGGTTCATAAACACACCCATGATCTCAACAATTTCATCAGTAACACCAAGAATCGGATCGAAACGATCCTATTTTCCCGACGTGATCGAAAATCAAAGCAACGAACGAGAGACATCGAGGAAAACACTTGGGATGGAATTGATCGAGGAAAATCCGAAAGGGAAATTCGTATGTAGGTCCGGAATTTTTGATCGGGGTTGTTCCCGGTTATTGTCACAAAATTTCAGCCACTGAACGGCCGGCCGCCAGCACATCGGGAGACGTCCAAAACACATACATGGTCCGTACCGAGTGGAAAATGTTGCGTGCGTCGATGCACAAAATATTTCGAGCCGACGATTGAACACCAACGATCCGATGTTGCAGGAGTGCCGCCGCCGCCGTTCTTTTTCACCGATCATCGGCGACACATTATATCTCCTCTCCGTTACACTTTTTGATTCACTCGAGCCCGAACCTAAACTCAAACAGGATAGACAACACAACAAGTAGACACACGGATCGAGACAGGACAAACCGCGTGTATGTTACATAATGTACCGCGTACGTGTATATGCGTGAGAGTGAACAAATAACTGAGAGAGAGAGAGAGAGAGAGAGAGAGAGAGAGAGAGAGAGAGAGAGAGAGAGAGAGAGAGAGAGAGAGAGAGAGAGAGAGAGAGAGAGAGAGAGAGAGAGAGAGAGAGAGAGAGAGAGAGAGAGAGAGAGAGAGAGAGAGAGAGACTGTGTGATAGACAGATATATATATATATATATATATATATATATATATATATATATATATATATATATATATGTCGTATGGAGAGGGAGGGAGGGGGAGAGGGGGGAGAGAGAGAGAGAGAGAGAGAGAGAGAGAGAGAGAGAGAGAGAGAGAGAGAGAGAGAGAGAGAGAGAGAGAAGCAGAGCGAAGGAAAAAAGAGGACAAAGCAACGATGATTGCACGAAAGATGCGTTCGCGACGGAAGTACGAGGCACACTAAGGGCGTGGGCAACCGGAGCAAGGCCGGTGTTGAGATCCGAGGGGAGGACCACATTGATTTTGATTTTCGAAGCGCGCGCATGAGTCTTCGTGTTCAGTCCATTCATACGTATGGGACGTTGGTCCTTACCTACTAGATACTATTCTCCGGACTGCCACACGCTGCATTCCAAAATTCTCTTCTTTATTATAAACGCATTCTCCTTTTCCATCCTGCTACATGCTAGCAGACCATACAGAGTCTTACGAATTATTATGAATTCTATTTTTACGTTTTTTCGGCAAAGTAGCACAACGATTGCCAAAATCGTTTATATGATTTCATATTATACATATAGTTGTGCAACAAACAAAGATCTGTTGAACTTTGTAAAACATTCCTCTTGAAAATGCGTTCTTAGCTGTGAAGAAATATCAATACTAATTATGTTACGTTTCCATTGAATAAACAGCGAACAGCGAAATTGAACCGACGAAACCATTTATTTTCAGAAATTACTATTTATGTACTTGTTAAGACAAGGTTCCAAAAATCTTAAGAAACGCATGATTTTATATTTATTTTAGCTTAAGAAATTATTGATATCCTAACTTTGTAAGTTTATTCGTTATAGTATTGTGTTCCTGAATTGATTATCGTCCAATCTAAAATACAAAAAAAAAGATCTATTTAATCTGTTTAATATGCTCCTTAAATTATTAGTGCCAGTGACTTTATATGTTCCCATGCACTTTTTTTCATGTATTTTAGTGTCTTGAATTCGTTCCTACTGTATTCCTATGCCTTGACTCACTCAGTATGCTGGTTGGTTCTTATTTCCGACTTTTGAATTTCTTTTATGGCACCTATCCCAGGATTGCTCCAATTAATAAAAATAAAATCTGTGCTAAGTTTGAACTCGATCGGATAACGGGAAAACATGCCCCAAGGCCCTTAAACATCAAAATAATTAATTAAAAGCTCATAAAACCGTTTTCCTCGAATATCTTCTAAATTATTGACCGCATCGAAAAATATGTTAGGTAAAACCTATAGATCTGGACAGGCTGCGTCTTTTATATTTTAACACTTCTCACGTAAAACAAAAGGTTTTTGAAAAACTTGTGAAAAACGTCGGACCAAAATCAAAAACTTTTTTCTGAAATTTGAAAACTGATATGTGCTTTCATTATCTTTTACCAATAAACATTAATGAAGAATGTGTATTTTTTTTCTTTTAAACTTCCGATACTTACTTTTTTTTTCGTTGCATATTAATTTTGTAGGAAATTGCATACACGGTGTTAGAAAAGTCTGGCAACGGTCGAATATCTCAAAAAAAGCATTTTAGAGAAAAATGGTTCATACATGTATTTATGGTTTCGCAAGAGCTATTAGGTGGTGCCATTGGTTTGACCTTGAAGAGTCATTTGAAGGTCACCTCAATTTTTTTAAATGGCACCCCTATTTTGTATTACATATTCTTGTAGCTGATCTCAAGAGCTTTCCAAAACACTATAATAAAATGTTTTTTCATTAATTATTTTTCGAGTTATAAGGCTTCAAAGGTACAATACCGCCGGCATTAGCGTTAACCGAGATGTACCACGTGGAGGTTGCACGGTCGGATTTACATCTCTTGTGTGTGCGTGTTTGTGTGTATGCGTGTGTGTGCGTGTGTAAACGGCAATGACGTAATCGTTGATAAAATTCATTTAAAACGTTTCGTCTCATTTCTGGTGAGATAAGATTTACTTGCTGCAGTATGCGTTCCCTAAGGTCTGCCAAATTAGCAGGTTTCGTTACGTATACATTGTTTTTAACATACCCACATAAAAAGTAGTCCAATGGAGAAAGATCTGGTGATCTAGAGGGCCACTCTATTTCTCCACGTCTTCCTATCAATCTGTTTGGGAAAGTATTAGTTAAATATTGACGCACTATTACTGCTTAGTGTGGCGGTAAGCAACAGACGGAAGACAATTTGAACATTTAATTGAGTAAAAACCCGTTTACACACGCACACGCACGCACACACGCACGCACACACAGACATACGCACACACAAGAGATGTAAATCCGACCGTGCAACCTCCACGTGGTACATCTCGGTTAACGCTAATGCCGGCGGTATTGTACCTTTGAAGCCTTGTAACTCGAAAAATAATTAATGAGAAAACATTTTATTATAGTGTTTTGGAAAGCTCTTGAGATCAGCTACAAAAATATGTAATAAAAAATAGGGGGAGCCATTTAAAAAAATTGAGGTGACCTTCATGTGACCTTCAAATGACTCTTCAAGGTCAAACCAATGGCACCACCTAATAGCTTTTGCGAAACCATAAATATATGTCTGAACCATTTTTCTATAAAGTGCTTTTTTTTAGATATTCGACTGTTGCCAGACTTTTTTTAACACCCTGTATATTTCTCTTATTAAAAGACAAAAAAATTTTCTAGTTCCACTTTATCAAGGACGTTAGGACGTTAGGACGTTATCCAGGCGAGGCAAGCAATACGATAAAGGTGGGGTTATACCGGAGAAAACACGGTGGGATCCCGGATACGGGAGAAGTTTGGCTACCCTGGTTTTGTATCCAGCACTTGTACGAGAACCGTCCGGCTGACCGTGGAAAGGTTCATGCTACAGCTCCTTAGGTAAACTATCGGTATCTCTTCTCTCTACAACATGATGGAGATAGGAAACGTTCCTTCCACTTGGTGAAACAGCATCACACACCCTTATATGTATTGTACGTAAATTATACATATAATTCTTCTTAAATAATTTATCAATTTATTCGCAAATATAATATCTTAATGAAAATATATTAAAAATATCTTTGTTCTGTAAATTTTACCACTGGTTCAAAAGTGAAAAAATTTGAAAAAATTATTTTTTAATTCGCGGAGCCTCAAAAATGGCATATATTCTGTACTTAGAACTGAAATAAAAATATAAATGATTTCAGATACACAGGAAAATACTTAAATGTTCATTTTAGGGAAACCAATTATAGTGCCATCTCGCCGACTACAATACTTTGCAACTTAATATTTAACTTTCATTGTACAAACCGTGTACAAATTTCATACGGTACACATGGGGTTTGACACACCTCACAACTACAAACGGCTGTCGGATTTGAACTATTTATTATTTGGGGTCTATGAAATTCTTGAATATTCTTTAGACATTCTGAAATAAGGGTGGACAGCGCCTGTCCTAAAATTACAACTTTTGCGTAGTAAAAAGAAAAAGGACGCGAGATGTCATTTATTATACCTAAACTGTTGGTGGGGTGTCGTACGCCCCGAATTACAAGAAAGGTTAATACCGTCAATAGTATAATTGACATTGGTTTTTCGAAGCCTGCCGGTGAATAGCGGTCGAGCATGCGGTGCTCTTATGCTTTGTACAGACCTGAACATTTCGCCGCGCATCGCGCTGCGAATTGCGCCGAACGGTGAAGGGAACAATAGTTTTGACGGGGCCACGAACGCCGCGTGCATTTAAAACTATTGTTCCCTTCGCCGTTCCGTGAAATGCGCGGCGCAATGTTCGCCGACATGTTCAGGTCTGTACGAAGCATTACAATTAACTGAATCGCCGGACGCCGCGTCCTTTGCCAGCCTTATCTTACCGTAGCTTTTGAAGCTCCCGAAATTAAGAATTTTATGGCAGGCAAAGCCAGATGCTGGTCAACTCTAAAATTAAAGCTAGCATAAAAATTAGTTTCAAAAGAGCACGTTCGGTGTCGTCATTGTCATAAATATACGTTTCTACAGACCTGCAAAGTGAAGTGCCAACCTTTTTTCATTAAATTATAACGGCTGCGCTAACGAATCAATGAAGACGATATTTGAGGAGCTTCCAGCGAAGACATAAGGGTATCCAATAAAAATGGTTCCAGTTGAAAAAAATGTTTCTTTCGCCATTAGTTTGGCAATTGTTTTAAACAAATGAGGTGTTTTCTCCAGCAGAGAAGTATTGAAGATACTAAAGTCTCCTTTTCACAGCCGTGTTCTCAAAAATGGCGACACTGCCAAAACGGCAAAGTTTTCATTGATACCGAGAATCGATATTGGTGATGAAATAACTGTAGGAAAATGACTGTCGGTGATGTCAAAACGCCGGTGAGTTAATATTGTCAATGAAGTTAGACAACGATGAAGTCGTGCCGGTGAAACGATTGTCGTTGAAATAATTGTCGGGGAGATGAGAGTAACACGCAAAATTCACATTGGATGCGGCAGGTTGACCACCAAAGACAGTGGTGCGGAATTATGGAAAATGAAGTTATTGGTCCTTATTTCATTGACGGAACTCTTACTGAAAATACATATGCCGGATTTATTCGTGACACTTTAGATGTTTTATTAGAGGAGGAAACATACAGTTCAGGTTTATATTAATGTGGTACGAACATAGGATGTCCGGTGCAGTATTTTCGCGTTGCCCAAAGTGAAATAGATAAAAACTTCCAAACTATTGAATTGGAGGCAGAGGACCGGTACCTTGACCAGCTCAATGTCTTCCTATGGGGGATGTTCGATCCTGTGAGAAGGAATGCGCGAAGGTCCTCCTCAAACTCGACATCATAAAATATGCCCTTTTCCGATTTCATGCTGTCCTTCGTTAATTTAGAAGAATGCTAACCCTCGACGTGTCTTACACGACACTCGAAGGTTCGAGCTGACAGCATTGAAAAAGTGGCAATAAAGTCAATCCGTAGACCCGCTCTTAGAATACGAGGGTCCCGGATTCGGACACTTGTGGGCCTGCTGTTTAACTTCAGCGACAGCGGCCAAGGTCTCGCATCCCTTGCACCGCACGTGCAACCACTTGGGTTATTTTTTTATAGTTGCTTTCTCGAGGCACCCTTGGACCGCGAGCTCCGAGGATTCGTACGTACCCTTGGCCGACCGTCCGCAGGCCAAGGGCCATAAACCCGCGGTGGTCCACTCAGGCCCAATTCGCTACGCTGCTCGGAGGTGACGTCACCCGGGAATTCCGGCAATTTTCCGATGTTGACTTGAGGGTGGGGTCTTCTTACTCCGCCGAGGAGAGATGTCCGGGAAGTTTTTTTTTTTTATTATATTATTTTACGTCGCTTTGTGAATTCCTATTCGGAATTATTTCACGACGGGACCTACAGTTTTTATGAGGTGGGTTCCGAACCACCTTGGGGTCCGGGAAGTTCCTCCTCCCTCAAGTCATCCAGCGAATGGGGTTGCGTTTTCCCCCAAACGGGGCCTTATCGAGGCATACGCGAGGTGACGACGAAACTCACCCCGCAGCAGCGAGACAGAATCATTTTTTCGTTCAACTCGTAGAAATCGAACCGTAGTTAATATCCAGTTGTCGTTTCTCTCCAGCTATCGGCAATAGAGTAGACATTTACGAAGACATTATCGTCGACACTAAGCTTACCGCCACTGTCACTGTTCCAAACAAACTAATCGGCCAAGGTTAATTCGGCGGTCGATCGGCTGTGTAAAATAATTTAAGTGTTAAAATAAATCGCTTATTATTGTTTATCGAACATTGATTATTTACCGGCCTCACGATTATTCATGGTCCTTCGAGCCGGATTCAGTGACTTATTCGGAGTGCGGTTTAAGTGACAAGTGACGAACAATTCAATCCTGGAAGCCACATCAACCAACACCTTGGGTGCAAGACGTCCTTGACATCATCCGGCCAAGAGACGCGTCCATCAACCCAGGATTTGGTGTTGGCGAAGAATCCCAGGAAGTTCGATTTCTGAAGATCCAGAGAAGTCTCCTGCATCGCACAGACAACGAACAACTCCGTGGACGAAATCTTCATCAAAGGTAGGCTCGTTCTAAATTTCGCGCCAATTAAAATCCTACTTTCAATCCTTCATTTATCTTGTCTCGAATTTCTCACGTGAAAATGTCGAACCCAAGCACGAGCAAGGTCTCGGACGAGAAACAAATACGTGCACTGAAACAAAAACGCACTTATTTCAAGGCTCAGCTCACATCGCTAAAAAACTACTTAGTTGTTGAAAAAAGGAGGGCTAAACATTCGTCAGTGGGTATCGAACGATCCACAATTATTAGCTGGTCTGTCGGAAGATCAGATTCATCCCAAGTATTTCGGTGACGCGACCGTAAAAACCTTGGGTATTGCCTGGAATCCGCGCGATGATTCCATTACATATACCGTGTCCATCGAACAAGGGCAAACGCATACAAAACGTACGATTCTTTCAACAATAGCGAGGATTTTCGATCCATTAGGTCTATTAGGACCAGTTACCGTCACCGCGAAAATTTTGATGCAACGGTTGTGACAACTTCAAGTTGACTGGGACGAATCTTTACCAGCAAACATTCAAACCGAATGGTCGACCTATCAGGCTCAATTAAATTTGTTAAAAAATGTCACTTTCGAAAGGCATATTTCCCAACGATCAATCACAAATCTTGAAATACACGGTTTTTGCGATGCCAGCGAACGCGCATACGGGGCTAGCATTTATATACGATCCAAAGACACTTTCGGTAATATTAAAACACAGTTACTATGTGCAAAATCTCGTGTTGCACCTTTAAAAACAATAAGTTTAGCGCGACTCGAATTATGTGGAGCAAACCTACTCGCCGAGTTACTTAATTACGTCCGTCAAACAAATAATTGAACAAGAGATCCACCACAAGACATTGTGGACAGACTCTTCAATCGTTTTGCATTGGTTACGAAGACCTCCAAATACTTTGAAAACCTTCGTCGCCAATCGTGTCTCGAATATCCAAGACAAAACAGATATCGAAACATGGCGACATGTTCGATCCAACGATAATCCCGCAGATTTACTTTCGCGTGGTTCTCTGGCGCTATGGGCCTACGTGGCTCGCGTCCGACGAATCATTGTGGCCGGAATCGCGTTTCGAAATACCGAAAGATCTACCGGATCTGCGCAAACTGACGTGTTTAGTCTCCACGGCCATAAAACCTTTAGCCATACTTGAACGATACTCCTCCATTCGACGCTTAAGCAGAATAATCGCATACTGTTTGCGATTTATATCGAAACCCCGTTATACCGGATCACTCTCCGTCGAAGAACTGCGACGCGCGAATGAAAAAATAATCATTTTAACGCAACGGCAATCATTTCTGGAAGAACTTCACGACCTAAGAACTGGATCAGTATTAAATTCAAAAAGCAAATTACTGCCTTTATCTCCCTTTCTTGACGAAAAGGGCATATTACGTGTTGGAGGTCGCCTACGGGACTCTAATCTACCCTTCAGTCAAAAGCACCCTATTCTTTTGCCGAAAAACAGTCACGTGACTGACATCATTATCCGCGAATCACATATTCAAAATCATCACACGGGGTTGACAGCTACCTTATATAACGTTCGCCAATCCTACTGGCCAATTGACGGAAAGAACACAACGCGAAAAATAATCCGTCAATGTCTAAAATGTTGTCGATTAAATCCTCCTCCGACAAATTATCTAATGGGTAATTTGCCAGCCGCACGAACCGTTCCAACTCGTCCATTCACGAACGTCGGAGTGGATTGTTGCGGTCCGTTTTATATAAAGGAAAGACGGTACCGCAATCGCGCACGGATAAAGATCTATGTCGTAGTCTTTATCTGTTTCTCAAGTAAAGCAGTACATCTAGAAGTAGTTAGCGATATGAGCACCGACGCCTTTTTATCAGCATTTAAACTTTCATTACAAATTTCGTCGGTGCCAATAATGAGATTACCGATCTCCTTCGAACTTTTCAAAAAGACGAAAGGGTTTGCCATTTCCTTACTGACAAGGAAATTACGTGGCATTTTACACCGCCCCTATCAACACACTTTGGAGGTCTTTGGGAGGCTGCCGTCAAGTCTTTCAAGCATCATTTGAAACGCGTTGTCGGCGAAGAATTGTTCACGTTTGAACAATTTTCCACATTTGTCACAGAAATCGAGGCAATCCTGAATTCTCGTCCTTTAACACCTGTTTCTTCCGACCCTAATGACATTGCTGCCCTTACTGCTGGTCACTTTTTAATTGGTTGCGTAATGACGAGCTTACCCGAGGCCGATTACACCACTGTCGCGAGCAATCGGCTGTCAAATTGGCAGCACATCCAGAAGGTGAAGCAAGACTTCTGGACTAGGTGGTCCAAAGAATACATTCACCACCTAAACGTGCGATCTAAATGGACGAAAGGGTCGCACGACATCAAAGAAGGTGCTATCGTCGTCTTGAAGGACGATCACCTTCCACCGTTGCAGTGGAACCTTGGACGTGTCACGAAGACTCATCCTGGCAAGGACGACGTAATCCGGGCAGTAACCGTCCGCACCGCGACCGGATCTTATAAACGCAATGTCAAAAAACTCGCAATTCTTCCGATCGATACCGAAATTCAGGAAATCAAATAATCTCTTTGCACCGCGTTATCACATATAAACGGTTACTTCACCATTATCGTTGTGATACAACATCGTCTTACTATTAATGATATTCCGTTAAGCGTTTACATTTTATTTCCTTTCGTTAATAATATTTGAGATAATTTATATATTAGTCTTAATTCATCTTAATTTTCGAACACAAGTATGTAATTCCTTGCGGTTACTATCTAGTTTGTAACAGCGGTAGTATTTATGCGTTTTTCTTTATCGTTCATTTTTTTTATCATTTACTCTCGTTATACTTAGTCTTTTAACGTTCACTTTGTAATTACGTTCTATTACTTTTCTCATGTCGATTCAACATTTTATTTCGTAATTGTTTTTTTGGTTTTTTTTTTCTCTTATACGCGCCTCATTGTAGATGATTAGTATAGTTCATCGAGCAATAATACGAGTCCTCTTATTGAACTACGCGTGTAGTTCAACGGGGGGAGTATGTTCGATCCCGTGAGAAGGAATGCGCGAAGGTCCTCCTCAAACTCGACATCATAAAATATGCCCTTTTCCGATTTCATGCTGTCCTTCGTTAATTTAGAAGAATGCTAACCCTCGACGTGTCTTACACGACACTCGAAGGTTCGAGCTGAAAGCATTGAAAAAGTGGCAATAAAGTCAATCCGTAGACCCGCTCTTAGAATACGAGGGTCCCGGATTCGGACACTTGTGGGCCTGCTGTTTAACTTCAGCGACAGCGGCCAAGGTCTCGCATCCCTTGCACCGCACGTGCAACCACTTGGGTTATTTTTTTATAGTTGCTTTCTCGAGGCACCCTTGGACCGCGAGCTCCGAGGATTCGTACGTACCCTTGGCCGACCGTCCGCAGGCCAAGGGCCATAAACCCGCGGTGGTCCACTCAGGCCCAATTCGCTACGCTGCTCGGAGGTGACGTCACCCGGGAATTCCGGCAATTTTCCGATGTTGACTTGAGGGTGGGGTCTTCTTACTCCGCCGAGGAGAGATGTCCGGGAAGTTCCTCCTCCCTCAAGTCAACCAGCGAATGGGGTTGCGTTTTCCCCCAAACGGGGCCTTATCGAGGCATACGCGAGGTGACGACGAAACTCACCCCGCAGCAGCGAGACAGAATCATTTTTTCGTTCAACTCGTAGAAATCGAACCGTAGTTAATATCCAGTTGTCGTTTCTCTCCAGCTATCGGCAATAGAGTAGACATTTACGAAGACATTATCGTCGACACTAGCTTACCGCTACTGTCACTGTTCCAAACAAACTAATCGGCCAAGGTTAATTCGGCGGTCGATCGGCTGTGTAAAATAATTTAAGTGTTAAAATAAATCGCTTATTATTGTTTATCGAACATTGATTATTTACCGGCCTCACGATTATTCAGGGGACATTGAAAGCCAAGATGTACGCGGAATCACCAACAACACCACACGACATAAAGCAATGAATTATTGTAGCATGTGCCTCAATAAATTCTGACATTATTCAACTTGCGCTTCGCGAGCCCGAGGTAAAACCCGCTGTATCATAAAACCTCCACGGTCACACCTAGCATTCCTAAAAAGTGCACCTCGAGCACAAGGTATGGAAGGGGTAATCAGGCCCAAGAGAGATACCTGATTGGACAGCGATTGTCATCGACGCTGTCCAGTTAGCGAATTTTTCCGTCAAGTGCACGCCCTGCGGAGTTTTCCTTAACACGTTGAATGCCACGGGGGTCACCGGTGACTGGCACTCAACTTGGCGGGGGCGACATGGGGGCCACCGGTGACCGGCGCGACGCGGCCAGATTCATAGAAATATATATAATTTAAGCAAATATCAATACTTATAAATTTTTATTATTACCATCGTTAATGCAATAGTGTGAAGAAATGAATGCAGTATAAAACATCTAAAAAAAGTTTTATTTACACATGAAATATACATTTATTATCCGCGCATATTACGATGTGTGGTATTAAAGCATTTCAAACAAAGAAATGGTGAACCACCACAGTCTTCAGAAAAAACAATATGAGTGCGCTGGTGTGCGATTTCTAAAAATCAGTGAGTCGTGATAATTTCCGATTACATTTTTGATCACTTATTTTTAGAAGTAACGCGAAATCGCACTCCAGCGTCACGGGGGTCACCGGTGACCCCCGGCGCAATTACCACGTCAAACATCGTTATGAACTGTAACTTATCCGGTGCAGATGATACTTCAATATCATATGTATCGTATAATAGAAAATTCATCGTGGCTCCACGGGCAATCTCTGTCAAACTGGCGTGGCATTCAACGTGTTAAGGATCGCGGAAAACGCAGAAGGCAGAAGCTCCTGAGACGCGTTCAGATTCAAGCCACTCTCCACTAAATAAAGTATATAGAAGTTTCTTCAAGTACATCCGTAAGACAGATATAAATTGTTTATCGGGCCGTATGAACAGTTAAAGGTACATCGAATTAATGGATGAATAATTGGAAAAATACGCCGAACGCATAACACGGAAAATTTGGATTTTCCAACAAGATTGTTGGAATTTAATGATACTATAGCGTCTTTGGTATAAGGGTTTAGGCGTAAGGGGCGGTCTTACCCAAGAACGGAAGGGTCCAGGCGGGGGCATAAAGTCAGAACCGTCGTAAATCCGGTAGAAGCAGCTATCCTGAGCAGATCGCAACCTTGTACAGTTTTCACTATTTACATACAGTCGGTGTGAAAAGTATTCGTACACCTTTTAAAAACGAATAACTTTTTCAAAATTCGACCCAACAGCTTGAGTTTTTTTGAGACGTTAGAAGGATTAGTTTACTAGCTAATATGTATATAATTTTTTTTTATTGTTATTGGTCGTAATTGCGAACGAAAAAGTATAGGTCACGATTTTTAAATTTTTTATCTGTGCCTTTAGTGAAAATTTATAAGGTGTATTTGGTAGGTATTAGTAAGTTATATACATGTACAAAGTTTCATCGAAATCGATCGAGGTTGTTACGAAATATAAATGATTGAAAATAGCAAAAATTGTAAGAATCCGCGATTTAAATGATTCGAAAACCCTAAATTCAAAGATTTTTACATGTTACAATGCCCATAGCTTTTTTATGCGTCAACCGATTTCAATGAAACTTTGTACATGTATATAACTTACTTATACCTATCAAATGCACCTTATAAATTTTCACTAAAGGCACAGATAAAAAATTTAAAAATCGTGACCTATACTTTTTCTTTCGCAATTACGACTAATAACAATAAAAAAAAAATTATATACATATTAGCAAGTAAACTAATCCTTCTAACGTCTCAAAAAAACTCAAGCTGTTGGGTCGAATTTTGAAAAAGTTATTCGTCTTTGAAAGGTGTACGAATACTTTTCACACCGACTGTATACATTAAATACAGGATATGCAGAAACACTATGTCGTTATTTAGAACAACGTCTTTATAATACTAATAATGTATATACGGTATAAAGTGTGGTTTATTAAAATAACGTATCCATTGTCACGTCGGCCGGCAATTCGTCCTCGTCAGAAGGACGAGAACGCTGGCGACACCGGGTTTTTACAGGCCCGAAGGCCGGGCCGCGTTCGGCCGCACGAAACACGGTCCACCCGGGACAAAAGTTGTTCGCCGGTTCGTCGTCCCTCAGAGTCCTCGCCGAGATATTCGGCCGCCAGGCACCGAGGTGCCACGCGAAGCTTCTACAGCTGCGAGTACTCTGAGAAACGTTCGAACGAGCCGGCGACAACCGATAATTGCCCGAGATGTTTTCGCGAACGGGCACAGGGGACTACGCGGGGCGAACACGAGGTGTTCCCCGCGGCGGGAAGGTTTCTCACGAAAGAACTATGCTCCAGGTTGCGGCTAACAATACTTTATTTTCTGCGAGGTAACAATCGCACTGCCGGCAGCGACCGGCAGCGTTTTGAGGTTAGCCGGCGTGTGATAGGCACGACGGTCCCTGGCGATCGGCGATTCCTCGGTGCTCCGGCAGCGGTGCCCGATGATTGGTGGCTTTCCCGCGGCGGCGATCGACGCGAGCTACTCCGGCAACTGATCAGGTTGTCTTCGGGATGAGGCGACGGCGAGGTTGCGGAAGTTCCTGATTCGGTGCTGCTCGTCCTCGTCGGCGCCTCCCGGCTGTTTCTCCTGGGCCGCCTCGTCCTTGGTGCAGGAGTTTCGCCGACGCCGCTCGTTCTTCCGTTCTTTCGGCAGAAAGGGTGCCTCGCCCCTTCATGGCAAGAGGTGGGGGTTGTCGGTAGCATTCGCTCACCAGATCCCGACCACCTTCAATTAGTTCAGGGAGGCCACCGTGGGGTTGCTAGTGGGCATGCACTAGTCCCACATAACCCCGCTGCCCCCTCCCCCACGGTGGCGGGGTATGCGTAAAGGCCGTCGCACACTAGGACGCACCAGCACCGCCTCAGCACCGGCACGGCATCGCGCGCCGGCCACGTTTTGGTGCTGTTAGCCGCACACTAGGACGCACCAGCACCGCCTCAGCACTGCGCGCCGCACAATATACCGTCAATTAAACCACTAAATACAGTTGCAATTGTACCGTGTTTAGTGTCATTTTAATCGGAAAAATGCCACCAATAAATTGGCGAAAGTCTCAATAAAAAATAATGAAAAATAAATAAGTTTTGTAATTCGATTAGTAGTGGTTCACATCGATATACCCAATCCGGCCGTGTTTATTGCACTACCCGGCAACCGCGGCAGCTCGAGGCTCGAGCTTCTTGGCACCCCGCGGGGTAAGTCACCCGGGGATGGGGATAGGGGAACGGTCTAACAAGGGAGGTTAGTAATAATAATCGTAACTCGCCAATTTTAATGAAATTTTGGTACGATATAGAACTCAAAAAAATATTTCACGCGTATTTTTTTTATAGTTGTCGACATTCATATTAAGGGGATGGAAGTAGGCCTCAAAGTTGGGTGGAAAAATCCATTTTATTCAATATCTCCGAAAGTATTAGGCCTAGACGAAAATTTCAAAATCCAATTTGTGCGTCTTTGAATGGCGAATCTCTTCGTCTAAACTGATTAAAAAAATAAATAACTTGTTTAAAAAATATATTACAATCATTCCCCGGAACAAAGGGCGCTGATTCGACGAATTGCATCAGTTGCAGATAATCATTATCAATGATAGACATTATTTTTGCTGGCAAATAACCATTGTAAATGACGACAATTCTTCTTGGTCATAAGGAACCGTTATCGACGATGGAAATAATTTTTAGCTGTTAGCGACCATTGTCGAGGACAGAAATTTTTTTTGTCTACTAATAACCATTATCAATTTATGCGCGAGTCAGAATAGATCGAAATCGAAATTATGTTTGTGGATATATCCGCAGTAGCACGTTAATATGGAAAACAAAAGAAACGGCACGGATGCCTCGAAAATTTTCTTTTCGTCCCACTTGTAAGATCTTTTTTCTTTTCGTCCCTTTCTTAAAATAATAAACGATTGTAAGAAGCGTTAAAGCTCGCCGCTCGAAACTAACTGTGCCCAAACCCCGGTAATCCGCAATAATCAAATTACGACAGCGTGCCAATTATCGACATAGGACTCTGAAGAAGTCAACGAAGTCACCCCGTCATAAAGCAATAAAAACTCGACCGAACGTATCAACCAGCAGTCCGGAATGATTTTACATCTCCTTATTACCCAAAATTATTCGTCCTTTTTGTTTCCATGGTAGCATATACCTACAAAATATCCTAGTAGAACTAATTTTATATTTCAGCTTATACAGAAGGATGGTCCACCAGATGTTACCACCTCGATTTTCGTCATTATTATTAATTGTAGCGAAGATATGCATCTCTCAAAACCATGCAACCTTATATAAACATTCGTCGAAACGAATAATAACAATGACGAAAATCGAGGTGGTAATGTCTGGTGAACCACCCTGCATTTACAGTCCGTCGCACGCTCAGAACTTTTCAGAGCAGATCTGGAAAAAATTTCGAGAAAAAACATTTAAAATACTATGTTTAATAGTATACTTTAATGTGGTTAAAATAAAATACTACTTCAAGTAGAACGAAAAATTGCGGCAAATAAAATATTTTTATTTCGATAACCAGATACATAACATAAAATATTTTAATGTTGTATTTCAAATGCAGTGACTCCCATTAATATTCGGACGCAATTAAAGAAACGATAGAGGGGATGGTAGGGAAGGGTGCCGCGCCTTGAAGAAGACAGAAACGTTTGGTCTGGATATAACAATTGAAATATATTTACATAAAACAAGACAATGTTTTACATAAAAACTTAAATTAAAAAACGCAAAACTATACAACAATTGCAATCTAAGCGCTTACATTCGAAAACGCCACATAATATACATACTTTTTTTTTTTTTTTTTTTCTTTTTAATTTTTTTATAAAGGAGAGGGAAAATGCATTTACGCACTAACCCCCCCGGCCTATCGCCGGGGGGAGTGTGGGACTCGACCGGTCTGAAGGACCGGCAATACCCACTAAAACCCCTCCCTTACTACTCACATTCTTGGCATTCCACATAATATACATACAATTAGCTAAATTCTACAACAACTACATAATCTAAGCACAAACACTCGAAAACCTCACACAACATACATACAATTTGCTAAATTCTACAACTACAATCTAACAATAAGCACTAACACTCGAAAAAGTCACATAATACACATACTGTATGTTAAACTGCACAATAACTATAATCAAAGCACTCACTTCACACAACTTAAAAAATCACGAAATATAAATGAAAACACAGAATGTTATGTTATAAGCACTAATCACACGTTGCGTTGCCATTCCACGGCGCCAGGAGCTGACATAAAATAGTTCTTAAAATGGTCCCGCACTGCGAACGCGGAGTTCGGCGCGCCTCCTCCCTGGCGCTGGAGAGGGCTGAGCCCACCACTCGCTCCTTCGCGTTCTTCCTGACGATTGGATTGTCCAGCGTTGGAGGCCGCTGTGGTCCTAATAAAATTGTGGAGCACGCATGTGCTCAGCACAATTAAATTGGCAAAATCTGGATTGACATTCAGTCGCCTGTCGTAAATTCGGAATTTCTGCGACAGGATCCCGAATGCGTTCTCCACGACTCTCCTTGCCCGTGATAGCCGGTAATTGAAAATCCGTTTGTCCTGGTTGTCCCCCAATGCGCCTGGAAACGGCCTAAGGAGGTACTCCTTCAGCGGGAACGCCTCGTCCGCAACAACGACGTACGGCATTTTCAGCTCCGTACCAGGCAGCGGTGTTTCATCGGGAACATTGATCCTGGATGTAGCCAGGGCTCTCCCTAGGGTTGAGTTAGCGAAGATACCGCCGTCGCTGTTTTTCCCATATGCGCCAACATCCACAGCAATAAAATTATAATTTGCGTCGACCAAGGCCAGCAGCACTACAGAAAAAGTTTTTTTGTAGTTAAAATAGAGAGAGCCGCTGTTTCGTGGAGCCTTGATCGTCACATGCTTTCCGTCCAGTGCCCCCAGACAATTGGGAAAATTCCAATTCTGCCAGAAATCGGCAGCAATCGTCTCCCATTCGTCCCTCGTCGGAATCGGCATAAGCTGCTTCATCATCTCGTCGACTATGCTGCGGCAGACATCATTCACGACGCCTCTGACTGTCGACTCTCCCAGCCGATAGCTGAAGCCAATCGTCCGGAAGCTATCTCCAGTCGATAAAAATCTGCAAAAAAATCAATGTAATTAATAAATTACTGCTACTTATTGTTTATCCGGACTTGGAATCTAAGAAAATTATGCAAGGCGTACATATTTACGAACCTTAAACAAACTGCTAATTTCTCGTTTGGCGTGATGGCCTCCCGAAATGTTGTGTTTTGCTTTGTCAAGCTGTCCTGGATCCTCCCCAGTAAATTGTGGTATTGTACTGACGACATCCTGAAGTACTGTTGGAATTTTTCCTCATCCCTCATGAGTTGGCCAAATAAAGTATGGAACTCGCCCATCGTTGATCGACACCGCAAAGTTTGGTGTACCCAATATCTCCTCGTGCTGTTGCTCGTAGTTTGCTCGTCCTCGTCCAGAAGCAGGGCGATTGCAGCCAGTTCAGCGTTGCTGAAGTTATTCCTCCTGTCGGTCATCTTGTTGCTGGTAATCAAAGGTTATGAAAGGTCAGGTTGCTGAAAGCAAAAGGTTTCAGAAACAACTGACTGCTGATGAGTGACGTCGGGAAAAGGTAAGCTCGGTATGGGCGGTAGTTTGACCGTTGGACAAGCTGATTCGTCCATTTGAATTAGCGGGAACTGGTGGGGGGCCGGTGGCTAACGGTAACCGGTTGAATTGCGGTATGGAAAGGGAAAACAAACCAAACTATGATTACTCGCAGGGGATGGTAGTGGAGGGCGCCGCGCCTTGAAAAAAGCAGAAAAGCTTGGTCTTGGTATAACAATTAAAATATATTTACATAAAACAAGACAATGTTTTACATAAAAACTTAAATTAAAAAACGGAACGAGATATATAAACTACATGCTAAACTATACAATAACTACAATCTAAGAACTTACAAACGAAAACGCAAATACAATATACATACTATCAACTAAATTATGCTATAACTATTACCTATACGCTGAAGGAGATTGCTCAGTGTGTTCGCCGCTGGGCAACTCGCCTCTGTCCCGCATCTCCCTCAGCTCCATATCGGTGATCATAGAAAATATCTCCCTCTTCATCAGTGTGATGTGGTATGGTGTGAATTTTTTCATCGAGCTTGCGACGCTCTGGCAGAAATGATCCACATGATCCAATTCCTGGTTCTCCCTCGTATCCAACAAATAGTTCATAACAGAGGCGGCAGCGCTCTGCTTGTCCGTCGTTTTCCTTTTCTTCGCCGGCACTGGGTTATCGGTTGGGAGATCTTCTGCTACTTCTGCTACATCATCCGACATTGTACATTGACTATTATTAATCATTGTGGTGGGTGTTGCTGCGTCCACCCTCTCGGCTGCCCATTCGCTACTTCTGTCTGCGCTCAGACTGCTCAGTCCAGACTCCAGCACCACATCTACACTTGTCAAAGTTGGCCGTTCTTTGTAGAACCGGCTCAAAAATGACATTTGACTTTCGTATCTCCATTTCCGCTGCGTTTCGGCAGCCTGGCCGCTTTTTGTATTAGTCCTTTTCAGCGATCGCCTGTACGCCTCCCGCAAGTTCGTCCACGACTTCTTGAGAACGGCTTCTAACAAGAAATAAAAAAGATTAATTTAATAAATTAATTTTTGTACGGTTATTTAGGGATAGGAGACAACTTTCACGACAATTGCTTGTAGTTATCGATTGGGTGAATCTACAGTGAGAAGCAGTGCAATAGATGTATGTAATAGTATGTTATAGTTACCTGGTTCTTTCATTTTCTCGGCTATTTCACGCCAAGCTCTAGCTTTTGCCTTCGCATCGCTGTATTGGTGGTGGCTGAGGTCGTACAGGAGCGGCTGCTGCTGTACCAACTCGATCAATTTCTCGGCGTCCATTATCGTCGTCTTTCAATATTTGATCTTCGAGGTTTCTAGAACGACTGATTTTCCACTCTTCCGTCCGGACTATAAGTACTCGAAATTTGAAAAAGACAAGCAATAGCCAAGCAATATAATCGAAAACTGTGTAGGGAAGGAATGTGGGGGTTAGCAGATGTTGGATACGGCGAAAAGAACTGTATTTGCTTTTAACGTAGTATCTTTTAAGAAATTCGCAAGCGCGATTTTTACGGTTTAAGCCGACGGGTTATTGGCGCTGCAGAAAAATAATTGAGCCCCCAAAATAACCTATTGGAACAAACGTCTCATAAACGCTTTCAGTCCAGAACCAGGTACTAGCCACCGTTAAAATTTTCGGTCATTACAACAAACAAGCCTGCACCGAAACAGGAATAAAGACCGGTACTTTTTCGGTTTTTCCAATCTAAAGAATGCTCCAAATGAAAAGAATGCGAATGCCACTTAACTTAACGCCGTCAAGCAGCACAGTCACCTAAATTAGTTTAGTATGAACAGTATACGTTTGCTCCGTCGTCAACCGGTCAATCCGTCATAAAAGTTCCTCGCTTGGCTGTTCCTTCGCATTTTCCTCTGTCACATTAATAAAATTTTATGCCGTCCTGATGATGTGCCGACGCGAAGGAACAGCCAAGCGAGGAACTTTTATGACGGATTGACCGGTTGACGACGGAGCAAACGTATACTGTTCATACTAAACTAATTTAGGTGACTGTGCTGCTTGACGGCGTTAAGTTAAGTAGCATTCGCATTCTTTTCATTTGGAGCATTCTTTAGATTGGAAAAACCGAAAAAGTACCGGTCTTTATTCCTGTTTCGGTGCAGGCTTGTTTGTTGTAATGACCGAAAATTTTAACGGTGGCTAGTACCTGGTTCTGGACTGAAAGCGTTTATGAGACGTTTGTTCCAATAGGTTATTTTGGGGGCTCAATTATTTTTCTGCAGCGCCAATAACCCGTCGGCTTAAACCGTAAAAATCGCGCTTGCGAATTTCTTAAAAGATACTACGTTAAAAGCAAATACAGTTCTTTTCGCCGTATCCAACATCTGCTAACCCCCACATTCCTTCCCTACACAGTTTTCGATTATATTGCTTGGCTATTGCTTGTCTTTTTCAAATTTCGAGTACTTATAGTCCGGACGGAAGAGTGGAAAATCAGTCGTTCTAGAAACCTCGAAGATCAAATATTGAAAGACGACGATAATGGACGCCGAGAAATTGATCGAGTTGGTACAGCAGCAGCCGCTCCTGTACGACCTCAGCCACCACCAATACAGCGATGCGAAGGCAAAAGCTAGAGCTTGGCGTGAAATAGCCGAGAAAATGAAAGAACCAGGTAACTATAACATACTATTACATACATCTATTGCACTGCTTCTCACTGTAGATTCACCCAATCGATAACTACAAGCAATTGTCGTGAAAGTTGTCTCCTATCCCTAAATAACCGTACAAAAATTAATTTATTAAATTAATCTTTTTTATTTCTTGTTAGAAGCCGTTCTCAAGAAGTCGTGGACGAACTTGCGGGAGGCGTACAGGCGATCGCTGAAAAGGACTAATACAAAAAGCGGCCAGGCTGCCGAAACGCAGCGGAAATGGAGATACGAAAGTCAAATGTCATTTTTGAGCCGGTTCTACAAAGAACGGCCAACTTTGACAAGTGTAGATGTGGTGCTGGAGTCTGGACTGAGCAGTCTGAGCGCAGACAGAAGTAGCGAATGGGCAGCCGAGAGGGTGGACGCAGCAACACCCACCACAATGATTAATAATAGTCAATGTACAATGTCGGATGATGTAGCAGAAGTAGCAGAAGATCTCCCAACCGATAACCCAGTGCCGGCGAAGAAAAGGAAAACGACGGACAAGCAGAGCGCTGCCGCCTCTGTTATGAACTATTTGTTGGATACGAGGGAGAACCAGGAATTGGATCATGTGGATCATTTCTGCCAGAGCGTCGCAAGCTCGATGAAAAAATTCACACCATACCACATCACACTGATGAAGAGGGAGATATTTTCTATGATCACCGATATGGAGCTGAGGGAGATGCGGGACAGAGGCGAGTTGCCCAGCGGCGAACACACTGAGCAATCTCCTTCAGCGTATAGGTAATAGTTATAGCATAATTTAGTTGATAGTATGTATATTGTATTTGCGTTTTCGTTTGTAAGTTCTTAGATTGTAGTTATTGTATAGTTTAGCATGTAGTTTATATATCTCGTTCCGTTTTTTAATTTAAGTTTTTATGTAAAACATTGTCTTGTTTTATGTAAATATATTTTAATTGTTATACCAAGACCAAGCTTTTCTGCTTTTTTCAAGGCGCGGCGCCCTCCACTACCATCCCCTGCGAGTAATCATAGTTTGGTTTGTTTTCCCTTTCCATACCGCAATTCAACCGGTTACCGTTAGCCACCGGCCCCCCACCAGTTCCCGCTAATTCAAATGGACGAATCAGCTTGTCCAACGGTCAAACTACCGCCCATACCGAGCTTACCTTTTCCCGACGTCACTCATCAGCAGTCAGTTGTTTCTGAAACCTTTTGCTTTCAGCAACCTGACCTTTCATAACCTTTGATTACCAGCAACAAGATGACCGACAGGAGGAATAACTTCAGCAACGCTGAACTGGCTGCAATCGCCCTGCTTCTGGACGAGGACGAGCAAACTACGAGCAACAGCACGAGGAGATATTGGGTACACCAAACTTTGCGGTGTCGATCAACGATGGGCGAGTTCCATACTTTATTTGGCCAACTCATGAGGGATGAGGAAAAATTCCAACAGTACTTCAGGATGTCGTCAGTACAATACCACAATTTACTGGGGAGGATCCAGGACAGCTTGACAAAGCAAAACACAACATTTCGGGAGGCCATCACGCCAAACGAGAAATTAGCAGTTTGTTTAAGGTTCGTAAATATGTACGCCTTGCATAATTTTCTTAGATTCCAAGTCCGGATAAACAATAAGTAGCAGTAATTTATTAATTACATTGATTTTTTTGCAGATTTTTATCGACTGGAGATAGCTTCCGGACGATTGGCTTCAGCTATCGGCTGGGAGAGTCGACAGTCAGAGGCGTCGTGAATGATGTCTGCCGCAGCATAGTCGACGAGATGATGAAGCAGCTTATGCCGATTCCGACGAGGGACGAATGGGAGACGATTGCTGCCGATTTCTGGCAGAATTGGAATTTTCCCAATTGTCTGGGGGCACTGGACGGAAAGCATGTGACGATCAAGGCTCCACGAAACAGCGGCTCTCTCTATTTTAACTACAAAAAAACTTTTTCTGTAGTGCTGCTGGCCTTGGTCGACGCAAATTATAATTTTATTGCTGTGGATGTTGGCGCATATGGGAAAAACAGCGACGGCGGTATCTTCGCTAACTCAACCCTAGGGAGAGCCCTGGCTACATCCAGGATCAATGTTCCCGATGAAACACCGCTGCCTGGTACGGAGCTGAAAATGCCGTACGTCGTTGTTGCGGACGAGGCGTTCCCGCTGAAGGAGTACCTCCTTAGGCCGTTTCCAGGCGCATTGGGGGACAACCAGGACAAACGGATTTTCAATTACCGGCTATCACGGGCAAGGAGAGTCGTGGAGAACGCATTCGGGATCCTGTCGCAGAAATTCCGAATTTACGACAGGCGACTGAATGTCAATCCAGATTTTGCCAATTTAATTGTGCTGAGCACATGCGTGCTCCACAATTTTATTAGGACCACAGCGGCCTCCAACGCTGGACAATCCAATCGTCAGGAAGAACGCGAAGGAGCGAGTGGTGGGCTCAGCCCTCTCCAGCGCCAGGGAGGAGGCGCGCCGAACTCCGCGTTCGCAGTGCGGGACCATTTTAAGAACTATTTTATGTCAGCTCCTGGCGCCGTGGAATGGCAACGCAACGTGTGATTAGTGCTTATAACATAACATTCTGTGTTTTCATTTATATTTCGTGATTTTTTAAGTTGTGTGAAGTGAGTGCTTTGATTATAGTTATTGTGCAGTTTAACATACAGTATGTGTATTATGTGACTTTTTCGAGTGTTAGTGCTTATTGTTAGATTGTAGTTGTAGAATTTAGCAAATTGTATGTATGTTGTGTGAGGTTTTCGAGTGTTTGTGCTTAGATTATGTAGTTGTTGTAGAATTTAGCTAATTGTATGTATATTATGTGGAATGCCAAGAATGTGAGTAGTAAGGGAGGGGTTTTAGTGGGTATTGCCGGTCCTTCAGACCGGTCGAGTCCCACACTCCCCCCGGCGATAGGCCGGGGGGGTTAGTGCGTAAATGCATTTTCCCTCTCCTTTATAAAAAAATTAAAAAGAAAAAAAAAAAAAAAAAAAGTATGTATATTATGTGGCGTTTTCGAATGTAAGCGCTTAGATTGCAATTGTTGTATAGTTTTGCGTTTTTTAATTTAAGTTTTTATGTAAAACATTGTCTTGTTTTATGTAAATATATTTCAATTGTTATATCCAGACCAAACGTTTCTGTCTTCTTCAAGGCGCGGCACCCTTCCCTACCATCCCCTCTATCGTTTCTTTAATTGCGTCCGAATATTAATGGGAGTCACTGCATTTGAAATACAACATTAAAATATTTTATGTTATGTATCTGGTTATCGAAATAAAAATATTTTATTTGCCGCAATTTTTCGTTCTACTTGAAGTAGTATTTTATTTTAACCACATTAAAGTATACTATTAAACATAGTATTTTAAATGTTTTTTCTCGAAATTTTTTCCAGATCTGCTCTGAAAAGTTCTGAGCGTGCGACGGACTGTAAATGCAGGGTGGTTCACCAGACATTACCACCTCGATTTTCGTCATTGTTATTATTCGTTTCGACGAATGTTTATATAAGGTTGCATGGTTTTGAGAGATGCATATCTTCGCTACAATTAATAATAATGACGAAAATCGAGGTGGTAACATCTGGTGGACCATCCTTCTGTATAAGCTGAAATATAAAATTAGTTCTACTAGGATATTTTGTAGGTACAGTATTTCATCGATAATTGTCCAAACCACGGGTCCGGCCAGGGACAATTATGTGCGAGGGAAACTATTCTTTGACGTGTGCCGAACGTAGAAATGGAATGAGAACATCGAGGGGCCTCGGTCGCCGAGAAATGTAAACATGATACGGGTCGGGTATATCGGTGTGAGACCACTACTAATCCGATGACAAAACTTCTTTATTTTTCATTATTTTTTTATGGAACTTTCGCCAAAATATTCTTGATATTTTTCTAATGAAATTGATACCAAATATGATATAATTTCGATGATATTTACGTGTGGAATGGACGATGGGAGTTGACGGGACAAGTTGCCTCACCGATGTACTCGACTTGTAAATGTCCATATACATACCTTTATATGATCCGAATTATATCGTGTTTAGTATCATTTTAATCAGAAAAATGCCACAAATATATTGGTGAAAGTCTCATACAAAAATAAGTAATAATAAAAAAGTTTTTTATTGGGATTACATTGTGAGGACGCCGCGGGCCTTTCAACTGTGCCGGCGACTGCGACTCTCCGCGGCTCTTTCTTTCCCATACGCTGTGTTTCCTTGTGCACGAGCCTCCTATCGTCCATTACACACGTAAATATCATCGGAATTATATCATTTTTGGTATCAATTTCATTAGAAAAATATCAAGAATATTTTGGCGAAAGTTCTCCTAGTCTCACACCGATATACCCGACCCGTATCATGTTACAATTCTCGGCGGCATCGGCCTCTCGAGTTTTATGGCCCCTCACGGGGTATACCCCGCAGGAGTGGGGATAGTTCAGGGACATTTATGTGCGAGACATTTGGGACGAATAATTTTGGGTAATAAGGGGATGTAAAATTATTCCGGACTGCTGGTTGATACGTCCGGTCGAGTTTTTATTGCTTTATGACGGGGTGACTTCGTTGACTTCTTCAGAGTCCTATGTCGATAATTGGCACGCTGTCGTAATTTGATTATTGCAGATTACCGGGGTTTGGGCACAGTTAGTTTCGAGCGGCGAGCTTTAACGCTTCTTACAATCGTTTATTATTTTAAGAAAGGGACGAAAAGAAAAAAGATCTTACAAGTCGGACGAAAAGAAAATTTTCGAGGCATCCGTGCCGTTTCTTTTGTTTTCCATATTAACGTGCTACTGCGGATATATCCACAAACATAATTTCGATTTCGATCTATTCTGATTCGCGCATAAATTGATAATGGTCATTAGTAGACAAAAAAAAATTTCTGTCCTCGACAATGGTCGCTAACAGCTAAAAATTATTTCCATCGTCGATAACGGTTCCTTATGACCTTATGAACCTTAGGACCTTATGAAGAATTGTCGTCATTTACAATAGTTATTTGCCAGCAAAAATAATGTCTATCATCGATAGTGATTATCTGCAACTGATGCAATTCATCGAATTGTCAATCAGCGCCCTTTGTTCCGGGGAATGATTGTCTTTAACATTCGCGCATGACACTTCCGTTTTCTTCATCGGAGTTAATAATTATTATATTTTGTTTTACACTTCTGTCTGAACGTTCGTCGCGATAATACGCGCATTTGACATATTGCGTATCATTAATTTCTGTTATTGCGTATTATTAGTTTGCCGACTTCCAGTCCCACCTTGTTCTCTCAGTAATCAGAAAACATACAAATTAATATTTTAGAAAAACTAGATTTTCTGAATAACTTCTGTGAAATTGAACGATTACTGCCTTCTCTAGCATGAAATATGAACTTTTGATAAATGATTATTTTTATTAAATTTTTATAAAAACTTATTTATGATCTTTTTATAACACCTATCGAAAAATTGGCAGTCTGTTCAAGTTATGTACATATAATTTTTTTTATAAATATTTAAAACTTAAGAATTAGTATAATTAATATTGTCATTTTTTGACGAATATACGAAATTGACGAACCAATTCAATTTCTATGCGAGGATACGACTTGTTACGATCATCTATCGAAAACTGTACGAACAGCACATCTAGCACCGGCAAAACATTCTCGCCGAGCATGTCCCTTCTGTCGAGTCGATTCGGAGGCGTGCTGGTGCTGTGCTGTGGCTACACAGTGTGCGCACTCCCATTGAAATACACAGGAGAAAGGCAAACCGTCGGTTGGTACGGTGCTTGTCAGGCGATGGTGCGTCCTAGTGTGCGCACATTTTGCCGAGTCGATACGGAGGCGTGCTGGTGCCGTGCTGCGTCTACTAAGTGTGCGCACTCCCATTGAAATACACAGGAGAAAGGCAAAACGCTGCCGCTGGTGCGGTGCTGGTGCGTCCTAGTGTGCGACGGCCTTAATTCGTTTTCCCCTCGGGGGCGCGCAGTGGCTCAGTGGATGAGACTCGCGACTACGAACTCGTAGTCCCGGGTTCGAATCCCGCCGTCACCTCTGAGATTTTTCTCAAGTGATTCATACTGTAGCCGCCCAGGTGGTTCGGAACCCACCTTAATAAACTGTAGGTCCTATAGCTATAAGTTAGTTATAGATTATAGTTATAAGTTATAGTTATAAGCTATAGTTATAAGCTATATATAAGTCGTCGCTAATGACCAAAGTAGTCGATGCGACGTAAAAACACAATATAACTAACAATATAACTAACTCGTTTTCCCCTCGTTAAAAAAAAAGAGCACTCGGCCGCAAATTGTCAATTAGATTATAAATGTTTAAAATCCGCGGACAACCGCGAGCCCGGCAACTGAACAATATTAAAAAATGATGTTATTGATAAAAGTAAGATCTTCTGCATTAAATGTAGGAACCACGGTCATCCAGCATCATACAAAGGATGCCCAACATTTAAAGAACTCAAGACAGATTTCTAAAGAACATAAATAAAAAAATAGAAATAAATAAGACAATTTTAGGAAATAGTAAAACCATATTCACACAACAAAGAACTCAACCCAATAAAACATATGCACAAAGTCTCCAGAATAGGGAACAAAATACAAAAAGCCAAAACCAACTACACACAAGAACCCAAAACGAAATAATACATATACAAACTAAAAATACAACAATACCACAACACCCAACACAAACAAATACTGAAACAATCATAACCAAACAACAACAAACAGAACACCAATTAGCCGAATTCAAAGAATTCTTTATACAACAAATGTGTAGAATAGAAAATCTAATTACACAAAATTCAGACAACATAGAGAAACTAAGTGATATGTACCATGGACTTGACCCAGACATGAATGAAAGAGACGAAAACATAACAACCACAGGTACACAAAATGGCTAACACAAACAACAGGCATGATAATACACACTATAATCTAATCTCAGCCAAAGGTAACTCAATAGTAACTAACGAAAGAAGACATAACATAAGGCAAATTATAAAACAAAATAATCCAGATTTCTTGTTACTAAATGAAACAAAACTCAAACAACAACACTGCCCTAAATTTAAAAATTATAAAATAATAAGAAACGACAGAAAATCATCAAATAGGAGGAGGAGTGGCTATACTCGTCAAAAACAATATAGAATTCGAACATATAATACCACCGAATATTTTAACCATAATAGAAATAGCTATTTTAAAAATTAAGATAAGTAACAATAACAACCTATTCATTATATCAATGTACGCACCAGGAGTTGAATCAACACAATTTATAAACGAATTAGAATACATAGTAAAATGGCTAGAACTAGAAAAAATAAACAATTTTTACATAATACCAGGCGACCTTAACGCAAAGCATTCAAAATGGAAAACCCCCTACTATAACGGCAGAGGTGTATCTCTTGCAAACTGGCTAGACGATAACAGCATACCATTCAGAATGACTCCAAAAAGTACAAATATACCAACATATTACAGGGGCAACTCATATATTGATGTGGGTCTGATTGATAGGAGAATCAACTTACACAATTTAGATAACACAATAAAAATAATCATTATGGATAGCGATCGTGGAGCAATTAATATACAGTTTATACTTCCAAACAAAGAAGACAGAATAATTTTTAAAACGGCAAACAGCCCACTCATTTACAATAAAACAAAATGGCCAGAATTTAGAAAGGAATTAAACAAGAATTACATCAACAATATACCTGCAAATAGAAACCTAACAAATCAAGACATATACATAGGGCTAGTACTGATTAACGAAGCAATAGAAAGCGCGATCGACAAACACGTACCCAAACAAGTAGAATATAACTCGACTGAAGACTAGAAAACCATCAGTACAAGCCCACGCTATAATAAAGGAAGCAAAGGAATTAATTAAAAAGTGTAAAATTAAAATCAACCAAGAATTCCAATCTTCAGTAAATAAATACTGGGAAAACAAGATTAAAAAGATACCAATAAACTCGCACAAAATGATCCCACAAATGAATCCAATTTTTAGAAAAAAAAAACAAAATAGAAATCCCAAACTTAGAAATAGATTATAAAAACACAAAGATAATTGAAGAAGCAGAAATACCGCTTAACTCAATATATAAAAACGAAAAAAAACGGCTGAACTTTTTCTTGGGAACCCAGAAATTTTCGATTATTATATGTATGTCTTATCTTGTTGATTTCTGCGAGAAAACTTCTATATGGAAGTCCCAGACCGCGGAAAGCACTCGTTTTTAAGTTATGAACATGTAAAGTTGAGTAATTTAACAATAATTAGGAGGTAGTGTATGTCGATTCTGGATCAATGTCAATGACCGTTCGAGGCAGACCTAACCAGGGGCAGGGGGGCTTGCCCCCCCCCTTTGGAGAGGGGATTTGTTTTTGGTGGTCACCGGGCGGTCTTTTTCGGGGCTTACCCCCAGACCTAACCGGGCGGTCTTTTTCGGAGGTCACCCCCAGACCTAACCGGGCGGACTTTTTTCGGGGGTCACCCCCAGACCTAACCGGGGCGGTCTTTTTCGGAGGGTCCGCGGATTTTTTTGAATGTTTCTCGGGAGAGTGACGTCACAAAGGATAGGAGTGGAGGTCGGTGGATTTTTGTGACGTCACAGCGGTATCCTCTCGCGCGCGAACCGCATACTTTAACGATCCAACCGAGAATGATGGAACAGACGCCTCTCAGACCCCGCCCGTTCTTTTCTGCAGTGGTGGAGGGAAACTCTTTTAGTCGTAGTTTCGAACCTACCTGCATACACCGGTTGTGTTCCGGGAATCGAAGATCCTTCTTTCTAAATCTAGCGGTTTTTAAGATGAATCGAAGTTAGGGTTGATTTGAATAAGTTATTGAAGCGAGTTTGAATAATAACAATAATTTATTCAAAATATTTTAGATAGCACATATGAAGTTTACATAAAAAATGATTCCCGATGTTTTTACATATTAGTTAGTTGGATGATATTTACCGCTCGCAGGGGTTTTAGTTCAAACGGTGGGGAGAGGTTGTAGTCAGAGGGATCCTCGTCCTTGATTGGTAAATCCCAAAGTTGTACGCTCGCAGGGGTTTAATTCGAAACGCTGGGGAGAGGTTGAAGACAGAGGGATCCTCGTCCTTCGTTGGTAAATCCCAAAGTATACGCTCGATCCACTGGATTTCACCAATACTTAAAACTGCCCGTTTACTCTTTCGACCAAAAATCAATCCGAACATAAACCTTTCGATAGATGGACTGACTGCTCCAGAAGGGATACCTCTTTTTATAGTTGGATCAATCCTTTGTTCTAGGAGTGGTGGTGCTATAGTGCTTTGTCAGCATCTTCTTTTTTTCCTAGAAATTCTCTATCTTCACATTATCGTCCAGCCTGGGCCCCATTGTTTCACAAGTCGTCTCGGGTATTTATCTTTTGATTTCCGTGCGGGGGCCCAGTGTTGATAATTGAACTTCCTTCGGACCATTCCTCAGTGATGAGCGCATTTTGCAGATATTTTTGTTTGTATATTTTCTCGCATAGTGATTTAATGATTATATTTTGTATTAAGATATATCTCGCAGCATTTCTATTAGCCCAATAAGGCCTTCTGAATTCAAGTGATTTTTAATTAAAAGTAGATCACATGGATTGATGATCTCACGTAATCAGCCGCGAAGTATATCTTATAGACATCCTTAATTCTATCGCTCGTATTTTAATACAATATTAATAATTTTGATGATAACCGAAATACATTAGATATCGTCGCTGGGTGGACCACCGGACGTGACATTACTTATTTTCATTGTTACATCTATCTTTTTTGTAGCATTACATCTAGGCCTAAAGCTAACAATTCAGTGTCGATCAACGAATTGCGGTCAAAATTGTCATGTTCTGCAATGGCTGTTGCAAAATCATCGATAACATTAGATATTATTTGCATAAACTTACAATATTTAGTTTGTACACAGTATAGATTCTCAGATAGCGAAGAGTGCATGTGATCGATACAAAATTCTAAATCAAACAATCTTCGCATCGTTTTCTGAGCAATCTGTATGCACTTAGTTGAATTTGATAATTTTGCAAGCTTTAGATCGTCGTTTAGTTGACAGAATTCTACAGTTATATCACCAACATGCACCGCATCCCCTGAGCAGGTAATGTTCCGCAGAATGTCTTCTCTCTTTCGTAGAAGATCTTTCCAGGTAGCCATAGACAATTGAATTTCATTGCCGTGATTGTCTCCTATAGCCAACTCGACGTGACAGCAACCACCAATTCTCACTCCAATGTCAAGGTATTTGTAGAATGTATTCGTCAAGGGATATCGCCTGCCCAATATACGCACCGCGCGCACGATCCTCTGTTCCGAATTCTCAGCGCTGATAAGAAATGAAACAATTAGGAAAGACAATTTTTTTTTCAGTTGCAAAGAAACAATACTGAATAGCATTTTTAGCGGTTGTCGGAGTACTTACTGTGTGTGTAATTGCGGAGGATTGAACTCATTATTCTGCAGCGTTGCGCGAGAGTTGACGGTTGCGGACCACATAGTTGATACTTTGTCGATCTAACCAACAATGGCGTTTTATAGCCTCTCCCTACCCCCCCTTCTTTCCAGTTTTTGAAAAGTGCAAACACAGCAAGGAATCTCGGCACATGGAAAACACATCCCGTGAAATATGGTACCAAAAATTCTTAGAAATAAGTTTGCCGAGTAATCAATTTTTTGTAATGTTATACCGCAAACTGCGCATTGTGCCGGTAACATAGCAAATATATCGGGTGAAATAGTATACCATTTTAAGAAATAAGGAAAAACTTTGTTAAATAATATACTTTACACAGTTTAAATACATTTTCGACGGCACATACGCCAGTATGGAATGCACATCTATGCAGCCCCTTTTGCAACATCGACAATCTTGGAACATCCTCTAGATCCACATCAAGAGCCTCGATTCCAGTTATTTTCCATAGCCATTTTTTCTTTTCCAATCCCTTGACAATGACCTGCTGCGTATTTTCCAGAGCTAGTTTCACGCAGCTTCCAGCTTCTTTGTATGGAACATATCCGTCCATCCAGCCGATTCCATGATGTTTTCTCGTTAACCATCGAACAAGACGTGCTTCGGTAGCAGCGAGTCGGTGGAACCCAAATGGTGGTTCGAATATCCAGTGCAATAGTTTATTTCCATCCCGTAAAATGGCTGCTTCTTGTACAATGAATTCGTTTGACTCGGTCTTTAGCCTTGTAGATCGACAAATGTTACATGAGCCATCGCCGCTTGTTAAAGTATTCTGCACACTACGTTGGTCAACGGGCTGTACTCGACTATACGATCATGTATAATCAAGCAGTATGCAGCTGTGTTGGCTGGCACATTATCTCTGCACTCGAAATCTATGCGGACATCAATTGTAGCATTTTTAACAGACTCGGTTTGACGAGAGCAGTTTATGACCACAAATGGGCCACGCGATGAGAACTCTAATTCGTCCAATAGTGGCTCACTGTATCGATCACCATAGTATGAGTTTTGAAATTTTGCATACATATCGTAAAGTACCGCATACTTCATTTTTTCAAAGTCCTAGTTTAGGTCATCGTATGGGTATGATTCCGAATTTAGGAACAACCGTATGTTTGACAGTTTACAATCGTCGAATTGATTAGCACTCTTATGCAATTGATTCTTCCTATCATTCTGCAATGCGAATATGACGAAGCGAGGTTTTTCCAGTTGTGTGACAGTCTTGATGGCCCACGTATGCATCGTAGTTGTTTGTAAATGTGGATATTCGTATAGATCCCAAGAGCGAAAACTCATAGGTATCATTTGTCCTCTCTCGAGAATGCGTAGTAACGACAATTAGGTTACTTCTTCCAGACTTATGTACGGCATACGCCACTGAACTTTGAATAATTCGATTTTAGGTCTTAAAGTTTCAGGACCAATCAACGCGTTTAGATCGTTTCGAGATCGAATTAAGACCAACTCTTGAGGCACGTTAACGGTAATCTTGTTATAATCTTCACCGAAGCCAAATAGCATATTGAATGGTATGCAGAAATTGAAATCTGCGCCATCCAGTTTACGATATCAGCCTGCGGAAGCCAATGCTTTACTTTTTCTGGGGGAGATGGAGACGTGTGTTTTTAACGCAGTCGTTATTCCAGGATTTCTACAGCGATCTATTTCAACGCCATTCAGTTCATATCGAATTTCATCGAACATGGAAGCAGCGCAATTGGTATCGAGAGTACTATTGTCGCTTGTTCCTTGAGGTGGAGCCTCTGCTAAAATGACTTTTCCTTCAATGTACAAGAAACTCTCGCACGGTAGCGTATACAGATCCTGCTGATGTATCGGTATGCTTATTTCATCACTATTTCCGAGAGTAGTATTTGCATAGGGATTATGTGTGTGCACTTCTATCTTAGTTATACGATAATCAGAGATTGGTGTATTGCCAATGGTCAGAATGTCAGACATTATTGCTTCACAACAAATCCCAACGATTGTAGAAAACGTATGTTCTGCAAACTCAGGTTCTTCCTCACGATTTCTTCCCCGTGATTTCTTCTCCACGAAAATCAATCAGACGATTGTTTTGGTCCATAAGACGTATTTCTAAATCATCTATTCTTCGCACGACGATCGGAAGATAAATGACTCGCGGCAACGTTTCTAAGATCCTATATCCAGGAGGAACCCTAGGTGAAAATTCGTGATTAATGTGTACAGGTTTGTCATTACTGTATGAACCAGCTGTTATGCTGCATTCCACTCTGATCATGTTGATGCTTATGATGTTCACAGGAACGTTAGACTCATGCCACATTTTACGTGGGAGAATACGGTTTGCAGAAAATCCAAGTAGCGATCCTATGTTATTAGGTTTCTCAAAATTAATCTTATAGGAGCAGTATATTTCACTCTTCATCGTATTATTGTTAGCACGTATGACGAGAGGGTATTCATCGTTCCCCGAATCATGCCTGTTGGGATATCTTCGCAGTATTTCCCGTTTCAAGTACTTATCGATTGCATCCAGTTCGTAAGATCCTTCGGGAATGACAATTTCTTCGTCATTTTCACCAAAATAAAATTTATTGTTGCGAGCATCGACGTTCGCTATCGTGTTAAACGTTTCAAAATCCACGAGACCTAGTTCGTATTCATGACCACTCAAATCTATCGCGGGAAAGTATTGGACTGCGAGCATGCTGCTCTTACCCGTTAACGTCAGTGTCAACGACGAGGACGTCATGTTTATGCGAAAGGGGTAAAGAATGTAATGAAATTGTACTTGTCGGTAATGTACATTTATAATGAGTTTTCCTCGAGAAATTTTACACACAGTTGCCCGCATATGGTTTGATCGAAATTTTGAAAACGTGCATGATTGTAAGTAATTGTTGCGGATGATCCAAAGTATGCAATAAGTTCCACAGGTGGACGTAGATTACCAAAGCTATCAAAATATTTTACGGTACGATTGCGTTTCACGTATGCGACCCAATGTGTTCCCGGACCGATACTATCGTCCAAGTTTACTATACCGCTCTCATTTACATTTGCTCTCGCCGGAAGACTATCGCGCATGTATACTCCGCGAAAATATGGTATATTCTTTCTGCCTATATCCTCAAGCTGAACATTTGTCATCGGCTGTGTCCCTAGTTTTTCATGGATTGAACTTTTTTTTTTCCTTAAACCGGTACCCTTCTTGTAGGGTGCGAGATAAATTCCGCGACCTTCCATAGCATGGTTATGACGTTGCAATTCCTCCAACTGTTTTCGCGCAGCCTTGGCATCGTTCACAGCCTTCGCTACGCCAGCAGCACCGCCCGTCAACGCCCCTATAGCTGACAATGCAGGTAAGAGGAACGGTAGGAAACCACCTCGCTTTGCTATCGGTAGAACTCGCGTCTTCTTCTTCTTACCACTGTCCTTTTTTTTTCTTGAGCCCCATCCCAAGCTTCGACTTAGCTTTCATCGCAGCCCAAACAGCTGTCGCAACAGTCTTCTCGCCTAACGTAGCGTCCTTCGCAGTTATGCGTTGACGTGCTCGATCAGCTAAAATTTGATCTGCCTTGTGACGATTCGTCAAATCTTTGTTTTGAGAGTATGCAATGTCGTGTTCTCTACAGGCCGAGTCTAATGGATTTATGCCACGATCGCCGCGAGCCAAGCGTTCCTGCAAACGTGTGCCGGGTCCACAAAATTGATATCCTGGTATATGTAACTCAAACGGCAATTTATTTATTAGGGTATTTAGAAGTCCTGCTCCATGCCGCCGTATGCGCGAGTAACGATCCTTTTTCATAGGTGGTCCGTCAATGTGTCGCCAGTACGAAAGTCATTTATGGACTGATTGATATCTCTGGATCGCGTTTGTATAAATATTTCCCATACCCCGCTTATATGTTATTGTTGCAACAGCTGCGATGCAGTTCGTAAGGCAGCCTGTGAAAATTCGAGTGTTTTCAGACAGAAAGTTTGATAATATTATGCATCATGTTCTGAGACATGGACCATTATTACCTAACACTGTACGCGGTATAGTGTGTGGCCCTTCCAATTGTGGGAAAACTAATGTTGTCATTAGCTTGTTGGAAAGCCCTAATGGTATGCGATTCGAAAACGTGTATGTATATTCAAAATCGCTGCAACAGCCAAAATACCAATATTTGGAAAAGCTGCTCTCATCCGTAGAGAATGTTGGCTACTTTCCTTTTTCAAACAATAGCGACGTCGTTCCACCTAATGAAGCTCTACCAAATTCTATATTTATATTTGATGATGTGGCGTGCGATAAGCAGGATGTGATTAGAGAGTACTTTTCCATGGGTAGACATTCAAAAGTGGACAGTCTGTATCTATGCCAATCGTATGCAAGAATTCCAAAGCACCTGATTCGCGATAATACCAATCTCTTACTACTATTGTTACGTCTCACGCGGGGTCCGCGAAGACGTTACGTTTTTACGCGTGCGAATTTATTTTGATGTTTACGGTTCGTTGCGACGTAGGACGAGTTACGTCGTTCCGTCGTCAGAGAGAGAATGTCGGGATGGGATCCCCGGTCGGCTGGACCTAGTCCGCCTGGGCTGTGAATTGGAGTACGCACACGCAAACGGCTGGACCAAGTCCGCCAAGATTGTGGGTGGGTACGGTAGGTCGAACGGCTGGACCCAGTCCGCCTAGTTCGAGGAAAATTGGGGACTTCACAAACGGCTAGACCTAGTCCGCCAAGATTGTGGTAGGTGAGGGAACTCGAACGGCTAGACCCAGTCCGCCTAGTTCGAGGGAAATTGAAGGACGCACAAACGGCTGGACTCAGTCCGCCAGGAATGTGGTAGTGGGGGAGCTCGAGAGGCTAGATCCAGTCCGCCGTGCTCGAACGTGTAGGTATAGGACAGGGGTGAAAAAGTGGTTGGCGACTCCTCTCACGACTAAGGTTCTTGATACACGCACGTTCGCACACGCAAATGAATTTATTCTGTGCTGGTCCGCACGCAGCAATATCGACGTATAAGGGGATTAGGAAGGAGGTGGTGTATCCTCTCAGTTTGAGTTCCAGAACTACAAATAGTTCAAAGTGCTCTCGGAATGATGGAAGTAGGTAAATGGTTAAAAGGTTGGATTGAGGAAAGTGAACGCGAACAGTCGTTGCACTGGATGGTGCACCGGAGAATTCTGACTTCAGACTTCAGCTGACTCGTGACTTCGACTGACTTCTGACTTCGACTGACTTCGACTGACTCCGACTGATTTCTGAATTCAACTGACTCCTGACTTCGACTGGTTTCGACTGACTCCTGAATTCAACTGACTCCTGACTTCGACTGCTTTCGACTGATTCCTGAATTCAACTGACTTCGTAGGTGTCCAGCTGCTTCCCTTATAGTCCAACGTTGGTGGAAGGGGGTAGTCCCAATCACATGTCAAGTTGTTCCAGTGGAAGGGGTAGTGGATCGCTAGAGGTGGATCGACGTTCCTGCGTCTAAGTCCTTTATCGTATTTTGTGAAATAATTCTGTTCTGAGACTATGTCCTTATCGTATTTCGTGAAATAATTCTGTTCTGAGACTATGTCCTTTATCGTATTTCGTGAAATAATTCAGTTCTCAGACTATGTCCTTATCGTATTTCGTGAAATAATTCTGTTCTCAGACTATGTCCTTATCGTATTTCGTGAGATAATTCAGGTGCAGGAATGGTGTTGTCGGTTCGAACTGTCGACTACTAATGATCGATTTGATCCGCTGTCTCGATGATTTCGACTTCTGGTGGGGGTTGCGACGTAGTAGGTTCACTAGACTGGAACGGACCGTATCAATAGGGAAACGGTCCCTTGAAACTTTATTCTTGTGAGATTTGAAATAGTGGCGTATGAATGAGGGGCAGGCCCCTTGAAAATATACCACAGGAACGGCCTGGGCTTGCAAGAGCAGGACGGACTGTGGTGACGAACGTCACACTATTCAAACAGGACAACATGAATTTACGCCATGGGTATGACGATCACGTAAATACCTATATGACGTTTGGACAATTTAACGAACTGTGTGCAAAATGTTGGCAACAAAACTATGGATTTGTGGTTATAGACAAGGATATTCCTATGCATAGAGGTCGCCATCGACGAGGATTTAATGACTATGTCGTATTATAACTACATCATTTGACTGTCAATCTGTGACGAGATTGAACGGATATCGAACGGCATCGAACGGACATCGAACGGGTGTCGAACAACATCGAACGGATAGCGAACGGGCATCGAACGTACACGTTCGACGTCAACCGAATATCGAACGGATATCAAACGGGTGTCGAACGGCATGGAACGGGTGTCGAACGACTATCGAATGGGTATCGAACGTGCATGTTCGACGTCGAACGGATGTAGAACGGGGTGTTGAACGTACGCGTTTAACGTGGAACGGGGTGTTGAACGTACACGTTTAACGTAGAACGGGTGTAGAACGGGGTGTTGAACGTACGCGTTTAACGTAGAACGGGTGTAGAACGGCGTGTTGAACGTAATCGTTCAACGTGGAACGGGTGATATTATGGTGATCGATACAGTGAGCCACTATTGGACGAATTAGAGTTCTCATCGCGTGGCCCATTTGTGGTCATAGACTGCTCTCGTCAAACCGAGTCTGTTAAAAATGCTACAATTGATGTTCGCGTAGATGTCGAGTGCAGAGATAATGTACCAGCCAACACAGCTGCATACTGCTTGATTATACATGATGTATAGTCGAGTACAGCCCGTTGACCAACGTAGTGCGCAGAATACTTTAACAAGCGGCGATGGCTCATGTAACATTTGTCGATCTACAAGGCTCAAGACCGAGTCAAACGAATTCATTGTAAAAGAAGCAGCCATTTTACGGGATGGAAATAAACGATTGCACTGGATATTCGAACCACCATTTGGGTTCCATCGACTCGCTGCTACCGAAGCACGTCTGGTTCGATGGTTAACGAGAAAACATCATGGAATCGGCTGGATGGACGGATATACAAAGATTCCATACAAAGAAGCTGGAAGCTGTGTGAAACTAGCTCTGGAAAATACGCAGCAGGTCATTGTCAAGGGATTGGAAAAGAAAAAATGGCTATGGAAATTAACTGGAATCGAGGCTCTTGATGTGGATCTAGAGGATGTTCCAAGATTGTCGATGTTGCAAAAGGGGCTGCATCGATGTGCATTCCATACTGGCGTATGTGCCGTCGAAAATGTATTTAAACTGTGTAAAATATATAATGATCAACAAGAATCATATTTTGAATAAAGTATATTATTTAACAAAGTTTTTCCTTATTTCTTAAAATGGTATACTATTTCACCCGATATATTTGCTATGTTACCGGCACAATGCGCAGTTTGCGGTATAACATTACAAAAAATTGATTACTCGGCAAACTTATTTCTAAGAATTTTTGGTATAATATTTCACCGGATGTGTTTGCCACGTACCGAGATTCCTGTTCGTTCCTGACTCCAAAGGGCTATAACATTACAAAAAAATTGATTACTCAGCAAACTTATTTCTAAGAATTTTTGGTACCATATTTCACGGGATGTGTTTTCCATGTGCCGAGATTCCTTGCTGTGTTTGCACTTTTCAAAAACTGGAAAGAAGGGGGGGTAGGGAGAGGCTATAAAACGCCATTGTTGGTTAGATCGACAAAGTATCAACTATGTGGTCCGCAACCGTCAACTCTCGCGCAACGCTGCAGAATAATGAGTTCAATCCTCCGCAATTACACACACAGTAAGTACTCCGACAACCGCTAAAAATGCTATTCAGTATTGTTTCTTTGCAACTGAAAAAAAAATTGTCTTTCCTAATTGTTTCATTTCTTATCAGCGCTGATAATTGTATTTTGATTTTGTAATTGTAATTCTAAAAAATTTTGATATTTTGATTGTGTGAGTTGAGAATGTTAGAGCTTTGAAATTTTTGTGAATAAAAAGTAGTTGTAATTAATTTTATAGAATTGGGAAAGAGAGTAGTTGTAGTTGTTTGCGATTGTGTGTGGGTTAGGTCTGGGTTGGTTCTGGTTAAACCCCAATTGGTGGGGGGTGTATAATACACCAATAGTACTCCCTGCTTGTCGTAAGAGGCGACTAAAAGGGGAGGCTGTAGGGCATTGGAAAGCCGCACCCATTGTATAAAGGAAAATTTGATCATTCCTTAATCTATATTAGAAAAAGGAAGTTCCTCAAACTAAAAAGTAATAAACAAGGGAGTCATTATGACCAAAGAAAAACATGGTACTAATAAACAGTTTTCGAAGGGCTGCGAATCTAGTTCGAGCTTGAAAAGACTGCAAAAATCATTATTAATAATGACGGTCTTTTCAGGCTCTACCGTAGACTGATCACCCCGATGAGGAATCTGCATCTGACACACCTATCTTGATAAAAGAGACAAATGGAAAATATAAACCCCAGTTGGTGGGGGATGGAATTTACCAACAGTATCCTCTACTTGTTGTAAGAGGGGAATAAAAGGGGAAGTTACAGGTCGTTGAAAATCAGCACTCATAGAGTAACGGAAAATTGAAATATAACTCAATCTAAATCTGGAGAAGGAAAAACTCCACAAACCAAATAGAAATAAAAAGGGGAGTCACAAGGGCTAAAGAAAAACAAGGCATTCATAAACAATTTCCGACGGGCTGAGAATCTAGTTCGAGCTTGAAAAACCGCAATAATCATTATTAATAATGACGGTCTTTTCGGGCTCTATCGTAGACTGACCACCCTCATGATGAAATTGAAATACAATAATAGGCCTTAAACGAGAGCCAATCGAAAAGATTAAGGAAAAAGAGACAGCAAAAGATTATAAACATAATCATGCGTCTCTAAGGATTTCTATGTCCAGAAGAAAAAATGGTACTACTATTCTGTCAGGAGACACAGGAAGAAGACGTAGGAAACACTACTGTCTCCTTGTTTTCCATGACTGTCAAAGACATAATACTATAATTCAGAAGGAACCAGTCCTCAAAATCCAGGAAACTGGTAAATGAAAAATCGATAGCAGTATATCGAAATGGTAAAACACCTTTAAACAACAGTTTCCGAAGGGCTGCGAACCTAGTTCGAGCTCGAAAAACCGCAATAATCATTACTAATAATGACGGTCTTTTCGAGCTCTACCGTAGAATGAGCACCCCGATGAGGAAATTGCAGTCAAATAATCTACCTTAAACGAGAGGTAATCGAAGAGATTATGGAAAAAGGGACAGCCAAAGTTTATTAACTATAAATATGCATCTCTACGTAAAACCGCTTCTCGGGAGCAGAAAGAAACGCTACAAATTTGTCAAGTCGATGCAGTTAAACAAAGTAGGAAATACAGATGTTTCCTCGTTTTCTGTGACTATGGCAGATGAAATAGCATGTATCCAAAAGAAACCAGTTCTTGCAAACTAGAGAACTGGTAATTAATAACTTGATAATAGTATATCAAAATGGAAAAACAATGAAACAAAATATCAAGCTAATCGCTAACGAAGACTCTTCAAACAACGGTTTCCGAAGGGCTGAGAAGCTAGCTCGTGCTTGCGTAAGCTAGACTGGCGTAACAACCGCGATCCTAGCCGAAACAGCACGATCCTAGAGTTGATCAAATCGACGAGGAAACTGCAGTCCAAGTAGACTGCCCTCTATTATGGGCAAACGAAGAGACAAAGGAAATAGAGACAGCGAGAGAGGTTACATGGATAACCGTTTCATCTCTTCAAGAACGGTCTGCATTCATTACGCAGAAAAATGAAAGACACAGGAAAGAAACCTCTAAGGGGAAGGTCTAGCGTTTGAAATCTAAAGTTGAACGCCGACTGATAACCAGGGATGGTGGTGACATCCATTTTTACCGCCATAACTTACTAGCAGAGCGTCAAGCCCTCCACAAGGGGGAGAACCCGATGAAACCGATATTTAAATCTCTGACAGATAAAAAATTTCGGCGAAATTGGCGCAACGATCCCCCTTTACCCCACGCGGACTAGTCTCGGCAGTGAAAAGCGCGATGGAATTGATATTTTGGCACAGTCAAAATTTCGATAAAGTCGGTTTGAATCTGTGGATTTGCTATAACTTCTCCCCTATGCATAACACTTCGCGATCCCTTACTTTTATGCCCTCTGTATAATCAAAGATTAGGACTGGATTATATTCCAAGGGTGGGAGAGGATAAATTTCTGGAATATCTGGAAATAGGGTAGGGAAGGGAGTAATAAATTGACGCTCTCAACATGTAATTATGGTGAAGTGGGGGGAGTCAAAAAGGGCAGGCGAGATACCCTGCAGGTCTGAAGGTGAGACGGTCCAACCTACACTCCGAGCCCTAAAAAAGCTCAAAAATTCTCAATTTAGGCAGAATGGCCGTCTCATCAATGATGACCATCCCGTTTAGTAAGTCGACACTTCTGTAAGCGGTTCGGGCCATATAAAACAGAGACTAGACCGAAAAATGAATGGACAATTGCAACCCGATAAAGGGCCGAGAGCCGGCAGCGCCAATTGTGAAACCGATGATGAAAGAACGGTGTGCCCTACGGAAGCGATGCGTGACCGAATCATTCATCCCCGGCTAAAGCTTTACTACTACTACTACTACTACTAGTTCTGGTTAGATTGTGTATCGGTTTTGTAATTGTAAGCATGAAAAATTTAGATATCTTGATTGTGTGTAAATGTATATTATCGGCTGTCACGTCGTCTAGAATTTGGCCGTCGCCAGGAGGGCGAAAACTCTAGCGACACCGGGTATTTACAAGCCAGGAGGCCGGGCCGCGTTCGGCCGCACGAAACGCGGTCCACCCGGGACAAAAGTTGTTCGCAGGCACGTCACTTCTCGAAATCTGGGCCTAGATTTTCGGGCGGCAGGCACGGACGGTGCCACGCTAAGCTGTTACAGCCACCAGCGTTTCGAAAAACGTTCGGACGCGCCTGCGACAACCGATATTAGATCGCGATTTTCCGCGAACGGGCGCAGGGTACTACGCGGGGCGACCACGAGGCGTTCCCCGCGGCGGGAAGGTTTCTCACGCAATAAGAACTCTCGGAATTTCAGCTAACAATTCTTTGGGCACGTTAACAATGGCTCTACCGGCAACGGCCGGCAGCGTTTTTAGGTTAGCCGGCGCGTGACGGGAGATCGGTACACGCGCAATTTGCCCTCTTCGTACCCTTTCGAAACGCGTCGAATCCGGCAGCAACGCGATAATGGCGTTGGCGTACGCGATACTCGCGTTCTACGCCCGAACTCAGATGGAAAACGCGTAACAATTAGTTTCTCGTCGGCGGAACAAGTCGCGAAAATACGGCGAGAGCACGGGGCGGCGCCGCACAGTGTTGCAAAATGGCCAAAAAGCGGCAAAAAATCTGTAAAAACGCATCTATCCAATGGATTTGATTGAAATTTTGTGGAAAGATTGCCACAAGTACAACATTTATTTGGCAAAAAAAATTTTCTAAAAAAGTTGTTAAACATTAAGTAATATGGGCTAATCGGAAATCTCCGTTTTCCGCTCATTTTTTATTTATGGAAGCATATCTAAAATCTGTTAAGCAGAGTCGGTCTGGCACTAATCGTTTTAGCAAGGTATAATGTTGACCTAACTTTGTGTAAAAAATCTCGGCCTACTTCGAACCACTTTGGCCGCAATTTAAGTTTAAATATCAACTTTTAGAATTTCCAAGAATGAATTCTTGCGATGGTTACGACGTATTTGATGTTTTAGGTGAATTGTTTTAGGAATATTTCTAAATAATAAAGAAAAATGTGAAATGCATATGATTTATCAATCCTTTATGTTTAATGTTACATTTCACGCGGGGTCCGCGAAGATGTTACGTTTTTACACGTGCGAATTTCTTTTGATGTCTACGGTTCGTTGCGACGTAGGGCGAGTTACGTCGTTCCGTCGTCAGACAGAGAATGTCGGGATGGGATCCCCGGTCGGCTGGACCTAGTCCGCCTGGGCCGTGAATTGGAGTACGCACACGCAAACGGCTGGACCAAGTCCGCCAAGATTGTGGGTGGGTACGGTAGGTCGAACGGCTGGACCCAGTCCGCCTAGTTCGAGGAAAATTGGAGATTTCACAATCGGCTGGACCTAGTCCGCCAAGATTGTGGTAGGTGAGGGAACTCGAACGGCTAGACCCAGTCCGCCTAGTTCGAGGGAAATTGAAGGACGCACAAACGGCTGGACCCAGTCCGCCAGGAATGTGGTAGTGGGGGAGCTCGAGAGGCTAGATCCAGTCCGCCGTGCTCGAACGTGTAGGTATAGGACAGGGGTGAAAAAGTGGTTGGCGACTCCTCTCACGACTAAGGTTCTTGATACACGCACGTTCGCACACGCAAATGAATTTATTCTTTGCTGGTCCGCACGCAGCAATATCGACGTATAAGGGGATTAGGAAGGAGGTGGTGTATCCTCTCAGTTTGAAGGCCAGAACTACAAATAGTTCAAAGTGCTCTCGGTTTCATCATCGAGAATGATGGAAGTAGGTAAATGGTTAAAAGGTTGGATTGAGGAAGGTGAACGCGAACAGTCGTTGCACTGGATGGTGCACCGAAAAATTCTGACTTCAGACTTCAGCTGACTCGTGACTTCGAGTGACTCCTGACTTGGACTGACTTCGACTGACTTCGACTGGCTTCGACTGACTTCTGACTTCGACTGACTCCTGACTTCGACTGCTTTCGACTGATTCCTGAATTCAACTGACTTCGTAGGTGTCCAGCTGCTTCCCTTATAGTCCAACGTTGGTGGAAGGGGGTAGTCCCAATCACATGTCAAGTTGTTCCAGTGGAAGGGGTAGTGGATCACTGGAGGTGGATCGACGTTCCTGCGTCTAAGTCCTTTATCGTATTTCGTGAAATAATTCTGTTCTCAGACTATGTCCTTATCGTATTTCGTGAGATAATTCAGGTGCAGGAATGATGTTGTCGGTTCGAACTGTCGACTACTAATGATCGATTTGATCCGCTGTCTCGATGATTTCGACTTCTGGTGGGGGTTGCGACGTAGTAGGTTCACTAGACTGGAACGGACCGTATCAATAGGGAAACGGTCCCTTGAAACTTTATTCTTATGAGATTTGAAATAGTGGCGTGTGAATGAGGGGCGGGCCCCTTGAAAATATACCACAGAAACGGCCTGGGCTTGCAAGAGCAGGACGGACTGTGGTGACGAACGTCACAATAAAAAAATATTTAATAACAATTTTTTTAATGTTACATAAATTATTTTTATAGCAGTCACTGTTAGAAAAATGCCAGTTGAATTTTTGCGACAGTGGTTCAGTGAACGAAAATTTTTGTTTATTTAACATAAAAAAATTTTTATTAAATGTTTTTTATAAATATGAATTTCATATTTTTCTTTATTATTTAAGATATATCCCTTCAAAATTTCACCTAGAATGTAAATGTGCAACCTCCTCGTGGTGTACCTTGGGTTATTCTAATGCCGGCGGTACACTTTCCATTTAATCTACAGGGTGTCCCAAAATGTCTTCAACTTCCGGAAATGGGAGGTTCCTGAGGTCATTTCAAGCGCCATTTTCCTTTTGCAAAATTTTGTCCGCGGCTTTGTTTAGGAGTTATTAACGAAAAACACGGACCAATCAGAGCGCGACCTAGACGCTCGTTGGCATGTTCAGCCAACCGCCTGCCGGCTCGACGCGCTGAATGTGCCAGCAAGCGTCTGCTCGCGCTCTGATTGGTCCGTGTTTTTCGTTAATAACTCCTAAACAAAGCCGCGGACAACATTTTGCAAAAGGAAAATGGCGCTTGAAATGACCTCAGGAACCTCCCATTTCTAGGAGTTGAAGACATTTTGGGACACCCTGTATATACAGGGTGTCCCACATAAATGATAACACCTAAATATCTTTCGTATTTACAGTCCTATCAGAAAACTTCAGAGGACAAAGTGACGCTATTGCAGGGGGGCAATATAATGATGAAGAAAAAAATTTTTTATGTCGTGTTTTTTAATGAAATTTCAAGGTCACCGATGTTTTTTTAAATGGAATAGTATATTTTTTATTGCATCAGCCTATGCTCCTTCATATTCTTTACAAAAAAGTATTAATCTATTTGTGTAAAAAAATCATTAGTTTAGGAGATATGTAACACAGAAAATGTAAATATTTACATTGAGAATTCTTGCTCTCCTACTACATTATCACATTGAATTCATATTATTGACCAGAGAGTCGAGATTTCCTAACAAATTATAATTAAAATATCTCCTAAACTAATGATTTTTTTACACAAATAGATTAATACTTTTTTGTAAAGAATATGAAGGAGCATAGGCTGATGCAATAAAAAATATACTATTCCATTTAAAAAAACATCGGTGATCTTGAAATTTCATTAAAAAACACGACATAAAAAATTTTTTTCTTCATCATTATATTGCCCCCCTGCAATAGCGTCACTTTGTCCTCTGAAATTTTCTGATAGGACTGTAAATACGAAAGATATTTAGGTGTTATCATTTATGTGGGACACCCTGTATATAAAAATGAAGTGCTGACTCACCTATCAACGCCCAGGCTAAACCGTTGACCCTAGAAAGCTGAAATTTTGCACAGAGGTTTCCTTTATGATCTATACAAGAGATAAGAAAGGATATTTCGAAATTCAACCCCTAAGGGGGTGAAAAGGGGTTGCAACATTTGTATGAGGAATATTTTATTTGTGGTCGGATTTGCTTAATACTTGGTCTTAAAGATCTTTGATATAATTAATCAAACACCTATTTCGGCGTTTTTAAAATTTCGACCCCTAAGGGGGTACATACCCTACATGCTTTCGGTTGAGCCTTTTTGCGATAGGTACACCTTTCCCGAGATACAACCATTTTCCGCCGCGAGAGGGCCGTGACGACGTAGCGAGTTTCTCGTAAGCAGTGTTGCGCGGGCTAACCGTTCCAGAGATACAGCCATCTTCCGCCGCGAGAGGGGCGTGACGACGTAGCGAGTTTCTCGCAAGCAAATTGTTGCGCGGGATGTATTAATATGCGTAGCTATTTTTCTTATTCCTACTAAGACTAAGACTTATTATTCTTACTCGACCAAACCGTTGCTTCACACCGTTGCTTCACAGTTATCCATACACAATGACTGTTGAATTATTGAAAATTAATGGTATTAATGGTACTACTATGGTGCCTCACACCGTACTTCCTATAATTGGAGATGGGGCCTGTTTGTTTCGGGCCATCTCCTACATATTGTATGATGACATACAGGTGATGGCCAGAGAAGTACGCGAGGAAATCGTTAGCCATGTGGTGGCCAACTGGGACGAGTTTGCCATTATGTCCCACGACAGTAACGGGAACAATTACTCCAGTGCCGCTGAATACTGCATTGACATGTCACGCCCTTTTACTTATGGTGGTTTGTGTGAGCTGGAAGCGGCAGGGCAACTCTTTCCATGCGTCTTTGAAGTTTACCGTAACGGTGAACTGTACATAAGTTTCGGTACTGCAGGTAATGACGTGGGACGACTACGCTTTTCACATGATCTGTCACGTGGCCATTTCGATGTATACGTAAATGAAGTGACTACTATGTCACCGCCGCCATCAGAACCATATTGTGACTCATCTCTGTATCATACCGTTTCTACCAAATGCTCAAAAAAACGTCGTGCCATATGCACCGACGCTATTCGGAAGAAACAACGTCAAAACGCTTATAGAAATTATGCGAAGAAACACCCTGAGGTGAACAGAAAATCTGTGGCTAGGTACCAGCAAGCTCACCCTGAGGTGGACAGGGCCTCACAGTCTCGATATAAGCAAAATCGAGTAGAAACGAAGGAACGTTCTTGGAAAATCAAGGCTCACTCCGGCATGGCATATGATATCGATACAGATTATGAAAACGACAGTACCGTGGCTTTGGGTTCCATGACCAACAAGTGTCGGTGGTGCAATGCACTCAAGTGGAAGGAGGTGGCACCCGGCATGTGCTGCAGCGCTGGAAAGGTGCAGCTCCCGCCTTATGAAGAGCTACCCGACCCTCTCTACAGCTTGATAATGAATATACATCCAGAACATGATCATTTCATGAACGTTATTCGTAAATATAATAGTTGCTTTCAAATGACCTCATTCGGAGCTAAACAGATAATAAAGGACGGTTTTATGCCAACTTTTAAGGTTCAGGGCCAGGTATACCACTTGGTTGGGAGTTTGTTGCCAGCACCTCAAAACGAACCACAAGACTTACAAATATATTTTGTTGGCGAAGACGACAGAGAAGTACAATTAAGGTGCAGTAACGTTCCATATGTAAAACATGACTTAGTCAGACAACTACAGGGAATGCTGCATACGTTTAATGCTTATGTAAGAGATTTGAAAGTCGCCCTAGACAAGGTGCCTGCAACGTCTAAAACATTCAAAGTAGCTATTAATGCTGAGAGGAAGCCACCGGACAGCCACAGGGGTCGCTTCATTGTACCTACGTCAAATGAGGTGGCCTTAGTAATGGTTGGTCAGCAATTTGAGAAACGAGACATTATCCGATCAGACGAAGTGAAGGCTTGCATTAAGGCCTCAAATCTTTGGCCATTAATAAAAAAACTCCACCTTAAGAAAAACATGCGGGTGCACTTAAAGGGCGATGTTTTCGCTGGAGAATTCTCCAATCTCCTTCTTAAAATAGGAAACGGAGAATATCCGGAAACTGAGGGCAAGATTCAAATTCCACCAAATCTTGCGTCAGTTGTGTCGACAGTTGACGACTTAATAGCCCGAATATAGCCAGATGTCCACAACCTACACAGCAAGTGAACGGAGTGGCTGGAGGAACTTGCGATTTTGACACCTAAGAACGATCAGGCTTCAATCATTAATGACACTTAATGTATGAAAATTAGTGTTAAATTACTCAACTTTACGTGGTCATAAATTAAAAACGGTAAAACTTACGTTTAGGGAAGGCAGCTTCGATGACCTTGACCTTCACATATGTTATCGAGGACAACATTCTGAACAACTTTTGTCATTACAACTACCCGGTGCTCGGTCTTAGTTTTCGAGATATTTGCGAAAAACTATTGCTAATACTGTATTTAATTTTACGTATTCTTCCACGCTCCGTGGCAACGTAAGGCTGCCACCTAACCCAGACCTAGTAGTAGTAGTAGTAGTAGTAATGCAATCGCCGGGGAGGAGCGACACGGCTCGCTTCCGTAAGGCACACCGTTCTTTCATCATCGGTTTCACAATTGGCGCTACCGGCTCTCGGCCCTTCTTGCTAAAAGCAAGTGTCGGGTTGCGTTTATCCTTCGTTTTTGTGTCGCGTCTCTGTTTTATATGGCCCGAGCCGCTTTCAGAGTCGTCGACTTACTAAACGGGACGGTCATCATCAGTGAGACGGCCATACTACTTAATTTTTAAGAGTATTTGAGCTGTTTTAAGGCTCGGTGTGAACGTCGGGCCATCTCACCTTCAGACCTGCAGGGTGTCTCGCCTGCCCTTTAAGACTCCCCCACTTCACCATATTTACATGTTGAGAACGTCAAGTTTTTATTCCCATTCCTACTCTACTTCCAGGTATTCCAGGAATTTGCCCTCTCCCACCCTTGGAATAGATTCCAATCCTGATCTGTGATTATACAGAGGGTATTGAAGCAAGGGGTCGCGAAGAGTTATGCATTGGGAAGAAGCTAATTAGCAAATCTTCAGATCCGATCCGACTTCATCGAATATCAATTCAATACAGTCTTCACCTGCCGAGACCTACAACGCGTTGGGGTTAAGCGGGATCGTTCGCCAACTTCACCGAAATTTGTCTTCTGGGAGATTTAAATATTGGTTTCATCGGGTTCTCCCTCTTGTGGTGGGCTCGACGCAAACTAGTAAGCATGGCTGATTATGTAGGATGTAACCATCATCCTTCGTTGTCAGTCGCCGTTCAACCAGTAGTTCCGTCCGCCAGGCCATCCCCTTAAAGAGGTTTGTTTCCGTTTCTGTCTTGTCGCTGCATAATTTACATAGACTCTCAACCTGTCTCTTTTTCCTGCGTCTCTTCGCTTGCCCTTCATAGAAGGCCTGTTTCCTAGGCTGCGGATTCCTCTTCAGGTTGATCATTCTACGGTCGTACTATTTCGACTATGATCTCGGTTTTGTACCGGTCTAGCTTTCCCATGTACGAACTAGTATCTCAGCCCTTCGGAAACCGTTGTTGAATAATCTTTTTATCCAATGGCTCCATTTTTGTTTCAAGTTTTTCCATTTCGATATACTGCTATCGAGTTTTCCACTTCCAGTCTTTATAATTTGTGAGAACTGGTTTTCCATAGGTTTATGCTATTTCATCTTTGTCTGTTGTAACAACTGATAGATTAGTAGCTTCATTTTTTACTTCCAGATAGCAATTTCCGTAGAGATGCGTGATTATGTTTTATAATCTTTGGCTGTCTCTTATTCCATAGTCTCTTCGGCTACCTCTTATTTAAGGTAGATTGTTTATCTGCAGTTTCCTCGTCGGGGTGCTCAGTAGTAGGAAGTATATGGGGATTCTGGATCAAGTTCATTGACCTTTCGAGGCAGACCTAACCCGGGGGGGCCTCCCCCCCCTCCCTTAGGGAGGGGGCTTGCCCCCCTCCCCCTCCACTGCCCCACCCCTCCCCCCTTCCTCTGGGGAGGGGTTTTTTCGGGGGTCACCCCCAGACCGAACCGGGCGGTCTTTTTCGGGTTCACCCCCAGACCGAACCGAGCGGTCTTTTTCGGGAGTCACCCCCAGACCTAACCGGGGCGGTCTTTTTCGGGAGTCACCCCCAGACCTAACCGGGGCGGTCTTTTTCGGGAGTCACCCCCAGACCTAACCGGGGCGGTCTTTTTTTCGGGGGTCACCCCCAGGCGCCATCTTTTTTTTTCGGGGTCACCCGCGGTCTTTTTTTCGGGGGGTCCGCGGGGGATCGCGAATTTTTTCGGGGGTCAAGTCCTGATTTTTTCGCGAATGTTTTTCGGGAGAGTGACGTCACAAAGGATAGGAGTGGAGGTAGGTGGATTTTTGTGACGTCACAGCGGTATCCTCTCGCGCACGAACCGCATACTTTGGCGATCTAACCGAGAATGATGGAACAGACGCCTCTCAGACCCCGCCCGTTCTTTCCTGCAGTGGTGGTGGGGGAAGTCGTTTTGCTGAGTAATCAGTTGTAATGTTATGCCCCTTTGACATCAGGGAATCTCGCATTTTTGCAACCGAGCACTTTGCTGAGTAATCAGTTTGTTGTAATGTTATACCCCCCTTTGAAATCTCGGCAAACACACCCGACCAAATATTATAACTTCTTTTAAGACGCTATTTGATTGACCCTGACATTTTTTTATGTAATATGATAGCCCTTGGGAACGAACAGGAACCTCGGGGACAGGAAATGTAAATCATGCATTAAATGTCAGAGAAATATCCTTTTGAAATTATTATAACTTCTTTTAAGACGTTATAAATATATTTACATATGTTTAAAGATGTCAGTCTCTAGCGAGAATGTATTCACGAGAAACCAATCGCAGTTCATGGATCGTGATTTTGTTTAATACAATTTTAAATCTCTTTTGTTCAAATCCTGAACATGAGCAAAGAGAAGACGCAATTAGTGGAGGAACTGCATGCCCCCGCCAGACGGATTTTTCCACGACGTCGAGTTTTAGTGCATGGGTATGACGATCTGTGGCAAGCCGATCTCGTAGATATGCAGCCTCATGCGCGTATAAATGGCGGTAACAAGTACATATTAACGGTTATCGATGTGCTATCCAAATATGCTTGGGGCATGCCACTCAAGACGAAAAGTGGAGGTGAGGTAGCTAAAGCGTTCACAAAGATATTTCGCAATCGTTGTCCAAAAAATTTGCAAACCGATCAAGGAAAGGAATTTTATAACAGTGAGGTGCAAAAACTCTTGACGAAACACGGTATTAGGCATTATTCTACGTATTCGATTATGAAGGCTTCCATCGTAGAACGGTTCAATCGTACATTGAAGAATACTATGTGGAAAGAGTTTACACTTAATGGAACCTATAAATGGGTCGATGCGCTACCGCGACTAGTTGCAAAGTACAATGCGCAAAAGCACAGAACTATTGGAATGCGACCGTGTGATGTCACCCCTGCCATTTCCGTCAGGCTCTTAGACACCGTATATAACAACATAAAGATTGCCGCGCCGGCGAAATTCAGTGTGGGTCAGTCTGTACGCGTCAGCAAATTTAAAACCGTTTTTGATAAAGGTTACACACCAAATTGGACCACTGAGGTGTTCAAGATAGTCAAGGTACAAGCAACTAATCCGGCGACATATCTGCTGCAAGATTCCCGTGGAAACCCCGTTGCTGGAGGATTCTACGAATATGAGCTGCATCGCGTTGCCGATCCAGATGTATACTTAGTGGAGAAAGTGTTGCGCAGAAAAGGAAATAAGGTGTATGTAAAATGGCTAGGATTGAGTAATGTGAACAATTCGTGGATAAACAAAGACAATTTATTATAAACAACTTAGCCTGTTCAAATAAAAAACACAATCTTCTATTTACATTGAATATTAACAATTTTTATAGTTACAAAGGAATCCGATAATGACCCCATGGTAGCGTTTCCGTCGAGTTGGGTATGATATACCGTTTGTCATCGTATGGACTCAGAGCAATTTTTCGTTCTGATACTTATTTTTACAAGACAATTGGTAAAAAATTAAAATAATACTTTTTCCAGTGGTGCGGTCTCCTTTTTTATCCTGTTTAAAAAATATTTTCAATTAATAAATATTACAAAAACGTTTTTATTCATTTTTTCTTTAAAAAAATTTTTTTACCTCGATTTCCGCACACGTCTGTACCTCATTGATGGAAATATTGATCAGCATGTATCTTTTAAATAATCGATTAACCATGTACGAAATGTTTGGATTTCGCGGAGACAACAATGGCGTGGTTTTGTAGTGTGTCGTTTTGCGTAACAGTGAAGTCGACACGGTATGTCAGCAATTTGGTACACGGGATCGCGAACTAATACATCATATTTTGGACATCCAAAATTTTCTAAATTTATTGATGTTATGTCCAATTTTCGAAGAATGTCTCTCTCGAAACACCCGCCTTTGTACGCTACGACGGGGTTCGATTGATCGCGCACAAAATTTTTTATGACATTGACTACGTCGTCCTGTTGATATCTTTCAAAACCAAAATCCGTAAATGGAATCCCATGTACGAAATTGCTGACATACCATGCCGACTTTTTGTCCGCCTCGCTTAAACGATGAAAGTTTTTCCCCAGATGAAATTCGGCGAGTTCGAATGAGCCGTCGCAAACATTAATAATGGCTAATTCTTTGGGGAAAAATTTCTTTTCGACAACGAATCCATCCATATCGATTATTTGTGTGATTTGATGAGCCATCTAAAAAAATGTTTCCAACCATTGATTTCGTTTTAAAAAATTTTTAAAAATTTATTGTACTTACGATTGAGTGTACTATAAATCCGCAGACGGTGATATAACTTAGCATGGGACTGCGAAGAGCATTTTATAACAAACTTCACATCCCTACTCGATACAATTACTACCACAGCGACTCTGTTAAAAGTGCAAACATTGTTGTCCGGATAGATTTCGGTAGCAGAGATAATGTGCCAGTCAGGGTCAATCAAATAACGTCTTAAATGCTGTTTTAAAAGAAGTTATAATATTTCGCCGGATGTGTCGAGATTCCCTGACTCCTATCATTACAAAAACTGATTACTCAGCAAACTTATTTCTTCGTCTTAAAAGAAGTTATAATATTTAACCCGCAAGTACTCCGGTTAAAAAAGTAAAAAAACTGGTTTTGGAATTAAAAAATTGTATATTTTTTCATTTATTTATTAAAAATCTTAATTGTCATTTCCATGCACAATATAATCATGTAATAATATTGATATAATTGTTCGGGTCTTGCGCGCATCACTGCCGAGTAAAATTTAATTCGACGTAACCTTGCAATTTATGGACTTCAGCCATTATTTCTCGCCGCAGCTTCGAACACATGATGTCGCATTTTTTTTCTGCTTCATTAGACATTTTTAAAATTGTTTTACGTGTTTCCTTGAAGATGCGCTCCTCCAATCGATTTAATGTTTTCAGAATATGCGCCATTTCCTTGTCCAAGCATGTCTTATTCACTGCATCGGCATCGTTCGTCGGGTATGCCAAACCTCCAAGCTTTCGGTCTCTCGCGTCGAAAGCGTCGCCATTGAGACAAAGCGCACTCCGTCTCACGTAATTCTTGCATGTTACATCATCCTTATTTGACTCGTTTCGCAACGTAACACCGAACTTGTTGATTGACATCGTGAAACTGTTGAACACGTTCAAAACCATCTTTAATTTATAATCAGACCCGCTTCTCGGAGCTCCTCTATGATTAACATGATTTCGTTATCATGGCCTGTATGTCCAGCAGCTCGCGATGACGCAAGCAATCTTATTCTATCCACTAACTCGTTGGGATCATCCCAATGTACATAATCAATCGCATTATCGGTAACCATCATGTTCTCCGGTAATGTATTCATCAAAGTTGACTTGGGGGCAAACCCTCTTCCAGTGCGAGGTCGTGTTTCAAGCAGTGATGCAATTACATGTTTATACTTGTATCCTTTGTTACTCAATGGGGGATTTGCAGCACTATGGTTGCGCCTGTGCGCATTTGTCGTCAGCAGAATACTCTTATATTTCTGTTTGTCAGCATCGGTGTATATCGTATCGTCGGGCATTCTCTTGAAAATTAGTTCGAAAAGGCCAGGCGTTCCTCTGTATTTTACATTATCGATGATTATATTATCTTCCATGTCTACGTCGAAATTCTTATCCCCAAGCATCAATGTATTTTTATCATAGTACACACCATACACGTGGTCAACCTGTTTTTTCTTATCCGTGATAAATAAGTTCAAATATTCCTGCGACAGCGGTCCTAGATTCTGAGTCAAATATGTAGTGGCTTCATCATGCTGTTCGGGATTCTCAACAATCTCACGCATTGTCGTTTCGAGAATATTTTGTTCAAGTGTTTCTGCTTCGTCTGTCCATACTTCTTCTGCAGGAGGTTCGGAATCTGGGCAAAGTCGTTTCGATAATCGATGAGGTGTTGGTTTTAAAGGTGTTTCCGCACGTAATCTTTTCAATCCGCGATACCGAGGCGTAGCGTTTAGCGGCTTTAATCTGCAATATTGGAGTGCAGCGTTAAGCACGGGCGGCTGATGCAATGGGGACTCTGAAGAGGTCTCTCCATGATATTCAGGTGTAACGTTAATCACGGGCAATTGCTGTTTGGATGTCGACTCTGAAGATGTCTCTTCAGGAATTGTCACAAATTGAATTATCACAGGTTGCAAGCTATGTTCCAACACCGCATCGGTATCCATTTTTCCGACCTTTAGCGCTAAGTATTTTTTTCGTATAGCTTCGCTCGTCTTGGCAATCTCTTTTGTTAACACCTCTTTTTCCATCTTTTGTTCAACAGAATTTCGACCCATGCTCGATTAGAAACGTTTTAACACTGTTCTACAACCGTTCGATCTCGTTCAATGCCCGTTCGACAACCGTTCGATGTCGTTCAATGCCCGTTCGACAACCGTTCTACGTTGAACGTGCACGTTCAACACCCCGTTCGACACCCGTTCGACAACCGTTCGACAACCGTTTGATACCCGTTCAATGTTGTTCGACAACCGTTCGACACCCGTTCAATCACGTCACAGGTTGGCAGCCGAATGATGTAGTTATAATATGACATAGTCATTAAATCCTCGTCGATAGCGACCTCTATGCATAGGACTATCCTTGTCTATAACCACAAATCCATAGTTTTGTTGCCAACATTTTGCACACAGTTTGTTAAATTGTCCAAACGTCATATCGGTATTTACGTGATCGTCATACACATGGCGTAAATTCATGTTGTCCTGTTTGAATAGTAGTAAGAGATTGGTATTATCGCGAATCAGGTGCTTTGGAATTCTTGCATACGATTGGCATAGATACAGACTGTCCACTTTTGAATGTCTACGCATGGAAAAGTACTCTCTAATCACATCCTGCTTATCGCACGCCACATCATCAAATATAAATATAGAATTTGGTAGAGCTTCATTAGGTGGAACGACGTCGCTATTGTTTGAAAAAGGAAAGTAGCCAACATTCTCTACGGATGAGAGCAGCTTTTCCAAATATTGGTATTTTGGCTGTTGCAGCGATTTTGAATATACATACACGTTTTCGAATCGCATACCATTAGGGCTTTCCAACAAGCTAATGACAACATTAGTTTTCCCACAATTGGAAGGGCCACACACTATACCGCGTACAGTGTTAGGTAATAATGGTCCATGTCTCAGAACATGATGCATAATATTATCAAACTTTCTGTCTGAAAACACTCGAATTTTCACAGGCTGCCTTACGAACTGCATCGCAGCTGTTGCAACAATAACATATAAGCGGGGTATGGGAAATATTTATACAAACGCGATCCAGAGATATCAATCAGTCCATAAATGACTTTCGTACTGGCGACACATTGACGGACCACCTATGAAAAAGGATCGTTACTCGCGCATACGGCGGCATGGAGCAGGACTTCTAAATACCCTAATAAATAAATTGCCGTTTGAGTTACATATACCAGGATATCAATTTTGTGGACCCGGCACACGTTTGCAGGAACGCTTGGCTCGCGGCGATCGTGGCATAAATCCATTAGACTCGGCCTGTAGAGAACACGACATTGCATACTCTCAAAACAAAGATTTGACGAATCGTCACAAGGCAGATCAAATTTTAGCTGATCGAGCACGTCAACGCATAACTGCGAAGGACGCTACGTTAGGCGAGAAGACTGTTGCGACAGCTGTTTGGGCTGCGATGAAAGCTAAGTCGAAGCTTGGGATGGGGCTCAAGAAAAAAAAAGGACAGTGGTAAGAAGAAGAAGACGCGAGTTCTACCGATAGCAAAGCGAGGTGGTTTCCTACCGTTCCTCTTACCTGCATTGTCAGCTATAGGGGCGTTGACGGGCGGTGCTGCTGGCGTAGCGAAGGCTGTGAACGATGCCAAGGCTGCGCGAAAACAGTTGGAGGAATTGCAACGTCATAACCATGCTATGGAAGGTCGCGGAATTTATCTCGCACCCTATAAGAAGGGTACCGGTTTAAGGAAAAAAAAAAGTTCAATCCATGAAAAACTAGGGACACAGCCGATGACAAATGTTCAGCTTGAGGATATAGGCAGAAAGAATATACCATATTTTCGCGGAGTATACATGCGCGATAGTCTTCCGGCGAGAGCAAATGTAAATGAGAGCGGTATAGTAAACTTGGACGATAGTATCGGTCCGGGAACACATTGGGTCGCATACGTGAAACGCAATCGTACCGTAAAATATTTTGATAGCTTTGGTAATCTACGTCCACCTGTGGAACTTATTGCATACTTTGGATCATCCGCAACAATTACTTACAATCATGCACGTTTTCAAAATTTCGATCAAACCATATGCGGGCAACTGTGTGTAAAATTTCTCGAGGAAAACTCATTATAAATGTACATTACCGACAAGTACAATTTCATTACATTCTTTACCCCTTTCGCATAAACATGACGTCCTCGTCGTTGACACTGACGTTAACGGGTAAGAGCAGCATGCTCGCAGTCCAATACTTTCCCGCGATAGATTTGAGTGGTCATGAATACGAACTAGGTCTCGTGGATTTTGAAACGTTTAACACGATAGCGAACGTCGATGCTCGCAACAATAAATTTTATTTTGGTGAAAATGACGAAGAAATTGTCATTCCCGAAGGATCTTACGAACTGGATGCAATCGATAAGTACTTGAAACGGGAAATACTGCGAAGATATCCCAACAGGCATGATTCGGGGAACGATGAATACCCTCTCGTCATACGTGCTAACAATAATACGATGAAGAGTGAAATATACTGCTCCTATAAGATTAATTTTGAGAAACCTAATAACATAGGATCGCTACTTGGATTTTCTGCAAACCGTATTCTCCCACGTAAAATGTGGCATGAGTCTAACGCTCCTGTGAACATCATAAGCATCAACGTGATCAGAGTGGAATGCAGCATAACAGCTGGTTCGTACAGTAATGACAAACCTGTACACATTATTCACGAATTTTCACCTAGGGTTCCTCCAGGATATAAGATCTCAGAAACGCCGCCGCGAGTCATTTACCTTCTGTCCGTGTTGCGGATAATAGACGATTTAGAAATACGTCTGCTTGACCAAAATAATCGTCTGATCGATTTTCGTGGAGAAGAAATCACTGTTAGACTACATGTAAGACGGCGAGATCCCCGCTCCTACGAATAAGTGTTGTATTATGCTTGTGTATAACAAAGCGAACGAACCTCTAATTCCGACTGCTGCAACAAATACATTCATCGACACAGTAAGTCGGGCAAATTATCGTGTCACACCATCGTCGAGGAAGAACCTGCTGAGCTTGCAGAACGTGCGTTTTCTACAATCGTTGGGATTTGTTGTAAAGCAATAATGTCTGACATTCTGGCCATTGGCGATACACCGACCTCCGATAATCGTATAACCAAGATAGAAGTGCACACGTATAATCCCTATGCAAATACTACTCTCGGAAATAGCGATGAAATAAGAATACCGATACAGCAGCAAGATCTGTATACGCTACCGTGCGAGAGTTTCTTGTACATTGAAGGAAAAGTTATTTTAGCAGAGGCTCCACCTGAAGGAACAAGCAACAATGTTACTCTCGATACCAATTGTGCTGCTTTCATGTTTGATGAAATTCGATATGAACTAAATGGCGTTGAAATAGATCGCTGTAAAAATCCTGGAATAACGACTGCGTTAAAAACACACGTGTCCATCTCCCCCGGAAGAAGTAAAGCATTGGCCACCGCTGGCTGGTATCGTAAACTGGATGGCGCAGATTTCAATTTCTGTATACCATTCAATATGCTGTTTGGCTTCGGTGAAGATTATAACAAGATAACCGTTAATGTGCGTCAAGAGTTGGTCTTAATTCGATCACGAAACGATCTAAACGCGTTGAATGGTTCTAGTATTTTAAGACCTAAAATCGAATTATTCAAAGTTCAGTGGCGAATGCCGCACATAAGTCTTGAAGAAGTAACCAAATTGTCGTTACTACGCATTCTCGAGAGAGGACAAATGATACCTATGAGTTTTCGCTCTTGGGATCTATACGAATATCCACATTTACAAACAACGACGATGCATACGTGGGCCATCAAGACTGTAACACAACTGGAGAAACCTCGCTTCATCATATTCGCATTGCAGAATGATAGGAAGAATCAATTGCATAAGACTGCTAATCAATTCGACGATTGTAAACTGTCAAACATACGTTTGTACCTAAATTCGGAATCATACCCATACGATGACCTAAACTTGGACTTTGAAAAAAAATAAGTATGCGGTACTTTACGATATGTACGCAAAATTTCAAAACTCGTATTATGGTGATCGATGCAGTGAGCCGCTATTGGACGAATTAGAGTTCTTATCACGTGGCCCATTTGTGGTCATAGACTGCTCTCGTCAAAACGAGTCTGTTAAAAGTGCTACAATTGATGTCCGCATAGATTTCGAATGCAGAGATAATGTGCCAGTCAACACAGCTGCATACTGCTTGATTATACATGATCGTATAGTCGAGTACAGCCCGTTGACCAACGTAGTGCACATAATACTTTAACAAGCGGCGATGGTTCATCTAACGTTTGTCGATGTACAAGGGTTCAAGATCGAGTCAAACGAATTCATTGTAAAAGAAGCGGCCATTTTACGGGATGGAAATAAACTATTGCACTGGATATTCGAGCCACCATTTGGGTTCCACTGATTGACTGCTGCCGAAACACGTCAGGTTCGATGGCTAACGAGAAAACATCATGGAATCGGGTGGATGGACGGATATGTTTCATACAAAGAAGCTGGAAGCTGTTTGAAACTAGCCCTGGAAAATACACAGCAGGTCATTGTCAAGGATTGGAAAAGAAAAAATGGATGTGGAAATTAACTGGAATCGAGGCTCTTGATGTGGATCTAGAGGATGTTCCAAGATTGTCGATGTTGCAAAAGGGGCTGCATAGATGTGCATTCCATACTGGCGTATGTGCCGTTGAAAATGTATTTAAACTGTGTAAAATATATAATGATCAATAAGAACCATATTTTTGAATAAAGAATATTATTTAACAAAATTTTTTTCCGTATTTCTTAAAATGGTATAATATTTCACCCAATGTTGCCGACAAAATGCGCAGTTTGTGGTATAACATTACAAAAAATGATTACTCGGCAATAAGAATTTTTGGTATCATATTTCACCGGATGTATTTGCCTCGTGCCGAGATTCCTTGCTGTGTTTGCATTTTTTCAAAAAGGGAAGGGGGGGGGGGGGGTTGAGAGAGGCTATAAAACGCCATTGTTGGTTGGATCGACAAAGTATCAACTATGTGGTCCGCAACCGTCAACTCTCGCGCTACGCTGCAGAATAATGAGTTCAATCCTCCGCAATTACACACACAGTAAGTACTCTGGCTACCGCTAAAAATGCTATTCAGTATTGTTTCTTTGCAACTGAAAAAAAATGCATTTTGTTGTGGTTAAGGATTTATCAAACATCAAACTTAGAAATGTATAAAGATTTAATGGATAACACAATAGTAGAACAGTGTTAGAAGCGCACGTTACACACGGCACACACCGCGAGAGAGAGACCGAGGGCCTGCGAGGGCGACTCTATCGTTCGCAAAAACAGGTGGCGCCAGTCGGACGCTTACAAACTCCGAGAAGGCGCGACATTCTAAAGAACATATGTCATAACACATTTCATAATTGCTTCTTTTCTTATCAGCGCTGATAATTCGGAACAGAGGATCGTGCGCGCGGTGCGTATATTGGGCAGGAGATATCCCTTGACGAATACATTCTACAAATACCTTGACATTGGAGTCCGAATTGGTGGTTGCTGTCACGTCGAGTTGGCTATAGGAGACAATCACGGCAATGAAATTCAACTGTCTATGGCTACCTGGAAAGATCTTCTTCGAAAGAAGGAAGACATTCTGTAGAACATTATCAACTCAGGCAATGCTGTGCATGTTGGTGATATAACTGTGGAGTTCTGTCAGTTAAACGATGATGTAAAGCTTGTAAAATTATCAAATTCGACTAAGTGCATACAGATTGCCCAGAAAACGATGAGAAGATTGTTTGATTTAGAATTTTGTATCGATCACATGTACTCTTGGCTATCCGAGAACCTATTCTGTGTACTAACTAAATATTGTAAGTTTATGCAAATAATATCTAATGTTACCGATGATTTTGCAAAAGCCATTGCAGAACATGACGATTTTGAACGCAATTCATTAATAGACACTGAATTGTTAGCTTTAGGCTTAGATGTAATGCTAATAAAATAAAATCAAAAGGATATTTCTCTGACATTTAATGCATGATTTACATTTCCTGTCCCCGAGATTCCTGTTCGTTCCCAAGGGGTATCATATTACATGAAAAAATGTCAGGGTCAATCAAATAGCGTCTTAAAAGAAGTTATAATATTTGGTCGGGTGTGTTTGCCGAGATTTCAAAGGGGGGTATAACATTACAACAAACTGATTACTCAGCAAAGTGCTCGGTTGCAAAAATGCGAGATTCCCTGATGTCAAAGGGGCATAACATTACAACTGATTACTCAGCAAAACGACTTCCCCCACCACCACTGCAGGAAAGAACGGGCGGGGTCTGAGAGGCGTCTGTTCCATCATTCTCGGTTAGATCGCCAAAGTATGCGGTTCGTGCGCGAGAGGATACCGCTGTGACGTCACAAAAATCCACCTACCTCCACTCCTATCCTTTGTGACGTCACTCTCCCGAAAAACATTCGCGAAAAAATCAGGACTTGACCCCCGAAAAAATTCGCGATCCCCCCGCGGACCCCCCGAAAAAAAGACCGCGGGTGACCCCGAAAAAAAAGATGGCGCCTGGGGGTGACCCCCGAAAAAAGACCGCCCCGGTTAGGTCTGGGGGTGACTCCCGAAAAAGACCGCCCCGGTTAGGTCTGGGGGTGACTCCCGAAAAAGACCGCCCCGGTTAGGTCTGGGGGTGACTCCCGAAAAAGACCGCTCGGTTCGGTCTGGGGGTGACCCCCGAAAAAGAACGCCCGGTTCGGTCTGGGGGTGACCCCCGAAAAAACCCCTCCCCAGAGGGAGGGGGGAGGGAGGGGAGGGGGAGGGGAGGGGGGGGAGGGGGGCAAGCCCCCTCCCCAAGGGAGGGGGGGGGAGCCCCCCCGGGTTAGGTCTGCCACTCTCAGTCTACGGTAGAGCTCGAAAATACCGTCATTAGTGATAATGATTATTACGGTTTTTCAAACTCGAACTAGATTCATAGCCCTTCGAAAACTGTTTGTTAATACCTTGTTTTTCTTTGGTCTTTATGACTCACTTATTTATGCCTTTTTGGTTTGAGAAGTTTTCTTTTTTTTTGGAATTAGATTTTTATTTTGAAAAATGTTCCAATTTTTTCGTTACTATAGTTCGGGAGACCCTGTTATTTCGTAGTTTGATGCCTTGTCCGGCGAGATGCATAATTATTTACATAATTAGTTGCTAACCCAGACCTAACCTAGACCTTTTTTTTTTAGACAGAATTTCCCACAATTTTTAATTTCCACTTCTGAATAACAAAGTACACAACAATATATACATAACACCGTTCACGTAATAACAGAAAAATTCCAAAAATCTAAAAAATTATAACAAAATTTTCCGCAAAAAATAACTTAAAACTATTCGCTTATCCCTAAATCTATAAATCCGCACGCAAGAATAACCCCCGCACCCTTAAAACTATCCTACCCTATATGAGGCGCCCTGTATACGCGACTTTTTGAAAACCCGGTATATACACGGCCGTCCTCCGCGCAATGACCTACTCAAAAACCACTCGAATCGGTTGAGCCGTTCGTCTTTTATTCGCGTTTGAAGAAACGGCGGAGGGGAGAAGAGAAAACTATCTCTTCTCTACTCTACCCTCTGGTCGGTCCTTCTCTTTCCAACACTTTCGATTAATATCGAATGATGAGAAATTTCAAGGTTTCCGACCTAGGCTCGGAGCGATGAAACTTCTCATCACTTGAAATTTCTTTATTAAATGAAATTTCTTCTCTCATGAAATTTCCTTTTCCTATGAAAGTTCTGAACTTCTTCCCTTAATATCTTCCCTCCCCTTCCGCCTACAAGGTTGTCCCCCCGCAGACGAAATGAGAAAGAATTTTCCTTCCCCTTCCCGGTATAAAATTCCAAAAAAGACAGAAACTAAGCACAAAAAATGTAAGATCTTATCTGTGCGGATTTAATGCCTGGGATGCTGAAAATCAGCTTGGATAGGCAGAAGAACGCAAGAGGGAGAGAGAGAGAGAGGGAGAGAGAGGGATAGGCGCGACAGAATGAGTGAGCACGTGGGCGGAATGAATGTTGTGAAAGGTAGGAATAAGTTAGGTTAATGACAGAAAATGGATCTACAATTAGTCAAGATATTGTAATTAACAACTAGTCACGATACAGAATCACAGAAATATAAGAAATGTAAATGGAATATAAAAGTCTCGTTTAAAGGGTAACAGCTGATCACTTCTCGAACTCGGAATAGACAGAGAGCACGTTGCCGTTCTCTCTCTCTTTTATCAGCTCGATCTTCTGGAAACGCGTCACGCTCCGATAGTTCCGGTTAGGCGTTCTCGAACGTTCCAGCAGGATCGAGAAGAGATCTAGCCAATCAGTTCGATGATTTATGGCCCGCGCGAGCCTCGATGACATACGCTTGTCGTCGCGCTTGTGGCGGGGTCGCTCGTCATTGGTTAGTGCGTCGCGTCGCGAATCAGTCATGGCGCGCGAGAGCGCCAATTTCAAACATTATCTTTTTCCTCCTTCTATATCGCCCAGGGTGGATTCCTTTCGCTTTTCCAGCTCCTTTTCCTTCCTTCTGAGCCCTTCTCCACGTGGAGGGTTCCCTTCCTCTCCTTTTCTTCCTCTCGGGAATTTATAAAAAAATGAGCGATTAATTGGCCAAATCTTTCGGGAATGATTTGGCCATTGCACAATTTGAAACTGTTCCTTTCAGCCTGTTCAGACACGGCGGAAACCGCGCGTTTTCGACCGCGCGATTTGAACCGCGTCAAAATTGACAGTCGTTCGGGCCTGTTCCGACATGGCGGAAACCGTGCGTTTTCGACCGCGCGATTTGAGGCGGTAACCGCGCGGACATGCAGGAGAGGGGCAAAGTTTTAGCTCAGTACGAAGATGGATATCGAAGAAGCAATATGTTTGTGGTTGCTCTGGAAAAAAAGTAAAAAATATAGAAAAAGACAGTATTGGGTGCATCCGATATTAAGAGATCGGCTCACAAGTAGCGCATTTGTAACTCTATACCCCAAATTAAGACAGTTTGAACCGAAATTCTTCAACTATTTCAGAATGTCGATAAAATCATTTGATGAATTAAATGAATTGATTAGGGAAGAAATTTCAAGTGTTGACGTCATTATGAGGCGGAGTGTGTCACCAGAAGAAAAACTCGTTATTACTTAGAGGTAAGTTTAAATGAAAATATATTTATTTTTATAGATCTCTACATATACATTTGATTAATTGTGGTCTCACCAAAATAATGCATCAGGCACAGTATAATTCGAGGTGCTGCAAACAGGGATATGGGCTTGTGTATGGGCTGTTACAGGAGCTGTTATTGTGGCTGGTATAGGAGCTGGTATGGTTTGCCCATTTTTAATCACTTGGAGTATTTGAATTTTTGTGGATAAGCGTTTGTGCTCCGGCACATTTTTCAACTCTTTGTATAAAGATAAACAAAAAAGTTTATCATCGTCTTGATTTAACATATTTTCTTGGATTTCATGTTGCATCCTATCGCGCGATTGAATACTTTTCTCGATTAAACATGCAAATCGTTCGTCAGCTGAGTTTTTTGTTCTTTTCCTATTAGTTGTTAGCGGACGTGTTTCGATGGAATCCGAAACACCATCACCATCCTCAAGGTCTACCTGTACAGTTTCTTGTAGACTTGTTGTTGTTTCCTTATTTTCTATGCATTTCTCAAGAAAACCGAGACGAGAAAAATATATATACTTGGAAACTTTACTACTTGCACCTGAACCAGAAACAAGCGTTTTATTTTTCTTATGTTCCTTATTATAGGAATCACGAATGTTTTTCCATTTCTTTTGTAGTGTGGAAGCTGAAAAAAATACGATTACGATTTTACTATTTCAGATATTTGGCTACGGGTTGTTGATTTGGAGACCTTCATTATTACTATCGCCTCGGGAAATCTACAATTACTGTAATTGTCCGTCAAGTGTGTGCAGTATTGTGGAACATACTGGCAAAGACAGTCATGCCCGAACCGAGTGAAGATATGTGGAACGTATTGCGCCATTGATGGCAAACATATCCGAGTTATAAAGCCTAATGATTCTGGATCTTTATACTATAACTATAAACATTTTTTTTTCTATAGTGCTTTTAGCACTTTGTAACGCCAACTGCTGTTTTACTTATGTTGACATTGGGGCTTATGGTAAAAGTAGTGATTCTAGTATATTTAAAAATTCAATATTATTTAAAAGATTGCTAGAAAAATCATTAAACATACCAAAACCTACACCAATATCTATCGTAGACCCAAAACCACTGCCTTATGTTATTGTCGGGGATGAGGCTTTTGGTTTAATGGAAAATGTAATGCGGCCCTATGCCGGGAAAGGTTTATCATATGAAAAAAGGGTTTTTAACTACAGGTTATCCAGGGCTCGAGGTAACATCGAATGCACTTTTGGAATTCTGGCGAACAAGTGGCGTATTTTTCATAGACCGTTAAATGTAAAATTAGACTTTGCAGAAGACATCATAAAGGCCTGTTGCGTTCTACATAACTTTGTAAGAATTAGGGATGGTGTAAACTATAAAGATACTTTGTATACTGCACCGATAGACAGTCTAAATGCAGTACATACACGTAGGGGGACGCCGTCATCACTAAACATTAGAGACACATTTGCTAATTATTTTGCAAATGATGGTCGCGTTGAGTGGCAAGATTCGAAAATATAAATTCAACACGATAAATTTTAGTTTTCTATTTGTAACGTGTTACATTTTTGTTAAATATATTAGTGAGTATTTACCAAACATTGTCTTTCTTTCTGCTGTGTCCTCTCCCTCTCCAAATATTTCTACCAACTCTTCCCAGGCACAATTCTTCAAAACCTTATTCGAATACTCGGAACTTTCCATATCCCCTATCGCTGGCCTTTTTTCGATTTCATCAATAAATAATTCAGTATCGAAGCGACTCATTATGTTGACACAGGTCCAAACCGCGCGATTTCCGTCAAACACCTGAACGCTCCCATTAGCAACCATGTAAATAAAATCGCGCGGAAACCGCGCGGTTTTGTTTTCCTGCGGTTCAGAGGCGGCAGCCGCGCGGATCTTTGGACCGCGCGGTTACGTGTGAACGAATGCATAGACGCTAATGTAATTAGATCCGCGCGGTTCAAATCGCGCGGTCGAAAACACGCGGTTTCCGCCGTGTCTGAACAGGCCCTTTGTCTCGTCGCACGGTTTCCAGACGTTATTTAGATATCGAGGTACATTTAAAAGACAAACTCCGTAATTTACTTCAAACTTGTGAATATTTTTCGCTTTGTTTGGATGAAAGCACGGACGTAAATGATGTTGCTCAATTAGCAATTTTTGTTCGTATGGTGGAATCCGACTTTTCTATGAATGAAGAACTACTTGCATTAGTACCGTTACACTGCACCACTAAGGGCATAGACATATTTCAAGCTTTAAAGGTGGAAGTAGAAAATTATGTTAATTTTGGTAAATGTAGTTGTATTGTAACGGATGGAGCACCGTCGATGTGTGGAAAAGACAAAGGACTGGTTGGTTTACTAAAACGGGATAATATTAATTGCTATTTCTTTCATTGCATAATACATCAAGAGGTATTATGTATAAAATCATTACGAATGTCGGGAATTATGGTTCTTGTTACAAAAATTATTAATCTTCTCAGAGGCGGTAACCGTTCGTTAAATCATCATAAATTAAGATTGTTTTTAAAAAATCAAGGTGTCGCGTACCATGATTTGCTATTGTAAACGGAAGTTCGTTGGTTAAGCGCCGGTAAAACATTGTGTCGATTCTTTGCAATTCGCAAAGATTTAGTTAAGTTTTTAAAATTGGGAAGCACTAGCAATTTAGCTGATGCTATTGTGCAATTAGAAGACAAAGAATTTCTCTGTGGATTAGCATTTTTAACGGATTTGACGGGCCACCTTAATTCATTAAATTTACGTTTACAAGGGAGAGGTCAAAACATTGCTAATTTGATTGGCCATATAACTGGTTTTCGCAAAAAATTAGCAATGTTTGCAACGAAAATTGAAAAAGAAGATCTGACGCATTTTCCTACTTGCCAAGAAATTAAAGGTGAATTTCTGGATGCAAATTTTTCGCAATTTCGGAAAAATATATTAGATATTTTAAATGAATTTAATAGTAGTTTGCAAATTTTCAAAATTTAGAAACAGATATTTTATTGTATGCAAATCCACTATCCGTTCCAATTGAAAATCAGAAGCCTGAATTTTAATTGGAATTTTGTGATTTGCAGTCAGATCCCCTGTTTTCTTTAAAGAAAGAAACACAGGATGCCTTGTTCAAATTGCTCCCTCAAGATAAATATCCACAATTAAAGTCTTTCGGCTTAAAAATGTTTTCAATGTTTGCATCGACTTATTTGTGTGAGATTAGTTTTTCCACGATGCAATCAATTAAAACAAACGCTCGAAATAAGTTGAGCGATATTTCTTTGGAAAGCGCGCTACGTATTGCCATGACGGTATTGATGTTCCGCAAATAATTCAAAACAATACGTGAAAACATTTTTATATCACTTGTAAACATAAATAGTAGATGCATGTTTTATAAAGGATACTTTTGTAGTGCTTGCTCCTTTATGCTTTGTACCTTCGTTTGCAGCTTCGTGAATCAATACATGTTTTATGAAGATTGCTTTTACAGTGTTGGATTAACATTCATTTATATATTAAGGTTTTTTTCTTTTCCAGTGGGTTCCCATTATAGCTCTAATGATGAAACAACTGTTCTGATATCTATGAAGATGTTGAACTATTTTGAAGAGCTATTTACAAATAAATAATTTATTGAAAAGGATTAAATATATTGTTATGATTTTGAAATCGCTAATAAATGTAACTATGTTATAACTAACGACTACTTCTCTGTACTAGGAACGGGCATATAAGATTTAATCCGCGTAGCTTGCTCTCCGTACGCGCGACGCTTCGTGGATAGACAGCATAAGGCATAAGCCATAAGCCATGCACATGGTCGGCTGCGGTGAGGCGTACGAGGGGGGAAACGAAGAGCGCGAGGCACCGCTGCGCGGCGAAGGTGCGCACTGCACGAAGGAGTAGTTGGTGGGGGAAGCCAACACCTCAGGGGCCCCTACCGTGCCCATTACTGCCACAGAGCATGCAAGAACACGTAAAATTCAATATAGTATTTGCAATAGTTTTTCGCAAATATCTCGAAAACTAAGACCGAGCACCGTGTAGTTGTAATGACAAAAGTTGTTCAGAATGTTGTCCTCGATAACATATATGTAGGTCAAGGTCATCGGAGTTGCCTGCCCTGAACGTAAGGTTTACCCATATAATAATCGAAAATTTCTGGGTTCCCAAGAGAAAGTTTAACAAAAAAAACAATTACATAATAACAAAAGAAAAAGATAAAATGAATGTAATAGGAGCCAGTTTTTCAGCAGTCTACTCCCAAAATAAAGACCTAGGCAAAATAAGACTTACAAAAAATTAATGGAAGAAATCAAAGAAGCAACGATAACAGGTAAAAACATACGCGTGGAAAGCCACGCGCGGCAGAAGTGAAACTTCTTGCAGTCTAGTAATGTTTAGAAGTAAATTAAGATTGGAAATGGTAAATAATCCGAATGAAGCGACAACAAGATCAGGAACAACTAATACAAAAACTAATACAAAAAAAAATAATGAAGCGACAACAAGATCAGGAACAACTAATACAAAAACTAATACAAAAAAAAATAATGATGCGACAACAAGATCAGGAACAACTAATACAAAAAAATAGCTATCACAAGCCAATTGTTTCAATGATAGAATCATAGAAAATCATAGAAAAAATAATGAACGATCAAAATTTGCGACGCAAAGAAGGAGAGCGTATGGGAAAGAAAGAGACATAGTTCATGGCATTAGTTGTTCCTGATCTTGTTGTCGCTTCATTATTTTTTTTGTATTAGTTTTTGTATTAGTTGTTCCTGATCTTGTTGTTGCTTCATTAGGATTATTTACCATTTCGAATCTTAATTTACTTCTAAACATTACTAGACTTCAAGAAGTTTCACTTCTGCCTCGCGTGGTTTTCCACGCGTATGTTTTTTTTCTTAATATGAACATTAACGCAATGATCATCGTTAATGTCCCTCGGTAATTGTTAAACCATCGTATTTACACAAATTGGAACATTTATAATCTGTCCTAGAATCCCGTACTGGCCATGTGCATGCCTCAATCTTCTTATCTGCATAAAAGGAATGCGTGGAGAAATTAGTCTTTCTGACACTAAATCCAATGGTAGTAGATTTGGTGGCATTTCCGGATATTTGAATCCATTGAATTTCGCGAAATTAGGGATGTGATTACGACCGAGAGATTTTTTACAACACTTGCCTATCACAATCCTTCTTCGTAATTTTGATTTGCACATTTCAAGTCACTTTGAAACCACAAACGATCACAAAGATAACACACAAAACCAAACAGATTGTCTATGAATTTTTAAAAAAATTGTTTATGAATGTTTCGATGTGCAATGAAATCCGTGTATGGCGTATCGATGAAATGAAAAGTAATAGATGGTTGATCGTCAATTCGCAAATCCCCGTTCCTTTCTCTGTAATCCTGAGATCGCTGTTGACTAGATACGGCTGTGGAATGTCACTGATATTATTATCTAAAATGTCGCGAATATTAGCCCTTAATGCTATTTGTCGTGCTCTGTATTCGCGACAACGTTGGCGATTAGACTTTGCTGGCTGTTTAGGTGGCTTGTTAGCACGTTTTTGATCACTAAACTTTTTTGCTCGTTCCGCCTGTGTTTTCGCCATAGCACGTGCTGGCCTTGCTTCCCAACCTCAGCAGTGAGTAAGTGGGGGTATATAGGACAGCTGCCAGCGACACGAAAGCGAGTAACTCCCGGATGACTGCCATCCCGACCTGCCGCTCAGCCAGGCCCTGGACCAACAAGTCCTGGGTTCGTTAGCAGCACCGGGAACGTCTGGGGGGTTACTCAGCCGTGGACGCTCCCGGCTCCGCCGACTCCGATCGGGCCGGCTGTGGTGGAGAGGAGTCCACCTCCATCTCCTGTGTGAGAGGGGAAGAGAGCGCCGCGGGCACGGCACCCTCTCCCTCCACCACCGGTCTACTGGGGGGCCCCTCCCCCCCCCCCCCCCCAAGTTTCCGGCTCCTCTTCGAAGGCGGGGAGCACGCTGTGACCGACCGCTTCGTGCGGATTTCGGTCACCCCGAGCTCCCGCAGGTCGCTCCTTCACTATCGACATGGCCTCCGCCAGGGTGGCCTTGCACCCCTCCGATATTGACAGCGATATCGCCTCTGTCTTCGGTGGGGCTGCCACCCTTACGCTGGCTTCCCCCTACCTCACCCCCTGGGAACCTTTTTAGGTGCTGCCGAGGGACGAGTGGGAGGAACAGCAGGAGTCGTCGCCTTCCTCGCCCTCCGGCCCACCACAGTGGCCCATGTCTCCCCAGTGGTGGCAGCCGCGGGCTGGGCAGCGGCCGATGCGGGAATGCCCACGTCGCCCCTCCGCACCACGCAGGCCCGCGCGCCGCTGGGGGCAAGAGAGGGGGAGGGGGGAACCACCACCGCCCGGATGGCCGCCTGTTCCTTTCTAATGGGCGCCAGCTTCGCCTCCAGGAGGGCGGCCATCTGCTCCATCAGGCCAGGGGGGGGCGGTATACTCGCGCCCGTGAGGCGGGGAACGCATCACCGCTGCGTCCGGGATGTGGGGCGGAGGGGGTGGCTCTACCGCTCCCGTCACAACCAACCGCGACGCTCCGACACAGGGCGAGCCAGGTGGAAGAGACGACGGCGAGAGAGGGAGGTGTACCGGTAGCACCCCCGCCCTCTTCATCGCCATCACCTCCTCCTTGATGGCCTTGTTGGTCGCCCTGATCTCCTCCATCTACATCCGCATGTTCTCGTTTTCCCTTGCCAGAGAAGCAAGGGATCGAGGACCAGGGGATGATGGAGGAGCTCCCGTCGCGGAGGTGGAGGGGTAATCGGACCCTCGCTCACCCCTCTTGCAAACCTCCAAGAAGGCTGCCTCCGCGAATCGCGCAGCAACCTTCAGGTCCCGGACACACGTGCCCTTGACATGCGCGCTCCTGTGGGCGGTCTCCTCGACCGCACCGACTTTCTCCAGGAACTCCTGCATTATTTCACCCCGTGTTCGGGGCGCTCATCTCAAAGGCAGTCTCTTTCACGGGCAGGGGGGCGATTAGGAACCCTGGAGGGGCGCTACGTGCGTCCCTCCAAGAATCCCTCCACGTCGCTTTGTCCCCGCACGATAGACGGAGGAAAACGGGGCCGAGACCAGCAACCTAACGTCCGACCCGGAACGTTGGCTCCGAGCCGAGACGGAGGGCCGCATTTCCACCCTCAGGGGGCTGAATGCCCTTGTCGCGTCCGTCTCGGCGAGCTCCTGCCACAGGCTCCTAACGGAGCCCGCAGCAGAAGCCCTTGTAGCCCAGAAGTGACGGCGAGCGCGTAACGCGCCTCAACACTCCCTCCAGTACTACGACCGCTTCCGGGCACGGTAAACCCACCTCCTCGTTCAAAGTTTTATTTTCTATTTGTTTTCAATTGCATATTGATTCCACGAGTACGGCGGGAAAGAAGGTCATCATCTGGCCTCGAGCGACCGGAACCACACGGGGCCCCATATAGGGCTATAGTCCGCACCACCCGTGATAACTTTTTTGTTTTTAATGTAAGGAAATGCGTTACGCATACCCCGACCCCCCGGGGAGCCGGGGTTATGATGACGGCGCGGGCAGCGCCCGCCGGCCCGAGGGTTTACCCACTGAAACCTCGTACCCATCCCTAAGCTATGGAGGGGGTGCTCGGATCACGCGAGTATTCAACAGGCAACCCCCTCGCTTACAATAGAACCCCGGGGGAGGGGTTAACCTCCCCCACTAACCTACACTAGTCGGACACGCGGTATGGGAGCCGCCAGGTGTCCCCCTCCCCAAGGGCCATCGGAACGGGCTTCCCAAGCCCCAGCTCGGTCCACCCTGGGCCCCCCGGCGGCCACCTGCCCCGCCCGAAGCGGGCGACCCCTCCGGAGAGGGGGCCCACTCCGGCCAGGGCAGTAGGTCGCCGCACACGGTAAGGAAGGGTCGTCGGATGCGTGTTCCGGCACGCCCCGGCCCTCCCCACCCCTTGCGGTCGCCCCTGTGAGGAGGGGACCGACCGGCACCCCACATCCGAAAATTATCTCCGGGGTGCCGGCCCGTCTCGAGGGGATCAAACTCCTCTCCGGGGCCAGGGTCAGCTGACGCCTCGGCCCCCACCATCCACCGCCCTCCTTCGTGGGGGCACTCGTCGACGCGAGGGAGCCCCCCGCGCCGTCCCAGCCTCCGCCCCCCTCTCGGGGGCACTCGACGACGCAGGGGGAACACCCCCACGAGACACCTGAACCCTGCCGCCTAAAGCAATGCGCATACCGAGTTTTTGCCTGTCAGACTTCTAATATAGTATTGGGCTTTTGTATCTTACGCTCATACCGAGCTTTCAGGCAAGTTCCGTTTACCATACTTGGTTTTGGTAGGATCCGGAGTTTCAGCTCGAATTTCGACCTGGCTTTTCGAGAGAGGGTCGAGAGTCCCTGCTGTGCATGGCACAAAAAAAGGTTGCAGGAGGGAGCTCCACAGCTCCTTACGTAAACTATCGTTATCTCTCTTCTACAACATCATGGAGATAGGAAACGTCTATTGCAATTTCATTATTTTGTCATGAAGGAACAATTTTCAATCACAAAAGTATTCTCCAAAGTGTACAAATTAACACAATATGAAGAAATAAATAGTCTTTTTTTTTAAATGTTCGAATATTGTACTCTGCCAGATAGTAGGTGGCACAAATTTACTAAACATACATTTTAAATTTTCCTTATAGGTTTACATAAAGAATTTGTAAACAGCAATGTTCATAATTTTCTCTAGAATTCTTGACAGATAGGAATTTTAAAAAAAAATTGTAAACACGCCATTTAGTAAAATGATTCTTCTAAGTTGTTGAAGAAACTCATCGTCGTTTAGGTTTACTTTGAAGGGTATACGGAGACTTTTTCAGACCATCGATTGTACGTAGCCGTCGCGTCGATCTGCAGGTGGTAATAAATCTTTTTTTCGCCGCCAGAATTGCCGTTTTGCCTGCGAAGGAAGCAATGTTCTTTGCATCGGTTTGTTTCTCGCCGTTCCAAGGAACATTTTATTGGTGGTATATTTTCTGGGCGTACTCCGTCAACGTTTTTCAGGACGGCAAAGAACCAGAACGTTCAGAACCTCCGCTGTGTTTAGTTGAGTTGTTTAACGAATTGTTTCACCGTACAGATTGTCAGATGTATATTTTTTTTTTTCGTTATTCTTTCTTATAATATTTATAAATTCCTTAACAACGTATTCCCCACCTTAACATACCACGAAGAACTCTAAAAATTTCTAGTCTATAGCTATTTTAAATAAACAACGCCATTTGCCTGACAGAAAAATAGTCTTGAGGCATACTTGCTAAGCACTTGTCCGGCTCTAGCAAAGGCATCTCGGATTTTGGGAACCCCTAGGGTTTGGGTAGCAGACGTCACGCTGTGCCTTTCTTCGTCGAGCATCTCGAACCCTCTTAATTGACGTTCCAGCTCCAAAAACTCGGTATGCACTAGCAAAACGGTGTCAGGTATCTCCGGCTTGCTGGAGACTCCGGTATGCGCAGTCCTTAACTCAACTACCGCTTCCGGGCACGGCACCCCGCTCCGAGACTTTTCGTCGCTAAAAATTTCATTTTCATAGCGGGCTTGGTTACTACCCCACTCATCACCCAATGCCAAAACTACCGATAACAGGTGCTCCTCCGCCGGTATCGGAGCGATCCTTTCCTTGAATTCCTTCCTAACTTCCTCCGTCCAGCACTCCACATCCTTCCCCTTCCGCCCTTTTCCTTCTTTCTTCTTCCTCCTTTTTCCCCTGTTGGGTACTGTCAATGGGTCGTGATCCGAATCGATCATTTCCCCTCACTGGTCTCCTCATTCCCTATCACATAATCAATCACCGAATTCTCTCTCCCTCCTATGTATGTCCACTAGCCTTCCTCGTCCCTCTTCACGTTTCCGTTCTGGATACCCACCCCTCTTTCCTAGATACCCACACAACCTCCTCCCTTCCGCGTTTAGCTTCTCATCCTTGGATTTCCTGCTGCCCTTTCCCCCTCCCACGTACCACTCTTCCACCTCCCCTCCATCCCTTCCTGTTCTTACGTTAAAGTCCCCCCTATTAGCACCCTTACTCGTTTCTCCCTCCCCTCTTTCCATTCCCCCAACTCTTCCAGCTTCCTTTCCAAATCTCTGTTAACGTATACCCCTACCACCCTCTGCCCCATCCCTCTTCTATTTTCACTCTCCTCGTCACTATTCCCTCCTTCTCTCCCGTTTCTCCTCCATCTATCTCTATCCCTTTTCTCACCCCCATTATCATACCCCTCATTGCCCTTCCCATCTTCAACTCTCTCCTTGCCCATTGTGCCTCCCATACATGACCCCTTGGCAATCTATCCCTTATCTTGTGCCATCCCTTCTCTTCCACCCACGTCTCCATTAGTATTATAATGTCCCATTCCCTCAGCCCTTTCCAGAAGTCCTCATCCATATTCCTCATCCCCGCCACATTCCAGAATCCTATTTTATACCCTGTGTTCTTACTTTTCCCCCCATCCCTCCCCTGATCCCCCCTTGATCGTTTCCCTGCTCCATCGTCCACATTTCGTCTATCTCATCCCATCTCTTTCACTTTCCGTTTATCCACATTTTCATGTAATCTACCTGCACGTTCTTTACTTTCCTTCTCTCTTCCTCCGCCTCCCTTTCTATCCACCACCTTGTTCTCCTCTCTTCCTCCGTTAGATTATCCTTTCTTTCCTTCCTCTTATTGTTAGCTTAATCTTCTCCCCCATCACTTTCCTTTTCTGCTCCCTGTCGGCTAATTTCACTAACGTCATTCCGTACCCTCCCTTCCCGTCTTCCCTATCTGCTTTATCTCCTTTATTCCCTCCGTCTTTACTCCCATTTTCTCCCACACTTTCATCACCTCCTCCTTCACATCTTTCCTCTCCATCTGCAGAACTCTTATTATAATGTTATTCCTTCTTTCTTCCCTCCCCTTCCTATCCTGCGCGACCTCTAATCTTCTTATCCTCCTCCTATATTCTGCTATTTCTTCCCCCCTACTCTACCCTCCGCCTCCTTCTCTCTATCATCCTTTTCCCTCCTCTAAATCTCCCTCATCCTACCTTCCGTCTTTTCCACATTTCCCCCATTCCCCCAACACCACTACTTTCCCTCTTCCTATCCCCCTTCGGCGACCACTTCGTCATCGTGCTCTTTTTGAATACCGCACCTTCATCCTCCGCCTCCTCGCTCCCATCCGCTCCTTTTCTCTTTCTTTTTTCTTCCATAAGCTCTCCAGGCTTCTCTCGCTACACAGACCTTCCTTTCAAAATCTTCCTGCGTTCCACGGTCTCTCCACTCTTCCCTTCTCTACCCTTCCCCCTTCCCTCTCCCTTGCCTTCCTCCCCTCTGGCGCTCATTCCTCTGCCGCACCTATTTCTTTCTCTTATCTATTCTTCTAAAGCCTTATTTGAATACTTCCCGCCTTTCTACCTTCCTTTGACTCCTACTAGGCCGCGCCACCTACAGCTCCTACTCACTATTCCCGCGCAACACTTCTGCTACCACACCGCCCTAACCTCTATCCTTCTCCCACTTTACCCTTCCCTCACGCTCCCTTCTCCGCCTTCTCGCCCTTTCCCTTTACTTCTCCCCTCTCACACCTTGACCACGCCGCTCTTTCAAACAAAATATCGCACCACTTTACACACTCCTCAACCTCTCATACGACCGGAAACGGAAGTCCCAAGTGCACGTGAATAATTACGAATTATTACTGTGGCTAATTTTGTACCCTCAAATCTTTTCTTCCCCTTCTTCCTCAGCCAGCTAAATTGCATGGCGAATTCATTTGCTATGACAGCTTGTAATGTCCTTTTAATAAAATAGGCACAATTCGCACAGTCTATAGTCACTAATTCGCAGGCCTGCAAATTAATAATTTCTTTACAATCGAGGGAGAACTTTTGGTTAAAAGCTGTAATGGTGAAGGTTCTATTTAATTACCACATTTTTTAAATTATCCCCATCTCGCAAAAATGCATCGAATTTTTCAAACTCCTCTTCCGAGTTGACAAGACACGAAGTATTGTCGAAAATCGATGTTCTGTCTTGTCGAACTGGGGTTGGATAATCACCTTCAAGAATTTTCTCGATTTTTTCAACGCCAGTCAAAACATCGGTTAGCAGTGTCACGTCCGGTGGTCCACCAAGCGACGATATCTAATGTATTTCGGTTTTCGTCTTGTGGAGCCACTAGGAGGGTGGTCGTTAAAATTATTATCTAGAACAAAGGATTGATCGAACTATAAGAGGGAGTACCCCTTCTAGGACAGTCAGTCTTTCAACCAACGCGTACAAAAGCTTCGAAAGATCGGTAAAAGTCAGTTTAGTGGAGAGCCATCCAGTTAAAGTTAGTGAAGAGCCACCCACTCGGACTGACCCAGAGTTAGCGACAACAACGAAGACGACATCAACGAAGACGACAACAACATAGACGACAGCAACAAGGACGACAGCAACAACAACGACCCCCCGACAACAGACGATTCATCTCTCTCCTACACAACACGAGAATCTCTGGTACACGAGGAACCCTCTGGCTTCGATCTTCAAGGTCCCCTCAGAGTCTCGACCAAACCTCTGCGTACGGTAAATAAGAACAAACTATCCAATAAATAAAATCGGGAACCGTTATTGAATCATGTGAACTTCATATGTGCTATCCAAATTATTTTGAATAAATTATTGTTATTATTCAAACCTGTGTCAACCAAGTTATTAGAAAAAAAAGACCCTAACTTCGATTCGTCTAAAACCACTAGATTTCGAAAGAAGGATCTTCGATTCCCGAACCACAACCGGTGTATGCAGGTAGGTTCGAAACTACGTTCAGTCACAACAAATTAATATTTAGAAAGGTCCACTTGGGACGTAACATAATTTTGATGACAGCGGTGGGATTCGAACGTAGAATCGAGGATCCTATTTTGAATCGAGATGGCAACATCTGGTGGTAAAGAAGTCGAAGTTGGTGGTATCGAAACCGACAGATTACTAAAAGCAATAGAAGAAGTAAAGAGGGCACAACAAAGTAATGATTACATAGTAGGGCTCGGTGCTAAATTCAGAGAATTAAATGAACAAATAGCACAAATGCAGGTGGCATTACAATCAGTGATTAAACCTCAAAAATCTAAACCACCACCCACTCCGGTAAGACGACATGTGCCTTCAGACCAGCAAGACAAATTTATTCGCGTCAAAAACGCATTACAGTCGATACCGGAATTCGACGGTTATAAACCCCCATTATTTCAATTTTTATGAGCCTGTGAAAGGGCGAAAAACATGCTTCCAGATAATCAGGAATCATCCTTAGTCAAACTATTGTCAAATAAACTTACGGGACGTGCGTTTATAGCCATCGAGGATTCAAATATAGACACAATAGAGGAATTCAGCACAAAAATTAAAAAAATATTTGGGGCTCACAAAACGGTTAATCAATATAGGGGTGACTTGGGAAATATATGCAAAAGACCTAACGAAGATATATTAGACTACATAAACCGCGTAAAGGAATTAAGATTAGCTATCATGGATGGAGAACGCAGTTCGTATGGAGAAATACCCGAGTCAGTACAGACTCTCATCGACACCGATGTAGCTGACGCTTTTCTGCAAGGATTACCAGCAGAAATTGTTGGTGTTCCTGATTCACACGTTATTTGGGGGTTTTTCTGTTGATGTAACGGTTGGCTACAACCGAAAATTATTAGATCATAAGATGATTCGAACGTGTGAACATGTGTATTTTTACTCTTACTTTGTTGTAATATTTCATTGTTAATATATTAATAAATAATATATATGTATTCAATTAGTGTCTATCAAGTAATTGACTAACAGAAATCAGCGTCAGATTGAAATTAGAAGGATATCAAGATCTAGAAGAAGAATATTTCAATGCAATCACAATTTCTAAACAAATACAACTGGAAGAAGAGCGGATCAGAACACTCCTTCCCTACGTCAAAAATCGAGGAAATGCACCTCCGCTGCAATAACGATATCAGCCTTCCCGGAACAGATATCAACCTTCCGTATATAGATATGAGCCACCGGCTGGACAAAACAATAATGGGACCACGTTGGGATTACGATCTTGCAATTAATGATAACGATAAGAGTGACCACAGCAACCCGACACCTAATAAACAAACATGGATCAGTAATCAAACCAGAACAAATAACCCGCCCGTTACTTGCAACTATTGCAAAAAACCCGGCCATACGGTCAAGGATTGTTACAAATTCAAGGCTAAATTAGAATTGGGTGAAATAATACCCTACTCCCAACAAAGGTCGGGAAACGAGAAGTTCTCCCCAGGGAACAACGGCGCACCCAAGGGAGGCAATCCCATAGAGCGCCGATCGATAATGAAAATCGGTGCAACTACTCCACAAACTTTACCGACACCAATGGAAGTCATGTCAATCAAACAAAACGATTCCCCAGGAATCAGTCGCCCTGAAGAAACAAAAATCCAGGAATTAAAAACGGAAGAGGAAGAGATCAATTTAGAAGGATTGTCACTATTCAATTAGATACAGTCAAAAACACTCCAATCATAATAATCAGCTCCCCTGACGTCCAAGGAATAAATACAATCTTAGTGGACTCAGGTTTACAAATCAATCTTATTAAAGAAACTATAGTCCCAATAACTACAAATATTAACACAAAAGAAACTACACATATTCGAGGAATCTCCACCGAAATCCTGGCCACTCTAGGGACGGCATCAATCAGGATAGCAGATCACCCAATATTATTAGAATATCAATAGATCAAAACGGAATCTTAGGATCCGACTTTCTACAGCATCATCAAGCAAAAATTGACTCCTTCGAGAAACATATAAATTGGGGAACCATATACATACCATTTTATGAAGAACAACAAATAACCGTTCCTAAGAGAACATTCATTCCATTAACAGTAAATATAATCAACCCAGAAATGCAACAAGGATATATTCCTCGATTACCTGAAGAAAAAGGCATATTCATTGGGGAAACAATAGTCACCAATAACAAGGGAAAAGCGTACATAAGGGTAACGAACGCGATATTGAAAGATTACATCCTCGACATATGTACCTATTGTGAAACTGGAGTTGTTCGAGGAGATTAGTAATCAGCCCGTCAGCACTTACGCCTATCAAGTAGCAACAGCAACCTGTCACAATCGACTCAAGAATATATTGGAGCAATTAAGACTCGATCATCTCAATAAAGAGGAAAAAGAAAATATTTTAAAATTAATAAAACAGAATCAAGACCGATTCTACATCCCTGGAGTCACCCTTGAAGGGTCTAACATGCTACAACATAAAATTTATACAACAGATGACATGTTCCGTCGCAAGGAACCAAATTCAGAACGGGACACACGGTCCTCGGTTCAAAGAATTTGTTTCGAGAATATCAGAGTCGTCTGATTTCTCTTTCTGTCTCTCTCCCTCCACTCGAAGGTTGCTCGAGCCAACCGTGGAGGATGAGTCATCAAGGGTGCGTTGATCCGGTAATGCAGCGTTCGGCAAAACCCAATCAACGCATCACCTTGCGATCACCAATGAACGTCATTGCATTGTCCATAGACAATGAAAGAGCTTTCTTCACGATGAAGAAAGCCCCTTCAAAAACAACGACTATCAACGTCGAAAACGCTTTTCTTTTCGAAATCGAGTTTTCGTTTACTTGACAACCGAATAAACAAGGCTATTCGAGCTTCGTGTTTTTTCGGCATTCTCATTAAGAAAGGCGACAAGGTAGTTGTTTTCCGGGAAAACGTCGCGAATTCCCCGCGTTTAAAACAGGGCCTGTTTCAGTCTTACTGAGGAGTCCTATAACAGGTCTGGGACGAAACGCATTTAAACGTTGTATTTTAAATAATTATAAAAAGGGATACCTAATATTAAGTTGGCGGGTATCAGTTCACGAAGATTCAAAATCGCGACGCGGTGAGTCCGTTCGGAACATATTTTTGTGAGTCCGTTCGGAACATGACATCTCAATAAACACTAGACAATACACAGGGTGTCCCAAAACAACTGCGAAAGCGGGAAATGGGAGGTTCCTTGGGTCATTTGAAGCGACATTTTCCTTAACAAAAATGGCGTCCGCGGCTTTGTTTAGGAGTTATTAACGAAAAACACGGACCAACCAGAGCGCGACCTAGTCGCTCGGTGGCACGGTCAGCGCGACGAGCCGAGGGGAGGAAAGTGTTGTCGGTACGCCGCAATGTCATAACAAACAACAGTTTCTCGATTATGTCCCCGATTTCCATGAGCATTGGATATGTTGTAAAGTCTAATACCACAAGTATTTTTAGTCGACAGCGACGACAGTGATATTAGCAAATAACTATTGTTATATTTTTTTGTAGTTTATTGTTATATTTAGATATTAGTGTTATACTTATTTAATATTACTATTACATTTTTTATTTGTTATTTAATATTATTATTGCATTTATTTTTTCTTTTTGAATTTGTTTAAGTAATTTATATAATATTTTTTACATAAATACTATTTTTAAAGGCTGTACATATGTTAAATCTAATTTCTTGACCTAACACAAAAATTGAATCGGTTCCAAGAAGTGTGATCTTTGATTTTTTCCACAGAGTTCAATTTTCTTAAAATTTCCTTTATATTAACAATTGAGTGCTAAATTGATGATACTTTATCTATAAGAAATTACATATAATTCAAAAAATTTTTTTTGCGGTTAAAATTACCATAAACTTAAAGATTCAGATCTCCTCTTTACAACGACACCACATACGTTGACATCATTAGCCTCATTTGAGGCGCAGAGTCGATGGGTTACTGTTGGAAAATATCGTCCATCCTTTCACCCAGCAAGAGGTAGAAATGTCAGGTCCGCGAGGCGTTTTAGAGTCCCTATTGTCCTATGCCTCCCTTAAGAAACATTCTAAAAGAAAGACCGACGACGTTTTCGAACAGTAACCAGACTCTGCGTACAAATCTGCAGGAAAACCGAAACATGTGATTGCCAGAAACTCTAGTCTTACAGCGGTCCCTCTCGTAACCTTTTTTTTCGTCTGCGTCGTTTTCGTAAGCGTGCTACAGTGTGCATTTTCGACACGCATAATGTCCTCCCTAAACTTTTCACAAAAATCTTGGGTAAAATCAGTGTCGTTCGAGCCGTGGTAGAGAGAACATCTCCAAAGACTAGTCAATTCTAAGTTCACGGTTGCTAAACTGTGTATTTTTAGTAGTCATATTTAAACTAATCACTAGACTGCGGATTTTTATGCAAAATGAAAGTTGGCTGCTGCTATTGCAAGGGACAGATGCCAGACGGATAGTTGACTTTTACTTTAATCATTTGATCAAGTTGAAAATAATACATTGGTGTTTTTAAATTATTTTAATCTCTCTACTGTTTTAAAATGCACTTACTCATTTTTGCTACAAATGCATGACATCCGCAGTCTACTGATCACATTACCTCATTACTGTGATTTGTGCTGCAATACAAGTGATATTGCAAATGTGAACAGTGATCGTGAGTGTGGAAACATTTACAAACTTTGTGTACAACCTTTTGTACAGGGTGGCGAAAAATGATTTGTCATCCTTTTGGGAGGTGATAGAACTCGTCGAGATTGCCAACAAAATCGCCCGCAAAATTAATTTTCAAGGTCATTTTCAAAGTCAAAATTTTTTATTGGCTTAGTCGATTCTACTCGCCGAGCTGAACAAAAGTCTCAAAGAAACCATATGCCGGAAATCAATATTTCATAGAGAAATCTTCGTTTAAAGTTTTTTTGTCTGAAATTTCAAAAAACCCGATTTTCATAAAGTCAGAAAATAAATCTGGTGCTTATAAAAAGTGTTGAAGTTCGCGGTTATTCCGCCTAGAGATTTCCCCCAGAGGGCACCTCGGGGTTTCCCCGGGCTACCGATCCGGTTCGTAAAGGTTGTACACTACGAGATTCCATACCGAACGCACGTGTTGAATACTTGTTATACAATAAAATATATATATATGTAAACGCATACCGTGTTGTCTCTCTGTGGCTACGCCTTATGTACGAAACACAAGATTAACAGGTTATGGGCCCAGGAAGTCCAGAGAGCACGAGTAACAAAAAAAAAAAAAAAATAAGTGAGGTTAAGTCGCCACGTGCCACGTGCTAAATTTACCAAAAATGAATATAGGCAAAGTAGAAAATATTCAGAAGTTAAGTAGCACGAATTATGAGATATGGAAGGTGCAAATGAAAAGTGTACTGCGTTATAATGATTTATGGAACTACGTAAATGGAACAATAGTGAAACCTGAACAAGGGGACGCCGCATGGATCTCTAAAGACGAAAAGGCTCTGGATCTAATAATTTTGTGCCTCCAACCCGACCAATTCAGTCATATCAAAGGCACAAACACCTCAGCAGCAGCATGGGAAGCCCTTAAAGAGGTATACGAATCAAAAAGTCCCATGAGACAATGCGTTCTTTTTAAACAATTATATAGGCTAAAGAAAACGTCAAATCAAACCATGACTCAGTTTGTACACGAGTTCATGAAAATAGCAGAGCAGTTGAATGAGTGCGACATGAGACTGCCAGAAAATTTATTGACGGTATGGTTGTTGAACGCGTTGCCTGGTGAGTACGAAAACTTTTGCATTGCCATTGAGTCTAGGGAGCGAATGCCAACATTAGAAGTATTGAAAACTAGACTACTGGAAGAAGAGGTAAGGAGATCCGAAAACGATAAGGAGCGTGACTTCAATACAGGAGAAGCACTCTTCGCAAACAAGAAGGCGCCGTACAGGAGAGAACAACCAAGGTCAGTTAACGCATCCACACACCAAGGTAAGAAACGTGATTATAAATGTTATACATGTGGAAAAATGGGACATGTATCAAAATATTGCAAGTCTAGACCAAGGCAGGAAAATAATGAACACAATAAAGAGACTGCAATGCATGCAACTGCACTAAAGGTGAATTTTGAAAGGCCTGGTGTGTGGTGCTTGGACAGCGGAGCCACAACACACATGTGCAAAGAAGAAAACAGGTTTGAAAATTTAGATAAAGAGGAAACTACAAAAGTTTATACAGCTGCGGAGAGTAATGTTGAGTCTGCTGGAATAGGAGAAGTATGCATTGAGGTTCAAAACTCACCGCACAAGACAGATAATATCAGACTGAAAAATACAATGCTAATACCACAGTTCAGGAACAATTTACTGTCAGTATCTAACATTACAGATAGCGGATACAAGGTTATATTCCATAAAGATTGCGCAAATGTGGTTAAAGAAGACGGAAAATACGATGGGCCCGTAGCAATGAAAGCCATGCGACAAGATAGGTTGTACTTGGTACAAGAGTCCTCTACAAAACATTTCGCACAGTTATCGAGAATCCATGACAGTGATTTAATGAAGTGGCACTGCAGGCTAGGACACTTAAACTTCAACGATATAAAGAAAATGAAAGATATGGTGACTGGTCTGAATGGAAATTTTGGAGGCCCAAGTACAACCTGCGAGGTATGCTGTAAAAGTAAAATACATCAGCTGCCGTATAAATCATCAACTACAAGGGAAAAAGACACATTGGGCTTGATACACAGCGATATATGTGGACCAATGCACGTACCATCTTTAGGGGGAGCGAAGTACTTTGTTACCTTCATTGATGATAAGACTCGACATGTAGAGGTAGCCATGTTAAAACAAAGATCAGATGTACTCAGAGCTTTCAAGGAATACAAAGCTAAAGCAGAAAGGTCAACAGGAAATCTAATAAAAAAGATACGCACTGATAATGCCAAAGAATATTTATCGAGGGAGTTTACAAATTTCCTTAAGGATGAAGGAATATCCAGACAGCTATCAGTTGAATATACCCCTCAACAGAATGGAGTTGCTGAAAGAGCAAACCGCACGTTGGTAGAGATGGCAAGGTGCATGCTTTTACATGCCCAACTACTATTTAATTTATGGGCAGAAGCTGTCAATACGGCAGCATATGTACGGAATCGTTGCCCAACAAGAGTTTTGGATAAAGTAACCCCTCACGAAAAATTGACAGGGAACAAACCACATGTAAGCCACATGAGGACGTTCGGGAGTCGAGTCATCGCTCTCAAGAAAACATACAGGCATAATAAGTTCGCGCCAAAAGGGAAGGAGTATTTATTGGTCGGCTACTCCGAAGAAGCAAAGGCATATAGGCTTTGGGAGAGAGGGACTGGCACTATAGTAAAGCATAGAGATGTCAGATTTTTGGAAAATGACACTATACCTTCACAAGTGGATGAAGGAACATTGTGTGAGCTACCCCTCAACATATTTACAGAAGAAAATCATCAGGAAATTCCTGTGGTAGAAGAAGACAACGAAATTGAAATAGAAAATGATGGTGGACCTGAAGCAGAGAACAAAATTGTAAGCGAACCAGAATCTGAAGAGGACATAGGTAACACGCCAATACCTAGCATACAAGGTAGGCCACGTCCCGGAAGACCAAGATTACTAAGGACAGGGAAACCGGGGAGGCCCAGAAAGCTATTCAATCACGCCAATACAGCTTTCTATCAAAACAATACTCCACGTAACGTAAAAGAGGCCATGAACAGTCCAGAGAAGGAATTCTGACTAGAGGCGATGAGGTCCGAGTACGACTCACTCATGGAAAACAACACATGGACCCTGGTAAGTAGACCCAAAAATAAAACAGTTTTACCTAATAAATGGGTGTTTAAGGTTAAAGAGAATCTAGATGGCACAATAGCAAAATACAAGGCGAGATTAGTTGCTCGCGGTGACAGACAGATTGAAGGGATCGATTACCAGGAAGTTTTCTCGCCAGTGGCCAGGTACGACACTATAAGGACATTTTTAGCGTGCTGCGTTGAGAAAGACATGCACGTACACCAAATGGACGTTGTCTCCGCCTACGTCCAAGCAGACTTATGCGACGAAATTTATATGGTGCAACCGCAAATGTTTGTTAAGGAGAATCTAGAAGATAACGTCTGCAAATTAAACAGACCATTGTACGGTCTAAAACAAGCGGGTCGAAAATGGTATGAAAAATTCGATAGTTATATGATGAGCGCTAATTTCAAGAAAACAGCAGCGAACCCATGCGTGTACGTGGATACAAATAAGAATAGCGACGTTATAGTTATAGTTTACGTGGATGATCTGTTAATTGGTTCGAAAAATCTTAGTAATATAGAAAAAGTCAAAAGATCATTAAAAGCGAAATTCAAAATGAAAGATTTAGGGGAAATTAAAGACATTCTAGGAATACATATAGACAGAAATAAGCATACGGGTGAAATGAGATTGTCTCAGAGGTTGTATATAGAAAATTTGTTAGAAAGATTTGAAATGGTAAATTGTAATCCGACCTCAACGCCCTTAGAAGCGAACGAAAAATTCTTAGAATCAAACGAATTCGAGACAGATGAGAAACTATTAGAAGCAAACGGCACGTTGTACCGCGAGTTAATAGGTAGTCTGATATATTTAGCGAATGCGACGCGTCCCGATATATCATTTGCTGCGAGCGCGTTAAGTCGTTTTTGCGAAACACCACGTATTAAACATTGGAAAATGGGAAAACGAGTCCTGAGATACTTACGTGGAACCATCGATTACGCGATCACCTACAAAAAGGTAAACAGCGCGGTAACAGCTTACGTCGATTCTGACTGGGGTGGTGACGTACAGGATAGACGTTCGTGTTCCGGATTTATTGTAAAATTGGCAAATGGTCCAATCAGTTGGGGGACAAGAAAGCAAAAATGCGTAGCACTGTCGACCATGGAAGCAGAATATATAGCTTTGTCCGAAGTTACCAAAGAAATTATTTATATGAGAAGACTGATTCATCACATGAAGTTAGAAAGTCTAGTGCAAGGGCCAACGATTGTATCTTGCGATAATCAAAGTGCAATTACCTTATGTAAAAACAGCGTACATCATTCTAGGAGTAAGCATATCGACATTAGATACCACTTCTCTCGTGAAGCTTTGGAAAATGGCGACATAAATGTAAAATATTTAAGTACCGATAAAATGGTAGCGGATGTGCTCACTAAAGCGTTGGCAAAAACTAAGCATGCGGAATGCGTTAAATTATTAAATTTAAGTAATAACCGCACAAGGGAAAATATAAACTGACGTTTAAGGGGGAGTGTTGAAGTTCGTGGTTATTCCGCCTAGAGATTTCCCCCAGAGGGCACCTCGGGGTTTCCCCGGGCTACCGATCCGGTTCGTAAAGGTTGTACACTACGAGATTCCATACCGAACGCACGTGTTGAATACTTGTTATACAATAAAATATATATATATGTAAACGCATACCGTGTTGTCTCTCTGTGGCTACGCCTTATGTACGAAACACAAGATTAACAAAAAGTTCTTAAAATCATGTTCTGAATATCCTGATCTGAAAATGTGCTTAATCTACTCTTAGCGCTACCCAGGAACAACGACGTGGACGTGGTAGATTTCTGTTCCCATCGGGGTGACTTGATTATGCGCCATAAGTGTGGCGCAGGGTTACGACCGATCCATCGAGTTCCAAAAACTTGTTGTAAGAAAGCGCGGCCTGACCTGCCGAAATGCGGTGGAGCACCGTCATGCATAAAAAAAATTCGATTACGGGTATGCCTCGGAACCATAGTATGCCTCGCAGTCGATTCAGGAGCGTATGACGTAGAAACCGCAAATACTCAACGCTTGACAATCGGTTCAAAATGGAAGTGGTGGAAAATAGAATGAGTGTCGATATAGGTTCTTGTCCGGACTGAGTGTGGAGATAGGAGCTGATCCAGGCTAAGCACTAGAGTAGGGGGCAGCACTATAATGGGCATAATGGGCACACCTTCGGCCATAAGAAGCTAACACATGTTTCGTTCGTCGACTCTCGGGATCATTCGGCAGGGATCGTCGTCCGGCATTGCACATACACCTAATACCAGAGAGCACAGCCTACTAAAAAGGAGAGCCATAAGACATTTGTTGCTTAAGACATTCATTGCTTGTGCTTAAGAAGCTTTCCATCCATATCCAGACCTTTTGCCGCTGATCTTGAATCAATTTTCAAGAATTTCTAAGAATAACGTTGCTGTAGCATGCTTCAACGTGGTGGCCGTGGTGGTCGTAATCCAGCGCTTCGGGATGGGCGTGACCAACGTATGATGCTTCGAGCAATTGATCGTGCTCATGGTAATTACACACGAGCACGAGCTCTTTATGCCAGTTGGTTGCGATGCCAAGTTGATGGCAGACCATTACGTCCAGGGTCCGTGTCTAATCGTCGAAAATTTCAACGACGCGATGAACGATTTCATGATCAGGATCAAATAAATTTTGCAGGTTCTGGCTACCGTAGGGCAGGTCGCCCTCGTGTGTCTTGGAGAATTGAGGAACGTGTGATCGCTCTAGCGCGAACTTATCCTGTCATGGGATCACGACGCATAGACGCGCGAGTAGGAGTCGATCACAAAACAGTCTTGCGCATTCTCCGTGAGGAAGACCTACGACCCTACAAAGTGCAGATAGTGCACGAGTTACGACCTGGTGATCGCACAGCTCGTCTTCGTTTTTGTCGGTGGATGATTCGCAAGATCCGAACATATCGGGACTTTGTGAAACATATTGTTGCGGAGGCTTCGGCGTTGCCTTGCCGGAAAACACATTATTTAAACAGGGGGGAACAAATATTTATTGAATATATAACGGTAAATAGTATGACAGATAATTGCGTGTTCTCGCTTCAATGACTCGAGAGGATCTCATCTCTTGTTTCTTCTTATCAACAGCCTCGTTGTCCGGATACCGCAATATCGATACGACAGGCAACTTCTCTCGATTTCTGTGATATCTTCAGAATATCACAGGAGAAGGCAACTTCATCTCGTGCCGTCGTAACAATATAGTGTTCACTGATGAATCTAGATTTTCCACCACTTCCATTTTGAACCGACAAAATGTTCCAAAGAGTTCAGCAGGGACGTGTTTCAGTAAATCTTTGGGCAGGGATACTCGGGAATGATTATATGGCACCTGTGTTTCTCTCAAACCGATTGTCAAGCGTTGAGTATTTGCGGTTTCTACGTCATACGGTTCCGAAGCATACGCGTAATCGAATTTTTTTATGCACGATGGTGCTCCACCGCATTTCGGCAGGTCAGTCCGCGCTTTCTTACAAGTTTTTGGAACCCGAAGGATCGGTCGTAATCCTGCGCCACACTTATGGCCCGCCTGTTAACCTGACCTGAACTCTTTGGACTTTTATTTCTGGGGAGCTCTGAAAGCCATTGTTTATGGGTCAGGCAGGGCTTTAAGGACGGCTCAGGATTTACGAGATCGCATTGAAGAGGCGGTTGCTAGTTTAGAACGAAATCGAGCTGTGCTCCGTAGAGTGCGAGATAATTTTGTGGAGAGATTCCAATCATGCATTGATAACGGTGGTGGTCACATTGAAGCTGGCAAACAGGCACAACTGCTCAGAGCTATTGGGGCCAATGGGTCAGTTCTGTTTGTTCGTAGGCAGCGTCGACGACGATAAAGTGAGAGGCAAGGAGAACTCACTGTTAATCAAGTCACCTCGAAGTGAGAGGCGAGGGGAACTCACTATAATCAAGTCACCCCGAAGGGAACAGAAATCTACCACGTCCACGTCGTCGTTCCTGGGTAGCTAAGAGTAGATTAAGCACATTTTTTATCGCGAAAACAAATTTTTCAGGGTCAGTTTTGGGCGGTGATTTTCGCTAATCATGATCAGGATATTCAGAACATGATTTTAAGAACTTTTTATAAGCACCAGATTTATTTTCTGACTTCATGAAAATCGATTTTTTTGAAATTTCAGGCGTAAAAACTTCAGACGAAGATTTCTCTATGAAATATTGATTTCCGGCATATGGTCCCTTTGAGACTTTTGTTCAGCTCGGCGAGTAGAATCGACTAAGCCAATAAAAAATTTTGACCTTGAAAATGACCTTGAAATTAATTTTGCGGCACCATGTTTATCCTTTAATGTTGGCGATCTCGACGAGTTCCATCACCTCCAAAAAGGATGACCAATCATAAATTGTTTATAACAAAGAAAATTGTTGTTAAAGTTTTTTTTTACATCAACGCCTTCTACTCACCGAGAAGAGAAAAAGTCTGAAAGGAGCCATATGTCGCAAACAAATACTTATTGAGATATAAGCTATTAAAGTTTTTGCAAAATTTGATTGTGTGGCAGTATACGTATAGACAAAAGCCTACTACTACTGTCCACCCGACCGTGTCGATGAGACAGAACATGATCGTGTGCGTGCCTCGAGCCAAACGAAGTCTAGCGACGAATGTCCCTTTAAACTTCGTTTGACTCGAGGCACGCACACGATCATGTTCTGTCTCATCGACACGGTCGGGTGGACTGTAGTAGGAGGCTTTTGTCTATACGTATACTGCCACACAATCAAATTTTGCAAAAACTTTAATAGCTTATATCTCAATAACTATTTGTTTGCGACATATGGCTCCTTTCAGACTTTTTCTCTTCTCGATGAGTAGAAGGCGTTGATGTAAAAAAAAACTTTAACAACAATTTTCTTTGTTATAAACAATTTTGCGGCAAGTTTCCTTTGCAAATGTCCACCGATCCAGAGGTGTAGAATCACCCCTAGGACGGATGACCATTACTTTTTATACACCCTGTACAACCGTTCTGTACAACCCTTAGCTTTCAGTACTATCGTACACGTGAAGACATCTGTGCAGTTCGTCACCGAATGCCCCAGTGACAGTGATACACATTTCGAAGCAGCAATCATTAATGCAATCAGTTTCTGCATCTTCTCTCGTTCGGGTAAAGTTGCCGTAAGTTGGGTAAAGATGACGTGGATCCTCACCGATTTCAATGACCTTGAAATATGTTATAAAACTCGACATTTGAAATAGTTGGCGGTCGGCTTTACTTTCGGAGATATTAGCAAGCCGTATCCGTTATTATGAATACCGATATGAATTGACAAGTAAAGTTCTTCACGATCATCTCGTAAACTAAAGCCGCGAGGCAAGCAGTCTAAAGGGAAATGTTGTTCATAATCATGGTCTTGACAACATATCCAAAGCTCATCGAAATCGGAGAGGAGATAGTAGTATGCACATCGATCGATTTTCAATTACAAGTTTTTACAAATATCTCGTAAACTAAAGACGCGAGGCAAAAAGTCTAAAGGGAAATGTTGTTCAGAATCATGGTCTTTACAACATATTCAAAGCTCATCGAAATCGGGGACATAATCGAGAAACTGTTGTTTGTTACGACATCGCGGTGTACCGACAACACTTTCCTCCCCCCGGCTCGCAACGCTAACCGTGCCGACGAGTAACTAGGTAGCGCTCTGGTTGGTCCGTGTTTTTCGTTAATAACTCCTAAACAAAGCCGCGGACGCCATCTTTGTTAAGGAAAATGTCGCTTCAAATGACCCAAGGAACCTCCCATGTCCCGCTTTCGCAGTCGTTTTGGGACACCCTGTAGTTATAGAGTATGTTCTCTAAAGGAGAAAACCAAGTTTCAAAACCAAAAAAATTTTTTCCGTAGATAAGGAACGTTTTTCATTTGTTCGATCGATCTCAAATTTTCTATAGATTATTTTTTTTGCTAGTGCCACAATTCTAGAGGAGGTCCTGAAAAAAATTCGAAGGTTGGAAAATAAGGTTCACCCTAGTGTAGAGGGGAGAAAACGGTTCTGGGGTTCTCGTAGGAAACGTTACGAAGGTCGGCACTTGGCCATTGTTGCGAGCATCACAAATGCCTCACAAGTGGCCTTCGGATACGCACGGATTTGTATAAACACGCAAAATGTGCCCAGTGTACCCTCCGGACCATGACTGACGAGTATAAACCGTCCGTTAAGCGTCGGCTTAACATCTATGACGTGTGTAACGTGAGAGTGATTTACGGGAAGGCGGAAGAAAGAAAGCAAAGAACGGCGAGATCGGGTATAACAAGTTTTATTTATTCTGCTGTTCGGTGGTCGTGAGCTGCCGTCGCAATGTCCGGGCAGCGGTAGCAGCTGTTCGCGTCGGGCCGCATTCGGTCTAAACAGGTCGGATACGGTACAATCAACGTTTCGGAGTTGGAATGATTATAATATACGCGGTAATCGACTCGGATTGTCGCGGAGGTCGGTCCGGGCATCTCAGCCAGGGCGGGTGGGGAGGCCCCGTGGTCGGCCGGGCCGGACGGACCGGACGGAACTGCGCGGGCCTGCTGCGGGGAACGGTGTATCAGCGCTCCTACGGGAGCACCCGAAGGAGGGACGGAGATAGTACGCACCCCGGGGGGCCGGGAGACGCGTACTCACTATTCCCGTTGGCTATCGGCGCTGCCCGGGACGTCGCGTCGCCAGGAACGATCGGCGTTGAGGCAGGATCGGCACGTCGGGAATCGGTCGCTCCAGCCCGCACGGGACGGCGATGACGACGGCCGTGAGCTGGTACGGTACAGGACACTAACCTTTCGTTTCCCGTGTCTCCTCCTCCGGGACGTCGGTACTCTTCTTCGGGGTGCGCCAGAAGACAGGGTATCGAACATTCGCGTCGGGGGCCTCCGAAGAAGCGAGCACGTCACCGTGGTGACAGATAGCCTTGAGAAGAGCTGTTCCGTGTTGGAGAGTTCGAGCTCTTAGAAGAACTCCAGCGATCGAACTCCGTCAAATCTGTTTTTTTTTTTTTTTAAACAGGTCGGGACCCGTGTTTGCATATGGGAGTAGGAAGGTAAGGGGGATTCTGGATCAATGTCAATGACCTTTCGAGGCAGTCCTAATCGGGGGGGGGGGGGGGTTGCCGCCCCACCCCAACCCTCCCCTCTCCCCCCCATAGGGGGAGGAGGGATTATTTTGGGGGTCACCCCCAGACCTCACCGGGCGGACTTTTTCGGGGGTCACTCCCCAGACCTAACCGGACGGACTTTTTCGGGTGTCACCTCCGGACCTAACTGGGCGGACTTTTTCGGGGGTCACCTCCCAGACCTAACCGGGCGGTCTTTTTCGGGGGTCACCCCCAGGCGCGGTCTTTTTTTCGGGGGACCCCCAGGTGCGGACTATTTCGGGGGTCCACGGATTTTTCGGGGGTAGCGAATTTTTTCGGTGGTCAAGACCTAACCGGCCTGATTTTTTCGCGAATGTTTTTCGGAAGTGACGTCACAACGGATAGGAGTGGAGTGGAGGCCGGTGGATTTTTGTGATGTCACAAAGGTGACAGCGGTGTCCTCTCGCGCGAACCACATACTTCAACGATCTAAACGACAATTATGGATCAGACGCCTCTCAGACACCCCCATTCTCTCCTGCAGTGGTGGGGGAAACTCTTTTAGTCGTTTTGCTGAGTAATCAGTTTTTTGTAATGTTATACCCCTTTGGCATCGGGAATCTCGGCACGTGGCAAACTGCAGTGATACATCAGGCGACATACAAGGTCTGTCCGGAAAGTAATGCGACCACATTTTTTAAAACAAATCTATGGAACAAATGTTACAAATCTTTAAAATTCTTCAAAGTAGGACCCTTGGGCGTCGACATATATTTTCTAGCGCGATTTCCATGCTTTCTATACTCCTTGGAATGCATTTTCTGGAACCTCTCGTAGTACCCTCGTCACAGCTGCTTTGCCGCGTTCCACGCTTTCAAAATGGCATCGTTTTAGCACACTTTTTAGTTTTGGGAACAAGAAGCAGTCGACGGGAGACAAGTCAGGACTGTTCGGGGGTTGAAGAAGTGCTGTTATGTTATTTTTTGCCAGATATTTGCGGAATCGTAGGCAGGTGTGGCTGGGCGCGTTGTCGTGGTGAAGCACCCAGTTGGCAACGATCTCTTTTCCGACGCGTTGGACCCTTCGAATCGATCTTTTGAGCACTTCCAAATAGAAAGTATCATCCGAACACTTAATCGACGTTCCGAATTTAAAATTTTCCGCACACGGATCACATTGCCCTCGGGTCTGCTCGTTGACGGGCGCCCAGAGCGACGTTCATATTCCACCTCCTCCCGACCTTCCTTAAACATTTTGTACCATCGCAAAACCTGAGATTTAGAGAGGCACTCATCCCTAAAGGCCTGTTGCAACATGTAAAATTCCTCAGTCCCAAATTTGATCGCGTAACGTTGCTCAATAGAACTTTCCATGTCAAGCTTGTACCGCGTACTGAAAACACGTCTCAGTTTATTTACTATCTTCACCGAACGGTAGCGCGGAGACGTACGAGTTTTTTCATGTTTACAGCTGAGACCCCCCGCACCGATTACCCCAGGTGTGCGCGCCCAGCCTCTAATAGGAGAGCCAAAAAAATTCGGTCGCATTACTTTCCGGACAGACGCTGTATTATAACTTCTTTTAAGACTAAATAAGTTTGCGGAGTAATCAGCTTCTTCTGTATTGTCATACCGCAAACTGCGCATTTTGCCGGCAACATAGCGAATACATCGGGTGAAATATTATACCATTTTAAGAAGAAAAATTATTTTATGAAATAAGGAAAAAACTTTATTAAATAATAAACTTTATTCAAGATATTGTTCTTTTTGAGTGACCATAAGGAGTGGTGTGAATATTTTATGTAATGTTTAATATTCTCCATGGAAAACTGACCATTGTATCACAATGTACAAAATATTCTGTTGTATGATGTATAATGAATAAACGACATCGATCTATCGATCAGTTCGGCGCGCGGTCGTCCCCGCTCCGTGCCCCGCGCCCCCCGTGAGAGCCCAGGGTGAATCAAGCAGCTCGAGCCTCGCGGGCGCGGCGAGGGGAGCGGACGCGGTGGATCGACGCGCCCAGCTGATCGATCAGTTCGTCTTTGACACTCTACGACAACGCTATACAGTAATCCTCACACGTGTGTTTATTCTCGCAAGCGGTTCGTCGAATACATTCAAGTTTACAGACGTTAGAAAAGCGGTAAAATTTCAGTTTTGAGATTTCCGGGATTCTAAAACAGTAATGTTATACCCCTTTGGAGTCAGGAACGAACAGGAATCTCGGCACGTGGCAAATACATCCGGTGAAATACAGGGTGTCTCAAAATTCCTTCTGCTCCCGGAAATGGGCGGTTCCTTGGGTCATTTGAAGCGACATTTTCCTTTTGCAAAATGTTGTCCGCGGCTTTGTGTAGGAGTTATTAACGAAAAACACGGACCAACCAGAGCGCGCCTAGTCGCTCGGTGGCACGGTCAGCGCGGCGAGCCGGGGGGAGGAGAGTGTTGTCGGTACGCCGCGATGTAACAGACAACAGTTTCTCGATTATCTCCGATTTCGATGAGCTTTGGATATGTTGTAAAGACCACGATTCTGAACAACATTTCCCTTTAGACTTTTTGCCTCGCGTCTTTAGTTTACGAGATATTTGTAAAAACTTGTAATTGAATATGCTTCGTAATGTGTGTCACTGTCACTGGGTCATTCGGTGACGAACTGCACAGATGTCTTCAGGTGTACGACAGTACCGAAAGCTAAGGGTTGTACGGTCAGGTCAACGAACTGTACAGCTGATGGTAGATAGCAAGTATACGACAATCACATGTTTCGGTTTTCCTGCAGATTTGTACGCAGAATCAATGGGTTACTATTCGAAAACGTCGTCCGTCTTTCTTTTAGAAAGTTTCTTAAGGGAGGCATAGGACAATAGGGACCCTAAAACGCCACGCCGACCTAACATTTCTACCTCTTGCTGGCTGAAAGGACGGACGACCTTTTCGAACAGTAACCCATCGACTCTGCGTACAAATCTGTAGGAAAACCGAAACATGTGATTGTCGTATACCTGCTATCTACCATCAGCTGTGCAGTTCGTTGACCTGACCGTACAACCCTTAGCTTTCGGTACTGTTTTTACAAATATCTAAAATACAAAAAAGTCTAAAGGGAAATGTTGTTCAGAATCGTGGTCTTTACAACATATCCAAAGCTCATCGAAATCGGGACATAATCGAGAAACTGTTAGTTGTCTGTTACATCGCGGCGTACCGACAACACTCTCCTCCCCCCGGCTCGCCGCGCTGACCGTGCCACCGAGCGACTAGGCGCGCTCTGGTTGGTCCGTGCTTTTCGTTAATAACTCCTACACAAAGCCGCGGACAACATTTTGCAAAAGGAAAATGTCGCTTCAAATGACCCAAGGAACCGCCCATTTCCGGGAGCAGAAGGAATTTTGAGACACCCTGTATAATAACTTCTTTTAATATGTAGAAATAAGTTTGCTGAATAATCAATTTTTTTGTAATGTTGTACCCCTTTGGAATCAGTAATCTCGGCACGTGGCAAATACATCGGGTTAAATATTATACCAAAAATTCTTTTAAGACGTTATAAAAATATTGACATATTTTTAAAGATTTCAGTTTCTAGCGAGAATGCATTCACAAGAAACCAATCACAGTTCATGGATCGAGATTTTGTTTAATACATTTTTAAATCTCTTTTGTTCAAATCCTGAACATGAGCAAAGAGAAGACGCAATTAGTGGAGGAACTGCATGCCCCCACCAGACGGATTTTTCCACGACGTCGAGTTTTAGTGCACGGGTATGACGATCTATGGCAAGCCGATCTCGTAGATATCCGTTATCGATGTGCTATCCAAATATGCTTGCGGCATGCCACTCAAGACTAAAAGTGGGGGTGAGGTAGATAAAGCGTTCACAAAGATATTTCGCAATCAATGTCCAAAAAATTTGCAAACCGATCAAGGAACGGAATTTTACAACAGTGAGGTGCAAAAACTCTTGACGAAACATGGTATTAATCATTATTCTACGTATTCGGATATGAAGGCTTCTATCGTAGAACGGTTCAATCGTACATTGAAGAATAACATGTGGAAAGAGTTTACACTTAATGGAACCTATAAATGGGTCAATGCGCTATCGCGACTAGTTGCAAAGTACAATGCGCAAAAGCATAAAACTATTGGTATGCGACCGTGTGATGTCACCCCTGCCATTTCCAACAGACTCTTAGACACAGTATATAACAACATAAATATTGCTGTGCCAGCGAAGTGTGGCGTCTGTACGCGTCAGCAAATTTAAAACCGTTTTCGACAAAGGTTACACACCAAATTGGACCACTGAGGTGTTCAAGATAGTCAAGGTACAAGCAACTAATCCGGCGACTTATCTGCTGCAAGATTCCAGTGGAAACCCCGCTGCTGGTGGATTCTATGAACTTGCATCGCGTTCCCGATCCAGATGTATACTTAGTTCGTCCTTACAACTCTATTCTTTACGCCTTTCGCTTTTTTCTGTACAGTGGCTTACAATTATCATCATGTCAATAAAAATAAGAAATACTAACAGAAACAATCAGATTTTACATTTTCTCTTGTTATAATTTATTATTTATTTCATATAAAGTATCGGGGTCGTGATTAAATTATAAATTAAATATTGTTTAAGACTGGCGCGCGCGAGCGCCATATTAACTCTCCGCGTGACGCAATCGTGGCCAGCATGATTCACCATTCTCGCGCGTTCCCGCGTGAACGCAAGCAGGCGGCGTCTGCCATCAAGACTCGCGCGGGCAACAAATCAAACGCGTGATTGGCCAAATCCGTTCTCGATCCTTCTGGAATGCTCCCGAACGACCAACCGGAACCACCAGTGCGTGACGGACTTCCAGAAGGATCGAGACAACAAAAGTGAGAGAGAACGATCGGAACTCTCTGTTCACGCCAAACGCTCAGCTGGAAAACACGTGTCAATCTTGCATCCTTTTCTAAATCGTCTTCGTGCTCACATCAAACATCATTTATTCAGTTCATCATACAATTTCGCGAAAATCTTTCTCTCACAACAGTGCAAATATACAGTTTAATTTATTGTAGATCAATTTCTCCATTTTTCCAGTTATACAGTCCATTCGCCTCACATTCAAATCCATCCGTTGCATTCACACCTCTGTACCTTTCATTCCGTTCACTCAGCGAACTCATCAGCACATTCACACCATTTTCAATTCCATTTTCACACGCATACACCGATCTCAGGTCGATCAAGACCGTCCTATCACAATATTAATTTTTTGATCGAAATTTACCTAGATATTTAGACAATATCCTAGTAGCAAAAAAATATTGGATAAATATCTTTTTCAAATATTGAAAAAATTTAAGCCACACTTTTCCATATGAAATAAATATTGGATCTAAATATTGTATACATGTACAAGAAATGTAAATTGAATTTTTAGATAATATAAGCTAAATATTCAGAGAATATAAACTAGATGTTTAAAAAATATTATCTAAATATTAAAGAAATGCGAAACCAACATTCGAGAAATATAAATTTAATATTTAAATAACATTCAATAAAATCTTCATATTTAAAAAAAAGTTATAACAAAAATTAGACACTATCCATGTACACATGACATATGTATATATACTTTCTATGCACTGCTTGAGGGAATATTCCAATTTGTCTTCGAAAGGACCTTATTAAAATTCAGAAATTTTTATGCAGTTGGCGGGATTCGAACTCGGGAACTTACTGTTTACTCGATGATGTGCTTCCTCTCTAAGCTATGTGTTGCACCGAACACTAATAAAAGTACATCGGCGTCTGAGTTGCCTGGATCGTCGTGTCTGCTTCGGAAGGAATCGAGGGTTGATTGAAGAAATCAAGAAAGCACGAATACTGCTTTTCACAATTTATGCCACAAAGTTACAATAGGTTCGCGGGGCTTATAATGCCTTACAGCTCCAGATTTTGCCGAACGAACACGCGCAACGCGACTTTGCGCGCCTATTTACAAGTCGCTTGCTCGCCAGTTCGGAGTATAGCAGAGTGGGGAATTCAAAATCGTTTGTTTAATTTGACCGAAGTCAACGGCAGGGTACCTTGCTAGGTCGTCAACGGACGGTGCTGTTATTCCGAAAAACGGCCGCGGATGGTGGAGCGGGTTTCAAATGCAACGGCTGATCCGTGTTTCGTACACACACGGTTAGCGCCACGTTTACGTTTGTGTGCGTTCGCCTGTACTCGGCGTCGAGCCCGCACAGCTGAGCGACGAAAAAACTCCAAACACGTGAGTGTCATCCGCTGCCTCGAACGCGGAGCCGTTACGTGTTAAACACCATGCGAACCTATTGTTACGTTCATTACTTTTTATTCTTATAAAGGCTCAAATCATATTAAATCAGATAAAGCTTTATTTTATATTTGAAACCAATATTTCATTCGTAATATGAAAGTTATTGTATGTCTTCCTTATTCTGGAACAAATATTTTTCCATGATAAACGTAAAGTATTTCTTGCATATTAAAAAAAAATTCTATTTCTAATATTAAACAAAGATTCATTTTGTAACGAGAAAAAAATATTTTTTTCATAATATGAAATAAATATCTGTATATTAAGAAAAAAAAATGCCGTTTCCGGTTGTGGAGTGTGTGCAACGTTGTGAGAGCAGAGTGAGAGAGTTTGAGAGAGAGTGAAGAGTTTGGAGGGGTGAGAGTGAGGAAAGTGGTAGAGAAGGGTGTGTGAGGTGCAGGTGCAGGTGAGGTGCAGGAGAATAAGGGTTAGGGGGAGAAGGAGGGCTAGGGAGCGGAAGGGAAAGACAAAGAGAGAGGAGGATTTAGGTTACGGTAGCGCGGCGTGGCAGCAGTAGGCCGCGCGGTAAGAGAGAGAAGATGTGACAGGTGGCTCGACCTGGGAAAGAAAGGAGAAAGGAGGGAAGGCGGGAGAATTTGAAAAGGGAGAAGGTGAGAGTGGTGAAGGGTGAGGGATATAAGAGGAATAGCGAAAGAATGAATGAAAAAGGGGAGGAAGGTATGGGAGAGGGAAGATTTGGTGGGAAGGTAGAGAGGGGAAAGGTGGGGAGGCCGTGGAATGCAGAGAGACTGGGGAGAGAAGGCATGAGCAGTGGGAGAAGTCTCGAAAGTTTATGGAAGAAAAGAGGAAGAGAAAAAGGGTAGGAGAGGGGGGAAGAAGAAGTAAGGTAAGGGAGAGGGAAGTAACGTTGTGGGTTGGGGGATGCAATAAAGGATTTGAAGGAAATTATGGTAGGGATGATGAAGTGGAATTAAGAGATGACGGAAGAGATGACGGAAAAAAGGGAGGACAGGAGGAGATTGATGGAAAAGTGGAGGATGGAGAGAGATATGTGGGAGAAGGAGAGAAGGGAGGAAAAGGTAAAGTGGGAAGAGATGGAGAAAGGGGGAGGAGAGATAGGGGAGGAGAGTACATGGGGAGGGGAAGAAATAGCGGAGCATAGGAGAAGGATAATCATGCTGGAGGTAGCGCAGGATAAGAAGGGAAGGGAGGAAAGGAGGAACAACATAATAATAAGGGGAATGCAGATAGAGGGAAAAGAGGTGAAAGAAGAGGTGAAGAATGTCTGGGAAAAGCTGGGATTAAAGATGGAGGGGATAAAAGAAATAAAAAAGATTGGGAGGTTGGGGATGGAAGGGTACGGATTGGTGATGGTAAAGCTGGAAGATAGGGAGCAAAAGAGGAAAGTGATGGGAGAAAAGAACAAGTTAAGGGGAAGAAAAGAAAGGATTGAGGATGATTTAACAGAGGAAGAGAGGAGAGCAAGGTGGAAGATTGAAAGAGAGGCGGCGAAGGAGAGGTTGAAAGGAAGGAATGTACAGGTAGGATACTTGAAGATGTGAGTTAATGGAAGGCTGAAAACATGGGACGAGATAGAGGAGAAATGGATGAAAGAGCAGGGAAACGAGTAAGGGGGGAAACGGGGGAAGGGAAGGAGAGAAAAAGGAGGAACACAGGGTTCAAGGTAGGATTTTGGAATGTAGCGGGACTGAGGAATAAGGAACCGCATTTTTGGAAAGGGCTGGAGGAATGGGATGTATTAGTACTGATGGAGACGTGGGTAGAAGAGAAGGGATGGTGCAAAATAAGGGACAGACTCCCAAGGGGGTATGTGTGGGAAGCGCAATGGGCAAGGAGTGAGGAAAGCAGGGGGAGAGCAAGAGGAGGTGTGGTACTGGGAGTGAGAAAGTAGATAGAGACAGAAAGAGGAGGGATAGATGGGAAGGAGGGAATAATGGTGGTGGTGGAGGGATTGGGATATACAGGGTGTCCCAAAACGACTGCGTAAGCGGGAAATGGGAGGTTCCTTGGGTCATTTGAAGCGACATTTTCCTTAGCAAAAATGGCGTCCGCGGCTTTGTTTAGGAGTTATTAACGAAAAACACGGACCAACCAGAGCGCGCCTAGTCGCTCGGTGGCACGGTCAGCGCGGCGAGCCGGGGGGAGGAGAGTGTTCTCGGTACGCTGCGATGTCGTAATAACCAACAGTTTCTCGATTATGTCCCGATTTCGATGAGCTTTGGATATGTTGTAAAGACCACGATTCTGAATAACATTTCCCTTTAGACTTTTTGCCTCGCGTCTTTAGTTTACGAGATATTTGTAAAACCAGTACCGAAAGCTAAGGGTTGTACGGTCAGGTCAACGAACTGTACAGCTGATGGTAGATAGCAGGTATACGACAATCACATGTTTCAGTTTTCCTGCAGATTTGTACGCAGAGTCGATGGGTTACTGTTCGAAAACGTCGTCCGTTTTTCTTTTAGAAAGTTTCTTAAGGGAGGCATAGGACAATAGGGACCCTAAAACGCCACGCCGACCTGACATTTCTACCTCTTGCTGGGTGAAAGGACGGACGACGTTTTCGAACAGTAACCCATCGACTCTGCGTACAAATCTGCAGGAAAACCGAAACATGTGATTGTCGTATACCTGCTATCTACCATCAGCTGTACAGTTCGTTGACCTGACCGTACAACCCATAGCTTTCGGTACTGTCTTACACCTGAAGACATCTATGCAGTTCGTCACCGAATGACCCAGTGACAGTGACACACATTTCGAAGCATTTTCAATTACAAGTTTTTACAAATATCTCGTAAACTTAAGACGCGAGGCAAAAAGTCTAAAGGGAAATGTTGTTTAGAATCGTGGTCCTTACAACATATCGGGACATAATCGAGAAACTGTTCTCTGTTACATCGCGGCGTACCGACAACACTCTCCTCCCCCCGGCTCGCCGCGCTGACCGTGCCACCGAGCGACTAGGCGCGCTCTGGTTGGTCCGTGTTTTTCGTTAATAACTCCTAAACAAAGCCGCGGACGCCATTTTTGCTAAGGAAAATGTCGCTTCAAATGACCAAAGGAACCTCCCATTTCCCGCTTACGCAGTCGTTTTGGAACACCCTGTATAATAGCAATATAATATATACTTGTATAACATATACAACATCCAATAAATATATATAATATAATAAGCATATTCATCTTGCTTCTTTCCTTCCTTCTTTCCCTCGCATATTTTCTTGAATTTCTTCTTTTCCTCCAAATATTTCTGCCTCGCGATCCTTCCCGACTTCCATTTTTTATACACTCTTTTCACTTTCCTTTTCTCCAGGCTACATTCCTATTCCCACCAATATTCTTGCCGAGACAGACGAAATGACAGAATTGTTTGCACCTTCTCCGACGAAAACAAAGCAGAAAACCCAAACTCAGACTCAATGCCGACAGACTTCTTCACATCAATATACGAATTAAGAATAATACTGAAAAAATTAAACAATAAAAAATCCTCCAGTTTTGACAACACACCAAAATTATACTAAAACACCAACCCCCACTATTCATTTTTAACTATACAGTCATATTCAATCACTGCCTAAATCGAGCATACTTCCCGATAGCATGGAAAACAGCAAAGCTATTAGCGCTTAAAAAGAAGGAAAAGACGACAGCAACCCTGTTAGCTACCGACCAATAAGTCTCCTCCCAAACATAAGCAAAGTCTTCGAAATAACCATAAATAACGCAATAGATGCCATCTGTAAAAACAACACTCTAATACCCAAAACACAATTTGGATTCAGACGCAGACACTCAACCGTCCATGCGATCTCTAAATTCACGTCCGACATCTGCTGGCCGAGAAATGCAGGTGACTGCGTCGGAGAAGTCTTTATAGACTTAGAAAAAGCATTCGATACGGTTTGGCTGAACGGTCTATTTTATAAACTAATAAAAAAAAACTTCCTCCACACCTCACTAAAATGATATGGAATATGGTGCACGACAAGAAATTCCAGGTCACAGAAGGTGAGATCACCTCCTCAATAACATTCAAAGTCTACAAAAAGGTGCTGTCAATTCCCCCATCCTGTTTAGTTTATATATGAGCGATCTACTAGTAATGTACGACATGAATAACGACAACAAAACAGGAGCCATAGCATACGCAGACGACCTATTAGTATACATTAGCGACAACAAACCCTCAAGACAAAAAATAAAACTACAAGAACTATTTAACAAAATACAAGACTACTTCAACACATGGAAATTAAAAATAAACACAAACAAAAGCGAGACAACACTTTTCAGACCGTATATTTCAAAGATCTCAGACGCGAACGTACGATCTAACGCAAAACACTTTCACCTACAGGACAACCGTGACATAAACAATAAAATACCACACAAACAGGTTGTTCGCTATTTAGGAGTACACTTAGATTTCAAACTGAACTATAACAACCACGTAAACATACAAATAGATAAAGCTCAAAAAGCATTTGCGGCGAATAAACGGATCTTCTACTCCAGAGAACTAGACACTGAAGTCAAACTCCTATCTTATAAACTGCTGATAAAACCAATTATAACATATGGCATCCCCACATGGTTCAACATCAGCGTCAGCACTATGGAAAAGATCCGTTTACTCGAACGCAAATGTCTCAGAGCATGTCTCAAACGCATACAGGACACCAGAATCAAACTAAACAAAATACATCAGCAACCACAATCTCCTACATAGAGCAGAAATAACCCGAATAGACATTCACATATTAAAACTAATAAGAAACTACTGGGAAAACATTAGAAAAATACAAAGCAATAGTCTCATATCCAGCGCGTACTACCCCAATCCCCAATACTTTGATAAAACGGAACAGACAAATTCACAAAATTCGATACAGATGACGAACACAAGAAGTAATTCTAAAGATTTCTCACAAGAAGTAATTAGATGACGACCGGCAGCGTTCAATTACAAGTCGGCGCGTTCGCCAGATTCTGGCGACGGGTTTTCGGTCGCCAACGCGCGTTTCTTTTCTCTTTCTCTCGCGTCGAATCCGGCAGTTCACAAGACTTCGACGTGTAACAAATCGCGCTTTACGCGGAACAACTACCGAATTCCGGTGGAATACGCGGCACAATTTCTCGGGTCGTTCGAACTAGCCGACAGGATACGAAACGGGCACGTTGCGTCCTCACACCGGGGAACGTCTCAAAGATGGCGTACAATTATCGCGAAATCGGCGACGATACGGCCACCCGTGAATCCGCGATTCCGCGGTAATACCGGCGTCGTACTACGGTCTTGCGACGGGCACGCGGCCCCCGATATCCGACCGGATTCACGTTACAATCCTGGCACGTACGTTCACCGACCGACGATCGTTCGTCCTTTTCGATAATAATGCCGAACTCGCGGCAAGGAGACGGTTTCGTCGTTACGCCACGCGAACAAGGACCTCACGAAAACGTTACTGAGCCAATACGAAAAGATCGTTAAATCACGATAATAAGGAAGCCTGACTGGCGCTTACCAACGGCAACGACGGGGCGACGGCAACTGTTCGGCACTCGTCCTCTCGTCCCTTTTATTCGGCAACGCAAAATTACTAATAAATTGACTAATACTTCCAACGGCCAACGACCCAATGGCCTACTTTCGTACGGCGCGGTAACGTGGAAGCGTTGCTCCCCACCCTACTTCTCCCGTCGCGACGCTCGGGCCTATCGCACGCTATTTTGCCGCAGGAAGACATCCTGTCGCATGGTCCGTCTGGCCTCCGGAAAATCGCAGTTTTTTCTGCCGTTCTCAGGTGGTTGCGGTGAAATTTCACGAAAAAGTCGATGATAAGTATAGCTATGAGGAGACCCACCTAGGATCACTTTGACCTTCACATATGTTATCAAGGACAACATTCTGAACAACTTTTGTCATTATATTTATCCGTCGCTCGATCATAGTTTTCGAGAAAATTGCAAAAAAATTGCTAGTATTGAATTGAATTTTCTGTATTGCGTACGCATATTTCCGATTTTCGTATGGGTGGTCGGGCCGGCCATAACTCATTCTATTCGCATAATCTTTGTATTGTAACTGTCATCTACAATTTTATCTAGTAATTAACCCTTTCGCTACCACGGACGAGATATCTATGTTGCACATAGAGCTACTTCACACTTCTGACAAAAATACCTTGTTTCTTTGCGTACTCCGTTGTTTTTGCATACGACGCAACGTTTTGTTGGATATCTTTTCTTTGTCGTCTGCCCTACTTTTACAGGGAAACATCGAGACTTCAATCGAAGTGGATGTTTTTGAGTGGATTTTCTTCCTTGATATGTATGTGGTGTGCAATGCTCTTCTTTCAAACCACGAACGATGTCTTCTTTTATTTGCAAATAACTTTTATTTTCTTCGTGAACACATTTCCACACCACGAGGGTATTATAGATTGCTATATGTAATACATATTATTGCTATATCTGATACAGTTACTTATAAAATATATTTGTCTATAGTGTCAAAATATTGTTGCTAGGTGGCGAAATATCTCGTCAAAAGCGTTTATCCGGAAGTATCGGGGAGCGAGATATCTCGTCAAAAGTGTTTAGCGGGAAGTATCCGGGAGCGAGATATCTCGCAAAAGGCGTTTATCGGGAACTATCGGGGCCCGAGATATCTCGTCCGTGGTAGCAAAAGGGTTAAACCTAACCTAACCTTTTATTTTTTTTAACGTGTGTAAAATGCTTTACGCATACCCCCCCCCCCCCCCCCCGGGGAATGCGGGGTTCTGTAGGACACTCCCCGGCCCCGCGGACTCCCGAAGGCGGCCGCCTGGTCGGGGCATACCCACCAACGACCCCACAGTGACCTCCCTGAGCTAATTGAGTTCATTAACTGCTGTGACCACACGCGGGCTCCATAAAGGATTTTAGACCGCACCACACCCGCATAGAGCTTAGCATAGTCGAGCAGACCTTCTCTGCTCGCGGGGCCGCACGGTCTAAGTGCTGTTCAAAGCACTAGCGGCTGTCGAGGGTCAGGCTGAGATACCCCATCGCGCCCTTCACCTCGACAGAGGCATCACCTACCTGGATCCGGAGCTGGGGAGGCCGCCGGCCCCGAGGCAATGCGTGCAACCACATCGCCTCGGTCTTGCTGGCAGAAGCGTCTTGACGACGCAGCCCACCGCTGCCGTCGCCAGGCTTTGTGTCCTCCTCCACGTCTCCCCTCGACGACAACTAGTGTGTCATCTGTATAGCATATCACATTGACGCCAAGGGGGAGAGAGACCCGCAGCACCACGTCGTACGTAAGGTCTCACAGGAGCGGTCCAAGGACCGACCCCTGCGCGACACCGCGGTGCATCTCCTCCCTCCGAATCACACCGTTTTGGCACGGATGCTCAAACCACCTGTCACGCAGGTAGTCCCGAAGCACAGCCCGGAGGTAGAGGAGCACCTGGATATTTCCTATTTCGACTATTGTCCAGCGCCCCCACTACCTCACACCAGGGCAGGGCGTTGAAGGCGTTGGTGACATCAAGACTCACCGTCAACAACACCCCGCCCCGAGCGACAGCCTCGATCCGGAGGGTGGCGACACGACCGAACGCATCGATCGTCGATCGCCCCCTCCGGAACCTCAACTGGCTGTCGCTCAGATCGGGAAGCAGAGGAAGAATCCGCGGGCCTTCCAACTTTGCGGAGGAGGACCAACCTGGCGCACTTCCATTCCTTGGGGAAGGTTCCCTGGCTCAAACAGGCATTCAACACCTGTATCAGAGCCGGGGCAAGGGCGTCCAACGCCAAGGCCACCACACGTCCAGGGACTCCATCAGGGCCGGGGGCCTAGACGCCCCTGTCGCGGATCCGCTGGACAGCCTGGGACAGCTCATACATAGTGACCCCGAGTTCGTCAGTCCAGACAAACTGGACTGCACCGGACGGGTTTACACCCATCCCCTCCGGACAGGGGCAAAGGGTTGATATCACCCGCTCCAGGAACTCGGGGTCTAGCTGCTCCGTAATGGGGGGCGCCCAGGGCAGGAGATTACCAAGCACCACCCTATAGGGGCACCCCAGGGGTCCCTATTAAGGGTCCCCAGGAGCTCATCTCAGGCCTTAGCCTTGGCAGCGGCAATTGAGAGCTGGAGAGCCATTCTAGTCGCCCTGTACACCCCGTTGTACACCCCGTACAGGACGGCCACTCTCGCCTCGTCGCCGCCCCTCCTCGAGAGGCGGCGACCAGCGCGGGTAAACTGGCATCGGGCGCGGACACAGGTCTCCCTGATATCCGCAATCTCGCCCGACCACCAGTAGACTGACCTCTTCGGGGGCGGCTACCTGCCCGGGGCATCGACAAGTCGCATCAGCTCCACGCTCCCTGACCTCCCGCCAGGAATAGGCGAGAGCTCCGGCTCGCAGGACGTCCTTGTCCAGTCGCTTCAGCGCCCATCTCTTGGGCGCCGAACGGATGCTACCTGTCCGGGGGGCAGGTCCGCCGGAAGGTGGGCCGCCACCTCCATGGTAACGGACAGACTCTCCCAGTCTGTCGCCACCCGCCAGGCGGAAACACGGCGCACGGCTGCGGGGGTGGCCCATGTCATATCGACAATGGACTACCCATTCCACCGCACGCACGTGGCCACGGAGCCCCGATTAACCAATCGGAGCTCCATGCCCCAACCCCAATCTTCGAGTACCTCGCCGCGAGGGGTGGTCCTGGGGTTACCCCACATGGTGAACTTCGCGTTGAAGTCCCCCAGGACCAACATTGGACCGGAGGTATGGGGCGTTATACACGTCACCAGCCGGTCTAAAAACCCCTCAAACTCGGCGAGGCCACTATTGGTCGAGATGTAGCATCCCGCGACCGAAAACCTTCCCCATCTAACTACCACAATCCCCCGGCTCTGTCCGACCACGGAGCACGGGGAAAACCATGTCCGGCGTGATGCCAGATCACCACGGAGCCCTCTGTGTCCTCTACCCAAGGGAGGGAATCGGGAACAACATAGGGCTCCGTGATGACTGCCAGCCCGACCTGCCGCTCAGCCAGGCCCTGGACCAACAAGTCCTGGGACCGGTGTGAGCGGTTAAGGTTCGTCAGCAGAACCGGGAACGTCTGGAGCGTTACTCAGCTGTGGACGCTCCCGGCTCTGCCGACTCCGGTCGGGCCGACTGTGGAGGAGGGGAGTCCACCTCCATCTTCTGCATGGCAGGGGAAAAGGACGCTGCGGGCACGGCACCTCCCTCCTCCACCACCGGTCTACTGGAGGGCACTTCCACCCCAGTTTTCCGGCTCCACTTCGGAGACGGGGAGCATGCAGAGCTCCCCGCCTTGTGACCGGCGTGCCTCCCCAATTCAGTGAAACCTAACCCAATCCTTTTTTTTTCTTTTTTTTTTTTTTTTTTAACGTGGGGAAAATGCATTACGCATACCCCGCCCTCCCTGGGGGGAAGCGGGGCTATGTGGGACTCTCCCCGACCCGGCGTCCGCCGGGTCGGGGCATACCCACTAACGACCCCACGGTGGCCTCCCTGAGCTAATTGGGGGTGGTCGGGATCTCGTGAACGAATGCCACCGACCACCCCCACCTCTTGGCAATAAGCCCCATCCCGGGGGGGAGAGAAGCTCCGCCCAACAAACCTAAGCCCCTAGTAGGACGCCGTGCGGGCCACCCACACAGCGTCCCCCATCCCAAGGGTCGCTCGGCTGGACGACCAGAGCCCCAGCTCTGGCCGCCCGCGACCCCCGGAGACCGACTTCCTCGCTCGGAGGGGCGGGCCCGAAGGGGCCCCACCCGGCCGAGGGAGGAGGTCTCCGCACGCGCTAAAAGAAGGAAGAAAGAAGAAGAAGAAGGGGGAGAGGAGCAAGCGCTCCCCCCCCACGAACCCCAACCCAATCCCACCCCCGCAGTACACCCCTAATGTGGGGTGAAGCCGGCCGAGCGGGCAGGCAGGGTGCAAACAGGCACCCAGCCCACCCGCCAGCCGGCCAACCCCTGGGGGGACTCCACAGTCCCCCAATGAAACCTAACCCAATCCTAACCACACCACAACCCATTCTATTTCCATGATTTTTCCATTACTGGATCAAATTCTGGATGACAGCTACAATGCAAAGATTATGCGAATAGAATGAGTTGTGGTTAGGTTTGTGGAGGGGGCGGAGAGGGCCGGTCGTCAGGCCGGGCCGACCACGCATTCGAAAATCCAGGAGTAGTATCCAGGGGGTGTAAGCTGAAATGGAAATAATTTAACCACTATGTTTTGGCCCTGGGACTGCGGCGGCGTTGGTGTTCCCCATCACGTGATGGAAGCGCATGCGCAAAACGCTTGCTGTGTTCTGTATGGTTCTGTATGTTCTCCACGCTGATCCGATCCACGTGGTACATAGCGTCCATAGCGTCCATAGCGTCCTTAGCGTCCTTAGCGTCCGTAGCGTCCATAGCAGTCCATAGCGTCCATAGCGTCCAGTAGCGTCTACGTGCTTTATACAGGGTGGGACATTTTAAACAGGTCACCTGAATAACTCGCTTGTTTTTGAAGATAGGACAAAATGCATTAGACCAAACTTACTTGGTATCGGGGGGCTCATAATCTGGTATTACCAATTTTTCTGTAGGTGGAGGCGTCAAGGTGATATAAAGGTCAACTCTGATTTTTTAAACGGAACAGTATATTTTTTTGCTTACATTCTGATAGAGTGTTTCAAGACTAATACAATGACCTATTATGAAGGTCATTCAAGGTCACCCAAAGTCATGTTTGAAAGCACTCTTCAAATACTTTTGTGTCTTCTCTGGTTGTTGGCATACCGTTCTTGTAAGTATTGATAAGGATCACAGAACGTAAATAAACATACAATCACATTGTATGCTTACCCCGGTATCCAGAAATGTTATTAGTAGTTTGACTACCGACTAGACTACAGCTTCGTAATATTTATTGAGTCTGTGTTCAGTTTTCTAAAATGCGTTACACGATAGCAGAGAAAGTGGAAATGGTTATCATTTATGGTGAATGTCATAGAATTATGAGGAAAGCGGTACGCGTGTATGGTGAAAGAAGTACCGCGAAAAACCAACAACCAAACTTGACATGCAAGAACGTATAAGAAGAGCTTGCTCTGTAATAGATACAAATGAAATTTGCCAGGCAGTGTCATCAGTATTGCACGATTTAGACTATGTATCCATGTTCAAGGTCGCCATTTTGAACACCTGCAGTAGCAGTATCAAAGTATCCATGTATTCGAAGTGTGCTTTGAGATAATCAGTTTTCTCTTTCAGTTGACCTTGAGTGACCTTGAATGACCTTCATAATAGGTCATTGTATTCATCTTGAAACACTCTATCAGAATGTAAGCAAAAAAATATACTGTTCCGTTTAAAAAATCAGAGTTGACCTTTATATCACCTTGACGCCTCCACCTACAGAAAAATTGGTAATACCAGATTATGAGCCCCCCGATACCAAGTAAGTTTAGTCTAATGCATTTTCTCCTATCTTCAAAAACAAGCGAGTTATTCAGGTGACCTGTTTAAAATGCCCCACCCTGTATATATTACTTTATATCGTTGAGTGATATTGTTCAAAGTAAGTGTAGTGCAGTGTAGTGCAAAAGTAACTATGGTTGCGAAACTGTGTGTGGTTCTTAATTGCCCCGGCAATTATAGCCATCTATACAAATTTCCTAAGGACACTGAAAGAAACTGAAGGACGCGAAACTGAAGGTGCTCAAAATCATAGTTCCAATGAGAACACAGCAGTTCATGAACCTTCAACGAGCAAAAATCACTGCGCAGCTCCTATTGACATTCCAGTGGAAGGTGATCATATAACTGAAGGTTGGTAGGAGCAGTCTGTTCTTATTATTTATATCAATTTGTATTAAGCTTTAGTAACAAAAAATTTCTATTAGGTGTTCAGATGCATAAAAATCTAAAGCGTCCCAGGGAAGAGCATAAAGGAAGAGCAGTATCAACAAAGATACGGAGAAAAGGTAATTATTTTATTTCAAAAACTAGTATTTTATGAACAAATATGAAAAGTACAAAATATTCTAGTGTTTTCTTATTCAAGAACATTCAATGAGGCAATAAATGGAGGGAAAGAATCCTTTACGAAACAAAGTAAGAATTCTTGTATACACAGGTGTTTTGTGCGCATACGCAGCATGATAAATGTTTGTTTAATTTAAGCTTCATATTTCATACTTAATGCTTGAATTGCCAACTTTACTTACTTTTATTATTTTCTGTCAAGTTCTGTGTGCGATTGTGGTGATATTTTCTGGATTTGTACTTTAATAAATGAATGCACAATTGGAATGTATGCGGTGATTGTCTTTGGTTACATGTAATTTAAATAGCACAAATACAATAATTGAGTTATATTTTTCAGGGTCTATTTTGAAAGCTTTTAATGCAACAACTATTAACCAACTGTCCAAGGAGGACAAGAAAAATTATTACACAATGGTGGACATGCAGAAGAAGATCAAGCACAGCAACATCCAGAAGCGAAGATACCAAAAGAGGCTAGAAATCGCAGATAATTTCATACATCATGACTTCTGGCAAACTGTGCCCAAACATATAACAAATTTATTTTTGTGTTATCGAAGAAATATGAACAGAGTGCAATGTGAAAGATCATTCACATTAGAGGAAAAGATAATGGTATTGTCTATTTGGAAGAAGAGTCCAAAAAATTATAGGTTTTTCCAGGATCTTTTGTTATTGCCTTCTACGGTCACATTAAAAAAATTAATAATGCAATTAGATATCAAATCAGGTATATGCAATAGTGTTTTCGAAGTTATGCAAAAAAGCATTAAATCTTTCACAGTCAAAGAGAAATACTGTATTTTAATTTTTGACAAGATGAAATTATCTGCGGGATTACAGTTCAATGCGACTGTAGATAATATAGAAGGGATATATGTAGACAAGGAGGGCAGATTACAGTTTGCGGACCATGCGACAGTTTGGATGCTGAAAGGCGTATATGGTGCAAGGCCATGGAAGCAAACTGTCGCAATTTACGTACTGTAATAATAGTAGTAGTTATTTAGATATTGAAGACATGTTCAAACAAATTGCAACAGTAGCGGGAAATATTGGTCTCCAGGTCATTGCCTGTGTTTGTGATCAAAATTCTAACAACGTTAAAGCCATAAATACATTAGTAGCAAATTCATCAAACCAGACCATTTCTAATAACAATCGAGAAATCATTCCTTTGTACGATATCCCTCACCTAATGAAGTCTATACGAAATAATTTGTTAACAAAAAATTTACAGTTCTCCCTCGATGGTGTCAATTTGTTAACAGCAAAGTGGGAACACATTGATGGGACATGCGATATTGATCGTGCTAACGGACCCAATCGTCTCTTGACGAAAATTACAGATCAACATATTAAGAAAGAATCTCTTAAAAAAAATGAAAGTGGCTTGTTGTACACAAGTATTCAGTTTAACTTTTGCTAAAATCACTAATTTCTATGCTAACTATAAACCAATTCAGGGAGATCACTGCATCACATTATCACCAGATCCGACCCATACAGCTAATTTATTACGCTTTTTTAATCATTTATTTGACAGTCTGAATAATTTTTATAATGAAACCTCCAATAGAAGTACATATTCCCATAACATAAACATCTGGAATGAGGGAATTAGAATAGTTAAATCAATGAAATTTATAAAAACAAAACCAAGAGATAAAATGTATCCCGTTGTTTTAAAAAACTGGATATTTACATTACAAAATATCATTAAATTAAATTATAAATTAAAGCTTCTTAATATTACTTTTGCTGGTAGAAATTTTAATCAAGACGCAGTAGAAAATTTTTTTAGTTTGGTTCGTAGCCATGGAGGGAGAAATACGAATCCCACATGTACTTTATTTACACATTTCTATAAGAGTATTTTTATTAATAACTTTGGTAGAAGGATATCGTGCAAAGGAAATTGTGAGGAAGATCGTTCCGATTATTTTATACATACCAAACATATTCTTAATATGAAAAGAAGGGAAAATTTTGAAGTTCAGCATTCTTTTACGAATTTAAATATATCATTAAACAGTGTAACTGACGCGCACGTAAAAGATATTTTAGTTGCTGTTGCAAATAATTTACAGTCTGAATGTGAAACCTGCAGAGCATTGTACAAAATTTCACTTCAAAGATTAATTGTACGCGTGTACATTAAAGTACATATAGCTACTGTATATATAGTTGTGTGAGTCACGCGAGTATCTATGTATAAGTGAGTTAGCGTTTATATCTATATATACTGTTATTAGTTCGGCCCTCAGACGTAGAGAGCGCTGAAATACTTGTTTCATTTTTAACACGGCAGCTTACACCCCCTGGTAGTATCTCACTCTCGTTGTACAGGGTGTATAAAATTTAATGGTCATCCGTCCTAGGGGTGATTCTACACCTCTGGATCGGTGGACATTTGCAAAGGAAACTTGTTAATGAAATAAAGAAATGTTTAGTGATGTAGACCTTGTTAACCAAGTAGTACCAAATGATAACTTGTGTGAAGCATGTATAAAAGGTAAACAAGCGCGATTGCCATTTCAAAAGAAAAAGAACAAAGACCATGTAAAAAGACCTTTGTTGATAGTACATTCGGACGTGTGCGGTCCAATCACTCCTTCTACAATAAATAATAAAAATTATTTTGCAACATTCATAGATGAGTATACACATTATAGTGTAACATATTTAATGGAAAACAAATCGGAATTGTTTACAGTTTTTAAAGACTATGTTTCAAAAAGTGAAGCATATTTTAATTTAAGATTGGTTATTTTGTACTGTGATAATGGAGGAGACTATTTATCAAATCAAATGAAAGAATACTGTATCGAAAAGGGTATTAGTTATCACTTGACTGTTCCACGAACCCCACAATTAAATGGTGTAGCAGAAAGAATGAATAGAACGATAACCGAAAAGGCTCGAGCAATGATAGCTGGTGCAAGCTTAGATAAAGCCTTCTGGGGTGAAGCAGTTCTAACAGCTACATATTTAATTAATAAAACTCCAACGAGGGGATTGAAACTGGATAAAACACCGTTTGAATTGTGGCATGGTAAAAAGCCACAAATTAAGTATTTGAAAGTTTTTGGATCGACAGTTTTTGTACATAACAAAACCAGTAAGACAAAGTTTGACGAAAAGTCATGGAAGGGAATACTGGTAGGTTATGAAACAAATGGGTATAAAGTGTGGGATGTGGAAAAAGAAAAGTTTGTTATTGCTAGAGATGTAATAATTGATGAAATTAATTTCTTAAAGTCAAGACCAGTAGTGAAAACTGAAGAGATTAAGGGTAAAAAATCTCGAAATAAAATTGAAGTTTCTGACGTAATGTCAAATTCAATAGAAAGGTTTAAGAAATCTGATAATGATAAATCAGATAGTCTAGGTTCAGATCAGCTTAAGAATAAAACTGATGTTTCTGATACAAAATCAAAATCAGTAGGCGAAAATAAAACTGATGTTTCTGATACAAAATCAAAATCAGTAGGCGAAAATAAAACTGATGTTTCTGATATAAAATCAAAATCAGTAGGCGAATCAAGAAAGTCTGGTAATGGTAAAACAGACAAATTGGATTGCATAAATTCGTACAGTATGGGTGAAAGTTTTCAAAATACGAATATTAAAATAACCCAAGAAAGTAATTCTTCATCTCAAAACAGTACAAATACTGAATGCAAAAATAATGATAAAAGAATGTTATCAGAAAATAGAAGGAGTGATAGGATTAAAAAGAAACCTCGTGTTTCGTATAGTGAAGAGGATATACCAATAGATTATTTGATGTGTGTGCAATCAATAGTATGTGAAATTCCAAAAACATATAAAGAAATTGATAATAGGGATGATAAGGATGAATGGAAACGAGCAATTAGAGATGAAATTAATTCTCTTTTGATTAATAAAACATGGACTTTAGTACCAAAGCCAAAAGGAAAAAATATTGTAGATTGTAAATGGATTTTTACAATAAAAAATGATGAATTTGGAAATCCATTAAAATATAAAGCTCGTCTAGTTGCAAAAGGGTTTAGCCAAGAATATTTAGTAGATTATAATGAAACTTTTGCGCCGGTTGCGAGAATTTCCAGTTTCAGATTCATAATTGCTTACGCGAATCAATTTAATTTATTAATCCATCATATGGATGTAAAAACTGCATTCCTAAACGGTAGGTTAAAGGAGGAAATTTATATGAAGGTACCAGAGGGAATTAAAAGTGAAAAAGATCAAGTCTGTAAATTGAATAGATCCCTGTATGGTTTAAAGCAGGCAGCAAGATGCTGGTTCGAAGAATTTGAAAAAGCTCTTAAAGAAAAAGGTTTTGAAAATTCCCCGGTTGATCGATGTATTTATATTTTAGACAGAGGAGATATTTCTAAAAATATTTATATAGTTTTGTATGTAGATGATCTCGCTATTGCAACAGCTAATAGTAAAACTATGAATAGCTTCAAAGACTATTTAATGAATAAATTTTCAATGGTAGATTTGAAAGAGATAAAATTATTTCTTGGACTGAGAGTTCAAAGAGGAAAATTGTAATTCCGTAAATACTCCTCTTGAAAGTAAACTTAATTATGAAGCCCTGAATTCTGATGAAGAGTATGATGCACCTTATCGAAATGTTATTGGTTGTTTAATGTATGTTATGGTGTGTACGCGACCTGATATATGCGTAGCTGTTAGTATTTTGAGTCGGTATACAAATAAGAGAAATAAAGAACTGTGGAATTGTCTTAAAAGAGTATTACGATATTTAAAAGGTTCTATAGATATCAAATTAACATACACGAGAGGTAAAATTAATAACATTTTGACAGGTTACGCTGATTCAGATTGGGGAGGTAATGATATCTCCGATAGAAAGAGTACAACAGGGTACATATTTAAATTGTTTGAAAAATGTACAATAAGTTGGAACACGAGAAAACAATCGTCAGTGTTTGAAGCGGTTAGAAAAGCATTATGGCTAAAGTCTTTGGCAATTAGTATAAAAAAAAAAAAAATCAAAACCCATCATAATTTATGAGGATAATAACGGATGTATTAGTATAGCAAACAATCCTACAAGTCATAAAAGATCAAAACATATTGATATTAAATATCATTTTACCAGAGAACAGGTAGAGAATAAAATGATGATATTGAAATATATCCCGACAGGTGAACAACTGGCTGATGTGCTGACTAAACCACTTACAGGACAGAAATTCATGAAGATGAGAATCGGAATGGGTGTCGAATAATTTATTAAGATTGAAATTATTTTCTTTTCCTTGATATATATATATATATATATATATATATATATATATATATATAGTTTGTTCATTTAATTATTACAATGTTTAAGTGGTCTGATTAGGTTTTACTGGGTTTTCCTAATCCTATGCAACAAATGTTGGACCACATGTAAATAGCCCCAGACATTGCACAAGGAAGGCACTTCTTCATTAAATAATAGATTTAATTTTGAGGGGGCGTGTTGAAATGTGTTTCTGTATATTATAAACAAAATAAAGATCTATTATCATTTAGAAGAAACTGTCGGTTAAATTCAGTTTGTTTATAAAACCGTTATTAATTTGTTCACGGAAACGTTCCTCGGTTATAACGTCAGAATGATCCTCACTTGACGAGTTTCTATTAAAACGAGAAGACGTGTTTTCGCTTGTGCTTCTTTATTATTTAATAATAAACTTCATTAAACTAAAAGCAGTTTATCAAATTCAATTTAATAATCTAAAACTAATTGCCGCGGCGGAGTAAGGGTACCTGTCTTCTGTAGCCAATTCGCCTGTGAATTTCTGCGGCCGTTGGGCCTTCGGTCAAATTATACCTGGAGTCTTTATAAACTGTGAATACTTAAAGTAATCGAAGCTGGAGTTTTCCTCCACAGAGAAGAATGAGAAAGCTCTCGATTTAATTATTCTGAGTCTGCACAAATCTCAATTCAACCATGTGAAACGGGCTGAGACGTCACTGGAAGCATGGGAGGCGCTGAAGAAAGTGCATGAATCAAAAGGACCCATGAAACAGTGCGTTCTCTTCAAACAACTGTATAGGATGAGAAAGGAAAGTAACCAGAGCATGGCACGCGTTGGATCGGTCGTAGACCTGCGCCTCATATTTGACCCCCCCCCCCCCGCCCCGGTCGCCAGATTTAAATCCTCTTGACTTCTTCCTTTGAGGAGCAGTCAAGAGTATTGTTTACAGGTCAGGTGCGCGAATTAACAATGTCAATGAACTTAAAGAAAAATTGAAAACGCGTTTGAACTCATTAAAACAAAAGTGGACATTTGTGATAAAGTGCGGCGGAACTGTAAAGAACGGTTACAAGAGTGTTTGGACATTGGTGGTGCCCACATTGAACCTGGAAGACAGGCACAACTATTAAGAAGAATTCGTGAAAATGGTAGTCTGCTGTGGATTCGCGGAAGGAAAAGAAGACCCTGAAAAATGTGTAAGTTACTTTACGTTAGTATTTTATAATGTAGGATTAGTATTTTTATGTATTTGCAACTTCAAATACATACAGGGTGTCCCAAAACAACTGCGAAAGCGGGAAATGGGAGGTTCCTTGGGTCATTTGAAGCGACATTTTCCTTAACAAAAATGGCGTCCGCGGCTTTGTTTAGGAGTTATTAACGAAAAACACGGACCAACCAGAGCGCGACCTAGTCGCTCGGCGGCACGGTCAGCGCGGCGAGCCGGGGGGAGGAGAGTGTTGTCGGTACGCCGCGATGTAACAGACAACAGTTTCTCGATTATGTCCCGATTTCGATGAGCTTTGGATATGTTGTAAAGACCACGATTCTGAACAACATTTCCTGTTAGACTTTTTGCCTCGCGTCTTTAGTTTACGAGATATTTGTAAAAACTTGTAATTGAAAATGCTTCGAAATGTGTGTCACTGTCACTGGGTCATTCGGTGACGAACTGCACAGATGTCTTCAGGTGTAAGACAGTACCGAAAGCTATGGGTTGTACGGTCAGGTCAACGAACTGTACAGCTGATGGTAGATAGCAGGTATACGACAATCACAAGTTTCGGTTTTCCTGCAGATTTGTACGCAGAGTCGATGGGTTACTGTTCGAAAACGTCGTCCGTCTTTCTTTTAGAAAGTTTCTTAAGGGAGGCATAGGACAATAGGGACCCTAAAACGCCACGCCGACCTGACATTTCTACCTCTTGCTGGCTGAAAGGACGGACGACCTTATCGAACAGTAACCCATCGACTCGGCGTACAAATCTGCAGGAAAACCGAAACATGTGATTGTCGTATACCTGCTATCTACCATCAACTGTACAGTTTGTTGACCTGACCGTACAACCCTTAGCTTTCGGTACTGGTTTTACAAATATCTCGTAAACTAAAGACGCCAGGCAAAAAGTCTAAAGGGAAATGTTGTTCAGAATCGTGGTCTTTACAACATATCCAAAGCTCATCGAAATCGGGACATAATCGAGAAACTGTTGGTTGTTACGACATCGCAGCGTACCGACAACACTCTCCTCCCCCCGGGCTCGCCGCGCTGACCGTGCCACCGAGCGACTAGGCGCGCTCTGGTTGGTCCGTGTTTTTCGTTAATAACTCCTAAAAAAAGCCGCGGACGCCATTTTTGCTAAGGAAAATGTCGCTTCAAATGTCCCAAGGAACCTCCCATTTCCCGCTTACGCAGTCGTTTTGGGACACCCTGTATATTATCTGAATGAGCAGGGAGACAGACGATGACTTGGTACGGGCCTAGCGATGAATGTCCCTTTATACTTCGTTCGTCTCGCGGCACGCACACGATCATGTTCTGTCTCATCGACACGGTCGGGTGGACTGTAGTAGTAGGCTTTTGTCTATACGTATACTGCCACACAATCAAATTTTGCAAAAACTTTAATAGCTTATATCTCAATAACTATTTGTTTGCGTCAGATGGCTCCTTTGAGACTTTTTCTCTTCTCGATGAATAGAAGGTTGTTCGAGATTGGCGCGCTCAGGCGTCATATTCATTCACGGCCACCATGCAGCTCCCTCACAATACCGCCAAACGTGACCACAGCATGCGTATGCCATCGAGGCTCGCGCGGGCGCGAACCCGCTCGTCTGATTGGCCAATTCTCAGTCTCGATCCTTCTGGAAGGTTCTCGAACGCCAATCCGGAACCACCGGTGCGTGACGAACTTCCAGGAGGATCGAGACAATAAAAGACGGAGACAACCGTCATCGTGCTCTCTTTTCTCTTTTCTTTCACGTGCACAGCTGACTAGCAATCAAAACTCCGTCAATTTCAACGATCTTTAATTTTCACACGTTCTTTGTACAGATTTTTACAAGTCATTCTTGACTATCGTTGTTAATCGTAGTGATAAATATATGTAAAGAAATGGTATTTCTTTAAACCCAAATTTTACCGCGCGTCGCAGAGCGTAGAGTTGTTGTAGTGTGTTTACCTGTAGAGGGAGCGACTAATAGAAAGAGATAGATAGAGAGGTAGATTACATAACGGAGCACATGTTCACAAATTAAGAGTGACAGAAAGATTAAATAAATAAGGAGGATAGAGTAAACTTTAAATGTCGTTTCTCTGTTTACAGGTAAGATTGTACATAGTGTAAATAATTGTTGGAATATAGTAATTGTTGTAATTGTTGTAATATAGCATTGTAATAATATAAATAAAGAGAAAACTCTGTTTACAGGGAAACAATTTCGAGTTTCTTTCGAAATCCATTAGAATAGATAACTGTCTGATATATACTTTAATTTATTGCAAATCCATACATTCACGGATTCAATCTCCCTTCTCGCAAACGATTCAAATCCAGTCATTACAATCACTTCCTCGAGCAATCCATTATTCATTCCATTCTCACGTTCAAGCATCCTTCAATCATTTTTTCGTTTGGTCGATCAAGACCTAAACAAAGGTGTTGATGTAAAAAAAATTATTAAAAACAATTTTCTTTGTTATAAACAATTTTGCGGTAAGTTTCCTTTGCAAATGTCCACCGATCCAGAGGTGTAGAATCACCCCTAGGACGGATGACCATTACTTTTTATACACCCTGTACATGCAACAGCCAGAAATATTCGTACAAGCAGCTGGAGAGAATAAGGTATGCAATCTTAAAAAACCACTGTATGGTCTCAAACAAGCGGGACGAGAATGGTACCCAACCTTGGACAAGTACCTGAAAAGTATGGGCCTAACAAATTCTCAAATTAATCCGCGTGCCTATCTAGATAATACTAGAAGCACAGACTTAATAATAATTATTACGTAGATGATCTATTACTAGCATCTAGTGATTTGCAAGAGCTAATAAAAGTAAAAGAATTACTGAAAAGAAGGTTTGAGATAAATGATTTAGGCAAAGCAACTAACATCCTAAGCATATCTATCCAAAGGTGAGGCGGTACTGGGAAAATCAAGATGTCTCAACGCAAACACATAGAGGAAACATTAAAGAAATTCGGTATGGAGGACTGCAAACCTGCTAGCACACAATTAGTGCCTCACGAGATATTTAATCAAGAAGATACGGATACAAAAGACGTAACCAAAGTACAGTATAGAGAACTCGTAGGAGCTTTAATATGTATATCTGTCAAACGCCACTCGAGTAGATATAACATTCGCCGCAAACGTCCTCAGCCAATTCAACGAAAACCCTTCCAATTATCATTGGAAAACTGCGAAACATATTTTACGCTACTTGAAATATACTATAGATTACGGTATAAAGTATTCAGTTACAGGTAAACAATTGGAATTATATGTCGACGCTGACTGGGCAGGAGACGAGAACGGAAGGAGATCTCGCTCAGCATACGTGAGTCTGTTGGTGGAAGGTCCCATCAGCTGGAAAACCAAGAAACAAAAATCCGTCGCCCTTTCAACCATGGAGGCGAAATATGTGGCGCTTTCAAAAGCAACGAAGGAAGCAATATATTTGAAAAGACTGTTAACGCATATGAACTTTAATAATTTTGTGTATGGTAAAACTAGTATATATTGTGATAATCAAAGTGCAATTTAAATAAGCAAAAATGCTATGTACCATCGTAGGAGTAAGCATATAGATATACGCTATCACTATTCGCGAGAAATGCAAGAACGCGGAGAAATAGATGTAAAGTATGCAAGTACGAATGAAATGAAAGCGGATATATTAACAAATTCGTTACCAAAGAATAAGATAAGAACATGCGTTGATTTGTTAAATCTAAGGGATTAGGTTAAATACGATGCCAAGAATATATGTAAGACATTGTAAGACATTTACATGATCCGCGAAATTAAAGGAGCACTTTGAAAGGGGAAGTGTTGGAAAACATATTCAAAGTGCGCATGCGCATATGGAATATTCGAGCATGTTCCACGAGTTGAGGCCCTTGCGGCTGGCGTGCGCTCTAACTCTCTCGGTTGCGATCCGTCCACGAGACAAGTAATGTAACCAGTATCACATTTGTTATATTCACTTAGTTAAAGTACCTATTCCGTATTGGTTGTTCTTCCTGCCCACAAACCTCATTCAACAAAAACAAGTATGTAATTTTTAACAATAGTGTAGAGAGGAATGACCGATCATATGGTACGCCGCGTTAAACCAAAAAATGAGAGCAACAAACTCGGAAGGCCGAGTTTGTTGACGAGTCAGTAGACAAACACGGCGGTGCGAACGCGAGCGACGAACGCGTTAGAAAAAGAGTGCGTGAGAAGGAGCGAGAAAAAGGAGTAACGCGAGAAAGAGAGAGCGTATGTAAGATAGCATACTTAACGAGTGAGAGCGAGGGGAGAGCGTCCTTTGTTGGCAACAGCGATAGCGAGTCGAACAGCGAGTTTTAAGCGATAGCGATACTAAGTGTTAATTGTGCATCTGTTAATAAATATCTGTTTATCTGTGCCGTCTATACGAGAGTTTCTGGTCCACCTCACTCTGTCCCTACAATAGTATAATTAATCTATTAATTTTATTGTTAAAAATATAATGAACGGTAATAATATAACTTGACTAAGAGTTTCTTAGTTTTTCTTAGTGAGTATCACTGTTTTTGGGTAAGTATATCTGTTATCGAATCATAGTTAACAATTAAGAGACTCTTCTAGCGAACTGTTTAGATTATCGAGACTCGAGATTTTTATGCTATGTATAGATAAGTTTTCGACTAAGGTTCACCGTTCCGTCTGCATTTAGTTGAAACAAATTCTTTGGAGGGAATACAGTGATCGATATTCAGAGAACTTTTACATATTTAAATGTTTTATTTTAGTTTTTTACGTTTTCTACAGTTTAAGTTTTGTTTTTTAATTAATTAAACTAAACAAATTGACCAAAATTGGCTCATCTTTTATATTTGTTATATTTTTGTTAACACCTTTCTCTTTTATAAACACATTCCACATACATGAAATAATACGAAATAACAAAGGTCGTGATATGTAATGTGAACATTATTTTAAGACAATTAAATTTAAAAAATTATTTATAATTATTATAAATTATTATAAAAAATATCTTTTGACACGCTTGTGAGGCGTGTTTACCATCTTGATACATTTTGTATGCGTTGATTACAAAAAGATTTCTCGAATTTAAAACATTAAAAAAATATTGTTAAAATCATATGAATAAACCTGTGACCGCGTCAATCACTCTCGATAGCGATCGAAGGAGGTCGATGCGAGCAGCAGATAGAGCACTCTGCGTCTGGACTTGATCCGATAAGCACGGAGGAGTCACCGAGAGTATAATTCGTTATTAGCGCAAATAGCGTAGGCCCAGAGTGGTCCTCTTTAATATATAGAAGCTCGCGTCTAGTGAGTAAATTTGTTTCTACAGATCGAATCTGTATAGCCCAGAGTGGCTCTCTTTAAAATATAGAAGCTCGCGTCTAGTGAGTAAATTTGTTTCTACAGACCGAATCTTTATAGCCCAGAGTGGCTCTCTTTAAAATATAGAAGCTCGCGTCTCGTAAATAATTTGATAATTTCGTACGAGGTTGTGAGCAGATCGGTAATAATTCGTGATAACCCGCGTCTACAATAAATTATAAATAATGTGCCATGAACACGGGGCAAGCTATAGAGGATTTGTGATCTCGTGCAAGTGTATTTAGAATTAAGGATGTGAATCCATCCATTAAATAAAGTTTATTGGCAGATGGAATCACTAATCCTCGCACAAGTTGTAACAAGTGAGAAACCTTGCGTCTTGCACCGTGTAGCAGGCATCCAGTGTGGCCGAGAGGCTGTCAAGTGGTCAGACGTGATTCTAGGCAAGCACGTTGAGTTTCTAAGAACTTCCATTAAAATTATCGTGAGCAGTACACACGAACGGGTGCCATTCGGGCCTCCCGTGAATCCAGGCATAGGATTTTGCGTGTGTCCTATCGCATGAAGCTGATGAGAACATCCGGGGATTGAAGAGCCCAGGTCACGTAACCGTGCCCTGCCGACAATTCATTATCTTCCGCATATGCTCTTGTGAGTTTTCTAAGGGATAGGTGCCGCTTGCTCCTCCCGCATATTCCGGCAGGATCGGGTGTGCATTCCGTTTCAGTGTGTATCATAGTCACGATTGAGTCTCAGGCGATCATAAGGAGCTCATAGGAGCGTCCGGGGATTGAGGAGTCGCCCAGGCCACGTGACCGTGCCCTGCCGACAATTCGTTATTTTCCGCATACGTTTTGTGAGCTTCCTAGCGAGTAGGTGCCGTTTCCTCCTCCCTCGCTGCGGTAGGAGGATCGTTGCATTCTATTTCGTTAGTGACACTAAAAGCGAGATAAAGTCGGAGACGGTCGCGAGGTATCCATAGTAACAACCGGGGATTGAGGAGTCGCCCAGGCCACGCGCAGTGCCCTGCCGACAATTCGTTATCTTCCGCACACGTTATTGTGAATGTCCTAATAAATACATATCGTTTACGCTTGCTGTGAATTGCGGTCGGATCATTCGGTGCGTCCTGGCACGCGCAGGAAGTTGGCCTGGCAGCCACGCTGAGTCGAAAGTATTGTCGAATCCGATTCAGCGTACGCATTCGGCACTTTATAAACACACCAAGATTTAGTCGCGGTTTTTTGCACGCATTCCTTGCGTGACGTGAAATCACGATCACGATTGTACTCTATAAGATTCACAGAATATACAAACATTGTTTACACATATACATCACAATCCAATATTTACTTCACTTCGTCTAAACCTTTCCGCTTTCCAGTACCTGGAGGCACGAATCTCTTTTGTCTTACCGGGCATAATAGTAATATCGGATAAGGTAACCGATCCGATACACGTAAATGCTAATACTCAGTAAATTCAAGATACATACAATAAAAAGGTTACAAACCATATAATAAGAAATTGAGAAAATAAAGTATTATGAATGAAAAAAAAAACTTTACCACTGAAAGATTCGAACTCCAGTGTATCTGCTCCGTGTAAGCGGCGATGTTGTAAGCGTTGCGAACATTCTGGTATATATCGCCCAGAATACAATCTCTACTTTCTCTTAAATCACATTTTTTAAGTCGAACAATTGCGTGTGTCAATGGAATAACATTAAAAATTACTTAATACATACCTGCGGTAAAATCAACAAGTGTAACTTTCCTCCTAACAGCAGAAACGTCGAAAAAATTCGGTTTTTCTTATTTTTGACAATGATGTCATATAACAAAAATCTGAAAAAACTGGAGGACACTGCATGTTATAGTACTTTATGAAGGAACTAAACAGTAGAATAGCATGTTTTCCTATTTTCGAGAAATCTGCATTTTTTCGATTGTTTGGGGTTTCTCATTTTTTACGGCCACAGTTTGCAACAAACAAATCTGAAAAAAATCCATAAAATGCGCCTTAGGATCCAAAATATGCCACATTTTTTTCAGAATTTTAGAAAGCATCAGAGTGCAGAAAAAGAGTGGAAAAGTGCGAAATCTAATTTACCCTAGAACTACCCTCACGGGCAAGATAGGGGGCTGAAATTTTGCTCACAGGGGTTTTTCTTGGTGAGCTTTCGAATGGTTCGACAGCCATTGAAAAAGCTCTAAGGGCAGTTTTGACCATCTTATTCGGCTAGGCCTTTTAAAATTTGAAAATTTCCATTTGCTAGTATATATATATCGTCAGTACCAGCACCAGTTTTTTTATTTTATGTAGCTCTTGCGACACCTAAAGTATTTTAACCTAATAAAGCATGCAATAGTACTAGAAAAATAGAATTGTATACCTGATTTCGTAAATTGTGTAATTTTCTTTGAATTTTTTTGAAAATTACAGTTAAATTTCTTTGCAAATTCACTGAAACTATTATCCCTTTTATCACGATTTTTATAATCCTGATGTTTGACGTTCCATAAATATTCGGTAAATATAGCTATGAGGGGACCCAACTCGGATCACCTTGACCTTCACATATGTTGTCAAAGACAACATTCTGAACAACTTTTGTCAATATAACTATCCGTCGCTCGGACTTAGTTTCCGAGATAATTACGAAAAAGCTTTGTTAAATTGTGGTTCCAACTACACTTTATTTTAACAGTAGTTCTGCCCGATACCATATCCAGCGATCACTGTGTATCCATTAATCCGGGAGTACGCGCGCCACCAGCACTTACGTTAGTAGGCGCGCGTCGGTCATTTCGACCGATGCTAATATAATGATAAATAATTTACTACAATGACTAATATAGTAAAAATAATGTGTAATATCGTCAGATAAATAAAGTCTCCATGCATCAATAGACGTTTTAGCATTCTTAGCAGTAGGTCTTACTCCTTGACGTTCTTAATTTTACTTTTGGTTCTAGGTGGTAGTTTAGACCATACAGTTTTTTATCTTTGCCAATGTAATGGATTGTAGAGTTCTGGAAAATTTATTTTTATGCAAATGATACATTGTAATTAATTTTAAAAATAAAATATTCTATACAAATTTTTGCGAATGCAAAATTTACATATAATAGTATAGTGTCCTTTTATCAATTTGAATTTAAAACTTGATTTTTATTTTTTCACAACACCAATAATTTATCATATTTTGTATCTATTTTTTCACAAATTGTACTTATAAATTTTCTTCAGATTAGAAATGTATCTTGAAAATAACGAATAAGTATGTACTTACGTTTTCTTCATTGGAAATATATGTCTCCTCTGAATCGGATATTTCTATGTCTGAGCAATCAATTTCCGAATCAGAATTCTGCCGAATCACTGACCTCGTCTTAATGTCTTCAACATATCCGAAATTAGCCATCATTGCCACACAGTATGCGTCAAACTCGATAGACGAAATCAGACTGACGTTAGCAGGCGCGCTATGGTCGAATAGACCGACGCGTAGCGATACTGTTTTAAAACCTACACGAATGCACCTAAGTATCGCCCCGTAAGATAAATAAGTCGAAACCCCCTTCAAATGAGAATAGCTCGACGGAAAAAATCAACAGTCGAAGACTTTGATTATATTTCAATATATACGAAATCGTCGGTCAAAAAGACCAACATGCACGTACTCCCGGGTTAAATAATCTAGAAATGTAATTAAAATTATTATTTGACATACTTATTGACTCTTTTAAGTGCACCCTATATATGTATAACGAGAGTAAGATACTACTCCTGGAATTTCGTATGCGTGGTCGGCCCGGCCTGACAACCGGCCCTCTCCGCCGCCACCACAAACCTAACCACAACTCATTCTATTCGCATAATCTTTGCATTGTAGCTGTCATCCAGAATTTGATCTAGTAATGGAAAAATCATGCAAATAGAATGAGTTTTGGTGTAGTTAGGATTGGGTTAGGTTTACTGCGGATAGTCCTTCCTCCTGCCACGGGTGTTATGTGCTATGCAGTGACACCTTGGTATTTGCAGAGGGGGAGGACTGGAGGGGAACCAGACACTTCGAGGAGTCCGCCCTGGACTGCGTTGTTGGACGGATCCGAGAAATGGGCGTGACCGTGGCCGCCGCAAAGACCGAAGCAATATGGTTGTATGGACCGCTTCGGTGGCGACGACCTCCATTCGGTCGGGACCTGCGGATCCGTATCGCTGACGCAACTGTCGACATTGGGCCCAGTATGAAATACTTGAGCCTAACTGTTGACAGGCGCTGGCGCTTTGACAGGCACTTCGACCTCCTGGCCCCCCGATTGGAGAGGACAGCAGCTTCATTAGGGCGGCTGCTGCACAATATTGGGGGGCCTCAGACGAGCGTGCGTCGCCTCTATACGGGGGTGGTGCAGTCTATAGCCCTATATGGGGCCCCTGTGTGGTTCCGGTCACTCGAGGCCAGCTGGTATAGCCAAGTTCTCCTTGAGAGAGTGCGGCGCCGGGTGGCACTCCGGACCATACGGGGGTACCGCACCACCTCCGGTGAGGTGGCGGGACTCCTGATCGGGATTCCACCCTTCCATTTGGAGGCGAAGGAGTGGGCGTCGAATTACGGTATCGCCTGCTCCTTCCGCCGTCCACCAGGGGAGGAACTCTCGGACAGGGAGATGGAGGAGGTCGATGCTGCAAGGCGCCAGGCCCACATGAACACCTTGGCGTGGTGGAGGCAATTGCTTGCCTCTTCACCACGCCCGGTGGTTCGGGCACTCCTGCCCATCTTTGAAAGATGGTGCAGGGGTCGGTTCAGCTTGACCTTCCAGCTCACGCAGGTGCCCACCGGGTATACCAGATACCATAGAGGAATGCCCTGCGTGGGCAGTAGGGTGCACCTTATTTTTCAACCAAAAAATTTTGGGCACGCCTCCCCCCAATATTGTTCCATGTCATGAAAAACTAATATATCCAAAAGTTTAGATCAATCGGACGTCGGGAAGGCGTGCCTAATCGAGCGCGAATACAGTATACTGCAGTATACTCTTCACATTGAGCGCGCAGTTACTTCTATTTCAAAACTTCGCGCTCGATTAGACAGGCTTTCCCGACGTCCGATTGATCTAAAATTTTGGATATATCATTTTTTCAGGAAATGGAACAATATTGAGAGGGCGCGTGCCCAACATTTTTTAGTCGAAAAATAAGGTTTACTCTTGACCTTTGCGCTCGATGCGGCACGCCTTCCCCTTATCCGATCAACTTCAATTTTTGCAGGAATTATTTTCTTACCCAATAACCCAATTTTGAGGGGAGGCATGAAAAAAATGTCGCAAAAAAAATTTCACCAAGTATAGCTAAGGTGCACCCTAGTGGGCAGGGCCGCGCCATGTCCTGAGAGCTGCAATGGGGAGGGACTTCTCACTCACGGTCATGTTCGACCACCTGATCGCCAGCGAGAGGTCGTGGAAGGCGGTGGTCTCCTTCTCTGACACTGTTACCTCGGAGAAGGAGGCCGCCGAGAGAGCTCGGGAAAGGGGCCCGGGTTCGGGGAGAAGTTAGTGGCCGCGGGGACGACCCCCGCGCCGAAGAACCCCTCCTGTCTGGCGCAGGAGTGGCGCAGTTGTGGACGGGAGGGTGCGGGGTCGTCCCCGCGCCAACTTGTGCCTCTACGAGGGGGGTGGGGAACCTTGGGGTCGCCGTGGAGGTAGCCCCCCCTCCACGGAGGGGGAAATAGATGAGAGGGGTCCGTTGCGGGGTATCCCCCCGCGGTGTCTGTTGCCCGGAACGCGGGCGGAGCGGGGGGGGGGGGGGGGCTGGCTGAGCTGACCCCGGTTCCCCCGGGGGGGAATGTAGTTTCTCTCCGGGATGGGTCGACATCCCCGAGGTATCTCGGTGCGGGGAATATCGGCCCGTCTCCCTTAACGAGGAATGGGTGGGGTGGGGAGGGTGAGGGCGTGCCGGATCGCGCCTTCGACGACCCTTCCTTACCGGTGTCAGCGTCTTCTTGCCCTGGTCGGGGCAAGGACCTTCGGGTCACCCGGACCGGGCGGGACACGGATACACCGGGGGCCGTGGGTGGACCGAGCGGAGGAGTCTTATAGTGTAGGTAGTGTGGGAGGCTAACACCTCCCCCCCCGGTTGTATAATAGCTGGGAAGTGACCTGTTGAGTCCTCGCGTTATCCAGACACTTCCCATTTAGCTTAGGCGGGTGTGGGGTTTTAGTGGGTAGCCACTGGGGAGGGAGCGCCGAAGGCGCGCCCGTAGTCCCACATAACCTCGGTTCCCCCCCTGGAGACGGGACATGCGTAATGCATTTCTCCACAATAAAAAAAAAAAGGATTGGGTTAGGTTAGTCTTAATTACTAGATCAAATCCTAGATGACAGTTACAATACAAAGAATTTGCGAATAGAATGAGTTGTGGTTAGGTTTGTGGACGGGGCGGAGGGGGTCGGCCTTCAGGCCGGCCCGAACACCCATACGAAAATCGAAAATTCAATTCTATACTAGCAATATTTTTTTGCAATTTTCTCGAAAACTCTGATCCAGCGACGGATAAATGTAATGACAAAAGTTGTTCAGAATGTTGTCCTTGACAACATATGTGAAGGTCAAAGTGAACCGAGGTGGGTCCCCTCATAGCTACATTTTCCAAATATTCTTTGTCTTCATACATCGTGATTAATTCCACCACTTCTGCGTCAGACCATACTTGCCCGCTGATTGTAAGATTGATGTATAGAAATATTATGTATACAATATACAGGGTGACACAAAAGTACTGCAACTCCCGGAAGTGGGAGGTTCCTGAGGTCATTTCAAGCGCCATTTTCCTTTTGAAAAATGTAGTCCCAGCCTTCGTTTAGGAGTTATTAACGATAAACACGGTCGAATCAGAGCGCGAGTTAGACTCGCCATGGCTGGCTTGGTGTGACGCGCCAGGGGTTTCTACTGGGAAGAGCGTTAGCGAAACATGTGATTGCCATAAATTGTAGTCTTACAGCGGTCCTTCTCGTATCCTTTTTTTTCGTCTGTCCACACCGTTGTTTTCGTAAGCGCGCTACAGAGTGCATTTACGACACGCATAATGTCCTCCCTAAACTTTACAGAAAAATCTTGGGTAAAATCAGTGTCGTTCGAGCCGCGGTAGAGAGAACATCTCCAGAGACTTGTCAATTCTATGTTCACGGTTGCTAAAATGTGTGTTTTTAGTAGTCATATTTAAACTAATCACTAGACTGCGGATTTTTATGCAAAATGAAAGTTGGCTGCAGCTATTGCAAGGGACAGGAGCCAGACGGACATTTGATTTTTACTTTAATTATTTGATCAAATTGAAAATAATACATTGGTGTTTTTAAATTATTTTAATCTCTTTACTGTTTTAAAATGCACCTATTCATTTATTCTACAAATGCATGAAATCCGCAGTCTACTGATCGCAAAATTATGTATGAAAAATATAGAAAATATTTATAAAGGTATAAAGGTATATGGACATTTATAAGTCGATCGACTAATACGGAGAAGACAAGACGATTAATGTGGATGACGACCATCGCCATTCGAAGGACAAAATATTTTTTATATTTTTCATGCATATTTTGTATTTTTGAATAGTTTTTTATTTCGTATATTCTTTATAGTTTTTGTATTGTTACGGGCGGCCCCGGACTGCACATCGCTGGCTCATCAGTACTACAACTGCTGGGTCAGTCATCGGTGGCGCAATGACCCAGTAACCCATTATTGACCAATGAGGAATTCCATGACTCATGGAATTCAGTACCCCACGCATTGTCAAAATCATGATATACAGGGTGTCCCAAAAGTACATCAACTCCGGGAAATGGGAGGTTCCTGAGGTCATTTCAAGCGCCATTTTCCTTTTGCAAAATGTTGTCCGAGGCTTCGTTTGGGAGTTATTAACGAAAAACACGGTCCAATCAGAGCGTGAGCTCGACGCCCGCTGGCACGTTCAGCGCGGCGAGCCGACAGGCGGTTGGCTGAACGTGCCAAAGAGCGTCTAGGTCGCGCTCTGATTGGTCTGTGTTTTTCGTTAATAACTTCTAAACAAAGCCGCGGACGCCATTTTTGTTAAGAAAAATGTTGCTTCAAATGACCCAAGGAACCTCCCATTTCCCGCTTACGCAGTCGTTTTGGGACACCCTGTATAAGTTACGAGGCAACGAAACCACGATCCCTGTCCATAGTGCTGACCCAGTGGTGAAACAGACATCGGCTAGTCGACTATTCCTTTTCATACGCGGCGACCCGATGGTGAAACGGACACCGGCTAGTCCAGGTGTTCCTAACTAGTGATGACCCGATCATGAATCAGGCACCGGCTAGTCCACAATAAATACCGTAAATCAAAACAATCCTCGGCTCACGCATTGCCTGCCTAGCCCTCGGCTCGTAACCCATGTAATGTCTGTAGGAGCTTAAGGGTGTAGACCAATATTTGACCTCGAAATTAGTTTGAGCTCCGTCCAGTAGGGGAGCTGGGTACAGTTTTTACAGAATGGTTCAGAGGCACAGCAGGCGCACTTACCTACACGCTTCCAACGCTTCCCGAGCGGTGAGCTGTGCCACACACTCTCACTCGAGCACACCAACGAGCATCAACGTCCAGCCGTATAGTGACGTCACGTGTGCATGTGAGCCTAACTTACCGGCAACACTTGTCATCCTCCGTTTTACCGATACAATGATGGAACTGCCGGGTGACCGAATGCTAAGAACCGACATCAGCGCTCGTAGCGGAAAATGCCGGAGCTGTAGGTTCAGAGGACCGTCCCTTCTGAAATATGCTTCAGTTCTGGACGTGCCATTTTTTTAAATTAATTTATTTTATCATAATAACGTTGCATTGACATTGTATTTGTCCCCCGCATTGCGCGAGCTATCCATTGTTTCTATAAAAATCCCACTTCTCTCGATATTTAAGAAAATGTGTGCCTCTTGACAGTGGCAGCACTGTCGCGCTGCTCGATGCTTCTCGTGGCTCCGCTAAATGTCGTGGAATAATGTAAATTACGCCTCGAAAACGCAAAAGTAGGCCATCTGGGTGAGCTCGCGCAATGGAGAAATCTTTCATCAAGCAATTGTGACTACGTAGGGGTCCCAAATGTGCATTAGCGAGAAATGGCACGTCCAGAACTGGACCCCTTGCAATCTCGTGTACGTATACAGTTTCTAGCAGTGTGTGAGTTCGAGTGTGTGAGAGAGATCTACACCCTTAAGTCCTAATTACCGACCGAGTCAGACGATGGGTGCAGCCACATTGGAATATATCAGGAGACCAAAATTGCCATTTAATCACCCACGATTGCAAATTTTGGTCAACGTCTGTTGAAAATCTGCTGCCAACATCGCAGCCAAATGGCGTAACAAATGGATATAAAGTTGGTGCCAGCCAAAGTTGTCAGAAAAAGTCTTTGTGCTTCGCTCTTTACCATCAGATTCCCCTCTAGCGACTCTCTGCCCGGGGAAAATTGTGACAGCTAAGGTTGGCTACCATATACTAGCAGCAATGATAGTGAGAATAATGTGATGTCACATATTCTCCTCGTGCAGAAAGTCGTTAAAGGAGAATCGAGCCACATTTAGTGGTAGAGCGGGAAGCATTTAACGGATAATACACATCATCTGCTAACTCTAGTGCCAGCGTTCCGTTCTGTGAAACCAAATCAAGACTTTTCTGCTATTTTACCTTACGCCTTACGGCGGACAGGTCACGTAACTAATCTTATAATACCAGAGAGAGAGTAACTGTATTCCCCTCAATTTCACGTAGTTTGACTACACTGATTCTGTGACTGATTCTGTACTTACTTTATTACTTTATTTCTGAGCCTCCAATCCGGTGACTAATTTTTTGTTTAGAGTTTTTTCTGATAAACTCGGATTTTTTATGCATAATGAGATTGTGGATTTAGATAAGACGTCTTAACAAAAATTATACAGGGTGTCTCAGACCACCCGTATCACCCATTTATAATCTATAAAATAGGTTATTTTTAAAAATGTAACTTCCGGTCTAAATCACCTATTTCCAGCCGAAACCGGAAGTTAAAAATATCACCATTTGATAGAGCGCACCTGATTTATAAAAGAAACGCTTTGACTTTTTGAAAATAATCTATTTTCTAGATTATAAATGGGTGATACGGGTGGTCTGATACACTCTGTATATGCTACGAATTCTTTGCATGATCCTAGGCACTGGATTATTAATTTCAGAACGATAAAATTTTAGTGGGACCCCCCCCCCCCCCAATGTTTATTCCGCCTTGAATCTCTTAAATATAATCCGCCATTGTTCTCTAGCTAATGTTTGTGCCGCGGGTGTGATTACGAATATACGAACATGAAGTGAGCAATACTGTATCTTGTAGTACTTTCGAATTTTATTGTTTTGTTGTTGTACCTTATCTAAATTTTTATGTATTTCTATGATTTTCCGTCACACGTAAAAAAAATTCAAATGTTAGAAAAGTAGATCGTTTCTGTTTGAACTTATTTCCAGGAATGGTCACATTTATTGAATGTTCGGGAATCCGTCACCGTTACGTTCAAATTCCAAACGCGTCCGTTTATTAGCAAACGAACGTCCCGCGCTCCCCTCGCTTGTGAGCTCAGTTCGAATTGAGCCTTCCATACATTAAGTATATCGCATATCGTTATCCACTCGCAATCAGGTTCGAACTCAGTAAACCATTACCTCCACGAGGTCGCAGTAAATGTTCATACATCTATTGCGAAACCATTATAATAAATCGTGACAGTCAATTCAGTGCAGTGTCAGTTCATTTGGACTCCGTTGATTTGGGTTCAGTTATCCTTACCACACGTCGGCAGATCGTTCTTCCTAATAATCCCCAAACCCGCTAACCAGCATTCGAAACATTGGTCCTTCGAGCCGGATACGAGGAGAATATTAAAATTCGGTGTGGTAAAGAACGTAAAGGACAATCGCGGTTCAAAAGATGGCAACATTGAAGGAGCTTCTCGCCAAGCAAACACAGCTATTGAGCGGTGTTCAACGGACACTCGTCAATTTCAAAAAGCTGGGACAAGCCAAAATGACCCACGCAGTCACCTCGCAACGCCTCGCGATTCTTAAAGAAAATGACGCGAAGTCCCAAGAGGTCGATGCAAAAATAGTTGCCTTGGCCGATCCAAAGACCCAGGCAAGCTTGCCATATCTTGCGGCAGAAGAGTTCCTGCACTGCGAAGAAGCCTTTCTGGAAGCGTCGGACTTCATGGCCGAGATCATCGCGGCCACCGCCTCGGGAAGCGCATCCTCTACCGACAACCATGCAGCCGGATAGGCTGCACGACCGTGGTCCCATCTTGCAAAGATGCGACTACCGACGTTCAATGGGATCTTCAAGCAGTGGGGGGCGTTCAGAGATAAGTTCCGTTCCATGGTGATTCGCGACGAGACATTATCAATACGTCGAACGCATGCATTATTTAACGTCGTGCGTAACGGGCCGCGCGAGCGACGCGATAGAACACCTTGAGGTAACCGACAATACTTTCGCTGTCGCGTGGGAAATATTGACCGCGCAATTTGAAAACAAACGTCGGCTGATAACGGCTCACATTCACGCGTTACATAACTTGCCTACCGTTACGCGCGAAACCGCGGAGGAGCTCCGTGATCTACGCGATAAAACCAATACCGCAATCAAAGCGCTAGAGAATCTTAAGCGCAATGTAGGAGACTGGGATGATATACTCGCATCACATCAACATGCTAGAAGTGCTTGACACATAGTGCGGCTACCCTTTAAGCACGAGAGACCGACACTCGGTGCATCCAAACATGCCGCGCACCCGCGACTCCTTCAAGTAGAACGGCGTCTTAACCGCGACCCAGTACAATACGAACAATATCGCGCTTTTCTCAATGAATATATGGAATTAAATCATATGGAACCAGCCAGTCCAGTCGATCAAGCTGTTATTACCACCCCGTATTACATTCCGCATCACGCAGTTGTAAAGGGTGATAGCGCGACCACCCCGCTCCGAGTCGTGTTTAATGCATCGTGTCGCACGTCCACCGGCCACTCGCTAAACGACCTTCTGTGCGTGGGACCAAAACTCCAAAACGACCTTTCCGCGATTTTGATCCGATGGAGGCAATACCGATACGTGTATACGGCGGACAGCGCGAAGATGTGTCGGCAAATACTGGTTGACCCGCGCGATAGGGATTACCAACGCATTCTGTGGCGATCCCGCTCTGATTTCCCCGTAAGGGAATACCGGCTATGCACCGTGACATACGGCACCGCTCCTGCAGCATTTCAAGCGCAACGCGTGCTGCAGCAGCTCGCCGACGGTGAAGAAGCCGCATTCCCTCTAGCCACCCCCATACTGCGCGATCAAGTATACGTCGACGATTATATATTCGGCGCCGACGACCGTCAACTCGCGATCCACACCCGGGAGCAGTTAACCGAGCTACTCCTTAACGGAGGCTTCCGACTAAGAAAATGGGCCAGCAACTTTCCGAATCTTCTCCTCGGCATTGACGCGGCCGATCACGGTCTAGCCATCGATAAGCCGTTTAAGGAGGACGAACAGTTGAAGGTATTAGGAATTTCTTGGAACCCTTCGTCGGATACGATAAAATTCCACGTGAATAAGCTACCTGAAACTCGGGTTTCGAAGCGCGGCGTAATGTCAATAATCGCTCGTTTGTTCGATCCATTGGGATTAGTCTCGCCAGTCATAGTCAGAGCAAAGATTTTATTGCAAAAATTATGGCTCGCAAAAGTCGAATGGGACGAACCCTTGTCTGTCGACATGCAGAGCGAATGGGAAAAATATTACGCGTCCTTACCTTTATTAAACGAAGTCTCGATTCCGCGATGGACCTTCCAAAGTTCAGATACGATGCAATACTCCTTGCATGGGTTTGCCGACGCCTCGATGCATGCGTACGCCGCACAGTGGGGACATTTGACCAAACTCGATTCAAAATCAAAGAACTTTCGACAGAAATGAGGTAGTGCGATGAAATTTTTTTTAAATTAAAGCTGAAACTTTGCAGAATATGGGAAAAATAGGGAGATTATGGTACAAACGTTTTTTAACCTCGATAAAATTCGTTAAACTTGTACAATTTCAAGAAAATTGTGGTTTTTCAATCACCACGCGCGGAAAAATTTTTTTTAATACATGCTAAACATCATTTCCCGTAGATTTTTTCACGCTGATTTCAAATCTGGTTTCAAAATTTGTCTACGACATCACGATTTTGAAAAAAATTTTTTTATTGACAAACAAATAATGCAATCATTTTTTCGTAGAAATGATTTAATAACACATTAGTTTGCAGGTATATCGTATTTTCATATGTGGAACACAATAAAAATAATAATAATTCATTTCTTCATGTTTGGTAAGTAACTCAAAACGTTAAAATACTTAATTATTATTATTTTTATTGTGTTCCATATATGAAAATACGATATACCCGGCCCGAAGCTGAATGCCACTGCTGGACTGACTCCACCATTGCAGTCGCGTGGTTAAGCAAATCACCGTCCCAATCGCGTTGCCAAAGTGCAAGAAGTACTGCCCGACGCCGCATGGCAACACGTTCCCACGATGGAAAATCCCGCAGATTGCGCATCACGCGGTTTAGACGGCGCCGAACTGTTGTCTCACAAATTGTGATGGGGAGGACCAGCGTGGCTCCGGCTTCCGCGAACGCATTGGCCCGTGCAGCCGGCGATGCGAGACACAACTCACGCGCCAGAAAAACGCCAGCATAACACTATGCACACCTGTGTTGACACGGTGGAACGACCGTGCCCGATCGCCTCTCGGTTTTCCTCGTGGCCTAAGATGCTACGCGTCACTGCGTACATGTTACGTTTCACAGCCAAAATTCGGCAAGGGATCAACAAGATCTCGATGCCGTGTATAGCTACGCCAAAAGCGGTGGCCCACGATCCTCTCCAACCCCAGGAAGTCCGCGCAGCCAAGACCTGCTGGATACGCAAAATGCAGCGCGATGCATTCCATCCGGAGATTGATTCCCTCTCAAAGGAGCTTCGCGTAGCTAGCTCCAGCGCGATCGCGTCTCTCAATCCGTTTCTGGACAGCGAAGGAGTGCTTCGCGTCGGCAAATCCAATCTCCCGGAAAAAACCAAGCACCCAGTGCTCCTGAAATCGCAAACTATCCTCGCGCTCATTATCTCGCACCATCACCTGATAACCTTGCATGAGGGATCCGCTTTAACGTTAACGTCCATGCGAAATGAATATTGGATCTGGCGGGCACGAACGACGGTCCGCGCAGTACTGCACCGTTGCGTAGCGTGCGCGCGCGAAAACGCGATAGTACCGACGGAGCTCATGGGTGAATTGCCGAGCATCCGCACAAACCGTACGGCCTGCGCCTCTGTGCATACCGGCGTGGACTACGCGGGTCCCATACTCGTACGCAATGCCTCTGGCCGCGGTCATCAATCGCATAAAGCCTACATTGCAGTATTTATCTGCATGACCACCAAAGCAATGAATATAGAGCTGTAGGAGTCCGAGCCGTTAGACACGATCGGCGGCGAGGACGCGGACGCCTCGGGAAGACAAAAACGGCAAGCGTTTTTGCCGAGTAGGCCACCCGCGGATCGCCAAAACACAAACACGGCGACAGGTGAACGCCCTAGCAATTGAGAGTGAGAGAGTGAGAGCGTGTGTGTGAGAGAGAGGGCGACAAAGGTGCGACGACCGCGGATTACTTGAACATGAGCCAAAAATACGTATGTGTGTGCGCGACGATCGGCCTACAGGGTGTCCCAAAACGACTGCGTAAGCGGGAAATGGGAGGTTCCTTGGGTCATTTGAAGCGACATTTTCCTTAGCAAAAATTGCGTCCGCGGCTTTGTTTAGGAGTTATTAACGAAAAACACGGACCAACCAGAGCGCGCCTAGTCGCTCGGTGGCACGGTCAGCGCGGCGTGCCGGGGGGAGGAGAGTGTTGTCGGTACGCTGCGATGTCGTAACAACCAACAGTTTCTCGATTATGTCGCGATTTCGATGAGCTTTGGATATGTTGTAAAGCCCACGATTCTGAACAACATTTCCCTTTAGACTTTTTGCCTCGCGTCTTTAGTTTACGAGATATTTGTAAAACCAGTACCGAAAGCTAAGGGTTGTACGGTCAGGTCAACGAACTGTACAGCTGATGGTAGATAGCAGGTATACGACAATCACATGTTTCGGTTTTCCTGCAGATTTGTACGCAGAGTCGATGGGTTACTGTTCGAAAACGTCGTCCGTCCTTTCACCCAGCAAGAGGTAGAAATGTCAGGTCGGCGTGGCGTTATAGGATCCCTATTGTCCTATGCCTCCCTTAAGAAACTTTCTAAAAGAAAGACGGACGACGTTTTCGAACAGTAACCCATCGACTCTGCGTACAAATCTGCAGGAAAACCGAAACATGTGATTATCGTATACCTGCTATCTACCATCAGTTGTACAGTTCGTTGACCTGACCGTACAACCCTTAGCTCTCGGTACTGTCGTACACCTGAAGACATCTGTGCAAGTTCGTCACCGAATGACCCAGTGACAGTGACACACATTTCGAAGCATTTTCAATTACAAGTTTTTACAAATATCTCGTAAACTAAAGACGCGAGGCAAAAAGTTTAAAGGGAAATGTTGTTCAGAATCGTGGTCCTTACAACATATCCAAAGCTCATCGAAATCGGGACATAATCGAGAAACTGTTGGTTGTTACGACATCGCAGCGTACCGACAACACTCTCCTCCCCCCGGCTCGCCGCGCTGACCGTGCCACCGAGCGACTAGGCGCGCTCTGGTTGGTCCGTGTTTTTCGTTAATAACTCCTAAACAAAGCCGCGGACGCAATTTTTGCTAAGGAAAATGTCGCTTCAAATGACCCAAGGAACCTCCCATTTCCCGCTTACGCAGTCGTTTTGGGACATCCTGTATATATGCGAGGTAGGTCGCGGCCGCGGACAGAGTAAATCGAGAGTCGAGATCGAGATCGAAAGAGAGAGTACGTCCGAATCAAAAAGTAAAGAGCGCGTCGTATAGAAATTAGAATTTAATAAACGTACCGTTTTATAATTATCTAATTCCATTCACCCGACTTCAATTTCCTACAGAGCTGGTGCACGATTATGGGTCCGCGGCCTTTATCGCGGCGTTCCAACGATTCTCGTCAAGAAGGGGCATCCCCTCAAATATGTATTCGGATAACGGCACGAAGTTCCAAGGGGCCGACCGAGAATTATCTGCCGCCCACCGTCGGGCTGTGCGTGATCCCGACTTTTTAAGCGCCCTGGCCACTGCGGCCATAGAATGGCATTTCATCCCCCCCGCTGCTCCCCATTTCGGAGGATTATGGGAAGCTGTGGTACGCAGCGTGAAGCACCACCTGAAGAGATGCATCGGACGACCCACGCTGACCGCTGAGGAATTAACAACGGCCCTATGCCGGATCGAGGCGTGCCTAAATTCCCGTCCTATCGCGGCCGTCTCAGAAAATCTGGACGACTACGAGGCCTTGACACCCGGGCATTTTTTAATAGACGCCCCATTGATTGCAACACCGGAGCCGAGCGTTTTGGAGTTGAACGAGCACCGATTGTCTCGATGGCAGCTCGTGCAACGAATAACGGAGGCATTTTGGCGATCATGGAAGGAAAACTATCTCCAGACCCTCCAACAGCACCCCAAATGGCGTAGCGCTCAGCGCCTCGCGAAAGTTGGACAGATAGTCCTGCTGCGCCGCGACCAAGCGCCCCCCTGTCAGTGGGAATTAGGACGTATTACCGCCTGTCACCCGTGCGATGACGGTCTCACCCGCGTCGTGACCGTCCAGACCAGCCGAGCATCGTATACACGAGCGCTCAACAAAATTTGTTTCCTCCCGGTCGACATCAATCGGGAAAACGAACACCACTGCGTCACGGCGGGCGGCGACTCCGAGTAAATCGCGAGCGGAGCATCTGGCTCACTATAGGTTAAGTTAGGTTAAGAACAAATGTCAATAGCGTCACAATTATTGCGTTAAGATTTTTCGAAGAAACTCTTCAAGGCGGGCGGAATGTTCGGGAATCCGTCACCGTTACGTTCAAAATCCAAACGCGTCCGTTTATTAGCAAACGAACGTCCCGCGCTCCCCTCGCTTCTCTACCTCTCACCCGCTAGCGCGAAGGTGAGAAACGGCAAGGTGAGCTGAGTTCGAATTGAGCCTTCCATACATTAAGTATATCGCATATCGTTATCCACTCGCAATCAGGTTCGAACTCAGTAAACCATTACCTCCACGAGGTCGCAGTAAATTTTCATACATCTATTGCGAAATCATTATAATAAATCCTGACAGTCAATTCAGTGAAGTGTCAGTTCATGTGGACTCCGTTGATTCGGGTACAGTTATCCTTACCACACGTCCGCAGATCGTTCTTCCTCGTAATCCCCAAACCCACTAACCAGCATCCGAAACATTGAACGATCTAGATTTTCTCTTTACTGAAACATTTACCGGATTAATCCCTTGCAGAAGGAGCTGCTTAATACGCGAGTTAGCACCTGAACGAACACTTCTTGAAATGTTTGGTGGAAAGGTACTATACGCTTGAAGCTTCTGTTACAACACTGATCAATTTCATTTTGTGTGAACAAACTTTTGCTAAATAGTGGATAGGATATTCATAACTAGTTTTTTAAATAATAACTTCAATTTGATGATTTTAAATTTTTCAAAGTATAATATTTGTTGAAAGATTTGCCTAGGACCAGGATTAGTTTTTCATTATAAACTTTACATTGCGAAACTAAAAATTAACGAAATGCTTGAGTACTACGAGTACATCGATTTGAAAGAGTGGTGCGGTCACGCGCAAGTACGCTATACAGGAATCGAACTGTAACAGTATTCCTATTTCTGTAGCAGACTACAGACCCATGGTCAAAACCATATGCATACGCGGTCACACGTTCAGAACGATAAAAATGCTTAGACTTCTATCCGCAAACACCTAGCAGCAAAGGATTAAGATAAGAGCAACGAAGAAGTTTCGGGTTTCGAAAAATAGAACTTGCAAGGTTTCAATACCATTCATTCTATACATTCAGATAATGAAGAAACTTAAAATAAATTAGAGTCTTTAAACCATCTTTAATTCGTATTTAATTTTATGTCTTCAAAATATAAGTAAATTACAATTACAACACATATGTTTGATAAATGCATTACAATGGAAACAGAAAATATTTATGTATAATAATAGTTTACAACTAAAATGAACCCATGAGAGGAACAGCCTAGTTCTGCAACCAAAAGCTTTTCAATGTATCACACACGGATAATTGGAATAATATTCTATCATAAAAATATATTTCATAACAAACCACGGAAAATAATTTTATTATACACGGTGTCCCAAAATTCCTTCGACTCCCTGAAATAGGCAGTTCCTGAGGTCATTTGAAGCGCCATTTTCCTTTTGCAAAATGTCCTCCGAAGCTTTGTTTAGGAGTTATTAACGAAAAACACGGACCAATCAGAGCGCGAGCTAGACCCGCTTTGGCTGCCTTGGTCTGACGCGCCAGGAGTTCCTACTGCTACGAGCGTAGCGGTGTGCCGCGACGAGGCATCGAATAAGAGAAGGAGCAGAAATTGAACGGATGGAATTAAAAACTCACATATTCAGCCGTAAATCCACTTGCTGCTTCGAAATGTGTGTCACTGGGCCACTCGGTGACGAACTGCACAGCTAGCTTCAGGTATAAGGCAGTGTCCCGAACGGTAAGGGACGGTCAGGTAACGAACTGCACAGCTGATGGTAAATAGTAGGTATACAACAACCTAGGGGATGTGCGGTCAAGTCAACGATCCGGGCTTTCACCTTCACTTTCCAAACGATAAATAAATCGTATGTTTGTTTCATACAGATCCCATGAAATTTTTCCACACTCACGATCACTGTTCACATTCGTCAACACATAGCTATGCACTAATAACAATTGCAATATCACTTGTATTGCAGCACAAATCGCAGTAATGAGGTAATGCGATCAATAGACTGCGGATGTCATGCATTTGTAACAAAACTGAGTAAGTGCATTTTAAAACAGTAGAGAGAATAAAATAATTTAAAAACACCAATGTATTATTTTCAACTTGATCAAATTATTAAAGTAAAAATCAAATATCCGTCTGGCTCCTGTCCCTTGCAATAGCAGCAGCCAATTTTCATTTTGCATAAAAATCCGCAGTCTAGTGAATAGTTTAAATATGACTGCTAAAAACACACATTTTAGCAAACGTGAGATTTTAAATCACAAGTCTCTGGAGTTGTTCTCTCTACCGCGGCTCGAACGACACTGTTTTTACCCAAGGTTTTACTGAAAAGTGTAGGGAGGACATTATGCGTGTCGAAAATGCACGCTGTAGCACGCTTACGAAAACGACGGGGTGGACAGACGAAAAAAAAGGATACGAGAGGGACCGCTGGAAGACTTGAATTTGTAGTACTCACATGTTTTGGTTTTCCTACAGATTGATACGCAGAGTCGATGGGTAATTGTTAGGAAACATCGTCTATCCTTCTTTTAGAAAGTTTCTTAAGGGAGGTGTAGGACAATAGGTACCCTAAAACGCCACGCGGACTTGACATTTCTACCTCTTGCTGGGTAAAAGGACGGACGACGACGTGCAGATTTTTATGCAAAATGAAAATTGGCTGCTGCTATTGCAAGGGACAGGAGCCAGACGGATATTTGATTTTTACTTTAATTTGATCAAGTTGAAAATAATACATAGGTGTTTTTAAATTATTTTATTCTCTCTACTGTTTTAAAATGCACTTACTCAGTTTTGTTACAAATGCATGACATCCGCAGTCTATTGATCGCATTACCTCATTACTGTGGTTTGTGCTGCAATACAAGCGATATTGCAATTGTTATTAGTGCATAGCTATGTGTTGACAAATGTGAACAGTGATCGTGAGTGTGGAAAAATTTCATGGGATCTGTATGAAACAAACATACGATTTATTTATCGTTTAGAAAGTGAAGGTGAAAGCCCGGATCGTTGACTTGACCGCACATCCCTTATGTTGTCGTATACCTACTATTTACTACCCAGTTCGTTGACCTGACTATACATCCCTTACCGTTCGGGTCGGTGCCGTATATCTGAAGCCAGCTGTGTAGTTCGTTACCGAATGGCCCAGTGACACACCTTTCGCAGCAGCAAGTGGATTTATGGCTGAATCAGTGACTTTTTAATTCCATCCGTTCAATTTCTGCTCCTTCTCTTATTCGATGCCTCGTCGCGGCACACCGCTACGCTCGTAGCAGTAGGAACTCCTGGCGCGTCAGACCAAGGCAGCCAAAGCGGGTCTAGCTCGCGCTCTGATTGGTCCGTGTTTTTCGTTAATAACTCCTAAACAAAGCTTCGGAGGACATTTTGCAAAAGTAAAATGGCGCTTCAAATGACCTCAGGAACCGCCCATTTCAGGGAGTCGAAGGAATTTTGGGACACCCTGTATATTTAAAAGCCATATATTCTACAGTTATTTTATATATGTTACGGAATATTTTTATATTTGTTCCCAAAATGTGTCTCAAAATTAATAATACCGTAAAATAATGACTTCATACATATTCGTTGTCGAATAGAAATATCTAATCGCAAAGTTCTCATGTTTTTGAATTGAAATCAAAAGCAAAAATGCAAAAAATATAATAAAAGAAAACACATAAAAGTGACTTTTAATATTATAAATACTAAACCACAGAAATATTTCTCCCTTTTATTCACATAGGACATACTGACAAACATATTTAATAACCATAGGAGTACCTAAAATTATATGACTTTAATAAAAAGTGTACCTTAGCTAAATTTGTATCACTCTTAAACTCATCATAAACAAAGTCGTAAACATTTTATCGACTCTACAAACAATTCTGAATAATATGTTCCATTGTCTTTATGAAAGTTATATGTAAAAGTAAAATGCATACAGTATATATTACATGATATTTAAAAATTTTCTCTGATGTATGTACATTTCCGTAATCACACATGTTACGATTACGAGGATATATTCAGCGTTTACACAGCATTTTACAAAATTAGTACGTTAAGAAAACATCAAATTTTTCACAATTTATTCTTCACTTTTTTTTATCTTGCGAAACTGGTACTGTGTAGTCAAACTTTCCACTGAACTGTTATTATTTTTAATTCCTTAATTATATAGTGCTATGACAGAAATTTTATATGAAGTTTGTTTAATAATTGATTTTACGTTTACATTGTACATCCTATATTTATTAAGTTTTAATCAGTAGACAGTTTAGTTCGTTTACGATGATAATTTCTTGCCAACGCGTGAATAATTGTTACTAGGAAATAACATACCATCAACATTACAAATTTATCAAACAACCATGAAATTGTTGTTGCTCCATCCTGTAAATAAAATATATTTTGATATACTTCCAGATATACAAAACATAATTAATTGAAAGTAATAAAACCATACCGTAGATGTTTTATCGTGCAACTTTTGTTTCTGTTGCATAAGATACTTTTTCAACGGCTCTTGAAACCTCGAACCCACATATGGCACAACTGCCAGTAACTTAATAAATTTATCTCGAAGATCCTCATTAAAAGCTATAATTACTGCTAGCTGTTGAATGTGCATTTTTATAACAGCCTTTCCAATAAGTGTTGCACCAAAAAATGTCCAAAAAGGAATAAGATAGTGACCACACGTCAGTCCAGCAAGATCGAATAATGGATTGGGGATCTGCAAATAATTTATTTTGATAATAACAAGTTACTAATCTTTTATAAGGATTGTATGCATAAGTGTTGAAGACTGGTTTAATTATTTTTCTTATGTTTATTGTAATGTACCTTATTTTATGTGTGCGTTGGTATGTGTGTAGCGTGTGTGTCGTCATGTTCTGACTGTCTTTTGTCTGATTGTGCGTGCGTTTTAGTCTTTTTGGTCTACCTTGTCTGTATCGTCTGTGTCTGCTAATTAAGGATTACAATCTACTAAACAGTAACATTGTTACGTTTTCTATTCAATAATATTATAATTTTATTTTGTTTTCTATTCTATATAGTGTTTACCAAAAGTATCTTTATATATGTCTCCATTTATTATATTTCGATATCAAACACGTAGCTGTTCTTAACCTCAACCGTCTCAGTCCCAACAATAAGGAAATGGAAGAATTTTCTATAGTAGAACTCCGTTCATTCGGACCCCGTTAATCCGGATTTCCAGTTTATCCAAATTATCAAACATAATCCCCGTCCTTTTTTTAATCCACTAATTAATTAACTGAGCTCGCGATGATAAACCGTCTACGAGACTCCCAGGCTTCTTTACAACATTATTGTAAAGGAATATTGTTGTAAAAGTATACATATCAAATGTGCAATAAATAAAATACATAAAATGTATTTGTGTTATCTATTTTAACGAATTTTCCGGATTATCCAGATTTCCTGTCATCCGCATCGGGGCCGGTCCCAGTTGAGTCGGATAAACGAGGTTCCACTGTACTCCAAATTATACAGGATGTCCCAAAAATATGAGACCAGACGAAAAATGTATATTCTTGACAAAGATATGAGTCAAAGTTGAGGCTTTGTTTTTGAAATGTTAAACGATTCAAAATTGCATAATTAACATTCATCATGCGCCGTTTACCGAGTCTCTCTTTTGTAAGGGGAAAAATCGACTCTTTTGCATTGTCTTAAAGATTAATATTGCAAAAACATTAATTAAGGAAGTTATCAGCCTAAAAGACGGATCTCCATTTGTCGTAACTTTCTGCTGTGTGTCTGGACGCACAAAATTGCATTCGGGACGACTGGAGTGGGGGAGGCCCCAGGACCGCAAAACGCTGTGTCCAGATGCGCTTAGGAGATCCCACCCTTAGATTTTGTGGCCCACATGCTGTGTACGCACGACGGTGTGGTCGACTGTCGATTGTAAGGACTATGTCTAGTTCCGCCCCTTGCCGTGGCGCTAGAGTCGGCGGCATTGACTGCATGCGAACGTGAAAAGTAGAGTCGCCTCTCTAGACTAGGGCTACCGTTTAAGTTGCTCGCGACGGCCGATTCTCGAAGGCTACGCCTCCTCGACCCTGCCGCGCGTCTCGCTCCCCGTGGCGGTCCTAGTACTCGGAGCCGTACCATAGAGTGTTACAATGTAAGTGTCGACGACGCGAACAGCTACGTACAAACTTCCCGTAGATCTTACCAATTTGCCAAGCATGTCTAAACGCGCGCGAAAATCAAGTTATCCCACATGTTAATACAATTTGGACAATAAAATTAAAAACTATTTTTAAAATTTATCTGCCGAATTTATTTTCCAAAATTAATTTTCTGCAGCTGTTGTCAGAAATTATCGTGCGACATAGTAGAATAGGCCTACAGGGGATACCACTAACAAAAAAAAATGATGATAATGCGGAAACCTATTTGACACGCGTGTCGACCTGAAGCGCTACGAATAGCGCCTATGCTATGGTACGCGCCTGAGCGGCTCCGAGTACTAGGACCGTCACGGGGAGCGAGACCCGCGGCCGGGTCGAGGAGACGTAGCCTTGGAGAATCAGCCGTTGCGAGCAACTTAAACAGCAGCCCTGCTCTAGATGATAGTGTCGTCTAAGTAATCTGCTGATCGAGTTGCGAATAAACAAAGTCTACTGACCACGGGCCATATTTATAGACTTGTGCGTGCACAGTCCCGCGCCAATCACGGCCGAGCCCGTGCACGCACCAATCGTGTCACGTCGCCGAACGAGCTGACCGCGACTCGAACGGCACTCTCCATGGTCCGTACTCCGGTTTCACGGGTATATAAGGCACGTCGAATTGCTGATTCGGCGGAGTTCGCCAGCCACAGCTCCTCTTAGAGTTTCGGACTCTGCAACGAGCGATACAGCTCTTTTCAGAGCTCTAACTCGCCGACGGTGACGAGCTCGCTTCCTCGGGGAATCCCGAGCGCGAGCAATTCGTGACACTTCCTCCGGGTGCCCCCGTAGAAGCGTACCGACGCACAGTGGTCCCAAATCGCGAAAAGCTGGCCAAAACCCCTAAACGTACTTCAATTAAGCCAAAAATTAGTATTCTATTGTTTTCGAGGTCGCTGATTACAAATCTGAACTCAAAATTTGAAAAAACAAAATGGCGGATTCAATATGGCGAACACGTACGTTAAAAAATTCTTAGTTCTATTCAAAAATTCGTATTCTATGGTTTTCGGGGTCGCTGATTACAAATCTGAACTCAAAATTTGAAAAAACAAAATGGCGGATTCAATATGGCGAACACGTACGTTAAAAAATTCTTAGTTCTATTCAAAAATTCGTATTCTATGGTTTTCGGGGTCGCTGATTACAAATCTGAACTCAAAATTTGAAAAAACAAAATGGCGGATTCAATATGGCGAACACGTACGTTAAAACATTGTTAGTTATTTTCAAAAATTGAAGCTGACTGTAATGTTTCGTTTTGTAAAAAACGTGACTTCTGTTCTGTTTGTACTTTGCCATTTTGTCCTGATGTGAGAAAATAATTTCCCTAATGCCGTCTTTGTTTCATTATCTATTTTAATTAAACTCCCATGCTTTTCGAATATCTCATTCTGAAGGCGTTCAGATATTGCACTGGTAGTGTTATTCAAATATCCTTTAATAAAAAGGAAAATCTGTTTCCTCGTAAATCTTATTTCGGTATCACGAGAACCTGAAAGTAATCGAAATAAATATTTAAAACATGTGGTCTAAGAATTAATTAAAAAATTAATAATTAATTAAAAAATTAATAAATAATTATAAAATTAATAATTAATTATTTAATTCTCAGAATTAATTTATTTTACCTTTCTGTCCCTTAAAGGTCGTTTTCTCTAGCTCTCTTATTGAGACGTTTATATCTCGGTAACAAATTGACTAAAAATAATGTTATTATAGTGTTTCGAAAATGTCTGAATACCAGCTATAAGAATATAAAAAAAAAATAACGTTTTTTTTTCAAAAATTGACTCGTGACCTTCGCAGGACATTTCAAGGTCACTATAAGGTCAAGCGCATACCATCGTTAAATGTGCTCCTTCAAACCACACAATTTTTATTTGAAACATTTTTTAGAGTCATTCATACTTTATGAGATATTTTAGTGAAAGCGAATAAAATGCCTACTCTGCGCTATAAAAAATGGCGGTACATGTGAATCGGCAGCATTCGGCAGCTGATTTTTGTGGATATTACGAGATAATAGTATAAACTAAGACCTGTAAAATTTTTTTGACGGGATGTATCTTGGGCTTTAACTTATCTCTAAATCTTTAAAATGTATGCATCAAATTTTACGTTCCACTTCCGTATAACTATTTAGCGGTTAACATTAACAATTCAGCACTAAAAACGATTGAACTTAACTCCACAAACTGCATCCATTATGTTGTATAAAAATCACTATATTCCAATATAACTTGCACACTTTACACTTACACTTTGTACCTACGCACAAACTCGTGAAAAATGCCTGTCTAACGAACGCAAAGTTTCGACTACGACTGCGACTCAGGTAAAAAGATGCAAGCAATTTCTCGTTTACCCCACTACGGAGTCACTATTAGAGTACCCAACCCAATGGGTAAAACGGTCCTAAGTCATAATTCATTTTTGGGGTTTTGGCCAGCTTTTGGCGATTTGGGACCACTGTGCGACGTCCCGTCGACCGTAGCCGAGGAAACACAGGAGGCAACCGTCCGTGGCGGACCAGCGCTGTCTTCCCCACCTGTCCACCGACCATTGTCATCGCCGTCTTGGATCGTACCCGGATCTGCCGCTGCAGAGAGGTGGACGCGAAGCCTTTCCTACGGGTACTCCCGTAGTTGTGTTTCGGCACCCTCTGCTTCACCGGCCCGTGCAGGCTGAAACGCCCGATAACCGACGCATCGATCCTGTCACGACGCCGACCGTTCCTGCTGACGCCCTGGACCGTTCCGGTTCCGTCGACAAGGAATAAGCATGCACCTTCCCCCGGCGCTCCCGGCCGCGTGCAAACTCAGTTCTTCCCACGGGAGCATTCCGTAGGAGTTTTGGGGCGCTCTCCGTCACGGCTGGCCGTGCGACCCGGTTCGTCCAGCCTCGACCGACGAAGGGGTTTCCCAACCGACTGCAACGGCGCTTGCTAAAGCAATTCACTTCCGATCTTGTTTTATCACGTACGTCGGACCGACCGACCTAGACATAGGTTAATTACTATTAGTATTTAATATTAGAATTAATCGTCCCGTACTCCGCGCTGGTTGAACAACCATCATTAAATATTTAGAGTGAACGCGGTCCGGCCACGACCGAGCTAACCGCCGCCCGGACGCGCCGACGCCGTCAACAAGCGCCGTCATAGCGAATCCGTGACCGTTTTATTCAATAAATCTAGTTCTACCAGATATCCGCCATTAATTTCTTCCAACCGTCCTTCCCATTGCTATCTCGCAAGAACCCTGGAATGCTCGAGCATCCAGCGAGAGAGCTCCGCGAAGTCAGACAGTTACAGAGTCACTGCGTGACTAGCTACCAATGAAGACAGTTTGATTATACCCAGTGGTGGTGATTAATTAGGATCCTTAACCTCAGCAGTTTCCAGCGGTAGTAGGCCGCATTCCTATAATTACTAGGAACAAATCCTACATTTGGTGACCCCGACGTGATTGTCGTTTGGAGTGTCCTGATAATTATAGCTGATGCCGCAACGATTCCGTCATCGTGGGATCATCATTGCAGTGAATTAAGCGTATTTTAAAAATTGTTTTTCGTTTTTTTTCCATCGCGTTAGTTCAATCCACGGGGACGTGTCGCACCCCACGCCGGAAGAACGCATAGCGCTGTTAGAAGCAGAAGTCGCACACGCTCGCGAAATTTTAACCGACGCACAGTGGTCGGAAATCGCCAAATCGTGGCCAAAAGTCAAAAATTTTTTTCCGTTGTTTAAAAATCTATGTAATAGTACTTTATTTATAAGGTTCCAGACCACGTTTTTTTGTAACAGCCAATATTTAATACGTACTTCTGTCGGAGATACGTAAGTTCAAAGTTAGTAGTTCTAGAAGACCGGCATTTTCAACCATAATTGAAATTATCTCTGCGACTTATTATAGCGCTGTAACGCTGGTTTATCATTCTTGCTATTGTTGGGCATGTCCTAATTTAATATAATATTCTGATTTTATTGCTTTATTTAATTTTTTAAAGCTCTGGGAGATGAAATAGAGAAATCTACACATCTGGTACATTTCATTAACGAAAAAGTTGCTTATCAATCGCGATCAAGCGTTCATTTTTTTTGGAAAAGAAGCTGTTAAGGCTATTAAACAAGTGTACGTTTCATTTTCCAGCGACCTATTGCGACCTTATGAATTATCGTCATTTCTTTAGCGACCGGTAACGTTCCGAAATGGCGAATTTCCCCTAAATCGGAGACAAACTAATTTTCACAAATGTAAGGTACATTATTGTTATATATTATAATAAAATGCTTCAGATAGTCAACAGTGTATGATTTTAATGGTTAATATTGCATTTAAAACGCCAATTACAATTACAATTATGAAAAATACAATATAATTTGTATACAAGTAATTTTACAATACTTCGTCACATGACATATCTTCATTCATATCAGGTTCTTCAAAAAAATTCGCAGTCTATCTCTATAAGTCTATGCTTTCAACTTTTTCTCCCATAATATACATTATTTCTTTATTTTACTAGAAGAGATTGAAATATCGGAACGAAACAGAACTGAGAAACTTCTATTACATTTCAGTACTAAAGAATTACTTCGGATGCAATATTTAACACTAAAATCTTACATTTGTTGCTATCTGAAGTCACCTGATAATAATTAAATATTTGTGGAAATAAATAATTTTTTCACATAACCGCCCGCCATTTTGTGTTTTGTAATTTTGACATCAGATTCATATTCAACGGCACGAAAAATATGGGAATACTAAGTTTCAAGAGAGTCCAATAATTTTTTGGGTTACGCTTCCGCCATATTGAATCCGCCATTTTGTTTTTTGTAATTTTGACCTCAGATTTATAATCAGCGACCCGAAAAACCTATGAGTATCAATTTTGAACTAAATTGGAATACTCCTTCCTATTTTGACCACTGTGCGACGGTTCCGCGGGCGACCTTCGTAGGGATGACTCGCGCGGCCCTGGCGCGCTTACCACTCGCGTCGGCAGTTACAGCGTGCCGATGTTACTACTATTTTTTAAGAACGATCCTGCGTTGTGGTTTGGCCAGGTCGAAGCGTCGTTCCGTAACGCGAGGATTACCAGCCAGACAACGATGGCTGATACCGTGATCTCCGGTCTCGACACTGATACCGCGTCCGTGCTTTCAGACCTAATTCTGACACCGGACCCCGTCGTGCCGTATACACGGATTAAGGAGAGAATAGTGTCTACTTTTTCTACGTCCGCGGAAACAAGATTGCGACAGCTGCTCAAAGGGCAGGTCCCGTCTAGTGGGAAGCCCTCGCACATTTTGGCGCTTATACGCGACCTGAACGGCGCGGCGCGGCGGTATGTACACGGATCCCGTGCTGAGGTCCATATTTTTGGACTTACTTCCAGAGCAGTGTCGTGGCATTCTGGTCGCGTCTAAACACGACGACCTACAGGAAATGGCCCTTCTGCCCGAGATCGTTTCGACGACCTTCCCGTCGAATTCCATCGCCCTCGCTGTTACCGCTTCGGTAAATTGGCCCGCGACTTGGCGAGATTAACGAGGTTGGTCGAGAGTGTTACCGCTCGTTCGCGACAACGTAGTACCGGGCGTGACGATTCCGTGCGAGCACAACGACGTTCATGGACCCTTTCGCAGAGCTGCGACCCTTCAGGGTTTTGCCGCCTCCACACGAAATTCGGCGATCGCGCTTTCCGCTGTTTGCTACCCTGCACGTGGCCTAAGCCTGCTCGCCCGCAGAAAAACTAAATTCACCCTCCTCCGCGGAGACTGCTGGAGCGTGTCACGCGTCCTCAAAACGTCTCCACGTGTGCGATCGCAAGTCGGGCCGTACTATTCTCGTTGACACAGGCTCTGACCTGTCCTTGCTGCCAGCTGCAGCTGAGTCGAATACTCGCCCTACCGCGCTTAAACTTGTCGCCGCGAACGATACGCGGATTGGTACGTACGGCAAGCATGCGTTGTCCTCGATTTGGGATTGCGTCTCCAAATCGGGTGGAATTTTTGTATAGCAGCAGTACTGTATTCTATTATAGGAGCCGACCTGCTGACTCATTACGGCCTCTTAGTTGATCTGAGGCAGTGCTGCGTTATCGATTCCATTACGGGGTTGTACCTTTCGGTGTGTATTGAGGGCCCTTCTCCGCCATCCGTGAGCATCCTTGGGCCGTCGTCCAAGTATTCGGGCATTTTGGCGTGTTTTTCGTAAGTCATTGGGCTCGAGCAGCCGTCACTCCTAGAATCGCGCGGTGTTTTCCAGCATATTTGTACCACGGGTCCACCCGTCGCTGAGCGTGCTCGGCGTTTATCTCCAGACAAACTCAGAGCCGCTAAGGGCGAGTTTAAACATCTCGTTGAGGCGGGCATTTGCGGGCCTTCCAGCAGCCCATGGGCTAGTCTCATTCACATGCTTAAAAAGAAGTCCGCTGAATGGCTAATTTCCGGGGACTGCCGCCGCTAGAACAGCGTGACGGTACCTGGTCGCTACATCGTGTTTCACCTGCACGATTTTCCAACCAATTTTCATGGCAAGGCCATTTTTACTGCGCTGGTTCTTTACAAGGCTTTTATGACCAATTCCCGTAGCTCCCGAGGATATTGAAAAGACTGCCTTTCGGTCTTTCTGAATACCGTACGATGACCTTTGGCCTTCGGAATGCCCACCAAACTTTTATTATTGCCGGCTATACAGGGTGGGGCATTTTAAACAGGTCACCTGAATAACTCGCTTGTTTTTGAAGATAGGAGAAAATGCATTAGACCAAACTTACTTGGTATCGGGGGGCTCATAATCTGGTATTACCAATTTTTCTGTAGGTGGAGGCGTCAAGGTGATATAAAGGTCAACTCTGATTTTTTAAACGGAACAGTATATTTTTTTGTTTACATTCTGATAGTGTTTCAAGACGAAAACAATGACCTATTATGAAGGTCATTCAAGGTCACTCAAGGTCAACTGAAAGAGAAAACTGATTATCTCAAAGCACACTTCGAATACATAGATACTTTGTTACTGATTTTTTATAATTTTTGTAAAGACAGAAAGTGAAGGTCCATTACGATCGGGAAATCTTTCACCATACACACGTACCGCTTCCCTCATAATTCTATGACATTCACCATAAATAAGAACCATTTCTACTTTCTCTGTTATCGTGTAACGCATTTTAGAAAACTGAACACAAACTCAATAAATATTACGAAGCTGTAGTCTAGTCGGTAGTGAAACTACTAATAACATTTCTGAATACCGAAGAGTGCTTTCAGACATTTTATTTTCTATTGCAGTTGACTTTGGGTGACCTTGAATGACCTTCATAATAGGGCATTGTATTCGTCTTGAAACACTCTATCAGAATGTAAGCAAAAAAATATACTGTTCCGTTTAAAAAAACAGAGTTGACCTTTATATCACCTTGACGCCTCCACCTACAGAAAAATTGGTAATACCAGATTATGAGCCCCCCTTGTATATTGTAGGAGATAGGCATCAACAGGAGAGCTCAAGAACTCGGTTAAAGCCAAACACGGCAAAACAGCTGGCCGAGGTTCTTGAACTCTCCTGCGCCCGATAGACGCGTGCGACCGATTTTGTACGAATGTGTGCATGCGTGAGCGTCGCGAGTATTGACACCGCGGCGAGAACACAACAAACGTTAGCGGCCGCGGAACAGCGGGCGTTAGGCCGTTTACCTTAAAACGTTCGAAATTCAAATGGAAACAATCGAGAACGTTCGATCGCGACGCGGATAAAAGGACGCGTCCGCGCCGCGGCCGGAGACTAACGAACGAGCGAGAAAACGTTAAGGGTTAGACGCACGATACGAGACGATACGATACGGTTAGATCACGAGTACGACACGCCTTACGAACACGGATTACGGTTAACGATTTACGATTTACGATTCACGGATTACAATTTACGATATTATTCGGTGTATTTGTACAGTGTAATTGTCTTGTTGTATTAGTTAAAACTCGTCCTGTATCCTCTTATAATAAAGGGTAGTATTATTTAAAACAGTTTACTTCCTACAATATTAATCGCGCATTAGGTGACCTTGAGTTCATTTTCACGTTCCTCGATGACATCCTTATAGCGTCTTCTTTTCCTGAAGAGCACGAGAGTCATCTGTCTACCGTTTACAGCGTCTGCGCGATTTTCACCTGCGCGTTAATCTCGCTAAATCCCAGTTCGGCGTTCCAGAGTTGGTTTTCTTGGGGCACCTTGTCAACTCGAAGGGTTTTAAAACCACTCCGGACAAAGTCGAGGCTCTCAGTCATTTTCTCAAGCCACGCTCGATCGACGATTTACGACATTTCCTCAGCATCATGGTCAATTTTTACAGACCTTGTATTCCTCACGCCGCCGGCTTTCATCAAATGTAAGGATGACCTTGCTAATGCAGCTCTCATGACGCACCCCAGCGAATCGGCCACTGTGCGCTTAGTCTCAGACGCCTCCGATGTGACCATGGGTGCTGTCTGCTCGCGTTTTTCTCGCGCATATTCCCCCCCGGATTTATTAACATTAGTACCTATGACCGCGAGTTGACCGCAATATACGACGCCGTGCGTCAATTCCGTCACTTTCTCGAGGGCCGCGAATTTAATATATATTCGGATCATAAGCTGCTCATCTACGCCTTTGCGCAGAATTCCGAGCGTGCTTCCCCTCGCCAGATAGGACAGTTTTGCTTCATAGCGCAATTTTCTTCTTCCATTTTGTACCTGCCTGGCAGTGATAATGTTGTCGCAGATTCGCTCTCACGTTCCGAGGCGATTCGGTTGCCGACACAATTTGATTTAAACGAGTCGTCCCGCGAGCAGGAAAACGACCCCGAACTCAGGGAAATTCTTGCATCGTCCGACCATTCTCTCGCCCTTAATGGGCTTACATGGAGCCAGGATCACTCACCTGTATATTGCAGTGTGTGTGAAGAATTTATCAGGCCCTATATTCCCGTATCCATGCGGGAGCGTGTATTCTCATTTTTCCATTTCCCGCGCACCCCAGCGCGAAGGTTACCGATCGGCTGATTCGACAGCGCTATGTCTGGCCCGACATGCACCGTGACATCGCTCGCCAGTGTAGGTCGTGTGTCGATTGTCAGCATTCAAAAGTATCGCGTCACGTGAAACTGGTACCGTCTCAGTTCGTCGCGTCCAACGGACGTTTCACTCACGTACATATAGACCTTGTCGATCATCTCCCTGTTAGCGAGGGATATCAGTATTGTCTTACTATGATCGACAGGTTTTCCCGCTGGGTGGAGGCCATTCAGCTTCGGGCAATCTCTGCACAGAAGGTTGATCGTGCTTTTTTTGATCACTGGGTATCTCAAATCGGTGTACCAGCTTACTTGACGAGCGATCAGTATCCTCAATTTGAATCCCAGCTTTTCTCGGCTCTTCTGGCGCTGGTTGGTTACCAGAGGAAGAGAACGACGGCGTATCATCACCCCGCGTCCATGGCATGGTTGAGCGCTGGCACCGCGTCTTGAAGGCAGCGATCATGTGCCACGCCAATCAGCAATGGTCGCGAGTTTTACTGCTAGGTTTGCGCACTCACGTCCGCCTCGGTACCAACGCGTCTCCCGCCGATTATGTATATGGAACATCGTTGCTAGTGCCGGCCGAGTTCTTTTTATTGGTCGATTTTAGACCGAATCTGCAGCCATTCCTTGAGGAATTTCGGCAATACTTGCGTGCGGTCAAACCCGTGCCCGTAGCACACAAGCGTAATACAGCGAGGTATACCCCGTGAGGGGCCAAGAAGCCCGAGAGGCCTCGGCCGCCGAGAAGTGTAACATAATACGGATCGGGTATATCGGTATGAGACCAGGAGACCACTACTAATCTAATAACAAAACTTCTTTATTTTTTGATGGAACTTTCGCCAATATATTCATGACATTTTTCTAATGAAAATGATATCAAATATAATATAATTTTGATGATATTTACGTGTGTAATGGACGGCGAAAGTTTCGGTCGGAAGGAAGGACAGCGTATGGGAAAGAAAGAGACGCGGAGAGTCGCGGTCGCCGGCACGGTTGAAAGGCTCGCCGCATCCTCATAATGTAATTCCAATAAAAAACTTTTTTATTATTACTTGTTTTTGTATGAGACTTTCACGAATATATTTGTGGCATTTTTCTGATTAAAATGATACCAAACACGATATAATTTGGATCATATAAAGGTATATGGACATTTACAAGTCAGGTACATCGGTAAGGCAACTTGTCCCTTCAACTTCACCCCTCCAAGACACACTCTCTTGACTGGCACATTTCGCGACTCATAAACTCAGAAAGCGGGTAGAAGCTCAACTATAGTAGTAACGAAGTTTATTTCACCATAACTAGACTTTATTACCGTACAAAATATAAAACCTATAAAAATATACAAAATACAAATATATTCAAAAATTCCAAATATACAAAAACTATAAAAAATATACGAAATAAAAAAAATATTCAGAAATACAAAATATACAAAAACTATAAAAAATATATTAAATAAAAAACTATTCAAAAATACAAAATATGTATGAAAAATATAAAAAATATTTTCTCCGTCGAATGGCGATGGTCGTCATCCACATTAATCGTCTTGTCTTCTCCGTATTAGTCGATCGTATATTGCGACGGACTGTTGTACGGTGAATTTATGAGACCTGACATGAAATGTCCATATACCTTTATATGATCCGGGGTAGACTTTCTCTTGGGAACCCAGAAATTTTCGATTATTATATGTCTTATCTTGTTGATTTCTGCGAGAAGCATGTAAAGTTGAGTAATTTAACACTAATTTTCATTGTTTCACCTCAGAAAGTGACAGGTATGGGCGCCGCCATATTGGTACGTAGGGAGCTCCTTGCTAGGGCTGTGCGAGTACCCGCAAAATGTGAGATGAGCTACGTGAGTAACGTGAGTAATGTGAGTACTCGCACGAAGCGAGCGGCTCGCACGATGCGGGTAGCTCGTATCGATGCGAGTACTCGACTCGGCTCGATTAATCCAGTCGAGCCTAGCTCGGCTCGCACCGAGCGTGCGATTCGTACGAAACGAACGGCTTGCATGATGGAGTTGCCTCGCAATAAATTGAAGCGTAATACGACATGATGCGAGTTATAGCGGTAAGGGTGGCACATCGATATTATCAATTATTTTAGTATATTGAGAATGCTAAATATTAGGGATGTTTTATTATATATTTTGATAGTAAAATGAACATAATGTTGAGTAATGAAAATTCAGAATTTGTGTAACCCTTTTATTGAAGATATTTATGCAATAACAACTATTTTCTAGATTTATGTAAATATTAGACGATTACATCTTCATAAATGTCGCAAACTGTACTGCACGGTGGAGTTAAAATAAAAAAGAATTATGTAGTCATCATTTTTTTCTAATTGTAGAAAAGAATGGCGACTACATAATTGATTAATGAACCTGTATTCTGTGACGGATAGAGAACAGTTCCCTATTAAATTCTTCATAGGAATCTGTTCAGGATCGTCTCTGGAAGGAAGCGCCCTAGATAACCTTTTCATATCATAGTTGACCCCTTTTTAACGAAGACCGAGTTCGGACCCGATTTAATTGAAAGTGACAAAAAACGAGAGTCTGGCCTTAAGGGGCTAGTCTGATTCGCCGTGTATGCGGTGGCTCACTCACACACCGCTAGATAGACATATACGTACACGAAGATTACAAGGGTCCACGAAATGTAATGCCATTTCTCGATAAAGCACAGTTGGGGCTTGTGCGTAGTCCCAATCGCTAGATAAAAGATCAATCTATTCCAGATGTATCCTAAAATTGCTCACTTTTGCGTTCTCGAGGCGTGATTTGCATTATTCGGCAGCATGCAGCTGTATGAACAGTATTACTAGACTGCTCCGACAGCGGCAGCACTGTAGCGCCGCCCGCGGTCCGCTACATGATGCCGAATAATGCAAATCACGCCTCGAGAACGCAAAAGTGAGCAATTTTAGGATACATCTGGAATAGATTGATCTTTTATCTAGCGATTGGGACTACGCACAAGCCCCAACTGTGCTTTATCGAGAAATGGCATTACATTTCGTGGACCCTTGCAATCTTCGTGTACGTATATGTCTATCTAGCGGTGTGTGAGTGTGCCACCGCATTCACGGCGAATCAGACTAGCCCCTTAAGTGATACAGATAATGAACAACGTGTTCCATTCATTCTAGGGATATATAAACTCTTGCGTCTTTACTCTCGGGGGCTAGTACTCTCGTAGACTCAAACCGTGTCACGTCGTGCTGCATCTCGTAAAGTCACTTCCAGTGAGATACGGGTACAGATTCCGCTAGTCCGGTATTAAATCTATTAGGCTCTTCTTAAGTTGATTTCGAGACCCCCGCATTGCCAGTGCGTCAAAACCGAGCATCTTAGGTAATAATATCAAACATATACTACTACTTCAATTCAGTCGCGACACCAATTGTACATACTCATTCTTTATTAGAATATATTTGTGTTATTTGGTAAATCGTGCAATTTTCTTAAACCCTTAATTATTGACCAAAATCCTAATCTAGTAATTGAACGTTCCCACACGATACAATCTTACCGCTCGGATTGTATCAATTAAATTATATTAGTTACGAGGCCCACCCACTATCCTTGGCGGCTCCCTGATTATCGCATCAGGTTCGTCTGCACTCTTAACCATCCTAGGCGGCTCCCTGATTATCGCATCAGGTTCGTCCGTTTCCTAGCAGCACCCTGGTTACGCATCAGGTTCGTCTGCACTCTTAACCATCCTAGGCGGCTCCCTGATTATCGCATCAGGTTCGTCCGTTTCCTAACAGCACCCTGGTTACGCATCAGGTTCGTCTGCACTCTTAAAACCTTAATCCAAGAGTAATAACATCTCGCCGGCCACTCGTGCTACTTCACGGCCCTGGCTCGTAACAATTCTTTAAAATTTAAGCATTTAATTTTATTTTCAAATAGAGCATGAACTCATGCAATCATCTGATAACTAGATATGATCTGCAAAGAGCATTATTTTATTAGTTTTTGTATGCACCAACATTAAGGGGTGAATCTACCCCCCGGTTTAGTGTACAGTGTACAGTTATAAATAGGTGTTGTCGTAAAATTATGTATAATGTTGACAATTAATGTTGAACTTCGTTAAATAGTTTTTGGAAAAAGTGTATATATAAATACTGTATAATATTGATACACATATATGTGTACAGGGTGTATAAAAAGTAATGGTCATCCGTCCTAGTGGTGATTCTACACCTCTGAATCGGTGGACATTTGCAAAGGAAACTTGCCGCAAAATTGTTTATAACAAAGAAAATTGTTGTTAAAGTTTTTTTTTACATCAACGCCTTCTACTCATCCAGAAGAGAAAAAGTCTGAAAGGAGCCATATGTCGCAAACAAATAGTTATTGAGATATAAGCTATTAAAGTTTTTGCAAAATTTGATTGTGTGGCAGTATACGTATAGACAAAAGCCTACTACTACAGTCCACCCGACCGTGTCGATGAGACAGAACATGATCGTGTGCGTGCCTCGAGCCAAACGAAGTTTATAGGGACATTGGTCGCTAGATAAAGGGCACTTTACTCTTGTACGCGGCCCTTCGCGCTAAGACATCACGATTAAACTGCCCTTTATATCGTTGTGCTGGGGAATCTAAAAGTTGTGGTGACTGTGCTAGGCTAGCACAACTCAGATATGCGATATGATCCTTGTCGGATGACCAGAAAGTCGGAAAATGATATACAGTCTTAGCGCGAAGGGCTGCGTACAAGAGCAAAGTGCCCTTTATATCGTTGTGCTGACTTGTGCTAGGCTAGCACAACTCAGATATGCGATATGATCCTTGTCGGATGACCAGAAAGTCGGAAAATGATATACAGCCTTAGCGCGAAGGGCCGCGTACAAGAGGAAAGTGCCCTTTATATCGTTGTGCTGGGGAATCTAAAAGTTGTGCTGACTTGTGCTAGGCTAGCACAACTCAGATATGCGATATGATCCTTGTCGGATGTCCAGAAAGTCGGAAAATGATATGTATACAGTCTTAGCGGGAAGGGCCGCGTACAAGAGTAAAGTGCCCTTTATATCGTTGTGCTGGCGAATTTAAAAGTTGTGCTGACTTGTGCTAGGCTAGCACAACTCAGATATGCGATATGATTCTTGTCGGATGACCAGATAGTCTGAAAATGATATACAGTCTTAGCGCGAAGGGCTGCGTACAAGAGTAAAGTGCCCTTTATATCGTTGTGCTGGGGAATCTAAAAGATGTGGTGACTGTGCTAGGCTAGCACAACTCAGATATGCGATATGATCCTTGTCGGATGACCAGAAAGTCGGAAAATGATATACAGCCTTAGCGCGAAGGGCCGCGTACAAGAGGAAACTGCCCTTTATATCGTTGTGCTGGGGAATCTAAAAGTTGTGCTGACTTGTGCTAGGCTAGCACAACTCAGATATGCGATATGATTCTTGTCGGATGACCAGATAGTCTGAAAATGATATACAGTCTTAGCGCGAAGGGCTGCGTACAAGAGTAAAGTGCCCTTTATATCGTTGTGCTGGGGAATCTAAAAGTTGTGCTGACTTGTGCTACACTAGCACAACTCAGATATGCGATATGATCCTTGTCGGATGATCAGAAAGTCGGAAAATGATATACAGTCTTAGCGCGAAGGGCTGCGTACAAGAGTAAAGTGCCCTTTATATCGTTGTGCTGGGGAATCTAAAAGTTGTGCTGACTTGTGCTAGGCTGGCACAACTCAGATATATGATTATATGCTGGTTGAATAACTGTTTCTTACTTAAACGTTAATTAGATGTCGAAAACGTTTTTTCGCTATAACTTTTTTATTTATAATGTTTTAATAGTAATACTTGAGCACAATCTTAGCACAACCTAGCACAACTTAGCACAATTGAGAAAATTGAAAAAAAGTGAAAAGTGGGGGGCTACTCAAAAAATCGTTTCTCTCAATTTTTCATCTTATTTTTCATATTATAGTGATAATATTCGAGCACAATATAGCACAAACCTAGCACAATTCAGCACAACTGTTGAAATTGTTTAATTCAACAAGTGGGGGGCTAACTTCTAGGAGGCAATATGTGCCAGTCTATAACCTACCATCACCATGTCATTCGGTACTGTGTGAGTATAGATTACAGATGATAAGATTTTAAGGGACTTGAGGTTTGCGTTCAAAACTCGTGATACTTGCTCTTTAGATAATATTGTCATCTTTGTAAAAGCTTGACTGATTTTCATCTCAAAGTCTTTTCTGAATTTGCAAATTTTGAAGTGGGTATGTAAATTCTGCGCAGAATTGACACAATAATCAATATTATTTATGCTTGTAGAAGGTTGTATAAAAACGCAAAAAGATATATTTAAATAATACCTTGCACAATTTTATTATTTGGGGAAGTATACTGATAGCGCAAACGATAATACATATGTATACATATATGCATATACTTTATACGTATAAACTATTTACCATTTATTTAGATACTACATCACGAGTTAGTAGAGTATGTAGGTAAATGAAGGTAATTAATGAAAAGTGACACATGTTATATATGTATTAAATCATAAATGAATTTTACTTTATTTTTCTCTCTCTCTCTCTCTCTCTCTCTCTCTCTCTCTCTCTCTCTCTCTCTCCCATGTTGTGTTTAAGATAATACCAGAGAGCTGGTCATACTAACCGTTGTTATAATAGTAAGATGGAAATAGATGAATAATAGTGATGAGGATGATAGTGATAACGAAAACAATAGCGATAATGATAATGATAATAATACTAATAGTAATAATAGACACACATACTGACAAATACAAGAAGCAGTCAAACTTATTATGTACAACTTAATTCTGTTCAGAAACAATGACAATTTTTTTTACGCGAGATAGAAAAAACTTGAAAAAGCACGAGGCAGGGTCCGCACTGCCAAGTAGTGTGGGATTTTAAGGGGGACGGGACACTAATACCATCACCACTCACACATCGCTAGATCCCCATATACGTATACGAAAATGCAAGGGTTTACGGGGGCCCAAATTCACGCCTCAATATTGCAATGAGCAGTTCGCAAGCGGTCAATTGTGCTTCCTAAAAGTCCAATCTAGGATTATGCAGAGCCCAAATTTTCAATTTCTACGCTATCGTGGAGTTATTTGTAATATTCGGCGATTTCATGCCGTTCGAAGCAAGTGTGACGTCACAAGATGGCCGCCATTGACAGATTTTCTTAAATATCAAGAGATTTAGCTTTCGTATCGAAAAAAACGCTCTGCATAATCCTAGAAAAAAAAATTACGAAGACGGTGGTATGCATTATCAGCTGATTACTTATTTGTTTAAACACGAAAAACGAGCCCTCCTAAAAACGACATTTAGGCCTCCTGAAACAGCATCTCGAACTTACGATATTTATCACTACGAGCGCCACTGTCGCTTTCCCAGCAAAACTGTATGTGACGATAAAGTAAGGTCGATAATGCAGGTCGACAATTGAGGTTTCTGTATGTATCATTTGTATTATACTTCGAATTATGCTTTAATTAAAGAAGTCTGTGGTTGAGAGAAGGTGCATTGTTCAATGCGAACGTAAATTTATTCATCAGAAACTCTGGCAATAGGCAGCTATCTCGAAACGTCACGCTTGCTTCGGATGCCTCGTGGCAGACAGTATGCTGCCGAATATTACAAATAACATCACGACAACGTAAAAATATGAATTTTGGGCTCTGCACAATCCTAGATTGGACTTTTAGGAAACATAATCGACCAGTTCTGAAATCGTTATTGCAATATTCAGCCGTGAATTTGGGCCCCCGTGAAACCTTGCAAGTCCGCGTACGAATCTCATGGCAGACAGTATGCTGCAGAATATTACAAATAACTTCACGACAACGTAAAAATATGAATTTTGGGCTCTGCACAATCCTAGATTGGACTTTTAGGAAACATAATCGACCAGTTCTGAACTCGTTATTGCAATATTCAGCCGTAAATTTGGGCCCCCGTGAAACCTTGCAAGTCCGCGTACGAATCTCATGGCAGACAGTATGCTGCAGAATATTACAAATAACTTCACGACAACGTAAAAATATGCATTTTGGGCTCTGCAAAGTCCCAGATTGGACTTTTAGGAAACATAATCGACCAGTTCTGAACTTGTCATTGCAATATTGACACGTCAGTTTGGGTTCCCGTGAACCCTTGTATCTTTTGTATACGTATCACCTGACGTCACGTATTGAAAATTGTTTAGTTGTTACTTTTTTATTTAGTATTTTTGCACATAAGTTAAAGCACCGATGTCTTTGGTTATAAATTTCTCTGTACACATTACTTTAAATATTTATGATATGAAAAATAAATGTCAAGAAATACAAGGAAATTTATAACTAAAAACATCGGTGATTTAAATTATCTACAAACATACTAAATAAGTTACAACTTAACAATTTTAAATATTATTTTAGGACAATAAAATATAAACAATCAATTAAAAAATCATTAGAAATATATATATTTATTACGATAATTATCAGTAGATAGAAATAATTTTTTTGATAATTTGATAATTTTTTCATCCCTCATATTTCTTATGGTTCTAGAGTTCTAGTATAATATCGCCTTTCTAGATCTAAGCCACTGTGTGCGCAGAGTTGGGCAATATATCTATCTGAATAAAAATTTTGAATAACATAAATTATTCGTTATTCGAGGGTTCGAATAAAAAATGTATCTTTATTTGACGAGTATCTAATAAATAAATTTATTCGACGAGATATTTGAGCGACGAATACATAGATAATTGTTTTATTCGAAGTGGGTTTATTCGAAGGCTTCGAATAACTCTGCGAATAAAACCACTAGATACAGTCCAAATTATATCGTGTTTAGTGTCATTTTAATCATGAGAATTCCACGAAATAGTTGATGGAGTTCTCATAAAAAACAATTGAAAATAAAAAGGTTTTGGAATTGGATTGGTAGTTGGTTCACACCCATATACCTGACCCAGTGTCGGGTTACCCTGCTGTGTTTATTGCACCACTCGGCGACTGAAGCAACTCGTGCTAGTGGGCCTCGGCAGTCGGTGCTCGTCGCCGTTTCTTCGATCAGCCAGAAAATTGTTCACAGTCTACGAATAGCCCCACGGATAAAACCACTAGATACAGTCCAAATTATATCGTGTTTAGTGTCATTTTAACCAGGAGAATGATACGAATTATTTGATGTAGGTCCCATAAAAAAACAATGGAAAATAAAGAAGTTTTGGAATTGATTTTGTGGTGGATTCACACCCATATACCTGACCCGGTGTCGGGTTGCCCGGTCGTGTTTATTGCACTACTCTGCGACCGAGGCAACTCGTGCTACTGGGCCTAGGCAGTCGGTGCTCGCCGCCGTTTCTTCGAGCAGACAGAAAACTGAGCAAAGCCTACGAATAGCCCCACGGATAACACCACTAGATACAGTCCAAATTATATCGAGTTTAGTGTCATTTTAATCATGAGAATTCCACGAATTAGTTGATGTAGGTCCCATAAAAAAACAATGGAAAATAAAGAAGTTTTGGAATTGATTTTGTGGTGGATTCACACCGATATACCTGACCCAGTGTCGGGTAACCCTGCTGTGTTTATTGCACCACTCGGCGAGCTGCCTCGGGCGCAGAGTAGTGCAATAAACACAGCAGGGTAACCCGACACTGAGTCAGGTATATCGGTGTGAATCCACTACCAATGCCATTGCAAAACTTCTTTAGTTTCCATTGTTTTTTTATGGGACTTGCATCAACTAATTCGTTGCATTCTCCTGATTAAAATGACACTAAACTCGATATAATTTGGACTGTATCTAGTGGTGTTATCCGTGGGGCTATTCGTAGGCTTTGCTCAGTTTTCTGTCTGCTCGAAGAAACGGCGGCGAGCACCGACTGCCGAGGCCCACTAGCACGAGTTGCTTCAGTCGCCGAGTAGTGCAATAAACACAGCAGGGTAACCCGACACTGGGTCAGGTATATGGGTGTGAATCAACTACCAATCCAATTCCAAAACCTTTTTATTTTCAATTGTTTTTTATGAGAACTCCATCAACTATTTCGTGGAATTCTCATGATTAAAATGACACTAAACACGATATAATTTGGACTGTATCTAGTGGTTTTATTCGCAGAGTTATTCGAAGCCTTCGAATAAACCCACTTCGAATAAAACAATTATCTGTATTCGTCGCTCAAATATCTCGTCGAATAAATTTATTTATTAGATACTCGTCAAATAAAGATACATTTTTTATTCGAACCCTCGAATAACGAATAATTTATGTTATTCAAAATTTTTATTCAGATAGACATATTGCCCAACTCTGCGCACACAGTGGCTTAGATCGAGAATGGCGATATTTTACTAGAACTCTAGAACCATAAGAAATATGGGGGATGAAAAAATTATCAAATTATCAAAAAAATTATTTCTATCTACTGATAATTATCGTAATAAATATATATATTTCTAATAATTTTTTAATTGATTGTTTATATTTTATTGTCCTAAAATAATATTTAAAATTGTTAAGTTGTAACATATTTAGTATGTTTGTAGATCATTTAAATCACCGATGTCTTTGGTTATTTTCCTTGTATTTCTTGACATTTATTTTTCATCTTGAAATTTATAAATTTATAATCAGAGAAATTTATAATCAAAGACATCGGTGCTTTAACTTATGTACAAAAATACTAAATAAAAAAGTAACAATTAAACAATTTTAAATACGTGACGTCAGGAGATACGTATACAAAAGATACAAGGGTTCATGGGAACCCAAACTGACGTCTCAATATTGCAATGCGAAGTTCAGAACTTGTCGTTTATGCTTCTTGAAAGTCCAATCTAGGGGGGAGCAGAGCCCAAAATTCATATTTTTAACATTGTCGAGGAGTTATTTGTAATAATCGGCAGCGTAGTGCTTGTGACGAGGCGTCCGTAGCAAGCGCAGTTTCGCGAGTCGCGTATACACAAATGCATGGGTTTACGGGAGCCCAAACTGACGTCTCAATATTACAATAAGAAGTTCCGAACTTGTCGATTATGTTTCCTAAAAGTCCAATCTAGGACTGTACAGAGCCCAAAATGCATATTTTTACGTTGTCGTGAAGTTATTTGTAATATTCGGCAGCATACTGTCAGCCACGAGATTCGTACGCGAACTTGCAAGGGTTTACGGGGGCTCAAATTCACGCCTGAATATTGCAATGAGAAGTTCCGAACTTGTCGATTACGTTTCCTAAAAGTCCAATCTAGGACTGTGCAGAGCCCAAAATGCATATTTTTACATTGTCGAAGAGTAATTTGTAATATCCGTCAGCATACTGCATGTCTCGTGGAGGCTTGTGAAAAAGGCTACCTAAGTGTACTTCGTCCAAGAAAATTAGAACCACACCACCTATCGGTCGAAAATCTTACTAATCAGCTTCGTCTACTCTCCGTTCGCAAGACTATAGCGTGACGATCGATTCCTCAAGGTCAAACTTTGGACCGTCCCCCTTAATCCATTGAGGTTTCGCTTGTACTGTCGGTCTCCAATCTCCAGCATACCCATTAGAGTGCCGCAAATGCCGTACGTCGTAGGAATGTATCGCGGGAGGGTTAGTGTACTTTCTACAGTCATAATTTCCGCAGCTTCTTTAAATAGTTTTAAACACGTGGAATATTCTTCCATTTCGGTCCATTCGCGCCTCGTTATCGGGTCGAACATCCGCGGTTCACATAGTACAGTGTGCAACTCTCGACGCACGTTAATCAGCCTATTCAGCATATCATGTTGAGACTTTCACCTCGTTTCACAGTCAATTATTAATTTCAACGGTGTCCTTCCCAAATACAGTATTTTATCGATAACACTGTCCAACAGCCAAAAAGGTTTTCGATTCTCACTATGCAATTCTTGTAGAGTTTCTTGCGCTGATTCCGAATCTGTCCTCAATTTTTCTCCTAGACGCACAGTTTTTGAGAAATGTGAGTTTGAAAAAAGACATATTTTTAGACTTTAAACAAATATTGTGATGTTATTATAAAAGATATTGAATTGATCTTTACAGCAAAAGGTTCCTTAGACTTTCCCGAATGCAGTGATATCCAATATTAATACATTATTATTGTTTAAACATGTTTAAACGATCATTAAAGGCGGAGAGACACCACTTTTGCACCAATTTTTGACGATATTTTTGAACTTATCTCAAAAAATAAGGGTCCAGCGGAAAATCGAACTATACCACACGATAGAGCAGACATTTATCTTGAGAAACCCCCCTTTGAAGTTTGAAACGTCGACGTTTTTAACGAATCAGAAAGCAAAATATCTTTGTCCGACATGAGTTGCCGCCAGTGGCGCTCACCCCTAGAACGGTTGTTCGCCGCGCCGTATCTCGTCTCGAGCGTCACTGGCGGCAACTTATGTCGAACGAAGATATTTTGCTTTCTGGTTCGAAAAAAACGTTGACGTTTCAAACTTCAAAGGGGGGGTTTCTCAAGATAAAAGTCTGCTCTATCGCGTGGTATAGTTCGATTTTACGCTGGACCCTTATCTCTGTCTTTAATGATCGTTTAAACATGTTTAAACAATCATAATATATTAATATTGGATATCACTGCATTCGGGAAAGTCTAAGGAATATTTTGCTGTAAAGATCAATTCAATATCTTTTATAATAACATCACAATATTTGTTTAAAGTCTAAAAATATGTCTTTTTTCAAACTCAAATTTCTCAAAAACTGTTAGTCTAGGAGAAAAATTAAGGACAGATTCGGAATCAGCTCAAAAAACTCTATAAGAATTGCATAGTGAGAATCGAAACCCCCAAAAAAAGTTGAAATTTGTTGGACCGTGTAATCGTCCGAAACACGGGTCCGGCCAGGGACGATTATCCGACAGGATACTATTCTTTGACTTTTGCCGAACGTAGAAATTTGACACCGAAGCTCGAGAGGCCTCAGCCGCCGAGAAGTGTAACATGATACGGGTCAGGTATATTGGTGTGAGGCCACTGCTAATCCGATAAAAAAATTTCTTAATTTTTTATTATATTTTTATGGAACTTTCACCATCATATTCTTGACATTTTTCTAATGAAATTGATACCAAAAATGATATAATTCCGATTATATTTACGTGTGTAATTGTTGAAGTTTTGTCATTGGATTAGTAGTGGTCTCCTGGTCTCACACCGATATACTCGACCCGTATCATGTTACACTTCTCGGAGGCCGAGGCCGCTCGAAATTCTTGGCCCCTCACGGGCTATACCACGCAGGGGTGGGGATAGTTCTGAGTCGTTTAACCGCCAGACTCTTGGGACGATTATCGATAAAATATGTACTGCGCCAACTGTTCAATTTTTAATTTTTCATTGGCCACCGACGTTCAATGAAAATATCGAACTATTGTCCTACATTTTACCAGCATAGCCATTAACTCCGTGCACGGCTTAATAGTGTTAATAGTATCTTTAATATAACCAATTGGAAAAAAGGTATTATAATACATTTTGCCGTTAAAACATATTGTTCATTGAGATAATGTAAATAATTCCAATAAATAATTGTTATTAACATGTTTTTACAAAGGTAAAAACGTACTTTAAAGAAAGTACGAAATATGGAATGTAAAAGCATTGTAATCCATTCTCTCATTGTATTCTTCAAAAATTAATTAATATGTTCACCGGTGTGTCATTCGGTGACGTTGCTTATTTGTAGTAGGGCTATTACTTTCCTTCGAAGGTCGAAGTTTTCGAAGTTTCGAAGCTTCGAATTTCGAAGCTTCGATTTCAGAAACTTCGAAGTTTCGAAGGTTCGAAGGTTCGAAGCTTCGATTTCAGAAACTTCGAAGGTGATTAGAATCGAAGTTTAGAGAGAAAACAGGGTCTCACTCTGAACATACATATATAGGGTAAGCTTTCAATTTTGAAAGACTACTCCTGGATTTGCGCAAGGATACGGAAAATTCAATACAGTATTAGCAATAGTTTTTTGTGAATATCTCGAAAACTAAAAGCGACCCCCCTATATTGGAAAAGGAAAAAGTTGTTCAAAATGTTGAAATCTAGAACATATTTAAATTTCATCAAAATCGAAGTATAAGGACCCTTTCGCAATAATTACCAAATATTTTATTAATATAGAAATTCGTAAATTACATCTTCATACGTTTCGAAGACTTCAAAACTTCGTGCGTTTCGAAGACTTCGAAACTTCGGACACTTCAAAACTTCAAAACTTCGAAACTTCGAAACATCGGACACTTCGAAACTTTGAAACTTCGGACACTCCGAAGACTTCGTAACTTCGAAATTTCGAAGTTCCTTTCGTTCCTTCGAATCCTTCGAATCTTCGAAGAGTCGAAGCTTCGGAAAAGTAACAGCCCTAATTTGTAGTGTGAAGTTTTGTATAGCGAAGTTGCTGTTCATGTAGTGTACCGTGACGGACAGGTAATTTTCATTTGATCTAGAAATCCATCCATCTGTCGTGAAAGCAAAAGTTTCTGTCTAAAAAATTGAGAAGATTAATTAAAGATAAAAAAAACCCATTCTTCACTATTATACATTCAATCAAAATATTCTGACTTACAGTTTTTATATCTTTTTCTAGTATTGCCGCCACCCTTTTCTTCTCGTTGTCATATATTGTGGGTACGATGGTATCCGAGAAAGTGGTACGCCTGGGTAAATAGTACCGCGGCTCTAACATTCGAATTAAATTTTTGAATCCGCTATCATTGACGATGCAGAACGGTTGATAATCACGTATCATCATCTCGGCAATGGATGTAGTAATTGCTTTGGCCCTTGTAGAATTGCTTTCCAGCATGACTAGGTTTTCTTCCACATTTGTGACACCATGTCTGGTGGGGACTTCTTCCTCCCGTTCCGCGAAATATACATCACAATGCACACAATTTCGTCCCTATTTAGTTTCGTAACCCATTTCCAAACTATGCATTCTTCTCTTTCGAACACTGTCTACCGCCACAGCATTTGACCTTAGACGCAACTGCAACTATCTCTATGTTGTCCACTTCTATGGCACTGTTTGCACTCGCGCTATCCATTTTGTATAATTAAAAAAAACTCAATTAACAATGTACGGCTCGACATGACTAAACTCTTCGAGTACGATACAATGTTGTCTTGGCGATCGTCACGATCGAAGTTCGACGATGATCGCCTTCTCGGCGACGCCGATACAACATTGTATCGTACTTTTCAAAAGAAATGATCGAAATAACGAACGAAAAGCCAGTCTTTCGCTGACGATCGCAGAGTGCAGTCATCCCGAATCACGAGCTGTGCATCATTAATTGTGTCTTTTTTTTAATTCTACTAGATGGATAGCGCGAGTGCAAACAGTGCGATGGAAGTGGACAACGCAGAGATAGGTGCAGTTGCGTCTAGTGCAAATTTTGTGGTGGTGAACAGTGTTCAAAGGAAAAGTACAGTTTGGAAATGGTTCACCAAAATAAATAAGGACGAAAGTGTGTGCAACCTTTGCCAAAAGGTATTTAAATGCAAGCGGGCTAGCACAACATCGCTAAAACGACATGTAGAATGCCTGCATCGTGCAGAATATTTCGCGGAACAGGAGGAAGAAGTCCCCACCAGACACGGTGTCACAAATGTGGAAGAAAACCTAGTCATGCTGGAAAGCAATTCTACAAGGGCGAAAGCAATTACTACATCCATTGCCGAGATAATGATACGTGATTATCAACTGTTCTGCATCGTCAATGATAGCGGATTCAAAAATTTAATTCGAGTGTTAGAGCCGCGGTACAATTTACCCTGTCGTACCACTTTCTCGGATACCATCGTACCCACAATATATGAGAACGAGAATTATATAATAGTGAAGAATGGGTTTTTTTATCTTTAATTAATCTTCTCAATTTTTTAGACGGAAACTTTTGCTTTCACGACAGATGGATGGATTTCTAGATCAAATGAAAATTACCTCACGTCACGGTACACTACATGAACAACAACTTCGCTATACAAAACTTCACACTACAAATAAGCAACGTCACCGAATCACACACCGGTGAACATATTAATTTATTTTTTAAGAATACAATGAGAGAATGGAACCTGCTTAACGAACAATTTCATATATTTTTTGTGACGGACAATGCTGCAAATATAGTGAAAGCTGTACGATTGAGTCGTACATGGGAGCGAATTCCATGTTTCGCTCATACTTTACAGGTAAAAACATGTTAATAACAATTATATAACGAAGTAGACATTATCTCAATGAACAATATGTTTTAACGGCTAAATGTAATACCTTTTTTCAGTTGGTTATTAAAGATTCTATTAAGCCGAGCACAGAATTAGTGGCTTTATTTGCAAAATGTCGAAGGATAATTCGATATTTTCATCGGTCATCGACGGCCAATGAAAAACTTAAATGCGAACAGTTGGCACAGTATCCGGGAAGGACACCGTTTAAACTAATAATTGACTGTGAAACAAGGTGGAACTCGCAGTATGATATGTTAAATAGGCTGATTAACGTGCGTCGAGCGTTGCACACTGTACTGTGCGAACCGCGGATAGCCGACCCGATTACAAGCCGCGAGTGGGCCGAAATGGAAGAATATTCCACGTGTTTAAAATTATTTAAAACAGCCACGGAAATTATGACTGTGGAAAATACACCCACTCTCCGCGATACATTCCAACAATCTACGCCATTCGCGACACTTTATTGAATATGCTGGAGACTGACAATACAAGCGAAACCTCGATATTAAAAAATAATTTCGTAACTAGTATTTTGCGACTAGTATGGGTAGTTTACTAGCGAGCATGATTTTGGATCCTCGCATCAAAAATCGTTTGTTGCCAACGGAGAGGAAAGAAGAGGCAAAGGACATTTTGCAGAAATATGCAAATATATATAGCAAATCTCCTGTACCAAATGATGCAAGTGTTACAGATGAAAACGTTGGTGAGTCTAAAAGAATCACAAAATTGAACGACATTGTACTCAATATATAATAGTATGTACATATTTTATAATATTTTTTTGCAGAGTCATCATCATCAGCATCATCACAAAGACTCTTCAACTTTTTCAAAAATGTTGCACAGAACGAAGGCCAACCATTAAATATTTTGCAACATCAAATAGATGCATATTTAATGGAAAAACTTATTGCACCTGAATCTTGCATATTAGAGTGGTGGAGGCAAAATTCCACACGCTTTCCCGCTCTAGCAATAGTTGCTAGAAACATATTTGGCATTCCCACAACGCAAGCCTATAGTGAACGACTATTTTCACTAGCTGGCAATATAGTTACAGAGAGAAGAACGTCTCTATTATCGTAGAAAGTGGAGCAACTGTGTTTCGTATCTGCCAACCAGAAATCATAGATTGTACCACAAAGGCATGTATCACTTTTATCATTAATATTGTTATTGTTATTAGAGTATTATTACTATTATTGTTGTTGTTATAGTTATTGTTGTTGTTATTATTATTAATGTTGTTGTTATTCGCCAGTAGAACAGAGAAGAGAAGCCGCCGACTCCAGCGTAGTGATAATTCTTGCGGTGAGAACCAAACGATTCCAACCGGATGTATGGCGAAAAACCAGCGGGAGAACGGGTTTTTTAGTGGCTGAAAATCCCACACTACTTGGCAGTACGGACCCTGCCTCGTGCCTTTTCAAGGTTTTTCCACCTCCCAACGTAAAAAAAAAAAAATTTATTGTTTTTGCACAGAATTAAGTTGTAATAAGTATGACTGCTTTTCGTATTTGTGAGAATGTGTGTGTACTATTATTATTGTTATTAATGTTATTATTAATATTGTTTCTATTGTTAATATTGCTATTATTATTAATATTGTTATCTTTGTTATCGTTATTATCATTATCGTTATTATAAACCGTTAGTATGACCAGCTCTCTGATATTATCTTAAACACAACATGGGAGAGAGAGAGAGAGAGAGAGAGAGAGAGAGAGAGAGAAATAAAGGAATATTCATTTATGATTTAATACATATATAACATGTGTCACTTTTCATTAATTATCTTCATTTACCTAAATACTCTACAAACTCGTGATGTAGTATCTAAATAAATGGTAAATAGTTAATACGTATAAAGTATATACATATATGTATACATATGTATTATCGTTTGCGCGATCAGTATACTTCCCCAAATAATAAAATTGTGCAAGGTATTATTTAAATATATCTTTTTGCGTTTTTATACAACCTTCTACAAGCATAAATAATATTGATTATTGTGTCAATTCTGCACAGACTGCTACATACCCACTTCAAAATTTGCAAATTCAGAAAAGACTTTGACGTGAAAATCAATCTAGCTTTTACAAAGATTACAATATTATCTAAAGAGCAAGTATCACGAGTTTTGAACACAAACCTCAAGTCTCTTAAAATCTTATCATCTGTAATCTATACTCACACAGTACCGAATGACATGGTGATGGTAGGTTATAGACTGGCACATATTGGCACGAGTATACGTACACTGTACACTAAACCGGGGGGTAGATTCACCCCTTAAAGTTAATACCCCCGATGTTTGTATACTTGTGAGATGAGTATGTTGGTGCATACAAAAACTAATAAAATAATGCTCGATTTGAAAATAAAATTAAATGGTTAAATTTTAAAGAATACAGGTTTATTAATCAATTATGTAGTCGCCATTCTTTTTTATTTTAACTCCACCGTGCAGTACAGTTTGCGACATTTCTGAAGATGTAATCGTCTAATATTTACATAAATCTAGAAAATAGTTGTTATTGCATAAATATCTTCAATAAAAGGGTTACACAAATTCTGAATTTTCATTACTCAACATTATGTCCATTTTACTATCAAAATATATAATAAAACATCCATAATATTTAGCATTCTCAAAATACTAAAATAATTGATAATATCGATGTGCCAACCTTCCCGCTATAACTCGCATCATGTCATATTACGCTTCAATTTATTGCGAGGCGACTCCATCATGCAAGCCGTTCGTTTCGTACGAATCACACGCACGGTGCGAGTCGAGCTAAGCTCGACTGGATTAATCGAGCCGAGTCGAGTACTCGCATCGATGCAAGTAACTCGCACCGATGCGAGCCGATGACGTAGGTGCGAGTAGCTCGCTTCGTGCGAGTACTCGACTCGGCTCGACTCGACTCGAATTCTGCTCGCATTTTTGAGCTCGCCTGCAGCCCTACTCCTTGCGTGTAGTGACTCACTAGATGGCAGCACTAGCCCCTAGACACCACATCACACACGTTACAAGCACATTATCGCGTAGCACGTAGCACCGCACATCGCGCCACAACTCTGCAATGCCGATAACATACATTTACACAATCAAGATATCTAACTTTTTCATGCTTACAATTACAAAATCGATACACAATATAACCAGGCCTAACCCAGACACAATCTCAAACAACAACAACTACTCTCTTTCCCAATTCTATAAAATTAATTACAACTACTTTTTATTCTCAAAAATTTCAAAGCTCTAACATTCACAACTCACACAACCAAGATATCAAAACTTTTTAGGATTACAATTACAAAATCAAAATACAACCTAACTGGAACTAACCCAGAACTAACCCAAAACTTACCCTAAACTAACCCAGAAATATCCCAAAACTAACCCAGAACAAAAATTAAACTCTGCGATAGCCATTTTGGTACACTCTAAAACTAGAAATTAGAATTGCCCCTTCACATGCCACGGCTACTATCAGGTTGCGCGCTAGTGCTGCCATCTAGCGTCGCCACTGAGTCACTACACGCAAGGAGCTCCCTACTTACCAATATGGCGGCGCCCATTCCTGTCACTTTCTGAGGTAAAACAATGAAAATTAGTGTTAAATTACTCAACTTTACATGCTCATAACTTCAAAACGAGTGGTTTCCGCGGTCTGGGACTTCCATATAGGAGTTTTCTCGCAGAAATCAACAAGATAAGACATATTTATAATAATCGAAAATTTCTGGGTTCCGAAGAGAAAGTTCAGCCTATGATCCGAATTACATTGTGTTTGGTATCATTTTAATCAGAAAAATGCCACAAATATATTGGTGAAAATCTCATACAAAAATATCGCGGACAAAATGCAAGCGAATGCTATTTTTCGAAGTAACAGATATTGTTTATATGTGTTGTAATATTGTTAGTTAATAGTTCAAAGTATAAGAAATCATAAAAGTTAATGAAAAAAACCGATTACAACATTATGGAATCATAGTTGTATATCGATTTTTATTAGTTCAAATGATGTGAAAGATAATGAGAACATATTGTACCTGTCTCGAATGTGTACGCTTGGATGAGTTCTGTTTATTGAAAATGGTACTTCTGTGATTAAATAATGAGATTATAACGTTAGTATGACATTCCTGATTCAGTATAAGAGCGTGCAGAGCTTAAACATTACGATTTTGCGTAGAAAAGTCACATTGACCAACTCTTAGTTCCATTTAATAAGTGAGAAACACAAGATAACACGGCCGTTTTGCATGGAAATTATTACTGAATATGTCTATAATAATATGCAAAAAGAAAATTTTTCCGAAGTTTACCCAAAAGATACTCGTGTTTTAAGTGTGAGAGACTTATCCTGGATTTATTACACAAACGTTTGTATATGGCGTAGATGCAATAAATCCAGTCAATAAGTATACCTAAAATATTATTTAAAAATTTCTACTAACAAGAGAGTATTCTTAGTCTGATCAGCAATGAAATGTATATGCTATTAATAAATTATTCATGTTTGTAATGTAAACGTAATATTATTAGATGCATCCAGTTACTGACTTGTGTTGCCGTTCGAGAACCCAAAGTTTTAAACTTCGATTTATAAATAATGTTTGTATAAGCAATAGAAACCTATGTTTTTCTAACGATAATATAAGATCGGTAGATATCGTTTGACATGGGTCCTAATTGCCTTTTTCGGTGCAGAGCAGATCACAATCGTGATTCCGGGTCGCAGTCGCAGTCGCTAGTCGGTCGTAGATGTTGGTCGTGTTGTGTTATATTGTTTTATATTAACATAATTTCGTTGATGTTTATTTGGATAATTAATAGGGTATATCTCTTATATCAAATAATATTAATTCTACATAGTTCTGCTTCAAACAAATAAACTATGAATATTACTGTTTGAATTTATTAATATCCTATCACTTGTTCTTCAATTGTCTTATATTATGTAATAATATGTTAAAATTTTAATACAGAATCCAAAACTTCATTATTTTATTAATGAAAATTAATAAACGGTTAAGTTAAACATTAATCTGGTATTAGATTCTTAATCAGCAGCACAAAAAACCTTAGTATACCAAGTTTCGTAAAAATCAAACAACAATTTCATATTTTGTCCGCGTTTCGGGCGATATTGCACACTGTGCGGCGGGCCTTTGAACTGTGCCGGCGACTGCGACTCTCCGCGTTTCTTTCTTTCCCATACGCTGTCCTTCCTTGCGCACGAAACTTTCATCGTCCATTACACACGTAAATATCATCGGAATTATATCATATTTAGATTAAAAATTATATTATTGTGACGTTCGTCACCACAGTCCGTCCTGCTCTTGCAAGCCCAGGCCGTTCCTGTGGTATATTTTCAAGGGGCCCGCTCCTCATTCACACGCCACTATTTCAAATCTCATAAGAATAAAGTTTCAAGGGACCGTTTCCCTATTGATACGGTCCGTTCCAGTCTAGTGAACCTACTACGTCGCAACCCCCACCAGAAGTCGAAATCATCGAGACAGCGGATCAAATCGATCATTAGTACTCGACAGTTCGAACCGACAACACCACTCCTGCAGCTGAATTATCTCACGAAATACGATAAGGACATAGTCTGAGAACAGAATTATTTCACGAAATATGATAAGAACATAGTCTGAGAACTGAATTATCTCACGAAATACGATAAAGGACATAGTCTCAGAACAGAATTATTTCACGAAATACGATAAGGACATAGTCTCAGAACAGAATTATTTCACAAAATACGATAAAGGACTTAGACGCAGGAACGTCGATCCACCTCCAGTGATCCACTACCCCTTCCACTGGAACAACTTGACATGTGATTGGGACTACCCCCTTCCACCAACGTTGGACTATAAGGGAAGCAGCTGGACACCTACGAAGTCAGTTGATTTCAGGAAGCAGTCGAAGTCAGGAGTCAGTTGAAGTCAGAAGTCAGTTGAAGTCAGAAGTCAGTCGAAGTCAGTCGAAGTCAGTCGAAGTCAGTCCAAGTGAGGAGTTCTGTTCGCGTTCACCTTCCTCAATCCAACCTTTTAACCATTTACCTACTTCCATCATTCTCGATGATGAAACCGAGAGCACTTTGAACTATTTGTAGTTCTGGCCTTCAAACTGAGAGGATACACCACCTCCTTCCTAATCCCCTTATACGTCGATATTGCTGCGTGCGGACCAGCAAAGAATAAATTCATTTGCGTGTGCGAACGTGCGTGTATCAAGAACCTTAGTCGTGAGAGGAGTCGCCAACCACTTTTTCACCCCTGTCCTATACCTACACGTTCGAGCACGGCGGACTGGATCTAGCCTCTCGAGCTCCCCCACTGCCACATTCCTGGCGGACTGGGTCCAGCCGTTTGTGCGTCTTTCAATTTCCCTCGAACTAGGCGGACTGGGTCTAGCCGTTCGAGTTCCCTCACCTACCACAATCTTGGCGGACTAGGTCCAGCCGATTGTGAAGTCTCCAATTTTCCTCGAACTAGGCGGACTGGGTCCAGCCGTTCGATCTACCGTACCCACCACAATCTTGGCGGACTTGGTCCAGCCGTTTGTGTGTGCGTACTCCAATTCACGGCCCAGGCGGACTAGGTCCAGCCGACCGGGGATCCCATCCCGACATTCTCTCTCTGACGACGGAACGACGTAATTCGCCCTACGTCGCAACGAACCGTAGACATCAAAAGAAATTCGCACGCGTAAAAACGTAACGTCTTCGCGGACCCCGCGTGAGACGTAACATCATATTAATTAAAAAATAATTTTAAAAAAGAAGTTTTGTTAGTGGATTAGTAGTCGTCTCACACCGATATACCCGACTCGTATTATGTTACACTTTTCGGCGACCGAGGCCTCTCGCTTCGCTGTCCGTTTTTACGTTCTGCAAAAGTCAAAGAATAGTATCCCTGGCGGATAATTGTCTCTGTATACTCCATGTATACTCCATCGAAATAAACGGTGCATCGCGCAACGTCTTCGCTCGTTCTTGAAGCCTGCGCATATTGTTTCTGAGGGACTGACCGTCCCAGCAACGCGTGGCGTACCGGTGATGCAGAGCGTACCTTTGCACACCTACGCGCGCAAAAAAGTCACTTTCGCGGACTCCGCACTAGTATGTAAGAGTTTGTTGATAGTTTTAAGTTAACTGTAACAGCGCGAATGTATTATGCTTTGCCGCTCTCGCTGGGGGGGGGGGGGGGCTTGTCTAGTTCTACCCCTTGCCGTGGCGCTAGAGTCGCCGGCATTGGCCGCATGCGAGCGTGAAAAGTAGAGTCGCCTCTCTAGACGATAGCGTCGTCTAATTGAAAGATTCAAAGGCGTGTCAACCGCCATTAGTCATTCGCTTGTGATCTGCTGATCGAGTCACTGCGTGACTAGCTACCAATAAAGGCAGTTTGATTATACCCAGTGTTGGTGGTTAATTAGGATCCTTAACCTCAGCCGTTTCCAGCGGTAGTAGGCCGCATTCCTATAATTAATAGGGACAAATCCTACACGATCAATATGATCGAGTGAATCTAGCCTACGGCGTTCGAGAGATGATTATAATAGAAGATACATGGGTCGAAGGGCCGTGGCTTCAATTCTTGTATCAGTGATAAATATATATATCTTTCCCCGTTGATTATTATACGGCGCCTCTAATTATTTACGGACCCACAGACTTGATAGCCTATAAGTATATTTTTACATAAACAAAAGGGTACAGCCGGATAAGATGGCCAAAAATGTACTTCAACCAAATTAAAAGATTTTGATAGGGCATCAAGGACCATTTGATAGGGCATCAAGAAAAACCATGTTATGAAAAAGTTTAACCCTACATCTCAACCGGGAGGGTGGTTGTTATCAAGTAAAATGGAAAAGACAGGTATTCTCACGATTTTTTGAGGTTTTTGATATTTTACAACAACGATGTTCGACTTAAAAATCTGAATTACTCGAAACTTTTGTGCAAACGTAATAATAATTAATAAATTAATGAAAAATTATGTCTCATTGCGATCCGTCCCCTATAATACCGAGCTACGCTCTTTGTATTATTTATTTATTTTGTGAGAACTAATTTTTCGTTAAAATTACATTTGTACAAAATTTTCGAGTTTAAGGTCATTTCAAGGTCATATATCAATCATTATCAATGATGATAATGATGCAATTCATCTTCGATATACATGTACTTTTGTAGGCGATAAGTGAACAATCCTTTATATATTGACTACGTATCATAATTATTCATATTTTTCATAGTTCTTATATTTGAATGTATGGTGCACATTTTTTACATGATTTGAACTTTTGCATGACGATTATAATAATATATATACAGTAAACACTCCTTCGTTGTCCAAAGGCCGGGGGTTTGAGCGGACAACGATGGTGCCCGGACACTATTTTTACCACGCTTATTACCACGCTTATATTAGCTTGCCGAGTTGTTGTATGCGTAAAATCTTGTAATCGAATTTTAAACCACTTCCCGATGAGCTAAAGACATCAAACTTTAAACTTAGCTCAGAACTGGGTGACAATGCAATATTAAAAAAGAAATTTAAAAAAAAAACTGTGCGTCTAGGAGAAAAAAAAATTTTAATATTAACCGTCACACCTCGCCGCGCGATATGCACACAGTAGTGAGTCATCGCGTTCAGCGATCCCCACTCCGCGCGCCAGGCGCTCCCTACTCCACTACGCATGCGCACTCTGACTCATCCCTACTCCACTGACCCACTTCGCACCGAAGGAGCTCATTCCCATTCCGGACTACATCAAGATACGTCGTCTCTCGGAGTCATCCCGTCATATGTAGACTAAAAAGAAGACTAAAAAGTAGAAAATAAAAAATATATAAAAAAACTTTTTAAAAACCACGCTTATATGAGCGTGCACTAAAAAGGAGAAAATAATTTTTTTAGACATTAGCGACAATAATTTTTTTAGATATTAGCGACAATAAATAAAAGCGTGGAGCACTAAACTATATTGACGCAATCTTCGTGGGCGCTCCACGCTTTTATTTATTGTCGCTAATATCTAAAAAAATTATTGTCGCTAATGTCTAAAACAATTATTGTCGTTAATGTCTAAAAAAAATTATTTTCTCCTTTTTAGTAAACTTTAATATAAGCGTGGTTTTTAAAAAGTTTTTTTATATATTTGTTTATTGATTTATGACTGCGTCTAGATATCGCGCCGAGCGAGACTTCAGTAGAGAGCCGAACATAGAGAAGGAAAGAATGAAATACGGATCGCGTGACGGAAGCGTGTCGCCGTCGCCGGCACAGTTTAAAGGTCCGCGTGTTCTCACTGTACGTAATGCCAATTAAAAATGCTTTATTTTTCATTATTTTTTTTATGGGACTTTCACTGGTATGTTTCTGTCATTTTTCTGATTAGAACAAGACCAAACACGATATAATTTGTCCCATATTTACTCTACATGTGACGCATAATTTATAATTTATCATACATTTAACACATGCTATATACAGCATATGTTTAAATAAACAACTTAACATCTCGAAAATATGTTCTCAAAGAATTAGACTTGAATTTTGCAAATTAATGGAATTACAGCCCGTAGGAGCACAGCGCGACATGCGCTGTGGGCACGATCGTTGTCCAGCGCCTATGTTTTGACATGAATTTGGCCTCTTCGTACAAGATGCCTCCCTTAAAGCAAGACGACGGCTAGTTTTGCATTTTTATTAATTCATTTTCGATTCAATTAAACTTTAGTGAAACGGCTAGTTAAATGACAAAGAAAAGCATTCGCAGTCAAAAGCAGTCAACTGTCTGGCTTTAGAAAACTCCTTATTTCCTTGCTATATTCCTTTCCTATTGTTCTCGGTTTTGCGCGGGTCAGGTCAGTCCTGGGACACATCTGGCGACCAGATCCACGCAGGCCTAATCCTCTCCTTTGCCTCTTCCAGGTTCAAGGTCTATGGTCAGGACTTGGCGAACCTTTCCTGAGTACTCCATACCGTCAATGAAACCACTAAATAAAGTTGAAATTATATCGTGTTTGGTATCATTTTAATCAGAAAAATGCCAGAAATAAGTTAGTGAAAGTCACATAAAAAATAATGAAAAATGAACAATTCTAGCATTGCCATATCATTGTGAAAACACGCGGGCCTTTGGACTGTGCCGGCGACGTCGACTGTTCGCGTCTCTTTCTTTCCAATACTGTTCTTCGTTGCCTTCGAAACTTTCATCTCTATCTCTATCTCTATCTATATAAATAAAAATGTAACTGTCCGTTTGTCCGCTTGTTTGTAGTCGAACATCTCCGTAACGGCTGAACGTAGAAAGCTGGGGTTTGAGCCATTAGACGCAGCGTTTCTTCGGGAAGGTTTTAGGACAATCCGCATTCAGAAAACTCCATTCGTTCAAGAGTTTTGACGACTTTTTCCACCGACTACAACGCTAACTGCTTACTTCAAGTTATGTGAATGTGGCGCGTTCGCGAAAACATTGATGTAGAATAATCGATATGGTTTCGATTGGGATCTTGCGCGGGTTACACGCGCATGCGCGAACAATTGCAGGAACGTATCTACGTATTAAATTTGTAGACAAAGTAGTGGGGAACTATTACTGGTGGGATAGTGCCATAACTATGTATTATACAGGGTGTCCCAAAAGTACTGGCCGGGAATTGCAGGACTGGTGATCGGTGCCAGGTACGCGATCGCAGTAAAATCCAAGTGGTACACTCCACAAAGAATGATGTTGAAGACTGACTGCAGTTTTCGGAAGATGCTTCGACCACCCCCAAATAACCCCACCACGAAGCAAAACTGAGCTGGAGGAAAAGTTCAAAACACAACACGTGTTTTGCAGACATAGAAAGTAAGAATCTGCGTGCATTGTCACTCTTGCCTTTCCTCCGGGACAAAAAACTTCCGGCGGGCGCCAAATCTTCTCCTGAACCGTGACTGCCTCGGCAAGGGTCAAGCGGCGCCCGCCGAAAGTTTTTTATGGCTTAATTGCACAGCTTAGAAAGAGGTGCCCAAATAAGACACGTGCGGAAGGAAATCTTTCCGTCCCCGTACTCTGTGAAGACCTTCGTGTAACTGCCCAGTTTCGATTTATGGCATAACCCCATGGAGACGTGGATCTCTGTTTTTTGTCCCGGAGGAAAGGCAAGAGTGACAATGCACGCAGATTCTTACTTTCTATGTCTGCAAAACACGTGTTGTGTTTTGAACTTTTCCTCCAGCTCAGTTTTGCTTCGTGGTGGGGTTATTTGGGGGTGGTCGAAGCATCTTCCGAAAACTGCAGTCAGTCTTCAACATCATTCTTTGTGGAGTGTGCCACTTGGATTTTACTGCGATCGCGTACCTGCCACCAATCACCAGTCCTGCAATTCCCGGCCTAACCACAGGACTAATATTTATGGACAACGCACGGGAGGGACAACACCGTATACCCGCTATGCGCACCTGGATTTCTACCTGTTTCTGGATAAAAGGACGTGTATTGTGATTTGTGCTGCAATGCAAAAGATAGTGAAAATGTTATTAGTGCATAGTGCGTAGCTATGTGTTATCTGTGTGAAACAAACGATTTATTTATCGTTCGGAAAGTGAAGGTGAAAGCCCGGATCGTTTACGTGACCGCGCATCCCTTCGGTTGTCATTTTACGATCAGCTGTGCAGTTCGTTGACCTGACCGTACAACCCTTAGCTTTCGGTACTGTCGTACACCTGAAGACATCTGTGCAGTTTGTCACCGAGTGACCCAGTAACAGTTACACACATTTCGAAGCAGCAAATGGATTTACGGCTAAATAAGTAAGTTTTTAATGCAATCAGTTTCTGCTTCTTCTCTCGTTCGGGTAAAGTCGCCGTAAGTCGGGTAAAGATGATGTCGAACCTCACCGATTTCAATGACCTTGAAATATGTTATAAAACTCGACGTTTGAAATAGTTGGCGGTCGGCTTTACTTTTGGAGATATTAGCAAGCCGTATCCGCTATCATGAATACTGATATGAATTGACAAGTAAAGTTCTTCACGATCATCTCGTAAACTAAAGCCGCGAGGCAAGCAGTCTAAAGTGAAATGTTGTTCAGAATCATGGTCTTGACAACATATCCAAAGCTCATCGAAATTGGAGATGAGATAGTAGTGTGCACATCGATAGATTTTCAATTACAAGTTTTTACAAATATCTCGTAAACTAAAGACGCGAGGCAAAAAGTCTAAAAGGAAATGTTGTTCAGAATCATGGTCTTTACAACATATCCAAAGCTCATCGAAATCGGGGACATAACACTCTCCTCCCCCCGGCTCGCCGCGCTGACCGTGCCAGCGAGCGACTAGGCGCGCTCTGGTTGGTCCGTGTTTTTCGTTAATAATTCCTAAACAAAGCCGCAGACGCCATTTTTCTTAAGGAAAATGTCGCTTCAAATGACCCAAGGAACCTCCCATTTCCCTGAGTTGAAGTACTTTTGGTACGCCCTGTATATTACAATAAAATGCTTCAGATAAAATATTGCATTTAAATCGCCAATTACAATTACAATTATGAAAAATACAATATAATTTGTATACAAGTAATTTTACAATACTTCGTCACATGACATATCTTCATTCATAGGTTCTTCAAAAAATTCGCAGTCTATCTCTATAAGTCTATGCTTCCAACTTTTTCTCCCATAATATACATTATATCTTTATTTTACTAGAGGAGATTGAAATATCGGAACGAAACAGAACTGAGAAACTTCTATTACATTTCAGTACTAAAGAATTACCTCGGATGCAATATTTAACACTAAAATCTTACATTTTTTGCTATCCAAGGTCACCTGATAATAATTTAATATTTGTGGAAATAAATAATGTTTTCACATAACCGCCCGCCATTTTGTTTTTTGTAATTTTGACATCAGATTCAAATTCAACGGCACGAGAAATATGGGAATACTAATTTTCAAGAGAGTCCAATAATTTTTTGGGTTATGCTTCCGCCATATTGAATGCGTCATTTTGTTTTTTGTAATTTTTACCTCAGATTCATATTCAATGGCACAAGAAATATGGGAATACTAATTTCCAAGAGATTCCAATAATTTTTTGGGTTACGCTTCCGCCATTTTGTTTTTTGTAATTTTGAACTCAGATTTATAATCAGCGACCCGAAAAACCTATGAGTATCAATTTTGAACTAAATTGGAGTACTCCTTCCTATTTTGACCACGTTTTGGCGATTTCCGACCACTGTGGGACGTGTCCATCCTCGTTACAATTATAACATTTCCGCGTACCGGGCTCTGACTGTTTCCGCGTCTGCTGATCTACCTGCTGCTCCCTGCTTGGCTGTTATCATTCTTTCCCGTTATGTAAACGGTCGTCGTAACGTCTCCATTGTTGCTGGTACGTTTGCGAATGCCTCTTGCAAAGCCTCGATGGATTCGTAACGCTGTATCTTCGATTGCGTACGTAACGCCTCGTTCTGTATACCTTCCATGACATAGGAAATCATCTCAGTTTCCGTTACAGGCACGCGATTACCCAACGTTACTTTCTCGTGTAGGTAATCTGAGAAAGTTTCGCCGATTCTCCAGATCCTTTTCTCAAATTCTCGTCGTAGTACCAGTGGATCGAGGCGTAGACCATACATTTTCCTCATTTCTCGCAACAAGTCATCACAGTTTAAATCGACACAATCAATTCTAGAGTGATACCATCTCAACACTTTGCCGACGAGTCTGCTACACAGCAATGCCTTCTTCTCGTGTTGGTCGAGCTCGTACGAGGAGAGCAATTTCTTCACTTGTCTCTCCCACTTGTCGTAATCTAAATTATTTCCGTCAAATTCAGCAGCCAAAACTTTAAGTTCCTGCCATTTCCTCACCCTGATTCGGACAGGACGATCAGAACGATCTTCTTCCAACCGCTGCGTTGTCCTTAGTAAATCGAGTTCTCGTCGTAGCAATTCCGCTTCGTGAGCCGCTAAATTTCTTTCTGCTCGTAATATCTCGATCTCGCGAAACTGATGTGACACGTCTGGTTCCTCGCGGATGTCACTCGTGGTAGCCAGAGTTGGGCAAAAAGTAATTTCAATTACAATTACAATTACTTACCAATTACTGTAATTTGTAATTGCAGAAATAAAATTACAATTACATGTAATTGTAATTGGTAATTGCAATTACTTGTAACATCACTGTAATTGTAATTGTGGTCCGCAATTACAATTACTGGTTGAGCCAAAGTAATTGCAAATTACAATTACAATTACATGTAATTGTACTCTTATTTCTGCAATTACAAGTAATTGTAATGCAATTACAAGTAATTGTAATTGGTAGTTGCAATTACTTAACGCTAAAATGGCACTAAAAAAAAAATTAGATATCTACTCAATGGAAATGTCTAAAAAGAACAAACAAAAAACATATGTTAGGAAATATTTATTATTTATTAAACTTCATCTCTTCAGAAATAGGTTCACCTGTCACTTACATTGACAATGTAGTTTTCACTATGAAATATTTATTATTTATTAATTACATTATATATTAGGAAATATTTATTATTTATTAAATATTTATTTGTAGCTAATTCTTTGATATTTCGCAAAAACGATTACCATTACTTTTCAAAATAACCCTCATTTGAAAGTTGGAGTCGGATAATTGATTTGCTTTCGGAGTGTTTGTCATTGATGCAAACGAAAAAAGTCTTTCAACTGGAGCTGAGGATGGTAGAGCAGTATTTGTTCGAAAAAATGTTTGCTTTATAGCGGGGTAGGCTTCAAGCATTGAATAAGAAATCGATTTATCAGAAAAATAATTACTTTGTAACTGAGTTTTCGTTTCTCTTTCACATTCAGTATTGGCTCTGCCTCCGTCTCCGTCATCCGCGAATTCGAAAAAATTCAAATATTGCACAGGTGCGCTATCTCTACCCTCCAAAAACCATGATTCATCTGCGATTTCCTTCTTTACTGGATTATTAAATAATTTAAGTAATTTTTCGTGGAGACACTCAGGAGCAAGTTGTAGTCATCGTTTCTTAAAGACGGGATTTGATAATGCAGCAACAGCAGCAGTCTCCGCCAGTGGGGTCGAGATCTCAAAAAATTCGGCGAATCTTGTTTCTACACTTGATGCGTAGCTGTCAATCAGGGGTTGACAGTACTCCCAATGTTTTTCTGACAGGGCTTTAAGTTTTTTTCAAAGTTGCAACAATGATGGCAGAAGAATTCCAAAAAAAGATGTTTTGCTCCCCTTGCAATATATCGATGAGAAGAGCGAAGGGTGCAGAACACTCGATATATTCTTTAAATATAAGTAAAATCGTCCTCTTCGAGTTGGTTCTTGCTCTTGAACTGACGATACAACTGCTGACATTTTTCTTTTATTTTGAAGATCTGATTTAAGGAGTCGTATAAAGAATTCCAGCGCGTATCCCTGGTCGCGAAAGAGTATGGCCGAGTACATCTTGGAGGATTTCGTCTGACTTAGGGCATGATGCTAAGTTCCACAACGTGTTGCACTTGCTTAGCACTGATTTATGCAACTCGCCAAAAGTGATTCTACGCGATATCACCTTGTTTATGTCTGATACCACGCATAAGTTAAGGGTGTGTGTGGCGCATCGTACATGATCGGGTAAAATCCGTTGCATGGCTTCCGACGGTCTACGGTAGAGAGAATAAGCTGATTCTGATTGGTTTGGATCAGAGCTGGGGGAATTCGTGGTCAACGCTATGGGTACCCTTTCGTTCAGTCGAAAACCCTTCCTTCATAAAAATTTTCGAACAGCTACAAATAAAAGAGCTAGGTTTGAACATTCCGAGTCGGCGTACCATCGCCCGGATCACCGAAACATTATTTGAAAAAAATAATGAGACTATCAAAAATCTTCTTAAGGAAGTTAATTATGGGTGCACTACCGCTGATATATGGTCTGGGAAGAAGCGGAGTTTCATTGGCGTAACCGCCCATTGGATTTCAAAGAACTATGAGCGGCAGTCAGCAGCCCTTGCATGTCGACGTTTTAAAAATTCGCATACGTACGAGCGAATTGCATTTCTTCTTCACCGTCACTGACAACGGTTCGAATTTTGTCAAAGCATTTAAAATATGTGGTGTAGACTAAGATGCAATAGAAAATACGGATCCACACGATTTTCCGGATGACGGTGAGCGAGAAAATCAGAACTCATTTCTGCTGCAAGATGACTCATCTGAATCCGAGTCGGAGTCGGAGATTGCCCTCAGCCCGAATCCAAACCAGAGGTAGGCATTATTTGGCGAAACAAATATTTCAAATACTATTTAATATTTTAGATTTTATTTTGCTTAAAGAAAATAGTATTTTAAATAAGATACACAATTTCGAAAATAAGATATCTGCATTTTAACAATCTGAAACAAGAAATAAAATATTTTTTTTTTTGCATTGTTATAATACATTTACACTCATAAATGTATTGAATTCGAACTATTATTTTCAGCAATAATATTTACAATTGAAATTGAAGATAAAGACAAAATTCAAATATTTCCAATATTTTTCAAATAAAACACTAATTTCAAAAAAAACTGCGACAAATAAATTATTTTATTTTCAAAAATTACTGCCTCATATAAATCATTTTATTTTCACAAATTACTGCATCAAATAAAATATTTTATTTTCAAAGTGGTACACATACTTTTAAATAAATAGGATTAATTACTATTTACTATTTAAAATTCTATTTTCCCCAGCTCTGATCCAAACCAATCAGAATCAGCTTATTCTCTCTACCGTAGACCGTCGGAAACCATGCAACGGATTTTACCCGATCATGTACGATGCGCCACACACACCCTTATCTTATGCGTGGTATCAGACATAAACAAGGTGATATCGCGTAGAATCACTTTTGGCGAGTTGCATAAATCAGTGCTAAGCAAGTGCAACACGTTGTGGAACTTAGCATCATGCCCTAAGTCAGACGAAATCCTCCAAGATGTACTCGGCCATACTCTTTCGCGACCAGGGATACGCGCTGGAATTCTTTATACGACTCCTTAAATCAGATCTTCAAAATAAAAGAAAAATGTCAGCAGTTGTATCGTCAGTTCAAGAGCAAGAACCAACTCGAAGAGGACGATTTTACTTATATTTAAAGAATATATCGAGTGTTCTGCACCCTTCGCTCTTCTCATCGATATATTGCAAGGGGAGCAAAACATCTTTTTTTGGAATTCTTCTGCCATCATTGTTGCAACTTTGAAAAAAACTTAAAGCCCTGTCAGAAAAACATTGGGAGTACTGTCAACCCCTGATTGACAGCTACGCATCAAGCGTAGAAACAAGATTCGCCGAATTTTTTGAGATCTCGACCCCACTGGCGGAGACTGCTGCTGTTGCTGCATTATCAAATCCCGTCTTTAAGAAACGATGACTACAACTTGCTCCTGAGTGTCTCCACGAAAAATTATTTAAATTATTTAATAATCCAGTAAAGAAGGAAATCGCAGATGAATCATGGTTTTTGGAGGGTAGAGATAGCGCACCTGTGCAATATTTGAATTTTTTCGAATTCGCGGATGACGGAGACGGAGGCAGAGCCAATACTGAATGTGAAAGAGAAACGAAAACTCAGTTACAAAGTAATTATTTTTCTGATAAATGGATTTCTTATTCAATGCTTGAAGCCTACCCCGCTATAAAGCAAACATTTTTTCGAACAAATACTGCTCTACCATCCTCAGCTCCAGTTGAAAGACTTTTTTCGTTTGCATCAATGACAAACACTCCGAAAGCAAATCAATTATCCGACTCCAACTTTCAAATGAGGGTTATTTTGAAAAGTAATGGTAATCGTTTTTGCGAAATATCAAAGAATTAGCTACAAATAAATATTTAATAAATAATAAATATTTCCTAACATATAATGTAATTAATAAATAATAAATATTTCCTAATATATAATGTAATTAATAAATAATAAATATTTCATAGTGAAAACTACATTGTCAATGTAAGTGACAGGTGAACCTATTTCTGAAGAGATGAAGTTTAATAAATAATAAATATTTCCTAACATATGTTTTTTGTTTGTTCTTTTTAGACATTTCCATTGAGTAGATATCTAATTTTTTTTTTAGTGCCATTTTGGCGTTAAGTAATTGCAACTACCAATTACAATTACTTGTAATTGCATTACAATTACAATTTACTCATGAACTTGAGGTCAATTCATGCCTATGCTTTCTTGACGTTAACATAATTAGAGTTGGTTCAGAACTAAAAACAAACTGGTTTCATAAATCCACTTGGTCTGGCAGATACATTAATTTTTACTGAGACAACCCATTACAACACAAAGTGGGTCTCATAAAAGGTCTGGTAGATCGTGCCATTTTAGTCGCAAACCCTGAATTTTGATCGGATAATTTATCTCTGATTAAAGAAGTGCTTAAATACAATAACTTCCCTAATTCTTTGGTTTTTGATATCATCAAAGAAAGGATTTTTCAAATTTATCATCCTTTTTTAGTCACCCAACTAAAAGAGGAAAAAATTGCACTAAGAGGTCGGATTAACTATAAAAATACGGTTGTAACCGTATCCATTTATATATAATATCTCGTTTGACATTCAAAGAATTTTCAGGAAGGTTGGCCTTCACACCATTTTCAAGATACCGTCATAATTGAAAAAATATTTTCCTCCTATAAAAGATAAATTGCCTTTAGCAAAAAGCTGTAACGATGTTTATGAAATACCGTGTAAAGATTGTAATTCGACATATATTGGACAGACCTCTAGGCATTTGGACACACGCATAACTGAACATAGACGAAACATTTTTCTTTCTCCGACACAACACACTGCCTTAACGAAGCATTCACTGGAAGTGGACCACTGGTTTGATTTTGATAACGTGAAGATTATTGACAGGGAATCCAACCTACAACGTAGATTATTATTGGAAATCATTCATATGGTTAAAAAACAAAGCGTTAACCTTAGGTACGAAACACCTAAGATACATAACTATTACGCAACATTACTGAACCAGTAATGTTTATTTATAATGATATTTCCAATATAATAATTTTTTTTGGATTCTACCTTGGGATTGATTGTTTCCTTTTTATTCTTCACTTTATGTATATCAACCTTGTTTAGGATTAAGCTAAGAACTAAGTTAGTTTTAAGATGTCGAGGTCGAGCGATCCGGCCCTCAATATCCCCGCGTTACATACCCAGGATTTACGAACCTGGCGATCCGCTATACGCGAAGCCCCGTGTTTTTGGCAATTCCCAGTATCGCGCTCACGATGCGTGATCACGTGTTTACTAAGAACCACCGACTATCGCTCGCATCGCCGTACCGATCAAATTCGTTCTACCTCCCAAACACTGTGTACGCTTTATATCGCGCCCAATTATTTCAATTATCTTTCGTTCTGCCAATCGACTCGATTGCGCCACCCTTTGTCGTTTACGCGATTTGAAGTATTAAATCACGGTTACATCGTCAACGTGCACCGTCTCTCTAACATTTCTTTCTTCTCCCTTTTCCCGCTCACGCTTCCCACACGATTTCCCATTCCGAACTCCCTTCTGTGTTTGCACCCGATCCTTTTGATTTCCCATACAGTCCACTCCTCATATATTTCGTCCCGGGTTCCCAAACAAACCTTGATTCTTATTTCTTATGAAATTATGGTACAATTTTCCATGAATGCAGATATTGTTTGCTTGTCTGCAAAAATTATGTTGTCTTTTCTCACAATTTTTTCACAGTGTGTTCGCATTCTGTCTCTATTAAAATAGATTGTTCTGTTACGCTATTCAAATTTGCCGCCTAATATGATTTCGAATCACCATCGATCGATATCGACAAACCAATCATTGAACAGGTCGTCCTTTATGACATATTCTTTCTTACGTTCAGCTAGCACTTGCTTCAGTTACATATCTGCCACCATGGAATAACGTCAATTTTTGCGTAACTCTAATATTTTCTTCAATGTGGTTATTGTGTTCACAGCAAGTATGTGTTATATTTTCTTTTTTTTCCGTTTGGATTTGCACGGCTGTGTCGCAATGTTCTTTCTAATTATGTTTACATATATTATATAAAAATTTATTTTTCAGACGCAAAATATGTCTCTCTGAAAATGATCAACATTGTGATCGAAACGTTGAGAAACATGCTTTATAAGTTGCACATTTGCTGGTTGTTTTTGAATGATCGAACATTGCGCCGAAAATCATTAAATTCATTTTGAATTACTTGTAATTGCAGAAATAAGAGTACAATTACATGTAATTGTAATTGTAATTTGCAATTACTTTGGCTCAACCAGTAATTGTAATTGCGGACCACAATTACAATTACAGTAATTGCAAGGAGTAATTGCAATTACCAATTACAATTACATGTAATTGTAATTGCGTTTAACAATTACAATTACAGTAATTGTTCTTTTAAACCACTATTTTGATGTTTTGAACCATTTTACTGTTTTCTTATTGAAAATGTAGTCCACTTTTGGTCATGTAATTGAAGATGTAATTAATTACTCATGTAATCAATTACTGCCCAGCTCTGGTGGTAGCCTGCATCTCTGGCATAGGCGATGTTTTGACCGGGGACAGTATCGGAATCGGTATCCCCGCATCCATCAACCGCTTGACCAATTCGTTCTTTGTCCCCGTAGTGGACAAACCATTTTCTTTCAGAATTTCTTTAAGCTCGGACACCATAACCATATTTGCGAGATAATTCTTACGTGAGATGTCACAACTTAAATCAAATCACCGCACAAAAAGTATGTAACATAAACCGATACGTTCAATCCCACGTCTGATATTTGTAAGGAATAAGCCGTATTTATTTGTAAAATTGACAGACGTGTTTGTCGCGGGCGCGCTCGTATCGATCTGCCTTCTTTTTCAAATCGTTGGCAATTGTAATTTTAATTTTGTATGTACACACGTATATACATACGATACACACATACATCATTAACCTATACTATACAGGGTGTCCCAAAATGTCTTAAGAATCTCGAAATGGGAGGTTGCTGAGGTCATTTGAAGCGCCATTTTCCTTTTGAAAAATGTTGTCCGAGGCTTCGTTTGGGAGTTATTAACGAAAAACACGGACCAATGAGAGCGTTCCCTGTCGCTCGGAGGCATGGTCAGCGCGGCGAGCCGGGGGGGAAGATAGTGTTGTCGGTACGGCGCGATGTAGTAAGAAGTAGCAGTTTCTCGATTATGTCCCGATTTCGATGAGCTTTGGATATGTTGTTAAGACAATGATTCTGAACAACATTTCCCTTTAGACTTTTTGCCTCGAGGCTTTAGTTTTCGAGATATTTGTAAAAACTTGTAATTGAAAATCGATCGATGTTCATACTACTATCTCCTCTCCGATTTCGATGAGCTTTGGATATGTTGTTAAGACAATGATTCTGAACAACATTTCCCTTTAGACTTTTTGCCTCGAGGCTTTAGTTTTCGAGATATTTGTAAAAACTTGTAATTGAAAATCGATCGATGTTCATACTACTATCTCCTCTCCGATTTCGATGAGCTTTGGATATGTTGTCAAGACCACGATTGAATAACCATTGTTGTATAACCATATCAAACTTATTTGAAGGTCATTGAAATCGGTGAGGATCCACATAATCTTTACCCGACTTATGGCAACTTTACCCGAACGAGAGAAGAAGCAGAAACTGATTAAATTAAAAACTCACTTATTCAGCCGTAAATCCATTTGCTGCTTCGAAATATGTGTCACTGGGTCATTCGGTGACGAACTGCACAGATGTCTTCAGGTGTACGACAGTACCGAAAGCTAAGGGCCGTACGGTCAGGTCAACGAACTGCACAGCTGGTGGTAAAACGACAACCGAAGGGATGCGCGGTCAAGTAAACGATCCTGGCTTTCACTTTCACTTTATAAACGATACATAAATCGTATGTTTCACACAGATGCCACGAAATTTTTACACACTCACGATCACTGTTCACATTTGTCAACACATAACTATGCACTATTAATATTTGCAATATCTTTTGCATTGCAGCACAAATCACAATAAATGTCCTTTTCCCCAGAAACAGGTAGAAATCCAGGTGCGCATAGCGGGTATACGGTGTTGTCCCTCAAGGAAAGGCAAGAGTGACAATGCACGCAGATTCTTACTTTCTATGTCTGCAAAACACGTGTTGTGTTTTGAACTTTTCCTCCAGCTCAGTTTTGCTTCGTGGTGGGGTTATTTGGGGGTGGTCGAAGCATCTTCCGAAAACTGCAGTCAGTCTTCAACATCATTCTTTGTGGAGTATGCCCCTTGGATTTTTCTGCGATCGCGTACCTGCCACCAATCATCAGTGCTGCAATTCCCGGCCTGACCACAGGACTAATTTATGGACAACGAACGGGAGGGACAACACCGTATACCCGCTATGCGCACCTGGATTTCTACCTGTTTCTGGGGAAAAGGACATTTATTGTGATTTGTGCTGCAATGCAAAAGATATTGCAAATATTATTAGTGCATAGTGCATAGTTATGTGTTGACAAATGTGAACAGTGATCGTGAGTGTGTAAAAATTTCGTGGCATCTGTGTGAAACATACGATTTATTTATCGTTTATAAAGTGAAAGTGAAAGCCAGGATCGTTTACTTGACCGCGCATCCCTTCGGTTGTCGTTTTACCACCAGCTGTGCAGTTCGTTGACCTGACCGTACGGCCCTTAGCTTTCGGTACTGTCGTACACCTGAAGACATCTGTGCAGTTCGTCACCGAATGACCCAGTGACACATATTTCGAAGCAGCAAATGGATTTACGGCTGAATAAGTGAGTGTTTAATTTAATTAGTTTCTGCTTCTTCTCTCGTTCGGGTAAAGTTGCCATAAGTCGGGTAAAGATTATGTGGATCCTCACCGATTTCAATGACCTTCAAATAAGTTTGATATGGTTATACAACAATGGTTATTCAATCGTGGTCTTGACAACATATCCAAAGCTCATCGAAATCGGAGAGGAGATAGTAGTATGAACATCGATCGATTTTCAATTACAAGTTTTTACAAATATCTCGTAAACTGAAGCCTCGAGGCAAAAAGTCTAAAGGGAAATGTTGTTCAGAATCATTGTCTTAACAACATATCCAAAGCTCATCGAAATCGGGACATAATCGAGAAACTGCTACTTCTTACTACATCGCGCCGTACCGACAACACTATCTTCCCCCCCGGCTCGCCGCGCTGACCATGCCACCGAGCGACAGGGAGCGCTCTCATTGGTCCGTGTTTTTCGTTAATAACTCCCAAACGAAGCCTCGGACAACATTTTTCAAAAGGAAAATGGCGCTTGAAATGACCTCAGGAACCTCCCATTTCGAGATTCTTAAGACATTTTGGGACACCCTGTATACACAGAGAATGGAACAACAAAAAATATTGTATATCCACAAGCATTATTGTAAAATGAAACATATAAATGTCACATCTGTGACAGGTAAAAACATGCTTTTAAAAAATACTGAGCCACAGCAAAGCGTGGCGGGGGAAAGCTAGTCGTCGATAAAACCACTTAATACAGTTCAAATTATATCGTGTTTGGTGTCATTATAATCAGAAAAATGCCTGAAATAAGGCAGTGAAAGTCCCATAAACAAATAATGAAAATTAAGAGATTTGTAAAATCGATTCCTCGAGTCAATGTTGCGGTGTTCACACCGATATACCCGTGCCGCCATCAATCGTCGCCGCCCTGCGGAGCGACTCGGCGTTGACAGACAGTGGAGTGGGTAGACACTGGACAACGATCGTGTCCACGATTCAGGACAACGAAGGAGCGTTTACTGTAGCCATATTCAATGTAAGTTCTGATAATCTCTAGAATACATTTTTGCTCTTGGTGGAAAATAATATTCGTTCTCACAAACCAAGTGAAACTTTCTTGCGACATATTTTCACATTATTAAGAATAGAAATATACAAAAACGTTTACTTACTGAAGCACAGGCAAGGATTCCCCAGAAGCCTGCTTTTTGTACAAAATGTTTCATCGTTAGTTTGATACGTATCAGGAATGATACATTTTCACCATTTTCTAGAGCTTCTAAAGCTTCTAGCTCTTTCAAGTCTTCTTGGTCGAACTTGTTGCTTTTGTTGTTTTGTCGACTCGTTCGAGCAGCTCTAGCCATAAAATACGGCGGTAATTCACCAAGGGCAGTACCAGCACCCCAAAGCATGGCTTCTACACGGACTTTTCTCATGATATTTAATATTCCTGCTGTCCACATTGGATCAATTTTTGTGGGACATATTATTTGATCAGGATATGGTGGTTCAGGAAAATTAAGTGCACCGCACTCATATGCAGCCATTGTAACAGCTGCTATGTGTGGCCCTAAATAAAGTACGAAAGTATGTAAGCCGGTACCAAGACCTACACTAGAAAGGACACCTAAACCTATCCAATATAACCACCAAATCACTTTGATCTCCCATGCTTTTAAAATCTGAAAATATGAAAATATTTAATAATTTTAATATCATCTTTACGTCTTATATACAGAAACTATGTAAAACTTATGCCGAACTTTTATTCTTTATCCAGCTCGTAAAAATGTTCTTGGTAATAACAAAATCTAATCAATTACATGTTTTATTATCAGCAATTATACTGTCACACTTTGTTGTCATTTACTATACAAGTATACCGAAAATAATTCATTTAATTAAATAGCAACAGTGTGAGATACTTAAATGTCCTGATACAGAAAAATACACTCTTGCGTTGCATTTCTAAACGTACCATCTGGTGGTATACCCAACATCGTATCAAAGAGGACTGTAACATCGGGCACTATTTTCATTGGTGGCCCCGGTTCTAAGACTTTCATTTACGTCAACTAATAGTTTAATGAAATGTTGCTTGCCGTTTCCCTCTTGAAATAATTGGACATCGCTCGAAATGTAGTGTAGTGATAGGATTTAGTCTATCGGTCAGGATAGTGATCCTACGTGTTGTCGGCATAGATAATAATACGTAATATATATTTAATCACTTGTACAGTCTCTCTCTTACATTAATCGCGCACACTGTTTCTCGTTCACTTTCTCTCTGCGCGTCCTTAGTTAACCGCTCCTTTTATACCAGGTTCCTAACACACACATACACTCTCGCTCACGCACCGATTCTCGCGGTTATCGCACCTTACTTTATTCTCTCACTCGCACACACATGCTCTCTCTCTCGCACTTGTTCTCCGTGGTCGCTCACCTATTACCCGTGTTATTATTTGGGTGTCGGTTCGGTCGAGTGCGACATGCTTTTTATATTATTTTAGCCGTTACGTTTATGTTAACGGTCCCGACTACCACAGTAGAAATATTAGGAATTATTAGCTTGAGGAACGTGAGATACATATTAGTACCTATAACCCAGATCTAACCCAAACACGATATAATTACGATTATAATTACTCGTGTAACCAGCAAAGTTAAGAATTCGTAAACCTCTACCATAAATTATGTCAAGTCCGAAACTTGAATCGCTTTTTACACAAGTAATTATGATCGTAATTACATCGTCCTTTGGTGTCATTTTAATCAGAAAAACAAGTTACGATTTAAATTGTATTTTGGATACAATTACGATTATAATTACTCGTGTAATGAGCGAGCAAAGTTTTAGGCGTGAAAGAGGTCGGCGAATGGAAAAAAAAGAGACAGAGCGTCGAACCTCAGTCCCTCTTCCTTTTTCAATCGCTAACCTTCTCTACGTTCGGCACACTACAAAGAATGTAGTACCTCTTCTAGAACTGTCGCTCGGCAGACTAGAAGATACGACAGTTACGGAGAAAATATTATGATAACATGATCCGGTAATCATTCTAGTTTGCAAGCATGTTTAAAGGAAGGGTAATTGTGCATAATAGGGGCCCCCCCACCGATTTTGATGATTTTTTAATATATTGTCAGGGTGAAGATTCTGAACAACTTTTTCCTTACATGTAATCGTCGCTCAGCCTTAGTTTTCGAGATATTCACAATTTCGTCTGCGTGGTCGGGCCGGCCCTCTCCGCCCCCTCCACGACCTAACCCAGACCTCACTCTGTTCGCATAATCTTTGCATTATAGTTGTCATCCAGAATTTGAAATAGTACTGGAAAAATAATGCGAACAGAGTGAGGTCTGGGTTAGGCCGTGGAGGGGGCGGAGAGGGCCGGCCGTTAGGCCGGGCCGACCACGCAGACAGCAAATTTCAATGTAATAGTAGCTGCAGTTTTTCGCAAATATCTCAAAAACTAAGGCTGAGCGACGATTACATGTAAGGAAAAAGTTGTTCAGAATATTGAGTTTTACAACATATTAAAAAATCATCAAAATCGGTGGGGGGGGGGGCCTATTATGCACAATTACCAAAGGAAGAAAATGAATTATCATTTTACGTTCTGTATATTGGACACCCCTTAAATTTAAATAACCGTGAAAAATTTGGTAGCCTCGATCTCAAAAAGTCTTAATCTAGCCCGAATACAACCGCCACGAGTGTGCAATCGCCAACTAGTGAGAGCGAAAAACTTTTACTTTTAGGGTGTGTAGAACATACATATTTATTATTGTTTTCTGGTAAACTTGGGTTTTTAATAAATAAAATAATTTAAACGTGTAAGATATTTTTAATACTTTTATCTCTCATTACCTCATGACAGGAATTAGGGATTGCTTTGCATACATTTTTTTAATTTTTTGTTGTCTATGTCCTGTTACGAGCCAGGGCCGCGAGCAGCCGTGTGGCTGGCGAAGGGTTGTTACCCTTGGGATAAGGTTACAATTTGTTAGTTAGGAATAGAGTCAAGCGCAGACGAACCTGAACCGTAATAACGTGATCAGGGAGCTGCTAGGAAGGTGTAGAAGAGACACGCAGACGAACCTGATGCGTATTCACGTATCAGGGAGCTGCTAGGAGGTAGTAGAACAGCGCGGATGAATCCAATGCAAAATTAAGTAGCCGCTGGGAGGTTACATGAAATGCAGATGAACCTGATGCGTAGTCACGTAATCAGGGAGCAGCTAGGATGCGGACGAACTTGATACATAACCAGGGAGCCGCAAGGATGGTATATCTCTTCGTGGACGAACCCAGTGCGAAAGTGGGGAGCCACTAGGTTGGCTAAATCTTTGTTTGGACTATTTGTATGGCGCGAACGAACCTGATGCGTAATGAAGGAGTCGCTAGGATTGTTAGTAGGCCTCGTAACTAGTATAATTTAATTGATAGGTTTAATTGAACGTTCAATTACTAAATTAGAATTTTGGTCAATAATTGAGGGTTTAAGAATTGCACGATTTACCAAATAACACAAATATATTCTGATAAAGAATGTGTATGTACAGATGGTGGTGACGCAACTGAATTTGAAAGGTTTTAATATAGAATTAAATATGTTGTTACCTAAGATGCTCGGTGTTGACGCACTAGCAATGCGGGGCCTGATAGTACTAGAAATGCCATATAGACTTTATACCGAACTCGCGGAGTCTATAATGTTAACTTTGATCGAAGGGGAACTTTAGCCCGATCTCACTAGACGTGGATTCTAATGACTGCAGCACGACGTGACACTACTCGTGTCTAGACTAGTACTAACCAACAACAGTAAAAATGCAAGGGTTTATATACCCCAAAAATGGGAGGGGTGGTCTGTTTCTAATCTGCAGTTACATAGGACTGCACTCTCTTTTTTTTACCACGTTTTTATTAGCTCGCTTCCTTGTCTGTCTGTCTGTCTGTTGGGTACAAATTTTGCAATTGATTTTAAACTAACTTCCCGATGAGCTAGAGACTTGAAATTTTAAACATAGCTAAAGCCTATGCGTTTAGGATATATAAATTATTATTAATAAATCTAACCGTTATACCCCATCGCACTACCTGTACGTCCCCACTCTACTACGTGTTCCCACTCTGACTCATCCCCACTCTGACTCATCCCCACTCTGACTCATCCCTACTCTGACTCATCCACACTCCACTGACCCGTTTCGCACAGAAGGAGCTGAGTGTGCGTCAGTGTGCGTTCGAGCTCCGTGCGGTGTTTAGAAAGTTACTACAGTAATGTCTCGAAATTTGTCAAAACACTGTTGTCTGGGCCGAAAATTTTCGAGACAACTGGCTCGACTTTTGATTTATGACTGCCTGTATAGTTTACCGCGCCAAGACATCAATCGAAAGCCGAACGTAGAGAAGGACAGAATGATTGTACTGATCGCGTGGCCGAAGCGTGTCGCCGTCGCCAGCACAGTTTAAAGGCCCGCGTGTTCTCACAATGTAATGCCAATTAAAAATGCTTTATTTTCCATTATTTTTTTATGGGACTTTCACTGGCTTGTTTCTGGCATTTTTCTGATTAGAACAAGACCAAACACGACATAATTTGGCCCATATTCTCTCTACATGTAAAGCATAATTTATAATTTATGAAACCACTAAATAAAGTTGAAATTATATCGTGTTTGGTATCATTTTAATCAGAAAAATGCCAGAAATAAGTTAGTGAAAGTCCCATAAAAAAATAATGAAAAATGAACAATTCTATCATTGCCATATCATTCTGAGAACACGCGGGCCTTTGAACTGTGCCGGCGATGTCCACTGTTCGCGTCTCTTTCTTTCCAATGCGCTGTTGTTCGTTGCCTTCGAAGCTTTGATGGTCGATAAAACCACTTAATACAGTTCAAATTATATCGTGTTTGGTGTCATTTTAATCAGAAAAATGCCAGAAATACGGTAGTGAGAGTCCCATAAACAAATAATGAAAATTAAGAGATTTATAAAATCGATTCCTCGAGTCAATGTAGTGGTGTTCACACCGATATACCCGAGCCGACATCAAACATCGCCGCCCTGCTGCCCGGCGCAGCGTTGACAGGCGGTGGAATGGGTAGGCACTGCGGCAAATTTCGTGTATAGCTCTCCGACAATACGTATTACAGTATTTCATCGATAAATGTCCCAAATGTCTCGCACATAAATGTCCTTGAACTATCCCCACTCCTGCGGGGTATACCCCGTGAGGGGCCATAAAACTCGAGAGGCCTCGGTCGCCGAGAAATGTAAACATGATACGGGTCAAAACTTCTTTATTTTTCATTATTTTTTTATGGAACTTTCGCCAAAATATTCTTGATATTTTTCTAATGAAATTGATACCAAAAATGATATAATTCCGATGATATTTACGTGTGTAATGGACGATAGGAGGATCGTGCGCAAGGAAACACAGCGTATGGGAAAGAAAGAGACACGGAGAGTCGCAGTCGCCGGCACAGTTCAAAGGCCCGCGGCGTCCTCACAATGTAATCCCAATAAAAAACTTTTTTATTATTACTTATTTTTGTATGAGACTTTCACCAATATATTTGTGGCATTTTTCTGATTAAAATGATACTAAACACGATACAGTATTCTCGCGATAACTCTCCCAACCACGGGTCCGGCCAGGGACTATTATCCTGTAGGGATACTATTCTTTGACTTGTGCCGAACGTAGAAACTTGACACCGAAGCCGAGAGGCCTCGGTCGCCGAGAAATGTAAACATAATACCGGTCGGGTATATCGGTGTGAGACCAGGAGACACCACTACTAACCCGATGACAAACTTCTTTATTTTTCATTATTTTTTTATGGAACTTTCGCCAATGTATTCTTGATATTTTTCTAATGAAATTGATACCAAAAATGATATAATTCCGATGATATTTACGTGTGTAATGGACGATAGATGTGTTGTGCGCAAGGAAATACAGTGTATGGGAAAGAAAGAGACGCGGAGAGTCGCAGTCGCCGGCACAGTTCAAAGGCCCGCGGCGTCCTCACAATGTAATCCCAATAAAAAACTTTTTTATTATTACTTATTTTTTTATGAGACTTTCACCAATATATTTGTGACATTTTTCTGATTAAAAAGATACCAAACACGATATAATTCGGATCATATAAAGGTACATGGATATATCCAAGTCAGGTCTCATAAATTCACCGTACAACAGTCCGTCGCAAATTGCATCTACGTGCCCAAAATTCTAGGACCCGGATTATGCCTCCTAATAAATCACGAAGAAACTCCTAAAAAATCACGGTCCTGACTGTCTTCAAACGTTCACCACCATAAATTCATCAAGAAGCCCAGAACCAGAAAACATCTGTTTAGGTCATTCTTTTCTCAAACCTTTTGACACTCTCACCATTCCTTGCACCACCCTTCTTCTTGGTCACTTTCTAGCTACCCTTACACTCCACTCACTTTCGTACACCTTCCAAACTTTCTACTAAGCCGAAGAATTTCCTCTTGACTGGGACATTTCGTGACTCTTAAACTCGTAAAACGAGTGACTCCAGTTCGAAGGTCCGTCGGTGTCCGGGAACCGTCACCTTTTTTCTGGAAATCACTTGTCAAGGCTACGGTTTATGACATTTCGAAAATAACTAAGAAAACCCTTAAAACTTGCTGCAGGATAGATCGGACATCTGCGTGCTAACTGTCTACTGGTTCGACAGATCCAAAATGTAAAAATGTGACCGTGTCATAAACCATCCCTCATTGCTAGCATCGACATTGGCTTTTCCGTATTTTCTTAGCTTTCCCCTTCTCTGCATTCTTACTATCTCTGTCTTTTCCATTTCTTTCCTACTCATTTTCAAAACATATTTAAGGGCTTGCGTTTTCGCTTTCCGCGTCAGTCAGTTTGCAGGACCTCTCGCTGTACTCACGCTTCGCTCTCGATTTTTATTCCAAATTTATTATTATTGTTATCGTGGTTGTTATTGTTGTTGTGGTTGTTATTGTTGTTGTGGTTGTTGTTGTTGTGGTTTTATTATTGTTATTTTGTTGGTTTTTTATCGTTGACTCAGTGTTATTGTTATTATATTTATTTAAAATGTCGGGTGTTAAACGTATCACTTTATCGATACAACAACGGATGGATGTGTTAAAGGATTTAGAGACAGCGTCTATTCAGCAAGTGGCTGCAATCTACAAGGTAAATGTCAAGACAATTCGCCGCATTAAGAACAATGCTGCTAGCATTTGTCGCCTAGCAGAGGATAAGGACCAGAGGAAACGCCGAAAAATGAAAGAACCCGTATATCCAGAGTTGGAGCAACAACTGTATGCGTGGTTTGTTGAACGAAGAACATTGGGGGATCGTTTAACCGATGCGCTACTTTTAGAAAAAGCCCGTCAATTAATGGAGAGTATGCCATCAAATTCAGCATGCAAGATGAGCGTGGGATGGCTAGCGAACTTTAAAAGGAGGAACAATATACGTTTGGTGCGGTTATATGGCGAAAAAGCTAGCGCCGATGAAAACGCAGCGCAGAGATTCATTGCCGAATTCAAACAACAAATTGAGGAAGAAGACATAAACTTGGACTGTATCTACAATATGGATGAGAGTGGCTTGTTGTGGAAGGCTCTACCGTCAAAAACCCTGGTGACCAATCAAGAGGGCTGCGTGAGCGGTCATAAGGATAGAAAAGATAGGGTTTCCATTGCTTTTTGCGCAAACGCAAGTGGAACGCATAAAATTAAACCCTTTTTTATACATAAATATAAGAAGCCAAGAGCTTTGAAGCATTGTTTGGATCAACTCCCAGTAGATTATGCATCTCAAAAAAATGCATGGATGGATCACCAATTATTTTTGGAGTGGTTCAATTTTTTTAAAAAGAGTGTCCAGAATTATCAATTGGAACAAGGAATTTGCAGCAAAATAATTTTACTCCTGGATAATTGCAGTGCACATAAGTTTCCTGCTAATTATGTGGATAATAATATTATAATTAAATATCTACCACCGAATACCACGTCCTTAATACAACCGATGGATCAAGGCGTGATTGAAAAACTAAGCAACGTTTCCGACACAATTTACTGCAGCGTGTCGTAACGTATGCAGGTGGAATCACAGAATTCTATAAAAATTATACAATTAAAGATTGTATTGAAATGACGGCAAGTGCTTGGGAATCTGTAACGCGGGACAATTTAAAAAATTAATGGAACAATCTTCTTCCGGACATACGAAACAGAGAAGGCGCAAGAGAAGGAGAAGGAGAAGAAGACGAATACGAAGAAGAAGAAGCAGAAGCCAGTATCATTGATGAAATGCACGAAATGATGTTGCTTTCCGTACACAATGCATCAATAGAAGACGTCACAAATTTTTTATCCACGTGCAGTGAAAAAGAAAGGAGATCTTCAGGAACAGAACAAGATAGGGACGAAGATAGGGACGAAGATAGGAACGAAGATAGGAACGAAGATAGGAACGAAGATAGGAACGAAGAAAGGAACGAAAACACAGGGGAAAACAGGGTTCAGGACGAAGGTATAATTCAAAATCCGCAAGTTTCCGGACTTGCATTAAATCCGGAAGAACGGAAAGATATTGAAAATATTTTCAAGGAATTGGGGAGAAATACGACGACCGGGCACCGTATCCGTTGCGTATGCATGTGCAACTGGTAAAATTATATTATTTAGGTAAAGTATTTGAATAAAAGTAATTAGCTTTTAATTATTTCATGTCATTTTAAGGTCTAGAATAACAATTCATTTCTTCTAGGTGATAATCCAATGTATGATAGACCCATTCGAAGAAGACAATCATAGACGGGCAATGTGGATGAGGATCATCGCCATAAGACAAATTAAAAATGAAAAAGTGTCGTCATTGTATTGTCACGTCCCGCGACGCGCCCGGCTCGCGCGACACGCGCTCAGCGGTGCCCCCCTTCCCCCCAACAAAAAACCGCGACCAGACTCGCGACCGCGGACGCTCGGTTGCCACGGAGACCCCCCTCGAAGTTAGAAATTTCCAAGAAAAGACGGAAATAGAACTTAGAAAAACTTCCAAAGATGGGTATAAAAGGCGAGCATATGGAGACTAAACGTTAGAAGCAAATTTCCCCTTCGCAGGTGCGGACCTCTCAGCACTGCGAAACTGGACCGGTGCGTATCCACTGACACGGTCCAGCAACATTAAATATTTATCTCGGTGCATGTAAGATGTCACGGGATAAATTAGGATATAGGTAGAACCCATATTAAAAACTAAATACCGTTTATTATATTTATAAAGAATTTACCCTTCCCCCTCTCATCTCGCGATTCTAACACAAACAAGTACACATAAACACACACACACACAATGTAATAAATACTAACCCATGTATATATTGTAAATCTTTTTATATATTATATTCCTTTCTTTACCAAATTAACCGCCTCTCACATTTTTTTCCAAAGAAAACCCCTCCTCTCCTAGCGAATTGGGAAACCCCAAAAAAAATACGTAACAGTATTACTATTGTCTCACTGATGTACCTGACCCCGCGTTATTTCTCATTAAAATTATATGAACGGAAAATTATTGTAAATATGATGCAAATTATATCGTGTTTGGTATCATTATAATCAGAAAAATGTCACAAATATATTGGTGAAAGTCTCATAAAAAAATAAGTAATAATAAAAAAGTTTTTTATTGGGATTACATTGTGAGGACGCCGCGGGCCTTTGAACTGTGCCGGCGACTGCGACTCTCCGCGTCTCTTTCTTTCCCATACGCTGTATTTCCTTGCGCACAACACATCTATCGTCCATTACACACGTAAATATCATCGGAATTATATCATTTTTGGTATCAATTTCATTAGAAAAATATCAGGAATACATTGGCGAAAGTTCCATAAAAAAATAATGAAAAATAAAGAAGTTTTGTCATCGGGTTAGTAGTGGTCTCCTGGTCTCACACCGATATACTCGACCCGTATCATGTTTACATTTCTCGGCGGCCCACAGTGCGTCGGAATGCCCGTTTTTTGGACAAAATTCCATATCTTAAAAACTATACGTGATATAAAAAAATGTTTCAAATCAAAGTTATAGGGTATAGGGAAGAGTATATGATGATTGTATTTATTTGATATTGTTGTAACCTTGAGAAGCTCTATGAAGGTCACTTTCAAAATTTCATACGGTAATGTATATTTTTGATTCTGTATTCTAATAGGTGAGGTTAAGACATTTTCAAAACACTACAAAAACATTATTTTTGCATAAACTGTTGTCAAGATATAAGCATTCAAAGTTGGCGTACCGTCTATAGTGGATCCGACATAATTAACATATTGTTTATAAGGTCCCTGCATGTGTTTATTCTCGAAAATTTTCGTGTGTGATTTAATCGAGTTTTTCGAAAAACTTTGTGCATTGCTTCTAATGCTTCTTCGGATAATAACTCTACAGGCAAATGATTGTAATATTCTATTATTTGTACGACTGCTGAAGAACACAGAGAACAGTTGGATTTCTGTCGTTTGGTGGACTTGAATACCATTTATTGAAAATCTCTCCGTACGTGGCTTCTGGGTGTCTTCCTAATTAAATAATTTTTAAAATTAGGGGGGCAAGCCGGGGCAGAAAATTTTTGTAGAATCCGATAAAGAATAGTCCTACGAATATTTTCCAGCAAAAATCACAAGACTGGTTTTACCTTTTTTGCAAAAAGCTTAGTTAAAGTTATAAGAATTTTCGATTTCGCGTTCTAACAAACGGATCACTTTGAATCAATAATATACGATAAATAATAATTGTAAAAACCGCTAGGGAGCTAAAATAACGAGTACACACCTTGAACTAAATGATCCATCGCAAATTATTTAATTTTTCGCTTTACAATGCGTTGTATAACGTTTTCCGATTATGTGCGTACTTGAGGTTATAACACAAGAAAAAGTGACATTTCAGATTATGACGAAAGGAACATGTTCTGTTTCAATTGATGTTAAGTTTTTATTTTTTCTGACGAATACTCATGAATAAATGGTATTTTTAAAATAAATTCATGTAAACAGATATACATTTAAAAAATATTGATTTTTTTATTTTTGCCCTCTTGGCCGGCGCACTGTGCGGCCGAGACCGCTCGAGCTTCGTGGCCCCTCACGGGCTATACCCCGCAGGAGTGGGGATAGTACAGGGACACTTATCCTAGAGACTTTTGGGACACTTATCGCGAGAATACTGTATAATTCGGATCATATAAAGGTATGTATACGGACATTTACAAGTCGAGTACATCGGTGAGGCAACTTGTCCCGTCAACTCCCATCGTCCATTACACACGTAAATATCATCGAAATTATATCGTTTTTGGTATCAATTTCATTAGAAAAATATCAAGAATAGTTTGGCGAAAGTTTCATAAAAAAATAATGAAAAATAAAGAAGTTTTGCCATCGGATTAGTAGTGGTCTCACACCGATATACCCGACCCGTATCATATTTACATTTTTCGGCGACCGAGGCCTTTCGAGGTTCCCATTTCATTTCTACGTTCGGCACAAGTCAAAGAATAGTTTCCCTCGCACATAATTGTCCCTGGCCGGACCCGTGGTTTGGACAATTATCGATGAAATACTGTATTTGTTTACCAAGCGAAAGAACAGTTACACCGAGATTCTCCGTCGAACCTTTATTGAATAATATTGGTATAAACCAATATGGCGGCGCCCATATCTGTCACTTGCTGAAGTGAAACAATGAAAATTACTATAAAATTACTCAACTTTACATGCTCATAACTTTTTAACGAGTGGTTTCCGTGGTCTGGGACTTCGATATAGGAGTTTTCTCGCCGAAATGAACAAGATAAGATATATAATAATGGAAAATATCTGGGTTCCGAAGAGAAAGTTTACCCTTTTAATCGATAGAAAAATTTCACACACACAAGACTAAAAAGCTGAAAATAATTATTTAAATAAAAATTAATTTTTTAAAAAATACATCGTTTTTAAAACGGACTAAAAAGTATGAAATAATTTAAATAAAAATATGTTTAAAAAACGGACTAAAAAGTATAAAATAATTTTTCTTAGCCACGTACAGGTTCCTAACCCCATGCCCCATACAGATAGTCCTGAAAATTTGTGATTGTGAATTTTTAATAGCTATGAAAGTACTTGTAAGATTTAAAACGAAAAACGTGGGGCGCATGCAATACATAGATAATTGATACATGAATTGTTCACCCAAGTCACTAACAATTTTATTGCATTACAAATGACATGAACTGTTGTGTGTGTTTTCTCAACGGCAGCTACTCTCTACACTCCTTACTATTATCTTGCGCCCCACGTTTTTCGTTCTAAATCTTACAAGTATTTTCATAGCTATTAAAAATTCACAATCACAAAGGGCCTAGCCGAATAAAATGGTCAAAACTGCCCTTAGAGCTTTTTCAATGGCTGTTGAACCATTTGAAAGTTGACCAAGAAAAACCTCTGTGAGCAAAATTTCAGCCCCCTAACTTGCCCGTGAGGGTAGTTATACGGTAAACTAGATTTAGCCCTTTTCCACTCATTTTCCGCTCTCTGATGCTTTCTAAAATTCTGAAAAAAATGTGGCATATTTTGGATCCCAAGGCGGATTTTATAAAATTTTCTCAGATTTTTTTTTTGCAAACTGTGGCCGTAAAAAATGAAAAACCTTTAAAAAATCGGAAAAATGGAGGTTTCTCAAAAATATGAAAACATGCTATTTTGCTGTTTAGTACCCTGATATAGTACGATAACAGGCAGAGTGCTCAATTTTTTCAGATTTTTTGTTGTGGGACATCATTGTCAAAAACAAGAAAAACCGAATTTTTTCGACGTTTCTGCTGTTAGGAGGAAAGTTACACTTGTTGGTTTTACCGCGGGTTTTTGTAGACCTGGAAATGGCATTTGATACTGTTTGGATGGATGGTCTCTTCTTCAAGCTAATAAAAAAGAAGTTCCCCCCTTACTTTTTATTATGCACCATGCACCAGATCATTTTATAATTTAGTTTTTATAGGTCCTTCATTGTTAGAACCTTCAGTGACCAGATTATTTTAATGAGGTAAGGGGAACTTCTTTTTTATTAGCTTGAAGAAGAGACCATCAATCCAAACAGTATCAAAGGATTTTTCCAGGTCTATATAAACCCGCGGTAAAACCAACAAGTGTAACTTTCCTCCTAACAGCAGAAACGTCGAAAAACTTCGGTTTTTCACGTTTTCGACAATGATGTCCCACAACAAAAAATCTGAAAAAAATGGAGGACACTGCCTGTTATCGTACTATATCAGGGTACTAAACAGCAAAATAGCATGTTTTCATATTTTTGAGAAACCTCCATTTTTCCGATTTTTTTGAGGTTTTTCATTTTTTACGACCACAGTTTGCAACAAAAAAATTCCATAAAATCCGCCTTGGGATACAAAATATGCCACATTTTTTTCAGAATTTTAGAAAGCATCAGAGAGCGGAAAATGAGTGGACAAGCGCTAAATCTAATTTACCCTATAACTGCCCTCACGGGCAAGTTAGGGGGCTGAAATTTCGCTCACAGGGGTTTTTCTTGGTCAGCTTTCGAATGGTTCAACAGCCATTGAAAAAGCTCTAAGGGCAGTTTTGACCATCTTATTCGGCTAGGCCCTTTTCAGGCCTATCTGTATGGGGCATGGGGTTAGGAATCTGTATGGGGTTAGAAACCTGTACGTGGCTAGGAAAAATTATTTTATACATTTTAGTCCGTTTTTTAAACATATTTTTATTTAAATTATTTCATACTTTTTAGTCCGTTTTAAAAACGTGGTACTTTTTTGGGATTTTCCATCAAGTCGGGCCAGAGCTCAATCTTCGTCAAGAGGGTAGATTTTAGTAGGGCCTAATCTAGGACGTTTCTGCCAGAGATGCTCTTGAAGAGATTCCCATGAGAAAATCAAACGGAATCTCTTCTAATACCGTAACAGTCCCAAGAAATGTTGGAAGACCATTACTCGTCATGCAGCTTACATATGAAAGATCGAATTCAAAAGTATTTCAATTCCCCAGGAACACAGTATTAGCGATACAACAATTATAATTATTTATCAGGAAAATTATTAATACTTTTATTTACAAATTTTTTAGAAATGTTTTAAGAACTGATAAAAGAAGTAATTGTTGTCTTAAAACATTTGATGTAATTCTTATACGTAGTTTGCAAGTTACAAAATGTTGTATACCCGATAACCCTAGGCCAGGGCTGCCGTTTAATGGCTCGCGACGGCCGATTTTCGAAGGCTACGCCCCTCGACCCGGCCGCGCGTCTCGCCCCCCCGTGATGGTCCTAGTACTCGGAGCCGCTCAGGCACGTACCATAGCGTAGACGCTATTCGTGGCGCTTCAGACCTACACGCGTGTCAATATATTTCCACATTACCATCGAGGTACTATTGCCAATGCGTTTTTTTTGTTAGTGGTGTCCCCTGTAGGCCTATTCCACTATATCGCACAATAATTTCGGACAACAGCTGTAGAAAATTAATTAGAAAAATAAATTCGTAAAATAAATTAAAAAAATAATTATTAATTTTATTGTTCAAATTTTAATACCATCTGGAATAGCATGATTTTTGCGCATGTTTAGACGTGCTTGGCAAATTGGTCAAATCTACTGGAAGTTTAGATGTGACTAATTAATTTTTTTAATTAATTTTCTACAGCTGTTGTCCGAAATTATTGTGCGATATAGTGGAATAGGCCTACAGGGGACACCACTAACAAAAAAAACGCATTGGCAATAGTACCTCGATGGTAATGTGGAAATATATTGACACGCGTGTAGGTCTGAAGCGCCACGAATAGCGCCTACGCTATGGTACGCGCCTGAGCGGCTTCGAGTACTAGGACCATCACGGGGGGGCGAGACGCGCGGCCGGGTTGAGGGGCGTAGCCTTCGAAAATCGGCCGTCGCGAGCCATTAAACGGCAGCCCTGCCCTAGGCCCTAGGCCTTAGCCAAACGCCAACGCATCATGATAACTATGCCATAGACACGTCAGCCAAAACCCTTGAATCATCAGGACCAAACAGACCCTTAGACTTTGTCCCTTTTCACGTCATCCTTTCCACAATAAACCTTTTCTACTCCCTTCCACATTTTCCTCTCAAAAACTACATATATATAGCAGCCCGTCGAAACAGAGTCAGAGCTTATTCTTGCACACTTCATTGCAGAAGGTCACATCGTTGTATCTTAAACTCGCCACCGTGTATATTCTTAAATAAAACTCTTCTCGATTTTATTATAAATTGTTGTACTCGATTTCCAAACCCGGAATCCAACATAAATTTGGTGTCAGAAGTCGGATGATCTGACGTTCATTGATCTCGTCGAACTCCTGGTTGAAGAAACATCCAGCACGAAGCGTGAACGACAACATTAGTTGTGAATCGGATCAACGAATACACAAATCGCAAAGAAGGGAAAACACATTTAAGAAGACATCTACGGTGAGTGTTGTAAGGATTACTCTCATAACTTGATTAGGTCTTCCTATATATATATTTTTTTTCTTCCTCTTTCCTTTTCCTAAAAATTTTAAATAATTGTGGCAAATGTACATCAAACAGACACTTTCTCTACAAATTCTACTCCAGAATATGAACAATGCTTTTACTGCCGCCATTGCCGAAGAGAAAGCCTTACGGTTAACATATAAAGAAAATTATCACGAATACAGAATTTGTGGCCGTACAAATCACAATAGGAATAATTGTTTCAGAAATAGCTCTAATATTCGCACACACAGCCACAATTAGAATCAATCCACGTTCAGAAACAGTTGTCCCTATTACGTTATTAAACCCTCACAACGTTAAACAAAGTCCCGTGTGGTCTCGACAACTGAATTCTGACAATACATTGTTAATTCTTACAATTGTTAATACTTCAATCAAATTGAAACAATTCCAATTCCCGTAACCATTCGGATATTATTATTGTTATTATTGTTGCTAAGTCCCGTAACCATTCGGATATTATTGTTGCTAATTCCCGCTTCCACGCGGATAACTCTATTATCGTTGTTATTATCGTTGTTAATTCCCGCTTCCACGCGGATAACTCTAATTTATACGAACTGATTCCTCTCCCGATGCAACACAACATTAGTAGCATCTTTTCCTACATTGAACCTCGACAACCCTTCTTATTAGTATCTCATTCCAAAACTTATTCCACGTTCATAAAAGATCTATCAAGTTGTATTGAGTATCTGGATCAACATTTTATCTGTCATGGAGTCCACATCAACAAAAGGACTGACCAAATCACGTGTGAAACAACTCGCAAGAATACCGGAAGATTGTCGAACGAGAACCTTCCAGGCTGAAGTAGAAACCTGGAAATATATAAAAAATAATCAATGGATCTACATACTGCAACAACCCATTACTGTTACACTCCTATGTGACAACAATCCCAACCACATGGAGGATATAGTACTACACCAGACTGGAATCCTTCAATTGTAACCGTCCTGTAAGGGATACACGGATCTTTTCGTGTTGAAAACGACCAGCAGCTCAAGTCGGAACATATCACACTATGTACCAAAACTTGACATCACTACCGATGATTGCTGTCTCCTCAAACGAAGATTCAACAAGACGGTCCCGATCCAATTAACTCCGGTCAAATTAACAACGCAACAAACTTCCAATCCGATGTACACTCGGAACACAACATTACTCGGGATTTGGTCTCTTATGATCAAAATCGAGACGTCGCCCGTATAATGCACACCGTTCCAGAAGAACCACAGGGAGACGCCCAATCAGCACGAACCCGAGGAAGAACCCCATCACGTAGGAGCACTACACCGTTGTAAATATATCTATAGTCATTTGCGTTAATTTATTTGTATCTAATAAGCCATACATTTTTTTTCCTACTTCTATCTTATACATATGTTTTAGATCTTTCGAATAATTCCATATTTATACTTTACGTATTTCAAACTAGCTCGTTCACATATGTCATTTCTACTCTTCTAGCTACTGCGAAATATTTCATATAAATCATTTTATTGTTGATGTATAAAATTTTAGCAAGTAAGCAAAATCATTCAAATCTTGTAATCATTTTTAATTACGTTACTCAATTGTATTTCATTGTATATTCATTTAGTATTATGTTTTTATTATTAGTTCCGCCATTTAATTCTAAGATATTGTTAACACACTGCGTTCATACTTTCATACTATTGAAGACTCTTTTTCTCATCGTCTTCAATTTTAATGGGGGGAGGTGTTGTATACCCGATAACCCTAGGCCCTAGGCCTTAGTCAAACGCCAACGCATCATGATAACTATGCCATAGACACGTCAGCCAAAACCCTTGAATCATCAGGACCAAACAGACCCTTAGACTTTGTCCCTTTTCACGTCATCCTTTCCACAATAAACCTTTTCTACTCCCTTCCACATTTTCCTCTCAAAAACTACATATATATAGCAGCCCGTCGAAACAGAGTCAGAGCTTATTCTTGCACACTTCATTGCAGAAGGTCACATCGTTGTATCTTAAACTCGCCACCGTGTATATTCTTAAATAAAACTCTTCTCGATTTTATTATAAATTGTTGTACTCGATTTCCAAACCCGGAATCCAACAAAAATATAAAATTGAAAACAGCCGCATCTTTGAAATAAAGAAATCTTGTTAATACATACTTATGTGTACTCGGTGCCCACAACAATCCCCAAATTTCAATCCCATTTAAAATCTCAGAACAATTTTAGATGAGCACATTCCCGTAAGTGCTCGTACTAACAAAGGAAGTATGTATTATGTATTTCGAAAACACTTTAGAACATTTCAGACAAAACTTACTAAATATGAATGTTATGCCGTTCTTTTAAAATGAAATAGAACTCTAATTCATTTGTAACCAATATTGAAGCATTGAAGTAAATGCAAACACGCAATAAATGTAAATGTTTCTTCCCTCTTCTTGTAAAATTATTACAGTCGAAGAAGTTCTAATTATTGTAACCATGAAGATAATCGTACGACAAGAGGTTAATTGTAAGTATACCAAATAGGCTATAAATTGTAACAGACAGTAGCGGAAATCCTAAAAAGTAATAGAACTAACAAAATGTTTGAATATTAAAATTATAATCACAGAAATGTAGAATTAAACGTACTGTAACGATTATATTTGTCACGAGACAATTCCTCTAACGCGCCGACCGCGAGAACGCGGCACGCGACACGAGACCACGACACTACCTCCCGCGGCGTCCGCGAGGTAGCTACCGCGACGCGATGGCGCGGTTTCTCGCGAGTAAAATCGCGACACGATGAATATAAACGAATCCGCGAAAACCAGGAGAAGGGTTCCGCTCCGAGCATCGGCGACTAGAGACGAAGGTCTCGAATGCTACCGCTAGAAGCTACGAACTACGAACCGTTATCCGAACCACCGTTCCTTGGTCCTAAGTGTCAAACGATACGGGGAGACCCACCCAGCGAAGAAACACTCGTTTCCGCCGCTCGAAGCTGCATACGCCGCCGAGTATCCTTATCCGAAGACGCACACGCGTCCGGCATCTCGTCGCTCCAGGTATCTCACGATACGGAGCATCCTCGACGCTCAAGCTTCACAAACCGCGAGCAACCTGTTCCCGACCTGCTGCGCGATCGAAATGCATGTAAGCGCCTGCGAAGCGCCGGCATGAACACAGTTCAAACACCGCCGAAACCAGACCGACGCCGTAACCAGTAAGACCACCGTAGCCAGTAAGACCGCCGTACTAGAATTAAGACCACCGTAGGCTCAGTGATGCCAGAATCGTGGGTCGTGGGTTTTTATTCCCCTCCGCTCGCTGAGCTAACTCGACCCCCCACTCTGACGCACCGTCGTCGCGTGTAGCGCGCGTGCAATCGAACAGGCACTCACACGGACAAACTAGAGATACGTTCGTGTGTAGCGCGTGCGCAGTAGAAGCAACGTGACGATGACGCGACGGTGCGTCAGAGTGGGGGGTCGAGTCGGCTCAGCGAGCGGAGGGGAAAAAACCCACGACCCACGATTCTGGCATCACTGACCGTAGCCAGTAAGATCGCCGTACCAGAATTAAGACCGCCGCGCCGTAGCCAGTAAAAACCTCCGTTACTAAGTTTAAGACCGCCACGTTAAAGATCACCGTAGCCAGTAGGACCGCCGTTCATTGGCATTAGGTTAAAGCCGACATTCTCGCCTGCGCTGCGCGTATTATTAGTATATAAGTTATCATTGCAATAAATAGTCATATATATATTCAACCGTAGTAATCATTTGCGGCTCGAAGTATCCTGGACAGCCGACTAAGCTGGCCAACACAAACACTCCCTTAGTTCCGCGTGTTACAGTACTATTGTCTATCCAGTTTCTATACTTGTTTCATTGTTTTAGATAAACCTTCAATTTTCTATCCCCCTCTGTAGTTGTCACGCTTTCATTATTTTATGACATGTAGATATTTATAAAAAATAAATTACTATTTAAACTTTCTTTTGCCCGCCATTGTACAGTTCTCCTTTCACAACATTTTGCACCTCGAAAATTAATTTTCGCCATTACAGGCTGATGACACCCTCGTTATTCGTTGCTAATAGGTTGTTGTCTCTGGGTACACCATGAGATGGTAGAAATAGAAACGTGACGTTCAGTCCTCGTCAGAGCGTGATGTTACCAAGAAAGCATTGTATTTCACATGAAAATTTTCAAATGCTGACTCAATTCCATATTATTATGCAAGATGTTACCGATATGATGAAACAAACCGAAAAAGGTAAATCTATATGAAAAGATCAGTTGAAAAAAAAGCATAAAATTTTTAATTTAAAGCCCCGTGTTACGGATTAGAAGGGGTAGAACAAGTCACTTCACGTAGAACAAACTTTATTTCCCCAACTAGGGTTCGTTCAAAATTGTAACGAACTATGTACAGCACAGCTTGTTGTATTCAGCCAAAACACAAGCTTGTTTTGGCGAGATGTTATGAATAAAGCTAGTGAGATGATAACGAGATGAGATGAATCCAGATTGTGAATCGATTCTTTACTTGCTCGCGAAAACCGGTCAAGAGACGCGCGACGTTACCGTTTGCAAGAGAGAGCACGATTGACGATCGTTGAGATCGGAGTCGAACAGCTGGCAGTTACCGTCACCGTCGAACTGGTGATTGGCAGATCGATAGAACGATCCGCCAATAGTAATCCCCCTTTTGGGTTCGATAATCGATCCTAATCGAAGTCCGACGGTGCTGGTCTAAGCTACTGCGAGCTGCTTATCGACTCTCGATCTCGCGATTACGTGCGGGTCCGCCAATAGTGCGGCGGCGCAGTAAATCGGCGCGTTGACGCTGCCGACACGCTCAGCCAATCCCAAACACCCCGTTTATGTATAAATCGATGTTGAAGATCCGTACACTTTTATTAGAGTATATGTACTAGGGTGGCTCTTATTTACTCTTGAAGAAAATTTTGTTCAAACCTTTTTTGCGGCACTCACCAGGATTGCTCCAATTGATAAAATAATCTATGCAAAGTTAGATCTAGATCGAATAACGGGAAAGCCCCGGCCCTTAAACATTAAAATAATTAATTAAATGCTTATAAAATCGTTTTTCTCGAATATCTTCTAAATTATTGACTGTATCGAAAAATATGTTAGACTAAATCTGTAGATCTGAACAGGCTGGTAGAGTGAAACGGTTAGAGTGAAAGAAAAATGTCAGAACAAAATCAAGAAAACAAAACTATTTAAATGTTTATTAAACTTTCCCGTTATCCGATCGAGCTCAAACTTTGCACAGATTTTTTTTCTGCTTATTGGAACTATCCTCGAGGTACTACAAAAAAATTCAAATGTCGAAAATAAGAGCCACCCTAATGTGTACGCTTTCATGTTAACGTCTGAAGAATATGGTTGCGCTGTTCCGATTTCTTGCATTAGGCACTAATTGTAAGCGATAAATATTGAAATAAAATGATTTTCTTGTTCATTCGTTTAGTTTTGCGATTTGGATAACGATCTTAGTAATAATTAGCAGCTATGGGTGCGTTGTCGGCACACGCACTCAACACGAGAATCGTATCAACGTATTCTGTATTGCTGTATCCTTGCATTGCCATATCGACAGAACAACAAATACTGGAAATTTGACACGGAAATGGCAATAACCAATTATATTGATAAAGTTCATGTATACAGACTGTGTAGCCAAATGTACATAAACTCGAAGTATCTTCAATATCCATTTACTTACGGCTTACGGAAAACATCTACTGGCTATTGACGATGTTTCCATTACGATATTGTTAGGAATAACAAAAATTGAAATCTGTTGATAAGCATTAGCGAGCTAAGCATTTAATAGGCCCTTTTTTACCGACCAATGTGATGACAGTAACCTGGGAGCCTCAAAATCAAATTCATAATTAAGCTATAAAAATGTCACCGGTCTATTGAAATGGTTTTTAAACACTTAGTATAATGTCAAATGTTGAGTTCCTTTTATTACGATAAAACTTCATAGATAGACAAAAAACCATGGAAAGCAAGTAATGTTGAGCCATTTGTTTGTGATTGTGATGATTTCCGATAGTAAATACATTGCAATAAAGTTGAAAATAACAAAACCTTTTTCGAATATGTCAAAAATGAAATACTCTCATGAGTTAAATTGTGAGTTCTGCAATTATTTAAACAAAATGTAAGATCTCATGATATTCAATAAATGCTCACAGCTATTCAATAAATGAGAATGTAACGTCTTCGTTAAGAGATGTTAAATTACACAAACAAGTAAACCGTTGTCCAAGTATATTTTAAAATTTAGCAGAATTTTATTTCCTACACTAACAACTTTCTATCTATAACGACTACATTGTGTTTTACAAGTTGAAGACGCTATAAATCCATAAATATTCGCTATCTCAAGACGAGCTTTCAGATCTTAATGCATATTTGTATAGTGTGTTATTAATTGCTTGTGTTACAATGTACAGAGCGTCCCAAAAATGTCGTAAGACCTTGAAACGGGTGGTTCCTGAGGTCATTTGAAGTAACTTTTTCCTTAGCGAAAATTTCTGCCTTGGCTTTGTTTTCGAGCTATTAACGAAAAACACGGACCAATCAAAGCGCGAATACAGCGAACGGATTCCAGCTCGGCCAACGGCAACGCCACGCTCAGCGGGACATATCGAGCCGGAATCCGTTCTTTATAGCCGCGCTCTGATTGGTCCGTATATTTCGTTCATAACTCCTTAACAAAGCTGAGGTAGAAAGGCTATAGCCGGGTTTGGTGGTGAAATTAGCCCCGATGAGTTTTTAATCGAGCTTTTGCTATTCGATAGCCTACCCAAAAAGACCCTGATCTGCCAAGTAAGAGCTCCGTATCTCATCTGTAAGGGTAGTTATTGAGGAAAATCGAAAAACCAGTTTTTGGCTCATTTTCCCGATTTATTGACAGTTAAAAATTCTGAAAAAATATCTATTTTTTCAACTATGACGCACCACCCTCAGGGATTTGAAAAAAATTGAGCATAATAGTTATGATAATATCTCATTTCTGAATTAAATCGGTAGGTCTGCTCTTTCGATTTCTATATGAAATCTGCATTTTTTCGTGTTTTTTGCGTTTTACAACCAGAGTTTGCAACGGAAAAATCTGAAAATAATACCTAATATGTGGCTTAGTATCCAAAATGTGTCAGAATTTTTTCAGAATTTTTAACTGTCAATAAATAGGGAAATGGGCCAAAAACTGGTTTTTCGATTTTCCTCAATAACTACAGGCTACAGCTTTTTGGCTAACAAGGGAACATATTCAGATGAGAATGGCCGATTTTGATGAAACTAATGTGAGCTATAGTTCTTCGAAAAATATTTGACACGTATTTTTTTTTATCGGCGGACATCCACTTTGAAGGGGTGAAAACAGCCCTCAAAGTTGGGAGTCAAAACCATATTTTTTGAGATATCTCGGAAACCAGAGGTCGAAAAAATTTGAATTTTTTTTTAAATTGTGTGTTTTTCAATGGGAAATGTAGTCGTACAAGAAAATTTTAACAAAAGTTTATTGTTTAAACAATATATTAAAAAAAGGAATTTTTTTGCAGTTTCTCTTATTTATTGTTAGTTCATTTTAATGTAAACTCGGGTGTGTTATCTTTGATCCAAAATAGGGGATACGTGTTTCAGGATTTTCTTTTTTTTTTCCATTTAACAATAATAATGCATAATGAAAGATAGTGTTGCACCTGGCGTGCGGAGGAAGGAATTCTGGCTTGTTTTATCGAAATATAAGCATTTAGTATAAACGTGTATTTTAAACAATACCACTTGGTTATATGTCGTTTATTATTGTATCAGTGGCTAAAGAAGGTGGCGCAGGTAGCAGCGTGACGCGGTGCTAATTACCGCGGCGGAGTAAGGGTACCTGTCTTCTGTAGCCAATTCGCCTGTGAATATCTGCGGCCGTTGGACCTTCGGTCAAATTATACGTGGAACCTTTATAAACTGTGAATACTTAAAGTAATCGAAGCTGAAGTTTTCCACGTCGTTTATGGTAACCCTGAAAAGGGCTGCCGCACATCAGTTTTTCCTCGGTCATTTATAGCATTTCAGAAGAACACGAATATTTTCAAACATTTCTATTGGTTATTAGGGTGAAAGAGAGGGAAACGTAAAGTAGTCTTAAGAATGTATAAATATGGGCACTTCGCTTCGTGTGCTATTAGTCTTTCTGCATTACGGTTTGTAAAGCAACGTGCATATTAAGAAGTTAAGGCTACTTCTTTTGGATTTTTAAGACAGTATCACATTAAGCAATTAATTTCTGGCGATAATCAAGGTAAACATCTGATAATAATATTATTTTTACTTTTCCTGATTGTTTATTTTTATTTACGCCGTGGGAAACTCCAGATTCGATTACTTTAAGTATTTACAGTTCATAAAGGCTCCAGGTATAATTTGACCGAAGGCCCATCGGCCGCAGAAATTCACAGGCGAATTGGCTACAGAAGACAGGTACCCTTACTCCGCCGCGGTAAGTAGCACCGCGTCACGCTGCTACCTGCGCCACCTTCTTTAGCCACTGATACAATAATAAACGACATATAACCAAGTGGTATTGTTTAAAATACACGTTTATACTAAATGCTTATATTTCGATAAAACAAGCCAGAATTCCTTCCTCCGCACGCCAGGTGCAACACTATCTTTCATTATGCATTATTATTGTTAAATGGAAAAAAAAAGAAAATCCTGAAACACGTATCCCCTATTTTGGATCAAAGATAACACACCCGAGTTTACATTAAAATGAACTAACAATAAATAAGAGAAACTGCAAAAAAAATTCCTTTTTTTAATATATTGTTTAAACAATAAACTTTTGTTAAAATTTTCTTGTACGACTACATTTCCCATTGAAAAACACACAATTTAAAAAAAAATTCAAATTTTTTCGACCTCTGGTTTCCGAGATATCTCAAAAAATATGGTTTTGACTCCCAACTTTGAGGGCTGTTTTCACCTCTTCAAAGTGGATGTCCGCCGATAAAAAAAAATACGTGTCAAATATTTTTCGAAGAACTATAGCTCACATTAGTTTCATCAAAATCGGCCATTCTCATCTGAATATGTTCCCTTGTAAGGAAACAGTTACTTCAAATGACCTCGGGAACCACTCCTTTCAAGGTTTTCCGACATTTTTGGGGCACCCTGTATATTTCCGAACACTTGGAGTTGGAGTATGAAATAATAACATTTATACAATAAAAAGTTGGTTTCTACTACATTACCACTATCGTTTAAAGAATATTTAAATGCAAGCTGTTTATACGATCAGCAACGAGATACAATGTACATTGTACATAGAGTAGCAAACGTTTTGTAAACCACTATTTTTCTTGTAGTTTGATGATAGATGTTCCATCATCTATTCTATCATTTTATTTTTTACTAAAATATTAAAACATTCATAACTTAATTAGCAACATAATATTCATAATTTCATAGCTGCATAATTTTATTAATTAGTATTAATAGCTATATATTTCAAAATTGGTCCTATCAAAGCACCAAATACCTTTAAAGTTGAAAATTTATATTGTTTCCAATATGTACTGATTGTTTCAAAAATTATATACAAGAAAAAGAAGAGTTTACAAATTCATACTCGACACAGAAGAATCTATTAAGTACACCTATTGCAAGTTGAAAGTCTAAAAGAAATGCAAATTTTCTAAAGTTTGTCATTGGATGACAGTACTTATTCTATTAATCAATAAACAATACTCTGTCGGTGCATGGGGTAGTCTCCAATATTAGAATGAAAGACTGTAATATTTTAATGACTAAGATCTTGTACTACATTTGGCAAAAAGTATTCGATCATACAAATAAAAAAATGCATCATCACAATTATTCATATATTTCAGGTGGAAAGTATTTTCAGTAACGATAAAGACAAATGTAATGATAAAACTTGCCATGCACAGTCTTTCCATGTTAACGCGACTTGCAGGAATATCTCAGGAATGGCTGAAAATGTTACAAAAATATTTTATAAAAGTTGATCCATTAGACGCGTTTTGAATTCTTCCTCAATATGCTTAAACATTTCCCGTGAGATTACTGTACATGCACTTATAATCCTTCTTCACGATGGCCGATTTTAATCATTTGTGAATAGTTTTGAGGGTGCCATAATCTGGTGTAAATAATTTCTTCGTAGACCAGGCCTCGGAATTATGTGCTCGCGACTCGCAACGGCTTGTTGTCGAAGGCAACGCCCCCTCGACCCGGCCGCGCATCTCACTCCCCGCTCGCGCGTATGTGTGGGCGTGTCTGTGGGCATGTGTGTTCGGTGCGAGCTCGATGCATTTTGTTTAACGACAACGAGGCAGTCGAGAGAAAAGCGCGCGTGAGTCAACTTCGACCTGCGAGTTGTGGTCAGAGTTAGGAGAGAAAAGCGTTGCGTTGAGGTTCGACCTGCGAGGTGCGGTCAATCGCGTGTGCACAAAGTCCGTTTATGCTTTTCCCTTTATTTTAAATATATTTATACTGTTTATTCTATTTCCCGCGAGTAGTCGGTTATTTCATCCCACAATGATGATACATAGTATGAAAACTTACTGCTTTGAAACAGCAGATTACATTGACTATGTTGACTTTTCTCGTTTATTTTGTAAATAAATACAACTGACTCAATGCCCAGGACATCAAATGTTCAAAAACTCTGCCTAGATTGTTATAACATACTTGTATCCTTCTTCTGAAACTATTATACAGCACTTAACATTTCTGGTATAAGAGTATTAAATACCACTATAATTCTCTCTTTCATGTCTACTGTCGTTGGTTCCTGTGCATGAAGTTTTTCTTTTACATGACCCCAGAGAAAAGTAAGGAGTAAAAAAAAGACGAATTTATGACTCTACTGCGCATATGACATCAACGGAACTCGTTCATTGGCTAATCCCTTACTCGCACTCCTATGACCGAGCACCTCTTCTTCACTTTACAACAAGGCTGACGCACAACGGATGCGCGAACGGTCCCCTTCTTACATGGGACGATGAATATGCATGAACGTTTTCCAGCATTCTGATCAAAATATCTCGTAATATAATAATTTATTACATAAATAGCTCAATACTTTTTTGTAGAGAATATCGAGCTGCATCGATTAGAAAATACCTCTGCGCGCTCATCTATTGTAAGCGGTAAGCCGACCGTCCGCGAGCCACCATACACTGTAGGCTGTAGGCTGACCGCGAGCCTCTAAGCATCCCTTATGTCACGCCGCGCGATTTCGCCGAATCTCTTTTTGAGATGCTGATGGCAATACCGATCGCTGCGCCGATTCGTCGCCGATGACAAACGAACGTTAGGGACTCGCGCAGGGGCAGTCTCGTTTGGGCCAACGTTGAGGCAAGACGTGTTTAGAGCTGTACCCATATTAACCCTTAGCACTCGAATGGCGACTCTGAGGCGCTACTGAAAATTGATTTGCCATTCTTAAAAATATTGTCCACATTATTATTTTTGGTCGTATTTAATAAACTACTAGACATTGACATATTACATGAGATGTTATATCGATTTCATATGCAAAAAATGAAAAAAAAATTGTTGAGTTAAAATAGCTCCGAGTGCAAAGGGTTAAAACCGTCGAACCATCACTGACATTTTTGCATTTTATTCACCGCATCGATCCCAGTCATCCCTCACACTATGAAGAAACTATTTACACCAGATTGTCACCCCCCCGAAACCATTCACTTTTTACCGGAACTATCTTTTTGTATAACACGTAGAATTCAAGCAATTTTCATTTAAAGATTAAAACCGGTCATCCTATACTTATGTATTCACGAACATTTTCAACGAGTGTATCAAAGGTATTTATTTTTCATTATTCCCACAGAAAGAAATTACACGATGATAAATCTAGAGATCTTGGGAGTCACGTTATGTATTAGCATTAGCAGCATGGTTAAGTAAGGTTTAGGTGACCGACTGCAAGCGGTACATGACGGTCAACCGGCCCGGTGTTTTATTTTACAATCTTTCACAAAACAAAATATGATCGTGTTGCTCGTCTTGAATTCGCCTCGACATAACCTACAATATTATGCATAAAAATATCGACACTTTGTTTGTTCTTCTTCATACCAAACTTGTAAAATATTTGTAAAAACAATTTGTTAATATTGTTAGTCCTTTCTGAAGTATTCCAATAAGTCAAGGTGAAATGAACACGCGGTATAAAATAATGTTAATGTAAGCTTGAATATGTTTGTTTTGTTATAGGGTACGGAATAAGAAAATTTAATGTGCATTATTTTATATTTAATAAAACGACAAAACCATTTATTATTTTAATAACTTTTTGTTGAAGTTGTTAACGTAAAGTTTAAAACCATTACTTATCAACTTAATGTAATCGTATATCACACGGACATGAACATTAAGGGTTTAATACATAGATGCTCAAATAATTCTTTCAACAATCATATTCTTAATTTTGATCGAATATTTTTCTCCAGAAATAGTTAGCATTCCTTTCGAATATAAACTTCTCTGTTCCTGATAGTATAAAGTATGAAGCAGGCCTCGGAATTAAGTGCTCGCAACGGCCGATTTTCGAAGGCTAGGGCCGCTACGGGGAGCGAGACGCGCGGCCGAGTCGAGGGGGCGTAGCCTTCGAAAATCGGCCACCACGAGCACATAATTCCGAGGCCTGGTATAAAGTATAGCATTTAAGACATACACAGCTTGAAAAGTTTGGAAAATACATAGGTATCAACATTTTTAAAAACATTTAATATTTACCTGTTGATGCGGGCCAACAATTCTACTTAACACCAGAAACAATACAATTATTGAAAGTACGCTCCATACTGTTCTCCTGTAAAGTAGTGTCTTATTTCCTAGGCTCAGTATATTACTAAGGAGTTCTCGAAAAAAATATTTGAGAGTAGTAATTGGATGTTGCCATAATGTTAGACATTCAAGATCTATATTACATTCGTTATTCAAATTTTTTCGATCTCTTGAGAACTGTGTAAATGATTTCTTTGCCTCTATGTTTTGTTGAGCACCATTAGCAGGAGTTGAGTCTTTCACACGTTGAATGGCAGTGGTATTTTCCAACATGGTATCGCCCAATTGATTATTCTGAAAATAAATAACAGATCATTTAGAAGACCGTTAGAAAATCATATAACTGAAACATACTGTAACCAACTTTGATGATTGTTGTTTCATAATATATCGATGTCAGAAGTACTTCAATAGTAATTACAGTAAAAGCGTGATTCCTGTCCGGAGCGTGGACACGTTCGTTGTCCAGAGCCTACCCATTCCACTGCCTGTCAACGCCGAGTCGCTCCGCAGAGCGGCGACGATTGATGTCGGCTCGGGTATATCGGTGTGAACACCACGACATTGACTCGAGGAATCGATTTTACAAATATCTTAATTTTCATTATTTTTTTATGGGACTTTCACTACCGTATTTCTGGCATTTTTCTGATTAAAATGACACCAAACACGATATAATTTGCACTGTATTAAGTGGTTTTATCGACCATTAAAGTCTCGAAGGCAACGAACAACAGCGCATTGGAAAGAAAGGGACGCGAACAGTCGACGTCGCCGGCACAGTTCAAAGGCCCGCGTGTTCTCACAATGATATGGCAATGATAGAATTGTTCATTTTTCATTATTTTTTTATGGGACTTTCACTAACTTATTTCTGGCATTTTTCTGATTAAAATGATACCAAACACGATATAATTTCAACTTTATTTAGTGGTTTCATAAATTATAAATTATGCTTCACATGTAGAGTAAATATGGGCCAAATTATATCGTGTTTGATCTTGTTCTAATCAGAAAAATGCCAGAAACAAGCCAGTGAAAGTCCCATAAAAAATAATGAAAAATAAAGCATTTTTAACTGACATATTACATTGTGAGAACACGCGGGCCTTTAAACTGTGCCGGCGACGGCGACACGCTTCAAATTTCATTCTGTCCTTCCCTATGTTCGGCTTTCTATTGAAGTCTTGCTCGGTGCGGTATCTAGACGCAGTCATAAAGCCAAAATCACTTCTTGTGGCTTGATTCTTGTCTCCTTGTCCATGAAAAATACACGGCTGTTGGACAAGAATCAATCGTGTCCTACTCTATGTTCGGCTTTCTTTTGAAGTCTCGCGCGGCGCGATATCTAGACGGAGTCATAAATCAAAAAGCACTTCTAGCCACGATTCGTGTCCATGAAAAACACAGCTCTTGGACAAGAATCAAGCTTTTACTGTATGTAATTGCCAAAGTAGTATTTTTCTCAATAAAAGTACATTTTAAGTTCACGACGTAAATTTTTAAAAGAAAATCAGCTTAACGCGGGAACAGATAAATGTTAAAGTTAAAGGTACAAAAGTAAACAGCAATTTAAATCTTAAATTAAAATTTAAAAAATAGATATGTATATATAATCAGAAAAATTTTAATCGGAGAAATATTACCAATATGATGGTAAAAGTCTAATTAAAAATGAAAAAGTGTCGTCATTGCACTACTATTGCCTCACCGATGTACCTGACTTGTATACAAGGTGTCCCAAAAGTACTTCAACATCGGGAAATGGGAGGTTCCTGAGGTCATTTCAAGCGTCATTTTCCTTTTGCAAAATGTTGTCCGAGGCTTCGTTTGGGAGTTATTAACGAAAAACACGGACCAATGAGAGCGCGAGTTCGACGCTCGCTGGCACGTTCAGCGCGGCGAGCCGGCAGGCGGTTGGCTGAACATGCCAACGAGCGTCGAGCTCGCGCTCTGATTGGTCCGTGTTTTTCGTTAATAACTCCTAAACAAAGCCGCGGACAACATTTTGCAAAAGGAAAATGACGCTTGAAATGACCTCAGGAACCTCCCATTTCCCGATGTTGAAGTACTTTTGGGACACCCTGTATGTCCATATACGTGTATATGATCCAAATTATATCGTGTTTGGTATCATTTTCATTAGAAAAATGCCAGGAATATGTTGGTGAAAGGTCCATAAAAAAATAATGAAAAATAAAGAAGTTTTGTCATCGGATTAGTTGTGGTCTCCCGGTCTCACACCGATATACCCGACCCGTATCATGTTACACTTCTCGGCGTCCGAGGCCGCTCGAGCGTTATGGGGTATATACCCCACAGGAGTGGGGGGGATAGTTCTGGGACAATTATCGTCCAGACATTTGGGGCATTTATGGGGAAAATACTGTACACGCAGGTTGACAGTCGAGCGCCTAACGCATTGAGCCAACCGGGGTGTTGGAAACATAGTTAAGTTAAAACTTCTAGATGTAATATTCTGACTCGGTAGAAATACTAATCAAGTTGATTTCATTTTTTAATTATTTCTGTAAAATGTTCTAGGTTTATCAGTGCCTAATACAGGGTGTCCCAAAATGTCTTAAGAATCTCGAAATGGGAGGTTCCTGAGGTCATTTCAAGCGCCATTTTCCTTTTGAATAATGTTGTCCGAGGCTTCGTTTGGGAGTTATTAACGAAAAACACGGACCAATGAGAGCGCTCCCTGTCGCTCGATGGCACGGTCAGCGCGGCGAGCCGGGGGGGAAGATAGTGTTGTCGGTACGGCGCGATGTAGTAAGAAGTAGCAGTTTCTCGATTATGTCCCGATTTCGATGAGCTTTGGATATGTTGTTAAGACAATGATTCTGAACAACATTTCCCTTTAGACTTTTTGCCTCGAGGCTTTAGTTTACGAGATATTTGTAAAAACTTGTAATTGAAAATCGATCGATGTTCATACTACTATCTCCTCTCCGATTTCGATGAGCTTTGGATATGTTGTTAAGACAATGATTCTGAACAACATTTCCCTTTAGACTTTTTGCCTCGAGGCTTTAGTTTTCGAGATATTTGTAAAAACTTGTAATTGAAAATCGATCGATGTTCATACTACTATCTCCTCTCCGATTTCGATGAGCTTTGGATATGTTGTCAAGACCACGATTGAATAACCATTGTTGTATAACCATATCAAACTTATTTGAAGGTCATTGAAATCGGTGAGGATCCACATAATCTTTACCCGACTTATGGCAACTTTACCCGAACGAGAGAAGAAGCAGAAACTGATTAAATTAAAAACTCACTTATTCAGCCGTAAATCCATTTGCTGCTTCGAAATGTGTATCACTGGGTCATTCGGTGACGAACTGCACAGATGTCTTCAGGTGTACGACAGTACCGAAAGCTAAGGGCCGTACGGTCAGGTCAACGAACTGCACAGCTGGTGGTAAAACGACAACCGAAGGGATGCGCGGTCAAGTAAACGATCCTGGCTTTCACTTTCACTTTATAAACGATAAATAAATCGTATGTTTCATACAGATGCCACGAAATTTTTACACACTCACGATCACTGTTCACATTTGTCAACACATAACTATGCACTATGCACTAATAATATTTGCAATATCTTTTGCATTGCAGCACAAATCACAATAAATGTCCTTTTCCCCAGAAACAGGTAGAAATCCAGGTGCGCATAGCGGGTATACGGTGTTGTCCCTCCCGTTCGTTGTCCATAAATTAGTCCTGTGGTCAGGCCGGGAATTGCAGCACTGGTGATTGGTGGTAGGTACGCGATCGCAGAAAAATCCAAGGGGCACACTCCACAAAGAATGATGTTGAAGACTGACTGCAGTTTTCGGAAGATGCTTCGACCACCCCCAAATAACCCCACCACGAAGCAAAACTGAGCTGGAGGAAAAGTTCAAAACACAACACGTGTTTTGCAGACATAGAAAGTAAGAATCTGCGTGCATTGTCACTCTTGCCTTTCCTCCGGGACAAAAAACAGAAATCCACGTCTCCATGGGGTTGTGCCATAAATCGAAACTGGGCAGTTACACGAAGGTCTTCACAGAGTACGGGGACGGAAAGATTTCCTTCCGCTCGTGTCGTATTTGGACACCTCTTTCTAAGCTGTGCAATTAAGCCATAAAAAAACTTTCGGCGGGCGCCGCTTGACCCTTGCTGAGGCAGTCACGGTTCAGGAGAAGATTTGGCGCCCGCCGGAAGTTTTTTGTTCCGGAGGAAAGGCAAGAGTGACAATGCACGCAGATTCTTACTTTCTATGTCTGCAAAACACATGTTGTGTTTTGAACTTTTCCTCCAGCTCAGTTTTGCTTCGTGGTGGGGTTATTTGGGGGTGGTCGAAGCATCTTCCGAAAACTGCAGTCAGTCTTCAACATCATTCTTTGTGGAGTGTGCCCCTTGGATTTTTCTGCGATCGCGTACCTACCACCAATCACCAGTGCTGCAATTCCCGGCCTGACCACAGGACTAATTTATGGACAACGAACGGGAGGGACAACACCGTATACCCGCTATGCGCACCTGGATTTCTACCTGTTTCTGGGGAAAAGGACATTTATTGTGATTTGTGCTGCAATGCAAAAGATATTGCAAATATTATTAGTGCATAGTGCATAGTTATGTGTTGACAAATGTGAACAGTGATCGTGAGTGTGTAAAAATTTCGTGGCATCTGTATGAAACATACGATTTATTTATCGTTTATAAAGTGAAAGTGAAAGCCAGGATCGTTTACTTGACCGCGCATCCCTTCGGTTGTCGTTTTACCACCAGCTGTGCAGTTCGTTGACCTGACCGTACGGCCCTTAGCTTTCGGTACTGTCGTACACCTGAAGACATCTGTGCAGTTCGTCACCGAATGACCCAGTGATACACATTTCGAAGCAGCAAATGGATTTACGGCTGAATAAGTGAGTTTTTAATTTAATCAGTTTCTGCTTCTTCTCTCGTTCGGGTAAAGTTGCCATAAGTCGGGTAAAGATTATGTGGATCCTCACCGATTTCAATGACCTTCAAATAAGTTTGATATGGTTATACAACAATGGTTATTCAATCGTGGTCTTGACAACATATCCAAAGCTCATCGAAATCGGAGAGGAGATAGTAGTATGAACATCGATCGATTTTCAATTACAAGTTTTTACAAATATCTCGAAAACTAAAGCCTCGAGGCAAAAAGTCTAAAGGGAAATGTTGTTCAGAATCATTGTCTTAACAACATATCCAAAGCTCATCGAAATCGGAGAGGAGATAGTAGTATGAACATCGATCGATTTTCAATTACAAGTTTTTACAAATATCTCGTAAACTAAAGCCTCGAGGCAAAAAGTCTAAAGGGAAATGTTGTTCAGAATCATTGTCTTAACAACATATCCAAAGCTCATCGAAATCGGGACATAATCGAGAAACTGCTACTTCTTACTACATCGCGCCGTACCGACAACACTATCTTCCCCCCCGGCTCGCCGCGCTGACCGTGCCGTCGAGCGACAGGGAGCGCTCTCATTGGTTCCTTGTTTTTCGTTAATAACTCCCAAACGAAGCCTCGGACAACATTTTTCAAAAGGAAAATGGCGCTTGAAATGACCTCAGGAACCTCCCATTTCGAGATTCTTAAGACATTTTGGGACACCCTGTATACTTACAGAATAAATAGAACGTAACAATTTTAAGGTTAGCTTAGGTCTTCGCGGAAAAAACGTCGAAAAAATCGGTTTTTAATTTTTTTTAACTACGTTGCAGACAGCCGAAAAATCTGAAAAAATTCATGAACGATAAGTATAACAATATATCGGTACCGTAAAAATAGAAATGTGGTCACTCTAAAACTTCCATGTGAAATCTGCATTTTTTCGATTTTTTTGAGGTTTTTGATTTTTTACAAGCAGGATTTTCAATTTAAAAATGTGAAACGAATTGCAGAGTATGTATTTGGGTGCTCGACATGTGGCAGATTTTTCTCAGAATTTCTAAACAGCATTAAATACGGAAAATGGGCCAAAAACTGAATTTTCGATTTTACCCCATAACTACCCTCCCGATCGAGATATAGGGTTGAAACTTTGCACAGTATGTTTTTTTCTTGATGCTCTATCGACTGACCCATTGGCCATATAATTCGGCTCAAGGGCAGTGGACAGACATTGTGCTCTTTTCACGCGCATGCGCGACCAAAGACAGGACCGTATATGCGTCTTAAAGAAGGCAAAGTAGTGGGGAACTATTACTGGTGGGAAAGTGCCATAAATGTATTATATATTATGTGTATATATGTATACATTAAATTCGAATATACTGGGTGTCCTAGACCACTCGCCCACCCCTGTTAAAATGGTGGAGAGTGATTTTTATTGAAAACTACAAAAATTTTAGTAACTAATTCGAGTAGACTATATCGAATGGTGGTAGATGGAATTTTCGGTACTAACCGGAAATAGGATTATCAGACTGTAAGTCGTTTTTTAGAAATGGGACCCCGTATTTTTCACTGCATATTCAGATTGTATGAAAAAAATAATAAAAGTTTTGTCTCATACGTTTTTCTCGAAAATGCCTACACTGGACGGAAACTGAACTCCAATGTATGAATTCACATTTTTGAAATTAAAGATTTAATTTTGTAATATTGAATTTGCACAAGTTACAGGACAAACAGTAAAGGACAATACCTTCTCTGAAATAGATTAATAAACAACTTAACAGAAATAAACTATGGAAAACTTCTATTTGTTTGCGTGCAATCTGAATATGCAATAAAAAATACCAGGTATCATAAAAAAACGACTTCGGGTCTGAAAATCCTATTTCCGGTTAGTACCAGAAATTGCAACTACCACCATTCGATAGAGCGTACCCGAATTAGTTATTAAAATTTTTTTAGTTTTCAATAAAAATCACTCTCCACCATTTTAATAGGGCCACTGTAACGGGTCCGGTTCCTCTCGTGATCGCGACGGAATCCTCTCGTGTCCGGAGGGCTCGTCGTGCCAGGGTGATAGCCGGCGAGAGGACCGGTTAACGCGGGCGACGGGAATCGAGGTACGGGTCAGGGTAAATGAAATACACGTAGTCGTACGTCGAATGCTCGTGTTCGTCGCTCGTTTATTCGCGGACTTCGCGTTTCGCGATGCCGGTGCGTGCTCGCGGCGCGGCCGGTTCTACGGAGATTCAGGATCGCAGGAAATGGATTCTGATCGTGGTGGGTGCCACCATCTCCCCTGCCACGGGTCTGGTTCGTTGGATCCTCAGCGTCGACGGCGCGCTGACGTTGAGGCCTCCCGTGGCGGTTCTACGTTTAACGTGGTGGATGGCGCACCCTACACGTTAAACAACTCCGACGCGGTCGGAGTTCTGTGGACGGCGCGTCGCACAGTTTGCCGGTGTAAAACACCGGACTTCGGTGGCACGCGGTGCTCACCGACGGGATGAGGAGACGGATCTACTCGGAGTGTTCCGCGCGGCGGTAAGACTCGTCACGGTCGGATCGGATATTCGGTGGAAATAGTGATACTCACGGGTCAGGAGATCGGGAGCCGGAGCTGACTGGTAGGAAGTCCATTCGGAGAATGGACAAAACGAATCGACAAATCCTCCGTCGTCATCCTTAGGGCCTTGGCAACCAACGGAGTCCCCCCAAAACCCCGAAGAGGAACCTCAACACTTCAAAAAATCCCCAGAAGACCCCCAAAAACCCTCCGTCGTCATCCTTAGGGCCTTGGCAACCAACGGAGACCCCCCAAAACCCTGAAGAGGAACCTCAACACTTCAAAAAATCCCCAGAAGACCCCCAAAACCCTCCGTCGTCATCCTTAGGGCCTTGGCAACCAACGGAGACCCCCCAAAACCCCGAAGAGAAACCTCAACACTCCAAAGAACCCCCAGAAGACCCCCAAAACCCTCCGTCGTCATCCTCAGGACCTTGGCAACCAACGGAGATTCCCCAAAACCCCGAAGAGGAACCTCACCATTCCAAAGAACCCCCAGAAAACCCCCAAAACCCTCCGTCGTCATCCTTAGGGCCTTGGCAACCAACAGAGATCCCCCAAAACCCCAAAGAGGAACCTCAACACCTCGAAGAACCCCCAGAAGACCCCCAAGACCCTCCATCGCCATCCTTAGGACTTTGGCAGATCACGGAAACCCCCCAAACCCCTCCAGATATTCCCCAACCACCTTTGGAAGAAATTTCCGACGACTCCTCCGAAGAATCCGGAGAGGAAGAAGAGACACTGTCTTTGGGAGACGAAGAGCACAAAAACACCCCTTCCAATATAAAAGAAACACGGGACTGTCTTCACATGAGGAAAGACAATCTAGTTTACCTGATCACTACTTCTGGAGAACCATTCGACGAAGGAGCTCGCCAGCTACAGGACATAGCAAAATTTCCCCTGCATAACAATCTAACCCTCGGAGAACCTGACGTTCGTATATGCAACGGAAAGAAATATATAGGACTCCCAATCACGAAGAGACCCCAAGACCAAATGAGTAAGAGAATGTTAGGAAAATGCTTCGAAAAACTACAACAAATAGTCTATGAAGAAACAATTGGTTCGTTTTCAATTAGTAAACCAGCGAAAACAGACCAAATTAGTTGGCAATCAATTTTGGAGCAACTAGAAGACAAAATCTTACATCTCCCAATACAGATAACGGTCTGCCAAAATCTCGTAAAGATACCACCAATATCGAAAAGGAATCAAATATTGGAAAGATTTCACGCTTCAATACCATCTGGTCACAAAGGAGTAACCAAAACATATACGAGAATCAGAGATCATTTTTTCTGGAAGAATATGAAAGAGGATATTTCCACTTATACAGGGTGTCCCAAAACGACTGTGTAAGCGGGAAATGGGAGGTTCCTTGGGTCATTTGAAGCGACATTTTCCTTAGCAAAAATGGCGTCCGCGGCTTTGTTTAGGAGTTATTAACGAAAAACACGGACCAATCAGAGCGCGCCTAGTCGCTCGGTGGCACGGTCAGCGCGGGGAGCCGGGGGGAGGAGAGTGTTGTCGGTACGCCGCGATGTAACAGACAACAGTTTCTCGATTTGTCCCGATTTCGATGAGCTTTGGATATGTTGTAAAGACCACGATTCTGAACAACATTTCCCTTTAGACTTTTTGCCTCGCGTCTTTAGTTTACGAGATATTTGTAAAAACTTGTAATTGAAAATGCTTCGAAATGTGTGTAACTGTCACTGGGTCATTCGGTGACGAATTGCACAGATGTCTTCAGGTGTACGACAATACCGAAAGCTAAGGGTTGTACGGTCAATCATATCATCGGTATACGACAATCACATGTTTCGGTTTTCCTGCAGATTTGTACGCAGAGTCGATGGGTTACTGTTCGAAAACGTCGTCCGTCTTTCTTTTAGAAAGTTTCTTAAGGGAGGCATAGGACAATAGGGACCCTAAAACGCCACGCCGACCTGGCATTTCTACCTCTTGCTGGGTGAAAGAACGGACGACCTTTTCAAACAGTAACCCATCGACTCTGCGTACAAATCTGCAGGAAAACCGAAACATGTGATTGTCGTATTCGTGCTATCTACCATCAGCTGTACAGTTCGTTGACCTGACCGTACAACCCTTAGCTTTCGGTACTGTTTTTACAAATATCTCGTAAACTAAAGACGCGAGGCAAAAAGTCTAAAGGGAAATGTTGTTCAGAATCGTGGTCTTTACAACATATCCAAAGCTCATCGAAATCGGGACATAATCGAGAAACTGTTAGTTGTTACGACATCGCAGCGTACCGACAACACTCTCCTCCCCCCGGCTCGCCGCGCTGACCGTGCCACCGAGCGACTAGGCGCGCTCTGGTTGGTCCGTGTTTTTCGTTAATAACTCCTACACAAAGCCGCGGACAACATTTTGCAAAAGGAAAATGTCGCTTCAAATGGCCCAAGGAACCGCCCATTTCCGGGAGCAGAAGAAATTTTGAGACACCCTGTATATTCACTGTTTGAACAACAAATGCATGACATCCGCAGTCTATTGAACACATTACCTCATTACTGTGATTTGTTCTGCAATACAAGTGATATTACAATTGTTATTAGTGCATAGCTATGCGTTGACAAATGTGAACAGTGATAGTTAGCGTGGAAAAATTTCATGGCATCTGTATGAAACAAAAATACGATTTATTTATCGTTTGGAAAGTGAAGGTGAAAGACCGAATCGTTGACTTGACTGCACATCCCTTAGGTTGTCGTATACCTACTATTTACCACCAGCTGTGCAGTTCGTTGACCTGACCGTACATCCCTTACCGTTCGGGACACTACCGTATACCTGAAGCCAGCTGTGTAGTTCGTCACCGAGTGGCCCAATGACACACATTTCGAAGCAGCAAGTGCATTTATGGCTGAATAAGTGAGTTTTTAATTCCATCCGTTCAATTTCTGCTCATTCACTTGTTCCACGCCTCGTCGCGGCGCACCGCTACGCTCGTAGCAGTAGAAACTCCTGGCGCGTCAGACCAAGGCAGCCAACGCCAGTCTAGGTAGTGCTCTAATTGGTCCGTGTTTTTCGTTAATAACTTCCAAACGAAGCCTTGGAGGACATTTTGCAAAGGGAAAATGGCGCTTCAAATGACCTCAGGAACCGCCCATTTCAGGGAGTTGAAGGAATTTTGGGCCACCCTGTATACATTATGGTAGACTTAAGCTATACTTGGAGAAAAATTTTGATTGAGATACAATACACGACGCCCCCAGAATTATTCTTTTAGGTGACAAAAAAATTTGTGCAAAGATTGAGATCATTCGGATAAAAGTATCACGTGGCGCATTTAAATTGAAAATTTTGAAATTCACCTTAACTATGGAGTATGACATGTTGGATTTGTCTTTTTTTTCTAAATAGGAATATGGAAAAATCATATAATTATATGACCTCCTTTAAAAAAAAATAACGACAACCCTGAAATTTTGAAAATTTGATTTCCAAAAAATTTTTTTTGCCATTATACAGGGTGGTCCGTTTAAATAAGAACACCTAAATATCTCTTCAGGTTATTGTGATGCAAAAATTATTTGTTACGTAATGTGCATGGTGTCAATGGACCAAATATTTGGCACGAATTTTTTTCCGAGGGTCATTTTTTTCGGAGTTGTCAAGGTCATCGATGTTTTTTGGTACATAACTACATTTTTTTTTTATTGCATCGTGTAACTGATGGAAAAATACATTCAGATATGTATAATAACATGACCTTGAAATGACCGTGATCCTCGAAAATTAAAGTTTTACCTAGAACTGATGTCTATTGAGACCGTAGGCTTTGACCAAGACTCTACATCAAGAGCGCGAATGTAAATAAACATGTTTACTGTCACAATACTGATGATACCTAACGATTTGAAATTCCGATCAGTTTCAATTTATCTATCCGTGTATCGACGTGCTGTTTGAAATGAATTACTCAGTGTAAGAGAAAGTTGATATGGTCTTCATTTACGGTAAAGCTGATCATTGTTTAAGGCAAGCAGTTAGAATGTATAAAGATAAATTTCCAGACCGTAATTGTCCATCACTTTCTACTTATAAAAAGTTGATCAGTCATTTTCGTGAAACTGGTACTGTTGTCAAAAAGCGTGTAAGAATCAGAACTGTTACGAACGAAAGAAACAAAATAATTATTGTCGATAAAGTTAACGAAACTCCACAAGTGAGTTTAAGACAACTCGAGCGTGAAACTGGCATTTCTAAAACAAGCATAATACGGATATTGAAAGAAGAAAAATTTCATCCCTATCGTAATCAAATTTACATCTATCGTTACATCAGGACCTTCACAGAACAGATTTTAAATCGTATGAATTTTTCTCGGTGGGGTTTGCAGCAATACGAAAATGACGAATCATTTTTTAAAAGAGTACTATTTACTGATGAAGCGTCTTTCACCAACCATGGACAGCTAAATCCAGGAAACATGCATTATTGGTCAACTGACAATCCACACTGGCTAAGATTAGTGGATAAACAAAGACTGTGGAGTGTAAATGTGTGGTGTGGCATATTAAATAATCAAATAATTGGTCCTTTCAAATCGTTAGGTATCATCAGTATTGTGACAGTAAACATGTTTATTTACATTCGCGCTCTTGATGTAGAGTCTTGGTCAAAGCCTACGGTCTCAATAGACATCAGTTCTAGGTAAAACTTTAATTTTCGAGGATCACGGTCATTTCAAGGTCATGTTATTATACATATCTGAATGTATTTTTCCATCAGTTACACGATGCATTAAAAAAATGTAGTTATGTACCAAAAAACATCGATGACCTTGACAACTCCGAAAAAAATGACCCTCGGAAAAAAATATTCGTGCCAAATATTTGGTCCATTGACACCATGCACAGTACGTAACAAATAATTTTTGCATAACAATAACCTGAAGAGATATTTAGGTGTTCTTATTTAAACGGACCACCCTGTATTGACCTTATTGAACAGTGCAATTTTCTCCTGTAGAAAATTCATTGGTCAAAAAACAATGACCACCCTCATCTACACTGCCGAATGTATAGAACACTGTCACGTTCTCATGCACTACGTCCACCTAACGTGCCCTTCGCCCGAACAACCTCGCTCTTGCCTCACAAGTGCACAAGTACTCACGCACTCAACCGTGCGGCCAGTACAGCGAGCGCGCTCTCCCTCGCACTTACGCGTTGTCCTTCCTCGCGCGGCAGGTACCCGACGCATCAGGGGTAAATTAGTTTTGCCACCTTCGGTAGATGGTTTTTTCGTTAAAAACCTTTCTCGCAGGAGAAAGTGCGAAAGCGGGTACTTGCCGGAAACGCCAGGAGGCGTAAGGGATGATTCGCTCTTTCTCGCAAGAGAAAGTAAAGGGCACCCACGTAAATACCCCCCGCGGAGTCCCAGCAGTTGGAGATTTGGCTTCTCAACAAGTCGTTACTTCGATAAGTCTCCCCCGGTGAATTAAGTAAATCCGCCTAGAAGCGTGTCTCTAGCTCGGCGCCTTTGCTAATTTCACCGTCCCCTTTATCCAAGCACAAGTGGCATGTCCAAGGAAGAAGGCCCACTCAGGAAAAGGACCCGGAGGCATGGAAGACGGCATAAATTAAATCAACTAAAAAAGCAGTATTACCTGCATGAGGAAAATAACAACTTGCCTGATTTCGACAAGATTTTTCACCAGGAAGCTGAGCCCTTGCCATCCCCCGGCCCTCCCACCTGGAAACTCGTTCCGGTTTCACTCCCTCCGCGAGAATCTCCGGACGTATCACGGATCCCCGAGTCTGATCCTCGGCTACAATTTTATTGCGATAGACTATTTCCTAATGCGCCCGTTAAGTTAGATTAAGTTAGACCTAAGTTGTTTTTCTTTAATAAAATGTATTATATAAAAACGTCTCTAATTACTTTTCGCATCACAAACTCCTTCTCCACCACGATATCAGCGATATCCACCTGAGAACGGATTACTGACTGTCCGTTTTCAAACCAGGTTACAGGTTTCCCTAAAAAGAGCCATAGCACGTAACAACACCAAAACCACAGCTTCCTTATATTTTCGAATTCTCTTATTGTTAGTTGTTTGTTGGCTTGACAGACCCCTACAGTAAACGTAAAAACCAATTCATACATTTTTGAAATAAAAAGGAAATATAACCTACTAATCAGAAATGAACGCAACAGCTACGTCACATTATACTGGGTTTCATCGCACTCTGGAATTCAGGTGATAGAGTTGAAGTACGATTGCTGTATGTATGTATATGCGTGTGTTAACAGCCAACCCTGTATATGGCTATATTTATAAAAATGGAAAATTAAGAATGACAGAAGAGTTATAAAATTGCGATCGCCGAACGGATTACAAAAAAGAAGGCAGATTGTAACGAGCGCCCGCGACAAACACGTCGGTCGTCAACTGTGGTTATCCGTGTGCCCAATTTCATTAATAAACCCATTTTCTGTTGCGGCTTTTCCTTACAAGGGCAATGAGGATGCGAATAGAACAGCCAAATTGGCCACTTCCTCGACCTCCCTCAACATTCCGAAAGTTCCCTTCCATGAAAAATATAGAAAACAGGCCAAAGTGAATACTACTGAAATTATCAGGCGGCAAGGATTATTCAAGGGCAAAAATTATTTCCTAAACTTGTTTCGCGACAGTTCTTTACCCTAGTTCTTCCATAAAAGACTTGAGAGGTGCATTATTGCTACGGTCAATGGGATGCGGGCGGACCACTATCACTTAGCCGCTTCATTGGCGCGCGTAAGCATAATTTCCGATGGTAAGTGTAAATGTAATGAAAGCGACGAAACCTTGAATCACGTTACCTGGCAGTGTGATTTGTACGATGTACAAAGGTGCAAACTCATGGAATGTCTATGTAAAATAGGATACCAACTGCCCCTAAGTGTTGAAATGTTTATAGCAAAACCCAATGTGAAGGCTTGTATGTATGTACATTCCTTTCTCAAAGACTGTAAGTTATCCATTTAATGTATATGTTACCTGTACTTTACATTTATAAAAAGGATTTTTTTTCTCTCTTTTGTAACAATGTACCATCAAATTGTAAAACGAAATGGACCCATTTAAGGGCCTGAAGAGCTTAAATAAAATTTTAAAAAAATATATTCGGATACACCCAGTAAGCAATCTGCTCTTGCTTTAGTATGAATTTGGCACCAACTTTGGCGCCAAATACGGATCCATCTGTTTCCGCATTAGGGTCGGTATTTGGCGCCAAAGTTTAGTGCCAAAATTGCGTGCCAAATGGATGCCAAATGGAGAGCAGATCCTGCACCCGTTGTAGAGAGGAGGTCGGTCGCACTAAGAGCGAACCTAACCTTACTTTCAGCGTATATATCGTTTGACCATCGTATTGATTCCAAAGTACCATTGTTGTACATAACAAAAATTATAAGTATTGTATTTGATTTCTATATTTATTCTACGTAACATATATACTTTTATATTCTACTACTTCCTTTGCATTCCGGTACGACTGATATTATACAAACTACAGAAAGTATGATGGCAAGCCACATCGACCGCTTTGATTACTATTTATTATATTATTTATTATTTGTTATGTATAATTTTGATATTATTATTGTTTTATTAATTATTATCTTTTGTCTATGTAATAATAGTTCCTTTTATTATATTATTTATTGTTTGTTATGTATTATTTTAATATTATTATTGTTATATAAATTATTATCTTTTATATATATATGTAATAATAGATCTAGTGTTTCTTCTATAAAATAATAAGTATCATTTTCAATTAACCCTTTGGCGAATAAAAATATTTTATTTAAAATTTATTTAACATCGAAAATGCATTTTTCCATGTAGAATATAAAAAAAATAAAAACAAGTTACCACGGCGAGATTCGAACCCAGGCCCACGGCGTAGAACTTCAGCTCGCCACCGCTGCGCCACGCCATTGCTTGGTATGAAATTGAACTAAACTGAGATTTCACAGTTATAAAACTTTAATTGCAAATATCTCGAAAACTATTGAGTGTGTGCCTCTATAATGAGGTATATTCGTAATCAGGAGAACGAGATCTATAACTCTGTAAAGTCTCAACTAAATCTGTGACCCGAAACCTTTGCAGTCTCCTCGTTAGAACAAGATTAGGTCCGCTCTTAATGCGACCGACCTGTCCTTTATAACCAGTGCTGGATCAGCTCTCGATTTGGCTTCCATTTGGCATGCAATTTTGGCACCAAACTGTATGGTGCCAAATGCGGACCTATCTGTTTCCGTATTAGGGTCGGTATTTGGCGACAGGTTTTGGTTTACAGATGCAGTCCAAATAGGGTCCAAATCCTATTCCAAACAAGTTATGGCACCAAAATGATCGCCTTTTGCTCACAAAATATGATTGCAGACACTTGGTCTTAATCTGCACAATTAGATTTTGCTGAATGGGCAGAATCTATTCCTCGCTTAATTAATTCTAAGAAATGTCTGATAATATTATGATTCTGTATTAGTTTAAGACTGGCTTGGGAATTAATAGCTCATGACGCGACGCGACGCAATGTCAGATTTTCGATGGCTACGCCCGCGCCCCACTTGCCCTGTCCACGCGTCTCGCTCCCTGTGGTCACCATAGGAGCTATTCGTGGCGCATTTGGGCGACACTTGTATCAATAGATTTCCACATCACCCATGATTTCTTTTCAGAGTGGTAATCCCTGTAGGCCTATTCTACTATGCCGCATGATAATTTCGGACAATAGATGTAGAAAATAAATTTGGAACATAAATTAGGAAGATAAATTTTTGGAAAATAGTTTTTAATTGTATTGTCAACATTTTATTCACATCTAGAATAACTAGTTCGCGTCTGCGATCCGAACAGCTACGTCCACCTTCCCGTAGATCAGGCAGTTCCAACGAGAAGCCCCGGGGCTTTTCGAGACACCTTCCCCGCTCAGATTCTTTTCCCACTCTTAGGCTTCATCGTCATGATGTATAGTAGTAGGGAGCTCCCACCACGAGAACCGCGCCACTCACTGACTCTACGGCTGTATGTAGTAGTAGGAAGAGGTTCGATGGTGGGGGACCTTGCCGTTGTCGGAGGGGAATAGGTTAGAACTGCCTGCCGTAGATCTTACCAATTTGCCAAGCACGTCTAAATCTAAACATACCACGAAAATCTAGTTATCTCGGATGTGGATAAAATTATGACAGTAAATTAAAAACTATTTTCAAAATTCATCTTCCGAATTTATTTTCTACATCTATTGTCCGATATTATCATGCGACACAGTGAAATAGGCCTACGGAGGTATACCACTGATAAAACATTAACAATAGTATCATGGGTGATGTGGAAATCTATTGATACGAGTGTCGCCTTAATGCGCCACGAATAGCTCCAATGGTACGCGCCTGAGGAGCCCTGAGCACTAGCGCCGCCTCGTGAAGCAAGACGCGTGGATGGAGCCAGGGGGCGTTGCCTTAGAAAATCGACCGTCGTGAGTTATTATTCCGAGGCCTGGTTTAAGGGGGAAGTATACCCATCAGAAGTAACCAGAAAGGAAGTGTTACTAACCTCTGTGCAGAAAAGAAGTTTGGTAACATTGATAAACACGCTATTAGGCAGTTGCGCGAGATGGAGTTGTTTGCTATTTCCATATTCTATTCAGCTCGGTACTGAATTCTTGTAATATAACGTAATTTGTAGTGTATTATTGAAAATACCTTACAATATAACGTAATATGCAGTGTATCATTGAAAATAAACGCCATCTCTATTTACTTGTAGAATAAAGAAACAGTGCTCCTGACTAGGCGCCATCTCGTCTAAACTAGCTGAACTAAAATTGGCTCTAGACTGGCTCTGCATCAGAGACCTAACCCAGGACCTCTGTCATCATGGGGAAATTTATGCTAATGTGAATGCAATCACGCCAAAAGATTTTTTGTCCTTATATGGGCATATTTTGAGCTGCACAAAGGTTCATGTGATACAGGAAAGTCCACCGCAGATCGCTCTACTCCTCAAATCAGTCAAAAAAATCTCTTAGAGACAGAAAAATACATTGGAATGTGCGGTTCTTTTTCTCGATGTTTTCCTCTACTTTGGACACTCATATTATTAGATATAAACATAATCTCGTCAAATAATGAGTAGAGCGATCCGCGTTTAACCTTCCTCTTTAGAATGAGCCCTTACACAGCCCAAAATCTGCCCAAATAAGGACGAAAAATCTTTTTCCGCATACCCATGATTCGACCCAAAATCTAGTGAGATTCTAGTTCCTTTCTAGTTACTTCTGATGGGTATACTTCCCCCTTAAGAGGTAAGGGTAGTCACGTGACTTTTCAGGATTTGTCCCTAGAATTTCCCTAGAATACCCTAGAAATCTGGTCGAAACTTGGGTTTGCGGGAATACGTTTGACGTCGTTATACGAGCATATTTTGGGCTGGGTGAGGGCTCAATCGAAAGAGGAAGGTTCAGCGCATGGTGCGCTGGTTATGACAGCAGTCAAAAACTCTTTTTGTAACAGAAAAATACATTGGGATTCTGCGGGTGATTTCTCGACTTTTTTCCCTACTTTGGACACTCATATTATTAGATATCAACATAATCTCGTTACGCCATAACCAGCGCACCATGCGCTGAACCTTCCTCTTTCGATTGAGCCCTCACCCAGCCCAAACTATGCTCGTATAACGACGTCAAACGTATTCCCGCAAACCCAAGTTTCGACCAGATTTCTAGGGTATTCTAGGGAAATTCTAGGGACAGTGTTAGGGTACCCTTCCCCCTTAAGACACGAAAAAGAAGGCGGCACGATTACGATTTCCGTGGCCCCTCGATTTGAGGTTATATTTGAATTCTTGAGGTTATTTCAAGATAAAAATGTATACAACAACATGGTGTCAAATCGGCTTGGTTTAGCCGGTAAAGTAGATTTCCTGTTTTTTATAAACCTGCAAATATCTCGGAAACTATGCGAAATATGGCAAAATATAAACATACCTTTTTTGTAGGAAATTAAATTTCCTATAAAATACATTAAAATGATGTTAAAATTCCATTTTTTACGAAAAATATTCACTGCAATTTCGCAGATTTTTATTTACAGACAGTCAGAAAAACTACTATGATAGTTTCATATCATGTACTTACGTATCTACTAAACCGTCTACAATCACTCGAAGTCGAACATATCACCTGTCAACATCGTCAATAGGAGTTCTATACAGCCTCTCATTCATCCGAAACTTCGTAATTTCAATCTCATCACTTGTGACGTGGCATTTTTGCCAGAGTCCCTCCGAACCGGGAATCGGAAGACCGGGTCGCCCTCTGGCAGCGACATACGATCGAGACCGGTGCGAGCGCTCTCCCTGGGCACATGCGAGACCCAGGGAACGCAAGACTCATATTTTTGAGCGTCGCGCCGAATTGCGCGACGCGATCTTGCAGGGCCGTAATCGGGTCCCAGTGGGACCCGACCCTCTCTCACGCCAGGAAGGACGCAGACTCCAGTAAGAAAATATCGAGAGGACTGGCTCCGGAAAACGACGAAATAAGGAACAATAGGAGATCGACGCGGCCCAGGACAAACAGCCTGGAAGCGCCGACAAGGGATGAGGACGACTCCAGGAAAATCGTCCTCACCCGATCACCGCATCGTCCGGAAGAACGCCTGGCCAGCGACCGGATTGGCCGACGCCGATCGTCGATGCGGGAAGCAGCCAACCATCGAGGGCTGCTAGCGGAGATCCTGCGAATCACCGAAAGTCAGGGCCCGTCGCGTAGCGTCCGAAACTCGGCTAGCGATAGGCCGATGCGTCGCGCGCGAGAGAAAAATAGGAAAGTGGGGGACGTCTCGCTTCCACGTTACCGAGCCACCACACGGGAAGCCATTGCTTCAATATCGTTACAGTTTACCGAACGTCCTTGTAATCGCGGTATTAATTAGTAATTTTGCGACCGCTGCCAGTTACGAGGGAGAAGGCGAGAAAGCTGCCGTAAAGCTGCCGCTGCTCAACTGCTGCCGCTGGTAAGCGCCGATCAGGCTTATTTATCGAATTTCTGTATTTCGCGTGTGTGGCTCGTGTAGCGTTTTGGCGGGTCCGCGTTCGCGTCGTGAGGGTTGACGACTCGGGATCGTGGCTGCCGTGAATCGCGGAAAATTAGTGTCGCGAGGGGCCCGATTCCTCTGGGCAACGAGAAATATTAGTTAGCGAATTCGCATCCCACGGGGGATTCGAATAAAATACCGGGTGTCGTCGTCAACCCTGACCAACCTCGTTCCGTTCCACGGTGGGACGCCGTGATGTGCTCGATTCGTATTCCGTAAATTCGACCGACGAACGAAGCTGTATTAGAGTCGCGTATTAGACTGGAATTCGGCGCCGTAAATCAGTGATGCCAGAATCTCGGGCCGTAGGCTTTTTCCCCTCCGCTCGCTGAGCCGACTCGACTCCCCACTCTGACGCACCGTCGCACAGTGTTCAATTTCGGCCGAAACGCGGCCACAATGCAAGCGAATGCTGTTTTTCAAAGTAACAGATATTGTTTATATGAGTTGTAATATCGTTAGTTAATAGTTCAAAGTATAAGAAACCATAAAAGTTAATGAAAAAAACCGATTACAACATTATGGAATCATAGTTGTATGTCGATTTTTATTCGTTCAAATGATTTGAAAGATAATGAGAACATATTATACCTGTCTCGAATGTGTACGCTTGGGTGAGTTCTGTTTATTGAAAATGGGTACTTCTGTGATTAAATAATGAGATAATAAGAGCGTGCAGAGCTTAAACGTTACGATTTTGCGTAGAAAAGTCACATTGACCAACTATTAGTTTAATTTAAGAAGTGAGAAACACGCGATAACACGGCCATATTGCATGGAAGTTATTAGTGAATGCGTCTATATTAATATGCAAAAAGAAAATTTTTCCGAAGTTTAGCCAAACAAAAGTGTAAAGTATTTATTATAAAATGAATGTACAGAAAGCTCTATCGTTGAAATAGTGTCTACCGTTCGCCGACTGGCACGATACTGGCATTACATAGAGAGAGCGACAATAGCGACGGTGTAAACAGTGTCGGTAATATAAGCAGTGACCGTATCACATTCGCAATACATCACAACTCCTCCACTTGTTATTTTCGCATCAACCGTTCTGAACGTCGCAACCCACGCTGCTCGATTCTGATCATTTGGTCTGCGTGGCGTTTCCAAATTACGTTGGGCGCAATCTTAACTTGGAACGTCGAAGGAGATGACCTTTTTATAATTACGGCTTCAATCCTTTTGTTTCCTGATACGCCAAAGTTATCCACCATAACCTGATCGCCTTTTTCGAAGTTAACTTTTCGCGAACCTTTCCTTGCGGCTATTTGCACGTGCTGATTCTTTTTTATCGTTTCTTCCACATTTGGTCTCAACATATCAAATCGCGTGCGTAACTCTCTTTTATACAATAGCCATGCAGGGCTTCGTTTAGTAGCGCAGTGCTCGATGCTGCGGTAATCGAACAGAAATTTGTTTATTGCGTTGTCTAGGCTCTCACCCCCCTTTACAATTTTTTTTATTTTATCCTTGAAGGTTCCGACAAAATTTTCGGCGGCGCCGTTTATGGCGGGATGGTAAGGCGGTGAGAAGCTTTGCCTTATTCCTTGGTTTTTTAAAAAGTTTACGAATTCTGCACTTGCAAATTGCCGCCCGTTATCCGTGACAATATATGTTGGTAACCCGTGACGCGCGAATAGTTTTTGAAATTCTTCGATCACACGGTAAGTTTTAGTGTTTTGTTTAAAATCTATGACCTCGGGCCATTTTGAGTGCGCGTCGATAATTACAAGGAACATGTGCCCGAACAAAGGGCCTAAAAACTCCACGCTCTCTCTGGCCAAGGCCATGGGGTTAGCGTGGTGTGCGGTGGTTTTTTTCTTTCTTCTAGACAAATTTCGCAAGAATGTACAAAATTTTCTATATCAGTATCTAAATTTGGCCACCAAACGTAGGAGCGCGCAAACATTTTGATTTTAACAATGCCAAGATGAGACGTATGCAATTCCTTTAATATCATTGGCCGCAATGCTTCCGGAACTATTATTCGGTAACCCCAGAGTAAACAGTTTTTTTCCACCGATAATTCGACTTGTTTGCTATGGTACTTTCTTTCTTCGTCTGTGATACTCTTTAACTTTTGGCCAACCTGACACCGTATACTTGATAATATTTTTCAAAGTTTCATCGCGTTTGCTTTCTACTGCTACCTATGCCAGTCCAATACATTACTTATTACACCTGTGTCGATATAATTTATAGATGTGAACTCAGTGTCAAAAATCCGCGTACTATCTTCTACCGGGAGTCGCGAGAGCGCGTCGCAATTACCGTTCTCTTGTGATTTAATGTGTTGAATGGTATACCTAAACCCTGACAAGTAATAGGCCCAACGTTGGAGTCTACTTGCGGCTGTTAATGGTATTCCCGAGTTTGGCCCGAAAATAAACTGCAATGGCTTGTGATCCGTTCTAAGTATGATCTCTTTGCCAAAAATAAAATCATAAAAACGCTTGAAACCGAATACGATCGCGCTTGCTTCCTTATCTATAATTGCACGATTTAACTCTTTGGCCGGTATTCTCTTTGAAGTGTATGCTATAGGCCGTTCAGTACCATCTTTATATATATGTGATAAAATAGCAGATAGACCGTACGCTGATGCGTCACAAGCCAATACTATTTTTTCGTTTGGATCGTAATGCGCGAGGACGCGCGGAGAAACTAACTCTTTTTTTACCCATAGAAACGCTCTCTCACACTCGTCATTCCAAACAAACTTGTTATTATTCGCACAATCGTACAACGCTTTCAATTTTTCGGCTCTATTGTCTAGAAAACGAGCGTAAAAATTTACAAGTCCTAAGAATGAAGCAACTTCTTTACAATTTGTAGGTCTTGGCGCCTCCGCCATTGCTCGCACTTTTGCCTTTGACTTATGTAGTCCGTCTTTATCAATCACAAATCCGAGTACCTCAATACGATCTTTCATGAATTCACACTTGTTTTTGTTCAACCGAAACCCGCATTCTTGCATACGTTTACATACCTTTTCGAGTATTTCTATATGTTCTTTTTCTGTACGGCCCGTTACAAAAATATTATCTAAATATGCTATCGCGCCTTCTATATCCCGTAAACAATCATCCATAATTTTTTGAAACTCTTCGGGACCGAAATTGACCCCCTCTCCAATTTTCGTATATCGGAACAGCCCTAAAGGTGTGATAATAGTTAAGTAATGTCTGCAACTTTTTTCAACTGAAACCTGCATGTAAGCGTGAGATAAATCCAGCTGGGAAAATTTTTCTCCTCCTTTTAGAGCGGCAAAAATGTCATCTATTTGATGTAATGGATATCTGTTCATGATTATATGCGGGTTAATGGTCAGTTTGAAATCGCCGCATATTCGAATTTCGTTGTTGCCCTTTAGTACCGGTATGATTGGCGTAGCCCATTCGCTGGATTCGACCGGTTCTAGGTGGCCTAGGTCAACCTAACCGGGTGATTTCGCGTTCTATTAACGGTTTTAAAGCGTGTGGCACATGTCTAGCTTTCATTGCGACAGGCTTTATGTTTTCTTTTACATAAATTTTTACCTCGCCTTTGTTGTATAACCCGGGAGTTGGTCCGAAAAGCTCTCTATATTCGTTCATAATGTAAGCGTTTATATCGAAGTTCATATCGTTTATATCGTTTATATCGAAAATTAATTTTGGTTTGGCTGACCGTATCTGTTTTTAAAAAACTCAATGGCCAATACCCGAACGCTGCGAGCCATTGTCGGCCTATTAACGCAGGCCCTGATCCTGGCAATATAAAGCAATGTAGTTTTCTCTCTTTGTTTTTAAAATTTACTGTTAAATTTTCTAATTTCCCGATTGGTTGTAGTTTTTTCCCGTCGTATCCGCGTAAATATGCCGTCGTTTTTTCAACTTTTAATCTATCAAACAATTCACTCTTAATTTTCTGCGATATAACCGTAACGAAAGTACCGGAATCGACTTCCATCGATAATCTTTTATTATTAATTTCTATATCTACGTACATTGGTTCCGTGTACTTACTAATATTTATCTCGTGAGAATCGCTGCTCATACCTATCGGAAAAAAATCGTACGTCTCCCGCGGGCCGCTGTCGGTGTTTGTGTCTGACGCTGCCTCGTTGATACTCTCTCCGTCCTTCTCCAAGTACTTCACCGACGAGGTTTGTGTGACAGGTGGATTCTTCACGCGGCAAACTTGCTCTAGATGTCCCTTACGTTTGCAGAAATTACAAGTCTGGTAACGATGGCGACATTCACTAGCCTTGTGGTTTGGTTTTCCACAACAATAACACAGTTCCTCCGCTCTTCGTTGAAATCCACTGGTTTGCCGATTGTTTGCTTTTGTATTGTAAACCCTTGGCTGTTGATATCTTCCTGGTGCTGGCCTCGGTCGCGACGGTTTACTTTCCCCCCGCCTTCCCTTCTGTTGTGCGGAGTATGCGAGGGCGAAAACTTCTTGCTGTGTGGCTTTTTTCTCTAACGTTGTAATCGACCCCAATGCGTTTTTTACTGCCCTTTCTCTTGCCGTTGCTTCTGTTAGCGCATCGTCAAATGTTAAATCTACTGTTTTGAATAGATTTACTCTTGTCTCTTGATCACGTATGCCGCATACCAACTGATCGCGTAGTGCAGTTTCTAAATCTGTGAAATTGCAGTGTAGGGCAAGGTTTTCCAATTTCGCTGCAAATTCAGCGACAGTCTCGTTTGCCTCTTGTTTAGCCTGATTGAATCTGCATCGCTCCATTACCTCGGAGGGCTTTGGGCTTAAGTGATCACCCATAATTGCTTTCAATCGTTCGTAAGTTTTTGTCAGAGGCTTTTCCGGTGAGCATAAGTTTCGAATAAGCTTAAAAGCGTTTTCGTCGAACCTTATCAGCATGGTTGCTGCTTTCTTATCGTCCTTTATATCTTTAGCCACGAAATATGTTTCTAAACGCTCTATAAATATCTCCCAGTCGTCCTTTTCCAAGCAAAATTCAAACTATGGAATGTCCGACATCTTGTCTTCGTCTGCCTCTGTATTGTCTCCGATTGCGTGTTTACTGTCCTTGGCGTCTACTGCTGTCGGCTTGATGTTTACACACCCGTTATTGTCGGCTTCCCGTTCGACTACTTTCGATGCCTGATCTTCCTCGCTGCGTATTGTTGAAGCTAATAATTTCCGAAGTTCGTCTAACTTCGTCGTTTCTCCAAAAACGATACCTCTCTCCGACAGTTCCTTTTTTACGTTTTCTTTATTCAAAAAGTACACCCAGCTTACACCTTTTTTCTCTTCCATAGAGAGTATGCTGGGAGATACACTGATTTCCCTTTTTCACTGCGCGAGTCTCACCGTATACAAACTTTCCCGTTTTCACTTCGAATACATTTCCACGGTATAGTTTTATAAATCCTCGTCGCCACTGTAAAGTATTTATTATAAAATGAATGTACAGAAAGCTCTATCGTTGAAATAGTGTCTACCGTTCGCCGACTGGCACGATACTGGCATTACATAGAGAGAGCGACAATAGCGACGGTGTAAACAGTGTCGGTAATATAAGCAGTGACCGTGTCACATTCGCAATACATCACAAAAAGATACACGTGTTTTAAGTGTGAAAGACTTGTCCTGGATTTACTACACTAACGTTTGTATATGGCATAGATGCAATAAATCCAGTCAATAAGTATACTTAAAATATTATTTAATAATTTCTATTAACAAGAGAGTATTCTTAATCTGATCACCAATGAAATGTATATGCTATTAATAAATTATTCATGTTTTTAATGTAAATGTAATATTATTAGATGCATCCTGTTACTGATTTGTGTTGCCGTTCGAGAATACAAAGTTTTAAACTTCGATTTATAAATAACGTTTGTATACGCACTAGAAACCTGTGTTTTTCTATCGATAAGATAAAATCGGTAGATATCGTGTGACACGGGTCCTAATTGCCTTTTTCGGTGCAGAGCAGATCACAGTCGAGAGTCGCGAGTCTCACTCGCTAGTTGATCGTAGATTAATTTAAACATTAATTTGGTATTAGATTCTTAATCAGCAGCACAAAAAACCTTAGTATACCAAGTTTCGTGAAAATCAAACAACGATTTCATATTTTGTCCGCTTTTGGGGTGAAAAATGATATTAATTCTACATAGTTCTGCTTCAAAAAAATAAACTATGAATATTACTGTTTGAATTTATTAATATCCTATCACTTGTTCTTAAATTGTCTTGTATTATGTGATAATATGTTAAAATTTTAATACAGAATCCAAAACTTCATTATTTTATTAATGAAAATTAATAAACGGTTAAGTTAAACATTAATTTGGTATTAGATTCTTAATCAGCAGCACAAAAAACATTAGTATACCAAGTTTCGTGAAAATCAAACAACAATTTCATATTTTGACCGCGTTTCGGCCGAAATTGAACACTGTGCGTCGTCGCCACGTTGCTTCTACTGCGCACGCGCTACACACGAACGTATCTGTAGTCTGTCCGTGTGAGTACCTGTTCGATTGCACGCGCGCTACACGCGACGACGGTGCGTCAGAGTGGGGGGTCGAGTCGGCTCAGCGAGCGGAGGGGAAAAAGCCCACGGCCAACGATTCTGGCATCACTGCCGTAAATTCCCCGCGTAGGGTACAAGCGCGTTAGAATCAAGAGCTGCCGAATTCGACGCGAAGGAAAGAGGAACGTCCTCGGAGGACCAAGCGCGTGCGAATAACAACCGTCGCGAAAACATCTGTGACGCGCCGGCGATCAACTTTACGTGCTGCCGAGCTTCTCGACAGCTCTGTCCATGCCGTTGAATAAACGAATTGAATCGCCGAAATTAACGCTTTCGATTATTGCGAGAAACCTTCCTGCCGCAAGGAATGCCTCCTGTCTCCCGTGTAGGGATTGCAATCCCGCAACGTGGGATCCCGCAATCCTGCAGGATCCGCATAATCTTTTCTTCCCGCATATATCTTAAATAAAAATTGCGGGATCCCACAAGGTGTGCGGGATTGAGTGTAAAACTGTGCAAATGACAATACGCACAACGAATATCTGCAACAATCTAAGGCCGAAATCCAATGGAGTATGATATCACATGCCGCATTTTGGGAACAACGGCAGAAGCTTGAATCATGGTGCGTAGTGGACACGATATAAGCCTTTACCGTTGTCTTCAAAGCACGACGCGTGATCGCGATCCGTAGGATTCTGTCCGAAGGCGGCAGCGAATGGCGAGCGCAACATTATTTTGTTTCACGATTTTGCGCTCGTCACTTTTTCCGTTGGCGTCTTTACGCGTGCCTGTTTCATCCTGTTGAAATACTGATTTATTTTATTATATTACGCATTATTTCAATTTAATAAGTATTATTAGCGTAAGAAGTATATTATCCAGTAAGGTAGCAATGTGTGATAGTGAAAAAGGAAGCACTACCAAAACTCTGTGGGACTTTTTCGTGAAAAATGATATTGGCGAAAGTGCTAAATGCTTAAAGTGTTCTGCTATTTTAAAACTAACTCAACGATCAAGAAAAGGATTGGTGGTACACTTGAAAAGCAGACATTGTATAGATTTAAATTCACAGTCGCAGGCATCTACATCAAGAACCGCTGTAACAACACAGCTGCAGGTTGTCGATAATTCAGAACACGTAATACCAAATAAAAAGGCCAAAACCATAGACAATTTCTTTATTAATAAAAATTCGATGGAGAAAATGATATCTCGAATGGTTGCTAAAGATGGTTTTAGTTTTAATGTCTTTTGTAAATCTAACGATTTGAGAAATTTGTTTCTGAAAAGTGGTTTTACACTTCCGACTTCTCCTAACACAATAAGAGCAATAGTTAGTACATTTTGTGATTCTGTGAAAACCGATGTAGTAAATCAATTTAAGAAACTTCAAGAACAAGACCAAAAGTTTTCATTAACATTAGATGAATGGACATCTCGGAAAAATAGCAGATATTTAAATATTAATGTGCATTATACAGGAAAGCACATTAATCTCGGCTTAGTTCGAATCCATGGTTCATGTACGGCAGAGTATTGCACCGACTTGATTGATAAATGTTGAGTTTTGTAAGGTTGGCAACATGTTTCTCTTGTGTGGCAACCCAGCGGGGTTGGTTGAATGCTCTCTCTGCTGTGATACCTCAAAGTGAACAGACGTATTTGTATAGCGCGTGATTCAGAAGTATAGTTTTTAGTTTCCAATTTTGTAAAACCGTTTAAGAAGAAGATTCTATGTTCAGTTACTGTATTAAATACATATTACTCATATTAAATAATCTAGTACAAAATAACAATAAACGTCTAAGAAGCTTCAATCTCGACATTAAAAATGACATTATTGGCATAACGACTAATGGAGCGAGTACAATGGTGAAAGTTGGTAAGTTTGTACCTTGCTATCAACAACTTTGTTATGCACACGGCATACAACTTGCCATTATTGATATTTTATATAAGAAAATATTAGAGAAAGATTTATCAGAAGACATACATTTCAATATGACTGACGATGAAGAGGAATTAATAACTTCGAGGTTTTCTTCTGTAGAAGTAGTTTCAGACTATTCTGTTCTTATTGCAAAAGTACGAAAAACTGTCAAGATTTTTAAAAAGTCGCCGACAAAAAATGACATTTATTTGCAAAAATATATAGAGGAAGAACACGGCAAAAGATTAGAATTAATATTAGATTGTAAGACTCGTTGGAGTAGTTTATTTAATATGTTGGAACGCATTTACAACTTAAGATTGTGCGTAAGCAAACCGTTAATTGATATCGATTGATAATTGATGATAAAAATGTGTCTAGAACCACTTAAATTGGGTCTCGAAGTAATATGTAGAAGAGAATCAACTCTGATCACTACAGAAACAACTTTCCGCTTTATACTGGAAAAATTGGATAAGCAATCTACTGTTCTCAGCACTAATTTAGCCACAGCATTACACAAAAGAATAGGACAACGTCGCACTAATGTAACTGGAACATTGCTTTATTTACAAAATCCCAAAACTTTGAAGATGATTTGAACAATTTAAAAGATACGACATTTACAATGCCTAAAAAAACTATAATACGGAAAGATACAAAAAGTCTATTAGAAAGGCTTCTCAGTAATACAAACGGTGATACCAATTCAAATAAATTCGATGCTGCATCCAACTGCTTCGAGGAAGACGAACATATTCAAGAAAATAAACAACAGTCTAATTGGTCCTTGCAAGAAGAATTAGAACACAAATTGCTAAAGGACTATTCCAAAGTAATTGAATCAAAGGGTGATTCAGAAGATATTGACAAAACTTTAAAAAAAGAAATGAGTGTTTTCGAAAGTGATGGCACCAAAGGGAAATATTTATGCATGGCTTACGAAGATTTATTAACCATCACCCCAACGAGTGTAGAAGCTGAACGAGCCTTTTATGCCGCAGGATACATTTGTAATGACTTCAGAAGTAGGTTGGGAGATGAAACAATTAATAGTCTTTGTTTTTTAAGATCGTATTTTCAAAATTCTATAAACTAAAATTTCCTTTTGCAATTTTGTTTCATTTTATTCACATAAAATAAAAATTTACAATGTTTTTTTTTTAAGAAGAAGAAGCTATTTTATGTTCACTCTCGAAAACATTCTCGAAAAACACTCTCGAAAAATTATTTAAAAATAGTTAAAAAATGTTTTTACAATGGTTCTAACAACAAACATATGGTTAGGAAGCGAAAAAAAATTTGATAAACAAAAAAAAAAGATTGACCCGGGCGGGATTCGAACCTGGTCCAAAAAGTTATGAGCGGTTCCGCAGTCCGAGACCATAGCCGCTGCACCAACCGGCGCCGTTGAAACTATCTTCGAAATATTCGAATATAACAACTTAGTATCATTTTCGTTTTTTGTACTACGCAACTTTTGAAGTCTGGAAAATATTTTCCTGAACGTAGGAATGTTTAATATAACATAATATATTTTTTTAATTCAGAAAAGATAGGTATAACTTAGGAAAAACGCCGAAAAAAGTGGTTTTTATTTTTTTCAACGATGACGCACCACTCTCAGGGATTTGAAAAAATTGAGCATAATACTGATGATAATATCTTATTACTGAATTAAATCTGGAGTAGTCCTCTTTCGATTTCTATATGAAATCAGCATTTTTTCGATTTTTTTCGTGTTTTTTGCGTTTTACAACCAGAGTTTTGCAACGGAAAAATCTGAAAATGATACGTAATATGTGGCTTAGTATCCAAAATGTGTCAGAATTTTTTCAGAATTTTTAATTGTCAATAGATATGGAAAATGGGCCCAAAACCTGGTTTTTTGATTTTCCTCAATAACTACCCTTACAGATGAGATATGGGGCTGTAACTTGGCAGATCGGGGTCTTTTTGGGTAGGCTATCGAATAGCCAACGCTCGATTAAAAACTCGTCGGGGGCGAATTTCACTACCTAACCCGGCTATAGCCTTTCGGAAAATAACTAATTAAACATTTTAATAATGTGTTCATTTAAAAGTCGATAACTGTAAATATGCTTTTCGTACAGTTACAATATTTCAACAGGTAACGGTGCGTTTACGTTTAAACGTGAACGGCGAATGGGCGTACTCATGATATACGAAGTAGCAAACTAAAGTGTTAAGAAACGTAAATAGTAAACTTACAAAGCAACGTATTGAAGCGACATCTCTCATTAAAAAATAAAGGAAAAAAATATTTGACAAACGTCGTTTTCTGTTGGGAATTACACACATTTGATCGAATATCGTGAAAACTAATAGAGCAGAAGCCTTGCAGATGTGGTAAAATTGTGTATTTTTAGCATAGCAACGGTATGTATATGGCAGTAATGGACAGGGTAGGGGCCCCTGAGTTGCCTGCTTCTCCCATCAACCTCCTCGGCTATGGAAGGAAATATGAGGGGGGAAACGAAGGCACTGAAAGGCACGAGTCACCGCTGCACAGCTAAGGGTACGATCACAGTGGAGCCGTTTTCGTCCGACGTCCGACTTCGGCACACACGCACGAGTGTTTCGAACGCCTCGGGAGGCATGTGTTGGTATCTTTACGGCCGATTCGTCGGCCGATGTGCTCACAGTGGGCCCGATATCGGACGAAACGGTCGAGGTCCGCGGTTGCCGAACCTTTTCAAGTGCTTCGAGAAGAGTCTCAATGGGACTACCCCATAGAGTAACCAACGTCGGACGAAAATCAAATCAATTTGTCTTAAACTCTATAGTAGAAATTATGATATTCTGTGATAGCGTAGCGGCTATCGGCACGTGCAATAAAACATTTGGCGTGCAAATGGTCGGGTCATTATTGGGCGAGCGACAGCGAAACTATTTTTCAGAAAGCTGTTTTTAGCGCGTCCAATTCATAATGTTAGACAAAGCATGGCTCCATTCTTTACAATAGTTTATTTTCGGCATTTTATGTTCTGACATTTTCATTTCCGCGTTCTAGGAGGAAAACTCCTCAATGTGTACATTTGCCCAAATCTTTGCTAATTGGTCAGCGATTTTCAGGTACACCGACCAATCAGGTCGTTTTCCTCGACGTGTTCACACCCACGGCATCGAAAGTTTGACAACGTAGCGGAATAAATGGAAAATATACCTGATTTTACGGACGTGACTCCCTTGCTATTTTTTAGAGAAAGCCTTTTCTTAATGCATTTAGTTCTTTATTACTTTATTGTCGGTGCCACGAAGAAAGACTCGGACATCTTCCTATGCCTCAATAGCAATAATGTGTTATAAACCTTGCAGACCTCCACGGTCAGTTGTGAGCTGCAGCTACTCATCTTTTGGGGTTTTCCCGTCAACTCGCACACTGTGTGCAGTGTGACTCTTTGACCTGTCTTCCACCTCCATGGTGAACAAGTTGGAATGGGTTTTAGAAAAATGGGAATAATAACACATACAGTCGGGTACTAAATTAAGTGAACACTCTTTAAAAACTAATATCCTTTTTATAATTGAACCAAACGGCTTTAGTTTTGTTAAGATGTTAAAAGAATCATGTTACTAGATAATGTTTAAGAACATTTTTTAAAAAATTAATATTGCTCAGAATTTCGAAGATAAATGTGAAGCTTACGATTTTTAACTTCTTTATCTGTGTCTATAATGGAAATTTAAAATATGCTTTCTGTAGAATCAAGTAAGTTATATACATGCACAAAGTATCATAGAAATCGGTTGAATCATAAGAAAGCTATACGCATTGAAAGATGTTAAAATCTTTGAATTATGGGCTGACGATTGATCTAAATCACAGTTTCCTATAATAGTTTTAAGTTTTAATTATTTTCAAGTGTCCACACTTCCATGAGCGTTAATGCACACGAATCATTCCATATGAAATGGGACTACTGTTTCGAATTTTGTTCAAATTTGGATATGTTGCAGTCTTTAGTCATACATGAACGTATCTCAAAGAATTCTTTGAAATCTTGAAAATTGTTGGTTTTACAGATGTGTAATATGAGGTGACAAACGTTTTTTATTATATTATAACGGCCGAACTAACAAACCGATGAAAATGAGTTTTGGGTGCTTATATTGAAAACATAAGAGTATTTAATAAAAATTATTTCAGTTGAAAAAATATTTGTTTTCACCATTTATTTTGCAATTGTTTGAAATAGGTGCATTGTTATCGTAGCACCTGAAAATTGAAAAATTAAAAATAATGATAATATAGCCCCAAGTGTCCTCTTTACAGACCCGTTTTTAAAAATACAGGTACTTCAATATTGGCGACATGAAAATTATTTGAAGAGAACGCTGCGCTGAACTATATCGCGCGGCGGCCACGGCCGTCCTGTTGGTCGACGTCGATCGAAACTCGAAGGGTCTCACAGACGGGCCTACCCACTCATTTTAAATGTCGGTCCGACGCGACGCGTTGGACGTCGGACGAAACGGGTCCACTGTGATCGTACCCTAAGGCAGGAATCACAGTGGATCCGTTTTCGTCCGATTCGGCCGACGTCCGACGTTGTGTCTCTTTTTCGCACGCTTGGAAAAAGAGACAGATGCGTCTGACGTCGGACGAAACGGGTCCACTGTGATTCCTGCCTAAGGGTGCGTGCTCAGTGCATCCGACGACCGACCGTTCTGATGACGTCAGAGGCAAAGAGGATTAGATACAGGCGAAGGTGCTGTGCTCTCTTTTACAGCTCCATCTAGTATCTCAGGAACCGAACTATACGTTTGAGTTCTATTCAGTCTATTTCCCTTCTTATATTTTTCTTGTACACGCCGACTGAAATCTTCACCTCCTAGAAGTTAGCCCCCCACTTGTTGAATTAAATAATTTTAACAGTTGTGCTGAGTTGTGCTAGGTTTGTGCTACATTGTGCTCGAATATTAAAATTATAATATAAAAAATAAGACAGAAAATTGAGAAAAATGATTTTTAGAGTAGCCCCCCACTTTTCATTTTTTTCAATTTTCTCAATTGTGCTAAGTTGTGCTAGGTTGTGCTAAGATTGTGCTAAAGTATTACTTTAAAAAAATTATAAATAAAGAAGTTATAGTGAAAAAACGTTTTCGACATCTAATTAACTTTTAAGTAAGAAACAGTTATCCAAACAGCATATAATCATATATCTGAGTTGTGCTAGCCTAGCACAAGTCAGCACAACTTTTAGATTCCCCAGCACAACGATATAAAGGGCACTTTACTCTTGTACGCGACCCTTCGCGCTAAGACTGTATATCATTTTCCGACTTTCTCGTCATCCGACAAGGATCAAATCGCATATCTGAGTTGTGCTAGCATAGCACAAGTCAGCACAACTTTTAGATTCCCCAGCACAACGATATAAAGGGCACTTTACTCTTGTACGCGACCCTTCGCGCTAAGACTGTATATCATTTTCCGACTTTCTCGTCATCCGACAAGGATCAAATCGCATATCTGAGTTGTGCTAGCATAGCACAAGTCAGCACAACTTTTAGATTCCCCAGCACAACGATATAAAGGGCACTTTACTCTTGTACGCGACCCTTCGCGCTAAGACTGTGTATCATTTTCCGACTTTCTCGTCATCCGACAAGGATCAAATCGCATATCTGAGTTGTGCTAGCATAGCACAAGTCAGCACAACTTTTAGATTCCCCAGCACAACGATATAAAGGGCACTTTACTCTTGTACGCGACCCTTCGCGCTAAAACTGTATATCATTTTCCGACTTTCTCGTCATCCGACAAGGATCATATCGCATATCTGAGTTGTGCTAGCATAGCACAAGTCAGCACAACTTTTAGATTCCCCAGCACAACGATATAAAGGGCACTTTACTCTTGTACGCGACCCTTCGCGCTAAGACTGTATATCATTTTCCGACTTTCTCGTCATCCGACAAGGATCAAATCGCATATCTGAGTTGTGCTAGCATAGCACAAGTCAGCACAACTTTTAGATTCCCCAGCACAACGATATAAAGGGCACTTTACTCTTGTACACGACCCTTCGCGCTAAAACTGTATATCATTTTCCGACTTTCTCGTCATCCGACAAGGATCATATCGCATATCTGAGTTGTGCTAGCCTAGCACAAGTCAGCACAACTTTTAGATTCCCCAGCACAACGATATAAAGGGCACTTTACTCTTGTACGCGACCCTTCGCGCTAAGACTGTATATCATTTTCCGACTTTCTCGTCATCCGACAAGGATCAAATCGCATATCTGAGTTGTGCTAGCATAGCACAAGTCAGCACAACTTTTAGATTCCCCAGCACAACGATATAAAGGGCACTTTACTCTTGTACGCGACCCTTCGCGCTAAGACTGTATATCATTTTCCGACTTTCTCGTCATCCGACAAGGATCAAATCGCATATCTGAGTTGTGCTAGCATAGCACAAGTCAGCACAACTTTTAGATTCCCCAGCACAACGATATAAAGGGCACTTTACTCTTGTACGCGACCCTTCGCGCTAAGACTGTATATCATTTTCCGACTTTATCGTCATCCGACAAGGATCAAATCGCATATCTGAGTTGTGCTAGCATAGCACAAGTCAGCACAACTTTTAGATTCCCCAGCACAACGATATAAAGGGCACTTTACTCTTGTACGCGACCCTTCGCGCTAAGACTGTATATCATTTTCCGACTTTCTCGTCATCCGACAAGGATCAAATCGCATATCTGAGTTGTGCTAGCATAGCACAAGTCAGCACAACTTTTAGATTCCCCAGCACAACGATATAAAGGGCACTTTACTCTTGTACACGACCCTTCGCGCTAAAACTGTATATCATTTTCCGACTTTCTCGTCATCCGACAAGGATCATATCGCATATCTGAGTTGTGCTAGCATAGCACAAGTCAGCACAACTTTTAGATTCCCCAGCACAACGATATAAAGGGCACTTTACTCTTGTACGCGACACTTCGCGCTAAAACGGTATATCATTTTCCGACTTTCTCGTCATCCGACAAGGATCAAATCGCATATCTGAGTTGTGCTAGCATAGCACAAGTCAGCACAACTTTTGAGATTCCCAGCACAACGATATAAAGGGCACTTTACTCTTGTACGCGACCCTTCGCGCTAAGACTGTATATCATTTTCCGACTTTCTCGTCATCCGACAAGGATCAAATCGCATATCTGAGTTGTGCTAGCATAGCACAAGTCAGCACAAATTTTAGATTCCCCAGCACAACGATATAAAGGGCACTTTACTCTTGTACGCGACCCTTCGCGCTAAGACTGTATATCATTTTCCGACTTTCTCGTCATCCGACAAGGATCAAATCGCATATCTGAGTTGTGCTAGCATAGCACAAGTCAGCACAAATTTTAGATTCCCCAGCACAACGATATAAAGGGCACTTTACTCTTGTACGCGACCCTTCGCGCTAAAACTGTATATCATTTTCCGACTTTCTCGTCATCCGACAAGGATCATATCGCATATCTGAGTTGTGCTAGCATAGCACAAGTCAGCACAACTTTTAGATTCCCCAGCACAACGATATAAAGGGCACTTTACTCTTGTACGCGACCCTTCGCGCTAAGACTGTATATCATTTTCCGACTTTCTCGTCATCCGACAAGGATAAAATCGCATATCTGAGTTGTGCTAGCATAGCACAAGTCAGCACAACTTTTAGATTCCCCAGCACAACGATATAAAGGGCACTTTACTCTTGTACGCGACCCTTCGCGCTAAAACTGTATATCATTTTCCGACTTTCTCGTCATCCGACAAGGATCATATCGCATATCTGAGTTGTGCTAGCATAGCACAAGTCAGCACAACTTTTAGATTCCCCAGCACAAGGATATAAAGGGCACTTTACTCTTGTACGCGGCCCTTCGCGCTAAGACTGTATATCATTTTCCGACTTTCTGGTCATCCGACAAGGATCAAATCGCATATCTGAGTTGTGCTAGCATAGCACAAGTCAGCACAACTTTTAGATTCCCCAGCACAACGATATAAAGGGCACTTTACTCTTGTACGCGACCCTTCGCGCTAAAACTGTATATCATTTTCCGACTTTCTCGTCATCCGACAAGGATCAAATCGCATATCTGAGTTGTGCTAGCATAGCACAAGTCAGCACAACTTTTAGATTCCCCAGCACAACGATATAAAGGGCACTTTACTCTTGTACGCGACCCTTCGCTCTAAAACTGTATATCATTTTCCGACTTTCTGGTCATCCGACAAGGATCAAATCGCATATCTGAGTTGTGCTAGCATAGCACAAGTCAGCACAACTTTTAGATTCCCCAGCACAACGATATAAAGGGCACTTTACTCTTGTACGCGACCCTTCGCGCTAAAACTGTATATCATTTTCCGACTTTCTCGTCATCCGACAAGGATCAAATCGCATATCTGAGTTGATGATCTATGCGATATGATCCTTGTCGGATGACAAGAAAGTCGGAAAATGATATACAGTTTTAGCGCGAAGGGTCGCGTACAAGAGTAAAGTGCCCTTTATATCGTTGTGCTGGGGAATCTAAAAGTTGTGCTGACTTGTGCTAGGCTAGCACAACTCAGATATATGATTATATGCTGTTTGGATAACTGTTTCTTACTTAAAAGTTAATTAGATGTCGAAAACGTTTTTTCACTATAACTTCTTTATTTATAATTTTTTTAAAGTAATACTTTAGCACAATCTTAGCACAACCTAGCACAACTTAGCACAATTGAGAAAATTGAAAAAAATGAAAAGTGGGGGGCTACTCAAAAAATCATTTTTCTCAATTTTCTATCTTATTTTTTATATTATAATTTTAATATTCGAGCACAATGTAGCACAAACCTAGCACAACTCAGCACAACTGTTAAAATTATTTAATTCAACAAGTGGGGGGCTAACTTCTAGGAGGTGAAATCTTCGCGTCCTCACGCCATCAGGGCAGTGTTCCGATTGAGCCAGCTTTTTTTCGCGCATGCGCGGCCAAAACAGTAGCGTATCTACAATGCCGCAGCAGAGCGGCCAGGGCCCTGCAGGGCCCTGACGGCCTGTGGCAGTTATAATGGCGGGACGACTGATGGACGAGAGACGTGATGCGGAACGAGGTAAGTATTATTAATATTTTATTATACAATGGAGATTAATAGTGGAGAAAGAGCTACGTATAGACTAATAATTTTTTAAAAGTCTGCGGGGTGCTCAAGCTACCCGATTTCATCGAAAAGGTTACGTTACTGAGGCTGAAATTGCCGCGCATGCGCGAAAAAAAGCTGGCTCAATCGGAACACTGCATCAGGGAGTCTCGAGGCGGCCGTTCCCCCTTAAGTAATTTTATAATTTTTTGCAATGATCGGTACCAAAAAACACAAAACAATTTATGTAGTTGAAGCATAGTAAGCAAAGACATAATTGCGTGGTACAAATGTTGACTACGCATAGCGACGGCCCTGGCGAGTCGAGAAGAGGCTACAATGGCCGCGTGGCGCGAACGCGTCGCACACAAGCTGTCAACGAACATTTTCTTGACCTGCTCATATACTAACCGAACCAACTACTTTTTGTGAATGGTTTCTTTACCAGAAATGTCTGTAGAATTCAATGCTGTATAGTAAATTCCTGCTAGATAAAGGATTTTTCTCATAAATACAACAATAGAGCGTATAAAGTCCCCGCGTCAGCTCTTTTTCAAACTTTAACAAGCATTTACAACTATTAGAAAGTTCAAAAAAATATAAATGGCTATATGGATATGTAGAGGAGAGTCCCTTCTTTCTTTTGACTCAAACCTGAACATCCTCGCATGTTTAGTTTTTGCATAACATCTCGTTTTTTATTGAAATCATGCATTTTTACAAAAATCAATGTTTTTCGAAAACGTTGCGTGATAGAGCAATTCTGCTTTCGGATATGGTTTTAGGACGACAATGTCTACAGGAATCACCCAACAGTAATTAGAGCACAAATTTGGTGTTGGACAGTGTTATTAGATTCAATATAATAATAATAATAATTCACAAAAAATTGAAATCTCATGTGAATTGTGTCTTACAGAAAATGCAAGAAAAATGACTTCTACGTAATTATAATACCTTTTTGATATTACATGAACAAAAAATTTTAGTTTATTTGTAGTTTACATTTGTATACAGGGTGTCCCAAAACGACTGCGTAAGCGGGAAATGGGAGGTTCCTTGGGTCATTTGAAGCGACATTTTCCTTAGCAAAAATGGCGTCCGCGGCTTTGTTTAGGAGTTATTAACGAAAAACACGGACCAACCAGAGCGCGCCTAGTCGCTCGGTGGCACGGTCAGCGCGGCGAGCCGGGGGGAGGAGAGTGTTGTCGGTACGCTGCGATGTCGTAACAACGAACAGTTTCTCGATTATGTCCCGATTTCGATGAGCTTTGGATATGTTGTAAAAACCACGATTCTGAACAACATTTCCCTTTAGACTTTTTGCCTCGCGTCTTTAGTTTACGAGACATTTGTAAAACCAGTACCGAAAGCTAAGGGTTGTACGGTCAGGTCAACGAACTGTACAGCTAATGGTAGATAGCAGGTATACGACTGTAGCGGCCATCGGCACGTACAATAAACAGTTGGCGTGCAAATGGTCGGGTCGGTTTATGAGGCGAGCAACAGCGAAGCTATTTTTGAGAAAGCCATTTTCAGCGGGTGCAATTTAGGATGTTTTAGACAATGCATGTTTTGTACTTTAGAATATTTCGTTTCTGGCCTCAATAGCAAATGCTGGTATCGTAAACCCCCGAGTTTCCGAAGGGTCGCGCCGACCGAGGTTTGAAGGCCACAGCTGGCCGCGGTATTCACCTCGCGGGCCCGGAGGAAAAACCCGCTATATCGTAAAACCCCAAGGTCATACCTGGCATTTCCAGAAAAGTGCGTCTCGAGCGTAAGAAATGGTAGGGATAATCGGGCCCAAAATGAGGAATCCTATTGGACAGTAATTGTCATTGATGCTGTCCAATAAGGTCATTTTTCCGTCAAGGACACGCCCTGCGGAGTTCTCCTTAAGGGTAGTGGAGAACGCAGAAGGCAGAAGCTCCTACGACTCCTCCAGTCACACTTGAATAAAGTCTCTGATATCCCTAACTTGTGTTAGATTATTTCTTGAACACGTCCTACGACCATAGTTCATACATCTCCTACACGACAATCACATGTTTCGGTTTTCCTGCAGATTTGTACGCAGAGTCGATGGGTTACTATTCGAAAACGTCGTCCGTCTTTCTTTTAGAAAGTTTCTTAAGGGAGGCATAGGACAATAGGGACCCTAAAACGCCACGCCGACCTGACATTTCTACCTCGTGCTGGGTGAAAGGACGGATGACGTTTTCGAACAGTAACCCATCGACTCTGCGTACAAATCTGCAGGAAAACCGAAACATGTGATTGTCGTATACCTGCTATCTACCATCAGCTGTACAGTTCGTTGACCTGACCGTACAACCCTTAGCTTTCGGTACTGTCGTATACCTGAAGACATCTGTGCAGTTCGTCACCGAATGACCCAGTGACAGTGACACACATTTCGAAGCATTTTCAATTACAAGTTTTTACAAATATCTTCTAAACTAAAGACGCGAGGCAAAAAGTCTAAAGGGAAATGTTGTTCAGAATCGTGATCTTTACAACATATCCAAAGCTCATCGAAATCGGGACATAATCGAGAAACTGTTCTGTTACATCGCGGCGTGCCGACAACACTCTCCTCCCCCGGCTCGCCGCGCTGACCGTGCCACCGAGCGACTAGGCGCGCTCTGGTTGGTCCGTGTTTTTCGTTAATAACTCCTAAAGAAAGCCGCGGACGCCATTTTTGCTAAGGAAAATGTCGCTTCAAATGACCCAAGGAACCTCCCATTTCCCGCTTACGCAGTCGTTTTGGGACACCCTGTATACAGTGAATCAAGAAAAATATAGGTGCACTATACTCTTTGTCGTACCATAAGCAATATTCGATAAGGACAAAACACTGATTTGTATAGTCAATGTAAAAGCAACAAAAAATCTGTTTGTAAGCGTTAGAATTTTAATTAGTCATGTTGCGTCATAATATAGAAAGAATATTAATGTACAAATAATAACAATACTAGTACTCTCTTTTGATACATTCCTATATCTAAATTAGATGTAGTTTTACAAATCCAACTGTACTCTCTATTGTTATAATTAATGAATGTCCTTATTTAGACTCATCATACGTGTATACAGGGTGTCCCAAAACGACTGCGTAAGCGGGAAATGGGAGGTTCCTTGGGTCATTTGAAGCGACATTTTCCTTAGCAAAAATGGCGTCCGCGGCTTTGTTTAGGAGTTATTAACCAAAAACACGGACCAACCAGAGCGCGCCTAGTCGCTCCGTGGCACGGTCAGCGCGGCGAGCCGGGGGGAGGAGAGTGCTGTCGGTACGCTGCGATGTCGTAAAAACCAACAGTTTCTCGATTATGTCCCGATTTCGATGAGCTTTGGATATGTTGTAAAGACCACGATTCTGAACAACATTTCCCTTTAGACTTTTTGCCTCGCGTCTTTAGTTTACGAGATATTTGTAAAAACTTGTAATTGAAAATGCACTGTCACTGGGTCATTCGGTGACGAACTGCACAGATGTCTTCAGGTATACGACAGTACCGAAAGCTATTGGTTGTACGGTCAGGTCAACGAACTGTACAGCTGATGGTAGATAGCAGGTATACGACAATCACATGTTTCGGTTTTCCTGCAGATTTGTACGCAGAGTCGATGGGTTACTGTTCGAAAACGTCGTCCGTCTTTCTTTTAGAAAGTTTCTTAAGGGAGGCATAGGACAATAGGGACCCTAAAACGCCACGCCGACCTGACATTTCTACCTCTTGCTGGGTGAAAGGACGGATGACGTTTTCGAACAGTAACCCATCGACTCTGCGTACAAATCTGCAGGAAAACCGAAACATGTGATTGTCGTATACCTGCTATCTACCATCAGCTGTACAGTTCGTTGACCTGACCGTACAACCAATAGCTTTCGGTACTGTCGTATACCTGAAGACATCTGTGCAGTTCGTCACCGAATGACCCAGTGACAGTGCATTTTCAATTACAAGTTTTTACAAATATCTCGTAAACTAAAGACGCGAGGCAAAAAGTCTAAAGGGAAATGTTGTTCAGAATCGTGGTCTTTACAACATATCCAAAGCTCATCGAAATCGGGACATAATCGAGAAACTGTTCTGTTACATCGCGGCGTGCCGACAACACTCTCCTCCCCCGGCTCGCCGCGCTGACCGTGCCATCGAGCGACTAGGCGCGCTCTGGTTGGTCCGTGTTTTTCGTTAATAACTCCTAAACAAAGCCGCGGACGCCATTTTTGCTAAGGAAAATGTCGCTTCAAATGACGCAAGGAACCTCCCATTTCCCGCTTACGCAGTCGTTTTGGGACACCCTGTATGTTAACAGAGTAACTATATTTCTTATGGTCTGAAGTAACACATTACGTTTGAGTAACATCCTCTGCTTACTTTTCTTACCGAACCGACGAGATTTCACTGTTACTATATGTACATATTAAACGTTATAGCTTCTTTCTTTTGATTTTGATGTGTGTTTGCTTTTTTTTAGAATGTATATACGCGACAAATATGTAATACACATAACTATATCTGACAAGTTATCAGGGAAAGTAGAACTTTTCTCCATTAAGTGCAGGTGAGATACACGTTTCATTGTCAGTTACGTTTGTTTATTTTGCTAAGTCTTCCAGAATGTATTATCCAACTTTTAAAGTTAAGTTTTCGTACCTAAAACTACAAAAAGTAACTAAAAAATATTTATTGCATTATTCCAGTTTTTTGCACCAGGTGTAAGACAATAACTAATTTATGAGTGATGATAATACAGAAAACATCTTTGAAAAAAGGATGAATTTATAACATTATGTATCTTATGAGTTACACGATGAGAATATTATTTCTGGAGATGTTCATCATTTGTATCATGTTTGCAGGGAGAAATCATAAAATTTTATGGTATAAGAGATCAAGAATTTTATAAAAATTGCAATGAAAAGACAACAATGATTTATATATAGATAATAACAGAAATATATTTATGTTCTCATTCTTAACTTTGAACGTTCCTAATACTTGTTTGATATAAACTATGGCTGACAAAACATATATATCAAATATCCTTGTAAAACTTCTTCTTACTAAAGTTGCAGCAAGACAATAAATATTACTTTGTTACTTTTCCTTGTTAGTGACGTTGTTGTCAAATTTTACTCTACCTTCTATTCGTATCATTAAATCGATTACCAATAGAATTTGGTAACAAATTCATTTCGACTCTTTATATATAAAGAATATAATCTTTCGTTTAGTGGCCACATAAAAAATTAAATAAAACTGAAAATTCAAGCATTGAACGTCCAAATGTTAAAAAATGCTGTGTTATGAAATCAAAAAAGATGGTGCATGCTATGAACCTAATCCAAACCTTGCAGTAGTGCATGTTAATCTTCAGGTTAATTCGTGGCAGATTGTACGTCAAGTTGGTACTAATAGAAGCAGTTTGTTATGAACTCTTGATCCACAAAAATTTCGCCCATATCATGTATGCATACATCAAGAACAACATGAAACAGATTTTGAACATCACATTATATTGTATCAATAGAAGCAATATCAAATAAATTTGAGTTAATCAAGTTTGATTATGTATACAAATTTGTATAACATATGTTATTAGTTAATCAAAAGTTTGTATTGGTTAGAATATGTTAAAAACTATCAATAATAACTACTAAACGTGTAGCATAATATTGTAGGTGTACCAATTATAACACTGTATCAACCTTTAAATTTTACAAGAAAATATGTAAGGTATTTACTATGTAAGGTACTACAAAAATTGTAACTAGGTACTGTAATACCATACATACAATATATACAGAAAAAACTATATTCAATAGCATCTTTATAAATCAATGGTTAAGATGCAATGGGTCCGTTTAGATCATAATATAGTTTGACCTCTTTTCAGAGACTAGTAAAAATACATACAATTATTTCTTGTTTGTGCTAACTACTCACTGTATTTAAGATTAAAATTTTGTTTTAATATTTCATTGAACTTCCAAGCATTCTCATATATTATTAGTTCTGATATGGGTTTTCGTTTATCTCTGCATTGTAGAAACCACTGGTAAAGAGTTCTGTCTTCGTAAAGGTCTGTCTTGTAAACTTTTCTTTGACATTTTTATTAACATTCACATAATCTTCATGAAACATTATTACAATTCTATGAATCAATTGAGTATAAACATACTGAAATATTGTAAACTCTTTTGACTGTAATTTGAAAAGTACTACATACAATCACTGTAAAAAGTATTCGTACACCCTTTAAAAACGAATAATTTTTTAAAATGTGGACCATATGGCTTGATTTTTTTTCAGATATTAGAAGGATTAGTTTACTAGCAAATGTGTAAATAATTTTTTTTAACGAAAATTTAAAACATGTATTTTGTAAACCTAAGTAAGTTATGTCCATGTACAAAGTTTCAATGAAATTGGTTGGCGCATAAAAAAGTTATGGGTATTGTAAGATGTAAAAATCTTTGAATATTGAGGTTTGCGATTCATTTAAATCGCAGTTACTTACAATTTTTGCTATTTTCAATCAATTATATTTCATAACAGCCTTGATCGATGTAGTTGAAACTTTGTGCATGTATGTAACTTACTTAGATTTACAAAATACATGTTTTACATTTTTATTACAGACACAGACAAAAAACTTAAAAATTGTGACCTTCACTATTTTCTTCGCAATTGTGACGAATGGCAATTTTTGAAAAAAATTATTTATGCATTACCTAGTAAATTAATCATTCTAACATCTCAAAAAAACTCAAGCCGTTTAGTCCAAGTTTAAAAAAGTTATTCATTTTTAAAGGGTGTACGAATACTTTTCACACTGACTGTACATATAGGAAAATATGTGTAGAATTCAACTAATGAGTATACAAATAATAGAACTTCGACTGTATTCACATAGTTTTCTATCGTCATGTGTGTTATACTTGTTTTTCAATAATCACATATTAAAAGTTAGTGGCATAATTTTATAACACGTTATTACGTATATTAGATAAATATATCAGAATAATTGTTAATCTAAGATTATTCTTTGTTTATGTTATTCATTTGGTTCACAACGTAAGGTGTAACCATTTAAATACTACAAACCCAAGTATATCTCTGATGATTATTGTGGAAATTCAAAATTTATTTAATTTAATATAAATGAAGGATTAAAATTATGATGTCTTACTCAACAAGGTGAGCCACATATTATCGAAAGAGAGTATTTAGTATTTTAAATCATACTGTTAGTTGCAAAGTACTACAACTACTACTACTACTACTACTACTACTACTACTACTACTACTACTAGTACTACTGTTACTACTATACTACTACTATACTACTACTACTACTACTACTACTACTACTACTACTACTATGACTATGACTACAAAGCGATAGTAAATTAAATATGGCTCCATATTTTTGTAAATATTTTAATGATGTGATACATTTTTCAACATACAGTATGTTCTTTTAGTAGTCATAAATCTGAGATTTACTAGCTATATTTTTTTCCCACTCACGTAACTTTGAATAGGTTAACACGTTATTTAATGAATTAAGCAATGCTCTAAGAATTGATAAGAATAGAAGGCAACAACTAATTGGATAGGAAAACATTAATACGATTTTAAATTCAAATTGTAATTGTTATCATTAAATGGAGGGTATTATGGTGGAAGATAAAAGAAATATATTTCCTATAATAAAAATTAATGGTTTTTTTGTACCTCTTTTTAAAATACATTCATAAGAGAAAATAAAAGGTGTTTCAGTTGAAATTAAAAGTATTGGTAATAAATTACTATTAAGCTTCTTAATTTCTATGTTATATAACATAATAAATTATTGAATCATTCATATGGGTATAAATGGATCTAAACTTTCAACCTCAAAAAATCTTCCTAGTAGTTGTTAATCTTTTTAGTAAAAAAACATCATTATATATACTCAATCATAATTTACATTGGATTTTGTAAATATTTTACGGAAAATGAATGTGAAATCATCTGCCCAAAAATGTTTAACATTTGATATATTATAAAAAGTATTTGGGTAGATTTTAAATTTCATTCTACATTAGTATGTTCAAATCATTTCATAAAATTATATTTTAGCCTTTATATTATATAATAAAAATTCTCATCAATTAAAATCTTAAATTGTATTAATAATTACATTCGTATTTATTTTCCAAATAAATATTTACATATAAATGTTTGCTTAGGGTTTACACTATTGAGTATTCCTTAATTTATAAAATAAATTACTAATTTCACGTGAAACTTTGAACTACGAAAACATATTTGAGCATTCAAAACTGATATCATATCAATTTTATAAAAAAGAAAACAGTTATATAGTACCTATTTCAAGAAAATATATTTTCGAACTACAATATGATAAACAATTTATTTTATCGAGTACTAGATACTGTATATGACAATATAACATAATAAAATGAAAATGTGTTACCTCTTAACCTTAAAGTACGAACGTGACGAAGAGTTGAATCAATGCAAGATGCTTTTTCAAATCATCATGCAACGTACATTTGAGTAAAAACGAAATTACTTTGGCATGTATTGAATAATTGATAGTTACCATGTGCACCGATGAAAGTTAACGTCTTTATTTAACTTAATTAATTAAACTGTCAACTCGACAGTAACGCGTGTATTACATTCATGTGTGCGAGTCATAGCACTTCCTATATACTAACTACTAACATACGTTAGCTTACGTATACAAAAATGACTAATCACTAATTTCTTTCAATAGTGAAGGTATGTACGCAGCTTTCTATTCGCTTATTATCACTTAAACTAAATTGTCGTATATTGCCGTAACCTTATCATGTTGAATACTTATAGGTATACATAAATAGGTATGGTACATACATAGACAAGTTTCACAATGCTACAATATCATACGAATCGACATTAAATATATAGTAAGAAAACTTACCAATCAGCTTCTTACCGTTTTAAGATATTGCAAATAAACGATATTTCATTTAAATATATATATTGTGTTAATAGTGTAAAGTATATTATTTAAATCGCATTAGCACAAAATTTATTATCATAATCTAATAACTTTTTCAAGAGAAACTATATATACACACAGAGAGTATACGAGAGTGCTCACGTCCTGAGTTTTGGTGTCCCCACTTTTTCCTGCATCATCTTTTAGCCTGGAACAGAACCTGCATCATCTTTTAGTCTGGAACAGAACCTACATCATTTGTATTCTTCTCTGCTTGCAAATGCGAGCCGAGTACGAGTCGAATCGAGTACCCGCACCACCACTCGTCGGTGGCACAGGGGCTGGCGGTCTTTAATAGTATCAGAGAGTAATGAGAGTGCTCACGCCCGGGGTTTGGCCGTGCCCATTATAGTGCTGCCCCCTACTCTAGTGTTTAGCCTGGATCAGCTCCTATCTCCACACTCAGTCCGGACAAGAACCATTCTCCACACTCAGTCCGGGCAAGAACCTACATCATATTTGGCCTTGATCAAAACGAAAAGTTTATATCGTTTTATATAAAATATGTAACTAAGATATAGATCTAATACACAAATCTCTAATTAATATAAATTAAATATAACACTAATTATAACGATAGAAGTATTTTAATTTTTTCCAATCTTTTAGTTACAAACTCATCTATAGTTGTAAAAAATAAAAAACACGGAAGAATTCGAAAAAATACAGATTTCATCTTGAATATTATTAATTTAATAATGAGATATTGTCATCAACACTATCTCCGATTTTTTAATATTTTTATTCTACTCTACATCACTAAAAAAATTGATTTTTTATTTTTTGCATTTTCTGAAAGTAAAAAGGACTTTTTGAACACGAGGAAGGACCATTGCTGCGTCAATTCTGTCTGGTCCAAAATTGAATAAATCATATATATTGTACATAAACCGTTTTTACCTTTTGTTCATTAATATTTTCATTTAATATTTTCCTATCCATACTGTCGCAAATAACATTTAAATACAAATTATTAGACGAAATGTTCGATCGAAATCATACAATTAGGAGCACCACCTGTCACTACATAGACTGTGCAGATTTTATGCATTAATTTATGACAAAGATGAACAAGTGTAATATTCGAAATAGTAAAAAGATGAAATGAGTTTAACAGTGTCCAAATACAATTTTCAACATATAAAAAGTATTAATGAGGAACATATAATTTGTTACTTGGCTTCTAAATTATTTATAGAACTTATTTTGCATAAAGATCCGCAGTCTACTTATCACACACCTTTAAATCAGAATAATTTTTTTATGAATGGACGAAACGACACCATTTCTCTGTAAAGCTAGAAGAATTAGTTTAGTCAATGACGTCTCAAAAATATGTTGAAAAAATGCATTTGCTCGGAATTGCGAAAAAAGAATAGTGAAACCTGATGTTTTCAACTTTTTAGCAAGGCCAATAACGAAAGTTTAAAAGATGTGTTTGGTGAGCTCGTATAAATTATGCACTCTGAAAATTTAATTGGTTTAGGAGTTATAAAAGATCAGAAGTGGTGAAGTGGCCGAAAATCATGGAAAATTGCAATTTTTATTCGAAGACTTCGAATAAATCCGCCATGCACAGTCCAAATCCTATCGAGTTTAGTCTTTTTTTAATCGGATGAACGCTACGAAGTAGCTAACGTCACTTCCGTGAAAGAATCATGGAAAATAAACAAGTTTAGGAAATCACTTGTTAGTGGTTCCATGCCGATATACCTGGCTCCCCGTGGGGTTGCCCGGCTGTGTTTATTGCACCACGTGTCCACGGAGACCGAGGCTCTCGACGCCTCGTTGCCTCGTCGCCCTAACATAAGAGAAAATTATATGAAGGATCTATTCGAAGACTCCGACTACATCCACGAGTACTTTCACGAATACAACCAGTAGACACAGTTCAAATCCTATCGAGTTTAGTCTTTTTTTAATCAGATGAACGCCACGAAGTAGCTAGCGTCACTTCCGTGAAAGAATTTTGAAAAATAAACAAGGGCTGCAATTCACTTGTTAGTGAATTCTTGGGCCTCGATACGTGTTCATTGGAGCCTCGAGCAGGTCAAAATTATTCAGTCTCCGATTAATAAATAGAAATAATAGATAAAAATTTTATTCGACGTTTTGAATAAATCCGCTTGGAATAAAAATTTATCTATTATTCGTCGAATAAATTCTCGGCGAATAAAAAATTATTTAAATAACGAGTCGAATAAAAGATACTGGAACGTTATAATTAAATGAAAAGCGTGTAAACCTCATATGTAAAAACACCAATTTTGAAGATGTCAAAAAATTTTTTGAGATACATTCATATTTCACTGAACACTGCAACATATGCAAATTCGAACAAAATTCGAAACCGCAGTTCTATTTTGCATGGAAGGATTCATGTGCATTAATGGTATGTAGATTAACGATCATGGAAGTGTGGGAATTTGAAAATAATAAAAAATTAAAACAATTATAAGAAACTGCGATTTAGATCATTAGTTGTTTACAGTTCTCGGCGTTTGGTAAAACTCAAAGAATAGTATCCCTGGCGTATAAATCACCCTCGGCAGCAGTGATGGGATATTCGTGGGCCACGGCCCTGAGCGGCTGAGTTTCCCCACTCTGGAGTATCGTCGCCTTACTGAACACGCGCTACGCGCTACACACAGACGTACCTCTACTCTACCCGTGTGAGTGCCTGTTCGATTCAGGTCCGTGGCTCGATTGCGCGGGCGCTACACACACAAGCGTACCTCTACTCTGTCCGTGTGAGCTGCCTGTTCGACTGCTCGAGCCTCGTCGCGTTCCTCCGAATTTCACGTTACTGAAGTTTCGGACGCATGAGTCGCAACTTGGAGATAGCGCGCATTCGATTCCCGGCGCGGCGCGGCGCACATTTTGCTATAACTTTTGATCTAAAAAAGATATCAAAGTGAAATTTGGACTAAATTTTTTTTAAAAAATCGGGTTTAATGATGTTTACTGAAATGTATTTTTTAAATTATGTTTTCATTGATTTTTAAGATATAGCTGGATAAGATGCTCAAAAGTGCCCATCCACGTTGATTTTTAATCACACCATGCTCAACAAAAAGTTACGAAAAAATTCATGAATATTCCACCTATTAACATACACGACTGAGACTTTTTTCAAAATTTTTCGTTGCGAAATCGATTTTTATTCAAATCGGAAAGCATAAAATAGCCGATTTTATATCGAAGTTTTCAATTGACCACGTTTATATTATTATGTTACTTTTGTCTTATCGTGATTATTACTGTGTATTTTTTCCAGTTTTTTCGGATTATGTAACCATGTTTAAAAAAATTGGAAATCTCCAAACATTCTAAGAAAATGCACATTTCGTATTCAAGTTTTAGAGATACCAGTTTTATAACAATTCAGTTGTTAGGTATTATTGCAACAAACGTTATTAATTTTTTATAAATTGCATCGCGGTTCAGAAAAATCAAAATCTAATACAAATCTTTTTTATATTCGGAAAAATTATGTATAAACTTAAAACTGCAATATAAAATATTTTATTTGCTTTATATATCAAAACATGAGCGTGCCTCTCAATAATATCGGTTGGCGCATCGGTAAGGTCTCCACCTGAGAATCCTTTACTCCCCGGATCAAATCCCGCAGCGAATGATTTCTTTTTTTCGGTAAACACTTATTGCTTTGGGTTTAATCAAAAGTTTAACCAATAATACTTTGTAATTGTCGACATTTATTTTCAACTTAAAGGATTGATGTAATTCGCGCTGTCAATTTCTGTCGGGTCGTGGGGTTTTTCGAGGTTGCAGGTAACTAACTGTTTCCTTAAACGTCGTTCTCCACCTGTTCCCCGATCTTCGTTACGGCAGTAGAATATAGAATATTTTTTCCTTTAACGAAATATAGAGCAGTTCAACCATACACCGTGAGCCGTGGTATATGACGTGGGGGTCTTTCGAGTCGGAAGAGAATTAAATGTTTGCTAAAATTCAGTAGTTAGATATTATTAAAACAAATCGGCCTTAATTTTTATAAATTGCATTGTGGTTAAAAATATTCGAAATTATAGGTGTATAGGTGAATAAATAAAAAAAAATTGATTTTGATTTTTTTTAACCGCGAAGCAATTTATAAAAAATTAAGAACGTTTGTTTCAATAATACCTAACAACTGAATTGTTATAAAACTGGTACGGTATTTTATCGATAATCGTCCGAAACACGGGTCCGGCCAGGGACGATTATCCGACAGGGACACTATTCTTTGACTTTTGCCGAACGTAGAAACTTGACACCGATGCTCGAGAGGCCTCGGCCGCCGAGAAGTGTAATATGATACGGGTCGAGTATGTCGGTGTGAGACCAGGAGATCACTACTAATCCAATGACAAAACTTCTTTATTTTTCATTATTTTTTTATGGGACTTCGACCAAAATATTCGTGGCATTTTTCTAATGAAAATGAAACCAAAAATGATATAATTCCGATGATATTTACGTGTGTAATGGACGATAGGAATGTCGTGCGCAAGGAAAGATAGCGTATGGGAAAGAAAGAGACGCGGAGAGTCGCAGTCGCCGGCACAGTTCAAAGGCCCGCGGCGTCCTCACAATGTAATTCCAATAAAAAACTTTTTTATTATTACTTATTTTTGTATGAGAATTTCACCAATATATTTGTAACATTTTTCTGATTAAAATGATACTAAACATGATATAATTCGCATCATATTTACATTAATTGTCGCTCATATAATTTGAATGAGAAGTTACGCGGGGTCGTCCATTACACACATAAATATCATCGGAATTATATAATTTTCATTAGAAAAATGCCACGAATATTTTGGTCAAAGTCCCATAAAAAAATAATGAAAAATAAAGAAGGTTTGTCATTGGATTAGTAGTGGTCTCTTGGTCTCACACCGATATACTCGACGCGTATCATATTACACTTCTCGGTGGCCGAGACCGTTCGAGCTTCATGGCCCCTTACGGGGTATACCCCGCAGGAGTGGGGATAGTTCTGAGTCATTTAACCGCCAGACTCTTGGGACATTTATCGATAAAATACTGTATCTCTAAAACTTCAATACGAAATGTGCATTTTCTTAGAATGTTTAGAGATTTCCAATTTTTTTAACCATGCGTTACATAATCCGAAAAAATTTGTAACAGTAACATAATAATATAAACGTGGTCAATTGAAAACTTCGATATAAAATCGGCTATTTTATGCTTTCCAAATTGAATAAAAATCGATTTCGCAACGAAAAATTTTGAAAAAAGTCTCAGTCGTGTATGTTATTAGGTGGAATATTCATGAATTTTTTCGTAACTATTTGTTAGCAGCACCGCGGCAGCAGCGCATACAGAACGCGACATATGCTGCCCGGCAGCTTTGGTTACTGGGTAGTTGGTTGTAGGGAGCTTGACGAAACTTCCTAGTTACTCCCGCAGATGGCGCTGCGGCGCCATCTGCGGGAGTAACTAGGAAACCATCGATTGAAAACTATCGAATAATTAGTCGATAGTATATCGCAACTAAATAGTAATTATTCGATAGTTGAAATTATTCGATGGTGCCCAGTGCCCATCACTAATCTCGTCTGTGATTGTACCCAGCACTGCCTGCGACCATGGAGTGACATATCTCCCTCTCTGTCACAGATCTGTAGGAAAGACAAGGATGTCGCACAAAGTGATGAAATACATAGAATGACACCTCTACGCCGATAGAAGCACCACTTTATATCTCGTCCGTGACTAGACCAGGAGGCAGCACTATATTGGGCATGTGGGGACGTATTTCCACAGGCACGGACAAAACCCGAGCGTGAGCACCAGTGAGCACCAGGGTTGCCATATGCAGCCGCTGCCAGGCCCCTTACCTCTCCGTCTCTCGCACGATGCTGCGTAAAGCCTGCCTTCGCTTCCCCCACTCTTACCACTACGGCTGCCGCGTGCCGCGTGGAGCATGCTACCGAGTGTCGCAGAAATAACCGTACGCTTATACAAGCTGATTTGCTTCGGTAAGGTAGACTATACTGCAATAACCAAATAAATTTATTCGTGTACTGTTAAATAAACACAAATTAAGGTTTGAAAAATGCATATATTTGCGACCTGCTAAATACCATCATCACGACATTTCTTCGAAATTGCCAAAAATTTTATCAACATGCATATAAAGGGGCTATAAAGAGATTGCCATTTAGTAACAATTTCATAAAGGCTCTGGAATTTTTAGAGCCATCTATTGCATTAGACATTAACAAACATACAGGACAACTAGTTCATATTTTAAATAAATTTGAAAACAAATTTGATAAAACATCCTGTATCGATGAATGGCACGCCCTAGGGTTTTTAACCGTTCGTGAGGACGATTTGAGAGACCGGTTATTAAAATTAGAAATCGTTAAATTTTGGGACGAAATTAATAACATGTGCGAGCCTGACGGTGAAAAGCCATTTAAAAATATTTCAAATTTGGCACTAGCATGTTTATCATTATCACATTCAAACGCTGAAATTGAACGATTTTTTTCCATTGTGAATGAAATCAAAATGCCAGATCGCAATCGACTGCAGCCACAAATGGTTGCTGCTCTCGGTAGAATTAAGTTAGAATTTAGAAATACTAATAAACAATGTAACAATTATATTATAAGCGACGATTTTGTACAAAATTTTAATAGCGGTATGTACAAAAAAGAAAGTATACCGCAAGAATTTGCGAATATTATACAAAGCGAAAGCGAATGTACCAGCGAAAGCGATGATGGTATTTAGCAGGTCGCAAATATATGCATTTTTCAAAACTTAATTTGTGTTTATTTAACAATACACGAATAAATTTATTTGGTTATTGCAGTATAGTCTACCTTACCGAAGCAAATCAGCTTGTATAAACGTACGGTTATTTCTGCGACACTCGGTAGCATGCTCCACGCGGCACGCGGCAGCCGTAGTGGTAAGAGTGGGGGAAGCGAAGGCAGGCTTTACGCAGCATCGAGGCGAGGGACGGAGAGGTAAGGGGCCTGGCAGCGGCTGCATATGGCAACCCTGGTGAGCACTGGTGAGCACTCTCATTCTCATTTCCTCTCTGAGTATACATTCTACAGTTCAAGATTCATATTCAGTTCGTTAATACCGTTGAGTTAATCTTGGACAATAGTTTACCAAGTACCATCTTACTGTTAAAATAAATGAACGATAATCTAGTTTATATTGAAACAATTCATTAATGTTTGCATAATTTCAGTTTTATTATCGATATAATTGTTTCTAACTTACTTTTCTATAAAATGAATATTGTTTGTGCAATATGTAGTGATTTGTTAACACCATCTGCTGATATATTTCATACTCCTTGTGGACATATCTTTCATTATGCGTGCTTAAGTCAATGGTTACAAAGGTAAGAGATTTTCTTATCATTTCAAAAATAGAAATCGTATATTTTTTATGAAATACAAACAGTGATTCACAAAAGTATTTGAAAGTACTAATGACGTATATACAATGAATACAGTCGGTGTGAAAAGTATTCATACAGCGACCAATTCAAAATAAAACCATGTCAGTAATAAATTTTAACGGAAGCAAATGATTAATGAATATTCCTAGATGTTTGTAGAAGAAATTTTGTGTAAACAAAATTTTATTTCCTTTCAGCATTTCAAAAATATCAACAAAAACAACAAATGTGCAAAAATACACGCGTAGCAAATATTCTACAGCCAAGTAACAAATGAAAATACTATGAACATATACTAAATATTTAATGGTCCAATACTTTGTGGGATTGCCTTTTGATTTTGGAATAGCTTTGAGTCTTTTTGGTATAGAATGTACTAAGTTGGATGTTGTAGCAGGCTTTATTTTATTCCACTCTTCTAGTAAAGCAGTTGGTAAACTTTCTTTAGATATAATATTATGATTACAAATTTTTTTCTCCAGGTAATCCCATAGATGTTCGATGAGATTAATGTCTGATGATTGTGGCCGAGTGTTCAAATATTTTGGTGTGTTATATAAAATCCATTGCCTAGTATTATATGCAGAATGCTTTGGATCATTGTCATAGGTGAATATAAAATCATTGTTAAGTCCCATTTTATTTGCACTAGAATGGAGGTGATTTTTAAGGCTATCAGTATAGACGCTGTGATGCATGATACCATTGATGAAATGTAAAGATCCTACTCCAGCTGTACTCGTGCAACCCCAGACTAATACAGAGCCCCCACCGTGTTTTATCGTGGGTCGCAAATTTCTTTTATTGAACTCTGTACCTTTTTGTCTCCATACAGTGAAGTGATTTTTGGTCCCAAATATTTCGAATTTGCTGTATTCTGTGAAGATTACCTCCTTCCAATATTGGAAGTCACTTCTTACGATTAACTTCATTTACATAATATTTCTTCCATGCAACTCTACAGTGATATTCACTACGTCGTAAGTAATCACACACTGTACTAGCCGAGACATGTAAACTATTGTTGTTTTTAAGCTCTGTTGAAATTTGTTCGGCAATTATATGTGGATTTAGTTTGACTTTACGAATAATTAGTCATCGATTATACTCGTTTATCTTTCGCAGATGTCCAGATCTTCTTTTATTTTGACCTGTTTTTCATGATCCAAATCTGTCGATAATACTTTGAACAGTAGACTTTGGTCTACACACTACGTGAGCAATTTCGCTAAGCGATTTGCATTGATTGTGCTACCAAACAATAATATTTCGTACTTCTTCCGTTGTTTGGGAACCTTTATGACCCATGTTGAGAACAGCTCAAATTTTCGACTTTAATTCTATGAGTGCTCTCTGCAAACTGATCAGCTTTGTTATTATTCGTCATATCCAGAGATCATGTTGTGTTTATATCTCTATTAAGTATACAAAATAAGAGATGTATCAAAACTTTCTACGCGTCTGTTTCTGCATATTTGTCTGTTTTTGTTGATATTTTTTTAATGCTGGAAGGAAATACAATTTTGTTTATACAAAATTTATTCTACAAACATCTAGAATATTTGTTAATCATTTTCTTCCGTTAAAATTTATTACTAACATGTATATAACCGGTTATATTTTGAATTGGTCATGGAACAAATACTTTTCGCACTGACTGTAGTTACTTTGCTGCATTATAATTTTGCTCATAACAACAAAAACCATATGTAGTCAGATATAATATGAAAGTATTGTGTCTATAATTAGTATTGTAATGAAATTTAAAATATTTGATAAACGAATCATTTGAAATTAAATAGTGTTTGATTTGATATAAGGTTTAATATAAGGACGTGTTATTTTTCATAATCTTTCTATTATCTATTATATAAAATAGTCCTGTAGTTTTGTCACGCAAAAACTCCGAGCGGAGAAGCCGACAGTATAGTATATTTTTCAGGGAGAGAGAGAGAGAGGATGGGAGGGAGATAGAGAAACTCTGACAGGAGAACGCAAAGGTTTGCCCTCACAGATTTAGTTGAGACTTTCCAGAGTTATATGTAGATCTCGTTCCCCTGATTACGAATGTACCCCATTATAGGGGCAGACACTCAATAGTTTTCGAGATATTTGCAATTAAAGTTTTGTAACCGTAAAATATTCTGTTAGCACGAAATCGAACGCCATCTGAATTTTGTGTTACACAACTAACGGATCAAAACGCGGGAATTTGAAATCCATACTACCTATTCCTTGCTAATTTATAATTTTTATTTAAAAATAAAAAAATTAAAACATTTTAATACATTTTAAATACATTTTATTCAATATTATAACAATTATTAACAGTATATGTACAACTTTCTACTTATTAATCAATTTAAACCATATTATCAGGCGCGATAACACTGGTTCATTACAAATATTGCAAGTTATACATTATGTACAACCTTTTTCATACTAAGAACGCATCAAATGCATATCACACCAATTAACAATGAACTGGCTCAAAGAAAAACAAAACAAACCGTAAATACTGTTCCAAAAGCCAATTGTCCAAGGATAATAAGTGTAACACACACCGACATCGTATAACACACATCGCATATCGCATAACACACATCGAGATCATATAATACACATCGACATCGCGTAACACACATCGCATATCGCAGAACATACATGGAGATCGCATAACACACATCGCATATAGCAGAAAACACATCGAGATCGTATAATACACATCGTATATCTCATAACACACATCGACATCGCGTAACACACATCGTATATAATAACGGATTCCTTTATTTCGATCGACAATGTTGAATAATTCAAATTGATGTTATTGGCGCAACGGGTACGATCCTTAGTTACAAATTAAGCAATTTTGCAAATTGTTACATCAACTAGTTTTCGACGTTTCGGTCTGAAATTTAGACCATCTTCAAGAAAAACTTAATGTAATTGCGTCTGTGAACAATTAATGTTATCATTTAAACATCATCAGGTTTATAAGCCCAATGTAGGATTTAAGCAAGTGAGTTTTATACACTAAATTCTTGGTCATTCTTTTCCTCTTTAGTTTTCTGTTCCTACATTGGGCTTATAAACCTGATGATGTTTAAATGATAACATTAATTGTTCACAGACGCAATTACATTAAGTTTTTCTTGAAGATGGTCTAAATTTCAGACCGAAACGTCGAAAACTAGTTGATGTAACAATTTGCAAAATTGCTTAATTTGTAACTAAGGATCGTACCCGTTGCGCCAATAACATCAATTTGAATTACACATCGTATATCTTGTAACACACATCGACATCGCGTAACACACATCGTATATCTCGTAACACACATAGACATCGCGTAACACACATCGTATATCTCGTAACACACATCGACATCGCGTAACACAGATCGTATATCTCGTAACACACATCGCATATCGCAGAACATACATGGAGATCGCATAACACACATCGAGATCGTATAATACACATCGTATATCTCATAAAACACATCGACATCGCGTAACACACATCGTATATCTTGTAACACACATCGACATCGCGTAACACACATCGTATATCTCGTAACACACATCGACATCGCGTAACACACATCGTATATCTCGTAACACACATCGACATCGCGTAACACACATCGACATCGCGTAACACACATCGTATATCTCGTAACACACATCGCATATCGCAGAACATACATGGAGAATTTATATGAAGAAATTAATTTTATAGTAAAATTTAATATTATTGTGGGGTAGTATTGAATTTATATAAAGAATTAATTTTACAGTAAAATTTAATATTATTGAAGGATAACATTGAATTTATATGAAGAAATTAATTTTACAGTAAAATTTAATATTATTGAGGGGCAAAAATGTGTGTTATGCGATATGCGATGTGTGTTATACGATGTCGGTGTGTGTTACACTTATTATCCTTAAACAATTGGCTTTTGGGACGGTATTTACGGTTTGTTTTGTTTTTTTTTCGTAATACGTTAAATTTTCTTTTCATAGTGCATGGAGTGTCTTCATAATGGTGGTCGTAGCAAACTATATCACGTGCTGTTACACATACATATTTCTTCTTCACTGCATATGATGTGCTTGGTAAGAAGCAATCCTCTTGACTAACTGCAATGAGAAATAATGCTCAGTACTTACTGTACACAGAGATTTTAGTCCATGAACATTAACATTTCATACCACTTTCAATATCTCAATAATAAATCTTCAAATTTTCTTTTAATAATATATATAATTAACTTAAATACTATATTTGAAACTTATTTCAACTTACGTATATCTCTGCTCGTTGTAGGTGAGTCACTATAATCCACTATTGTGCTTGCCTCGGGGATTTGTTCATTTATGGAGGTTGGTTCAGCATCATTATCTGAAATATTCATTACATAAGCTAATGTAGAAGCGTAAAGCAACTTTCATTTGTACCTTTTGTCAACATAGACACTTTTTTTTACCTATAGAATTAACTTCCATCAAAATATTCCTTTCTGGTACATTTTCTTTCTTAAATATAGTAGCCACATCTTGGGCTTTATCTGGAAAAGATATAACTGTGGATATATCAATAATAGTATTTACATTTAAAGCAGAAAGAAAAACTTGTAAAAGAAAAAACATTCAAATACATTAACTATCAATTTCTGTATGTATACTTTTATGACGAATACTTAGTTTTAATAACTTTTATGAATGATGGAACACTTTTTTACCTGTACAATTTGTTTCAACCGAAACGTCCTGCTGGTTTTGGAAACCTTGCCATTTTTTTTTTAAATTGTAGGCACACTTCCTGGTTTCAACGATCACCGGGAACAAAGGTGCTTTATAAAGCAGTTTTGTGTAAAGTGATTTGTTGGAAATCTACGCATTATAGTACGAAAATTAGAATAAAAATATATTAATACTATTGAAAATTGATAAGAGGTTATGTTATCTTTACGTATTTACCTGTGTAAGGACTCATTTTTCTTATTGTTGCCCAAAATTCCACAAAATACGCATTTCACCATTTTGAAAATATATTTTCAAACACTTTTATGGTAGAAAAAAGAATCTGTAAATAAATATGCACCAAAATGCTGTCATCAGTTCCATCTGGCGGACACTTTGAGAATTACTCTTGCAAAGTAGTGACATCTCTATTTTGTGTTACAGTACTAAATTCGTGCTAACAGTTCTCCTATTAGAGTGAAACCACCCTGGTATACTTCCCCCTTCAGAAGTAACCAGAAAGGAAGTGTTACCAACCTCTGTGCAGAAAAGAAGTTTGGTAACATTGATAAACACGCTATTAGGCAGTTGCGCGAGATGGAGTTGTTTGCTATTTCCATATTCTATTCAGCTCGGTACTGAATTCTTGTAATATAACGTAATTTGTAGTGTATTATTGAAAATACCTTACAATATAACGTAATATGCAGTGTATCGTTGAAAATAAACGCCATCTCTATTTACTTGTAGAATAAAGAAACAGTGCTGTAGAGGTGTAATATAGTCCTCTAAATAAAATGACGTGTTACTTCTTTGAATATTTATTTGAATCTGTTATAATTTTGTTACTTCAATAAATTCGTTGGTAGGAAACCAAAAACAAAATAAATGTTAACAAATTAATCAATAAAATTAACATTAACAGAAATCTTCATTATCTTCATATTTACATCAGGAATCTACATTATCTACATCCGCCATATTACTCCCCTCTGAGTTTTGACAATATTTTTAAATATTGAATTTTACAAATCCTATTTTCTTTTTTTTTCCTGGTCCTGGATAAGTTTTAATTTGTCCTTTATTTGGAAATGAAGGACAATCCGTGATTTCTTCTAGGTTTCCATCTTGCTCTGAATTTTCAAAGTAGGCAGGTTTCAATCTTTCAATACTGACATTGATCGGTTGCCCGTTAATTTTTATTGTGTAAACCTTCTCTGATGGCCTTGCAATAACTTCGAATGGACCTTCGTACGGTGGTGTTAAAGGTGGTTTGACTGCATCTATTCTCAAAAACACATGTGTACAACAATTTAAATTTTTATGTATAAATACCTTTTTTTTAATATTATGTATCGTCTGATGTGGTTTGAGCAATTTCAGGTTTTCTTTCAATTCCTGCAAGAAAATTCTTTGATCAACCAAACCCTCTTCTTCTAAAAAGAGTTCACCGGGTAATCTTAAAGTTTGTCCATATAACATCTCTGCAGCTGATGAGCCTAGATTTTCTTTATAAACTGTTCTTAATCCTAATAAAACGATCGGTATAATCTTCGTCCAGTCTTCTTTTTCATGACAATAAATCGCTGTTTTCAAAGATCGATGCCATCTTTCTACAATCCCATTTGAGGCAGGATGATAAGAAGTTGTTCTTATCTTCTTGAATCCAACCATCTTTGATAGTGCATTGAAAATTTGCGATTCAAATTGACTTCCCCTATCTGTGGTTACAGACAACGGTGCGCCAAATCTTGAAATCCATGTATTGAAAAATGTAGTCGCTACTGTGTCTGCTGAAATTTCTTTAATTGGTATTGCTTCAGGCCAACGCGAAAATCGATCAATCATAGTTAAACAATAACGATATCCATTAACAATAGGAAGTGGCCCAATGAGATCTATATGTATATGATTAAATCTTTCTTTAGGTACTGAAATATGTTCTGGCAAATTTTTCTGATGACGATGTATTTTACTCTTCTGGCAAGATAAACAAGTTCTCACTCATTCTGCAGCATCTTTTGTCATATTCGGCCAGACAAATCTTTGAGACAACGTCTGTTTCATAACTCTACTTCCAGGATGTGATAAATTATGTACAATTTTTAAAATTCGAGTTCTTAGAATTTTTGGAACATAAGGTCGAATATTGTCTTCTAAAATGTTGCAATATAATACAAGATTTGTATTACCTACTCTCAATTTTTGTAATTGCAATGCCGAATTTCCTCTTGAAATTATATTTTTTAATTCTTCATCTGCCTGTTGTGCTTCCGCTAATTCTTCTGTGGTTACCACAATAGGCATTTCAATTGCTTCAACTCTTGAGAAGGCATCTGCAATTACATTTTTGTCCCCTTTGACATAACTTAATTCAGTAGTGAATTGACCTATAAAATCTAAATGTCGAAGTTGTCGAGGAGAAGCTTTTGATGATTTCTGTTTAAATGCAAAAATTAATGGTTTATGATCTGTTTTTACAACTAAATCTCGTCCTTCTACCATGAATCGGAAAAATTTCATTGCAGAATATATCGCCAAAAGCTCTCGATCATAAGTACTGTACTTTTGTTGAGTTTCTGTAAATTTTTTTGAATAGAATGCTAATGGTTGCCAGCTTTTACCATCGAACTGTTCCAAAACAGCTCCCATTGCTATATCTGATGCATCTGTAGTTAGCGCTAAACGAGCGTTTGCTACTGGATGTACTAATAATGTAGCATTGATTAATTGTTCTTTCGTTTTATTAAAAGCAGCTTTCTGTTCTTCTGTCCACTCAATCAACCTTTTATCTTTCTTTTTGGCACCAATAAGTAAAGAATGTAAAGGAGCTTGAATTTTTGCTGCCATAGGAATAAAACGACGATAAAAATTTATTATTCCTAAAAATCTTCGTAATTCTATCCTATCTTTTGGAATTGGAAAATCTTTCAATGCTTGAACTTTTTCTTCAATAGGTCTCATACCTTCTGTATTAATTAAATATCCTAAATATTTAACTTCTTTAACACCAAAAGTTGATTTATTTACATTTATTGACAATCTGAACTTTCGTAATCGTTCAAAAACTATCTTTAAATGTTGTTTATATTCTTCCTCGTTTTTTGAAGCAATAATTATATCGTCAATATAACCATGACAAAAATTTAAACATCTTAATACATTATCTAAATATCTTTGAAATGTTTGTGCTGCATTTCTTAATCCAAATGGCATTGCTAAAAATTCAAATAATCCAAACGGTGTAATTACTGCTGTTTTGGGAATGTCTTCGGGTGCCATGGGTATCTGATTATAAGCTTTAATAAGATCTATCGTTGAAAAAATTGTTGCACCTGCCAATTTAAAAGAAAAATCTTGTATATGTGGTACAGGATAGCGATCTGGAATTGTTATTGAATTTAATCTTCGATAATCCCCGCACGGTCGCCATTCTCCATTTTTCTTCGGAACCATGAGTAAAGGACTTGCCCATTGACTGGATGATGGCCAACACTCTACACACTCCTTTCTGAATCATCTCTTCGAATTCTGCTTTGGCAATTTTAAATTTTTCAGGTGTTAAACGTCTAGCTTTTTCAGCTATCGGTTGACCTTCAGTTACAATATAATGATAAACATCTTTTTCAACAATCTCTTTGCTAATATCAATATATTTAATAATATCATTATATTATATTATAATATCAATATCAATAAATTTGCTAATATCAATATATTGGTTTAGTAATATCAATATATTCTTGTAATAATTTATTATATTTAAAAGAATTATTTATTGTCGAAAATGAAATTGTATGTACTCGTTTTAAGATACCTAATGATTGTAATTTTGTCTCTTTATCTAAAACTCTTTTACCATATAAATCTACTAATAGATCGTAATGACCTATAAAATCTGATTCTATAATCGGCATTACTGCATCAGCTACAATAAATTCCCATGTAAAACTTCTGCGTAATCCCAAATTTACAGTAATTAATTTTTGACCATATGTTTTTATCTCAGAACCATTTGCAGCAAAAAGTATAAGGTTTGTTTCCTTCAAATTTCCTTTTAACATTTTCCTCGGTAACAACAAAATATCAGAACCAGTATCAATTAAATATCTCATACCTGACGTCTTGTCGGCAATCGTCAGACGATAATTAACATTTGAGCTATCATGGATCGTCTGTACTCCAGACAGCTTTCTTAGTTTTCCTCTAACTCTTCATTTGATGAATCTCTTTTATCTTTTCCACTCCAAGAACAGGGTTTTTTACATTTAAAGGAATTTTCTCTAAATTTTTGATGATAATAACATAAGGATTAAAAAAACTTAGACCTAGATCTTGATCTGTTTTTGAAATTATTTTTTCGTATATTAATATTTAAAACTTCGATTTGTTTTCGTAATTCCAGAATCTGTGAATTTAAAGTTTGGTTGCTTTCTCCCTGTGAAGGATTAGAAGTATAATTTTCTTTTGAACTAATGTTACAAATGTTATTTGGTTTTAATACTTCTACAATCTTATCAGCTTGATAAGCTAATTTAGAGAGTTCTTGTACTTCACTAATAGCTAAAATTCCTCGAACATTTTCTGGTAGTTGTTCCAGAAACAATGTTTTTAGAACACTCTCGCTACACAAACCGCCCTCCAAATTTCTTAATCTTTGTAAGAAATTTGATGGCTTTTCGTCAATCATCTCATTTCCTCTAATTAATCTTCTTAATTTTGACTCGCTTGATTCATCGAACGAGGAAATAATTCTTGTTTTAAGAGTTTCATATTTGTCTTTAATTGGAGGATTGCTTAAAATATCGGAAACAAAAGGAAGAACTGTTTTATCTAAATTAACTATGGTATACCGGTATTTGATATCATCAGAGGAGATTCTGCTAATCGCGAAGGCCGCCTCAATCTGGGTAAACCACAATATCGGATTCTCTTTCCAAAAGGGTGGAAGTTTGACCATTGATGTAGCATTGATTTGACTGGGATAGTTGACTTGACTTGTTGAAGGTAATTCTTCTACTATCAAATCCTTATCCATCTCTGTAACAAGATCTTGTTTTGATCTCTCTTCAATTCTAGTTGGAGAATGATGAAGCGGTATCCTTATTGCTTAAAAAGAATCACGTCGGGGTCACCAAAATGTAGAGGTGTAATATAGTCCTCTAAATAAAATGACGTGTTACTTCTTTGAATATTTATTTGAATCTGTTATAATTTTGTTATTTCAATAAATTCGTTGGTAGGAAACCAAAAACAAAATAAATGTTAACAAATTAATCGATAAAATTAACATTAATCCATCTCGTCTAAACTAGCTGAACTAAAATTGGCTCTAGACTGGCTCTGCATCAGAGACCTAACCCAGGACCTCTGTCATCATGGGGAAATTTATGCTAATGTGAATGCAATCACGCCCAAAGATTTTTTGTCCTTATATGAGCATATTTTGAGCTGCACAAAGGTTCATTTGATAGAGGAAAGTCCACCGCAGATCGCTCTTCTCCTCAAATCAGTCAAAAAAATCTCTTAGAGACAGAAAAATACATTGGAATGTGCGGTTCTTTTTCTCGATGTTTTCCTCTACTTTGGACACTCATATTATTAGATATAAACATAATCTCGTCAAATAATGAGTAGAGCGATCCGCGTTTAACCTTCCTCTTTAGAATGAGCCCTTACACAGCCCAAAATCTGCCCAAATAAGGACGAAAAATCTTTTGTCGCATACCCATGATTCGACCCAAAATCTAGTTCCCCCTTAAAGGACTGTGCGTAAAGTAGATTTCTGGGTGAGAGGGGTGGCCCTGTGAGCGGGGGGGGGGGGGAATGTTTTACTGCCACCATCTTGTGCAGCGCACATAGTGCTGCCATGTATACAGGGTGTCCCAAAACGACTGCGTAAGCGGGAAATGGGAGGTTCCTTGGGACATTTGAAGCGACATTTTCCTTAGCAAAAATGTTTGTTTAGGAGTTATTAACGAAAAACACGGACCAACCAGAGCGCGCCTAGTCGCTCGGTGGCACGGTCAGCGCGGCGAGCCGGGGGAGGAGAGTGTTGTCGGTACGCCGCGATGTAACATACAACTAACAGTTTCTCGATTATGTCCCGATTTCGATGAGCTTTGGATATGTTGTAAAGACCACGATTCTGAACAACATTTCCCTTTAGACTTTTTGCCTCGCGTCTTTAGTTTACGAGATATTTGTAAAACCAGTACAGAAAGCTAAGGGTTGTACGGTCAGGTCAACGAACTGTACAGCTGATGGTAGATAGCAGGAATACGACAATCACATGTTTCGGTTTTCCTGCAGATTTGTACGCAGAGTCGATGGGTTACTGTTCGAAAAGGTCGTCCGTTCTTTCACCCAGCAAGAGGTAGAAATGTCAGGTCGGCGTGGCGATTTAGGGTCCCTATTGTCCTATGCCTCCCTTAAGAAACTTTCTAAAAGAAAGACGGACGACGTTTTCGAACAGTAACCCATCGACTCTGCATACAAATCTGCAGGAAAACCGAAACATGTGATTGTCGTATACCTGCTATCTACCATCAGCTGTACTGTTCGTTGACCTGACCGTACAACCCTTAGCTTTCGGTATTGTCGTACACCTGAAGACATCTGTGCAATTCGTCACCGAATGACCCAGTGACAGTGACACACATTTCGAAGCATTTTCAATTACAAGTTTTTACAAATATCTCGTAAACTAAAGACGCGAGGCAAAAAGTCTGTTCGGGACCCGGGACGAATATTTGAGGAGTGGACTGTATTGGGAAATCGAAAGGATCGGGTGCGGAACACAGAAGGGAGTTCGGATCGGGAAATCGTGTGGGAAGCGTGAGGAAACGGCGGTTAAAGAACGGCGTTGAAAAACCGGTACACGTTGACTATGAAATTAGGATTTATTGCGTTTAATCGCGTAAACGAGAAAGGGCGCGCGATCAAGGCGAACGAGAGGTCGATCTTGAGCGGCAATACGAACAATCGTGATAAGACACTGGGCGCGATATAAAGCGTGTTAAACGGTAGGATGGTAGAACGAGTCTGATCGGCGAGGAGGTGAGAGCGATTAACGGTCGTTCTTTATTGCTCACGTGATCACGCATCGCGAGCGCGTTACCGGGAATCGCCAAAACCACGGCTCCGCTTACCGCTAATTGGCAGGCGCGACAATCCTTAGTACGGGTAACGCGGGAGGGCTAACAAAGGCCGTGTCGCTCGTCCTCGACATCTTAAAACTAACTTAATTTTTACGCTTAATCCTAAACAAAGTCTAAAGGGAAATGTTGTTCAGAATCGTGGTCTGTACAACATATCCAAAGCTCATCGAAATCGGGACAAATCGAGAAACTGTTGTCTGTTACATCGCGGCGTGGTGACAACACTCTCCTCCCCCCGGCTCGCCGCGCTGACCGTGCCACCGAGCGACTAGGCGCGCTCTGGTTGGTCCGTGTTTTTCGTTAATAACTCCTAAACAAAGCCGCGGACGCCATTTTTGCTAAGGAAAATGTCGCTTCAAATGACCCAAGGAACCTCCCATTTCCCGCTTACGCAGTCGTTTTGGGACACCCTGTATACGGATCAGATGTTAACATAAGTCTATAAATTAAATCTGTATTCGTAATAAATCTGGAAAATTTTCTTGTATTTTTCAATCTATATTTTTTAAAATCTTTGTGTCTGCTTTCTAAAGCTTCTTCTGTTAATTCGCCAATCGGAAGTAAGGCATACTTTATGATATCTGCACCATGAATCAATATTTTATGTACAGATGCTGGCATATAGTACCAGCTGTAATTTTTGATAAAATATTTAGCCGTTTCTTCTGTAATATAATATAATTTTTTTAAGTAAGGTTGTATTAAATCCAGCTTTTCAAAATCTATTAAATACAATACAATACAATGGAATTATATTGTTTATAGAATTTTTTATGGTAATCGTCGTACACTGGAAAATTTGATTAATATCAGTCTGTCAATATCTAAATTACCTGTAATATAGTGTGAAATTTTTTAATTAATATAACGTCGAGTCCAGTTATTTCAGCAGAAACTTCTGCGTTGGTAAAAAATCGGCGTGCAGTATTGCCGTCATTTGACGAGCCCCATCCTTGTTTCACGTAGTCAACATATAATCCCAGTTTTTCTTTAAACTTTTTTTGTACTTCTTCTTTTTTTTCTTTTCTCATTTTCTTCATATCTGGTGTAGTTGCTATCCATTTCTTAAATTGTAAATTGTACGAAATGTGCAATAAACATTCAAAACATCTTATCCACGCATGTAATGAACTCATCCCAAAGGAACAATTTGATGTGTTACAAGTTTTAGAATAAATAAGATTTAAATTGTTCATCTCGGTGGGCTTTGCTTGACAAATGTAACATCGCATTGTAGATGAGGTACTGGTGATAGAATTGCATATTTTATTGTCTATCATTGTGAGTGCCATACGATATTCTATTTCAATAGTATTTGTGCTAAAAGTTTTTAAATTGTTTATTTCATCCTTAATACTATTTATTTCTTCATTTATAACTTCGTTGGTTTCTTTAACGAAGCGGAATCTAATGAGTCGACAAAACCAAGGCGATGATGGACGTGGATTTTTCCATATTACATCAGAATTAATTTTGTTTTGTAGTTCTAAGGGTACTAGGCTCGAAACAAAAACGGTACTGTCATCTGCATCAGATTCTTCATTATAAAGGCTATTGCCGGGTTTGGTGGTGAAATTCGCCCCCGACGAGTTTTTAATTGAGCTTTGGCTATTCGATAGCCTACCCAAAAAGACCCCGATCTGCCAAGTTACAGCCCCATATCTTTTTGGCCCATTTTCCCCCATTTAATGACAATTCAAAATTCTGAAAAAATTCTGACACATTGCGGATACCAAGCCACATGTTAGGTATCATTTTCAGATTTTTCCGTTGCAAACTCTGGTTGTGAAACTCGAAAAACACGAAAAAACACGAAAAAAATCGAAAAAATGCAGATTTCATAGAGAAATCGAAAGAGCACACCTACAGATTTAATTTAGCAATGAGATATTATCATTAGTATTATGCTCTATTTTTTTCAAATCCCTGAGTGTGGTGCGTCATAGTTGAAAAAAATAAAAACCACTTTTTTCGGCGTTTTTTCTAAGTTATACCTATCTTCTCTGAATTTAAAAAATATATTATGTAATATTAAACATTCCTACGTTCAGAGAAATATTTTGCAGACTTTAAAACTTGTGCAATACAAAAACAAAATAATACTATGTATGGTATATTCAAATATTTCGAAGACTGTTTCCACGGCGCCGGTTGGTGCAGCTGTTATGGTGTTCGACTGCGGAACCGCTGATAACTTTTTGTACCAGGTTCGAATCCCGTCCGGGTCAATTTTTTTTTTTCGTTAATCAGATGTTTTTTCGCTTTCTAACCATCCGATTGTTGCTAAATCATTGTAAAAACATTTTTTAACTATGTTTAAATTATTTTTAAACAATTTTTCGGAAAAATATTTTTGGAGGACTTTCGGCCTCTTAGTCATTTACGGACTGTATTACTGCTATACTTAACATTTTTTACATGGAATTGTGCATCGACTTGACTATAAAGTCTTTTATTTTTACTAGGTTCCTTATTCAGTAATAAATCCAGATAACTTGGATGTTGCTCACATGTTGCTGCTATTATTTATTATTTATCTTATGCTGCACCAACCGGCGCCGTTGAAACAGTCTTCGAAATATTTGAATATACCATACATAGTATTATTTTGTTTTTGTATTGCACAAGTTTTAAAGTCTGCAAAATATTTCTCTGAACGTAGGAATGTTTAATATTACATAATATATTTTTTAAATTCAGAGAAGATAGGTATAACTTAGAAAAAACGCCGAAAAAAGTGGTTTTTATTTTTTTCAACTATGACGCACCACACTCAGGGATTTGAAAAAAATAGAGCATAATACTAATGATAATATCTCATTGCTAAATTAAATCTGTAGGTGTGCTCTTTCGATTTCTCTATGAAATCTGCATTTTTTCGATTTTTTTCGTGTTTTTCGAGTTTCACAACCAGAGTTTGCAACAGAAAAATCTGAAAATGATACCTAACATGTGGCTTGGTATCCGCAATGTGTCAGAATTTTTTCAGAATTTTGAATTGTCATTAAATGGGGAAAATGGGCCAAAAACTGATTTTTCGATTTTCCTCAATAACTACCCTTACAGATGAGATATGGGGCTGTAACTTGGCAGATCGGGGTCTTTTTGGGTAGGCTATCGAATTTCACCACCAAACCCGGCAATAGCCTTTGTTTGTACCTTTGTTGTCCAGATGCTCCATCACATCCCCATTTGCATATAAGTAATAATTGTGCATTTTGTAGAGATGTTGTATTTAAAGTTTTCAATATGCGAGACACAGTATGATCTAATAAACTTTGTAGATTTACTTTCGCATAGCCTTCCGTTATCTGTATTGCACTTTCAGGCGGGTAACACTTTTTCTTTTCTACTAATAGTCTATTATATGAAGGCCAGTAATTAACATTACATAGTATTGCCTCGTTCCTGAGTGTGACGTACTGGAATTTTGATAGATCAGCCATAATAAAAGTACTTAATGATCTTTCCGGTGTAAGCTGTTTTCTTTGTACAGAAGACTTGTTTTTGTAGAAAGCTACAATGTTTCTAATATTTTGATTATTTTCTAAATCCTCCAGTAATCGTGCTTTTTGATGCATACCGTGTCTTCGTAAACTCATTTTTGCAGCATTTAATAGTTCACTCAAAGAAAAATTATTGACGAGAGATTGGGATCTACGAATTTTTTCCCGGTTACTGCATTCAGAAAATGGTTTTCTGCCTTTACGAATTGATACAGTTGATAACTGTTGCGGCCTTACTACAGATGCCCTACTTGTTGATGGAATATCAGTTGCATTTGGATATATAAAATCTCGTTCAAGCCATTCATGATTATTTCTAAAAAATTTGTCTTGCGTGTAACGAGAGCTGATCCATTTTCGTTTGAGTTTTGAAGTAAATTTTTTCAATGCCGTTTTAACTGCATCTGAATTTTCGGGAGAAATGTCAATTTGTTCGCATACTTTTTCGTACAAAAACATGTAGTCATTCATATCCCTTTTGTTAGTTCTTAATATAGAATATAAATCTCTATTTTTACGATAATATGACATTTTGTAATTATAAATTAAATCTAGATGTAAAAGAAGAAAATGTTTAAGAAAATGTTTAAGAAAATGTTTAAGAAAATACATTAATTCTTGAAGCGTTTTTGTACTTACCAACACGAAGAAAAGTTTGGAATATAGAATACCAGGTACTAAGTCTAGATTAAAATATATTAAAATCCAAGGAAAGCTTATAATTTAAGACACACACATATAAATAAAACTTAAATAACAATAAAACTTAAAAATGCACAAAACAAAATAAAAACTTAATGGTGTAACGCACAGGATTTGGTGAATGTAGGTTTGGAATAAACAAGGCTAGGCGCAGCGAAAGTGCCCGCTCCGCGATACTTTGCCGATATTTATACTAATTCGTTGCTAACTTTATCAACAACGCGTTACTAGGAATTTTGGAAGGTTCTCGACTCCGGAACCTTCTAGAAAATTCGACAACGGCGCGATTCGTCTGTCCTGAGATCATCCGAACGTATACGCATACGATGATATGCCGCGGATGGATTAAACTATAATAACTTCAATAGTGGTTCGGGGGAGGAAATGATTTTTACATGATCATATAGGGGAAGATCTACTGAAAATATTCTATTTTGTTACAATGCGCGATCTCCTGGGACAAAAAAGATACACCTTGTCAAATGTAAAGCATTTTGAGAATTTTCTTTATTTCATTCAACATTATGTTTAAAAGACATTATATACAATAATTATTAATGGCGTGCACGATTTCTTATCGCAAAAGAATACTTCAAAACAAAAAAAAAATCGAAACGAAATATCAACTGAGCTCCTCAGGACACCACGAAGAAACAGAACAGTTTTTCCGCGTAACAGATTCCAATTTTAAAATGTCCAACTTTAAGTGTTTGTATAATTCAAATCTGAATTATATTTGATTTATTTTCTTCATTTTCGAAATCTATGAACATTTAAGAAGAGATACATGTTGATCAGATATTAATATGAGAAAGTTGATTTTTGGCGAAATGTCACTGAATTTCTCGATTTGGACCACTGTGGCGCCGTGGCGGTTGGATTCATGACATTTGGACGCCGTAAATTTTATAATCATTGCTTTTCGAAGTCTACATATGATGATATTGTATTGTGAAATATATGGTTAACAACGCCCGATTAACAACAACTTCAGTTATCTAGCCAAACCTAACCCAGACTAATGTCATTTCCACTCGCTCTTAAAATAAACTTTCCGGAGTAAGACTTCGGAATCACCCCCCTCCGAAGTTGTACATCATTATTTTTCATTAATAGATTCTTAATCATAATTTAAAATTTAATAGATTCCAAATCATATTTAATCATATATTTCACAATACAATATCACCATATGTAGACTTCGAAAAGCAATGATTATAAAATTTACGGCGTCCAAACGTCATGAATCGAACGGTCACGGCGTCCAAACGGCACGAGTCCCAAGAAACACATAAAAATGAAAATTCAGATCCAAATTTAATAGATTCCAAATCATATTTAATAATATATTTCACAATACAATATCACCATATGTAGACTTCGAAAAGCAATGATTATAAAATTTACAGCGTCCAAACGTCATGAATCCAACCGCCACGGCGTCCAATCGGCACGGCGTCCAAAAGGCACGAGTCTCAAGAAACACATAAAAATTAAAATTCAGATCCAAATTTAATAGGTTCCCATATATTTCACAATACAATATCACCGTATGTAGACTTCGAAAAGCAATGATTATAAAATTTACGGCGTCCAAACGTCATGAATACAGCCGCCACGGCGTCCAATCGGCACGGTGTCCAAACGGCACGGCGTCCAAACGGCACGAGTCCAATCGGCACGGAGTCGAAAAGGAACGCGTCCAATCGGGACAGTCCAATCGGGACAGTCCAATCGGGACGTGTCCAATCGGTCGGAGTCCAAGTGGGACACCCCCACCGCGTGTATCCAGTGTATCCAGTGTATCCTACAGACGCTACACTAGTATTTAAAGTCGCCTATAGAGCGCACCACAGTGTGCGCCGTACAAGATGGCCGACAAGTTGATACCCCTTCCGTCTTTTGAACCACCCCCTCAGAATCGTGCACAGTCCTTTAAGTCCGTGGTGACATGTCTCCTTCTCTGTGATAGCTCTGTAGGAGAGACAAAGATATCTCTATCCTTGTCCTAGTTTATTTTTAGTTCAGCACTACGCCGATAGTGGCACCACTTTCGCTCCTGCGCATCCTTAAGGGTGCGCAGGAGCCAATCTGGTGACTCTATCGGCGTAGAGGTTGTCATTCTATGTATTTCATAACTTTGTGCGACATCCTTGTCTCTCCAACAGAGCTGAGACAGAGAGGGAGATATGTCACTCACAGGAGAGACAAAGACAGAGTAACCGCGAGGCTTGATTTTTCGATGAAGCCCAACCAATTTTTTGAAGCGAAGAAGCAATATTTTCCCACGTTTCTTTTTTTAAAATATTCTTTGTTCTATTTCGGGTAACCGTACAGAGCCCATTTTGCAATTTGGCTCTTGAAACTTTATAAATAATAAAAGTGTACGTTTTTATAGAAGAAATTTTTTTCTGTACACTTTTTGCAAAAAAGGGCTCTGTACGGTTACCCAAAATAGAACAAAGAATTTTTCAACACAAAAATTATTGGAAAATGTAGCTTCTTCGCTTCAAAAAATTGGTTGGGCTTCATCGAAAAATCAAGCCGTGCGGTTACTCCAGGTTACTCTGTCTTTGTCTCTCCTGCGAGTGACAGACTCCCTCTCTGTCACAGCTCTGTAGGAGAGACAAAAATATCTCTATCCTTGTCCTAGTTTATTTTTAGTTCACCTCTACGCCGATAGAGGCACCAAATGCCCCCACATTGGTTCCCACGCACCCTTGAGTTCACTTTCTTACCAAGTAGTGGTGTGGTGTAGCGGCAGCGAGATGAACTGCTACGCCGTGGACCTGGGTTCTAATTCCATAGTGGTAACTTTTTTAAAAATTTTTTTTTGAAGTGAAACTTCTTTGCCGAGTGGCGCGAAAATTTAAACGGAGAATAAACGGAGAAAAACAATTTCTAACCCCGACGGGATTCGAACACCCCGGTCTACCGCTTGGTAGTCCAACTCCTTAACCGCTTGGACAACCAACGATCTTATTGTTAGAGTAATTTGACCACTGGACCATAACATAATTTACCGTGTGTAGAACAGAATAAATATATAATTAAAAGAAGAGGTATATATATAAATTACAAAATTACATTTAAAAATCTAAAATCAAAATGAATACATATACAGGGTTGTGCAAACGTAACTTTAATGAAAACTTATTTCTTACAAAACAAATCAAGTTACATCAGATGTTGGAACTGCGATCCATTTTTCTACGATACAGGCTCCACTCTTTGTATTAGATTGCTCGTTGTTGCCATAATTAGAGCATCTCTTTTTATGCTATTACATGCATTTGTTATGTGATTACAAAATTCTTGAACATTATTGATTGTTCTTCCGTGAACAACGGATTGCAGATATCTACAAAGATAAATTACCGCCGCTCGCTAGTCAGATCAAACGAAAAGGTTAGAAAAAAAACATACGCGTGGGAAACCACGAGCGGCAGAAGTGAAACTTCTTGCAGTTTAGTAATGTTTAGAAGTAAATTAAGATTGGAAATGGTAAAAAATAATGAAGCGACAACCAGATCAGGAACAAGTAATACCAAAAAAAATAATGAAGCAACAACAAGATCAGGAACAAGTAATACAAAAAAAATAATGAAGCGACAACAAGATCAGGAACAAGTAATACTGTTCAAAAACGGTATTTATTCATTCTTTTACGACCATGCAATCGGTTCCGAGTTCGAGGAAAGATATGGGTGTTTATTACACGCGACACAGGCAATGCAAAAACCTGTCGCGCGCGAGCACTTCTTATGTGTCTCGACCGATCAGCTGCGCGAGCTCGACAACAAGCGACGAGGTGATCGACCGTGTATGTAAACCTCGCCGCTCTGACAGTTGTCGAACTCGTCATATTGTCTCGTGGGTCATCGTCTCCTATGTTTTCCTTACAGTGATTCCGTTACCTAAATTCCTTTGTCTCCCTCACGGCTTCGTTTAGTAGGTCATTACCCTAACGAACGTTGCTGCGATCCTCGACGTTTAAGTTCAAAGTCCCCACTCCTTAATCCTTCCGAAACCGATGGCCCACGACTGTATAAAAGAGAGCAACGCGTGCCGCTCGAGGAATTCTCGTAATTTCTCTTCTGTCATACTGACCCGCTACTGTATACTATTCAAAGTCGTTACGCCCGGTTTATACCCGCGATACTCGCGTCTAACACCGACCGTAATCATTCATTTTCATTGTCAACATTTTGTACCTCGTTCCTTCTGTATTTTCCGTTTCTTCTCAATATATCGTTTTGTTACATACATCTGGCAAACCTTCTTTTCAATACTTTACATTTCTATCTTTCACAACTAGAGTTTACAACATTTTGGTCCTTCGAGCCGGATATCCTTCTGAATCCGTACATACATTTAATTCTATCCACATCTCTTCAATCCTTGCACACTTCGTCGTTTTCGCTACCGTCCTCGCATCTCACGATCATCAGTTCTCATCCCTCGTATCATTCTCATTCATCTCATCATGGACACACTGGTTGCCGATCAACAACTCCTGCACGGACGCATGGCACGCACTTGTGACAACGTTCGTAAACTTGGCAAGGCCAAGATCTCGAAGTCGGTCATCGAGGTCCATCTGCGGAATCTGGACGCACGTTGGACTGAGTTCCAGGCTAACGATGTGAGCATTCGACATGCCGCCACGGAGGATGACCGCAAGGAAGATTACTTCTCCCTGGACATCTTTGGCTCCGGAGAAGAGGCATACTGTCTTCAGAGGGGTGAATTGATGGAGTGGCTCGAGGATCTCGACTCGTCCAGGAAATCGGAGACTGGTGACGCTTCGATGCCTCCTCACTGCTCACCTGCTGGGGTCCGACAGATCGACAGCGCACCTGGCAGCACTCCCATCGCAACGGCGAATACTTCGCCTATCCAGGTACATGTGTCACAGTCTGCACTTCCCAAGGCCGACATACCCACCTTTACGGGGTCCTACCATGAGTGGATTCGATACAGGGATCTCTTCACGACTCTCGTCTTGGAAGACGAATCCTGGAGTGACGCAGAGCGGTTCCACTACCTGACCGCAAGCCTGAGCGGAGAAGCTGCTGAACTCATCCAACGAGTCCCAGTTTCAGGTCGCAATTTCCCTCGAGCGTGGGAGTTGCTGGAGCATCGATATGACAACATCGTCCCTCACCATCTCACCACGGTCACGTATGGTCTGACTTGCGCTCCGTACCTCGCCATCAGGACGCTCCTCCAACTCGCTAAGGACGAAGGAGCACGGTTTCCGATCGGCGCAACCCTTCTGCAGGAATCCACCTACGTGGATGACATACTGTCAGGGGCAGACACCCCTTCCGAGGCGTTACACGTGCAGGAAAACATCATTGGAATCTGCAGGGCGGGCGGATTCACTCTGAAGAAGTGGAACGCCAATCATTCTGCCCTGCTGTCCAAGCTGCCACCTGACTCTCTGGCAACGTCGTCTGCCCTGCCTTGGCATCCCGAGCTAGGCTGCAGCGCACTGGGACTCACGTGGCATCCCGACACAGACGACATTGCCTTCTCCTTGAAACCTTCCAGCTCCATTCCCAGACCGACCAAGCGACAAGTTCTGTCGCAGGTCGCAAAATTGTTTGACCCTCTAGGCTGGTTAGCACCGTTCGTCATCCGAGGCAAGGTCTTGATGCAATAGCTCTGGAGAGAACAATTGGACTGGGACGATGTGCTCCCCCCCATGGCGACGGAGCAGTGGACGAACTTCAACACCGAGATGCCCACCTTGGCTGAGATTCGCATCCCACGGTGGATCGGAGTGACCAACGACCAGACTTCAAGACAGCTGCACATGTTCGTCGACGCAAGTGAGAAGGCCTTCGCTGCCGTCGCATATCTTCGCATCGGAGATTCCACGAAGACCACCTCATCGCTGGTAGTGGCAAAATCGAAGACGGCGCCACTGAAGGTCGTGTCTCTTCCTCGACTCGAACTCTGCGCTGCTGTCCTGGGAGCTCGACTACTCTCTCACATTCACAGAGAGCTGAGGATCACCGTCGACGAGGTGCACCTGTGGTCAGACTCCACCGTCGCATTAGCATGGTTACGAGCAGAGCCATATCGCTGGAACACGTACGTCGCCAATCGCGTTTCTGAGTTTCAGACTACCGTCCCAGACGTTCGACTGCACCATGTGGACACAAAGGACAATCCTGCGGACTGCGCTTCGCGAGGAATATCGTCCGCTCAGCTGCGCGATCATCCGCTTTGGTGGCACGATCCAGGATGGTTGATCAGTCCACGCTGCATGTGGGACTCAGCCCTTCCTGCGCTCAGCACGCACGAAGAAGAAAAAACCACTGCACTGTCATTCCACATCCGCCTTCCCACCGCTCCTCCACTTCTCCTACGATACTTGTCCTTCGATCGCCTCCTGAGGATCACTGCCTGGTGTTTACGGTGGCGTAACACCTCACAGAGTGGCTCTCAACGTCTGCATTTACAACCGGACGAGCTACGACAGGCAGAGCTCCGGCTGATCCAACTCGCCCAGCGATGTGATTTCTCTGACGTCATCGCCGCAGTGTCCACCAACGGTACGGTCGGACGGTCATCTCGACTCCAGGCGATGGCACCGCTTCTAGACGACCAAGGCGTGTTGCGTGTGGGAGGCCGTCTGAAACACTCACTGCTATCCTTCGACGAGCAGCACCCAATCATTCTGGCTCCAGAATCCCCTCTCACCCGCCTTGTCATCGACTTTCACCACCGACGCACCCTGCATGGAGGGGTGCATTATTTATTATATTTATATTCGGCGTCAGCCGAAGGCGGGCGGAATGTTCAAAAACGGTATTTATTCATTCTTTTACGACCATGCAATCGGTTCCGAGTTCGAGGAAAGATATGGGTGTTTATTACACGCGACACAGGCAATGCAAAAACCTGTCGCGCGCGAGCACTTCTTATGTGTCTCGACCGATCAGCTGCGCGAGCTCGACAACAAGCGACGAGGTGATCGACCGTGTATGTAAACCTCGCCGCTCTGACAGTTGTCGAACTCGTCATATTGTCTCGTGGGTCATCGTCTCCTATGTTTTCCTTACAGTGATTCCGTTACCTAAATTCCTTTGTCTCCCTCACGGCTTCGTTTAGTAGGTCATTACCCTAACGAACGTTGCTGCGATCCTCGACGTTTAAGTTCAAAGTCCCCACTCCTTAATCCTTCCGAAACCGATGGCCCACGACTGTATAAAAGAGAGCAACGCGTGCCGCTCGAGGAATTCTCGTAATTTCTCTTCTGTCATACTGACCCGCTACTGTATACTATTCAAAGTCGTTACGCCCGGTTTATACCCGCGATACTCGCGTCTAACACCGACCGTAATCATTCATTTTCATTGTCAACATTTTGTACCTCGTTCCTTCTGTATTTTCCGTTTCTTCTCAATATATCGTTTTGTTACATACATCTGGCAAACCTTCTTTTCAATACTTTACATTTCTATCTTTCACAACTAGAGTTTACAACAAATACAAAAAAAAAAATGAAGCGACAACAAGATCAGGAACAACTAATACAAACAAAAAATCATTAAAAAATCATAGAAAAAGTTTCATTTCAAAAATAATGAACGATCAAAATTTGCGACTCAAAGAAGGAGAGCGTATGGGAAAGAAAGAGACATAGTTCATAGCATTTCCCATACGCTCTCCTTCTTTGAGTCGCAAATTTTGATCGTTCATTATTTTTGAAATGAAACTTTTTCTATGATTTTTTTTTGTATTAGTTGTTCCTGATCTTGTTGTCGCTTCATTATTTTTTTTTTGTATTACTTGTTCCTGATCTTGTTGTCGCTTCATTATTTTTTTTTGTATTAGTTGTTCCTGATCTTGATGTCGCTTCATTATTTTTTGTATTAGTTGTTCCTGATCTGGTTGTCGCTTCATTATTTTTTACCATTTCCAATCTTAATTTACTTCTAAACATTTTTATACATAACTCATTGAATAATGATAAGGCACTTTCTATGCAAATCAAAAATTCCAGAAAGCCAGTTTTGTGACGAGAATGTATCAACAGTTCGCCAGTCTCATTTTTTAAATTTGTGACAGAATTTAAATTCATTAAACTTATTCTTTACGAGTTCTATGTTATTTGAATTTAAAGATTATTTAAACCTTTGTTGATTCATATTCTTAGAGTTCAAAAGATCAAAAATATCATTAAATATTAATAAAAATTTCACAGTTGCTTGGCAACCCTCAAATTCTTTGAGTTTCAAATTGTTACAAATTGTCAGAGAATCAGCTGCGGAATTGCTAAAAATCTGTGCTGCTAAGCGAACTTTCATTTCTTGTTGTACATAGTTTATGTGTGCACTTCTTACTTTGTTTCCTAAGTGCATGCCTGCATATTGCTGCAAGTCATGCAATTTATTCAAATAGGACCATCGTATTGTTTGGTTTTCTCCATCAATTAAAGTGTTTAGGTCTCTAAAGGTATTCCGGACTAATTTTAGCATATGGCATGGATCCAAGAATGCTGCAACTTTTTCATTTGATACTGGATGTTGAAATGATGTCTGGAGATCAGATATATTATTAAAATTACATCCTAGATTAGGAAACTGTAACGTTCCGCTTTCACGGTAGCCTCTCGCTGGATGCTCAGGGAGCCAGGGTCCTTGCCAGAGTGCGGTAACGGGAAGGCTGGGAAAAGAAATATGATAACAACGAGATCGTGATTAAATTAATTTATTTCGTTGCCTGCAGGGACGTCAGGAGCTGCCGTCGCAGCGTCCGGGCAGCGGTGGCGTCGGTTCGCCCTGGGCCGCGTTCGGTCTAGACAGGTCGGAGACAGTACAATGAACGTTTCGGTCTGAGCATTTAGTCGGCGCTATGCGGTACGGTTTGAATATCGCGGAGATCGGTTTGAGCGTTCGCGCCCTGGTGGTCAAGGAGGCCCGCGGTCGGCCGTGCCGGACGGACCGGACTGGACCGCGCTGTCCTGCTGCGGGGGACGGCGTCTCTGCGCTCCTACGGGAGCACCCGTAGGAGGGGCAGAGATCGTACGCACCCGGGAGCGCCCGGGAGACGCGTACTCCCCATTCCCGTTGGCGATCGGTGCGGCTCGGGGCATCGTCAGGAACGGTCGGCGAGGAGCCAGGATCGGCGTGCCGGGAATCGGTCGCCCCGGCCCGCACGGGCCGAAAACACGGGTGGTGCCGCAACTCTCTGACGGGAGCGCCCGAATGCAGGGTTACGGACCGCACGTGCTCGGGAGCGCCCGAGGTTTTCGTGCTCACCGCCCGTCTCGGCGGCTCCCGTTACGGCCCAGGACGACGATGACGACGACGGCCAGGAGCGGACAAGGTTCGGGGTGTCTAACCTCCAAGGTTCCCCCCTTATTCTCTCGTTCGAGACGTCGGTACTCTTCTTCGGGAGCACCCGCGTGAGCGAGCTCGTCACCGTGGCGAGGAATTAGCCCTGAGAAGAGCTAAAAGCTCCTAGAGCGTAAGGTCTCTATCTTTTAATCGTAAGAGTGAGTTTGGTTTATAAATGATGATTCTTAGCAAGGCTAACATTAGTACTATAAAATAGGAAAACTTGCAAAAAACTTATTGATCAGGCATGCAAAGAAACTTTACGGCATTTTTGTGTAATTGAAGCGGTTTGTTGGTGGAGTTGAATCCGCTCGTGGTGGGAGGGGCTGTTCCTCCAATCACGCCGTCGGTAATTCGGCGCGCCTTATATACTCCGAGAACCGGAGTTCGGCTCGCGGGCCGGTAACGCGCTCCGATTGGTGCGTGCCCGGGCTCGGCTGTGATTGGCGCGGGCCCGTGCACACGTTAGTCTATAAATATGACCCGTGCTCGGTTGCCTTGGTTTATTCACCGCCGTGCTTCGCAACAGGTAGCCTCGTAGCAAACACTAAAAAATTAGTAGATGTTCCATGACACGTAACCGAAAAAACCTTCAAACCTGTTTCATGCAAAGCTTTCAAGCATTCTATAACTAAATTTGTTTTTTCGGGTGCTGACACACCCCTTGCTAAATAATACGCTATTTATTGTCCTATACCATGATGAGATTGTTTTCTGGTGTGGCAAACAATTAATTAATTGTTCACGCACATATTCATATGCACGCGGAGAATAATAATGTAATGTAAGCGCAAAGCAGCGTATTTTTGCATTATAACTCTTAGATGTGCATGCAGTATCTTTTTTATGAATGCAGCTGAAAATTTCGCCACCCATTCCACCAAGCACACTCAACATCTCTGTCTGATCAGAGTTTAATAATTGCTTACTTTTTAAGTCCTCTATAATGTTCTTCAATTGAACAACTTTTCTCTGTAACTGTCGCCGCGTGTCGAACAGTTTTTTCCGTACGTCTGCTTCCACAAATTTTATTCGTTCTGTTAATCTCACCTTCTCCGGAGAATTGTATGCGAATTTAGGTGATACCATTGTCAGTGATGGGCATTTTTGACTGCCGCAGTCAAGAACAGTAAAAAAGGATTCGCGAAGCTTCCCTCACTAACTACTCTTTTGTGCAGCGCGCACCTTCGCTGCACATCGGTGCCTCGTGCCTTCGTTTCCCCCCTCATACTTCCTTCCATAGCTGACGTGGTTGGTGGGAGAAGCAAGCAACTCAGGGGCCCCTACCGTGCCCATCACTGGCATATGTGAACCTTTTGTGTAGAAACTTGTTTCTTCGAAGTGCATTGAGCAAATACAAGCTCTCTTTGGAATTTCCGATACTCTGATGCCTAAAAGATCTGACCATAAACTGCGAGTATCAGGATCTTTTGGAAAACTGCAAACAGACACAAAGTGTAAAATAAAATATGTTCTAAGATCATAATCATATTAACAATAATAAAATAATGGTAAGACTTCGGAATCCCTCCCCCCCCCCCGTCCTTTGCAAACAGGATATACGTCATTCTATTCGTTTTGACATGCTGAACACGAAATGTAATTGTCATTTTTGGCGGAAATGAATAGTTTTCGAAATATTCGTGAAAAACTGCAGCTACCATACATTGAATTTTGTATACGTGCACGTCCGTGCTGTGCGTATGCGTGAGTATGATGCGACCGCTCGTCAACTGTTTTTACAGACATATCACTACGATCGTTGAACGATCTATATACTGCGTGAACTCTTTATAACATATGATGATGAAGAGTGAGTCCTCGACCGGTCCCTCCGCAGGTCTCTTTGTGCCACGAGACTCACACATGTCTGCTTCCGTAGTCATCAACAACACTTCTTCCTCGGCGAACGTCATTTCTCCACACATTTTCATGAAACGTTTCATGAGCTCTCTCCCGATTAGAATGGAACGTTTGCTTATTTTAGCACTCACTCCATCTTTTATGCACTGCATTCGAATCAGCAGCTCCTGCATATGATGTATTCCATCGGCCAGCTCTTGTTTTTGCTCTTCACTCGTAGGGGTGAATAATAGCTCGAATACTTCATCATCCACATCCGCAATAGTTTCCACGATCGCTTTTGAACTGCCTGGTAGAGGCTCCATTGCAACGATATTGCAACGATGTTTTAAACACACAAACAATATAGGGTTCGCGGGAACTGACTTTTATTCAACAGAACGACTTTACTCTTACAAGACTTTAGAGCTTCTTTAGCTTTTTCTTACCGATACGCCTTTTTAAAACTATTCCGAAAGGCGAATCCTATATTCTAAACTACACTGATTGGGCAGTTGATAACAATTGTTGCCAATCAGGTAGTTTGTTTTTTCGGGAATGCTGGAAGTGACCGTAAGGGTTTTTACGATATAGCGGGATTTTCTTCCGGATCCGCGAGATACTTACCGTGGCATTGTGTGGGCCCCGCGGATCTCGGTCGGCGTGACTTCGGAAACTCGGGGGTTTACGATACCAGCATGTGCTATTGAGGCCGGCAACGAAAGATTCTAAAAGATCGGGGCGTGCATTGTCTACAACATTTAAATTGTACGCGTTAAAAACGGCTTTCTCAAAAATAGCTTTATTGCTGCATGCCTCGCAAACTGTCCCGACCATTTGCACGCTAAATGTTTTATTGTGCGTGCCGATGGCCGCTACAGGGCGATTGCTTAAAAGATACTGTTTTATGATAATTTATTAGAGTCTTCGTATTTTGGCTAAAGGCCTCATTGTCAATAGCCATTCTATATCATTTATAATAATTTGCGTTATTAATACTTATCTATGCGAAACTTACTTACATATACAACGAATATGTTAGATTTTTATCAAACATATGTCTTGTCCATCGTAAAACTAGATTACTTGTTATTTATTATATTAGAAATAATGTGTAGCACGTAGAAAAATAAAAAAGAAAGTGAAAAAAAATATTTAAAAAAAATGCCGAAACGGAACGCGAACCCCGATCAATCTAGTGGTAGACATTCGCTCAACCCGCTCGGCCACCGACCGCTGTGACAAGATGCTTTCACTCATGGAATATACTACACATGTCGCATTTCAATATCGATTATCTCGAAAACGAGAACGCGTTGGCGGCTAAAACCAATTGGATAGTTCATGAGGATGTCTAAGCTTTGTTTACACAAAATTTCGTTGCGCTCCCAGAGTCTAGGTACGCGGGGTCTCCTTGTTAGTACCACAGTACCACGATTTCGGCATCACTGGCCGGACACTCCTCGAGTGTATTCCGCGCCGTGTCCACGCCGCAGTGGTGACACTGCGCTGTCGGCTCCCGCCCCATCCTGTACAGGTACTCTCTGAAACAACCATGACCGGAGAGCACCTGCGTGAGGCGGAAGGTCAACCTTTCTCGCCTCCTGCACCATGTCTGAAACATGGGCAGGAGGGCCCGGACAAACGGACGGCCCGATGGAGCAAGTAGTTGCTTCCATCGGGCCAGAGTGTCCTGCGGGGCCTGGCGCTTTCGCACCTCGATCTCCCCTTCCTCTACGGCTGTGAGTTCCACCCCTGGAGGACGGCGGGCGGAGCAGGCGACTTGATACATCGTCGCCCGCTCCGCCGCCACCAAATGAAAGGGTGGAATCACGGCCAGGAAGCCCGCCGCCTCGGAAGAGATGGTGCGGTATCCCCGTATGGCCCGCAGGCCAGCCGGCGCCGCACTCTCTCCAAGAGGGCTTGGCTGCGCCGACTGGCCTCGAGCGAGCGGTGCCATACCCCTGTATGGGGATACAGGGCGATCGACCGCACTACCTTCGCGTAGGGGCGGCGTACCCTCAATTGTGGCCCCTCCGATATTGGGCAGTAGCCGCGCGAGAGCGGCCGCTGTTCCCTCCAGTCGGTGGGCCAGGAGATCGAAGTGTTCTTCGAAGCGCCCGCGACCGTCGACAGTCAGGCCCAGATATTTCATCGAGGGCCCGACGTCGACAGAGGTATCTGCGATGCGAATCCGGAGGTCCTGACCAAGAGGCCGCCACCGCGACCGAGGCAGTATCCATACAACCCGATTGCCTCGGTCTTTGCGGCGGCCACGGTCAGCCCCATCCTCCGGATTCGCCCGACCACGCAATCTAGGGCAGACGAGGCAAGGTGCCTGGCCCACCTCCAGTCCTTCTCCTCTGCATAAACTGTGTTAGGGGGAGGACAACCTGCAGCACTGCGTCAAACTCCACGTTCCAAAAACCTACCTTAAACCCTGTGTTTGTCCTATTTACAACCCTTCCCCCTACCGATCCTGCCTTGTTCGTTTCCCTTCTCCCCCATCCATTTTTCCTCTATCTCGTCCCATCTCTTCACCATTTCGTTCACCCACATCTACATGTAACCTATTCGCACGTCCCTTCCCTTCCTCCTCTCCTCTTCCGCCTCCCTCTCTATCTTCCACCTTGCTCTCCTCTCCTCCTCCGTTAGGTTGCCTTCTATCCTTTCTTTCCTTCCTCTTAATTTGATCTTCTCCCCCATCACTTTCCTCTTCTCCTCCATGTCAGCCATTGCCACTAACGCCATACCATAACCCCCCTTTCCCATCCTTCCTATCTGTTTTATTTCTTTTATTCCTTCTGCCTTTAATCCCATGATCTCCCACACTTTCTTCACCTCCTCCTTTACATCCTTTCCCTCTGTCTGCAATCCCCTTGTTAATATATTATTCCTCCTTTCCTCCCTTCCCTTCCTATCCTGTGCAACCTCCAGTCTCCTTATCCTTTTCCTATATTCCGTTATTTCCTCCCTCCCGCTCTACCTTCCCCACCTTCTCCCCCTCCTCCTTTTCCCTCCTTTCCAATTCCCTCACCCACCTTTCTGTCATCCCCATCTTTCCTTCCAAACTTTCCACCCTCTTCTCTATCTTTTTCCTCCTCATCTTATCCTGCCTAATCTCTTCCCTCATTCTCTTCAACTCTTCCGTCATCTACTTCATCCATTCCCCCATTCCACTAGCCAACCCATCATCCCCCTTCCTATCCTCCTTCGGAGACCATTTCGTCAGCGCACTTTTTTTAAGGCAGACCCTATCCCTTCTCCTTCTTCGTCCTCCTCTTCCCCTTTTCTTCCAAAGGCTCTCCAGACTTCTCCTGCTATTCAAACCCTCTCTACCAAATCTTTCCGCATTCCACGGCCTCCTCACTCTTCCCTTCTCTACCTTCCCGCCTTCCCTTCCCATTCCCTTGCCCTCTTCCTCCCTATCGCTCATTCCTCTACTGCTCCTACTTCTTTCTTTCTTTCATTTGCTCACTCTTCTCTCCCCACTTCCTTTTTAAAGCTTCCCACCTTCCTCTGTCTCCCACTAGCTCGCGCTACCTACTCTCCTGCTCTCTCTTCCCGCGTAACCCTCGCAGTTGCTTCGCCGTCCTAACCTGTTTCCTTCACTACTTTTGCGCTTCCCTTCTGCTCCCTTCCCCTCCTTCTCGCCCTTTCCCTTTAACTCCTGCCTGCCCCTGCACCTCACTCACCCTTCTGCCACACCTTTCTCTGCTCCCACTCCTACAAAACACTCTCTCTCACAAAATCTCGTTCAACACTGTATACACTTCAACCTCTCACTCGACCGGAAACGGTAGTCCTATTAGATCTATATATTAGTTGCATATTTTATATAAAACCTGGTAAAACAATTAAACTGTACGTTCTGATCCAGGCCAAAGACAATACCGGTTTTGTTCCAGGCTAAAGTCACAACCGTCTTTATTTAATGGCGAACGTCTGAATACCTCGAGACACGGGCAAAGACTCTGGAGTGCGCAGTGACTACGCGCACTCCTATCTCGTTATCCCCACACCGTGGCTTGGTGGGGGTATCCCCACAGCACGGCCAAAACCCGACAGCGAGCACTCTCATCTACTCTCTGGCACATGCACGAGTTATACTTTTTACTCTTTCTAGCGGCTCTCTCTCACGTATACTTCTTTTGTTACACACGCACACAGTCTCTCTCGCTCTCTCAGAGTTGCCATCCGTGCTACTTAGAGTAATACCAACCTGTGTAATTATTTCTCCAACATTTATCAATTTATCATTAGAAGAATAACAAGGAAAATTATAAGAAAATGTATCAAAATTAGTTGAGGCATTCTTCACGGAGGCTCGGAAGAAAATGCAGCCATAAATAATACATTGATTGAAAGTGGTTATAATACAAAAGATGGTTGGAAAAACTACTTGCAAACAAAACGAAAGGAGGCTAAAACAGAATTTTTCAAGAGAATTATTTTTACAAGTTGTTCAGGACTACACGTTCAAAATTGCCGGTAATTGGGCGCGAGTTTACATATCGATCACGCGCCTCGATCGATAGCGCCGCGTTACGATTACAAACGTTCCTGCCGTTGTCCTTCGTCTTCTTGATCCAGACAGCGAACGATCAACACGTACATTGTATTCGCGCCTATCGCAGTCTTGTAACCGTCTCGCGCCAAACCTTCCGGATTCGACGCTTATCGCTACCGTGCCTATCGCGGGATTATCGTCTCCGGAGTGAACGTCTGTTAATTATGTTACGAGCCAGGGCCGTGAAGTAGCACGAATGGCCGGCGAGGTGTTATTACTCTTGGATTAAGGTTTTAAGAGTGCAGACGAACCTGATGCGTAACCAGGGTGCTGCTAAGGTGACGGACGAACCTGATGCGATAATCAGGGAGCCGCCAAGGATAGTGGGTGATTCTTGTGTTGGATAAGAGTGCAGACGAACCTGATGCGTAACCAGGGTGCTGCTAGGTAGCGGACGAACCTGATGCGATAATCAGGGAGCCGCCAAGGATAGTTAGTGGGCCTCGTAACTAGTATAATTTAATTGATACAATCTGAGCGGTAAGATTGTATCGTGTGGGAACGTTCAATTACTAGATTAGGATTTTGGTCAATAATTAAGGGTTTAAGAAAGTTGCACGATTTACCAAACAACACAAATATATTCTAATAAAGAATGAGTATGTACAATTGTGGTGTCGCGACTGAATTGAAGTAGTAGTGTATGTTAAATATTATTACCTAAGATGCTCGGTGTTGACGCACTGGCAATGCGGGGGTCTCGAAACCAACTTAAGAAGAGCCTAATAGATTTAATACCGGACTAGCGGAATCTATACGGTTATATTTGATCGAAGGGGAACTTTAGCCCGATCTCACTGGAAGTGACTTTACGAGATGCAGCACGACGTGACACGGTTTGAGTCTACGAGAGTACTACCCCCGAGAGTAAAGACGCAAGGGTTTATATATCCCTAGAATGAATGGAACACATTGTTCATTATCTGTATCACTTAGGGCCAGACTCTCGTTTTTTGTCACTTTCAATTAAATCGGGACCGAACTCGGTCTTCGTTAAAAAGGGGTTAACTATGATATGAAAAGGTTATCTAGGGCGCTTCCTTCCAGAGACGATCCTGGACAGATTCCTATGAGGAATGCAATAGGGAACTGTTCTCTATCCGTCACAATTACAAATAAAACAAAAGGGTTCTTTTCGTGACCGAACAAGTGAAATTCTTTAAATCCCGTATACCGCTGTATATCCTTGACAGGATAGTTCCACTATCAAAATCAACCTCGCTACACGAGAAAACACAAGTAAATTTAGTATTTTTGGTTCAGATCGACAAAATAAAAATATACTGGAAGATGAATGAAGAATTTATATTTAAAAATACAAAACCCAGTGTAAAACATGGAAATAGAAATGTGTTTTAACATTTAGAATGGGCAAATAAGTTTTTTCTGATTGACAAATACTTTATGCAAAAGTGCAATAAAAGTAGGAATCTTGACAACTTTAATTGTTACCATGGCAACGGTCATAAGCCTAAACATCAGGATTGTATTGTATAAGAATATTTACTATATAACGGTCCAAAATTATTAAAGGCAATGTTAAAATGGCTATTAATAGAAGAATGGAATAATATTACTGAACTAATAATGCTAAATAATTATATTATAAATCGACCAAATCACATTAATGTCTAAATTGATCAGGATGTTTTCTTCTGTGGTTATAATAATATCTTATTATACAGGGTGTCCCAAAACGACTGCGTAAGCCGGAAATGGGAGGTTCCTTGGGTCATTTGAAGCGATATTTTCCGTAACAAAAATGGCGCCCGCGGCTTTGTTTAGGAGTTATTAACGAAAAACACGGACCAATCAGAGCGCGACCTAGACGCTCGTTGGCACGTTCAGCGCGGCGAGTCGGCAGGCGGTTGGCTGAACTCTGATTGATCCGTGTTTTTCGTTAATAACTCCTAAACAAAGCCGTGGCCGCCATTTTTGTTAAGGAAAATGTCGCTTCAAATGACCCAAGGAACCTCACATTTCCCACTTACGCAGTCGTTTTGGGACACCCTGTATTTACAGTGTGGACATAGTAATGATACAAAGAATAACGACATGATACCAGTACGTAATGAGGAAAAACAACAGAATAGATGGAAAAGATCGATATTACATGAACATTGTTGTTCAGATTTGGATTCCGCGCTGAATTCGGCGACCACAATACGGTATGAGAGCCTTCCAACGCGTTGCAGCGATTGTGCTTACCTGGCACCAGTGATGCCGAAATCGTGGTACTGTGGTACTAAGCCGTGGAACTAGACCCCCCCCCCCCCCCCATTACGACCTACTGTTGCCCCTACAGTCCTTCTCCAACGCGCTCGCGCGCTACACGCACTACCGTGTAGGCTACTATATAGTAGAGGTCAGTGCAGAGATAGTGTGCTCTTTTCACGCGCATGCGCGGATATTTTAGCCTCAGTAACGTAAGACATTTGGCTAAAATGGGATATCTTAGTACCCGCATAATTTCGCAAATTTTGTTATGATTTATTTTTGAAAAATGAATGTATAACATGTGTATGTGTGTGTATACAGGGTGTCCCAAAAGTACTTCAACTCCGGGAAATGCGAGGTTCCTGAGGTCATTTCAAGCGCCATTTTCCTTTTGCAAAATGTTGTCCGCGGCTTTGTTTAAGAGTTATTAACGAAAAACACGGACCAATCAGAGCGTCGAGCTCGCGCTTTGATTGGTCCGTGTTTTTCGTTAATAACTCCTAAACAAAGCCGCGGACAACATTTTGCAAAAGGAAAATGGCACTTGAAATGACCTCAGGAATCTCCCATTTCCCGGAGTTGAAGTACTTTTGGGACACCCTGTATAGCAGCTCAAGGGAATATTTTTGAACATTTGGCGTAACAGAAATACATCAAATGAATCTTACACGTTGAATTTTATTTATACCATTTTTCTGGGTTGAAGGTCATTTGAAGGTCATATTGTGTTACATGCATAAATTCGTTATTTTGTCAGCTACAACATTACGTTAACGAAAATATATCATTCCATTTAAAAAAACATCGATAACCTTGAAATCTCATAAAAATGACCTTGAAATTTTTTTTTCCCTTACACCGTTATATGTGGCCCTTCAAACAGTGTAACTTTGTCCTAAAAGGTTTTTTATACAACGAAAAGTAACGGAGATATTTAGGTGTCCTGCTTTATCGAATTCACCCTGTATACATATATATTAAAATTTAATATACACATATGTACACATAATTAATAATATGTAAATATACAATATTTGTGTATGTATGAATAATATAACTTACTCTTTTCCTTTATTTTAGGGATAAGGAAGGAAAGGGTACTAAAATAAGTTTAAACAAAAAATATAATATCAAAAATAAACATTTTATTGGACAGAAACAATTAACGAATACCAGCATTTGCTGTTAATATAAGGAAAACTGCCAAAACCTTACCAGTATTCACAAAACAAAAAATTACATTTTATATATAAAATTACACTTACACTAAATATATATATAAACATTTTTAATAACAATTTATAAAATAATTTATAACTATAACAAAACTGTTTTTAGCATTATTAATAAATAAAATTTTAAAATATAACAGAAAATATTGTCCATATCTAAAATAATTAAAATAAAAATAAATAAATATTGCACACATCTCAAATCAAATAAAAATAAATAAATTTTGCGCACATCTCGAATCAAATAAAAATAAATAAATATTGCACACATCTCAAATCAAATAAAAATAAATAAATATTGCACACATCTCAAATCAAATAAAAATAAATAAATTTTGCGCACATCTCGAATCAAATAAAAATAAATAAATATTGCACACATCTCAAATCAAATAAAAATAAATAAATGTTGCACACTTATCAAATCAAATAAAAATAAATAAATATTGCACATTTCTAAAGTAAAATAAAATAAACTAATAATTAAAAAATTCAATGAATGTATTATATTAAAGACTATCAGATGTACATTTTTTTGTATATAGGGTGTCCCAAAACGACTGCGTAAGCGGGAAATGGGAGGTTCCTTGGGTCATTTGAAGCGACATTTTCGTTAGCAAAAATGGCGTCCGCGGCTTTGTTTAGGAGTTATTAACGAAAAACACGGACCAACCAGAGCGCGCCTAGTCGCTCGGTGGCAGGGTCAGCGCGGCGAGCCGGGGGGAGGAGAGTGTTGTCGGCACGCCGCGATGTAACAGAACAGTTTCTCGATTATGTCCCGATTTCGATGAGCTTTGGATATGTTGTAAAGACCACGATTCTGAACAACAATTCCCTTTAGACTTTTTGCCTCGCGTCTTTAGTTTAGGAGATATTTGTAAAAACTTGTAATTGAAAATGCTTCGAAATGTGTGTCACTGTCACTGGGTCATTCGGTGACGAACTGCACAGATGTCTTCAGGTATACGACAGTACCGAAAGCTAAGGGTTGTACGGTCAGGTCAACGAACTGTACAGCTGATGGTAGATAGCAGGTATACGACAATCACATGTTTCGGTTTTCCTGCAGATTTGTACGCAGAGTCGATGGGTTACTGTTCGAAAACGTCGTCCGTCCTTTCACCCAGCAAGAGGTAGAAATGTCAGGTCGGCGTGGCGTTTTAGGGTCCCTATTGTCCTATGCCTACCTTAAGAAACTTTCTAAAAGAAAGACGGACGACGTTTTCGAACAGTAACCCATCGACTCTGCGTACAAATCTGCAGGAAAACCGAAACATGTGATTGTCGTATACCTGCTATCTACCATCAGCTGTACAGTTCGTTGACCTGACCGTACAACCCTTAGCTTTCGGTACTGGTTTTACAAATATCTCGTAAACTAAAGACGCGAGGCAAAAAGTCTAAAGGGAAATGTTGTTCAGAATCGTGGTCTTTACAACATATCCAAAGCTCATCGAAATCGGGACATAATCGAGAAACTGTTGGTTTTTACGACATCGCAGCGTACCGACAACACTCTCCTCCCCCCGGCTCGCCGCGCTGACCGTGCCACCGAGCGACTAGGCGCGCTCTGGTTGGTCCGTGTTTTTCGTTAATAACTCCTAAACAGAACCGCGGACGCCATTTTTGCTAAGGAAAATATCGCTTCAAATGACCCAAGGAACCTCCCATTTCCCGCTTACGCAGTCGTTTTGGGACACCCTGTATAAATTTGGTCCATTATGCAGTTCGAGATGACGCGAATCAACTTCAAAATTTGTACAATTAATATTTTTTGATTGAAACATAGACCGAACTACACAAATTGAAGACACCGCGTGGTTAGATAATGAGTTCCTTTTTTATTTTTTACGTCTGTAACAATAGAGAATATGCGCTCGGCTTCGGCATTTGAGTGGGGCAAAGAAAGAACTACTTCAACTAATGATTCTAAATTAAAAAATTTTTTTTCCCCATCGAAATTTGTAAATTTTAGAATTTGATTCCACATTTCGTCAATATCTAAAGATGCTAATTCTTTTTTCTGTTCATCATTAAAACAAGATGGCAAAATTCGCCATTCGAAAGCTAATTGAGTTAAATTAACATGCCCTACCCGTTTGGCAATATAAGATAAATCTTTAATTTGTAGTCTACCTTCGTCATATAATGCTACTTTAGGATCTAAAAACATGACTTGCTGAAACAATGGGTCTTTTGAAGGTAGTATCAACATCTCTCGAACTGCAGTGATATAAAAATCCATACATTGATATCGAATAATTCGTGCACATTCTAAATCTAAAGTTTCTAATAAGCATTCACATTCTGGACCTACATATACATCCTCTACATTCAGAAAATTATCTTTATTATTAAAATCTAAATTAACAATATCTTTTAAAGCATCAAGCTTAATAAAATTTTGCCCTATTTGAGTAACCAGCTATCGGCTGTTCTCAAATAATTTGTGAATTAAAATATTTCGTGATTGAAATAGGGCATTGAAACTATTAAAATAATGTAAAGCATATTTCAGAAATAATATGCATCCTTTAATATTGTCATCATTTAAATATTCTAAAATAATTTCGACAGATTTTAATTTGTCTTCAACTACAGCTAGGATAAAAAAATGTTTTAGAGCATTCCAATTGTCAACCAATCTAACAACACATTTGTGCAAACAAAGCCACCTCGTGTTTGATAATTTCAAAATTTTTTTGCGTTGAAGGTCAAAAAAATCTTGAAATTCACTCAAAATTGCGCATCTCTTTGCACTGCCCGAAACATAAGTCGCTACTCCTCTAATTAAACCTTCACACGAAGAAGGTAACTTGTCACACGCTTTACTAGAAATAAGCGCGGAAGTGTGACATAAGCAATTTAACATTGTTAAATTTGGTATTTCTACTTTTAAATGTGAACTAAAAGAATTATTGCAACCTACCATTACTGATGCATTGTCGCACGACAATCCAACTATGTTTTTAATGGGAATTTCTTTTTCCTCTAAAAAATTTTTAAAAATTTGAAAAATTCTACTCGCGGTACAATCGGTGCAATCTAATGGTAATAAATGTAATAACTGTGTAATGACTATTTTATTAATAGGTGACACGAACTTTACAAGAACGCACATTACTTTCATGTCTGAAACATCTGTGCTCTCGTCAATTAAAATAGAAAATTTAGTTGTTTTTAAACATTCAGTCATTTTTTCCAATTCGCGTTTGGCTAGTACATTTGTAACAATTTTGCAACACTTATGCTGAGCAAGTGAAAGATCCTGCACAACTTTTGGCTCCATGCAAATATCTTTTAACACAGGAATTAAATGATCAATTGTACGAAAAGCTACGTTATGTTCTGCAAAAAAGGCAGACAATTTTATTTCAGCGCGTTTGACTTTATCGACATGTGATAACTGAAAACTACTACTATTCTTATTAGTATTATTATTATCATTATCGGTGGCTTTGTTATTACACGAACGCATATTGAATATATGTTTGTCCGTCTGCGAATGCCTAATTAGTTGTCTTTTATGACATCTGATAGTCTGATTACAGACAGTGCAAAGTACTTTGTCTTGTACTGAAGAAGGAGCTAACCACGATTTAAACATGTCATCTTCCATCCAAGAATTTCGAAACCTATGAACTCTACTCTTCTTTCTAGCTCCTTCTTCAATATTAGCTGCCATTATATAATTAAATATTAATAATAACTTATCTCAACGTAGTTCGCTCGTCTCGTCTCGTATCGTCTCGTCTCGTCTCGTTTTGGTCTTTCCCGCCGCCCGCTAGTAATAGTTCCCCAATGTGGGGTCCCCAGTAGTCTCCACATACTTCGGACATAGATACGGTCCTGCATTTGGTCGCGCATGCGCGTGAAAAGAGCACACTATCTCTGCACTGGTAGAGGTACGCTAGCGCGTGTAGCGCGCGAGCGCGTTGGAGAAGAACTGTAGGGGTAATAGTAGGTCGTAGTGTGGGGGGGTCTAGTTCCACGGCTTAGTACCACAGTACCACGATTTCGGCATCACTGCCTGACACGCGAACAGCGTGCGCATAATCGCCTGACCAAAACAATTGCGCATCTCCATCTTGCGAATTTTGTTCGTCTCCCCGTAACGCGACGTTCTTTTCTTGTTTTATTCTTCGTCATCCCAGAACGATTGGAAACGCCACGCGTTTTCTGCCACCTCGTGGACAGAAACCTGTCTTAACCGGTTTACTGTAAACCCTCCGTCATTTGTGACCAACGGTTGTGCTGACCAGCGAAAGGGTCAATTAGTTAATAAACTAGTATCGCGACAAGTTATACAATTCATTTCGGCTCGACCTTCCCTGATTACAAATCCCCCATACGGGATCCCACCAGAACCGAACAATTGTGAAGAATGTAGAATAAACTATTAACCCAGCAGTGCCCACGTGAACTTCTAACACGAATCCTAGTGAAAAGTAATGTGTATTTTTAATGTTTTATGTTTCTTGTAACATTTATTCATTATATTTTTGTTAAAATAAAAACATAAAATACATATACAATACCATACACAAACATTTACTCCATAGAATCTATAACTGATTAAAGATACAAATTAGTTATTCACATACGCATCAAAACATTTTTGGCATACCGTTTTCATGTGTTTCAAACACATCTTTTTATGACATTTATAACAAAAGGATTTTATTTTTACATCTTTACTTCTGGGGAAAATTGTACATCGCAATTTCTTTACCGGCTGCATTGCCGATGAACTTTGCGAGTCAGTTTCGAACATTTCTGTTTCGGAGTATATCAATGCAAGCAGTATCAAAACGATAGTGAAAGAAATACGAGAAACAGATATCATATCTCAGCGGTGGGGATCCGCGGTACTGCCGGATTAAAGATTGGTTTCAGCAAAGAGTATCAACCACCTGAAGTCCTTCGTAATCCCTTCCTGCTCCTTGCTCAAAATTTATTAATTCTGACAGTGTTGAAATTTTAATATTGGTAAAAGTTTCGTAAACCTATCTGGAAGTTGATGTTCGGTTACAAATATTTTATACTAATTTGACGATTCTAAACGTACTAAACATCAATATGCTTGATCCGTTGATGGAATCCTAGAACTCCCTGGTTATTACAATATATAGAAACAAGTTTTATCTGAAATTTAATTCTTTCATTAATGAACTTATCCGCATTGTTTCTTTAGCAGCCTCTATCATTGACGTATATTCTGCTCCAGTAGACGATAATGCAACTGTCTTTTGCAATCTTGAACTACAAGTAATATCACCTCCATTCAAAGTGAAATTGTAGATTTTCTATTATTCAAATTACTGTAAAGTCGTGATCTGGCTCCCATCACCTGTTCCGAGCAGGGGTAGAGATCGTGAAGGGAAACTACTTTCTTATGACTGTGTCGACCGCGCTGAAAGTAGAAAGGGACAGTGCCGAACGTAGAAAAGGACAGCGTATGTAAAGACGCTGCCGAAAACTTCCTCCATACCGTCAATTAAACCACTAAATACATTTGAAATTATATCATGTTTAGCGTCATTTGAATCAGTAAAATGCCAGAAATAAGTTGGTGAAAGTCCCATAAAAAAATAATGAAAAATAAAGAAGTTTTGTAATTGGATTAACAGTGGTTCACACCGATATCGGATTATGTGGCATGTTTGCACTGCTCGGTGACCGAGGCAGCTCGAGCTTCTTAGCCCCTCGCGGGGTATGCCCCTCAATGGAAGAGGTAGGCGATTGGAAAGAGAACCTGGAGCTCTGGGGGAACTAGATCAAGACTTTACTGTATACAATATGGCGGACAGAAGTCAATCGTCAAGTTTTGGGAAAATATTTAATATGTTTGAACACCAAGTTGACACTAGAAAGAACTAATAAAAAGAACCAAATTAACCTGGACATACCGTACACATTTTGGTTATGGAAAATTGTACATATTATATAAACTTTCAGATACTTTCATGAACTACTCTATACACATTTATACATTTATACATACATATGTAAAAGAATATTATTAAATCTTTTAAATTACGTCCATTTTAATTGTTTTTCATTTCCTATGCAGATCTAAATCGTGCCCACAATGCAGAGAAAAGACCACATTACATAAAATCCACAGAGTATATTTCAATTTTTCTAACAATGACACTATCACAGAAGATTCATATATTTTGCAAGATAAAGTTGATAAACTAAGTTTGGAACTAACGTTGAAAGAGAAAGATGTTAAGCACTTTTCAAAAAAATGCGACGCATTAGAAAATGAAACTATGAATCTGAAAAAAGAATTAGTAAAAATGGGTACAGAAAAAGGTAGTATCATTAGTATGCTTAGACTTCACGTTTCCGGCTTGAAGGAACGAGCTCTCGCAGCAGACAGTATGGAAAAAGAAAACGAACAACTGAAGGGACGGATAGAAACCTATAAAAAGTATGTAACTATGTTAATTTTGTCATTATGTAGAAGCTTGTTAATAACACGGTCCAACAAATTTCAACTTTTTTTGTGGGTTTCGATTCTCACAGTTAAGTATTCCGAATCTGTCCTTAATTTTTCTCCTAGACGCACAGTTTTTGAGAAATTTGAGTTTGAAAAAGACATATTTTTAGACTTTAAACAAATATTGTGATGTTATTATAAAAGATATTGAATTGATCTTAACAGCAAAAGATTCCTTAGACTTTCCCGAATGCAGTGATGTCCAATATTAATACATTATGATTGTTTAAACATATTTAAACTATCATTAGAGACGGAGAGACACCACTTTTGCACCAATTTTTGACGATATTTTTAAATTTATCTCAAAAAATAAGGGTCCAGCGGACAATTGAACTATACCACGCGATAGAGCAGACTTTTATCTTGAGAAACCCCCCTTTGAAGTTTGAAACATCGACGTTTTTACCGAACCAGAAAGCAAAGTATCTTTGTCCGACATGAGTTGCCGCCAGTGGCGCTCACCACTAGAACGGTCGTTCGCAGCTCCGTATTCCGTCACTGCACCGCGCCGCGCCGCTCCGTATCCCGTCTCGGGCGCCACTGGCGGCAACTCATATCGGACGAAGATACTTTGCTTTCTGGTTCGGTAAAAACGTCGATGTTTCAAACTTCAAAGGGGGGTTTCTCAAGATAAAAGTCTGCTCTATCGCGTGGTATAGTTCAATTGTCCGCTGGACCCTTATTTTTTGAGATAAATTTAAAAATATCGTCAAAAATTGGTGCAAAAGTGGTGTCTCTCCGTCTTTAATGATAGTTTAAATATGTTTAAACAATCATAATGTATTAATATTGGACATCACTGCATTCGGGAAAGTCTAAGGAATCTTTTGCTGTTAAGATCAATTCAATATCTTTTATAATAACATCACAATATTTGTTTAAAGTCTAAAAATATGTCTTTTTCAAACTCAAATTTCTCAAAAACTGTGCGTCTAGGAGAAAAATTAAGGACAGATTCGGAATCAGCGCAAAACACTCTATAAGAATTGCATAGTGAGAATCGAAACCCTTTTTGGCTGTTGGACAGTGTTATTGAATCATAAGTTTTCTTTCATTTTAATCACATTATTCTCTTAATCTCAGTATTTTCACTTCGTACAATGCCAATTAAATTTAATGTTTACAGATTTACAGATGACATTATATTTGTATATACAGTACAGTCGCGATCCAGCTCCCTGAAGATCTCCACGACCACTGTCCCTTCGCCTACCCATTCCACTGTGGGGCATACCCCGCGAGGGGCTATGAAGCTCGAGCTACCTCGAACGCCGAGCAGTGTAATTACGCGGCGTAATCTGATACAGAGTCGGGTATATCGGTGTGAACCACTATTAATCCAATTACAAAACTTCTTTATTTTTAATTATTTTTTATGGGACTTTCACCAACTTATTTGTGGAATTTTTTTGACTAAAATGACACTAAACATGATATAATTTCAACTGTATTTAGTGGTTTAATTGACGGTATGGAGTAACTTTAGGACGTGGAAGAGGATAGCGAGTGGGCCAAATTGTATCTTGTTTGATGTCATTTTAATCAGAAAAATGTCGTAAATATATTGGTAAAATTTCTTTAAAAATAAGTAAAAAATAAAGAAGTTTCATTATTGCACTAGTATTGTCTCACCGATACGCTTTCTGTTGTTGCGCCTTCGGCTGCGTGGTCCGTGTTTACATGCTGCTCTTTTCAACGTTCAGCATTCTTTGTACTTTCGGCGAGGACGACGCGGTCATAAAAAAATAATTTTCCTACATGATCTCTGTCCCTGCTCGGAACAGGCGATGGTAGCTAGATCGTGACTTTACTGTACAGTGTATCTCGTATAACTCTGTCACTCCTAATAATTGTCGTTTGTGAAGCTACAAAAAATTGCTTGAGAAAGTTACCGTATTTAGGGAGAAGATGGTACTCCGGTATTGGTGGTACTATCATAATGCGGTTACCATATTATAAGGCAGAGCAATAATTGCGATTTGATTTGTTTCAAATTTAAGGTGTCCGAGTGTTGGGTACAGCTGTGCAGGGGTGATTCGATACGAGAAAATTAGTCGACAATACGGAATAATTTTTTTTCATTTAAAGCTTTGTTTTCGAGAAAATCGAGCATGAAAATTCGACGAGCACGCGTGCTATTATTGAATATTAGTTGACGCGTCGGACCATGACCTATTCTACTTTTTATAATGCTAGGCCTTGCTCGTCTCGGGGAGCAGGATACGCTGCGTGTTCGGCTGATTGGTACAGCGATCGGTCTCGACGGAGATTGACGGGAGTCAACGATAGTCGGGCTGACGTCCTCCAAGGGATTTGCTCCTTCTGGATCGAGATGATGCGGACCTTCCGCGCGAATACCGTATTGCGAATGATAGTTGGAACGGCGCGCACACCGATCATTCTAAGACACTCGTTTGTGTCTGCCTGCTCGAGAGAATACTCGCGAAGAAGCTTCCGTAGCTGGTACTTACGGCCGGCGCGTCGGGGCATGTGATATTCGCGTGAGCACAAGCGTCAATATAATTTAATGAGCAATGAAACCAACTGGTTTTGGATAGAGTCCGTAGATTGTACCGAGCGACCTGGTGGGCTACGGACGTACAATGTACGGAGTCAGAATGAATGATGAACGAACGACTTAATACCACATGCGGCGAGTGTAAGGGAGACGGAATGATTAGAGATTGATTAATAATAAAGACTTTATATACAGGGTGTCCCAAAACGACTGCGCAAGCGGGAAATGGGAGGTTCCTTGGGTCATTTGAAGCGAAATTTTCCTTAGCAAAAATGGCGTCCGCGGCTTTGTTTAGGAGTTATTAACGAAAAACACGGACCAACCAGAGCGCGCCTAGTCGCTCGATGGCACGGTCAGCGCGGCGAGCCGGGGGGAGGAGAGTGTTGTTGGTACGCTGCGATGTCGTAACAACGAACAGTTTCTCGATTATATCCCGATTTCGATGAGCTTTGGATATGTTGTAAAGACCACGATTCTGAACAACATTTCCCTTTAGACTTTTTGCCTCGCGTCTTTAGTTTACGAGATATTTGTAAAATCAGTACCGAAAGCTAAGGGTTGTACGGTCAGGTCAACGAACTGTACAGCTGATGGTAGATAGCAGGTATACGACAATCACATGTTTCGGTTTACCTGCAGATTTGTACGCAGAGTCGATGGGTTACTGTTCGAAAACGTCGTCCGTCCTTTCACCCAGCAAGAGGTAGAAATGTCAGGCCGGCGCGGCGTTTTAGGGTCCCTATTGTCCTATGCCTCCCTTAAGAAACTTTCTAAAAGAAAGACGGACGACGTTTTCGAACAGTAACCCATCGACTCTGCGTACAAATCTGCAGGAAATCCGAAACATGTGATTGTCGTATACCTGCTATCTACCATCAGCTGTACAGTTCGTTGACCTTACCGTACAACCCTTAGCTTTCGGTACTGTCGTACACTTGAAGACATCTGTGCAGTTCGTCACCGAATGACCCAGTGACAGTGACACACATTTCGAAGCATTTTCAGTTACAAGTTTTTACAAATATTTCGTAAACTAAAGACGCGAGGCAAAAAGTCTAAAGGGAAATGTTGTTCAGAATCGTGGTCCTTACAACATATCCAAAGCTCATCGAAATCGGGACATAATCGAGAAACTGTTGTCTGTTACATCGTGGCGTACCGACAACACTCTCCTCCCCCCGGCTCGCCGCGCTGACCCTGCCACCGAGCGACTAGGCGCGCTCTGGTTGGTCCGTGTTTTTCGTTAATAACTCCTAAACAAAGCCGCGGACGCCATTTTTGCTAAGGAAAATGTCGCTTCAAATGACCCAAGGAACCTCCCATTTCCCGCTTACGCAGTCGTTTTGGGACACCCTGTATATATATATATATATATACTTATAGAATAATACAAAACTATTAACTATGCTTAAAACTGGGATTTAGAACGCAAAATATAGAAAGTGAATGTAAGACGCAAGATTGAAAATGAGGGAGTGGCTCCAGGAGACAACGAAGTCTCTTAATGGAGTCCACGAAAGAACTGGATGAATGAATCGGTTCATTGAGCTTGTGAGGTGTGGAATATGTTAATTGAGTGGGGTAATTAGGAGTTGGAGTAGACGGAAGATTAGGAACCGCTAGCGTAAGGAGTAGGGATTGCTGAACGCGCTGACGTACTACCGAGCGTCGCACGGCAGCATGGATGGTTGACGGGGTTGGACTTGGGATAAGATTGGGAGATGGAATCGTAATGGAGACAGGGAATAGAGTCGAAATGGAGATAGAGAATAGAATCGAAATGGAGATAGAGAATAGTGTGATGATGTGTGGATCTTAATGTAACGAGATTCGTATGGCTATCGTGTTCGTATTATAATGGGTAGTGTATTTACTGTTAACGGTATCTTAATAATATTAATAGTGATTAACCTTACAGCTACGCAATACGTCACCAGACGTAACACACCTATTTGTATAAACAAATAAGGAAAGTTTAATTCCTAAAAAGAATCTCATCGGCAACGAAACGAACTCTGGCCAACGCCGTACTATTCCGGTACGCCACAAAGGCACTTGGTATAACTTGGAATTAAAACTGTATTCATAGTAATAAAAAACCTAAATCATGGTTAAACTGTACCTTGTGTAACCAGAAATTTTTGCCTTTTCTTATGTAATCCTGTAGATTTTGGCGAGAAAATGCTAAAAATCCAAGTTTGAATCCTAGGAGATCAGTGGTTCAAAAGTTATGAATGTTTAAAGTTGAGCGATTTTCAGTGTTTTTTACAGGAAAGAGTGCCGCCATGGTGGTATGTACTGAGCGTCGCGCGTCGTCTAACGAGCGCAACCGCTAAGTGGTAGTCGGGCCCACACTCGCCGGTCCTCTTATTCATATACGTAATTGTTCCAAAAATCGATCTGTGGGTGCAGAAATATGTTAAAAAACAGAGAAACGTTTATTTGATATACTATTCCGAATAATAAAGAGTTCGAGAGAGAATCACGGGGATGAAGTAATATAATATAATATAATTGTAGGAGCAGAGATGGGCAAATTTTTATTGAAATAGACCAGAGTTGGGCGTTATTTAGATAAAAAATTATTTAGATAAGACCGAGGCAGCCGGCACAGTTTAAAAGACTGGGTATCGATTACAATGTCAATGCAAATAGGAAAGTTTTTTATTTTTCATTCTTTTTTTATACAACTTTTACGAACATATTTGTGAGTTTTTTTTTAAGATTAAAATGAATCTAAAAACGGCTCTATTTCGATCATATTTACTTATTTAATGAGTGATCGTAACTCGCTATGATATAAGTAAATAGTAAATACATATGATTAAGACTCTATCGAGTTTGTTCTCCTTTTAACCAGAAGATTCTCACTAATCTGTTGATGAAAGTTTGGTACACATAGAACTAAAATTGAAGAAATTACAATGTCTTGTTCAATGATCACTCTCGAAATAGGTAGTTGAAGCGAATTCGGATTACATACTGTCGTCGGGATACTGGAAGCGAATTCGGCACTGCGCCTTCGAAGTTATTCTATTCACATTGACAGTGATGCCAGAATCGTAGAACCGAGGAACTTTCCCCTCCGGCGGCTCGCACGGCTGAGCCCCCAACTCGGACGTGCCATCGTTGCCTTACGTTGCTTCTACTGCGCACGCGGTACACGCATGTACCTTTACTCTGCCCGTGTGAGTGCCTTTTCGATTGCACGCGCGCTACGCACACAAGAGTACCTCTACTCTGTTCGTGTGAACTGCCTATTCGACTCGACGCGTTCTTCAGAAATTCACGTTTTACCGAAGTTTCGGACGCATGAGTGGCGCAATTTGGAGAGAGCGAATTCGCGGTACGGCGCACAGTGTTGCATCGGCAGCAAAAAATCAATTTTATGAATTTTCGATTTAAAAAAAAAAAATTACTTTAGTATTGCCAAAGAGTCAATGAATAATGTGGCAAAGTCCGATTTTTTAAAAAAAATTTTCTTACGGAGATATAGGCATCGGAAATAACCTTTTCTTCTATCCTGCGAATTCATCAGTTTTCAGTGCCATAGTTATGTAATTATTCTGCCTACAATTGAATACTTAGGGGTCCACAAATTATATGGGTTATTACGCATAGTTTAAACTATAAACTGGCACAAAAAATTTTTCGATAAAGTTGTTTAACATTAAGGAATATGGATTAACCGGAAGCCTCTTTGCGTTGCGCTCATTTTTTATTTATGGAACAATATCTCAAATCTGTTACGCACAGTCGGTCTGGCACTAATCGTTTTGGCAAGGTGTAATTTTGAACTAACTTTGTGTAAAAAATCTCGGATTACTTCGAACCACTTTGGCCGCAATTTAAGTTTAAATATCAACTTTTAAAATTTCCAAGAATGCATGGCGCGGAAGTTACTTTTATTTGATGTTTAGAGTGAAAATTTTTAAGGATATATCATAAATAATAAAGCGTAATGTGAAATAGTTAGTTAGAATCAATTGTTTAAATAAAACAAAATTTAATAATAATTTTTTTTATGTTAAATAAACCAAGTTTTCGTTCGTTAGGTCACTGTTTTTGGCCAAAAGGTGGCAAACAATCCGTAAAAATGGAAGTATACCGTCGGCATTAGAATAACCCAAGGTACACCACGAGGAGGTTGCACATTTACATTCTAGGTGAAATTTTGAAGGGATATATCTTAAATGGTAAAGAAAAATATGAAATTCATATTTATAAAAAATATTTAATAAAAATTTTTTTATGTTAAATAAACAAAAATTTTCGTTCACTGAACCACTGTCGCAAAAATTCAACTGGCATTTTTCTAACAGTGACGGTTATAAAAATAATTTGTGTAACTGTGACGGTAACTTTTGAGGAGTTGCCGGCTCAGTCGGTCGTCCGGGGTTTCGGTAGCACGAATGGCAGAGGTCGGTTGGGTTTACCACAGCTGGTTTTATTTCTTATTACTACGACTATATACAAGTGACCGACGGCGGCGATCGGCGGTGTTCGGCGGTGTTCGGCGGTGTTCGGCGGTGATCGGCGGTGATCGGTGGTGATTGGCGGTGATTGGCGGTGATTGGCGGTGATCGGCGGTGAGCGGCGGTTATCGGCGGTGAGCGGCGGTTATCGGTGGTTTTATCGCGGCGCGGTGGGCATCTGCCCAAGGATTCGGCGAAGGAAGCGGCTTAACGGAGACCCCGGAGTCGTTTTCACTCCTCCATGGGTCTGTGCCTGGAGGCCCCTTAGCGGCCGGTGAGCTGACTACACCGGACAGGGCAAGGAGGTAGCCTTCACTCGCAGGTTACGGCGGGAGCAGGCTGACACGCCGGGAGTCGATAAACACGGCTCGTCGGACCGACCTGTTGGAGGGAAGATAGAGCAGAGGTGTGTAAGGCAGTCTCGAGATCGGAGCTGGTGAGCGTGTGTATTTCGCTGGCTCGGTAGCCTCGGATATCGGACTGACGTTTGTTGCGTCGGTTGGTCGTTATATCCCCGCGGCCGGACACTTCTGCCAGCGGGAATCGGCAGTGACGGTGTTGGCCACCTAGCGGCCGACCGCCGCAAGCGGACCGTGCGCGCTTTCCACCTCGGGGATCGGCGGTTCGTGGCGCTGGCCACCTAGCGGCCGATTCCCGAAGGTGTGCCACGCACACTTTCTCCTGCGGGTATCGTAGCCACCTGGCGGGTGATTCACGACCCAGGCTAGCTCGTGCCTCGAGGGGAACGTACTCGTTACATAACATTAAAAAAATTGTTATTAAATATTTTTTTATACATAAAGGATTGATAAATCATATGCATTTCACATTTTTTTTTATTATTTAGAAATATTCCTAAAACAATTCACCTAAAACATCAAATACGCCGTAACCATCGCAAGAATTCATTCTTGGAAATTCTAAAAGTTGATATTTAAACTTAAATTGCGGCCAAAGTGGTTCGAAGTAGGCAGAGATTTTTTACACAAAGGTCAACATTATACCTTGCTAAAACGATTAGTGCCAGACCGACTCTGCTTAACAGATTTTAGATATGCTTCCATAAATAAAAAATGAGCGGAAAACAGAGATTTCCGATTAGCCCATATTACTTAATGTTTAACAACTTTTTTAGAAAATTTTTTTTACCAAATAAGTGTTGTACTTGTGACAATCTTTCCACAAAATTTCAATCAAATCCGTTGGATAGATTCGTTTTTACGGATTTTTTGCCGCTTTTTGGCCACTTTGCAACACTGTGCGGCACGGCGCGGCACACATTTTGAGATAACTTTTGATCTAAAAAAGATATCGAAGCGAAATTTGGACTAAAATTTTGTGTAAAATTCGGATTAGATGGTGTATGCTGAAATATGTTTTGTATTTTCTAAATAACTTGTTTTTGTCGATTTTCAATGTATAACCGCATAGAATGGCCAAAGGTGTTCCCAAACTATATTTATTTTTAGTCATACCATGCTCAACGAAAAATTATGAAAAAATTCATGAATATTCTACCTGATAGCATGCACGACTGAGACTTTTTTCAGAATTTTTGGTTGGAAACTCGATTTTTAAAAAATTCCGGGAGTATAAAATTACTAATTTTATATTGAAGTTTTCAGAGTACCGCGTCTATACTATTGTATTAGTTGTGTCCCATGGTAATTATTAATTTATATTTTTTTCAGATTTTTCAGATTATGCAAAAATACGTAAATGAATTTGGAAATCTCTAAAATTTCGCAAAAAATGCTTATTTCATATTGAAGTTTGGGAGATACCAATTATATAAAAATTAACTAACGAGATCTTATTGAAACCATTGTTCACAATTTTTTTCAGAATTTTTTTATAAATTGCAACAACAGGCCTGTTACTAACGCGTCGCGTCCCGAAACCCGCCGAACTAGACCGAAACCAACCGAACGCGCCGCGTACCGAATCCCACCGACCGAGACCGACACCGTCCGAAGGAACAGCATAACCGATCAGCTGTACCGCGTCACAGTTCCACGAACTGCCCTCACCGCGCAACTCCCGCGCCGAGGACCTGTCACGGTGACACTAAACACCCCGCACTACCCGCACCTCTAGAAGCACATTTTGGCAGGTACCGGATGCGTAATTTCTCGCATTTTGGCGGGAACAGGATACGCGTAACTACCCCTAAACACTGCCGCACCACCACCCTTCACCACCGAGCCAATTATATATAAGGCCCGACAAATCTAGAGAAACGACCGTCTTCCCGCCGTTGTGACAACGGTTACCAGTCCGACCAGGTTTCATACTGTGACAGTAGGATACTCACAAGGAGACTGCAAAGGTTTCGGGTCACAGATTTAGTTGAGACTTTACGGAGTTATAGATCTCGTTCCCCTGATTACGAATATACCCCATTATAAGGGCAAACATTCAATAGTTTTCGAAATATTTGCAATTAAAGTTTTATAACCGTGAAATATCAGTTTAGTTCACTTTCTTACCAAGCAATAGCGTGGCGTAGTGGTGGCGAGCTGAGCTGCTACGCCGTGGGCCTGGGTTCGAATCCCGCCGTGGTAACTTCTTTTTATTTTTTTTATATTCTACATGTAAAAATGCATTTTCGATGTTAAATGAATTTTAAATAAAATATTGTTATTCACTAAAGGGTTAATTGAAAATGATACTTATTATTCGCACGGTAGCATGGATTACCTCAGTCAACCATCCATGCTGCCGTGCGAAGAGTAGAGGTACTCTTGTGTGTGTAGCGCGCGCGCAATCGAAAAGGCACTCACACGGGCAGAGTAGAGGTACATGCGTGTAGCGCGTGCGCAGTAGAAGCAACGTAAGGCAACGATGACACGTCGGAGTGGGGTGCCCAGCCGGCCGAGCCGCCGGAGGGGAAAGTTCCTCGGTTCCACGATTCTGGCATCACTGCACATTGAGGACCTCGGTCGCCGAGGAGTGTAACATAATACGGTTCGGGTCGGGTATATCGGTGTGAGACCACTACTAATCAAATAACAAAACTTCTGTATTTTTAATTATTTTTTAATAGGATTTTCACTAACATATGTGGTGCATTTTTAAAATGAAAATGATACCAAATATGATATAATTCCGATGATATTTGCTTGTGTAATGAACGACGAAAGTTTCGGACGCAAAGAAGGATAACGTCAGGCAAAGAAAGAGACGCGCAGAGTCCTTCGACTTCGATTGCTCGGTCTTCGCCTCGTCGCGTCGCACAGTGCGCTGAGAAGCGAATGATGTTTCAGGCAATGGTCCAGAATGAAATAAAATCATGTTACACGCACTTTTTAAATAGCATCATCTGGCAAAAAATTTTCATATAGAGTCATATAAAATTATTTTTCTTAAATACCTTTGTACGAAATATACTTTGTATTCAGTATACTGCCTCCAAATAGCATTATATGGATAGGAGCCGTTGAAAGTAAGTATAATAATTAGTTCATACTTTTATCTCGTTACTATGCTGTCGAGCATTAGAAGTGGCATTATTGGATAAATAAGTAAAAAAATTAATTTCCTGTTTCCTACTAACGATCTCAATAAGAACGATTGAATTTTATCTTTCCATGTAGATTAGGGCTGCCGTTTATTTGCTCGCGACGGCCGATTTTCGAAGACTACGCCTCCTCGACTCGGCCACGCGTCTCGTTCCCCGTAGGTGGCCGTAGTGCTCGGAGCCGCTCAGGCGCGTACCATAGCATAGGCGCTATTCGTGGCACATCAAAGCGACACTCGTGTCAATAGGTTTCCACATTGACCATCGAGGTACTATTGCCAATGCGTTTTGTTTTGTTAATGGTATCTCCTGTAGGTCTATTTCACTATGTCGCACGATAATTTCGGAGAACATCTGTAGAAAATTAATTAAAAAAATAAATTTGTAAGATTAATTTTAAAAATAGATTTTAATTCTATTGTCCTGTTAATTGTCTGCGGTTGATCACTTACTGATCTTTCGGACTTGTGATGTGTTTGCACTGCGAGGTGCCCGCTAAAATGTTTCTCGAAGGACCACCTTCTTGGTAAGAAGGAACTAACACAATTTCTATTACAAAGTATATTTAAATAACGAAACTGCAAGGCAACTTCGGTATACGATACAAGTTACAAAAATGAGAACTAGCTTCTCTGCCTGCAACTATACTATGCCAGGAGAACGATATTGTTCGAGCTATGCGTTTGCTAATTCTAATTCTTAAAGCTATGAGTCCGCGTCGTTCAGGGTGCGGTGCCTCTTCCCTAGTCGCACCAAATTTTCCCTTTCCTCCAATAATTGAGGATGGGAGAAACTGTACTGAGGGTTGGAGGCGGGCCCAAAATCACCACGATGGTCGCGGAGTCTGCCGTCGAGATGGGGGTGCGAGAAAACGGACGCTTACAGCCAGGTCAACGCGTCCCAACGCTGTCAACCCCGGCTGGCAAAACCCCACATCTGGTGACCATAAAGTCACCAAGGGCACGACTACCTAGCCGAGATGAAGCGAGGGACCTACGGATTAATCCGTGTTAAAACGTTTTATTACGGAACGCAAGGAAAACGCAGAACAATACAGTCTCTGGAACTGGGAAAAAAACCGGAAACTATTAAGAGGCACGTCGACAGGCCCGAACCGTAGCCATATGAAAAACAACTGCGACGGACCCAGAGATACAATGAGAAATGCAAAAGAAGAGAAAAATCTTCCTCAAACGCAAGCCGCTACAGTCCAAATTGTATTAACATGTGGGATAACTTGATTTTCGCACACGTTTAGACGTACTTGGCAAATTGGTAAGATCTTGTAACCGTACCAATTACATATTGTGTGAGAGTGAGAGAGACGGGCATGAATCCCCACCACAGTGAGCAGCGACAGGGTCTGCTATCCTTGTTAATGTAAAGGACCGCAGATCATCCCGCTGATTAGGATGCGCGCGCACCGACCCCACTCGATCCCGATCGAAGGAGGTCGATGCGCGAAGCAAATAGATCACTCTACGTCTGGAAGCGGAACTGGTAACACGCGATTCTGAAAGCTCCGGCGACAACCGGTACGGGTTCGAGAAGTCAAACCGACTTCGCAATTCTAGTCAAACCGCCTAGATTGTCATCGTCTCGTATGCGCCTCAAACCGAGGAGTCACTGATGCAAACTGCACAGGGGCACTGCCAAGTGACATCGAATAATTAGTGTTAAACAGCGTAACCACGTAGCAGTCATTTGATAAGGAACATACGAGACGACGGAAATTGGTGTTACAACTAGAATCGTGTGTTATCCGTCGCGTATGACGACTAGACTATGTACTGTTCAATTTCACTATTCTAGAACCGGAGAGTATTTGGGCCCGCCGCACGGCGTAGAAAGATACCCTCTTTTGGTAAAGCATAGTAATGCGAATTTCGTACGCGTCGGCAGGTGGAATACCCCTCTGAGAAATCGGCAGGGTATCTGTGTGTTTCGACGGTCATTAGTCGTTCAGGTTTCACGCATATAAAGATACAACTAGACATAGTACTGTTCAAATTCACTATTCTAGAACCGGAATGTATCTGGGCCCGCCATTTGGCGTAGAAGGACACATTCTTTTGGTGAAGCATAGTAAGGCGAGCTTCGTACGCGTCGGCATACGGTGTACTCCTCTGAGCAATCAGCAGAATACTTGTATGTTTCGACAGTCGTTTGTTGTATTAAGCAGCGCAGAAAAAGACGTAACGATCAATAGAATCTCGAGCTATCTTCTCTAGACCCGGAGTACGACTAGACTCACTTAATAGTGCGGAAGGTTTCACTCTTGTGGGGAAGCGAGGTAGTAAGAGATTACATGTGTCATCCTGGATGCTATTCCTCCGAGTGATCGGCAGAATGCATACATGTTATGACAATCGAATACGTCGGGCGTCTCGCAATAACATCATGATTGAATCCGCTAACATCTAAGCGAACGAGGGTACGAATTTCAGACGTAGCGTCCTAGGCGGCTATTAGATTCTGCGTGCGACGTATAGAGAGTATCGCGCTATCGCGACCGTATTTGAAAGTGGGAGTTTTCGGTAAAATTTATACCTTGCGTTGAGCAAGTTTTTGAGAGAGTATCGCGCTATCGCGACCGTATTTGAAAGTGGGAGTTTTCGGTAAAATTTATACCTTGCTTTGAGCAAGTTTTGTGAGAGTATCGCGCTATCGCGACCGTATTTGAAAGTGGGAGTTTCCGGTAAAAGTAATACCTTGCCTTGAGCAAGTTTTTGGGAGAAAATCGCGCTATTGCAGTAAAGGGTGTACCTCGCTTCGTCGATCGAGCATCACCGATTTTCTTTGTCATTAAGTAATCGTGTCTATCCATTCAAAGAATACCATCGGTACAACCTCAAGAAGGTATACAACGACATGGGTACACGAGCATATCGGCGATTTGTATGATGACAATTGGTAGAATATAGCCTACTTTTACCTCCTAATCGATTCTCAATTTATTTATCAGTTAGTCTAAACCTCTCCGCTTTCCAGTGCCTGGAGGCACGAATTCACCATTTCGATCCTTATCATCCGCAGAATAAGATTATTACAAATAAAAGAAAATATACGGTTATAATCTACGGGAAGTTTCGACGTAGCTGTTCGCATCGCCGACGCTTACATTGCAACAGTTTCTGGTACGCGCCTGAGCTGCCTCGAGAACTACGGCCGCCACGGGGAGCGAGACGCGAGGCCGGGTCGAGGATGCGTAGCCTTCGAGAATCGGCCGTTGCGAGCAAATAAACGGCAGCCCTGATGTAGATCGTGTTTATTCTTTTTTTTTAATTCTATAATTATAACAAAATATTTTTTGTTTAAAAATCATTATTTTATAAATATCGCAATAATTTTCAAACTAATTTTAAATTTTTAAACTTTTTAAAAATATTACGTAGTAACTGGTAGTAATTATTTTAATTTTTCCTACATCTATAAACTATCGATTATAAGACAATGATTACAATGGTGAACAATAAGGAGAAAGTAATTATTTTTCAAGCAATTACAGAATGGGTAATGGCAGCATTCTACATTTATTTATTACCTGCGGTACACTGACGCAGTTTTACGTGGTTCACGAGCAAATGTTCTATTTAGGTAGAGAGCGCGAAATCACCGACGAGTATCTCGTCGGTTGTGGAACTTTTACCAATGTGATATTTCAGATCACTGTAAGTTCCACTTATCCCCACGCCCACCTGTGCCCACTTTTCTCGCCGCTCAATAGGACAGGGGTTGGCAATCTTTAACAGTGTAGGAAACGGGTCAATCAATAGACCGTATACTCTGCGCCTACACGCAGTTGCAAAGAGGTGTGATCGATTCTGGATATCTTGACTACACGAGCTAGGATTAAATGAAACTCAGTACACAATATGGAGTTCAACCGTTTGACTCGAAGACGAGAGAGAGCGGAAGGCTCGGCGTCGCCATCAGCGCGGGGGAGCGCTGACTCCAGACCATCAAGGGGAGGGGGAACTACGTTCCCCACAATATGTAGGTTGTGTATTGGAATAGTGGATACACTTGAAACTATTCCTGAACTTCGGGGAAGATACCGAAGTACGTAGCCTACTCTACGTATTATGGGAACTCGTGGTTAGGACTTGGGGAATAAACACACTATATCACTTGCGGTTCAACGAGAACCATTTACTGAGTTTATTTTCTTTATGCGATAACTACGTTCGTCGTAACGGTACGACGAAGAACGTTGTTCGAGACGTCTTTTCAACAGGACAGACTATTTCGAACTTACGAGGGACGCCTCGCGTCATGGTTGATACGAGAGACCGTTGAGAGTAGGAGTACCAACTCCTTCTCATTGTTCTCCCTAGGCGCGGCCTAGGGAAATGGCGACACTGGCGCCATATTCCCTACACACTCCCCCCCGAGTGTGTACGTGCAAACTTATGAACGCTGCACAACGATATAAAAGTTCGCAACGCTGGGGATACAATAATGATCTACATACTTTATACAATGAGTGCGCACTAAATCTACTGTACAAAATGTTCTTAATAAACTACGCGATTACTATTTACAGGTATATCATAAGCTTATAACTAAATCGGCGATATTACATCGGCAGGGCAATTCGTACGGTTTTCGCCCGGGAATATGTTCGCAGCGCATTCCCTTGGTTCGTGTCGGACGATTCGTTAGCCGAGGTCACTAATTCCTCTCGGAAGTGGTACGCCGGTTTAACATTCTCTATTGAGACGGACCGCGGTTTTCCGTTCACGTCGATCTCTAGAACGCGGTCGGTAGGGCGGCTTATTACTTTGTACGGGCCTGAATATGGCCGTTCGAGCGCCTTCTTATTCGTACCGGCGCGCAGAAATACGTGTGAACAGGTGTCAATATCTTTAAACAAGAAAACACGCTTTTTATGACGCTGTCCTACGGGAACAGGTTTGACACTGCGCATGTGGTCTCGAAATTCCTCGACAAACATTTGCGGATCCGCGGGACCGTCATCCGGGAGTACAAACTCGCCCGGAATTCGCAACGAGGTACCGTATAGATATTCGGCGGGCGACGAGCCCGAATCCATAACGTTATTTCGAAGACCTAGCATTACGGTAGATAACACGCGTGACCACGTAGGGTTCGCGTGACACATAATCGCAGTCTTGAGGCATCGGTGCCATCGCTCGATCATCCCGTTTGCTGCTGGATGAAATGCAGTCGTCCGGATTCGGTGGCATCCAGATAATTGCAGCAGCGCGGTGAAGAGTCTCGATTCAAATTGACTGCCCTGATCAGTCGTGAGGGTTTCAGGGGCGCCGAAACGCGAGATCCAGTGATCTACGAATGCCCTACAGACGGTAGAAGCTTCAATATTCGCGAGCGGAACCGCCTCTGGCCATCTCGAGAAACGATCTATCATGGTCAGGCAGTAACGATAGCCTTCCGATACCGGCAGCGGGCCGATGATGTCCATGTGGACGTGACTAAAACGCTCATCGGGAGCAACGAATTCCGCCGGTTTTACATGGTTATGGCGCGTTATCTTGGACTGCTGACAATCCAAACACTCTTTTGACCATCTCGCGATGTCGTGATGCATTCGCGGCCAAACATACCGCTTTCTAATCACGCGATCGGTAATTTTCGCGCTCGGGTGCGCGGGTTCGTGGAACTTAACAAAAATGGCCTTTCGTGAAGGGCCCGGAATGTATGGACGCAATACTTCTCCTTCCAAATCGCATACAATCGCAATGTGAGAGGGTCCCCACCGAATTCGTCGTAACGCTAACGAGTGATCGGTAGAGGCTAATAAACTTTTCAGCTCGTCGTCGGATTCCTGCAACCTCGCGAGCTCCTCCAAGGAGACATCCGCGGCGAGATGCAAGTCATCTATGCGCGACAGTGAGTCGGCGACGACGTTTTCGGATCCAGGGAGATGCTCGATACGAGTAGTGAACTGAGAAATGAATGATAGTTGCCGAAGTTGGCGAGGCGATGCTTTATCTGCGCGTTGCCGGAACGCGTACACAAGAGGTTTGTGATCAGTAACGATTACGAAATTTCGCCCCTCTAGAAAATGTCTAAAATATTTTAGAGCTTCATGAACAGCGGTCAGTTCACGATCATACGCGCTGTAATTTCTTTGAGACGGAGTAAATTTGCGAGAGAAAAATGCCAAAGGCTTCCATGAGTCTTGGAATTCTTGTTCTAACGACGCCCCCATTCCAAAATCGGACGCATCGGTAACGAGACGCGTTACTGCATCAGGCGCGGGGTGATTCAGCAAGGTCGCGCTGGCGAGGTCAGACTTGACTCGTGCAAACGCTTCCTCGGCTTTAGAAGTCCAGACTATCTCGCGTGTGTCGTTCTTTTTCGAATCGCACAAATATTCGTGCAAGGGTGCTTGCACGTCGGCGGCACGACGAAGGTTGCGTCGGTAAAAGTTGACCATACCCAAAAATCTGCGAAGATCAGAAACGGTTTTGGGCTTTGGAAAGTCCTGAATGACCTTGACTTTCTCGGGAATTGGTTCTGACCCGTTCCTATCGACTACGTGACCCAAGAACTCGAGACGGGACTTGCCAAATTCGCATTTGGCGAGATTTAAATGCAACGAGTGTTCCTGCAAACGTTGCAGAACAGTGCGGAGGTGAAGCTCATGCTCTTCATGGTTCGAAGAAGCGATAAGGATATCGTCGATGTAAGCAAAGACGAATTCAAGGTCTCCGAGGGCACGGTGAATGTACCGTTGAAATGTCTGCCCGGCGTTACGAAGGCCGAAAGGCATCACAATGTATTCGAAGAGCCCGAAAGGTGTTATCACAGCAGTTTTCGCAACGTGCGACGGCGCCATCGGAATCTGCTGGTATGCTCTCTGAAGATCGAGCTTTGAGAAAATCGTTTTATTGTGCAAATTGACCGAATAGTCATGCAAATGAGGCACTGGATACATGTCGGGAACGGTCACCGAATTCAAGCGACGATAGTCGCCACACACCCTCCAGCTCCCATCCCTCTTAGGAACAAGATGGATGGGACTAGCCCATGGGCTGCTAGATGGACGACACGTTCCTTCAGCAACGAGCCGTCGGAATTCAGCCTTGGCCACCTGAAGTTTATCGTGCGCCAGTCGTCGCGCACGTTCGGCAACGGGGGGACCCTCAGTCACAATGTAATGCAACACGTCGCGCGGCGGATCGCAGTTCGATTGCGATGGTCCTATGACGCCCGGAAACTCTGAGAGAATCCCCGCGAAAGGAGATGCGGGATCGATCGATTTTACGCTGAACACCGGCGAGGTTCCGACTGTGCAGACAGTGGAGATTCGCGTCAACGGATCGATCAATCTACGATGACGCAGATCGACCAACAAACTATAATGATTAAGAAAGTCCGCGCCCAGTATCGGGTACGGTACCGCGGCGACGCAGAAATTCCACGAGAAAGCACGGCGAAGGCTTAGATTCAAAGTAAGTCGCTTCTCCCCGTACGTCTTAATCGTCGTCTCATTTGCCGCGTATAATTTTAAGCTGGTCGCGCGTTTCTTCGCGGCTTCGTTAGCCGGTAATAGGGAGATATCCGCTCCCGTGTCGATCAGAAACGTAAGACCGAGATCGCGGTCACGCACATGGAGACGGTGTGATGCAGCACTCAGCGCGCTCGCCTCCGCGCGGCTAGTGCATATTAGTTTTCCGTCTGCCACGCGCAGGGTTTTATGCAGTGACGTGCATCTTTTCCAAATTTCCGGTGCAGACGGCACACTGCGGAATCTCGCGACTTGGAACGCGAACCTGATCTCCCACGGGAAGGAGTTCTACGGTATCCGTCGCGGGTACCCCGTCTCACGATATTCGCCAGCTCGGCTACCTGTTTCGCGAGACGATCGACTTTTGCCTCAAGCTCGCGGTTTGAAGAACCACGAGAAGAAACTACTGACGCGACGGCATCCGTTGTCTCGACGTCGCGTTTGGAAGAGTCTCGCGATGAGACGTATGAGATCGCGGGCGCGACGGAACCCGATGCCTCGACAACCTTGTCGGCCAATTCGGCGAATTCCTGCGGATCGGTTATTTTTGACAAGGCTAGGACCGCCCTAATCTGAGCAGGAAGCTGCTCCATGAATATCGCGCGAATTATATCATCGCTACATGACCCGTCGTTAAGGTTGCGCAGGCGCATCAAAATTTGGGAAGGTTTCCCTTCCGTTAAGACCTCACCCTTAAGAAGTCGGCGTAAACGCGCTTCCGCCGACGTAGAAAAATTGGAAATAATGCGCGCTTTAATTTGGTCGAAAAGATCCTGCGGCTGCGGTATCGCGGCGAGAATGTCCTTGATCGCGGCTACTTCTTCGAACGATAGCGCAGATACGACGATGTCGGCCATCGTCTTCTGCGTGGTTATGCGGGCCGCAGAGAGAGAGGATTCAACCTGCATGAACCACAGCGCTGGATCCTCGCGAAAGAACGACGGAATTTTTGGTATGCGATACGAATCGACATGCTTCTCGAGAAGCGATCGCAGTACTTCCTCGTGACCCGAAAACGATCCCGGCGCGGTCATCTTGACGATATGCGCGAGCACGCGATGCAATTGAACAGGACCCGCGGCGGTGGGTCTTAAATTACAGCGACCGAGATGTACGCGCGTTGAAAATGCAATGCGCAACGGATTCTACGGAAATCACGATAACCAATATCACAATGACGACTACCTTGACGCTCGCACTTACTTAAATCGCTCGCAATCCTATAAGCGCGTCGGAATCCACCTGTGGAACGGCTCCTTCGGGAAACAAGATGGCGGCTTCACGGCAGCGTGCCTCGTGCAGCAGCAAAAACGGCAAACAGGAAACGTCCTTCAGACCGCGTGGTTCGGCGAAACAGCCAAACGGCGTTCACGTGCGTCTTCCTCGGGAGATGTGGCGTCGGTGTGACGCTGCACCCTGCTTGGCTGGATCCTCGATGCACCCTGGTGAGGCTGCGTGCCAGCCAGATGGGCTGCAGGCACGTGATGACCCAAGACCATGTGTCGATTCCCTTCCTTCTCGCGACGGATTCGATCACGTCGGGGTCACCAATGTAGGTTGTGTATTGGAATAGTGGATACACTTGAAACTATTCCTGAACTTCGGGGAAGATACCGAAGTACGTAGCCTACTCTACGTATTATGGGAACTCGTGGTTAGGACTTGGGGAATAAACACACTATATCACTTGCGGTTCAACGAGAACCATTTACTGAGTTTATTTTCTTTATGCGATAACTACGTTCGTCGTAACGGTACGACGAAGAACGTTGTTCGAGACGTCTTTTCAACAGGACAGACTATTTCGAACTTACGAGGGACGCCTCGCGTCATGGTCGATACGAGAGACCGTTGAGAGTAGGAGTACCAACTCCTTCTCATTGTTCTCCCTAGGCGCGGCCTAGGGAAATGGCGACACTGGCGCCATATTCCTTACAAATAGAATCTCGTCGGTGCCATCTAGCGGCTTCGCTCGGTAAGTGGCGCGCGACGGTCACTACATACCAACATGGCAGCACTCTTACCTGTCAAAAACATTGTGAATCGTTCAACCTTAAACACTCATAACATTTGAACCAGGTATACCGGCTAACGCTACCACGGTGACCATTCTGAAGCTAAATCGGAAAGGGGGCCAAGATCTCCAAACCGCACGCCTAAGGCCTCCCACACACCTCATGGAATTCCTGGGGGGGAGTGAAGCTCACCCTATAAAACCTACTCTTACGAGGGACCCCGTGCCGGTCACCCGCCGGGTATCCCTCCTCCTGCGGGCCGCTCGGCTGGGCACCAGGAGCTCTAGCTTGCAATGCCCGGCGGCCCCCGGTGACGGGGGCCCGAAGCCCCCCCCCCCCCCCCCCCGTCGGGAAGAGGGCACCACCCACGGAAAGAGGGTGTCGTTGTCTAAGAAATAATAACGTTAGCGTGATATCTGATCCCAAAGTCTAATTGTAAATAATGTCACTATTGACTGTGTGGAAAAAAGTACATATATGTAAGTATGCTCCCATCACATCATGTGATGCGGGAAAAAAAGCCACCAATTAACAATTTAAAACATAGGAAAAATTATTGATACATATTGTAATTCAAATTACAGGTACTGATCAATATTATACAACTATTTTATTGTATTATATATTATATATTATGTATTATATGTATATGTTGTTTATGTATTTCACATATCGTTTGCATACATTGTACAATATAGTTTGCATACATTGTACAATATAGTTTGCATATATTTTTCATATTTGGACATATAGAACCGCTTCTAGTAGCGGTAAAGCAGCAATAGTGGCGAGTTAAAATAGCGAATGGTGCAGGCAGTGAAGTCATAACAAATCGGGATGTCAGTGGGGCCGTGGGTCATGCAGTTTCGATAGTTACATGATGACGTGTCACATCTGTGGCATTTTCTCGCCAAAATCTGCAGGATTATATAAGAAAGAGGCAAAAATTTCTGGTTTCCAAAGGTATACATTAACGGAAACTTGGATTTTGGCGTTTTCTTGTGAAAATCTACGAGACTATATTTTTAAAAAGTCCAAAATTAATGGTCCCCTAAACCGAACAGCAGCCAAGGTATCTCGAGCCGGAAATTCCGAAGGATCGTACCCCCCTCTGGCATAGCATTTACGAAAGTACTAGTCGCGAGAGCTCTCACGGAGAGGTCAGAGGAATAAGTAAAGACACTCTATCGTATTTCGTACGTGTCGCGTCTTTTTGCGCGACAAAGAGTTACAAGATCGTAGTCCGGATGCCTTTTCTTCATACAAAACATCGACCGCTGCCGCCACCTAGGGCCATCCGTAACACCTGACCACCTTAACATCCCCTGGGAAAGAAAGCAAAGACAAATTTAACGGTTCATTTTAGGGGGCTTTTCGAAACGTAGTTCTTTTTATAAGACCTTCACCCTTGATGAAGTGAAGCCTGATATTTTTGTTGACTTCTAATAAAAGGAAATATATGCAATTTCCTTTAAAATAATATACAATTAAAGAAAAGTAAGTTTCGCAAGTTCAAACAGAAAGTACACATTTCTTTGTTAATGTTTATTGATAAAAGATAATGAAAACACACTTCAAGTTTTCAAATTTCAGAAAAATGTTTTAATTTAATTGTTCGCGGTCGATCCGATTGATCGCTCGGACTTTTTTTGTATTTGCACCAGGCGTGCCGACTAAAACGAGTTATACCTCGAAGGGCCACCTTCCAAACTCGGAAGGAAACAAAAACGATAAGTACTATTCGATACAATATATTTCAATTGTACAAGATTCATAGCGAACGAGGTGATGCTAGGTCTACGTGTGGTATCTAATTGCAGTCTAACTGGAGGACCGGGAGTTAGCAACCTCAACACCTTGGTCCTCCCTACCTCTTCAGGGTTTCGTCCCTATTTCTTCAGGGTTTCATCCCTACTTCCGCATATTTGGGGGTGGGCGGAACTAAAACTAGGTGCCTGAAGCGGACCCAAGGATTCGCCAAGGCCGCACATGCTTGGCGACCAACCTTGGGCTTTTCCGGACATCTGAGCCTAAGAGACGACAATTTTAGGCCTTTTATGGCAAGGGACTTCATCGAAGGTTCCCAGGTACAAATGGCAATGCTAAAAATCTAAGTGGCAACAAAAGACACAACGCTGTAGCCACACTACAAAAAGTCACGTACCGGGCCCACTGCACATCAGCGATGTCCCTGCTATGAACTTCACCCAACGCGAGCTTCTACACATTTTAACCGTTTGTTTTACGAAAAAAGTAGTACGGCATAAAAGACACTGCCTGTTCAGATCTAAGGTTTTGTGTAACATATTTCTCGATAATTTAGAAGATATTCGAGTAAACGATTTTATGAGCATTTAATTAAGTATTTTACTGTTTAAGGGCCTGGGGGCGCGTTTTCCCGTTAACCAATGGAGCTCAAACTTTGCAAAAATTCTTTTTTATTAATTGGAACAATCCTGGGGGTGCCGCAAAAGAATTCAAATGTCGAAAATAAGAGCCAGTTTTTGTCTCATCCATATTTTATTTTACGAGAGAATTTTTTTCGTATTTTGTATACAGTAATTTTTCATGTCATCAGTTTTTCTGCATGCATTTTATTGTATCTTTCAATTTTGTTTGCATTTCATTTACGCATGTGGCATTGTTCAATGAAAATACTCAGTATGTACAGACGAATATGCTAATAATTAGACATTATTCATGTTAGTATTCAAACTTTACTGGAAGCATCTACGGAAGATATTGACGATATGATCTCCAGAACATGTGATCCTAGCACTCTTATTACGTACATATCTGTGATGAAAAGGTAGTGAATCATTATTATCATTATCATTATCATTATTATTATGATTGCTGCTTGAAGTTTTCACTGTCTGTACTCTGTTTGTAACAATAATATATTATATTTAGAGAAATGACAACAAGTTTGAACAAGAGAAGAGAATTAAGGTCGAAAGTAAAGAGCCTGCAACAGGCCCTTACAAAAGCAACCATGGAAAAGAAGTTTTTGTCAGAAGAGCACACAAAGAGGAAGTATGCAGATAATGAAATGAAGTTACAGAATTTAAGGCTACACTGTACCTTGCGTAACCAGAAATTTTTGTCTTTTTGTTATGTAATCCTGTAGATTTTTGCGACAAAATTCCAAAAAACCAAGTTTCAAAGCTAGAAGATCAGTGATTCAAAAGTTATGAGTCTTTAAAGTTGAGAGACCTACAATGTTTTTGACAGGTAAGAGTGCCGCCATGTTAATATGTAGTGATCGTCGCGCGTCACTTACCGAGCGGATCCGCTAGATGGCAGCACAAGCACACGGTGATGTCGATAATGTAGAGCGGCTGTCTTCAAGATGTACACTTTGTTCTGGGACAAGCTGTCATCGAGCAGTAATTAACATATACAGAATCATATACAGGATCTCAAAGAGAAGGTATAGTCCAAGTTGGTTGGTGGTTAGGTCGGTGAGTGGCGGAGAGGGCCGGCGATGGCCTGTACGGCTACACTTGGAATTCTACATGATCGACATTAGTGCGTGCTTGTGGTGTCATTTAGCGGCTGCGCTTGTTAATCAACTTGCGACGTTCAGTACATACCAACATGGCGACATTCTTACCTGTCAAAGACATAGTAAATCTCTCAACTTTAAACACTTGGAATTTTGGCATTTTCGCGCCAAAATCTACGGGATTGCATAAGAAAAAGGGAAAAATTTCTGGTTACGCATGATACAGTTTAATCGAATTTAAACAGTTTTTTGGGAATGTATAAAATATTGTATTATTTGTAGAAAGATTGAGGAAGACCTAATCATTTGTGAAAGCGAAAAAATGGCTTTACAAAATGAACTTAGAGAACTAGAAAAGAATAGACCACTATTGAAACGAACTGGCATCTCCGATTTCAATATAGAGAATAATTCAGACAGTAATGCAGAAAATGTTGCGACACAGAATGCTATCAAAAGAACTATAACGAATAAAAATATTGATGTAAAAGATATTAAGGATGAAAAGAAAAATGTAGCAGCTAATATTGCGAATAAGGTGATTTATTTATAATTTTATACAACGTATAGTTTCATTTGTGATTGTTAATTTTTCAATATTTGCAAATTGATTTTCAGGAGAAAACAAATGATTCACCATATCTTCCAGTACGATCAGGCGGTCTATTTGTTTTAAAACAAGGGCCCATTAAAAAACGTGGTATTATGAAAACAAGTTCATCAATACTAAGGAAAAGGCCCAGAACTGAAGAAACAATTGTAAGAATGATAAGAATACGTATGATTCTTTAAAGATAGTTATAATTAGACTTTGGATTTTTATGTAAACTCTTCTATCCGTTATTTAATTTTTATTCTTCGGAAAAAAAATCCTTGTCGTGAACATTGGACATTTAATTGTTACTAATATGTCAATGTTACTCATTGTCGTATGTTTTACAAACTTAAACATGTCAGAAATGTATACAAATCCGCTGGCTAGTGATAATTAGACTATGGATTTTATTCATTTATGACGAAAATGAGTAGCTGTAATTTAAAACAAAAAAAAAATTATTTTAAATCTATTAGACATATTGGGAAAAAAAATGTTTAAATCACTCCAGTTTGTTGCAATTTAGGTGGAAAATTTTTATTTTGCATAAAAATCCGCAGTCTAGTGGTAATGTATATATGACATATATATATATATATTTATAAACACTACTTTTGTAGGTACATTCAATTACATATGATGGATTTGGAGGACATTCAAAATATGATCAATTTCCTAGTTCTTCTGATATAAAGATAAAGAAAGATGAAGACAATCATCACGAATCCAAAGTATAGCATTTTATTAATAGCAATTAAATAATTGCAAATAGCCACCAGAAGTAGAAATTTATTATAAATTGTACGAGTATCCCAGGATTAGTTAGTAATATTTATAAATTATACTATCTCCATTATACATTTTTTACTATATATTGTGCGAGTCATTGTCAATTTTTAAAAAAGTGAGAGTGTTTGTGTGACAAATGCATGACAAAATGAATGACAAATGCATTATTGACTAGTAATTTATTTTTTTCGAATGTGACATGTATGTATTTAGATATTCTATTTGATTGTTATGTCATTACAAAATACTTCTATTGAATATATAAATAAGTTTACGAATACTTTGGCATTTTGTATTTAATCATGTGTTACGAGCCAGGGCCGCGAGTAGCGCGTGTGGCTGGCGAAGGGTTATTACCCTTGGAATAAGGTTACAATTTGTTAGTTTGAGGAATAGAATCAAGCGTAGACGAACCTGAACAGTAGTTACTACGTGAACAGGGAGCTACTAGGATGGTGTAGGAAAGACGTGCAGACGAACCTGATGCGTAATTGCGTAATCAGGGAGCTGCTAGGAGGTTGTAGAAGGGCGCGGATAAACCCAATACAAGATTAGGTAGCCGCTAGGAGGTTGGATAAAGCGCAGACGAACCTGATGCGAAATCGCGTAAACAGGGTGCTATACAGGGTGTCCCAAAACGACTGCGTAAGCGGGAAATGGGAGGTTCCTTGGGTCATTTAAAGCGACATTTTCCTTAACAAAAATGACGTCCGCGGCTTTGTGTAGGAGTTATTAACGAAAAACACGGACCAATCAGAGCGCGACCTAGACGCTCGCTACCACGTTCAGCGCGGCGCACAGTGGTCGGAAATCGCCAAAACGTGGCCAAAATAGGAAGGAGTATTCCAAATTAGTTCAAAATTGATACTCTGAAGTTTTTTGGGTCGCTGATTATGAATCTGGAGTCAAAATTACAAAAAACAAAATGGCGGATTCAATATGGCGGATGCGTAACACAAAAAATGATTGGACTCTCTCGAAAATTAGTATTCCCATATTTCTCGTGCCGTCGAATATGAATCTGGTGTCAAAATTACAAAAAACAAAATGGCGGATTCAATATGGCGGATGCGTAACACAAAAAATGATTGGACTCTCTCGAAAATTAGTATTCCCATATTTCTCGTGCCGTCGAATATGAATCTGGAGTCAAAATTACAAAAAACAAAATGGCGGATTCAATATGGCGGATGTGTAACACAAAAAATGATTGGACTCTCTCGAAAATTAGTATTCCCATATTTCTCGTGCTGTCGAATATGAATCTGGTGTCAAAATTACAAAAAACAAAATGGCGGATTCGTAATATGTAGCGGTCGGATATGTGAAAAAATTATTTGATTTCCACAAATATTTGGTAATAGCGAATGTTTTCAGTAACTGTAATACTAATCAGAACTTAAAATTTCAAAAATCAAATCGATATCAATTTATAAAATTTTTGTGGATTCTTGTAGTAGACACTATTAGCTTGAACTATGTTGAAAACAAACTGCCCGTTTTTGCCCGTTTTGTAATGCCATCCATTTTTGTGACGCAAAAGGGTCATTCCATGCCGAATCGATCACTTTTTGCGGTCACCATCTTCGATTTCGTTTAAATTGAAATATGTTGTAGTCCATATGAAATTAGGGAGGGGATTAAGTCATCATTTTGTCGATTTCGAATTTAAAATTTTGAAGAGGAAACTTCAAGGAATATAACCTTATTTTCTTCAAAATTTACATTACTGGCCAAAATTGAAAAAAACATAAAAAAAGGATTTGTTTAAATTTTTTGACATTGTAAAGTTAATTATCGAGGATGAAAAAATTATTTTATAATAGGCCAATCCTTCCCGAATAAAACAAAAAAAAGTATAGCTCAATCGGAGAAACAGTTCCTGAGATAAAAATTAGTAAGTGAGGTCTATTTTCGCCAAAATGGGCAAAAATCGCAAACTTTGAAGGTCTGCCATTTCTAAAAAAATTCGAAATCGACAAAATGATGACTTAATCCCCTCCCTAATTTCATATGGACTACAACATATTTCAATTTAAACGAAATCGAAGATGGTGACCGCAAAAAGTGATCGATTCGGCATGGAATGACCCTTTTGCGTCACAAAAATGGATGGCATTACAAAACGGGCAAAAACGGGCAGTTTGTTTTCAACATAGTTCAAGCTAATTGTGTCTACTACAAGAATCCACAAAAATTTCTCGTTGATGGTGATTCATGGACAACTTTTAGTCTACATTTCTAAAATCAGTGCATCAAAATTTACCTTTGTCTTTATAAATAGGAAACACTGATTAATATGAACCCAATATTATTATTATGAATAGTACTTACTTCCAGGAACAGCATCCATTGCACACACAAAAAAAAAAATGCAGTATTCTTAAAATTGTAATCTTGAGACTTGCTTTTACAGAGCGTAGTTGACTGCACGAAAACTGCGTGACGAATGAACGCGACATTTGTACTCCTACCATTTGGCAGGTATACATTGTAAAACCTTTTTACTTTGGGTTTCCCATAGAGTCATTACCTGAGTATCCAGTAAGGCAAGGGCCATACGCCTAATCGAAAATTCATTTTTGGCATTTTGGCCACGTTTTAGCGATTTCCGACCACTGTGCGGCGAGCCGGCAGGCGGTTGGCTGAACGGGCCAGCGAGCGTTTGGATCGCGCTCCGATTGGTCCGTGTTTTTCGTTAATAACTCCTAAACAAAGCAACGGACGCCATTTTTGTTAAGGAAAATGTTGCTTCAAATGACCCAAGGAACCTCCCATTTCCCGCTTACGCAGTCGTTTTGGGACACCCTGTATATCAGTGATGGGCAGCTATGACTGCGGCAGTCAAGAAGCTTCCCCCACCAACTACTCTTTCGTACGAGGGGAGAAAAGAAGAGCGCGGGGCACCGCTCTGCGGCGAAGGTGCGCGCTGCACGAAAGAGTAGTTGGTGCGGGAAGCCAGCACCTCAGGGGCCCCTACCGTGCCCATCGCTGCTATATATGTATGTCCAGAGTGAGACCCTGTTTTCTCTCTCATCTCCACAGCGTCAAAATGCAAACAAACGCCGCGCCGGGACAGGCTTACGTTGCCACGGAGCGTGCAGGAATACGAAAAATTCAATACAGTATTAGCGATAGTTTTTTGCAAATATCTCGAAAACTAAAAGCGACCCCCCTATATTGGAAAAGGAAAAAGTTGTTTAAAATGTGTTGCTACATAACATATTTACATTTTATCAAAATCGGAGTATGAGGACGCTTTCGCAATAATTACCAAATATTTTATAGAATTTTGACAGAATACAGGGTGGGGCGCCACATTTTGCCATCTAGATTTACGTCATTATTATTACGCATAGCAAACAATGTTTCAGATGAAGTTGAATGGTTTTGAGAGGGGCACATTCTGATGGTACATTTTTTTTTGTAGGTGGACGTGTAAAGGACATATGAAGGTCATTAATGTTTTTTTAAATGGAATCATATATTTTTTATTGCATCAGCCGATGCTCCTTCATATTCTTTACAAAAAAGTATTAATCTATTTGTGTAAAAAAATCATTAGTTTAGGAGATATTTTAATTATAATTTGTTAGGAAATCTCGACTCTCTGGTCAATATTATGAATTCAATGTTATAATGTAGTAGGAGAGCAAGAATTATCAGTGTAAATATTTACATTTTCAATTACCAACACAAAAAATGTAAATATTTACATTGAGAATTCTTGCTCTCCTACTACATTATCACATTGAATTCATATTATTGACCAGAGAGTCGAGATTTCCTAACAAATTATAATTAAAATATCTCCTAAACTAATGATTTTTTTACACAAATAGATTAATACTTTTTTGTAAAGAATATGAAGGAGCATCGGCTGATGCAATAAAAAATATATGATTCCATTTAAAAAAACATTAATGACCTTCATATGTCCTTTACACGTCCACCTACAAAAAAAAATGTACCATCAGAATGTGCCCCTCTCAAAACCATTCAACTTCATCTGAAACATTGTTTGCTATGCGTAATAATAATGATGTAAATCTAGATGGCAAAATGTGGCGCCCCACCCTGTATAAACACAACCAGTTATAAGAAATATATTTATTGTACAAATAAATTTTAAACAAGTTTTCATGAAGAGGATGGTACACAGGATAAAACAAAACAGATAGTAACAATATCTCGATCAAACATTCATACATACATTACAACATTCATCGCGCTGCACGCATCTCTCATACTGCATACCCAGATAGCACAAAGTCGTCTTAAATACGTCTTTTAGTCGCCTGCCGCAAGCTGTAAGTACGTCTTAAAGACGTACGTAAAGACTTTTTTTCGTCTTCTACTCGTCTTTAATTGGTCTTTGACACGTCTTTGTTACAAATGTTACGTCTTACAGACCGCTTTTATACGTCTTTTGCGCGACTTACAAACGTCTTTTTGTTTCTTAAAAAAGTCGTCTGAAAGATATAGCTTTAAGACCTCTTTTTGCCATCTTTTATACGTCTTTTAGGGTCTTTGATGCGTCTTTTATGCATCTTTTATACGTCTTTCAGACAGTTTTTCAGCATCTTTCGGGGATCTTGCAGGCGTCTTTTTAGGGGCCTTTTAGGCTTCTTTTATGCATCTTTTACACGACTTTTTGGAGGTCTTTCAGGCATCTTTTAGAGCATTGATTATTACATAGTTAGGAATAAAAAAAAAGAACGCTGAGAAACTACCGCGCTGACCCAACCGAACTGTTGGAAACAACATTAATATTTTCTGATGCGCTGACACAGTAGAATACTATCAAGTTTTTTTTTTATTAGAGGCCTTTTTTGAAACCTGTTGGTTTCCGAGAACCACCCGAACGACTACCAGTTTTATATCACTTGAGAAAAATCTCAGAGGTGACGGGGGGAATCGAACCCGGGACCACGAGATCGTAGCCGCGGGCCTCATCCACTTGAGCCACTGCGACTAATCAAATTAACTTAATTTTCTAATTATTTCTGTGAAATGTTCAAGGTTTATCAGTGTCTAATAGGCTTACAGAATAAATAAAATATAACAATTTGAAGATCAACTTAGCTTTTCACGGGAAAAACGTCAAAAATCGGTTTTTGTTTTTTTTTAACAACAGCGTACCTCTCTTAAAAATCTGAAAGAAATCTTGAACGACACTTATAATAATATGTCGATACTGTAAAAATATAGAGGTGGTCAATTTAAAACTTCCATGTAAAATCTGCATTTTTTCGATTTTTTTGAGGTTTTTGCTAAAGATCTGTTCGAGCTGAAATTTCAATTTCGAGTAGATCAAAGTTTTATGAGGGCTCGAATACTCGAGCCGTTCGACTCATTTCTGACGTAAAAAAGACGCCTCCAAAAAGACGACTTTAAAGATATGTAAAAGACGCCACTTTGAAGCCGTCTTTTTCACTGCAATAATGAGACGAAAAAAAGCCGCCTCTCCTCAGCCGTAAAAAAGACGCCTCCAAAAAGACGACTTTACAGATATGTAAAAGACGCCACATTGAAGCCGTCTTTTTCACGGCAAAAATAAGACGAAAGAAAGCCGTCTCTCTGCAACCGTAAAAAAGACGATTCCAAAAAGACGACTTTACAGATATGTAAAAGTCGTCTTTTTGAGACGTAAGACGTAAAGACGTAAAAAAGTCGAAAAAAAGACAACTTAAAGTCGTACTGTGCTATCTGGGTACATAGATTATATTAATTAAACACTTCGGAAAACAAAATTGAATAAAACTATTAATACAGTATTCTCGCGATAATTGTCCCAACCACGGGTCCGGCCAGGGACAATTATCCTCCAGGGATACTATTCTTTGACTTGTGCCGAACGTAGAAATGGAATGGGAAGCTCGAGAGGCCTCGGCGCCGAGAAATGTAAACATAATACGGGTCGGGTATATCGGTGTGAAACCACTACTAAACCGATGGCAAGACTTCTTTATTTTTCATTATTTTTTTATGGATCTTTCACCAACATATTCCTGGCATTTTTCCAATGTAAATGATACCAAATATGATATAATTCCGATTATATTTACGTGTGTAATGAACGACCTCGCGTAACTTTTCATTGAAATTATATGAACGGAAAATTATTGTAAATATGATGCGAATTATATCGTGTTTGGTATCATTGTAATCAGAAAAATGTCACAAATATATTAGTGAAAGTCTCATAAAAAAATTAGTAATAATAAAAAAGTTTTTTATTGGGATTACATTGTGAGGACGCCGCGGGCCTTTGAACTGTGCCGGCGACTGCGACTCTCCGCGTCTCTTTCATTCCCATACGGAATTATATTATTTTTGGTATCAATTTCATTAGAAAAATATCAAGAATATTTTGGCGAAAGTTCCATAAAAAAATAATGAAAAATAAAGGAGTTTTGTCATCGGATTAGTAGTGGTCTCCTGGTCTCACACCGATATACCCGACCCGTATCATGTTACACTTCTCGGCTCGGCGGTCGAGGCTTCTCGAGTTTTATGGCCCCTCATGGGTTATACCCCGCAGGAGTGGTGATAGTTCAGGTTCAGGGACAATTATCGTCCAGATTTTTGGGACATTTATCGCGAGAATACTGTATTGTGAGAATGTGATCATGGCAATCATGTTTGTGTGGGCCTGAAATGTGTGAAATCCTTGTTGCCGAATAACAAGGTCGGCCCCCGGCGAAAAACCGGCAAGTTCAAGTCAGTCTGTCTCAAACAACCGACCATGCAATACGTACAGGTTATGGGCCCAGAGAGGTATATTCGATAAATCCGCAGAATTTAGCATTTTTTTTCCTCAAACGCGCCTTGAATTGTTCTAAAATTTAGTTAAATCAAAAATAAAAATCAGTGTACTCGGATTTCGATTTCCAGTACATTAGAGATATGAAAATTAAGTGTGAAGGACAAAACTAGAAGGACGAATAATGGCTTCGGTAAGCAACATACACAATATTGAAAAGCTAAACGATGACAACTACGAGACGTGGAAATTACGCATGAAAAGCATCCTCGTGTATAACGACTAAGGGTGCGGTTATAGTGGAGCGGCGAGCAGCGATGATAGCGGCGCAGTGAGCAGCGCGATGGAAACAAACAGATGTAATTAAATGAAAAAGAAAAAGATAGAAAAAAGTAACAAAAACATACTACTTTTTCTATTTTTTTCTTTTTCCGCAGACTTATGGGGCTATGTGTGCGGAAGAGAAATAAAGCCGGCCCAAAATGCAAACACGTGGATAGGAAAAGACGAGACAGCGTTAGCTTTAAGGAATATTTATACCGGTTCCAGAGGCACCGGGTCCGGGATTTTGCACGTTTTCGTAGTGTATACCGAATCCGGGGGCCCGGAAGGCTACTTGCGAGGGTTCGAGACGCTCGGAACAAAGGCACAGCCTGTCGTTTTCAACCAGAACCGCTTCTACTCCCCCCAACCTCAAGAGATGCCTATATGCTAGAACCCGGACGGGAAACTGACCAAAATTGTAGACGGCTTCTTTTGTCCGGGGCACCACACCACAGTGCCTACGAGCTGGATCAAGAAATTCAATGACATTTAGCTAAACAGTCAACTTTTATCGAGTTCTAATAAGTTTGTATTGCATTCTGAATGTCCATTAAGATCGAAAATGAAAAAATTAATGCATTTAATTTTTCTAATTTTTTTGCTTGCAATAAAGTGTTAAAAATTAACACCGACACCAAACAACTAAACAACTAAAAAACTAAAGATAGAAATCGAGAAATAATTAAAAAGTTTAATGTGTACAAAATATCTTTTATTTATAGAAATTAACAATATCATACAAGCTCTGCTTATTACTAACTAAACTTAACTTACGCTGTCTTATACAGGGTGAATTCGATAAAGCAGGACACCTAAATATCTCCGTTACTTTTCGTTGTACAAAAAAACGTCGTAGGACAAAGTTACACTGTTTGAAGGGTCACATATAACGGTGTAAGGAAAACAAAAATTTCAAGGTCATTTTTATGAGATTTCAAGGTTATCGATGTTTTTTTAAATGGAATGATATATTTTCTTTAACGTAATGTTGTAGCTGACAAAATAACGAATTCATGCATGTAACACAATATCACCTTCAAATGACCTTCAACCCAGAAAAATGGTATAAATAAAATTCAACGTGCAAGATTCATTTGATGTATTTCTGTTACGCCAAATATTCAAAAATATTCCCTTGAACTGCTATACATTCAAATGTATCGCAATACACAACATAATAACAGATTCGGTGTTGACAGGAGGACAATTATGATATACCTTCACCTATACGTTCGTTCAGAATCGTGTTTATCCACTACTAATTACTCAGAAGACCTTCTTGCTATCAGATTTCCACAGTTTCTAAGATTTCTCGATCAGTTTATCGATGAACGTTTCACAATGCGTTACTCGAAGGAAGATAAGATTGATATGATTTTCATTTATGGAGAAAGTCGACAGTGTTTAAGAGAAGCCGTGCAGTTGTACAAGGACCGATTTCCTAATCGTAATTGTCCATCAGTTTCCGTTTACTCCAATTTGTTAAATAAATTCCGTGAAACTGGTAGTGTCGAAAATAAAAAACGTACAAAGGTGAGGACTGTAAGGAATGAAGCAAACACAATTAATGTTCTGGCAGCAGTGAATACAAACCCTCATGCTAGTACGAGGCAAATCGCACGAGGAAGTGGCATTAGTCAAAAATGTGTAGTGCAAATACTCCAGGAACACAAACCCCTTTTACCTATCAATTCATCAAGATCTTCATGGTAGAGACTTTGTAAATCGTGTAAACTTTTGCCAGTGGAGATTGAGACAATTGATAAACGATGGAGCATTTTTTAATAATGTATTATTTACCGATGAAGCTTCGTTTACAAATCACGGGCAAATAAATTTAAAAAACCTGCATTATTGGTCATCTCAAAATCCGCGGTGGTTACGGACAGTCGACAAACAAAGACCATGGTCCGTCAATGTTTGGTGCGGAATTTTAGATAACCAAATAATTGGGCCTCACTTTATTACCGGAACATTAAATGCAGAAAAATACATTGCATTTTTACGAGAATCGTTACCAATTCTCCTGGAAAATACACCCTTGAACATTCGTGAAAATATGTGGTATCAACATGACGGATGTCCGGCCCATTTTTCCCGTGTCGTAACACAATTCTTAAATAACAAGTTTCCAAATCGTTGGATTGGACGTAACGGACCCGTATTATGGCCAGCTCGCTCACCAGACCTTACACCCCTTGATTTTTATCTATGAGGAAAACTGAAAGACGATGTTTATAGTGAACCACCAACGACTATAGACAACATGAAAGAAAGAATCGTCCAGGCTTGTGCGTCGATTTCCTCAGAAATGAATTACGCAGCAGTACGTTCTGTAACTTCACGGCTGAATGAATGTCTAGCAGTTCAAGGGAATATTTTTGAACATTTGGCGTAACAGAAATACATTAAATGAATCTTACACGTTGAATTTTATTTATACCATTTTTCTGGGTTGAAGGTCATTTGAAGGTACATGACCTACACCTGTAAGGTTAATCCCACAGCAGGGGAAATATGTAGAAGATGTGGAATGGAAGGACACAATATAAATGGCTGCGGTGAAACAAGAAGGTGTATATTATGCATTCGACAGGGTATTCCGGCCGTTAAGGCAGAACATATAGCGGGGGCAGCGAATTGCCCTCAATATAAAAAATATATTTCGGAAACGGCAAGTGTAAGAAACCTAGGTTCAATCTAAAAATAGTTCAAATCAACCTGAATCACTGCAGACTTGCACAAAATCTGTTGTGTAAGTTTGCTGGAGAAGAGGAAGCGGACATAGTCCTGATTGCGGATCCGCTATATAATCCAGGTACATGGATATACTCAAAAGCAGGCACAGCAGCCATCTGGGTCACCGGATATAGGGGTCTGGATAGATTTGAGGGCGGTGACAGTATAGGCGAGGATTATGTTAGCATTAGAATAGGTAATATGATAATAACTAGCGTCTACATTTCACCGAACATAAGCATGATTGAATATACAAGGAAAATAGAAGAAATAGAGGAGGTATTAAAGGGTGAAAAGGCTAAGAGGAGGAGTCTGATCTTAGGGGGAGACTTCAATGCTAAGTCTCTAGTCTGGGGGGAAGATAAACAAAACGATAGAGGAACAGTAGTATTAGAATTATTAGAAAAATTGGATACGTACCCCCTGAAGCCGTTTGGCGGACCAACGTTTGTAAAAGGCAAATCTAAATCATATATTGATTTCTTAGCAACCAGCATTGAACTGCAAAGAGGAAAAGGTTCAATGACAATGGTATCAGATAAGGACTCAGCGTCGGATCACAAATATTTAATTACTAAACTGACGACGAAAGAGAGAATTGACGAAGTAGATGAGCCGAAAAAACGGATAGTAACAGACAAGGGTATTACTAGGGTAAGACAAGAATGGAGGACTAAACTTGACAGAGAGGGTTTGATGAACAAAAACATCCTGACAAAACAAGAAGAACAAAGATTCTTGAGAACATTAGAAGAAATAATAAGTCATAACTTTAGAGAATCAGGAGAAGGTGTTAAACAAGGTACTAGAACACCTTGGTGGAGTCAAGAAATTGGTGAAGCAAGGGCAGCCTCGAGAAGAGCGAAAAGAAGGTTGCAAAGGGCGCATAAAAAAGGCGACAGTGAGGACATTGAGATTAAGAAATATGTCTATAAGAAAAACAAAAGAGAACTTAATAGGAAAATCCAGATAGCCAAAGAAAAAACATGGAAAGACCTATGTAATACAATCAATGGGGATATTTGGGGTAAACCCTATAAGATTATAATGAAGCAGATAAAATTGAACAATCCACCAGCGGTTCTCTCGCTTGAATTTGCAACAAAGGTTCTCAGGGAACTATTCCCTAAAGCCAGAGAGGGGGAAGAGAGAGAAGAACTCGTAATCAAAGCAGAAGAGATCAGCGAAGAGGAGATGGAGAGTGAAGAGGAATTTGAAATTTCCAGAACAACAGTAGTACGTAACAAGGGATTCCATCCGGTGACAAAAAGGGAAGTGGTAGAGGCAAATAGGAAGCTAAGAAAGGGGAAAGCCCCTGGGATGGATGGGATTCCCGCAGAGATAGTTAAAGAAATAGTGGATATTGACCCAGAGAGTGTCACGTGACACTCTCTGGGTCAATATCCACTATTTCTTTAACTATCTCTGCGGGAATCCCATCAATCCCACATATATATATATATATATATATATATATATATATATATATATATATATATATATATATATATATATATAATTAGCCAGTAGTTGAACCGTAGCCCAACTGACTATACTTTATTTTATAATATAAGAATAATTACAACAATTACAATAATGCGTTTATGTTTAAATACCGTAGCGATTGATAGCGAGGTCAAGACTGAAGATTGTGGGTTAGAGGCGGTCGTTTTATATTAATTGGGAAATGCTTAGTATTACAGAAATGGTCGGCGGAAATTCTAAGAGTGATAAGTCATCAATGGGTCATCGAACCTGTTGAGCTGTGACATTCCCCTCGTTTTAGATTGAACTTGGTCCTCCAAGTTTTTGGCTATTTCTTTTTGAGGATGGATCGGTGAAATTTTACGCTTCTTGGTTCAAAGGCGATGGTTTTGTTGAATGGTTGATAGATCACAGTGTCCTCTGTGGTGTTGCTGTGTCCTGAAGAATGTTGAGGTGTTTCGGTGTAGAGGTTTATTGTTGGTGGGCTCGGTTGGCGTGACGCTTCTATTCGATTTTCTATACTGTTTGACTTTGTGCTGCAGCAAAGTGAATGTGTACATAGTTTGTTGGGTAAATATGCTTTTATATAATTCAAAATTCCTATTTTATCTAATCCCCATATGATTATTGCGGCTAAGGCTGTGTATCCCAGTATCTGTAATATTGATATTCCCCAAGATTTAATATTCGATATTCTGTGTGAGAAATTCAAAGAGTTAGTTTGTTCGGTTATTTCGTCTAAGGTACTTCGATATCCGTTTAGGGTGCTCATGATTTTTGGCGTCTTCTCTAATCGTGTCAAGATCGTATCGAAAGCGGTGTTGTTAGGGGTGGAAATTTCTTTTCGTTGTATTTCGTCTGAGACGTTGTACTTAGTTTTTCCGATTCGCATATGGCTATTGTTATATATCAAATCGCAACTCTTATTAGATCTTAATAGGGTAGGGCCGTGTAAGTGAATGATTTCGTGTTTCGTTCCGCAAATAGTGTTAATATCTAAAGGTGTCTCAGGTATGGCTATGAACTGATTTAAACCTTCAAGTGGAATGAAAGTAATCTCTTTAATTTTTAGTATTACAACTTGGCAGATTTTTATATTGTCATCGTAGTTGATGAGTTCCGAAATGCAATCATGTCGTGTGTGTCTATCGTGAATTGGTTGAGTTTGTTTGCACATAGTTATACCTGCTTTCCTTTTACAATATTGGTTAAGATAATCGTCGTCTACGTTAATGTAACTTAATCCGGCCAAAAAATATAGTTGATGTTCGATAAATGGAATCATGAATACATTGTTTTTCTTACTTGGTATGGGGTATATGCGATCTACGTCCCATTCCAAGTTTGGAATTATTGGTATCGAAATTTTAAAGAAGATCTTGTTTGGAAGTGTAAATACTTTTAAATTGGCAATGTCTAAGATGAATTGAAAATTTTCCTTTTTTGGTAAAATGGCTGTATTCAAGGTTTCATTTTCTAACGTATTTTTGTATGTTCGCATGAAAACGTCTTGATCAATGATCTGTGAACTAATTATTCCTTGTTTTGCTAGAGTGATGGTGTTTAATAATTCATCGTATGAAAAGTGTAAATCATATATGGCTCCTTCTGTTTTTATCATGTATCTTGTTAGTAATTCGTCTTTGTTTATACGTTGGGTGAGGGTTTGTGAATCTATACTGAGTTTGTCGATTTGCTCGAGGCTGTTAGAATTGATAATTTTCCGTATAAGTGCTGTTTGGTTATTGACAATGGTTTTCAATCGATTACTGTTATCAAACAATTTGTCTATGTTAGCGTTTATTGTAGTTAGATCATCGTCGTCTAAGGTTCCGAAAAGTGATTTGGATATCGATCCGATAGCGTTTAGTAATCCTCTCCCGCTAAGGTTTTCTAATTTCTTCATGCGTTCGTCTATAGCTTCTAACTCGTCTTGCAATTTGCAACCGCTTTTACAGTGTTCGTGTAATATGTTTATAAATTTGGTTAAGCTTTCCAATCTTGTAAAAATGTCACTAACATCTAATCCTATATAAATGTCTATTTCGTTATTATATAAATATGCCTTTTCTACCTTCTCGTGAAATATAGAATTTTCTTTCAATGGTACCATCTCTAGTCCATTCGAGAGGTGCCAGGTACAGGCGATAAAGGTGAACGTCCTGGAAAATAAAGTTTCAATCTATTTCCATGTATCTTTTTAATTTGTCCGTCAACTAAAATTTCGTAATACGGTGTATTAACTTTATCTATAACGTATGGTCCTAACCATTCCGTGTCTAATTTATTCGTTTTATGATCATTATGGATCAGTACATTGTCTCCTGTTCTAAATATCGTTTGACTTCGAACTATCCGTCGTTCTTGGTCGCGTTTATAACGTTGTTTGCTTTTTTGTAAAGTCTCTCGTGCTTTCTGTAAACTACTGTCCCATTCTCTTTTCCTAAACTGTACTTCGTCTGCGTAGGTACGTTGTGAATTTAAGGATATGGAAGAGGGTAGGTTTGCTTGTTGTCCAAATGTTAACTCGAACGGTGTGAATCCCGTAGATTCGTGTATCATGGTGTTGTAGGCTAAACAGCAGAAATTTAGGATCTCGTCCCATTCTTCATTTTTCTCTTTTTGCGTAGTGCGTAACATATCTTTTATTACTGCGTGCGTTCTTTCAAGTGATCCGTTACTCTGGGGGTGGAAACTCGTAGTCTTTATATGTTTTATTTTAAAGGCTTCTTCATATTGTTGCATGAGCTGACTAATGAAGTTTTGGCCTTGGTCTGTTAGTATTTTCTTTGGTGCTGAGAATATATAAATATAATGATTTAACAAGGCGTTCCATATGCTCTCGGTTTGTTGGGTTTTCAGTGGAACTAGTATTAAGTATTTGGTTAGTTCGTCATGTATAGAAAGTATGTATTGGTTTCCTTGCTTAGTCTTTGGTAGAGGTCCTAATAAATCCATTGCGACCTTTTCGTTAGGCATTGTCGGGGTGTCTGGTATGATTGGTTTTTCCTTGCTTCTAATTCTCGTTAATTTTTCCGTTTGACATATTTTGCATTCTTTGATTTTCTGTTCTACCTTCTCTATTAGCTTAGGGATTTTATACTTTGTTTTGATTCTGTCGTACGTCTTTTGTATTCCTGGGTGTCCTATTAAATCGTGATTCTCTGTAAGTATCTGGTCTATTTCTTCTTCTGTTAATGGACATACTGATTCCTTGGCGTACGTAATTTCTTTTACTTGGTCGTTGTAATACATGAGCATTCTGTATATGGTGTTCTTTTCAGTTACGTTAAATTCTTCTGCTACTATGCCAATTTTGTTGTGAGCTTGTACGATTTCTAAAAGTTTTATGAGCCATTTTGTTTTGTTGTAAGGGCCTAGAAGTTCTTTAGTTATTTGAAAGAATGAACTGTGATTGGGTTTGATCGTAAGTTTCTTGGGTAATTTGTCACTCTTTTCCCATTCGTCAAATTTTATTTCGTGGCTGATCTGAACTTTACCTTTAAATACTTAATTTCTTGTTATTGCGTGAACTCGTGATAGTGCGTCTGCGGCTGTATTGTCTTTTCCTTTAGTATATTCTATTTCGTACTCGTACTCTTCGAGTCTTAATCTCCATCTCATTAGTCGTGAAGAGGGGTCTTTACAATTATTTAACCATTTTAAAGCTTGATGGTCTGTTCTAATAAGGAATTTTCTCCCGAGTAAATATTGTCTTAAACGTTTGATTGCCCATACTATTGCCAGTAATTCTTTCTCTGTGGTGGAATAATTCTTTTCAGGTGGATTTAAGGTTCTCGAGATATAACAGCATGGATGTCCGTCTTGCGACAGGACTGCTCCTAATCCTTCGTTACTCGCGTCGGTAGTCAGCGTAAATTGTTTGTTAAAATTTGGATATTTCAGTACCGGTGATTCGCATAATTTGTTCTTTAATGTATCAAAGCTATTCTGTTGTTTTTCTGTCCAATGGAAACTCGTGTCTTTCTTTGTTAGTTCGGTCAGTGGTTTTGCTATTTTAGAGAAGTTTCTTATAAATTTTCTGTAATATCCTGCTAGTCCTAAAAATGATCTTACGTCCGTGGGGTTCTTTGGCAATCTAAAGTTCTTTACTGCTTCTATTTTCTTTGGGTTTGGTTTTACTCCTTCGGCTGTGACTATATGTCCTAAGTATTCAAGTTCTGGTTTTAAGAATTCACATTTGTCTGGTTGTATTTTTAGTCCCAGTTCTCTTAGTCTCTGTAATACGATGGCTAAATTCTTATTATGTTGTTCGATTGATTGTCCAAAAATTATAATGTCATCAAGGTATACGAAACAGTGATTGTTAATTAGTCCCCTTAATGCTGTGTCCATCATTCTTTGGAATGTAGCCGGAGCATTTTTTAATCCAAATGGCATTCTGTTATAGTGGAAGTGTCCCTGAGGCGTGGAAAAGGCAGTATATTTCTTTGAATTGGGATCCATAGGGATTTGATGGAATCCAGAGGATAGGTCTAAGGCTGAGAAATATTTGGAATTTCCTAATTGTGAAAGGATATCGTCGATTTCTGGAAGTGGGTATGCGTCTTGGTCTGTAAGTTCGTTTAGTCGTCTAAAGTCTATAACTATTCTCCATTTTTGTTTTCCTGATGCGTCGGTTTTCTTGGGTACGACCCATACTGGTGAGTTGTAAGGTGATTCTGATTCTTCAATAATATTTTTATCTAACATTTCTTTCATTTGACGATCGATCTCATGCTTATGGCATTCGGGAGGTCTGTATGACTTTGTGTTAATGATTTTGTCTTCTTTTAAAGTTATAGTGTGTTTTGTCAAGTTAGTACATGGTAACAAGTCGGTTTCTAAATTGAAAACGTCAAGGTAATGTAATAGAATTTTTTCAATTGGTTCTCTAAGTTCTTTTTCTATATGTGATGTACGTACTAATTCTTTAGTACTACAGTTTAACGAAGTCTTTTGTGTTGGAAATATCGTTAGTTATCACGTAATCTTGCTTACCAGAGTTGATAAAACATACTCGCGTTGGCTTTCCTTCAAGGTATATGGTATGGGTTTTCGTTTCGCCGGGTGAGATGATCGGTTTCTCCTGTAAACGAATTATGTTCCCATCTAATGTTAATGTTTTGTTAGTGAGTTGGTAATCGTAATTTTCAAGAAATGGTAAACCTAATATACCGTCTTCTATTAAAGGGAAATTCTCATTAACAATGTAAAATGTGTTAGTCTTATCATGCAATTTGATATTTAAACACTCGTTAGCCTCGTATCTGTCTGTTCCCATAAAAAATGTTTTAGTTTCGCATTGTCGTCCTACAGTATGTGGCTTTCGTTTTACTAAATTTATTCCTGATCCTGAGTCAATGAGAAATGATTCTCGTTCTCCGTTTGCTCGTACGATGAGCATGGTAGGTAGTCGTCCGGTTGTGGTGTTGACTCGTATTCGTTCATCTCTTCCGTGTGGCAATCTTGAGGTGGGCCGTCGGGAATGTAGTTCGCTCGTATTCGCGGTGGAAGATTTTGTTGGCTGGGTACGCGAAAATTTGCGCATTGGTTAGCCAGATGTCCTAGTTGATTACACTTGAAACATTTCATCGTGCGGCGTTCTATTGGCGGTTTCTGTTCGTGTTGTTGGAACGTCGAACTTGGTCTGCTCACTGGAACTCTCGTTCTTTCAATGATTCTTGGTGGGGCAGCTGGTAACGTTCGTATTTGTGACGTGCGTAGACGTTTCTTCTCACTGATGGTGGTTTCTGCTTGGAATGCTGCTTCTTGTGCTTCGACCAGGTCTTTGGGTGATGAGGCAGATACTCTTGTTTCGATGTCGTCCCTGAGGTTAAGTACGTAGATTTTGACTGCTCTTCTGCTCTCTAGATCGATGGCTATTCTTCTCTCGATTGCTTCTTTATGCTCGTACTGAAGTGCGTAGGTTAGTTCGTTTAACGATTTTCTAAATCGTATAGTATAGCTGTGTACGCTTTCTGCTATCCCTTGTCGTACTTGTCGTAATCGGTCTCTTGCACTATCAGCTGTAGTGGGTATACTCACGAATTGTCGCAGGGCGGTGTATAATTCCGCGTAACTTTCGATTTCCAGATGTCGAATACTGCGTTCTGCGTCTTCGGTAATGCGTTGTGCAATGATCAAGTCTAATAATTCTGCTTGTTGTTTGCACTTTGTTCTTACTTTGCGTACTTTCTTGATAAACCCCTCGACCCCTATGTCGTCTCGTCCTTTCAGTGTTGGTATGAACTGGACAGAGAGTTTGGCCGTATGTTGTGGCGTTTCGAGATCTTCTTGGGTCTGCCTTTCTTCTTCATCGGATTCGTCGTCAGTGATGGCTCTTACTGGTTCGGTGCGTGAAGACCCTGGCTGTGCTGCCTTAGGTCTGGGCCTCAAAGTGGTTCTGGCAGTACGTATACTGTCGTCTACCGTCTCAACTGAGCTGAAATCAGAGGTTGCTAGGCTTCCTGCTACTTGTAGGTTGGCTAAACTTTTTCCTAGAGTTTCTATTTCTCTTGCTCGTTTGGAATTCTCTTCGTTGGCCGTTTGCATCATTCGTCTTATTTCCGCCATACTGATCTCGTGGCGTTCGTTCTGTTTCTGCATGGCATCTAACAGAGTTCTCATACTAGGATCGACTGCCGGGCTGGCTGAATCTCCGTCTTTCCTTACATGAGTCATTATAATCGAGCTTGTTGAACTATTGTTGCTCGATGAGTCTTGACCGGAGAAGCTGTTTCTTCTCGCTCTATAAACGACAAATGAATCCAGTATTTACCTGTTTTGATTCTTCGTAGGAAGTGTTCCGTGGAAGGGACTCCGAATCGTGGTAGACACTGCAACTCAAAATTCTTCGCTGGTCGCTCGTAATAGTGTGCTCGTCTTCTGGTGTGGTGCGTAACCCTGAATTTCAATCTTCTCTCGTAGTAAGAATGAAATGTTCAGTTTCCCGAAGAACAATTGACACTATCCTGGCAGGATCGCCAAAATGTCACGTAATAAACTTCGAAATTATATATATATATATATAATTAGCCAATAGTTGAACCGTAGCCCAACTGACTATACTTTATTTTATAATATAAGAATAATTACAACAATTACAATAATGCGTTTATGTTTAAATACCGTAGCGATTGATAGCGAGGTCAAGACTGAAGATTGTGGGTTAGAGGCGGTCGTTTTATATTAATTGGGAAATGCTTAGTATTACAGAAATGGTCGGCGGAAATTCTAAGAGTGATAAGTCATCAATGGGTCATCGAACCTGTTGAGCTATAACAAGAGCTTCGCCGCATTGATAAGCGGAATGCTGGATAGGGGATGTATGCCGAAGTCGTGGAGGAGAGCAAGGGTAATTTTATTGAGGAAAGTGGGAAAGGACCCTTCCGCGGCATCGGCGTATAGACCCATCTGTGTACTGGATGCCAAGGCGAAGCTCCTGGAGTACATTATAAGATCGAGATTGCATAAGGAACTGGGGGAATTCCCATTCGAACCCAACCAATACGGATTCGTACAGGGCACCTCAACTATACACGCGCTAGACAAAGTAAGATACTTCGCTAAATCCCAGACAAAAAAAACAGAAATACGCAGCTCTTATAGCATTGGATATACGGAACGCGTTCAATTCCCTAAATTGGGAAACTATAATGGACGAATTCAAAACGAGAAGAGTATCGGAATACCTAATAGGAATAATTAAATCATATTTCGAGAAAAGAAAAATCTATTACTTTGCTAGAAACAGGATAGTTTTAATGGAAATGAGGAAAGGGGTTCCGCAAGGGTCCGTTCTGGGCCCATTCTTGTGGAATCTGGTTTGCGATGGCCTGCTGAGAAAGAAAATGCCAATAGGAGTACAACTTAAAGCCTTTGCTGATGACGTACTGCTAATGGTTAATGCATCAAACAGTAATCTTCTTAAAAAAAGAAGCGAGGAGGCTACAAAAGGGGTCCATAATTGGTTAGAAGCAGTAGGACTCGAACTGGCCGAGCAAAAGACTGAGATATTGCTTTGTAATAGGAAGAAGATACCGGACAACTTTAAGATTAAGGTAGGAGCAACGGATATAGTCCCGTCAAAGGGAATCAAATATTTAGGCCTCAATCTCGATAACAACAGGAACTATAATAACACTGTCCAACAGCCAAAAAGGGTTTCGATTCTCACTATGAAATTCTTATAGAGTTTTTTGCGCTGATTCCGAATCTGTCCTTAATTTTTTTCCTAGACGCACAGTTTTTGAGAAATTTGAGTTTGAAAAAAAGACATATTTTTAGACTTTAAACAAATATTGTGATGTTATTATAAAAGATATTGAATTGATCTTTACAGCAAAAGATTCCTTAGACTTTCCCGAATGCAGTGATATCCAATATTAATACGTTACGATTGTTTAAACATGTTTAAACGATCATTCAAGACGGAGAGGCACCACTTTTGCACCAATTTTTGACGATATTTTCAAATTTATCTTAAAAAATAAGGGTCCAGCGGAAAATCGAAATATACCACGCGATAGAGCAGACTTTTATCTTGAGAAACCCCCCTTTGAAGTTTGAAACCTCGACGTTTTTACCGAACCAGAAAGCAAAATATTTTCGCCCGATATGAGCTGCTGCCAGTGGTGCTCTTCCACTAGCGCCGCGCCGCGCCGTGCCGTATTCCGTCGAACGACCGCGCTAGTGGAAGAGCACCACTGGCGGCAGCTCATGTCGGGCGAAAATATTTTGCTTTCTGGTTCGGTAAAAACGTCGAGGTTTCAAACTTCAAAGGGGGGTTTCTCAAGATAAAAGTTTGCTCTATCGCGTGGTATATTTCGATTTTCCGCTGGACCCTTATTTTTTTAGATAAATTTGAAAATATCGTCAAAAATTGGTGCAAAAGTGGTGCCTCTCCGCCTTGAATGATCGTTTAAACATGTTTAAACAATCGTAACGTATTAATATTGGATATCACTGAATTCGGGAAAGTCTAAGGAATCTTTTGCTGTAAAGATCAATTCAATATCTTTTATAATAACATCACAATATTTGTTTAAAGTCTAAAAATATGTCTTTTTTTCAAACTCAAATTTCTCAAAAACTGTGCGTCTAGGAAAAAAATTAAGGACAGATTCGGAATCAGCGCAAAAAACTCTATAAGAATTTCATAGTGAGAATCGAAACCCCAAAAAAAAGTTGAAATTTGTTGGACCGTGTAATCACCTGGTAATTGCATCTAATAAAGCCATAAAAATAATGGCTGGCCTCGGTAGACTCATGAGGAACTCGATGGGAACCGGGAAAAGACCAAGGACCTTGTTCTACTTAGTTATGGAATCTATCATGATGTATGGGGCGGCTGTTTGGGAAGAAGCATCACAAAGAACCAGAAACGATATGATTCTGAGAAAGACGCAGAGAATCGGGCTATCAAGGGTAGTTGCAGCCTACAGAACGGTGTCACTGGATGCACTCTGCGTATTGGCAGGTATCTCGCCATGGCAATTGAAAGTAAAGGAGAGGAAAAGAATTTTTAAATGGAAAAAACTACTGATAAAACAAAGAATGACTGAGGAAGAACAAGAACAGGAAGAAGAAGAGGAACTGGAGGAAGAAGAGGGGCTAGCGACTCAATTAGAAGAGTTTTACAACTCTGTAGAAAATGAAAATGAAGGAGAAAGCGAGGAAGCAACCAGAAGAAAGATTAAGTTATGGATAAGAGAGAAAGCCAAGGAAAAAACGATGCAGGATTGGCAAAGGAAATGGGAAGAGGGACAAACAGGAAGGTGGACAGCATCACTGATACCCAACATAAAAAGCTGGACGGACAGAAAGTTTGGTCAGACGGACTTCTACCTCACTCAAATGATAACGGGTCATGGAGTTTTCAATACTTTCAGAATGAGGATTGGGAAAAGTGAGACAGACTCTTGCTGGTTCCATGAAGGAGTAAGCGACACCCCGGAGCATACTTTCTTAGTATGTGACAAATGGAAGGACGAAAGGAGTGAAATGTGGCAGGAACTAGGAGGACCAAGACGCATAGAAAACGTAAACAAATTGGTTTACAGGATGCTGAGGGACCAGAAGGGGTGGTGTGCTGTAGCAAAGTTTGCTAGAAAGATCCTGACCAAAAAAGAAGAGGAAGTACGAAACAGGGAAAAGGAGGCAAGGAGTAATTTGGGCTAACACAAGGCGTAAGAAAGGAAAGGATGTAAAAGGTCTTTAAGTTAAGTAAATAGTAGAAATGTAGAAAGATGCGACAAAAATAGTAAGTATGGAACAGGCTCGCCGTTGCATTCTCCACAGGGAATGAACAGACAGGGACGGAGGAGTGTGGCAGGAAGATGACTGAAAGTGTCGGCCTGGGAAAGAGGAAACAGGTTGAAGGAGTTCTGTAACCCGCGATAGGCGTGGAAACGCGGACCCGGGCCAAAGAATATCCCGACTGTGGAAACGGACGTAGGCTGCACAGGAAGTCCCTGTAGGGCTGCCTCCTCGGGCCCTAGAAGGTTGAACCATGTGGGGATGAGGAATGTGAGGGTGAAGGCTGATAAACTAGGAGGAAGTAAGCCTAGAGGTGACAACACTATAAGAAGAAATAAGGGAAGCTAACACCCTTAATTGACGAGAGAATATCTTATCAAGATAAGTAAGAGAGTAGAGAGTGGTAGAATTTGGAATAACGTAAGAAATGCATTTTATGATTAGACACTACTAATTTTAACTTATATATGACGGAATTTATAATAATTTTAATATATAACCAAGTGCTTAGTATTTTAGCTATGTATTCTAGTATATACATATATAGTTTTTCTTTTATATGCTAAATTACTCATCTAACTGTTTTATTTATTTTATTAAACTATGATACTTGATATTGTATTTTAAATGACTATGGACACACTTATTTATTTATTTATTTATTCATGGACCAAGGCTGGTTTTAAGAGAGGACCTATTATGTTTTTAAGTAAACTGACAGTCGCAAACAATATGACAAATTTAAAAGAAATAGAGGACAAATGTATAGAGAAAGATGGTTAGCCTGGCCTGACCCTTGGGGATTCTTCGAAACCCGGGCGGTATAGACTAGACTGACCTATTGTAATAGTAACACAACATAATAGGAGTGCCAAAAAAGTAAAATTAATAGTAGAAAAGTGGCCAATACAAAAATAAATAAATAAAGGCAGAATAAATCTGATAATAAGGGTGATAGCTTGCTCGGATCACCAAACTCAAGCGTACGAAAATAGTGAAACATAGATAGCGGTCCCAGCGCGTAAATGTACAATAGGGCACAAAAATAGAATAAGTAACAAGTGAAACGCAATGTCGGCGTATAGTTAGACAATCAATGAATCTGTGAAAACCAATTAAAACAATAGAATAAAATAATAAATAAAGTAAGATAAAATAAAACATTCTAATATAATATAACGCGAACGAGAACCGACGCTAAATAACTAAACATAAATAAATAATTAATAAATTTCAAACCTGATAGTAAATTAATATGATATTTCTTGAACCGAAAGTAGGAATAAAATTATTTTATTCTAGAAATAACTGGCTTACTAATACAATAGATTAATCATAGAAAGTAGTACGAGTTAGCGAAAATAAGAAAACCGGACGCTAAGGTCTAGCGGCGTATTGGTTTTAAGAAAAGTTTAAATACAAAAGAGAGATGGATACAGCTTCGAACCAACTAAAAAGGTAAAAAGAAATAACGAAAATAACTAAACAAACAACAAAAAGAAGTGTTGAGGCTGGATTCTACTCTATAACTTAGAGAGTGGATCTACTGCAAAAAAATAAGGATAACATAACGCAAAAAAAAAAAAAAAATATCAATGTCTGGGTATAAGTATAGAAAGGAAGGATCAACAAAAGATTGATATACCTTTTAAGCGAGTTGCGCTACATGATATGTAACGGAGATGGATACACAGCGCGAGTTAGAATCTATAGATTTAAGGTAATTGGCTTAATTTTAAGTGATGTAAAGGGCAGGAAGGAGACAAAGGAGGTATAAAACGGTAACAAAAAAAGAGAATAAGGGACTCTAAATTAATTAAATAACTAAAATATAGGGTAAGGAAAACATCTGGAAGAGGAAAGGAGAAAACAGTTAGAATTTTGACATATTTGACAGCGATGGAAAAGAGACAGAAGATAGTCGGCCATACTAGAACGAGATACACCAAGAGAAAGCACATGCGAGGGAGAGTTTCTTCTCCCTTACCCGCTCCTCCCCCAGGACCCGCAAGCAGCTAGGAAAGCTGCTAACGTACTGGATACAATACCAAAGTCGGGCCTAGGCGCAGGCGCGAGCAACATGAGGTAAGGAGGGACGATGAGGACAGTAAGCGGGATGGAAAGAAGAGGATGGCGTATAGTAAGGCCAGGAGAAAGAAGAGACGGGGCAGACAGGCGGCCTACACTCCCGCCTCAGCTCACCCCCCCCGGACCCGTAGACATCGGGCAGAAACCAGCTTCAAGCATAGGGACACACGGAGATACACACATACAAACACATGTATAGTGAGATACCAATACTAATGATGAAACCCCAAATCACAGCGGGAAACACGTAACCAACGGCAAAAAATTTAAGTTAAAGTTTAGTTAAATCAAGCAGCTATCAAAGTTATTTAAGGACCGAAAATAAGGATTAAAAACCGGAATATAGACGGAAAAAAGGAGAAAGAAGGATAGGGAAAGAGGACACGAGGGAAAGGGAACCGGAGGGGGACCAGAAAAAACCCTTTTCAAGTGAAAACTAGGACCTCCTTTGTCCAGACCTTCCAACCTACGACAAATTTGATAGAGTTAAGTATTAGTAGTAGTTATATAAGTAAATAATTGTAAGGTGGCGGGTAGTCTCTAAGGCAAAATAGTTATTAAGCTTTAAATTTAGAATTTAAGCAGTAAGGTAGAGGTTAAATTAGGTTTAGGAATTGTAAAAGTACCCTAAATTTTTATATGCGATTTTTTCTATTATTAGGTTAGGTTAAGCGGATGCTTTATAATAAGAATTTGTTTATGTAGATAATAATAACTGTTAGGCTAAGATAATAAAGGGAAATAGTCCTAAAAAAAAAAAGGTCATTTGAAGGTGATATTGTGTTACATGCATGAATTCGTTATTTTGTCAGCTACAACATTACGTTAACGAAAATATATCATTCCATTTAAAAAAACATCGATAACCTTGAAATCTCATAAAAATGACCTTGAAATTTTTGTTTCCCTTACACCGTTATATGTGGCCCTTCAAACAGTGTAACTTTGTCCTACGAAGTTTTTTTGTACAACGAAAAGTAACGGAGATATTTAGGTGTCCTGCTTTATCGAATTCACCCTGTATAATGAAAACTTATATATAAACTACAAAAAATGTAATATATGGTACTAATAATTATTAACATACGACTAATATTAATATAATATACGTATAATATAAGTGAAGTGCCAACCTTTTTTCATTAAATTCTAACGGCTGCGGTAACAAATGAATGAAGACGATATTTTGCGGAGCTTACAGCGATGAGACAAGGGCAATAAGGGTATCAAATAAAAAAAAATGGTTCCAGTTGAAAAAAATGTTTCTTTCGCCATTAGTTTGGCAATTGTTTAAAACAAATGAGGTGTTTTTTCCAGCAGGAAAGTATTGAAGAATTTGATAAAATAATGAGGACATAGACCCAAGTCTCCCTTTTACAGCCCTGTTCTCAAAAATTGTGACACTGCCAAAATGGCAAAATTGAAGTTATTACAAGAGTCCTCTTCCACGTTTCCTATTTCCATTATGTTGTAGAGGAGAGATACCGATAGTTTACCTAAGGAGCTGTAGAGTCCCCTAAAACCTTTTTTTTTTTGCGTCATGCACAGCAGGGAACTGTTGACGCGCTCTCGAAAGGCCATCTGGAAATGGTTAGGCTTTCAAGCTAAATATCTCGGCGGGCTATTAGGAAGTATTGCCACGAACCTTTCTTCGCTCAGCCGGACGCTTCTCGTAAGAATGCTAGGTACAAGACCAGGATAGCCAAACTTCGCCCGATACGGGATCCCACCGTGTTTTCTTCGGTATAAATACTCCTTTAATCGTCCTCAGCGTCTCACGAATTCTATTAAATCACGTTAAGAGAACTGAAACATCCAGCGAAGCCTGGGAAACACTTCGAAGAATATTTCAGTCGAAAGGTCCAGTGCGGAAAGCCACGCTGTACAAGCAACTGTACTGCATGAAAAAGGGGTCGGATGTATGAATGACGCAGTATGTTTGTGAGTACGAAAACAAGGCGGAGCAGCTCGAAGAAGCCGGTATTAAAATCCCGGCAGATCTACTGTCAATAGTGAATAAGCGTATGCAGTTGTTTTAAATATAAAAATATAAAACAAATACTTTTATTTAGTAAACACTTTGACCGATACTTTGTTCTGCAGTTTTACAGTTATCTGATTACAACTGCGGTAAACCGGGACACAGATCCAGTGAATGCAGGTCGAAGATTACGAAGCCAAGAACACACAGAAGGGAAGACGCAGTGCTTGCGATGGTGTTTAACATTTCTGCCACGCTTAGCATGGGCACAGCGGCACTTGTCAACCCGCACGAAATTTATGGAAAATGTCCGCGCGGACAATGTCTTACAAGTTTAATAATCTTACAAGTAACTTTTATTTTGATTAAGGAATGGATTCGTTGTCACATTTTCTGTTGCTAAACAATTTCGACTCGGTGTAACGATGTTTCCTGTCGTAGAAAAAACTCGTTCTGAAGCCACTGAGGTAGCAGGGATACATAAGTATTTTTTAGCCTGTTGTGCGACAAGTGGCATTTTTTTCATGGGATTTCCACCATTCAAATGGGTCCATATTCGTGTCAATCTCTGGCTCCGCTAGGTATAATTTTAATTGTTGAGCAGATGATGTGAGCTGCCTACTATCCGCTCGCAGGAAAATAAAATCCAGAGCACTAGTTCTCTTTTTTTCGCTCTCATTTATTTTTTTAATATTCAGAGAATATTCGTTCATTTCACGTTCAATACTCTCCCTTATTTTAATTTTTGCTGTTGCGGTTTCTGAAAGAAGCTGCTTGAATCTAGGATCTAAAAAGGATGCTTTCCCTGAAACTAGAACCGTACTTTCTAAGTCCCATCCTAAACGAAATCGTGTCGATAATTGCGTGATCAACTCGTTGATAATTTCAATAGTAGTATCCTCTTCCTGGTACTTATCCTTTGCAGGAATTATCGTACGAGACTGTTGCCTGAAAATGTACAGGAGTTGTGTTTTTTACATGCAAATAAAAATGTGTAACTGACGTAACTGTATCTAAAACTTTTTGTGTTTCCCTTACGCATTTACATTATTTGTAGTACTAAACACTTGGTAGTACTATACAAACAATTGATTGAATTTAACTTTATATTAAAAATCAATTATAATCTAAATTTTGTATACACGATGAGCAGCTTTCATTAGTCTGATTGCCTGAAGGTGTTAAACTGCCCGAAATTGTCGATCTGGATCCGAAAGAGCAATTGAATTGAACTGCTTGACCGTCCGATAGTATCGGGCCGTCCGACAGTATCGGGCCGTCCGACAGCATCGGACCATCCGACAGCATCGGACTACCCGAACGTTCGTCTGTTACGGACGTCCGACCGAGACCGCCCGACTTCGATAGACCCGACCCGAACACTCGGACGTCTGATATCTCGGACGTCCGCACACCTCTAATTAACGGCTATTAATTTTGCTACAGCTTGTGTTATAGTTTCAGCACGTTCTTTGTTAATGAATCCGGATTTTGAACGAGTTATTGATGGACGAACTCGCTTAGTGGGTAACATATCCAATAGCATGTCTTCTTGAGTAGAACATCCTGGTAGCGAATTCATTAAAATAACCGATCCATCTTCTGCTGATCTGTAATAATACAATACATATATTCATCTGTTAAATATAAACAATATTTTAGAATTAATAATTAATTAATTTGGACTAAGAGACTTGTAGGATCTTTCAGACTTTAGACCTTCCCGTCACAAAAATGATAAAATATTTGAGTATTACGTTGGAACTTCTATGCGTTGACGTTTTCTGCTACTAGGACAGTCTACTGAATAAACATTCATTAAATGATCGATCAGCGTTGTAGTAGATCCATGTATCTGAAGCTCTGTATTACAGATTTCACATATTGCAGATTTTCCATCTGTAGACTTTTTACAATGTTTCCACACCCAGCTTTTCATCATGTAATGTTTCCCTAAGGTTACATAAAAATAAAAATGTATTAGAAAGGTATGTCGGAAAAATAAATTTTGTACAACAAGAAAGAACAGAAATAAAGTAATGAATACATACACTTAGTGTTTTTTTAATTTTACAGTGAACCAGAATGATATTGGCACACTTTTTAAAGGATCATAGCTTTTTGATATTTGTCCATACGACTTCGATTTTTTTTCAGAAGTTGGTTCAATTAGTTTACTACATGACGTGCAAAAAATATTTTGAAAAAATTACATTTGGTCGGAGTTACAGAAAAAATACTAAAACTTGTTGTGAACAACTTTTTTATGTGGTCCAATATTGAAAATTTAAAAAATGCGTTTTGTAGATCTGTATCAGTTATACGTATTCTAAAAGTATCATCAAAATCGGTCAATGTTGCAATGAGCTAAAACGTTTCAAGATAATCACATAAGGTCAAAATTCCATGACAAGATCGAAAATCAGCGACTTTCGCCCTTGCGTGATTATCTTTAAACGTTTGTAGGTCATTATATCGTTCACCGATTTTGATAAAATATTCAGAATATGTATAATTGACACAGATCTACAAAACGTATTTTTTAAATTTTCAATATAGAACATAAAACAGTTGTCAACAACAACTTTTATTATTGTCTCTGTAATTCCAACCAATAGTAATTTTTTAAAAATATTTTTTGCACGTCATGTAGTAAACTAATTGAACTAACATTTTTAAAAAATCCAAGTCGTATGTGTTAGAAGGTATGGACGAAATAACACAGACTGGATATGTCTAACACTTGTACGTGTAACGTAAATAACAAAACTATGTTTATTGTATAAAGATAAATATGATAGAACAGTTTTAATTATATGTTTTACTAAGAGCGAATACTGTCGCGTGTGCACGTTCTTATGGCGAGATCTTAAGAGAGCTTCGTGTGTGTGTTAGGGGGCGCTCGGATAATTTCGGCATCCCTCATACAAGTAGCGCGGAGATTACTTTCTTACAGTATGGACCAATATTAAAAAACTATGGTCCTTTATAAAGTGTGTCAATATTATTTTGAATCACTGTATAACTATCTTTTAAGTACTTTTCACAACCACATGGATTTTTCAGAAAACATTTTCAATTTAGAATAATTAAAACGTTAAAACAGTATGTAATTATCATAATATATGTAGATAATGTTATTTTATTATAAATGCTTCACAATATTACTTACCTTTTTTATCTGCTTAATAATTAACAAATAAGTACGATGAATATTTTCTGCACTACACAATTCGCTCACTGGCTTCTTATTTATGTTGGAGGATATGAACTTTCGTCGCGAACAGAACTTCGGGGCAACGCAACGTACAAACCACGTTCTACCCACTCATGCCGATCGTCATTTTCTGCCGATCGTCATTGTCGATAAATTGTATCAGCAGTAGGCATGTGCGGGCCGCCCGATATTCGGGCTCGGGTCGGGTCGCAGACAGTCGGGCGGGCTCGATTCGGGCGCCCGATACTTCATGACACATCGGGCAGCCCGAGAGTTTCGGGCTACCCGAGCGTTTCGGGTTACCCGAGAGTTTCGGGCCGCCCGAGAGTTGCGGGCCGCCCGAGACAGTGACTCGACTTCGTCGGGCGGGTTCGGAAAGAATCGGACAAGTTCGGGCGAGCGAGTTATCGCGATACCCGAGACTCATAGAGAACTTTATATACTTGGTTTCTTTTTATAATTACAGTAGGTGTATTTGGGGAACACGTGCATAATCTTTATTTGTATTAAATTTTGAAATAACGCACGTTAAGTACATGCGAAAAATTTAAAAGACAATATTTCTGGCATTCTGACGAATTTGTTCCGAATGAACTTTCATATGTATCGATAATATCATTACAATATCCTTACCTTATAATATCATTACAATATCCTTACCTTATAATATCATTACAATATCCTTAGCACTCGAGCGGCGACTCAGAGTCGCCATTAAAAATTACTCTACCATTATTCACAGTATTGTTTACAGTATTGATTAAATATGGTGCTATGTAATCAATTACCAAACATTTCAGTATTGTATGTGGTATTATATCAATTTCATATCCATAAAATGAAAAAAAAACATATAGAATGGAATTATTCTAGGTCGGAAGAAATGTTTAATTTTCGAGTTAAAATAGCTACGAGTGCAAAGGGTTAATATCTTGTTATATAAATTTATTAATGAAGATTAAACTTACATAAATTCTTAAAAGATAATATACAGGGTGTCCCAAAACGACTGCGTAAGCGGGAAATGGGAGGTTCCTTGGGTCATTTGAAGCGACATTTTCCTTAGCAAAAATGGCGTCCGCGGCTTTGTTTAGGAGTTATTAACGAAAAACACGGACCAACCAGAGCGCGCCTAGTCGCTCGGTGGCACGGTCAGCGCGGCGAGCCGGGGGGAGGAGAGTGTTGTCGGTACGCTGCGATGTAACAGACAACAGTTTCTCGATTTGTCCCGATTTCGATGAGCTTTGGATATGTTGTAAAGACCACGATTCTGAACAACATTTCCCTTTAGACTTTTTGCCTCGCGTCTTTGGAGAATAATCGCTCACTCGTGACTTGCGTCGCGGGTACAGCTAAATAACACTGGGCTGCTAATGACAAAATGGGAAATCTAGTACGATGACGGCCCCACCACTCTATAATATTAGTATCTCTTGATACAACGTTTTCATTAAAATAAATTTTAATTTCGCTGCTTTTCTTGTTTGCGAACGTTTCTGCTCCATCCTCTCGATTGCTTAATGTTTTGTTAAAGAAATCTATTATTTTAGATTTTGTCTTGCCCACTGCAAAAAATAAAATATAACGGTCAATTTTGAAATTTATGGAATTAAAAATGAAAAATTATAATTTCAGAATCTTACCGCTGGTATTATCGTGGATATTAATGTTCTCTTGATTACTCGTATTTGGTTCGTTGTGTAGTTTTGAAATTTGTAGACTAAACTTTTCATGTATTGTGTGTCTTTTGTCCGATGTTAAAAGCTGATCCTTGAACCGGGGATCCAATAGCATGGCGTAGGTATATATAGAATTATTTTCTGTAATCGGTTCAAAACGTTCCTGTAAGTTAAATATTGTATTTAATTTAATCCTTTTTTTAAATTGTTTCATTCCAATACTCAAATAAATAATTTAAATTACCTTTAATGCGTTCCGCACTTTGTTGCAAATATCTATATGTAAAATGTTTTCGAGGGCATCTGCTTCTTGCAATACGTGCATTAATACAATGTACATGGGATAGTATTGCGATATTGTAGGATATAATTCGCCACTCATGATGACTGTGGCATCATATATCGGTTCCAGAATGTTTGTCAATGACTCTATAAATTTCCATTCCTGGTTGCTGAGATTATCGGGCATATGCTCTTCCGAGAGTATCACATTTAGCGGTGTGCGTAACAAAATTAATCTCTTGAACATTCCATAGGTTGAGTTCCAGCGTATGTCTACTTCCTGTATTAATTGAAGTGGTGTTGTGGTGGGATCGAGCGATTTTTGTATTTGTGTAAATTTTTCCCTCGCTGTCGTTGATTTTGCAAAATATGTTACTATAGCTCTGCATTTTTTTCTGACTTCTTCGTATTCTTTAAAATATTTCATCCCAGATTTTATAACCAACTGCAGGCAGTGTCCAAAGCACGGTATCCTTGTCCAATTTTTATAAGTATTTATTGCTTTTGCAATATTTCGCCCATTATCGGTAGTAAAATAAGCAGGTTTATTAATATCTATATTCCATATTTGCATACATTTTAAAATGCTATTTTGTATATATTTGTATGTATGCTTTTCAGGCACATGGTGTAGCTTTAGCATGTAATGCTTCAATTGAAACTCTGGATTAATGTAGTGAATTGTCAACGATATGAAACTTTGCACTGCCCGCGGTGTCCAGCCGTCCGTAGTGAATGCAAACACTGTGTTGCCTGCCATTGCTAATATAAGGATATTACAATCAGTGATCGTACTAATATGACGCAAGCTGAAACGAAATCCACTAAGATATAAACACGCACAGAAACGAATAATATATAGATTCTATGTACAAAACGTTTTTGTTAAACAATCAGGCGAAACAGCTGCGAGGAATACGCTTTCCGAACGGACATACATAGTTTAACAAAAACGTTTTATACATAGAATCTATATATTATTAGTTTCTGTGCGTGTTTATATCTTAGTGGATTTCGTTTCAGCTTGCGTCATATTAGTACGATCACTGATTGTAATATCCTAATATTGGATAGAAGCAAATCTATTGATGCAAAGTTCTTTTTTTATAGTTCAGTAAGGAATTTTTTTACATGCAGGCCTAATACTGTCCTGTGTCTCTTCCAGGTGTCGCTAAGGCCTGTTCAAGGTCTACGGTCAGGCCCTGGCGAACCTTCCCTGTTTATGGCATCCTTTCCTCATTACCTTTCTCCGCTCTTTCCATTTTTTATAGCACTCTTTCCGCGATTGATTCTTTCTGCATGTCCTTACCTGATCTTCCTTTCCTCATTGCCTTTTCTCGGTCTTTCTGTTGTTTATAGTTTCTAGCACCCTCTCCGCATGTCCTTACCTGATCTTCCTCTCCTCCTGGGTTTTGCCGTACCTTGCACTCCTTACTTTCCTCTCCTTACTTTCCTCTCCTTACTTGCCACTTCTTACTTTCCTCCCACTATTCCGTTTTCCTCCTCACCTTCATTTTTACCTTTTCCTGGAAAGATTTTTGAGGGTTGACATGGTACTTCATCCCGAGTCGTCAACAAGAGAACAAGTCTCTTCCTTCGCGCACCGAACCTTTTAAACAAACGCGAGTTCCTCGTTTCGTTTCGTTTCGTTTCTTGTGACTTCGTTGGAAGATCAGTCGAAAATTAGAGTTGACTCAGTTCAATTAGTATTATCTCAGCATACCGTAGTGATGTGTGAAAGTGAAAACGAAAATATGGAAGTCGTGGTCGCAGGATGTAGCGATATGCATGATAGTGGAGCCATGGAGACAGATAGACTTAGTCGATTTAAAAGTGAAGTGTGGAAGAACTTTACTAAAATCAGTTTTCAAGAAGCACAATGCAATATTTGTGATAAGAAATTTAAAATAAAATACGGCAATACAACTTCACTATTGCGCCATTTGAGAGGTCTGCATGTTAGTGTTATGAATTGGCCCACGACCACGCGAACCGAAGCTGCTAGAAATGAAAGTGTTACGTACTTGGACAAAAATTCAACAAGATCAAAGCAGCTCACGGAAGGTATTGCACGTATGATTGCATTGGATTTGCAGCCATACTCTATAGTTGACGACGTAGGATTTCGGTCCTTCGTTAATATCGCAGAACCGAGATACAAACTTCCTTCACGGACCACATTTTCGCGGAGGATCATACCGGAAATGTATGAAGAGTTACAAGCAAAGATAAAAAACGAGATATCTACAGGTATATATTACATTTAATTTTTTAATATTTTTTTATGATTGTCATTCAAATTTGTATATGTTGTAGTCTTCAGTGACCTATGAACCAATCTCATAGGATTTTTCGACATCTTAAAAATTGTTGTCTTTGCAGACGCGGAAAAAAATGTGTCACCCTTTCTTTTCATTAAATAATAAGACTAGAACTAACACGACGATGAAAATGAGTTTTTAGGAGCTTATAATGAATACATAAGAGTGTCTACTAAAAGTGTTATCTCGGACAGCCGCACACAGTGGGATGGATCGAAAAATTTGGTTGATAGGTCACTAAAGACTACAACATATTGTATTTAAATTTGAACAAAATCCGAAACAATACTTCACACTTTAATACTATATTTTGTTAAATTTATATTAGCAATGGCAGGCAACACAGTGTTTGCATTCACTACGGACGGCTGGACACCGCGGGCAGTGCAAAGTTTCATATCGTTGACAATTCACTACATTAATCCAGAGTTTCAATTGAAGCATTACATGCTAAAGCTACACCATGTGCCTGAAAAGCATACATTCAAATATATACAAAATAGCATTTTAAAATGTATGCAAATATGGAATATAGATATTAATAAACCTGCTTATTTTACTACCGATAATGGGCGAAATATTGCAAAAGCAATAAATACTTATAAAAATTGGACAAGGATACCGTGCTTTGGACACTGCCTGCAGTTGGTTATAAAATCTGGGATGAAATATTTTAAAGAATACGAAGAAGTCAGAAAAAAATGCAGAGCTATAGTAACATATTTTGCAAAATCAACGACAGCGAGGGAAAAATTTACACAAATACAAAAATCGCTCGATCCCACCACAACACCACTTCAATTAATACAGGAAGTAGACATACGCTGGAACTCAACCTATGGAATGTTCAAGAGATTAATTTTGTTACGCACACCGCTAAATGTGATACTCTCGGAAGAGCATATGCCCGATAATCTCAGCAACCAGGAATGGAAATTTATAGAGTCATTGACAAACATTCTGGAACCGATATATGATGCCACAGTCATCATGAGTGGCGAATTATATCCTACAATATCGCAATACTATCCCATGTACATTGCATTAATGCACGTATTGCAAGAAGCAGATGCCCTCGAAAACATTTTACATATAGATATTTGCAACAAAGTGCGAAACGCATTAAAGGTAATTTAAATTATTTATTTGAGTATTGGAATGAAACAATTTAAAAAAAGGATTAAATTAAATACAATATTTAACTTACAGGAACGTTTTGAACCGATTATAGAAAATAATTCTATATATACCTACGCCATGCTATTGGATCCCCGGTTCAAGGATCAGCTTTTAACATCGGACAAAAGACACACAATACATGAAAAGTTTAGTCTACAAATTTCAAAACTACACAACGAACCAAATACGAGTAATCAAGAGAACATTAATATCCACGATAATACCAGCGGTAAGATTCTGAAATTATAATTTTTCATTTTTAATTCCATAAATTTCAAAATTGACCGTTATATTTTATTTTTTGCAGTGGGCAAGACAAAATCTAAAATTATAGATTTCTTTAACAAAACATTAAGCAATCGAGAGGATGGAGCAGAAACGTTCGCAAACAAGAAAAGCAGCGAAATTAAAATTTATTTTAATGAAAACGTTGTATCAAGAGATACTAATAGTATAGAGTGGTGGGGCCGTCATCGTACTAGATTTTCCATTTTGTTATTAGCAGCCCAGTGTTATTTAGCTGTACCCGCGACGCAAGTCACGAGTGAGCGATTATTCTCCACTTCGGGAAATATAGTAACCCAAACGCGGTCTCAATTAATAACAGAAAATGTTGAACAATTAAGTTTTCTCCACTTTAATTTAAATAAGATAAGTTAATTTATAAAGTAAGTTAAGTGACGATTAAAGTAAACGTATTAATATTTATATTATAATATTTATAATTACATTTATATTCCTGTACATATATATCATATTAAACATATCGCGCATCATTTAATATATTAATAAAATGACAAAATGGAAATTGTTGTGCCCCGATCAAATGTCGAAAAAATGGCAGTTTTGAATATAATATAAAACACATAGTATATATTATATATTATCTTTTAAGAATTTATGTAAGTTTAATCTTCATTAATAAATTTATATAACAAGATATTAACCCTTTGCACTCGTAGCTATTTTAACTCGAAAATTAAACATTTCTTCCGACCTAGAATAATTCCATTCTATATGTTTTTTTTTCATTTTATGGATATGAAATTGATATAATACCACATACAATACTGAAATGTTTGGTAATTGATTACATAGCACCATATTTAATCAATACTGTAAACAATACTGTGAATAATGGTAGAGTAATTTTTAATGGCGACTCTGAGTCGCCGCTCGAGTGCTAAGGATATTGTAATGATATTATAAGGTAAGGATATTGTAATGATATTATCGATACATATGAAAGTTCATTCGGAACAAATTCGTCAGAATGCCAGAAATATTGTCTTTTAAATTTTTCTACTTAACGTGCGTTATTTCAAAATTTAATACAAATAAAGATTATGCACGTGTTCCCCAAATACACCTACTGTAATTATAAAAAGAAACCAAGTATATAAAGTTCTCTATGAGTCTCGGGTATCGCGATAACTCGCTCGCCCGAACTTGTCCGATTCTTTCCGAATCCGCCCGACGAAGTCGAGTTACTGTCTCGGGCGGCCCGAAACTCTCGGGTAGCCCGAAACGCTCGGGTAGCCCGAAACTCTCGGGCTGCCCGATGTGTCATGAAGTATCGGGCGCCCGAATCGAGCCCGCCCGACTGTTTGCGACCCGACCCGACGATTCGGGCGGCCCGCACATGCCTAATCAGCAGATACCAGGGCTTCGGAGTCGGAGTCGGAGTCGTGGAGTCAGCGTCGGAGTTTGGGAGTAATTACTATTGATTGGAGTCGGAGCCGGAGTAAGAAAAAGCAATATATCGACTCTGTCTCCAACTTTGGCTCGTTTGTATATAAGTCATTAATGTAGGGATAGGATTTGGTCTATCGGTTGGGATAGTAATCCTACGTGCTGTCGGCGTAGATAATAATACGTAATTACATTTATTTAATTACTCATACAGACTCTCTCTCTTACATTAATCGCGCACACTGTCTCTCGCTCACTTACTCTCTGCGCGTCCTTTGTCGACCGCTCCTTATATACTAAATCCCTAACCCACACACAAACACTCTCTCGCTCACGCACCGATTCTCGCGGTTATCGCACCTTACTCTACTCTCTCACTCACACACACACTCTCTCTTTGTCGCACTCGCTCTCCGCGGTCGCTCACCTGTTACCCGTGTTTTCATTTGGGTGACGGTTCGGTCGAGTGCGACATGCTTTTTATACTATTTGGCCGTTATGTCGATGTTAAAGATCGCGACCACCACACTCGGCCATCCTGCAATGATATTTGGCCTCAGATATCTTCTGCATCCTCTCCATCGCTCTGGTCGGAGTCTGGTTCGTGGACCCAGACCTTCATGTATTCTGCAGCCGTGCTAGCCTGTTTTGGGCCGTCGTGATCGCCTACCTTTTCAACTACATAACGGTCGTTACGCAATACTTTAATTACCCGGTAGGGACCGAAGTACTTCGCCGCTAATTTCGCTCCTGGTCCTTGCTGCGTTTTCCTGATCGCTACTAAGTCACCCGTTACGTAGAGTCTAGCATTTTTTCGGCGCTTATTAAAATTACTCCTATTCTCTCGCTGTATTTCCGCGATCTTTTCCTTGGCGTACTGCCTTAATTCGCACCTATTTTCGTCGAACGAGGCGGTCCATTCGCGTTCTAGGAGTTCTTTTAACGGTAAGTCGTTCTGCAATCGCATGTTGACACCAAACATCACCCGAAAAGGGGTCATGCCTGTGCTACGATTAACCGTGGCATTTAAAAACTTCTGGCAACGGTCGAGATGTTTATACCATTCTTCGGGGCGCGGAGCTGCGAGTTTCGTTAGAATTGGTATTAAGACTCGGTTAATTCTTTCTGCCTGCCCATTACTCCGTGGCATTCCCGTAGTAATAGTTATGTGCTCTATTCCTTCTTCCGCGCAATAGTTTCCGAATTCGCACGAGGTAAAAGCCGTGCCGCGATCAGATATTATACGGCGCGGATTCCCGAAAATTACAGATTGCTTTCTGAGCCTATCTATTACTTCGGCGGTCGTTGTGCTCTTTGTCGCATATAGCCATGTAAATTTAGCAAAGCCGTCGACGACTAGGAAGATATGTTTGTAGTTTTTCCTAGTTGAGACCAGTGGGCCTAAATGATCAATATGGTATGTTTCCAGTGGTGTTTCCCCCTTTTCTACCGGATGTAGGAAACCCTCTCCTTTCCCGTGCTTCCGTTCTGCAAGAATACAATTTACGCAGTTTTCTACTACTCTATCTATCTTCGGCCTCATATTCGCGAACCAATAATCTCGTTTAACAATCGATTCAGTTTTACCGGCTGCGAAATGTCCGACCTCGTGAGCTCGTCTGATTATACTAGTTTGCATTGACCGTGGCACTATTAATTTGTAATCACTGTCTACGACTTTGAATAAAAGGCCGCCTTGCACACTGTATCCGTCGATAGGTTTCTCCTTTGCTGCCTCGAGGAGTTTACTAACATTTTCGTCCGACGCTTGGGCTTTTTTTAGTCGCGCACTTATACTATCTTCGCTCTCACTTATTAACATACATACGGGCAACGGGTAACGGCTGAGCGCGTCTACATGTCGCATACTATTTCCCGGACGATGTTCGATTGTGTATTGGAATTCTTCGAGTAATAATGCCCACCGCGCTACACGTACACAAAGGTCTTTCTTTCGCATTGTCAAAGCGAATGCACGGCAATCCGTCACTATTTTAAACGGTATGCCCAGTAAATATACACGAAACTTACGCAACGATTTTATAATGGCCAGACACTCTAGCTCGTAGCTAGTATAGTGAGCCTCTGCCGCATTTGTTTTGCCGCTCGCGTAATGCACTGGGTGTAACGCCCCGTCGATGCTGTCGCGCTGTAATAGAATGCTGCCGAACCCGAATTTTGACGCATCTGTATGAAGTTCGGTTTCGGCGCCTACTCTGTATAATTTTAAGACAGGTTTATCGACCAATGTCTGTTTCAGTTCTTCGAACGCACGTATATGCTCGTCTTCGAACCGAAATTTCTCGCCCGATTTTAAAAGCTCTGTCAGCGGCCTGGCAATCAACGAGTAGTGACTAATGAACTTCCGAAAATAACCTGTCAGCCCTAGGAAGCTCTGTACTTCGCGTATGGACACCGGTTTGCGGAATTTTGCCACGGCCTCGGTTTTTCTTTCCGATGGTCGTACGGTTTGGCTTTCGACGATGTGACCCAAGAACTCTACTTTATTTTGTAATACTTGACACTTCTTCCAGTTGATTACCAAACCCGCCTCGCTCGCGGTTTTCAGAACTCTGCACAAGTTCTCGAGAGCGGTCTCTGTGTCTGTTGCCGGAACGATCAGGTCATCTAAGTACGTCAATACTATTTTTTCATTTATTAATTCTCGAAACACGGCATTTATAAATTTCTGAAACAAAGCAGGTGAATTGCACAGACCGAAGGGTACTCTCAAGAATTCGTACTGTCCATCGGGGACGATAAACGCTGTATACTTTCTACATTCAGGTTTTATTGCGACGTGGAAGAATCCGTTCTTTAAATCAAGCGTACTGTAGACTCTCGCATCCTGCAACGCATCTAACTGATCATCTATCAGAGGGAGTGGATAGCGATCCTTGATGATCTTTCGATTTAATTGTCTGTAATCCACGCATAATCGCGACGATCCGTCTTTTTTTCGCACTAACACCACCGGACTCGCGAAATCTGACAATGACGGCTGGACGACACCGTCGCGCAACCACTCTCGTATGTGCCTGTTTACTTCTTCGCGTTCTAGTATAGACAAACGTCTAGCTCGCTGGTAAACGGGCTCCTCGTCTCTCAAAACAATCGACATTTCAATTCCTACTTCGCGTATCTTTATTGGTTCGTAGTTTTCCACCATGGACATCACGCGTTCCTTAGTTCGCGAGTCTTTTATATGAGCTGTTTCTACTCTATTCGTCTCTTCGCACACATCGATTTGCAATACCTCAGGCAGATCGTTTTCCAACGGCTGAGCTTCGTCCAGTCGCTGGATCTCGACGTGCCCGTGGTTAATAATCAATTGAACATTGTTTAGGAAATCTATCCCCAATAGAAGACGATGCTTCATAAGTGACTCGGGCACGACGTGTACCGTAACGGGATGTGAGGTTCCGTCGATCACGATGGTGGTTGTGAACCCCCCCAACGTTTTGTTAGCCGTGGACCCTACCCCGTCGAAACAAACTTCATTGTATCGCAGACACGGCGCGCCTATTTCATCATACACGTCTGCTCGCATCAACGTTACATCGCTTCCGGTATCGATAAGGGCATTTATTTCCAAGTTCTCAATCGTTACGGGTTTAAGATACTTCCCTTTCGCTGTCGCTTCGACGAAGAGGCTGTCCACCACGGCCGAGGTCTTCTTGGGGCATCTGGGTGCAATGTGTCCAAACTCCTGGCAGCGGAAACACTTCGCTCCTTTATTTTTCATCGGGCATTCGGCTGCTCGATGACCTCTCCCTCCGCAGTTGTGGCACCTCTCGATGATTTGTTGCTGGCCAACGGTAGCTCGTGGCCCATGCTCCCTGGCGTTCCCGCTGGTTCCCGCCGTTCTCCCCCCGGTTCGACTCGTATCGAGTCCTGCCGGTAGTTCTACCTTCTCGAATGCAACGAAAAGGTCGGCCTTCGTTTGGAATCTCTCTATGCGCGCTTGATTTCGCATAGTGATATCCGGTATTCCCTCGACGAGATACTCGAGGATTTCTTCTTCGTCGATGGGCACGCGATTTCCCAGAATCAATTTTTGATGATAATAATCACTGAAGCGCTCCCCGTGCTTCCAACATCGTTGCTCAAATTCTCTTTTTTTGGTGAGCCTACTCGGGATATGGTGGAACATCGTTTTCATCTCTTTTAAGAGTTCGTCTACGGCCATGGTGACGTATTCGGCTCTCGAATGGAACCATTCGAGTACTTTGCCTTTTAGCCGCGATCCCAGTACTACCGTCGCTTCACAATTTGTCAGACGATGCTCACTTCTTAGCAACTGGAATTGCCGTTCCCAATGTTCGTACGGTCCATCGCCGTCGTAATAGCTCAACAATTCGGCGATCGCTGTTACAGTCGTCCGTGTCCGATGCATTTCCTCGTATGCCGGTGCACGCGGGGTGTCCATGCGTTGCATTGCTTCTTCTGCTGCCGGTAGCGTTGAGCTTGCCATCATATTCAAACTCTGCATTCGTTGCATCATCTCGATTTCTCGACGTGCTAAGTCTAACTCCTTCTGCACCATGTCTCGTTCTCTGAGGGCCATTTCCATCTCGCGACGCATCCACCTAATTTCCTTCTCGTCTTGCCCCTGGCTTTCCATCGTCGGTAGCCACTGTGTGTCCTCGGATGTCACAATTTTCTGTCCTCCCTCTTGTTCAATGTCCACAAGCCTCGCGATCAGCTCTATCTTTGTGCCCTGGGTGGATTGTCCCAAATCTCGCAATTTGTTTTTTAACTGCTGCACCGTGACCTCGTTGTATTGCTCCATTCTTAGCACAACACTATTAATCACAGAATTACCCCGCCGAACTTGATTTTAATTTAAATCCCGGACGAGCCCCCAATTTGTAGGGATAGGATTTGGTCTATCGGTTGGGATAGTAATCCTACGTGCTGTCGGCGTAGATAATAATACGTAATTACATTTATTTAATTACTCATACAGACTCTCTCTCTTACATTAATCGCGCACACTGTCTCTCGCTCACTTACTCTCTGCGCGTCCTTTGTCGACCGCTCCTTATATACTAAATCCCTAACCCACACACAAACACTCTCTCGCTCACGCACCGATTCTCGCGGTTATCGCACCTTACTCTACTCTCTCACTCACACACACACTCTCTCTTTGTCGCACTCGCTCTCCGCGGTCGCTCACCTGTTACCCGTGTTTTCATTTGGGTGACGGTTCGGTCGAGTGCGACATGCTTTTTATACTATTTGGCCGTTATGTCGATGTTAAAGATCGCGACCACCACATTAATAAATTTCTCAAATTGATACGGATTTCCTGAAAGTGAGAAGTAGTTAGACTTTAATACAATATTTCTACTATCTATTCAGTTTGTTACAACTTTTAATTATTTTGAGTACATATTTTTTCAATTTGGAGAGTCGGAGTCGGGATCGGAGTCGAAATCGGAGTCGGGATCGGAGTCGAAATCGGAGTCGGAGTCGAAATCGGCGTCGGAGGTAAAAAAAGATGAGATTGAGTCGGAGTCGGAGTTATGAATATTGTCTACCGACTCCGAAGCCCTGGCAGATACAGCATCACGGCAATGAAAAACTGAGTAGAGGACCGCGTGTCACCCACGTTAACACCTCGGTCCTCCATACTCCATACCCTTTCCAAATTTTCCGCCCTACTCATAGACATTTACAAATTTGCGGAACTTAATTAGGTATCCGAGGTTGGCCCAAGCATCAGCATTGCTTTTCGAATATTATGCGGCGTTGGACCTGTCATCGCCACTCACAATTAGTTTCATCACATTGCCGTCCGTACCTGGCTACCTTCGATGCAGTCCCTTTCCATAAAACGGTTAAAACTCTCGTTTCGTGAGCTGAACGGGGCTGGATGGTTGACGCTATAGCGCATATATGTTTTCCAAATGTTGGGAAAAACCCATGGTTGGTCGCCAAAAATGTGCGGCCTTGGCGAATCCTTAGGTCTACTTCAGGCTTCGCCTACTCCTGGCCGGTGGCCAGGGAGCGCGGGGCTGACGAGGGGGTGTCGTGGTTCCGGAGCATCTTAGAGTCGCTTTGCGACGCGGCAATGCCCCGGACCGGTCGACTACCCCCGAAGCGGTCAGTTTACTGGTGGTCGGGCGAAATTGCGGACCTGAGGGATGGCTGTGTCCGCGCCCGACGCCAGTTTACCCGTGCTCGTCGCCGCCTCTCCAGGAACGGCGGCGACGAGGCGAGAGTGGCCGTCCTGTACGGTGTGTACAGGGCGGCCAGAATGGCTCTCCAGCGTGCGATTGCCGCTGCCAAGGCCAAGGCCTGGGATGAGCTCTTACGGACCCTGGATAGGGACCGTTGGGGGCGCCCTTATAAGGCGGTGCTTGGGAAGCTCCGCCCATGGGCGCCCCCTGTCACGGAGCAGTTGGAGCCCGAGTTCCTGGGGCGGGTCATATCCACCCTCTTCCCCCCTACGGGGGGCGGGGGGGTTGACCCGCCCACTGCGGTCCAGTTTGACTGGACCGCGGAACTCGGGGTCTCCGAGTATGAGCTCTCCCAGGCTGTTCAGCGAGTCCGGGAAGGGGGCCGTAAGGCCCCCGGACCAGATGGAGTTCCCGGACGCGTGCTGGCCTTGGTGTTGGACGTCCTAGCCCCGGCTTTCAGACGGGTATTGGATGCCTGTCTGAGCCGGGGCACCTTCCCCCGGGCGTGGAAGGTCGCCAGGTTGGTCCTCCTCCGTAAGGATGGAAGGCCCGCAGATTCTCCCTCTGCGTATCGGCCCTTGTGTCTCCTCGACGAGGCGGCTAAGATCTTTGAGAAGATCATTGCCGATCGCCTCGTCGAGCACCTGTCTCGTGGTGGTCCCGATCTGAGCGACAGCCAGTTTGGGTTCCGGAGGGGGCGTTCGACGATCGATGCGATTGGTCGTCTTGCCACCCTCCGGAGTGAGGCTGTCGCTCGGGGCAGGGTGTTGTTGGCGGTGAGTCTTGACATCACCAATGCCTTCAACACCCTGCCCTGGGGTGAGGTAGTGGGGGCGCTGGATTATTTCCAGGTGCCCCCCTACCTCCGGGCTGTGATTCGGGACTACCTGAGGGACAGGTGGTTTGAGTATCCGGGCCGATACGGTGCAATGAGGAGGGAGGAGATGCACCGCGGTGTCCCGCAGGGGTCGGTCCTTGGGCCGCTCCTGTGGGACCTCACTTATGACGCGGTGCTGCGGGCCTCTCTCCTCCTTGGCGTCAACGTTGTCTGCTATGCGGATGACACATTAGTTGTCGTCGAGGGGGAGACGTGGAGGAGGACCAGTAGCCTGGCGACTGCAGCGGTGGGCTGCGTCGTCGGTGGGATCCGGAGGCTGGGTTTGGAGATTTCCGCCGGCAAGACCGAGGCGATGTGGTTGCATGCATTGCCTCGGGGCCGGCGGCCTCCCCAGCTCCGGATCCAGGTGGGTGATGCCTCTGTCGAGGTGAAGGGCGAGATGGGGTATCTCGGCCTGACCCTCGACAGCCGCTGGTGCTTTGAACAGCACTTCGACCGTGCGGCCCCCCGAGCAGAGAGGGTGGCAGCTGCCCTTGGGCGGCTGCTGCCTAATATCGGGGGGCCCGATGGAAGGACACGTCGCCTTTATGCGGGGGTGGTGCGGTCTAAAATCCTTTATGGAGCCCCAGTGTGGTCACAGCAATTAATGGCCAGTCGGCGCAGCCTAGCGAATACTAATCGCGTGCAGCGCCGACTGGCCTTGCGGACCATACGGGGTTACCGCACCATTTCCGCTGAGGCGGCGTGCCTCCTCGCGGGGATGGCTCCCCTTGAGATGGTGGCGGAGGAGTGGGCGTCCCATTACAGGACGGCCTGCTCCATCCGCCGCGGGGAGCTTGATCCGGAGGGGGAAGAGGTCGAAGTGCTTAGGCACCAGGCCCGGTTGGACACGCTGGCCCACTGGCGGCAGCAGGTTGTTGCCGCCAACTCGGGCCGGCCTATTGTCCGGGCCCTCCTGCCCATTCTGGGAGATTGGTGCAGGGGGCGGGTAAGGCTCACCTACCGTCTGACGCAGGTGCTCTCCGGCCATGGGTGCTTTGGAGAGTACCTGCGTCGGATTGGCAAGGAACCGACGACGCAGTGCCACCACTGTGAGGAGGAACGGGATTCGGCGCGGCACACGCTTGAAGAATGTCCGGCGTGGTCGGCGCCGCGCCGAGTCCTGAGAAGGGTGCTGGGAGCGGACCTCTCGCTGCGGGCCATAGTTGATGGCATGGTCGGCAGCGAGAGGTCGTGGAGAGCAATTGCCTCCTTCTGTGAGGACGTTATCTCGCAGAAGGAGGCGGCGGAGAGGGGGCGCGAGGCCGACCCCCTCTCTGCAAGGAGATTGGCCTCTAGGGGACGTACCCCTAGAGGCCGGCGGCCCCCGGTGAGGGGTCGTAGGCGTGATGGCGGTGGTGGGACTAATTAGTTGTTCAACTCCCACCACCGCCATTGGGGGACTGTGGAGTCCCCCCAGGGGTTGGCCGGCTGGTGGGTGGGCTGGGTGCCTGTTTGCACCCTGCCTGCCCGCTCCGCCGGCTTCACCCCACATTAGGGGTGTACTGGGGGGTGGGATTGGGTTGGGGTTCGTGGGGGGGGGGGAGCGCTTGCTCCTGTCCCCCTTCTTCTTCTTCTTTCTTCCTTCTTTTAGCGCGTGCGGAGACCTCCTCCCTCGGCCGGGTGGGGCCCCTTGGGGCCGACCCTCCGAGCGAGGAAGGGGGTCTCCGGGGGTCGCGGGCGGCCAGAGCTGGGGCTCTGGTCGTCCAGCCGAGCGACCCTTGGGATGGGGGACGCTGTGTGGGTGGCCCGCACGGCGTCCTACTAGGGGTTTAGGTTTGTTGGGGGGAGCTTCTCTCCCCCCCGGGATGGGGCTCATTGCCAAGAGGTGGGGGTGGTCGGTGGCATTCGTTAACGAGATCCCGACCGCCCCCAATTAGCTCAGGGAGGCCACCGTGGGGTCGTTAGTGGGTATGCCCCGATCCGGCGTCTGCCGGGTCTGCGTAATGCATTTTCCCCACGAAAAAAAAAAAAAAAAAAAAAGGTCTACTTCAGGCTGCCCTTTATGGGGCCCCCGTGTGGCACCGCTCGCTCGAGGCCGGCCGGCGCAGCCAAGCACTCATGGAAAGAGTGCGGCGCCGGCTGGCCCTGCGGGCCATACGGGGGTACCGCACCATCTCGGCTGAGGTGGCGGGCCTCCTCGCCGTGTCTCCACCCTTCGTTTTGGTGGCGGCGGAGCGGGCGACGCTATACCACATCGCCTGCTCGTCCCGCCGCCCCCGGGGGTGGAACTCACGCGCGAGGAGGGAGAGGGGTTCGAAGAATCGAGGCGTCAGGCCCGGACGGATACGTTTGCCGGATGGCGGCGACAGCTCGCCCCATCGGCACGTCCGATTGTCCGGGCCCTCCTGCCCATATTTGATACGTGGTGCAGGAGGCGGGGAAGGTTGACCTTCCGCCTCACGCAGGTGCTCTCCGGCCATGGGTGCTTTCGGGAGTACCTGCATAGGATGGTGCGGGAGCCGACGGCGCAGTGCCACCACTGCGGCGAGGAGATGGATACGGCGCGGCATACTCTCGAGGAGTGCCCTGCATGGGCTGAGCCGCACCGTGTCCTTAGAGCCGCGGTGGAGGGGTGGGACCTCTCGCTCGCGGCCATGGTCGACCACATGGTCTCGAGCGAGGGGTCGTGGAAGGCGGCGGTCTCTTTCTGTGAAGATGTGATCTCGCAGAAGGAGGCCGCCGAGCGAGCCCGGGAGAGGGACCCGGGCTCGGCGAGGAGGCAGGGATCCTAACCGTAACCGTAACCGGGTTCGGTTCTTGTAACCTGGGAGTAACCCGCGTAACCGGGTTACTGAAGACATCATTGTACGGTTAATCTGGTTAACCCGCTCTTACAAAGCGGGTTACTGATACTGATTCCACTGTCCAACAGCCAAAAAGGTTTTCGATGCTCATGCAATTCTTATAGAGTTTTTTGCGCTGTTTCCGAATCTGTCTTTAATTTTTCTCCTAGATGCATAGTTTTTGAGAAATTTGAGTTTGAAAAAAGACATCTTTTTAGACTTTAAACAAATATTGTGATGTTATTATAAAAGATATTGAATTGATCTTGACAGCAAAAGATTCCTTAGACTTTCCCGAACGCAGTGATGTCCAATATTAATACATTACGATTGTTTAAACATGTTTAAACGATCATTAAAGACGGAGACACCAGTTTTGCACCAATTTTTGACGATATTTTTTGAATTTATCTAAAAAAATAAGGGTCCAGCGGAAAATCGAATTATACCACGCGATAGAGCAGACTTTTATCTTGAGAAACCCCCCTTTGAAGTTTGGAACATCGACGTTTTTACTGAACCAGAAAGCAAAGTATCTTCGTCCGACATGAGTTACCGCCAGTGGCGCTCACCGCTAGAATAGTCGTCCGCCGCTCCGTATTCCGTCACTGCGCCGCGCCGCGCCGTATTCCGTCTCGAGCGCCACTGGCGGCAACTCATGTCGGACGAAGATATTACGTACTAATTATGATAATATTAATATGGAATAATATGCAATAATAATTATTATTATTGTTATATATAATACTTTAACAATATATGTATTGAGTTGTAAAATACAATCAATTTATTGCCGTGATGTTTGACTCCGCGAGCGTGCCAAAAAACAAAAGACACCTCAATCATACATTGTTGCACCTCCCACTTCAGCGTCCGAATTGTTTCTCGATCGTATTTTGTTAAATTTGGAATATGTATATGACAATCCCGTGAAATTCAGTATACGAATTGACAGTATCAAAGTCGCGACATAAGAAATAGCAGAGTGAAAATTTTATTTTATATTTAATTTTACCCTATATAATGCAACATCCTGTGCGTGAGTACTTTTCGTTTAGCGTAGACGACAACAAGTCCGCGTGCCTTATCAACGAATGCAAAATAAAATTGACAGTAAGTTCTTTATAACATGTATGTGCTTACAATGAGAGCCAACAATATACTGTATACACTCTAAAATATTGCTCCAAATTATTTTTCCAAAAAATTTCGAACTTACTATTATGAATAAATAATGCCTAATACCAATTTCCAATATTGCAATGGTTCAGTTTGGTATTGCTTTGCGAATTTTAATCGCAAAATACAATGCTTAGCGACTTCTTTTAAAGTGTACACTCACTTTTGACTCTCACGATATACATATTAATTGATAGGTGTGTATACTTAGAAATTTTTATTTTGAATTGTAAGGGAAATCATGCTGCCAATTTAACGCGATACCTTCAATATAACCACCACAACGAATATACACTGGTAACAATGTCGAAGGAAAGACGAAAAAGAAGGTCAGGAGAAGAATATCCTTCCGCTTCCACGTCCACGTCCGCGTCCGCATTAAATAAAAATGCGAAAGTATTAGGTGTAGAAATGACAGGAGAATATATTGTAAATGCATGTATAGAGCTTGTCACGAAAAATGGTCAACCATTGAGCATCCTGCACGATTCGGGCTTTCGAAAAATATTAGACCCAGTTTTAGATACACTACCATCACCCGTGACAATTAACGAAAACAACATTAGGGACGCTATCCTTAAAAATGTTATGGAATTAAAAAGTAAAATCAAATTTGAAGTGAAAAACAAATTAGTTTCGTTAAAAATTGATGGAGCCACTCGTCATTTGAGATCTTTTATGGGCATTAATATTCAATATATTTTAAATGGTAAAATTGTTATTAGAACTCTCGCTCTGAAAGAAATGTTTGGAAGACATACAGGTTCTAATATAAAAGACCTGGTAATAGACGTATTAAAAGAATATGACCTTACTGTCAATAATATCTACAGTATAACCACAGATAATGGATCAAATATGATTAAATTAATTAAACTCCTTGAAGAAGAGTGTGATCATTTTTACGATGTATTTGGTGTTAGTGAGACAGATGCTGATCACACTTTTCTAGATAAATATCATGATCGATTTTATTTAGAGGGCGAAACATTTTTTTCCACAGAGGGAAATAATGTTCAGTTAGTAGGTGTCCGGTGTGTTGCACACACGTTACAACTAGCTGTACAGGATGCGTTGAAAATTTGTAATGTACAAGGATTACTGCAAAAAACGCGGGAAGTAGTTAAAAAACTGCGGACTCCTTCGATAGGAATTCTTATAAAAGCTATGAAGTTGCAGAAACCAATATTAGACTGTACAACTAGATGGAATTCCACTTTTAATATGCTGGCAAGATTATTAGAATTAAAAGATGTTTGTACAGAATTGCATGATGTTACGTTATCGGCAGATGATTGGGGCAATATCAAGCAACTATTAGTAGCACTAGAACCGGCAAAAATTGCCACAAAAAAGATGCAGTATGAGCAATTAACCATGGGCGATTTTTATGCAATATGGTTGCAATGCAACTTCAGCTTTAAAAAAATGGAGGACAATCATTTCGCTAAGATATTGTTTGAAGCAATCCACAATCGGGAGCACGAAATTTTGTCAAATAAATCATTGTTGGCTTCCATTTTGTTAGATCCCAGGTATAAAAGTCTGTTATCTGAACAGCAAAAAGATATTGCTACTGTTCATCTAATGAATACATGGAAACGGTACGAGAGATTGAATTGCACAGCTATTAATCAAGTACCGCCAAAAGAGCTCCCATCTACATCAACGGATGATATCGAGAAACTTCTAGTTGAAAAAGATACAGATTTGCATAAAAATCAACATACAGTAATTCCAACTGTCAATATCGCTGCCGCATTAAACGCTTTCTCTCAAACAATAAGAATCGACAAAAAAGAAAATATTATACAATATTGGCAAAAACATGGACTTCCGGAATTAAGAGAACTTGCAAATGTTGTACATGCTGTGCCACCAACTCAAGTGTCGGTTGAACGACTATTTTCTGGCTTGAAATTTATCTTAAACGACAATAGAGCTAGATTAAACCATGATATTTTAGATCATATTATGATTTTAAGAACAAATACATTTAGTAATTAATGAGTTTTCTTTATGTTGTTTTTTATTAATATTGTAGGTATTATAAACTATTATTATAATGTTTTATACAATTAGTATTTACATATTTTTGTTTGCTTTAATATTGTATTATATTATTTTTTTGTATCTGTTTGTATATGTTTTTTTGTAAAGTATGTATATATTTTTGTTTGCTTTAATGTTGTATTATATTATTTTCTTTGTCTATGTTCTTGTAAACTATTTATATATTTTTGTGTGCTATAATATTATATTATTTTCTTGCATCTATTATGTATTCAGTTCATACACGCTAAATATTATGTTTTCATTTTTACAATTATGTACTGCGACGTTGTCCCCGATCGAGCGGTCTTTACCACGCTCGGACAAGGGCAACTCCCGGAATTTTATAAGCTCTGAGGCTGGGCCGTACGCGGCCGTGCAAATACGGTCCTCCCGGGGCAAAACGGTTCTTCGAGGAGCTCGGCTTGAACGCTAAAGATTCGGTTCGGGCGCCAGGTACGGGGAAGTACCACTCAAAACGTGAAGTACAGCCCGAGCTCGGGGAAGCCGAGTCCGGGGCGAGCCCGCGCAAACCGCGAGACGGAAATCGCAACACGAATGGCCAGGCGTTCGGACACAGGGAAGAACGGGGACTACCCTCACGGCAGGGCGGATCGCGCAGGTGTAGAGTAACGAGACGAGATTGGGCTCTACGTTATTTTATTGAAGACCTCAATACGTCGATTTTACATTAGGACGACCACGTGGTCGCGACCCGGGAGCCCGCGCTCCTAGTACACTTTTGCGGAAGATGGTCGCCCGCGGAGCGCGTTTTGTCAAACGGAATTGTCTCGCAACGGTACGATGGACGGTACAATATAAATCTCGCACGAACGAGAATTCGCAAGCGCGGTTGATCGGCGCGCGGAATTCCGGACTGTCGCGATTGTCTCTCGCAGATGTTAGAGAACGGAAGTCGATTCGCCACGCGCGATTAATACTTCGTTACCGGATTTCGCGAGTTAGACGTTATCTCGCGACGCTATTCTTTTCCCGACGCGACTCCTGAGGAAGACTTCTTTCGCACGCGGAGGGAACGATCTAAACGAAATTGCTCAAAGCGTCTCTACGCGAGACGCGAGCTCACGGCCTGAGGTATTACACCTCGACCAAACGAAACATCGAGGACGAGACGGCACCGCGTCGTCCTCGGACCAAACGAAAAGAACCAATGCGAAAACGGAATCGAGGAAATCACTTGTCGACTTACCCTTGGTCGGGAATAAACAATTAGCTGGATTTCCGTTGAACGGCCGCTTCGTTCCTCGCCTCGCTCGACTGGTGGCACGAAATTTCACCCGCGACTTCGGAACTACGGTACTTTTCTAGGCGGTACGTAACGGGACTATATTCTTTCGAGACCAGTGCGACAATGACTCCGCGATCCGCATCGACCAGGATCGGCGATCCTCGTTTCCCCCCACTACGCGCTCGTTGCCGAATTTTCCCGAGTGGCTTCGCCCGCTCGCGACTAGCAGATCGCAGGATCGTCGGACAGGTCCTAGGGCCCCAGACCTGCGTCCTTTTGGACATCGATACATGGATCTCCTACGCCACCCCGATCCGGATTTCCAGCCACGGCGGGTTGAGACGTCGGCCGGAACGACAATTCACGGTGGTTTGCTGGAGCTTTCTATCCGAGCTCGACATCTCTGTGGGGTTTCGGATCCAACCAAACGCTACCCATGGCCATTTCTTCCTCCGGCTGATCCTTTGAGGGGCGCCTTCTCGGGTTTTCGGCTTCCAGTCGTGCCCCTTGGCACGGCCCTGAAACTTCGCCGTACTCGGCACGCGCAAGAGATGGCGTTAATTACCCATCTTTAGATTTTTGTCATTCCTTCAGGAGCGCTCTAGTGTCGGCGGGTGATTTTTGTGACCGCTAGAGGTCGGCCCGCTCCACTCCGTACACGGTCAAAGGACCGTTTACGCGAACTAAAGTGACGGCGCAAATTGCAACGTCACAGTACATACTATTTTCAAAAGCCCTTGATACGTAGTAACCCACTTCTTGTAACCGGGTACGGTTTAAAATGAGTAACCCGCTCTGTGCGGGTTAACCCGCTCTGGTTGCTACTTGAGAACCGTTCCTCTAGGGTTACTGCGGGTTACAGTAACCGTGCTTGGTAATCCGGGTTACGGTTCGGGTTAGGCGTTGGTTAGGATCCCTGCGAGGAGGGTCTGGGCGCGGGGTGTCCCTCGCGCCGACGTGTGCCCCCCCTCCACGGAGGAGGGGGGCGGAGTCGGACGGAGACGCGGCGCGTGGGTCGTCCCCGCCTGGCGGATCGAGCCCCCCACGAGCGGGGGGAGTTGCGGGCGCGGGTGAGGCGGGGGGTTCGCCCTCCGCGTCTGTGCGTGCCCCCGTAAGGGGGGGGCGAGTTGGGGGAGGGCGCGGGGAGTGGTCCCCTCTCCGCGTCAATTGATGCCCCCTCCTAGCGGGGTGGCGGGTTGTCCCTTGGCGGTGCGAGGGGTTCGCTCCTCGCGCCGCCGTGTGCCCCCACCCCGGGGGGCGGAGGAAGATGGGGGTCGGGGTGTGAGCTGACCCCGGCCCCCAGAGAGGGGCATGGCTCCTCTCGGAACGGGCCGGCTGATTTGAAGCCGGCCCGCCCCGTTTAGACCTTCGGATCGATCGGGCGCGTGGGGGGTGGGGTGGGGAGGGTCGGGGCGTGCCGGATCACGCCTCCGACGACCCTTCCTTACCGGTAACGGCGTCTTCTTGCCCTAGCCTGAGGCGGGTGCCTTCGGGTCACCCGGACCGGGCGGGGCACGAAGACGCCGAGGGGCCGTGGGTGGACCGAGCGGGGGCTCGGGAAGCCCATTCCGACGGCCCCAGGGATTGGGATGGGGACACCGGGCGGGTCCCTCCGCCCGGGGTCTTATAGAGTAGGTAGTGGGGGAGGCTAACCCCTCACCCCGGGATTTCATGATAGCTGGGAAGTGTCCTGTTGAGTACTCGCGTGATCCAGGCACTTCCCATTTAGCTTAGGTGGGTGTGGGGTTTTAGTGGGTAGTCCCACATAACCTCGGTTCCACCCCCCGGGGACCGAGGTATGCGTAACGCATTTCCCCACAATAAAAAAAAAAAGGTCTACTTCAGGCACCAAATATTTAGTTTCACCCACCCCCAAATGAGCGGCCGCTGAATTGCGTCACGCTTGTACTTGCGCCACCTCATTTGTCTACTTATAAAACAATTAAGGACACACAACTCAGTGTCATTGTTCAGAACTCTATAAACATTTATATTAAATGTCTATACTTCTACAAAACAAATTAGAAAAAGACAAGTTTCAAACAGAAATGATTTTAAAACAGTTCTATAAGAATAAAGGATCTTGTTAATTAAACAAACTATTAACACTAAACCTACCGAGCCTTGAAAGTAACTGGTACATGTTCCCTTACAAAAATGGCAAGATTGATTTTATTTAGACTTTGTGCAGCTCCTACTGTAATATATGCTCTCCTAAAGAAATCTTTACAATCATTTCTTATGAAATCATTTTTATTATTTCAATAATTGTAAAATAAAATCTGGTACCGGTCATTTTGATCGGTAGTGGTAGGTTTAGTGTTAATGTTTATCCTTTACGCTTTAAATTTATATAAAAATTATAAGTGTCCCAAGACTTTAGTGCCCCCACCCCCTCCTCCATTAAGACATTCCCATTATTATTGTTGATACGAAGTTTATTATACATTTTATCATGTTACTTTTTGTACTGGTATAAACATTATAAGTCATAAAATATTCGGGTATTTGTTTAAAATGCCTAACTTAAATCTTTTAGCTTTAGGTTTGTATTTTTTTTTGAAATGTAAGAGTGTCCAATCACTTTTTACACTCACTGTAACTGTATCAAATACATATAACTTAACAGCGAAATTTCGAAGTTTAAAGCTTCGAAGCTCCGTTTTTTTCAATCTTCTAATAATTTACTACGGAGGTTCGAAATTCGAAACTTCGATTCTAATCACCTTCGAAGTTTCTGAAATCGAAGCTTCGAAATCTTCGACCTTCGAAGGAAAGTAACAGTCCTACTAGACACTTGTATAAATGCAACTAAGGTGCAAAACTATATGTATAAGTTTATTTAATATATAACGACGGTTTCAGTTGAAACGTGGTAGATGTTTGTTGTAAACTCTAGTTGTGAAAGGATCGAAATGTAAGGTGTTGAAGAGAAGGTTTGCCAGGTGTACTATATGTAGCAAAAGGATATATTGAGAAGAAACGGAAAATACAGAAGGAACGAGGTACAAAATGTTGATAATGAAAATGAATGATTACGGTCGGTGTTAGACGCGAGTATCGCGGGTATAAACCGGGCGTAATGACTTTGAATAGAATACAGAAGCGTGTCAGTATGACTGAAGAGGAATTACGAGAATTCCTTGATAGGCAAGCGTTGCTCTCTTTTATACATTGGTGGGCCATCGGTTTCGGAAGGATTACGGAGTGGGGACTTTGAAATTAAACTTCTAGGATCGCAGCAACGTTCATTAGGGCAATGACCTAATAAGCGAAGCCGGGAGGGAGACAAAGGAATTAGGTAACGGAATCATGGTAAGGAAAACATAGGAGACGATGGCCGGCCGACAATATGACGAGTTCGACAAACTTTCAGTGCGGCGAGGTTTGCATGTACGGTTGATCACCTCGTCGCTTGTTGTCGAACTCGCGCAGCTGATCGTATTCGACACATAAGAAACGATCGCGCGCGACAGGTTTTTGCATCACCTGTGTCGCGGATAATAAACACTCATATATTTAGAAATACTTGGAACCGAATTGCATGGTCGTAAAATTAATTTGATTTAACGTTTCTGAACAATGTTTCTCGTAAGACGCAGCACGACCAAGTGAAGATCGGACGATCCTTTTGTACGTAACGTATAGCACCGTGGTGCTCACTCAAATCCCCCATTCACACGTCTCATGCACATCACGCTCACTGTATGCATTGAATATTCTTAAGAGGATATGAAATACTTCAGTAATTTGAATTCAAGAGCTTATTGAGTACCAAATACTGAATATTTGCTCTTGCAGCAATATTTCGCACAGAATTCAAAGCTCAAAGGTTCAAATATTTATCGAAGGGGAACTTTAGCTCGATCTCACTAGACGTAGATTCTAACGACTGCAGCACGACGTGACACTACTCGTGTCTTTTTTTTTAAAGTGAAACTTCTTTGCTGAGGGTACGAAAGTTTGTTATGTTACGGAAGTGACGTTACGGAAGTCGAAAGTGGCGCGAAAATTTAAACGGTGAATAAACTTATTGTGAGAAAAAACAGAGAAAAACAATTTCTAACCCCGACGGGATTCGAACCCCGGTCTACCGCTTGGCAGTTCAACTCCTTAACCCTTTGGACAACCAACGATCTTAGAATATTTGAACACTGAACCATAGTATAATTTACATATCTATGATTTTCAAAACCTACCGTGTGTGGAACAGAATAAATATCTAATTAAAAGAATAGGTATATATATAAATTAAAAAATTACATTTAAAAATCTAAAATCAAAATTAATACATATACAGGGTTGTGCAAACGTAACTTTAATGAAAACTTATTTCGTACAAAATAAATCAAATTACATCAGATGTTGGAACTGCGTCCATTTTTCTACGATACAGAGCTCCACTCTTTGTATTAGATTTCTCGAAAGAAAATTGAAATAAATATGTACTCAGAGTTTCTTTAATAAATCGCACTATTGGCGGACGGCTTCACCGTCAATAATTGTTTTCATTTAACGCCCACACCAGTCATCCTTTCGACCTAATGATAGGTATAGTTTATAGACTAATTTCCTACAGTATTTTAAACAATACAGTATATAAGTTTTGAATCTTTGCCTAGCGTCGAGATTGCAATTTCTTTCTTTTTTACTCGCTATACTCTTCTGTCCCAAAGTTACTCCATACCGTCAATTAAACCACTAAATACAGTTGAAATTATATCGTGTTTGGTATCATTTTAATCAGAAAAATGTCACAAATATATTGGTGAAAGTCCCATAAAAAAAAGTGAAACTTCTTGCAGTCTAGTAATGTTTAGAAGTAAATTAAGATTGGAAGTGGTAATAAATAATGAAGCGACAACAAGATCAGGAACAAGTAATACAAAAAAAAAAACATGCGTGGAAAACCACGCGCGGTAAAAGTGAAACTTCTTGCAGTTTAGTAATGTTTAGAAGTAAATTAAGATTGGAAATGGTAATAAATAATGAAACGACAACAAGATCAGGAACAAGTAATACTCCGGTGGCTACCCACTAAAACCCCACACCCGCCTTAGCTAAATGGGAAGTGCCTGGATCACCAGAGTACTCAACAGGGCACTTCCCAGCTATCATACAACCCGGGGGGAGGGGTTAGCCTCCCCCACTTTCTACACTATAAGACCCCGGGCCACTCCGCCCGGTGTCCCCATCCCAGGGGCCGTCGGAATGGGCTTCCCGAGCCCCCGCGCGGTCCACCCACGGTCCCCGCCCTGGCCGGGGCAAGAAGACGCCGCCAGCGGTAAGGAAGGGTCGTCGAAGGCGTGATCTGGCACGCCCGACCCTGCTCACCCCACCTCCCACGCGCCCCCGAAAGACCCGGTGGTCTTAAAGGGACGGGCCGACTTACTCAACTTGCCCCCCTCCGGGGCAATCGTCGACGCGGGGGTGCTCCCTGTGTCGCCACCCTCACCCCCTCCCCGTCTAGGGAAGGTACATTACGACGCGGGGGGGGGTCTCCCCCCCCCCCCCCAACGCCGTCCTCCTACCTGGGGACACAAGTCGGCGCAGGGGCGTCCCCGCACCCCCTTCCATCGGGCCAAAGTGTCCTGCCGGTCCTGGCGCTTTCGCACCTCGATCTCATCTTCCTCCACGGCCGCGAGTTCCACCCCTGGAGGATGGCGGGTAGAGCAGGCCACTTGATACATCGTCGCCCGCTCCGCCGCCACCAAATGAAAGGGTGGAATCTACGAGGGCGGCCGCTGTCCCCTCCAGTCGGGGGGCCAGGAGATCGAAGTGTTCTTCGAAGCGCCAGCGACCGTCAACGGTCAGGCCCAGATATTTCATCGAGGGTCCGACGTCGACGGAGGTATCTGCGATGCGAATCCGGAGGTCCTGACCAAGGGGCGGCCGCCGATCTTAGACGACCGAGACGATCCATACAACCAGATTGCCTTGGTCTTCCCGGCGGCCACGATCAGCCCCATCCTCCGGATTCGCCCGATAACGCCGTCTAGGGCGAACGAGGCAAGGTGCTAGGTCCTCCTCCAGTCCTCCCCCTCTGCATAAACCAAAATCCATCTGCTATGCAGATGACACCCGTACCAGGGGGGGACACTACTCGTGTCTGGACAACTACTAACCATGAGAGTAAAAATGCAGGGGTTTATATACCCCAGAGATGAACGTATGGGATCTGTCATGAACGGGTGAAGTCTATCATGAGCTTATGGAATCTATCATGAACGGGTGGTGTGTGTTATGAACAGGTGGAGGCTGCCATGAGCCCTGGTGCATGTTTGGTTCTTAACTAAACAGCTAGATTTGTGGGTTTATCTAGGACGGTTCCTGCCAGAGACGATCTCGAACATGGCGCTCTAAAGGCTGGTTCCAGAAAACATAACGTAACGAGGCATTGATGGAAGGACTGAGCACGGGTTGCCCAACGTGGAAGCACTGACAAGGGAATTCGGACGAAAGGAAAACAGCAACTCAACCCTGTCGTTACCTCGCCCGGAGAGAAGTCCATAGTCCGATGCCGGAGCGGTTTGAGTCACCCCCACCACGGGAAGCGGCCAATCATATCAAAATGGCCGCCGAAGAATTCGAAATTCGCCGGTAGTCAGGGGCCCGTTGAGCCAGGTTCGTCTCTGCCCCGAAAATGTGGAAAAAGATGAGGAAGGTGGGGGATGCTTCCCCTCCGCGTTCCCGAGCAATCGCGAAGTAGGTCACTGTTGCGTTGGCCGTAGTTGGGACTAGCCCATTCAATCATTGCTTAATAAAACCATGTACTTTTTGCGCTGCCGTTACGAAGGATAGAAGAGACGGGGAAAAAGCTGCCGTAAAGTCGTCTCTAGCTTGCTGTTTCCACTGATAAATGTAAGTCAGGCTTCCCTACAATCTACAATTTCGTGGTAGCTCGTGTAGCGTTTGTTTGGTCCGTATTCGTGTCGTGGAACGGCGGAATCGTGTAGCTGCGAAAGTATTAAATTCATGAGAGCCGCCAGACTATCGGTCCACGATCGCACGTGGTCGGGGTAATCGCGAATCCGGCCGGGCACCAGCGGACCGCGTGGCCATCGTTGGGCAGTTTTACTCGCCGGGTTAAACGCGGAGTCGAGGATTTGCGAGTGCCCCGTGCCGCCGTCGATTTGGTGAAATAATAACGTGTCAGCTTGAAGACGTTCCATGGTGGGACAACGTGAAGTGCCCGTATCGCCTCGCCGACTCGTACCGACGGCAAGAGTCAAGAGAAAAGTAAAGTCGTGTAATCCATCTGAATTCGACAGTGTGATCGCTTAGATCGCGAATCCGAAAACGTAGATCATCGCGTTCGCTGCCGTCTTCGACGCGGACGAAATTGTACGTGAGACAAAAGCTTGACCGCTGCTGGCCTCCACCGGCAGCTGTAATTTTTACCATCAGTTGATTAAACCTAGTTCAGAGCCGAATTCCATTTCATTGTGAGAAACCTTCACGCCGCGGGGAACCCTGTGCTGTTCAGGACATCGCACGATTCTGTCATTAGAGTCGTTTGCGTAACACCTCCCGGTGTCTGACGCCCGATTTTAGTTTGTAACGGTTCGACTTCGCGCTGCTCTCTTACTGAATGCTCGAGCACCCCAGGGTTCTTTGTGAGAGAACAGAGGGAAGGAGAGATGAAATAATCGAAAGCCGAGATCGGGTAAAACTAATTTTATTCTTTCAACGTCACGGTTCCGCTGGACGGCGGCGCCGGAGCTTCCTGGTGCAACGAAGGAGAGCGTATGGGAAAGAAAGAGACATAGTTCATAGCATTTCCCATACGCTCTCCTTCTTTGCGTCGCAAATTTTGATCGTTCATTATTTTTGAAATAAAACTTTTTCTATGATTTTTTAATGATTTATTTTTTACCATTTCCAATCGTAATTTACTTCTAAACATTACTAGACTGCAAGAAGTTTTACTTCGGCCGCGCGTGGTTTGCCACGCGTATATTCTTTTTTTACCATTTCCAATCTTAATTTACTTCTAAACATTACTAGACTGCAAGAAGTTTCACTTCTGCCGCGCGTGGTTTGCCACGCGTATATTTTTTTTTCTAGCAGCCCAGTAGTATGTAGAATTTGGTATATATTTCAAAAAAGCGAGATTAGTTTCGATTGACTGATTAATGTACTCCTCAGACTCAATTTGCCGTCTAGTAATTGTGTCATTATTTCCAATATGTTTAAATGCTATTGTCAAGGAATCACGAACTCTTTGTCGCATGATTTTCATAGCAACATAAAGCAGGTGATGAGTGACCCGACGACGCGACGATCGGCACGCCCCACAGTGGGACGAATGTACGAAAATCCGCGACATTGACTAAAATTTGAAGTTTGTTATAAGGCTTTGGTGGCATATATACTTGCTTTAGTGCACCTTGACGAGCGGCATTCACATATAGAAAATCGAAAAAAAAAATTTTTTATGTGCTGTATAGACGAAGAAAGAAAAATTCTACATTTTTTTTACGTTTATATTTCAGTAAGCGTGAATTGAAAGGAAAAAAAACTGTGACGAATTTTTTTGTTCTTCGTCTATAAAGCAATAAAAATTTTTTTTTTGTTATTTTTTGAAAACATTTTTTTATTTTTTGAAAATGATCTTTTTTTCATTTTTAAAATGACTGCCGAGGTTTGCCGAAAAACGGGCTTCATGGACTTTTTCCTTTGGTATTATGTGAGAGAATCTCGTTGCGAAAACAACCGGCGAGGCCCGGCTGCGGTCGGCATTTGGGTTTGAAAAAGTGGCGGGAACCTCCAAATAAGCAATACTGGTTTTAATACTGGCATAACTGACTCCGATCGGATTTAAATTTGATATGGGTACTTGTTGATAGGTACTTAACACTAATTAATTAATTAATAATTAATAATTTATTAATTTATTAATCTTTATTTCATACACCACCCCATTGACAAATTTTCTGAAGAAGCTCAAGAGGCCCTAAATAAAGTGTTTCGGCAGGTCAGAGAATTTAGATCTAGGAAAATGAATAGAAAGGCCACAAATGAAGATATCGTCCACAATCTATTGATCAACTCGGATCCAAGAATATCAACATTGAGACCACGTCAAACTCAGAAATCTAGAATGCCTTTATTTTCGGAAACATTAAAACTCCTTAAACATGATGTACCCGAAGCAACAGAGAAAGAATTTCATGGAGAAGGTGACAGACGATGAAATGGAGATCGACGATCATTATTGAGTTGGTAGCATCTTTCACTTAATTAGTCAATTACCTAATTAATTTTATTTCATTTCGAATATAATTTATTTTAATTTATTTATTAATATTATATTTATTTATATATTTATTTATTAATGTCGGAACAATTATAGGATATGAGTCATTTTTCCCTTATTTCCAACAATTTGAAAAAAAAATTTTTGGGTGGTCAAAAAATTTTTTGACTTCAGATTCGTATTCTATAATACTGAAAACATGGATATTTAAAATTTCAAGACGATACAAAAACTGAAAGGGGTGATAAACGCGATGTCCAGCATTTCGGTACATTCGTCCCACTGTGCGCCCCAGTTCACTGGTAGCCATCATGAATGATGTAGCATGTATTTCTTCTTTAAAAACCCTGAAATGTCCGAGATAATTTGCTGGAAATGACAATTCTTCTGCGTGTTCATCAAAGAGCAAACTGTGAGGTACGTTTTTTTCGGCCGGAGAAATTCTTAAATACTTCTCTTCATTCCACATTAATGTTTGTTGCTGGACAGTGAGACAGTCTTCATTAGGGATTTCTTCACTAATTTCATGAACTGAAATTTGTTCATTCGTGTCGTTGGAAAAAAAACTTTCATTAGTTTTTATCTTGTGGAATTTGTATAGTGGAGTATCGTAGAGATACTGCAGCCAGACTATATATTTTTTTTGTTCACAAAACCAGTTAAATAGCTTGATTTGTGTATCATTTTACGTTTGATATGCACGTTGATGCAGTAATCATCGCTAACGTCCCTTGGTAGTGCATTTACCATGAGATTTGCGTCCACAGGGACATTGGTGATTTGTCCCAAAATGCCATACTGTCCGCTCATGTGTCGCAGTCTTCTTATTTGCATGAAGGGAATTCTCGGTGAAATAAGTCGTTCCGATATTAAATCCAACTCTGGTAAATATGCTGGTTTATCTGGATATTTAAATCCATTTGACGTAGCATATGTTGGAATTCTGTTTTGTGTAATGCAGAAATACAAGACCGACATGCCTTGAAATTCTTAATGTCAATCAGCGGAAAATCGCTTTGTAGCAATTCGTGATAACGTTCTTGTACGATTTTCAAATCGTTCTTGAACCATAATCTGTTGCAAATATTGCACACATGGCCGAAACTGTTCTCTTCAAATTTTCTCTGAAATTCTTTCCGTACGCTTTCGTGGACGTCAAAATCCCTGTAAGGCAAAATTGTGTGTTGTTGTGTTGACGCGACAGTCGTTATGTCATGTAACCGTTAATTCCCGTACATATCTTTATGCTTGCTACCTTTGATCTATTAACTTGAAATATGCTAAATCTCTCTGGATGCGATTCGGTGGAGGTCCGTGCCTCCAGGAATGGACGGCTGTTGTAAACTCTAGTTGTGAAAGATAGAAATGTAAGGTATTGAAAAGAAGGTTTGCCAGATGTATGTAACAAACGATATATTGAGAAGAAACGGAAAATACAGAAGGAACGAGGTACAAAATATTGACAATGAAAATGAATGATTACGGTCGGTGTTAGACGCGAGTATCGCGGGTATAAACCGGGCGTAACGACTTTGAATAGTATACAGTAGCGGGTCAGTATGACAGAAGAGAAATTACGAGAATTAATCGAGCGGCACGCGTTGCTCTCTTTTATACAGTCGTGGGCCATCGGTTTCGGAAGGATTAAGGAGTGGGAACTTTGAAATTAAACGTCGAGGATCGCAGCAACGTTCGTTAGGGTAATGACCTAATAAACGAAGCCGTGAGGGAGACAAAGGAATTAGGTGACGGAATCAATGTAAGGAAAACATAGGAGACGATGACCCACGAGACAATATGATGAGTTCGACAACTGTCAGAGCGGCGAGGTTTACATACACGGTCGATCACCTCGTCGCTTGTTGTCGAGCTCGCGCAGCTGATCGGTCGAGACACATAAGAAGTGCTCGCGCGCGACAGGTTTTTGCATTGCCTGTGTCGCGTGTAATAAACACCCATATCTTTCCTCGAACTCGGAACCGATTGCATGGTCGTAAAAGAATGAAGAATTACCGTTTCTGAACATTCCGCCCGCCTTCGGCTGACGCCGAACATAAATATAATAAAATGCTGAGGCATATTAATGACTCGATTCACGGTACAAGGGAACAAGTTTCGTGATGGGGCGTTTGAATTGACTCGTCGCGGTTCGCACTGTAACGACTCGAGTTAGCCCGTCGGATCCCGGATGTACCTCCGTAACACGAGCCAACGGCCACTTGCAAGGGGGTGTCAGCTCCGACTTGATGAGCACTAACTCTCCGATGGTCATCGATGGTTGCGTGGTGGTCCATTTTCTCCGCGTCTGAAGCTGGTGCAGGTATTCGCTGGACCAGCGACGCCAGAAATGCTCTACGCGTTGTTGTTGTTGCTGCCATCGGGAGAGTCGGTGCGTCGGGACGTCATGCAGCGTTGGCTCAGGTACGGCCAGCAGAGGTTCTCCAATCAGGAAGTGTCCTGGTGTTAGAGGGCTGAGGTCCTCTGGGTCGTCGGTAAGCGCTTGCAGCGGGCGTGAGTTGAGGCACGCCTCCACCTGACAAAGGACGGTGGTGAGCTCCTCGAACGTCAGTGTTGCGTCGCCGATGACCCTGCGCAGATGGTGCTTCACAGAGCGGACAGCAGCTTCCCATAGTCCCCCAAAATGAGGTGCGGCGGGTGGAATGAATTTCCATTGCACGCCGTTTCTCGACAGTTGATGGGAGATGGCGGCTGCTTCCTTGGACGAAGCGGTGAACAATCGTCGCAGCTCCTGATCTGCTCCAACAAAATTGGTCCCGCAGTCGCTGGTCAGCGTAGAGCACAGGCCGCGACGACCGGAGAAACGGCGGAAGGCAGCAAGAAAGGCAGAAGTTGAATAGTCGGAGACAGCTTCGATGTGTACGGCTCGAGTGCTGAAACATACAAAAATTGCAACATATCCTTTGGTCGATTTGTGCCCTCGTCCTGCTGTCGTCCGGATGAGCATCGGACCAGCGTAGTCGACGCCGGTGTGAAGAAAGGGTCGCGCTGGAGTCACTCTTGTGGCGGGAAGGTCACCCATCACTTGCTCCTTCGTTGCCGCCCGCCATCGAAGGCAGACGATGCATCGGGAGATGCACTGCTTCACCATTCGCCGTCCTTGGGGAATCCAGAATCGTTGACGGATGGAGGCCAGAGTGAGTTGCACCCCTCCATGCAGGGTGCGTCGGTGGTGAAAGTCGATGACAAGGCGGGTGAGAGGGGATTCTGGAGCCAGAATGATTGGGTGCTGCTCGTCGAAGGATAGCAGTGAGTGTTTCAGACGGCCTCCCACACGCAACACGCCTTGGTCGTCTAGAAGCGATGCCATCGCCTGGAGTCGAGATGACCGTCCGACCGTACCGTTGGTGGACACTGCGGCGATGACGTCAGAGAAATCACATCGCTGGGCGAGTTGGATCAGCCGGAGCTCTGCCTGTCGTAGCTCGTCTGGTTGTAACTGCAGACGTTGAGAGCCACTCTGTGAGGTGTTACGCCACCGTAAACACCAGGCAGTGATCCTCAGGAGGCGATCGAAGGACGAGTATCGTAGGAGAAGTGGAGGAGCGGTGGGAAGGCGGATGTGGAATGACAGTGCAGTGGTTTTTTCTTCTTCGTGCGTGCTGAGCGCAGGAAGGGCTGAGTCCCACATGCAGCGTGGACTGATCAACCATCCTGGACCGTGCCACCAAAGCGGATGATCGCGCAGCTGAGCGGACGATATTCCTCGCGAAGCGCAGTCCGCAGGATTGTCCTTTGTGTCCACATGGTGCAGTCGAACGTCTGGGACGGTAGTCTGAAACTCAGAAACGCGATTGGCGACGTACGTGTTCCAGCGATATGGCTCTCCTCGTAACCATGCTAATGCGACGGTGGAGTCTGACCACAGGTGCACCTCGTCGACGGTGATCCTCAGCTCTCTGTGAATGTGAGAGAGTAGTCGAGCTCCCAGGACAGCAGCGCAGAGTTCGAGTCGAGGAAGAGACACGACCTTCAGTGGCGCCGTCTTCGATTTTGCCACTACCAGCGATGAGGTGGTCTTCGTGGAATCTCCGATGCGAAGATATGCGACGGCAGCGAAGGCCTTCTCACTTGCGTCGACGAACATGTGCAGCTGTCTTGAAGTCTGGTCGTTGGTTACTCCGATCCACCGTGGGATGCGAATCTCAGCCAAGGTGGGCATCTCGGTGTTGAAGTTCGTCCACTGCTCCGTCGCCATGGGGGGGGGGGGGGGGAGCACATCGTCCCAGTCCAATTGTTCTCTCCAGAGCTGTTGCATCAAGACCTTGCCTCGGATGACGAACGGTGCTAACCAGCCTAGAGGGTCAAACAATTTTGCGACCTGCGACAGAACTTGTCGCTTGGTCGGTCTGGGAACGGAGCTGGAAGGTTTCAAGGAGATGGCAAGGTCGTCTGTGTCGGGATGCCACGTGAGTCCCAGTGTGCTGCAGCCTAGCTCGGGATGCCAAGGCAGGGCAGACGACGTTGCCAGAGAGTCAGGTGGCAGCCTGGACAGCAGGGCAGAATGATTGGCGTTCCACTTCTTCAGAGTGAATCCGCCCGCCCTGCAAGTGATTGCAACCGCAAAAATCATCACAATGAATAGCTTTAAGAACTATCTAAAGATAAAATTTTGCATGACAGATTTAAACGAAATAAAATTTTTCTTAAGTATTAAGATTGAAAGAAATGGAAATAAGATAAGCATGGATCAAAGTGCGTATGTTAAAACTATTTTACATAAATTCAATATGTCAGAATGTAACCCTATTAATACGCTTCTCGAAAATAAGTTAGATTACACGGCATTGAATTCTGATGAGGAGTATGATGCTCCTTGTCCAAATCTTATCGGATGTTTGATGTACGTAATGCTATGCACGAGGCCTGAGTTGTGCATAGCTGTCAATATTCTAATTATAGAGTACTTAGATATCTAAAAGGAACCATTAATATTAAATTAACATATGTGAAAGGTGACTTGACTGATCTTTTGATTATTTATGTTGACTTTGATTGGGATGGAAACCATAGTAACGATAGAAAAAGTACATCCGGTTATTTGTTTAAGTTGTTCGAAAGATGCACAATATGTTGGTGCACAAGAAGGCAAGTGTCAATAGCAGCCTCGTCTACTGAGGCTGAGTACATGGCACTATTCGAAGCAGTAAGAGAGACACTGTGGTTAAGATTATTAGCCAGCAGTATCAATATAAACATTTCCAAACCTACAATAATTTATGAGGATAACAATGGATGCATTAGTATTGCTAACAACCCAACTGACCATAAAAAATCGAAGCACGTAGACATAAAGTCCCATTTTTCTAGAGAGCAGGTTGAGAAAGGCATAATTAAATTGATACATATGCCCACAGGTAGTCAGCTGGCCGAGAACGGTTTGGTCACTCAGAGTGTGCACACGGTTTTACGAATAGTGAACAGTGGTTGGATAAAGGATTAGTGGAGGTTTCAGTTTTCGCGTTTTAGGGAAAAGGGAAAGGGTTTTAGAGGAAAAAGGGTGCGGAGAAAAAGAAAGAGGAAGGTTTTGCCAATCTGGGGAAACTGTTCTCGTTCTGTTCGGACAAGCCGTTTCATTCGGGAACCACTAGCGGGTACTGGATGTAACTGCACGAGAAGTGTTTTATAATTGTTTATGCGGTTTTTAGGATAGGATTTAGTTGTTAAGTGCGTCTAAGTGTGAATAAGGGTGGTGGGTTTTTATTTTTGCGTTTTTCTATTCGGTTTGGGTTATTAGATTTTAAGGAGCGTAGGTTAAATATGTTTTGTGATTTGTGTGTTTGGCGACCTTGATGTAAATATTCTGTATGTTTTTTGTAACTTGTTGACCTTCCCGAGGATTGTTAGCAAAATGAAGTGGGAAAAAGACTCGAAAAAAAAGGTAGTCAGCTGGCCGATATTTTGACCAAGCTGTTGCCAGCAGCCAGGTTCCTAGAACTAAGAAATGGACTGGATTTACAATAATAAATTAACTATATTAATATTGATAATTTTTGTATTGTTTGCATGTCATTACAATTATTTTTCTTATATGCGTATACATACATGCCCAGATAACCAGGGCTGTCGTGCAGTGATGTCGCGTTTTGGATGTGCTGCTGCCGCGACGCTACACGGAAAACGGTACTGAATTTTGCCTCGCCGTAAGAGGACAATACGGTCGCACTAATATTTCGAATGCCGTACAGGCTCTGTACTTGCTATGGGGCACAGACTTAAGATCCTACAGACATTGCATCTTATGGACTTTTGTGTCTAGGTTCCACGGGGCTCCTAGAGGGAACCTAGGCGGTTCGTGGTCAATATTACCGATGTTCGCGTGTTAGTAAAAACTGAATATTCGGTATACTTCATTTTTACTACGGGCAGAGAGTAGATGAGAGTGCTCACGCTCGGGTTTTGGCCGTGCCACTTTTCGTTTCGTTTCGTTTCGACTTAGCCTGTAACAGAACCGGTTTCGACTTAGCCCGTAACAAAACCGGTATCGACTTAGCCTGTAACAAAACCGATTTCGACTTAGGCCTGGATAGGGAACGTACAGTTTAATTGTTTTATCTGATTTTACATAAAATATGCATAAATCCTAATGAAGCGACAAGATCAGGAACAACTAATACAAAAAAAATAATGAAGCGACAACAAGATCAGGAACAACTAATATAAAAAAAAAATCATAGAAAAATTTTCATTTCAAAAATAATCAACGATCCGTTGATTACCCTAACCCAGACCACGAACCGCCTAGGTTCCCTCTAGGAGCCCCGTGGAACCTAGACACAAAAGTCCATAAGATGCAATGTCTGTAGGATCTTAAGTCTGTGCCCCATAGCAAGTACAGAGCCTGTACGGCATTCGAAATATTAGTGCGACCGTATTGTCCTCTTACGGCGAGGCAAAATTCAGTACCGTTTTCCGTGTAGCGTCGCGGCAGCAGCACATCCAAAACGCGACATCACTGCACGACAGCCCTGGTTATCTGGGCATGTATGTATACGCATATAAGAAAAATAATTGTAATGAAATGCAAACAATACAAAAATTATCAATATTAATATAGTTAATTTATTATTGTAAATCCAGTCCATTTCTTAGTTCTAGGAACCTGGCTGCTGGCAACAGCTTGGTCAAAATATCGGCCAGCTGACTACCTTTTTTTTCGAGTCTTTTTCTCACTTCATTTTGCTAACAATCCTCGGGAAGGTCAACAAGTTACAAAAAACATACAGAATATTTACATCAAGGTCGCCAAACACACAAATCATAAAACATATTTAACCTACGCTCCTTAAAATCTAATAACCAAAACCGAATAGAAAAACGCAAAAATAAAAACCCACCACCCTTATTCACACTTAGACGCACTTAACAACTAAATCCTATCCTAAAAACCGCATAAACAATTATAAAACACTTCTCGTGCAGTTACATCCAGTACCCGCTAGTGGTTCCCGAATGAAACGGCTTGTCCGAACAGAACGAGAACAGTTTCCCCAGATTGGCAAAACCTTCCTCTTTCTTTTTCTCCGCACCCTTTTTCCTCTAAAACCCTTTCCCTTTTCCCTAAAACGCGAAAACTGAAACCTCCACTAATCCTTTATCCAACCACTGTTCACTATTCGTAAAACCGTGTGCACACTCTGAGTGACCAAACCGTTCTCGGCCAGCTGACTACCTGTGGGCATATGTATCAATTTAATTATGCCTTTCTCAACCTGCTCTCTAGAAAAATGGGACTTTATGTCTACGTGCTTCGATTTTTTATGGTCAGTTGGGTTGTTAGCAATACTAATGCATCCATTGTTATCCTCATAAATTATTGTAGGTTTGGAAATGTTTATATTGATACTGCTGGCTAATAATCTTAACCACAGTGTCTCTCTTACTGCTTCGAATAGTGCCATGTACTCAGCCTCAGTAGACGAGGCTGCTATTGACACTTGCCTTCTTGTGCACCAACATATTGTGCATCTTTCGAACAACTTAAACAAATAACCGGATGTACTTTTTCTATCGTTACTATGGTTTCCATCCCAATCAAAGTCAACATAAATAATCAAAAGATCAGTCAAGTCACCTTTCACATATGTTAATTTAATATTAATGGTTCCTTTTAGATATCTAAGTACTCTATAATTAGAATATTGACAGCTATGCACAACTCAGGCCTCGTGCATAGCATTACGTACATCAAACATCCGATAAGATTTGGACAAGGAACATCATACTCCTCATCAGAATTCAATGCCGTGTAATCTAACTTATTTTCGAGAAGCGTATTAATAGGGTTACATTCTGACATATTGAATTTATGTAAAATAGTTTTAACATACGCACTTTGATCCATGCTTATCTTATTTCCATTTCTTTCAATCTTAATACTTAAGAAAAATTTTATTTCGTTTAAATCTGTCATGCAAAATTTTATCTTTAGATAGTTCTTAAAGCTATTCATTGTGATGATTTTTGCGGTTGCAATCACTAAGTCATCTACATACAATACAACATATATATTTTCCGATACATTATCGGTTCCGATACTTTATCTAAAATATAAATGCATCTAGCAACAGGTGAATTTTTAAAGCCTTTTTCTTTAAGAGCTTGTTCAAAGATTTCAAACCAGCATCTGGCTGCTTACTTTAATCCGTACAACGCTTAATTTAATTTACACACTTGATTATTTTGACAATTAACTCCCTCAGGAACTTTCATATATATTTCTTCTTTTAACGTTCCATTTAGAAAGGCAGTTTTGACGTCCATTTGATGGATCAACAAGTTAAACTGGTTTGAAAAAGCTAATATAAATCTAAAGCTGGAAATTCTAGCAACCGGTGCAAAGGTTTCATTGTAATCTTCTAAATACTGTTGACTGAACCCTCGAGCAACAAGCTAAGGTTTATATCTCAATGGGTTTCCAAATTTATCGTTCTTAATTGTGAACACCCATTTACAGTCAGCAATATTTTAATGCTCAGGCTTTGAAACCAAGGTCCATGTATTATTTGTCAAAAGTGAATTGATCTCTTCTTTAACAGCCCAGGTAGCACGCCGGCTCGATTTTGGACGGACCACTGTGCACGCCAATGCGCGCATTCTACCTGCAGAAACTCGAGCCCAGGGCCGGCCGGCCGGCCGGGCCGGTATTCTGCACATTAGCAAGGGTGCGGTATTCGCGTTCTTATTTCGTGATAATACAAACACGGGTTTTTTCAATAGTCAAAAACGCTAGATAAAAGATCAATCTAGGCCTCAAGCGCCTTGAAAACTCATATTTTTTCGTATGCAAGGGTAATTTGCATTAATCGACAGCACATATGTCATGAAAATACAGTTAACGTAACGTACAAATAGGACTTTCGAGAGAGATCGCGGCCTAGATCGATCTTTTATCTAGCGTTTTTGACTACTGAAAAATCAAATTATTGTATTATCGAGAAATGAGAACGCGATTCGCACAGTGGCCCGTCCAAAATCGAGCCGACTCGGCCTAGAGCCGCTCGAAGCGGTGTTCCTAGGCGGCCAACCGTGCTATGTGGGAGCCTGTTTCCACTGAAATATATCGTTCATATTTTCAATGTCTTTACATGATGTAGGGATTTTACAAACAATCGATTGAGTGCATAAAAGGTAATCGTCTAATATATTGTCTTCATTATATGAAACACCTGGTCGACATTTAATTCGATCGCTTCTTCTTAACTCAGAAGGTACTTGTCTTTTGTGATGATTATTTATGGAAGTATCATTGTGTGAATCTGCTTCAACTACAGATTTATTAAGTCCACAACTTAATTCTACATTTTCATTAACAGTATTTAATGGTGGAGATTTATCTGATTTAGTACTATCATGAAGATTTGTGATTATCTACTGATTTTGACTGCATGTCAGATGCATCAGTTTCAAGCTACATATACCGTTACAGGCCTCGATATCAAAAAATTAGTTTCATCAACTATTACAACTCTCTCACAATAACAAACTTAGCCGTTTCCACATTCCACACTTTATAACCGCTCGGTTCATAACCAACTGGAATACCTCTCGAAGATTTTTCTTCGAATTTTGATTGTCTAGTTTTATTATGTATATACTGTAATGTACTGTTGAACCGAACACTTTCAAATATCTTAATTGTGGCTTTCTGCTACGCCACATTTCGTATGGTGTTTTTAATTGTTTTAAAACTTTTGTCGGTGTTAAATTAATTAAAAACGTAGCGGTAAGGACAGCTTCTCCCCAGAAAACTTTATACAGACTAGCTCCAGCAATTATAATTTATACAGTCCGAGCCTTTTCTGGTATCGTCCTTACCATACGTTCTGATACACCATTTAACTGTGGGGTACGTGGAACTTTTAAGTGGTATGTAATGCCTTTTTCAACACAATAATCTTTCATTTCGTTTGACAAGCATTCCCTGCCATTATCGCTATACAAGTTTACTAATTTAGAATTAAAATGAGCTTCGCTCTTTGCAACATAATCTTTAAATATTGAAAATCCGTCTGATTTATGTGATATCAAATATGTTACACAATAGTGGGTATATTCGTCAACAAACAGTACAAAATAATTTTTTTCATTAATTGAAGTAGGAGTGATTGGACCACAAACATATGAATGTATGTACACGGTGTATAAAAAGTAATGGTCATCCGTCCTAGGGGTGATTCTACTCATTCGCAAAGGAAACTTGCCGCAAAATTGTTTATAACAAAGAAAATTGTTGTTAAAGTTTTTTTTTACATCAACACCTTCTACTCATCGAGAAGAGAAAAAGTCTGAAAGGAACCATATGTCGCAAACAAATAGTTATTGAGACATAAGCTGTTAAAGTTTTTGCAAAATTTGATTGTGTGGCATTACATGTGTAGACAAAAGCCTACTACTACAGTCCACCCGACCGTGTCGATGAGACAGAACATGATCGTGTGCGTGGCTCGAGACAAACGAAGTTTAAAGGGACATTCGTCGCTAGGACCGTACCAAATCATCGTCTGTGTTCCTGCCCATTCGGATAATATATTTGAAGTTGCAAATACATAAGAATACTAATCCTACATTATAAAATACTAACGTAAAGTATACTTACAAATTTTTCAGGGTCTTCTTAGAAGAAAATCTGTTCTGTTAACACTTCTTTTTACCACGTTTTTATTAGCTCGGTTTCTTGTCTGTCTGTACGTCTGTCTGTCTGTCTGTCTGTCTGTCTGTCTGTCTGCCTGTTCGGTACAAATCTTGCAATTGATTTTAAACTAACTTCCCGATGAGCTAGAGACTTGAAATTTTAACTTTACTTGACATGTATCAGATTTTTTTCAGAATTTCTAAACATCGTTAACTAGGGAAAATAGGCCAAAAACTGATTTTTCGATTTTACCCCATAACTACCCTCCTGATCGAGATAGGTGGTTAAAATTGTACACAGTATGTTTTTTTATGATGCCCTATCGAATGGCCCATCCCCGATATTATTCGGCTCAAGGGCATTTTTGACCATCTTATCCGGCTATACTCTTTGCGACGCAAAGAAGGAGAGCGTATGGGAAATGCTATGAACTTTGTCTCTTTCTTTCCCATACGCTCTCCTTCTTTGCGTCGCAAATTTTGGTCGTTCATTATTTTTGAAATGAAAATTTTTCTATGATTTGTTTTTTGGATTAGTTGTTCCTGATCTTGTTGTCGCTTCATTATTTTTTTGTATTAGTTGTTCCTGATCTTGTCGCTTCATTAGGATTACTTACCATTTCCAATCTTAATTTACTTTTTGTATTAGTTTTTCTATGATTTTCTGTGATTCTATTTTGTATTAGTTTTTCTATGATTTTCTGTGATTCTATCATAGACTGCGGGAAGTTTCACTTCTGCCGCGCGTGGTTTTCGACGCGTATAGTTTTTTCTTTCATGAGTAGATATTTTTTCCGCCTTCTGACCTTAAGATTTTTAGTAGATGATTTTAAAAACATATTTGAACTACTTCTAAATAGTTTTAAGCGAAAATATTGTGGCTTACTCTTTATTTCATCGTTCTTTTGATCTCTTATGGGCTACATTACAGCTCTGTTTAACACTCGTTTGCAATTATCACGCATATGTTGGTAATTCTTAAATATATAAAATGTATTAGACTAGTTATGTGAGGTATGTGTACACAAATATAATAGAAGAAATGTCTGTGTCCATGTAATTTAATAAAAACTCATGAAAAATTAATTATGATGCGTTATTACTATTTCCTTCGGATAAAATTGGGAAGAGCACAATATGCATTTGGTGGAGTGTGAGGGTGAGGAACTCTAAATATGGGGTCTCTTCTACTGGGGGGTCCCCGTTGGAAACAGTGACCGGGCCATCGAAGTGTCGAGTATCGATGAGACTCACACAAATGAACGGGAAGCAAATGATTACAACTTTTCTAATTTTTAATTTATTTCTATTAAACTTTTTCCATCGTATTTGTTCCTTTTTCTGATTAAATATGAAAATAATATCCAACGCTTCAACAAAATATAATTACTCGTGTAATGAGCGACTAAATTTTCGGACACGAAAGTGGACGGCAAATGTAAAAGGAAGAGAGACATAGAGTGGAAGCGTTCGACAAAGATGAAAAACGTTAAACTTTGCTATTTTTGGTCTCATAAATGCACGTTGTAAATGAGAACTTCCTAGTAATGCTCGATAAAATTATAGACAATCTGCTCGGATTAATGTTATCAAAATTTATTACAAGAAATAAAGAAATTATTTGTAGTACATACATGTACTGTGACATTTTGTAATCAATGTATGTATCAGTGCATCAGCGTGCGGGAAGGAAAGAGACGCGGAGAGTCGTGGCGCACCGGAACACTTCCAAGGTTTTTCAATACGCTGTCCTCTGCGTCCAAAACATTTCGTTCATCACACAAGTAAATATCATCGAAATTATATCATGTTTGGTATCATATTCATTAGAAAAATGTCACGAATATGTTAGTCAAAGCCCCATAAAATAATAATGAAAAATAAAGAAGTTTTGTTATTGGATTAGTAGTGGTCTCACACAGATATACCCGACCCGTATTATGTTACACTTCTCGGCGATTGATACCTTTACAGTTTTACGGCCCCTCACGGGGTATATCCCGCGGAATATGTAGATACCCGTCATAATACTATATATGTATATCGCATAAAACACCATAGTACCAAAACAGTGTAATAAGTTTGGAAACCGTAATATAGTTTGGAAAAAAGGAGTATGTTCTTTCGGCTGCCTTAAGATCACTTAATTGTGGGGGGGGGGGGGGGTATACCTGGAAGGTCTTTTGGCTTTATGTTTTATGAAGGCCACGGTAGATACGTCGTCGGTGGGTAGTTTACCTGAATTCGGACTCGCTTGTCCCTTCGCAAGGGGGTTTCATGACGGATTATATCCACATTGTATATACTAAACTAATTTAGGTGACTGTGCTCTTCTACGGAGAACCGTAGAAGGCTAAGTGCCCTGCAGTTCCTTTTTATTTGAGGCATCCTTTGCATTGGAAAAACCGAAAAAATACCGGTATTTATTTCGGTTTCGGTATTATAATGGTCATACCGAAACCGATATTTCAACGTTTCAGGCATTCATCCATTTCGATATTATGTCGTTATTATGTTTTAGTGTTGCTTTAATTATTTTTAATAATATTTTACAGTGTTTTCTCGACAAATATCCCAAATTTCTGCACGGTAATTGTCCCGGAACTATCCCCACTCCTGCGGGGTAAACCCCGTGAGGGGCCGTAAAGCTCAAGCGGCTTCGGACGCCGAGAAGTGTAATATAGAACGGGTCGGGTATGTCTGTGTGAGACCACTACTAATCCGATAACAACATTTTATTATTTTTCATTATTTTTTTTATGGAACTTTCACCAACATATTCCGGGCATTTTTCAAATGAAAATGATACCAAATATGTATGATATAATTTCGATGATATTTACTTGTGTGATGAACGACGAATGCTTTGGGCTTTGGACGCAGAGAAGGACAGCGTATGGGAAAGAAAGAAACGCGGAGAGTTGCGGCGCACCGGCACAGTTTAAAGGCCCACCGCGTTCTCACAATGTAATTCCAATAAAATGTCACTTCGGAGCTATTTTGAAAATTTTACTCCCCACCTATTTTCGCTTGCTATATTGCAACCCATATCTTTATAAATGTAACACCACTCTCTTTTAACAAATCTTCGTCCACCCTGGTAAAGTGGCACTTATGTCACTAGGTACAGGCCATCTGTTTTATGTTAATAAATTAAAAAAAAAAAAAAAAAACAATGTAATTCCAATAAAAAACTTTTTTATTATTACTTATTTTTGTATGAGACTTTCACCGATATATTTGTGACATTTTTCTGATTAAAATGATACTAAACACGATATAATTCGCATCAGATTTACATTAATTGCCGTTCATATAATTTCAATGAGAAGTTACGCGGGGTCGTCCATTACACACGTAAATATAATCGGAATTATATTATTTTTGGTATCAATTTCATTAGAAAAATGTCAAGAATATGATGGTGAAAGTTCCATAAAAAAATAATAAAAAATAAAGAAGTTTTGTTATTGGATTAGTAGTGGTCTCCTGGTCTCACACCGATATACCCGACTCGTATTATGTTACACTTCTCGGCAGCCGAGGCCTCTCGAGTTTTACGGCCCCGCACGGGGTATACCCCGCAGGAGTGGGGATAGCTCAGGGACAATTATGTGTGATTGCTGCCAGCAAGAAAAGTCAACTTGCCCTCCACCGTCGCCATTCTCCTCACGCCTCTCCGAACTCGCTGTTTCGGTGGACCGAGTAGCTGAAATGCGAGTCAGGACTGGTCAGGAGAAGCAGAGCCAACAAAGACAATCACAGAGATCCGCCAATGTAAGTTTAATGAATTATTTACAACGCAATCAAATTGTTGGAACAAATATATTTTTTAAATGTATCTCATAATTATATATTTCAATACATTCAATTTTTCCAAACAATACAGTTTGTTTAAGCAAGTACAATTTTTAACAAACATAATTTTTTAAATGAATTAAATTTTAAACAAATAATTTTTTTTTTAGTAAACGTCTTTTAAGACATAATTTTGTATGTCAATAAAGTTGTTTAAACAAATTGAATTTTTACATAAATGTTTTTTTAATGTACAGATTTTTATGAATAAAAATTTCTGAGTAAATAAAATTGTTTAAACAAATAAAGAATCCATATTGTTTTTTAAATAGATTTAAATAGATTGAATTTCAATAGAATGAACCTACAAATTTATTAATAAAATGCATTTTTCTATTTGCAGAGTCTTTGCTTTCGTTCCAAAGATTGCATAAAACATAATGTGAATGTGAAGCAGTCATGCAGTCGTATCATCGCTGTCATTGCTGGTATCGCTGCCTGCAAGAAAAGTCAACATGTCCTCCACCGTCTCCATTCTCCTCACGCCTCTCCGAACTCGCTGTTTCGGTGGACCGAGTAGCTGAAATGCGAGTCAGGAGAAGCGGAGCCAACAAGGAAAATCACCGAGATCCGCCGCTGCCTGGAAGAAAATTCAAGTTGTCCCGCACATGCCGCATATTTCATGCTGCCCTTTTCTACGTTCTATAATGTCCCTTTGTACTTTCGGCGCGGTCGACGTAGTCATGAAAAAATAGTTTCCCTTGACAATCTTTTTCCCTGCTACGAACTGGTGATGGGAGCTAGATTATGACTTTACTGTAGTACCTTGTATATTTTCCTTTTTGTTTGAAGCAGAACTAGAATGTTGTTCAATCTTTTTATGTTTAAATAAAAATAATTATTCCGTAATGTGTCTACTTCTTTAATCCTTTCTTGTATTTGACCTTATGAAATAAATATTTTTTACAATCATTTTAATACAGGATTTCCTTTATTTCGTGAAAGTCTGAACTTGGCAAAAAAATATGTACATAAAAATTATTTGATACGAAGGGGTATTCAATACGGTCCAAGTTAATTTTTTCATTTAATTAATGCTTTGATATGAAATCTGTATTTCTTCGAATTATTCTGAGTTTTTTATTTTTTACAATTAGAGTTTGCAACTGAAAGGTCGGAAAAAATGAAAATACTTCTATCATTATATAATTAATATTATATTTAATTTATATTAATTAAAGTTTGGTATATTAGATTTATATATTAATTGCATATTTTATGTAAAACCAGATAAAACAATTAAACTGTACGTTCCCTATCCAGGCCTAAGTCGAAACCGGTTTTGTTATAGGCTAAGTCGAAACCGGTTCTGTTACAGGCTAAAGGGAACATATTCAGATGAGAATGGCCGATTTTGATGAAACTAATGTGAGCTATAGTTCTTCGAAAAATATTTTTCTTTTATTAGCTCGGTTTCTTGTCTGTCTGTCTGTTCGGTACAAATCTTGCAATTGATTTTAAACTAACTTCCCGATGAGCTAGAGACTTGAAATTTTAAACATAGCTCAGAACTGGATGACAATGCAATATTTAAAAAAAATTTTTTAAAAAAGCCTATGCGTTTAGGATATATAAATTATTATTAATAAATCTAACCGTTATACCCCGTCGCACTACCTGTACGTCCTCACTCTACTACGTGTTCCCACTCTGACTCATCCCCACTCCACTGACCCGTTTCGCACTGAAGGAGCTCAGTGCAGTGTCGCCAGGTCGAGAAAATCGAGGGGAATACAGGTACCCCCTCTCTGATGGCCAAAGTAATATGTGACACGTTGCGCGTGCGCGACGGGGATCGAGTGGGACGTGGTCACTGATATATGTACTATGGATTGGAGACAGTGGACATGGTGCTGGAATGGGATAGTGGAAGGGGAAAAGTAGGGGAGTAAATGAGTCCGAATTTGGACTCATCTGGCGACACTGGCTCAGTGTGCGTCAGTGTGCGTCAGTGTGCGTTCGAGCTCCGTGCGGTGTTTACAAAGTCACTACGTATTATTTGTTTACCAAGCGAAAGAACAGTTACACCGAGATTCTCCGTCGAACCTTTATTGAATAAAATTGGTATACACCAATATGGCGGCGCCCATATCTGTCACTTTCTGAAGTGAAACAATGAAAATTACTATAAAATAACTCAACTTTACATGCTCATAACTTTTTAACGAGTGGTTTCCGTGGTCTAGTTTGATAGCTATGAAAATACTTGTAAGATTTAAAACGAAAAACGTGGTTGCATGCGCCCCACGTTTTTCGTTTTAAATCTTACAAGTATTTTCATAGCTATTAAAAATTCACAATCACAAATTTTCAGGACTATCTGTATGGGGTTAGGAACCTGTACGTAGCTAGGAAAAATTATTTTATACTTTTTAGTCCGTTTTTTAAACATATTTTTATTTAAATTATTTTATACTTTTTAGACCGTTTTAAAAACGTGGTATTTTTTAAAAAATTTATTTTTATTTTTCACTTTTGTGTGAAAGTGTTCGACCAGAGTGCAATTCCAACTGAAATCCACTCTGATCGCTATTGAAAATATTGCTTGCGCCATAATTTTCAAAATACCCTTTCATGTGACACACAAAATCTTCTGCTGCTGCGGTCAAATCTGTTAAATTGTTAGTAGGATGGCGGGTAACGAGTTTCGTCGTTTTTCTTGAAACTATATTATAGTTCTCTTTAAACTTCCACAACCAAAAGGACGATGCCTGAAATCCTGCTAAATTTATCGATAAATTTTCGGTCATTGCCCACCGTCTCAAATCTATGTCGTGTACCAATATTTTATTATTTCTTACTACAATAAATTTTTGAAGTCTAGCGTGTGCAATTTCTTTAAGTTTATCGTAACGACATCCGCCTTCATTAATTTGTTTTTCCCATCTGTATAATTGTGAATGTCTCTTTAATTTCTTGAATTTGCTTTTTACACTTTGAAATTTTAGTGGTCTTCTTCTTCCACCCTTCCAATAATCTACAGCTTTCTTCTTATATTCAAAATCAATGCCACCATATTCTATTTCTTCAGGACTCTCGTCCGGAGAACTTGAAGACGACGGTTTCGATGTTGACGCTGGTACCAAATCTTCTTCGTCTTCGGGAACATTAAATGAAGTCGGTTCGTCTGTCAGGTCATCGAATATTAATTCCTGTTGCGTTTCGAAATTCATGTACCCTGCTTCTCTGTACCTATCAATCACGTCTATAATAATATGTGCCAGTTTTACTTCCTTCTCATTCGTGGGTGTTTCCTCGTTATTATTTTAGTTATATGTTTCCATCAAAATGTTCATAACGTTCGTCGGATTGACCCTCATGTTTGTAAAAACGAATCTAATTGTAAATAAAAATAATAAAATAATAAATAAAAATTGTAAATAAAAATAAACAATAAGGAAAAGTAAAAATAATATTATTATCAGATGTTTACCTTGATTATCGCCAGAAATTAATTGCTTAATGTGATACTGTTTTAAAAATCCAAAAGAAGTAGCCTTAACTTCTTAATATGCACGTTGCTTTACAAACCGTAATGCAGAAAGACTAATAGCACACAAAGCGAAGTGCCCATATTTATACAATCTTAAGACTACTTTACGTTTCCCTCTCTTTCACCCTAATAACCAATAGAAATGTTTGAAAATATTCGTGTTCTTCTGAAATGCTATAAATGACCGAGGAAAAACTGATGTGCGGCATTTGCCACCAGCTCTTTTCAGAGCTACCATAAACGACGAGGAAAACTCCAGCTTCGATTACTTTAAGTATTCACAGTTTATAAAGGCTCCAGGTATAATTTGACCGAAGGCCCAACGGCCGCAGAAATTCACAGGCGAATTGGCTACAGAAGACAGGTACCCTTAATCCGCCGCGGTAATTAGCACCGCGTCACGCTGCTACCTGCGCCACCTTCTTTAGCCACGGATACAATAATAAACGACATATAACCAAGTGGTATTATTTAAAATACTATACACGTTTATACTAAATGCTTATATTTCGATAAAACAAGCCAGAATTCCTTCCTCCGCACGCCAGGTGCAACACTATCTGTCATTATGCATTATTATTGTTAAATGGAAAAAAAAGAAAGTCCTGAAACACGTATCCCCTATTTTGGATCAAAGACAACACACCCGAGTTTACATTAAAATGAACTAACAATAAATAAGAGAAACTGCAAAAAAAATACAATTTTTAATATATTGTTTAAACAATAAACTTTTGTTAAAATTTTCTTGCACGTGTTACGTCCGAAGTTTGACCTCAGGACGATATCGCGGAGGATTTGGGAAATTTCGTATGAGACTCGGGGAAGATTCGAAGTGGTGCTCGAATTTTGTGTGTGGTTCGCGACTCGCGGTGACTTGGGGGGGGGGGGCGTACCACGCAGATCCGGTCCGAGAGAGAGATCGAATAGAATATTGCGGTTCGATCGTCGAGGGTTTGAGCTAGGATTTGGGAATTCTCGGACGGCTAGACCAAGTCCGCCTAATTCGGGGTTGGATCGTTGGCTCGAACAGCTAGACCAAGTCCGCCTAGTTCGAGGGAGAGACGATGTTGGGCCCGGTACGCGATTCTCACTCTCACTCGTGACACTATCTCCGTCGCACACGCACACGTCACTTGATGAATAAAATGTCGGATGAACCGCACGTGGACGTAAAGGAGACTTTTTTGGAGAAGGAAGCGTTCTCTCAGATCACGGTTATCAACTATCAATAATTTATAGCGTCCCGCATTGATTCATCATTGAGAACTGTTCTCTTAGGAGGTTGAATCGTTGAAACGTTGATTGACTATCCTCGACTGACTACTGCTGAATTCTCTCGAAATACTACTGATTGTGAAATACTGACTAATAATGTGATAATAATGTCGCTCTGCTCTCCGATCCTGGCTTTTATAGGCCTGTTGCCAGGTGGACTTGTGGTGGGGAGACAATAGGAGGATTTCATGCTTGAGAGAGTAGGCAGTGGATCCGTGGGGGAAACAATAGAGTCGCACGCTTGAGTGAGCAGGCCTTGAAATTGTTATTCCCGAAATCACTGAAGTTTGACGAGATCACATTCCAAAGTGATGACGTCAGATGAGAGTCTTCTCAGATATTAATATTAATTACTTATATATTTGCTTGTAGTGCAAATATAAGGAGGGAGTCCGGCGACGGACGTTAGGGCGTTACACACGACTACATTTCCCATTGAAAAACACACAATTTAAAAAAAAATTGAAATTTTTTCGACCTCTGGTTTCCGAGATATCTCAAAAAATATGGTTTTGACTCCCAACTTTGAGGGCTGTTTTCACCCCTTCAAAGTGGATGTTCGCCGATAAAAAAAATACGTGTCAAATATTTTTCGAAGAACTATAGCTCACATTAGTTTCATCAAAATCGGCCATTCTCATCTGAATATGTTCCTTGTAAGTCGAAACCGGTTCTGTTCCTGGCTAAGAACTAGACTAGGGGGCAGCACTATAATGGGCACGGCCAAAACCCGAGCGTGAGCACTCTCATCTACTCTCTGCTACGGGTGTTTAGTACGGATGGGGAGGCTACAAATGTATATGGCGCGTGTCTTTGAACGTTGGAAATTAAGTATGTAATAAAATACTTACGAAGTACAGTTTGGCAGTAACATAGATTAATAGATTCACGAGCATAAATATCCTTACGTATGTTTATTTTATTTTGATGCGTGTAAGTAGTTTCATTAATTATATAATTATAAAAAATTTATTTAGAAAAATTTTGTTTCAGTAGCTATTCATTTTGTATTAATCTTACACCCAAGTAGCACGCGACGTCTTGGAGACGTCTTTTTACGACTTTTTTACGTCTGAACGTCTTACGTCCTGAATAGACGTCTTAAAGACATCTTTTTGGAGACGTTGTTTGAACGTATGAAATGAGACGTCTCAAAGACGTCTGTTTCTGACGTTCTGGAGACGTCTCATTTTAGACGTCTTTAAGACGTCTTAAAGACATCTTTCTGGAGACGTCGTTTGAACGTCTGAAGTGTGACGTCTTAAAGACGTCTTTTTCGATACATCTCAGAGACGTCTCATTTTAGATGTCATAAAGACGTCTTTTTCGATACATCTCAGAGACGTCTCATTTTAGATGTCATAAAGACGTCTTTTTCGATACATCTCAGAGACGTCTTATTTTAGATGTCATAAAGACGTCTTTTTCGATACATCTCAGAGACGTCTCATTTTAGATGTCATAAAGACGTCTTTTTCGATACATCTCAGAGACGTCTCATTTTAGATGTCATAAAGACGTCTTTTTCGATACGTCTCAGAGACGTCTCATTTTAGATGTCATAAAGACGTCTTTTTCAATACGCCCCAGAGACGTCTCATTTTAGATGTCATAAAGACGTCTTTTTGAAGGCTAATAAATGACTTGAATTTTTAGGAGATGTCATGCCCAATCAGTACAGGACGTCTTACAGACGCCATTTTCTCGTCTTTTTTACGTCTTTACGTCTTACGTCTCTAAAAGACGCCTTTTACACGTCCTTAAAGGCATCTTTTCTCAGACGTCGTTTTGACGGTTCAAGAAAGGTGCCTTTTATGCATCTTATTTCTGACGTAAAAACGATGTCTCCAAAGAGGCGACTTTTACACGTCCTTAAAGGCATCTTTTCCCAGACGTCGTTTTGACGGTTGAAGAAAGGTGCCTTTTATGCGTCTCATTTCTGCCGTTAAAACGACGTCTGAAAAATGCTGCCTTTAAGGACGTGTAAAAGTCGCCTCTTTGGAGACATCGTTTTACGTCAGAAATAAGATGCATAAAAGGCACCTTTCTTGAACCGTCAAAACGACGTCTGAGAAAAGCTGCCTTTAAGGACGTGTAAAAGTCGCCTCTTTGGAGACATCGTGTTTTCGTCAGAAATAAGATGCATAAAAGGCACCTTTCTTGAACCGTCAAAACGACATCTGAGAAAGTTGCCATTATGGACGTGTAAAAGCCGCCTCTTGGGAGACGTCATATTTACGTCAGAAATGAGTCGAACGGCTCGAATATTCGAGCCCTCATAAAACTTCGATCTACTCGAAACTGAACTTTCAGCTCGATCAGATCGTTAGCAAAAACCTCGAAAAAATGCAGATTTTACATGGAAGTTTTAAATTGACCACCTCTACATTTTTACAGTACCGATATATTATTATAAGTGTCGTTCATGAATTTTTTCAGATTTTTAAGAGAGGTGCGCCGTTGTTAAAAAAAATAAAAACCGATTTTTTTGACGTTTTTCCCGTGAAAAGCTAAGTTGATCTTCAAATTGTTATATTTTATTTATTCTGTAAGCCTATTAGACACTGAGAAACCTTGAACATTTCACAGAAATAATTAGAAAATGAAGTTAATTTGATTAGTCGCAGTGGTTCAAGTGGATGAGGCCCGCGGCTACGATCTCGTGGCCCCGGGTTCGAATCCCCCCGTCACCTCTGAGATTTTTCTCAAGTGATATAAAACTGTAGTCGCTCGGGTGGTTCTCGGAAAACCCACCTTAATAAAAACTGTAGGTTCCAAGCCGAAATAAACCAACAGGTTTCAAAAAGGCCTCTAAAATAAAAAAAAAAACTTGATTAGTATTCTACTGTGTCAGCGCATAACATCAGAAAATATTAACGTTGTTTCTTACTTACGACATTGGTACTTACGTCTTGCGGCAGGCAACTTTCAGACGTCTTTTAGATGTCTTTGTGCTGATTGGGCACTTCAAATTGACATTCTAATTTTGATCTGATAACATCAATATGACATTTCTATGCAGTTATTAAATTTTTTAATACTGTATGTATATGATTTAGATGTTATTTCATGTGAAAACTTATTATTTCATTTTTTACAGATAATCAGGCAAATTTTGCAACAGCGAACGTTAATAAATGTCAATACGCTATGTGTTACTATTGGAAATATGGGATAAATAAACTGAATCTAGTTTTAAAATGAACAAACTATCATTTATTTTTATACACAAGGAACAACGTCGTGACGCGATGAATGCAAAAGATAAAGTGAACATGCGTTCAGAAACACCGTTTAATTGTGGAGTTCGTGGGACAGTTAAATGGTAACTGATACCTTTCTGCACACAATAGTCTTTCATTTCTTTTGATAAATATTCTCCTCCATTATCACAATACAAGTTGACAATCTTTAAATTGAAATGAGCCTCACTTTTTGCAACATAATCTTTAAATACATTAAATACATCTGACTTATATGTAATTAAATATGTGACACAATAGTGAGTAAATTGATCAATAAACAAAACAAAATAATTTTTATTATTTATAGTAGGTGGAGTGATAGGACCACAAACATCAGAATGAACAATAAATAATGGTCGTCTTATATGAGTTTTATCTTTAACTCTTTCAAATGGTAACCGTGCTTGTTTACCTTTTATACAAGCTTCACATAAGTTATTATCTGGTGTTACCTTTTCAATACATTGCAAATTCTCGACCATTTGTTTGTTCTTTAATTCTAAAAATTTCGATCTACCCATGTGTCCAAGCCGTTTATGCCATAATTCATAATTGCACCTCACCGTACTATTTACTTGTGAATCATTATTATATGCCCTTTTAATATTTACCTTAAAATCAACAGCTGTTAAATTATTTAAGGGCTTACCAGACATTATGATATTACCGTTCTTGAAAATTTGTACTCCTTCGCTATCAAATACGATACCCAAACCAGCCTCCTGCATTCTTCGTACCGATAGTAGATTGTACGGGACTTCAGGACAGTAGAGAACATTTTCAAGCACACCGTTTACTCCTTTGTTGCTAGTTACATAAATTGTTCCCTTCTTTGTTGCTGTTATAAATGCACCATTCTTCGCCACAGAAATATTTAGCGGTGGTTGTAGAAGTGTAAAATTAGTAAATAAATTTTCCTGATTGACAAGATGATCAGAGGCTCCAATAGAAAAGTCAATCCTTTTTCAACTTCCAGCTGATGGTCACCGGCCATAAACGCAAAACCTGAAGCATTGTTATGTGTCTGCTCAGTCATTTGTACAGTTTGGACTGTCCTATTTCTTTCTTCTTTTCTTTGTATATTTCTTTTGTAATAGTAACAGTCTGCTATTTTGTGGCCTTTCCTACCACACTGATGGCATTTTAAAGTTTGATGATTATTATTTCGAGGTAACTTCTTTAATTTCCATTTGCCATGATTACTTTTAAATGTTTTTCGTACTTCAGTATTATTTTTATTAAAATTTTGCGAGGTATGTACATGTAGTACTTTTGAACTCGTATCTCTACTTTCTTCACGTAATTTCACTTCATGATCTAAAAGTCTGATTTTTACAAAAGCTAGTGTTAAATTATCATCTGACAGTGTCTCGATTGCTGTAATGACACCATCATAAGAATTTGGAAGAGTTAAAAGTAAATGTGCCACTTTATCTGTCTCTTCCAATTTTGATCCTGCCGTCGATAATTCAGTGATCAGATCATCAAATATTGTGAAATGACGAACAAGAGTTTTATCACCTTGTAATTTTAGGCAAAGTAATTGTCTTCGTATAGCTAGTTGAGTAGCTATACTTTTTCTTTGATAAATTGAATCCAGATTTTTAAAAATTTCCTTTGCTGTACTTGCTGTACTTGCAAATCCAAGAAGAGAATCTGATAAATATTCAATTATTGTATTTTTTGCAATCCTTTCAGCTTTCATCGATTCTGCAGTTAACATTTCTGGAGCTTCTTCATCTATCACTTTTATTACATCGAGTTCACTCATTAAACCACGTACTCTTAGTTTCCAGACACTGTATCGTTCACCATCAAAAGGTTTAATATTTCTCTTAGCTTTTGGATTCTCCATAGTTTGTCTTCTATTATATTTAATAACGAATAGAACTGAATAATGTACACTGTTTATATAATTCAATAATAACAAATCTAATCAAAATACTTTCACAAACACTATCACACTATTATATTGCAATAACTATTTAATAAAGAAAAATGCCTGGGCCCATAACCTATTGGAAATATGGGATAAATAAACTGAATCTAGTTTTAAAATGAACAAACTATCATTTATTTTTATACACAAGGAACAACGTCGTGACACGATGAATGCAAAAGATAAAGTGAACACGAAACAAAAGTAACTTATGAAGTAGTATTCAAATGGATTAAACAAATTCAGTTTTGTTTATCGATTATACTATTTCAAATAAACCAACAGTTACAATGTCGCCTCTGATGCTGAATAACGACGACCATTTCGAACATCGCGCGTCGTGTCATGTGCCTTCCTGGAGACAACAATGTAAGCATTTCACTATCATTTATTAATAACAATGAAATGTTTGTTACAATTCATAATTCTGTCATGGAAAAATTATCAATCGATTGCAGATAGTTTGCTGATGAAAACAAGTCTAAATACGTTACAAATCAGATAAGTTAGACGGTGTGTTCCGTCGCGCAAGAACCGTACACGTGTATTTCTTTCAGAGATTATTTGTGACACGTTCGTGACTGAAAACAATTGAACCATCGGCACTCTGCGACCAGTCGAGACATCTGCTAGATGTTTAGTTTTCCACGATTTCGAGTGTCATAAATATCGTCCCTCCGAAGGACCGCCGCGGTCGTAAAGAAGGGTCAAATTACCGAGACCCGTCGTTCGACTTCGTCAAAGGTTCTCGTTACAAAGACCTCATTCAAGGCTACGGGAACGAGATATAAACAGCCTAAAGCGCGCTGATTGGGAAATGCAACTTTCGGCAGGAACCAATCAGTGCATTTTCTTCCTCGTCGCGTTAGGACTGGAAGTCAAGTTCACTCAGTTGAATTCTACGCTTGAACGTCGTGACACCTTCCAGTCCTCGGTTAGACAAGTACAACGCGCGAGCCGTCGTACTATGTATTTATTACATTTTGCAATCGCGTAGTTTCATTGTCCAGCGATCAGGACAACCAACGAAATCGCAATCGTATTAGTCTTTATAATCTCTCGCGTGCGCTAGCGTATAAGGCAGGACCTGCTAGATTAGCCTTACTGACGAGTCCCCTAGCAGGTCCGGGACGAAACGCTCTTTTTAACGTGTTTTATTATTACTATCAACAAATAATTGTCTTCGAATAACTCGTACGTATTGAACTAGTTGCTCAAGATTAATTTGGCGAGCAACGATCCGAACGCTCGCGACACCGACACGGTCGCGACGTAACACGGTGTCAGTATTGAAACGTTTCCTTCGAAACTCATCAACGAATTTTATTTGTGGTATTCGTCGACGTATTCAAATATGCGTAATTTTTAATATACAAATATCGGCGTACACATATTTATACATATGTACATTGCAACAATTATAATGCCGTGATAATTTACATCTTCCAGAATATTTTGTGTCGGAAAATAATACACCCTTCGTATTAAAATTCAAATTAATTACGTTGTTATGTTAACATTTGTTATTAATAAAAATGTAAAAAACAAAAAATTTTAAAAGCGTACATGTGATCTTTATATCATAATACTTGGTTGAACTTTTAGATTTATATATACAGGGTGTTCGACTACAGGTGGGAGAAAATTTAAGGGGTGGTTCTTCATGACAATATAAGTCGAAAATGAAGAATAAAAAAATTGAGATTTCGGTTTCGTTATTTAGTTATTATCAATTAAAAATCCGCCTAAAATGTGGCAACCCGACCAGCAAAGATATACGCCGCCGACGTCACAGAGGCGCGCGACAGTCACGTATCAAGTGACATGCTTACCTTGGTTCTCGTTGGGGCCCCACCGAGGTGAAATATTTAACAAATTGATGAAAAGGATTAACAAATTGATCGTTGCACGACATTGAACCGGCGTACTCATTAAAATCCACAAGGGCATTTCTAATATCCACCCTATGGAATTATCGAGCAGAAGGGATGAATGCCCTTTCACTTTTTAATTGTTCTCACATGAGTAATTTACTCGTGATCACTATAAAATGGAATCCATTGGGTCCATAAATGTTGAATAACATCCTCACAAATGCAAGTATCCACAAAAATGCACATGCGTACCGTAATCGCGCAACTAATTCACCTTTGAGGCACGTCAATTTGACTTTCGCACACGGAGAATAAAATATTTGTGTAATTAATGTGAAGTCTTCGAGTGCACCCACATTAAAAACACCATAATTCAACGTTTTAAGAAAATATATTTGGCAAGAAGAATCATCCGTACACGTTTGCGTTCGTATGCACACTGATTCACGAAATTCGTGAAAACAGGATTGTTAGACGCGTTCAAACGGTCTATTCGAATGCCTTGCACCGTCAACACCCCCCTCGTCGTCTCGACCCGCGAAGACGCCACGAAGCGAGCTCCCGTGTATGAACGTTGTGGGGCATCCATCCACGCATGTAAATAGGCCCCCCTGCCGGGTTAGAATTCGATTCCATCGTAATCTCCTCTGTCAACACACGCGATTCTATTAAGTTTTTCGAAAGCGATATTGTAAACGGTCAACTCCCATGCGAGAAGCCAGTGCGGGTGATTGCAGTCTCCTCTGAGAGAAAAAGTAACTCCCACACAGTTTACAATAGTTTATTGTTGTTTGTATATTAAACATATACATCTTCGATCGGACAATCTCGACTTCGGTGCGAACGTGTCCAGTGCCGTTCGATCCGCACGCGTTTTTTAAATTTGTTCGTTGCAACCGATTAAAGTCAATCGTGAAAGCCGCAGAAACCCGGTTTTGTGAAAGCAAGGTGCATTTGAACAGTTTAATTAAACCCTGATTCCGGTCATATCCGATCGTCATTTTCCTCCACCAAATCCAGGCATTTCTAGTTCTCAACTCCTCCAAAAAGTAACGGGTCGGTGCAACAGGATAGACAATGTATTGGTATAGCAACGCGCGATGTTCGGGCGGGAGTTTGCTATAGATCTTCATTTGTTTTATCGATCAGGCATTGACCACATCAGCTGTCTTGAATCAGTGTGCACACGAACACAAACTTGGAGGGACGATTCCTCTTGCACAAACACATTTTCTTAATAAAACATTGAATTAAGGTGTTTTTTATGTGTGTACACTCAAAGACTTCACATTAATTACACTAACATTTTATTCTCCGTGTACGAAAATCAAATTGACGTGCATTAAACGCGAATTAGTTGTGCGGGATTCCGGTACACATATCGCATATGTGCATTTTTATGAATACTTGTACTTGTGAGGATTCCATTCAACATTTATGGACACAATGGATACTACCTTACAGTGATCTCGAGTAAATTACTTAGGTGAGACAAGAAAGTGAAAGGGCATTGATCCCATCTGCTCGATAATTCCATAGGGCGGATATTAGAAATGTCCTTGTGGATTTTAACGAGTAGGCAGGTTCAATGTCATGCATCGATCAATTTGTTAAACCTGTTCATCAATTTGTTAAACATTTTCACCTCGCTGGGGAACCAAATGAGAACCAAGGTAAGCATGTATTTGTCACTTGATACGTCACTGTCGCGCGCCTCTGTAACGTCCGCGGCGTGTACCTTTGTTGGTCGGGTTGCCGCATTTTAGGCGGATTTTGAATTGTTAATAACTAAATAACGAAGTCGAAATAGCAATTTTTTTATTCCTCATTGTCGACTTATATTGTCATGGAGAACCACTTCTTAAATTTTCTCCCACCTGTAGTCGAACACCCTGTATATATAAATTTATCCACGTATTCATTAAAAAATCTACAAATAAAAAAATTTCAAAACATTTAGCAATTTCATATTTGTATAAACAATTAAAAACATTAAAAATGATTGTTGAACAATTCAACGAATATTCAGATGATCGTTTAAGAAAATTATTTACGATGAAAAATTCTATAACTTAAATTAAGAAGCAATATTCCTCTGATTTTTAACAGCGTCGGAAAGCAAAAAAGAAACCGCTCGAATCGATGGTTATTGTATGAATATAATGCGGCAACATTGCACTTTTAAGGGGCTAGGGCAACCACGTGACTTTGGTAGACACAGCAGGTCGGTAACTGCCAGTAACTGCTGCGTTGTAGAAATGGTATTTCCGACGAGACATCTGGTCGGCGATTGTATTAACTACAGATGTGTAGCTGCCTGATGAATACGAGATGGAGCCATTGGCGTGTGCTTGTGGAGATTTGGTGACTAGGATCAGAGAGTAATGAGAGTGCTCACGCCCGGGGTTTGGCCGTGCCCATTATAGTGCTGCCCCCTACTCTAGTGTTTAGCCTGGATCAGCTCCTATCTCCACAGTCAGTCCGGACAAGAACCATTCTCCACACTCAGTCCGGACAAGAACCATTCTCCACGGGGGTGTCCCACTTGGACTCCGACCGATTGGACACGTCCCGATTGGACTGTCCCGATTGGACTGTCCCGATTGGACTGTCCCGATTGGACTGTCCCGATTGGACTGTCCCGATTGGACGCGTTCCTTTTCGACTCCGTCCCGATTGGACTCGTGCCGTTTGGACGCCGTGCCGATTGGACGCCGTGCCGATTGGACGCCGTGGCGGCTGTATTCATGACGTTTGGACGCCGTAAATTTTATAATCATTCCTTTTCGAAGTCTACATATGGTGATATTGTATTGTGAAATATATTATTAAATATGATTTGGAATCTATTAAATTTGGATCTGAATTTTAATTTTTATGTGTTTCTTGGGACTCGTGCCGTTTGGACGCCGTGCCGATTGGACGCCGTGGCAGTACGATTCATGACGTTTGGACGCCGTAAATTTTATAATCATTGCTTTTCGAAGTCTACATATGGTGATATTGTATTGTGAAATATATGATTAAATATGATTTGGAATCTATTAAATTTTAAATTATGATTAAGAATCTATTAATGAAAAATAATGATGTACAACTTCGGAGGGGGGTGATTCCGAAGTCTTACTCCGGAAAGTTTATTTTAAGAGCGAGTGGAAATGACATTAGTCTGGGTTAGGTTTGGCTAGATAACTGAAGTTGTTGTTAATTTAATGAAAAATAATTATGTAAAGCTTCGGAGGGGGGTGATTCCGAAGTCTTACTCCGGAAAGTTTATTTTAAGAGCGAGTGGAAATGACATTAGTCTGGGTTAGGTTTGGCTAGATAACTGAAGTTGTTGTTAATCGGGCGTTGTTAACCATATATTTCACAATACAATATCATCATATGTAGACTTCGAAAAGCAATGATTATAAAATTTACGGCGTCCAAACGTCATGAATTCAGCCGCCACGGCGTCCAATCGGCACGGCGTCCAAACGGCACAGCGTCCAAACGGCACGAGTCCAATCGGCACGGAGTCGAAAAGGAACGCGTCCAATCGGCACCGTCCAATCGGGACGTGTCCAATCGGTCGGAGTCCAAACGGGCATCACTCTTCTCCACACTCAGTCCGGACAAGAACCTACATCATATTTGGCCTTGATCAGAACGAAAAGTTTATATCGTTTTATATAAAATATGTAACTAAGATATAGATCTAATAGACAAATCTCTAATTAATATAAATTAAATATAACATTAATTATAACGATAGAAGTATTTTAATTTTTTCCAATCTTTTAGTTACAAACTCATCTATAGTTGTAAAAAATAAAAAACACGGAAGAATTCGAAAAAATACAGATTTCATCTTGAATATTATTAATTTAATAATGAGATATTGTCATCAACACTATCTCCGATTTTTTAATATTTTTATTCTACTCTACATCACTAAAAAAATTGATTTTTTATTTTTTGCATTTTCTGAAAGTAAAAAGGACTTTTTGAACACGAGGAAGGGCCATTGCTGCGTCAATTCTGTCTGGTCCAAAATTGAATAAATCATATATATTGTACATAAACCGTTTTTACCTTTTGTTCATTAATAGTTTCATTTAATATTTTCCTATCCATACTGTCGCAAATAACATTTAAATACAAATTATTAGACGAAATGTTCGATCGAAATCATACAATTAGGAGCACCACCTGTCACTACATAAACTGTGCAGATTTTATGCATTAATTTATGACAAAGATGAACAAGTGTAATATTCGAAATAGTAAAAAGATGAAATGAGTTTAACAGTGTCCAAATACAATTTTCAACATATAAAAAGTATTAATGAGGAACATAATTTGTTACTTGGCTTCTAAATTATTTATAGAACTTATTTTGCATAAAGATCCGCAGTCTACTTATCACACACCTTTAAATCAGAATAATTTTTTTATGAATGGACGAAACGACACCATTTCTCTGTGAAGCTAGAAGAATTAGTTTAGTCAATGACGTCTCAAAAATATGTTGAAAAAATGCATTTGCTCGGAATTGCGAAAAAAGAATAGTGAAACCTGATGTTTTCAACTTTTTAGCAAGGCCAATAACGAAAGTTTAAAAGATGTGTTTGGTGAGCTCGTATAAATTATGCACTCTGAAAATTTAATTGGTTTAGGAGTTATAAAAGATCAGAAGTGGTGAAGTGGCCGAAAATCATGGAAAATTGCAATTTTTATTCGAAGACTTCGAATAAATCCGCCATGCACAGTACAAATCCTATCGAGTTTAGTCTTTTTTTAATCGGATGAACGCTACGAAGTAGCTAACGTCACTTCCGTGAAAGAATCATGGAAAATAAACAAGTTTAGGAAATCACTTGTTAGTGATTCCATGCCGATATACCTGGCTCCCCGTGGGGTTGCCCGGCTGTGTTTATTGCACCACGTGTCCACGGAGACCGAGGCTCTCGACGCCTCGTTGCCTCGTCGCCCTAACATAAGAGAAAATTATATGAAGGATCTATTCGAAGACTCCGACTATCGAGTTTAGTCTTTTTTAAATCAGATGAACGCCACGAAGTAGCTAGCGTCACTTCCGTGAAAGAATTTTGAAAAATAAACAAGGGCTGCAATTCACTTGTTAGTGAATTCTTGGGCCTCGATACGTGTTCATTGGAGCCTCGAGCAGGTCAAAATTATTCAGTCTCCGATTAATAAATAGAAATAATAGATAAAAATTTTATTCGACGTTTTGAATAAATCCGCTTGGAATAAAAATTTATCTATTATTCGTCGAATAAATTCTCGGCGAATAAAAAATTATTTAAATAACGAGTCGAATAAAAGATACTGGAACGTTATAATTAAATGAAAAACGTGTAAACCTCATATGTAAAAACAACAATTTTGAAGATGTGAAAGAATTCTTTGAGATACGTTCATATTTCACTGAACACTGCAACATATGCAAATTCGAACAAAATTCGAAACAGCAGTTCTATTTTGCATGGAAGGATTCATGTGCATTAATGGTATGTAGATTAACGATCATGGAAGTGTGGGAATTTGAAAATAATAAAAAATTAAAACAATTATAAGAAACTGCGATTTAGATCATTAGTTGTTTACAGTTCTCGGCGTTCGGTAAAACTCAAAGAATAGTATCCCTGGCGTATAAATCACCCTCGACAGCAGTGATGGGATATTCGTGGGCCACGGCCCTGAGCGGCTGAGTTTCCCCACTCTGGAGTCTGGAGTATCGTCGTCTCACTGAACACGCGCTACGCGCTACACACAGACGTACCTCTACTCTACCCGTGTGAGTGCCTGTTCGATTCAGGTCCGTGGCTCGATTGCGCGGGCGCTACACACACAAGCGTACCTCTACTCTGTCCGTGTGAGCTGCCTGTTCGACTGCTCGAGCCTCGTCGCGTTCCTCCGAATTTCACATTACTGAAGTTTCGGACGCATGAGTCGCAACCTGGAGATAGCGCGCATTCGATTCCCGGCGCGGCGCGGCGCACATTTTGCTATAACTTTTGATCTAAAAAAGATATCAAAGTGGAATTTGGGCTAAATTTTTTTTAAAAAATCGGGTTTAATGATGTTTACTGAAATGTATTTTTTAAATTATGTTTTCATTGATTTTTAAGATATAGCTGGATAAGATGGTCAAAAGTGCCCATCCACGTTGATTTTTAATCACACCATGCTCAACAAAAAGTTACGAAAAAATTCATGAATATTCCACCTATTAACATACACGACTGAGACTTTTTTCAAAATTTTTCGTTGCGAAATCGATTTTTATTCAAATCGGAAAGCATAAAATAGCCGATTTTATATCGAAGTTTTCAATTGACCACGTTTATATTATTATGTTACTTTTGTCTTATCGTGATTATTAATGTGTATTTTTTTCAGTTTTTTCGGATTATGTAACCATGTTTAAAAAAATTGGAAATCTCCAAACATTCTAAGAAAATGCACATTTCGTATTCAAGTTTTAGAGATACCAGTTTTATAACAATTCAGTTGTTAGGTATTATTGAAACAAACGTTATTAATTTTTTATAAATTGCATCGCGGTTAAGAAAAATCAAAATCTAATACAAATCTTTTTTATATTCGGAAAAATTATGTATAAACTTAAAACTGCAATATAAAATATTTTATTTGCTTTATATATCAAAACATGAGCGTGCCTCTCAATAATATCGGTTGGCGCATCGGTAACGTCAACACCTGAGAATCCTTTACTCCCCGGATCAAATCCCGCAGCGAATGATTTCTTTTTTTCGGTAAACACTTATTGCTTTGGGTTTAATCAAAAGTTTAACCTATTGGTTAAAGTATTATTATACTTTGTAATTGTCGACATTTATTTTCAACTTAAAGGATTGATGTAATTCGCGCTGTCAATTTCTGTCGGGTCGTGGGGTTTTTCGAGGTTGCAGGTAACTAACTGTTTCCTTAAACGTCGTTCTCCACCTGTTCCCCGATCTTCGTTACGGCAGTAGAATATAGAATATTTTTTCCTTTAACGAAATATAGAGCAGTTCAACCATACACCGTGAGCCGTGGCATATGACGTGGGGGTCTTTCGAGTCGGAAGAGAATTAAATGTTTGCTAAAATTCAGTAGTTAGATATTATTAAAACAAATCGGCCTTAATTTTTATAAATTGCATTGTGGTTAAAAATATTCGAAATTATAGGTGTATAGGTGAATAAATTAAAAAAAATTGATTTTGATTTTTTTTAACCGCGATGCAATTTATAAAAAATTAAGAACGTTTGTTTCAATAATACCTAACAACTGAATTGTTATAAAACTGGTACGGTATTTTATCGATAATCATCCGAAACACGGGTCCGGCCAGTGACGATTATCCGACAGGGACACTATTCTTTGACTTTTGCCGAACGTAGAAACTTGACACCGATGCTCGAGAGGCCTCGGCCGCCGAGAAGTGTAATATGATACGGGTCGAGTATGTCGGTGTGAGACCAGGAGATCACTACTAATCCAATGACAAAACTTCTTTATTTTTCATTATTTTTTTATGGGACTTCGACCAAAATATTCGTGGCATTTTTCTAATGAAAATGAAACCAAAAATGATATAATTCCGATGATATTTACGTGTGTAATGGACGATAGGAGTGTCGTGCGCAAGGAAAGATAGCGTATGGGAAAGAAAGAGACGCGGAGAGTCGCAGTCGCCGGCACAGTTCAAAGGCCCGCGGCGTCCTCACAATGTAATTCCAATAAAAAACTTTTTTATTATTACTTATTTTTGTATGAGAATTTCACCAATATATTTGTAACATTTTTCTGATTAAAATGATACTAAACATGATATAATTCGCATCATATTTACATTTGTTAGATTCTTGATTTATAATTTCGCGCGTATTGTGTCCGTGACCAGTGTATCGATCTATGCATGGCGCATAGGTATCTATCGATTAGGTATATCGATCCGAGCGATCTTCTATTCGTTCTCACTTGAATTGTATCTGGCGAACACGTTGCATCTACCGTTAAGAGATTAAGGTATCCGATAATCACCGTATTCTATAAATTGTCCAGAACGAGAGTCCACTGTTCTTTCTTCATCCAATATTGTACGAATAAAGTTCATAATCTTAATAGGTTATGGGCCCAGTAAGTGGATTATTTGAATGTGATAATTTGGATAGAAATTTTCGAGGTTAGACGTGAAACGTGCGTAACACGTGCAGTGAGAATGTCCCAAACGTGTACCTTGAGTAGTGTACGTATTGAGTTGTTAAATAAGGACAATCACGATACGTGGAAGATACAAGTAGAAGCCTTGCTTGTTAAAAATGCAAATTGGGGTTACGTAAGTGGTGCAATCCCCAAGCCGGCCATAGGAGATGATGCAATCGCCACGTGGGTTGAAGCAGATCGAAAGGCAAAATCAGACCTTATTTTGTCGATCAGTCCTTCAGAACTGAAACAAATACGTGGATGTGCGACTTCACGAGAGGTGTGGCTCAAGCTAGAGTCCGTATTCGCCTCGAAGGGACCGGCGAGGAAAGCCACGTTGTTGAAGAATCTCACGTTATTGCATTTACGAGAGGGCGAGGACGTGCGTGAGCACGTGTATAAATTTTTTGACACAGTCGATAAACTTGAAGACATGCAGGTAAATGTTAACGCTGATTTACTAACAATAATGTTGCTGTACAGTCTTCCAGGCAGCTTTGAAAATTTTCGATGCGCAATCGAGTCTCGCGACCAGTTGCCAGCCCCTGAGGATCTCAAGGTCAAAATTCTAGAGGAATCTGAGGCGAGAAAAGAAGCTGTTGTGTTGGAAGCACAGGGTGCAATGATGGCCAGACGAACTGGCAGGGTAACGTACAAATCAGCCGAGCATTCCGTAAGCAATAGTGGAAGTCGGCCGAGCCAAAAGACTTTCAAGTATAAATGTTATAAATGTCATCAAGAGGGACATAAAGCGTCCGATTGCCGAAGGAGGAAAGAAGATTCATCTGCAAACACTGACGAGGAAGTTCTCGACGAGAGTTTTGCTGTATTCAGCGGCTTCGCGACCGCGTACCAAAGTGAACAGCAGACGGAGAACGGCAGGAATCCGCGGAAGATGCATTGGATTCTCGACAGTGGGTGCACGTCGCACCTATGCGGAGACCAAGAGAAATTTAGTCATTTGGACACAAGAGCTAAAGGGAATCTGAGTTTGGCTAGTCACGGAATCACAAAAATTGAAGGAAGGGGTGCCGTAAGGTTATCAGCTGAAACGAATGGAGAAAAAAGGTCGGTAGAGTTCCCAAACACATTATTTGTACCAGATCTTAGAGCTAACCTTATTTCAGTTGCCAAAATAACCGATCATGGACATACTGTAACCTTCATGAAGGACAATGCTGTAGTAAAAAATAAGGCAGGAGAGGTTAAGTTGAGAGCAGACCGTCAGGGGGACCTGTACCTAATCCAAGAGTCTGCCAAGCTTGCAACGGCCAAAAACACAGATCAAGATGTACGGCGGTGGCATGAGAGATTCGGCCATGTGAACGCCAAGGACCTGATTAAAATATTACAGAGGTATTCCCATAAAATACCGAACGAGGATCTTCAAGATCTGCGGCAGTGTGATGCGTGCCTAAGAGGAAAGTTGACGAGACTACCATTTTGCAAGGGCGGCCTGCCATGTCACGAAAAATTGGAGGTTATACACTCAGACGTTGCAGGACCAATGAGGGTGCAGTCGCTAGGAGGCGCCCGATATTTTGTGACCTTCATCGATGACTGCACTCGATGGTGTGAAGTATACCTCTTGAGCCAAAAGAGTGGCGTTCTGGACGCGTTTAAGGCATTCAAAAACCTTGCAGAGAAACAAACCGGTGCATGTATAAAATGTTTGCAATCAGACAATGGCCGTGAGTACATTAATGGAGAGTTTGACAATTTTTTGAAAGAGGAGGGCATCACGAGAAGACTGACCGTGACACATACTCCGCAGCAGAACGGAACTGCGGAACGTATGAACCGAACTTTGGTCGAAATGGCAAGATGTATGTTGCTACAATCAACATTGCCCGAAGCATTCTGGGCTGAGGCACTCGTCACCGCATGCCATGTTCGTAATCGGTGCCCGACAAGCACCCTTGGAGGAAAAATTCCATACGAACAGTGGCACGGTGCACCGTTAAAAATCGATTATCTCCGAACTTTCGGTTGCAAGGCGTACGTCCTGGACAAGACCCCTGGAAAGGACAAATTTCGGGCAAGGTCACGAGAAGGAATATTCGTTGGATATCCGAGATCCGTCAAGGGATACCGGATATGGGTACCCGAGGAGCGAAAAGTCGTAATTGCCCGCGACGTAAGATTTGTCGAAAAACTGACAGTGGGAGACAGGAGTGGCAACAGCTCTACATTCACTGATTGTGAGATAGAAACAGTGGAAACACCGATAAAGGCCGAGGAAGAAGTGGTCCATAAACCCTCAGTATCTGAAGCGCCGACGAACACTCAGAATCGAGCTCCTGGGAGGCCAAAATTGTTGAGAACAGGTCTTCGTGGACGACCACGAAAGGTATACCAAACACTACCGAGTGGAGAAGAAGACGACCTACAATTGACGAATGCCGAGGAAGTCGACGACGTATTTGCAAATTTTGCCGGACATGCTGAGATATCAATGACTGAGGCAATGTCTAGCGATGAACGAGACGAGTGGGAAAACGCTATCCTTACGGAAATTACCAGCCTCATATCGAAAGATACTTGGGAAATCGTTGCGATGCCAAAAGGTGCAAACGTGGTCGGGAATCGTTTTGTACTTGTAACACGCGGAATTATGGGAGTATTTGGCCAGCTTAGTCGGCTGTCCAGGATACTTCGAGGGTCGCGAATAAGTACTAGGGAGTATCGGTGCAAAGAACTATTTATTATAACGCTGGTCTACTTCGCACTTGACAGGCTTATGAACTAACGCGGCGGTCTTACTGGCTATTGCGGCGGTCTTACTGGCTAACGCGGTTTCAATACGGCGGTCTTACTGGCTATCGCGGTTTAGCGGTCTTACTGGCTACGACGGTCGTACCGGCTACGGCGGTCTTACCGGCTACGGCAATCTTACGGACTAGCGTGACGGTTTCGTGTCGGCGGTGTGTGGACTATGTCCATTCGGGCGCTTAGATCGGCGCGGTCGGGCGAGAGAGAGAGAGAGAGCGGGAGAGGGTCTTGCTCGCGGTGTGTGCCGCTTGAGCATCAAGGAAACCCCGTATCGTGAGACACCTGGAGCGGATTGATGCCGGACGCGTGTGCGTCTTCGACGAGGAGATCTCGGCGGCGTGTGCGGCTTCGAGTGGCGGAAACGTGTGTCTCTCGCAAGATGGGTCTCCCCGTATCGTAGGATACTTGGGGCCGAAGGTCAGGTGTGGCGGATTGGGTCGGAGGTCGGTTCGGAGCTCGAGGCGGTAGCATTCGAGATCGGTTTCTCTATTCGCCGGTGCTCGGGGTCGAACCCTTTTCTTGGTTTTCGCGGATCTATTTGTCTATCGTGTGTCGCAATTTTACTCGCGAGAAATCGTACCGTCACGGTAGCCACCTCGCGGCGGCCGCGGGAGGTAGCGCCGTGGTTTCGCGTTGCGTGCCGCGTTCTCGTGCTCGGCGCGTAGGGGGGAAATGTCTCGCGACAAATACACTCGTTACATCCCCCCCTTACTTTGGGGCGCGAGACTTTACCCTGTCGTCGTTGTTTTAACCTAGCTTAAATCTAACTTAGTACTTATGTATATAAATGAAAACGCACTACTAACTACAACGCTATGGTTTGAATATATATATTTAAAAAAACAAATCTTTGGTATAACTGTAACTCTTAAACCTACTCTTAATAATACCTTACTTCTATCTTAAAACTATTCGCTGGGGTCGCCCTTCTTGAAGCGGATGTATTGTACATTTCCCCGGTTCATCCGCACCATAATGTGTCCTCCGTCGACAGGGAGGCGGTACGTATGGCGGTACCTCAATCGGTCCACACGCAGGTGGAATGCGTCCGGGGCGTCGGCAAGCGTAATGTGGTCCGCAAGGTTGGGGGTGGGGGGTGGGGTGGGCCATGGCAGGGTTCGTGCGTCCGGCCTTGACAGCATCGGCGTAGGTAGCTGGTTTCTTGGTCTGCGGTCCCTCGGTGCTGACCGCGCCTCTGCAGCTCCTGTTGGTGGCGGCGCTGTTCTGGTCGGTGTCGGGTTCGGCCGTTTTGACTTCGGCTGCGCCTGCGTCGTGTTTGATGATGGCGGCGCTGGTCTCGGCCGTTTTGTTTTCGGCCGTGGTTTCAACGTTCCTGGTGGTGCTGTCGATTGTCCCGCCTTGGTCGGTAACTGGGGCCATTGTGGTTCGTGGCTCAGCTCCGTGTGCCCTTGCATGATCCCCGTATCCATCAGCATGAGCGGCTGACTTACTGGTTGCGCCGGTGGTGGTGGTGGTGGCGCTGGCTCCCATTCGCGTTCCGGTGGTGATGGCGGCAATGGCTGCTGAATCGCCTCCAGTACTGGGTCGTTTGCGAGGAATTCGTCCATCGCTCGCCACCCGTCCTCTAAGCCCAGGTCCGTGCAGAACGGTAAGTCTGGTGGTGCGTTCGTCTGCATCGGACCCTGGGTCTCGGTCCTGGTGGCTGCCCCGTTGCTCGATGGCTCCTCGTGGCTTCTCCGGGCAGCGAACGCCATTTCCTCCTCCGCTGTCAACTCCCTTACTGTTCGTACGACCGGTTTGTGTCGACTTACGTCTCCTTCCCTGCTTACCCGCGGTGGCGGTCTTATTTTCCCTGGTGGTCCTCGGGTTATTAGCGGTCCTTCGGCCGTTCTTAACCTCGCCTCCATCGGGCGACTGGCCTTGCTTGGTTTCATCGCTACCGCTTCTCTCCGTGTCTTTGAGTGGTGTCGTACCTTCGGCATTTGGCAGTGTACTAATCCTGTAGCGTTGTTCGTTGCTGCTTATATAGTTGCCGGGGCTAACATCTTCGGCTTCCCCCTCCATTGTTTCGCATGGTTTTAAGTCTTGTACGTGCACTCGGTGGCGCTGTCCTCTACCGGCCTGGATCAGTACTACGGTTGGCCCAAGGATTGCGCGGATTTTAAAGGGCCCCGAAAACTTCGGGGCTAGCTTCGCACAGAACCCGTCTGCGGCGACCGATAGTGGATGATCTCTGCGCATTACCGTATCCCCAATTTTCGGTTTCCAATGTCGGCGGCGCAGATTGTAGTGACGACGCTGCGTTTCCGTGGCCTGTGCCTGCGTTGTCCGGGCCAGCTGATAGGCATCCGGTAGGCGGTTGATTTCTTCCCTCCGATGTTCGCCGTCTTCTCTGCTGGCATCTTCACCCTGCTGGTCGGCTGGCGGTCGATCCTTTCCGTTTGTCGCTAGTTCCCGGCCGTACGTCAAGTATGCCGGTGTCAGTCCGGTGGCCCCGTGTTTTGAGGTGTTGTAAGCGAAGACGGCTGCCGCCACGGTTTGGTCCCATGCTCGATGGTTATTTGTTGCAAACTGTGCGATCATCGTCTTCAGTACCCGATTTGTTCTCCCCACCGGGTTGCATTGCGGTGTGTACGGTGGTGTCTTCCGGTGCTCGATGTCGTAGCGCTGTAGGAGAGCTCGGAATTCACGGCTCTCGAATTGTCGCCCATTGTCCGTTATGATGAGCCGCGGACACCCGTGCCGTAAGATCACCAGCTCTTCCAGTGCTCGGGTGACCGCTGGTGCCGTGGCTTGACGTAGTGGTCGCACCTCTGCCCACTTGGTAAATTTGTCCTGTAGGACAACCAGCACCGTGTAACCCTGGCTCGATCGGGGCAGCGGCCCCACTAAATCCGCAGTTGCCACATCCCAGGGGCCCACGGCGGGTGTCGTGAACATCTCCCCGGCCGGTGCCTGTTGCATCGCCTTATACTGTAGACAGCTGTGACAACGGCGCACATGCTTAGCCGCATCCTGTCGCATACGTGGCCAGTAATATCGTTGCGCGAGCCGCGCAATAGTTTTAGCGGTGCCCAGGTGACCGGCCGTTGGGTCGTCATGCATCCGGCGCAGGAGTTCCGCTCGTTCGATGGCTGGGACGCACCTCTTCCATTCCCAGTCGGGCTGTAGTCCCGCGGTGTCCGGTATGTGGCGGTATATCTGTCCTTCGCGTGATCGGTACTCCGGGCGTTTCTCAGGGTTTTCTTTCAAATTTCTTCCTAGCCGCTCATACCATGCGTCCTGTAGCTGTTCCAAAAGGCCGAGCTCCTCCGGTTTCCGAGAGAGGGCGTCGGCTACTAGGTTCTGTTCTCCCCGGCGGTACTGGATTGTGAAGTCGTATTGTTGGAGTTCTAGACCCCACCGCGCGAGTCTTCCGGAAGGGCTCTCCATTCTTCGCAGCCACTGGAGAGCTTGGTGGTCGGTTATTACCGTAAAATGGTACCCCTCCAGGTAGGGACGCATCTTACGGATTCCCCACACCACAGCTAGGCATTCCTGTTCCGTCACGGTGTAGTTCCTTTCTGCTTTGTTCAGCGTGCGACTGGCGTACGCAATTACCCTTTCTTCTCCCTCGTCGTCCTGTGTTAGCACCACCCCGAGCCCGTGTCCACTGGCGTCCGTTTGCAGAACGAACGGTTTATCGAAGTTTGGGCATGCTAGCACGGGTGCTTGAGCCAGCTGTGTCCTCAGAGTTTCGAAGGCCTGGTCCTCGGCATCTCCCCAGCTCCAACCGCGGCGTTTTTGCAACAGCCGGTGGAGGGGTTCGGCGGTGTCGGCGAAGTGGGGTATGTATCGGCGATACCAGGACACCATTCCCAAGAAGCGGCGGAGCTCCTTCAAACTTGTTGGGGCCGGTATGCTTCGTATCGCCTGTACTTTCTCCGGGTCGGTATGTACGCCTTTGTTGGTTACCACATGTCCCAGGTACCGGAGTTCCGTTCTACCGAAGTGACATTTCTCTGGGTTGATGCGTAGGCGAGCTTTCTGTAGCCGGTGCAACACCTCTCTTAGGTTGTTCAGGTGCTCCTCGAAGGTCTCCCCGAGAACGATTATATCGTCCAGGTAGGCGAATGCTTTTGGCTCTAACTGGGGGCCGATGACCGTGTCGAGGAGTCGCTGGAACGTTGCCGGCGCGGAATGAAGGCCGAACGGCATTACTTTGAAGTGGTATAACCCTCTTCCTGGTACGGTAAATGCCGTGATCGGTCTACTGTCAACGTCCAGAGGCACCTGCCAATACCCATTTGCCAGGTCGATGGTGGAAATGTATCTAGCTCCCCGAAGTTTCTCTAATGTTGCCTGGACCTGTGGTAGTGGGTATGCGTCCTTTTCTGTTGCGCTGTTGATCCGTCTGAAGTCAATACAAAAGCGCGGCTTTCCGTTCGCTTTTCGGACGATCACTACCGGTGAGCTCCAAGGGCTGGCCGAAGGTTCTATAATCTCATCCCGGAGCATTCGGTCGACCTCTTCGTCAATTATTCGCTGCGTGGCTGGATTACGTGGTGTATAACGCTGTTTAATCGGTTCTGTTGTTTTTAACCGTATCCGGTGTGTTGCTAGGTGCTTTGTTCCCTGGAGTGTGGCGAACTTCGGTAGTTCGTTTGCCAGAAGTTCCTGAAGTTGCTCTTCCTGTCCCTGTGTACATTTTGCTAGGCCCTCTGTTTCGCTAATAGTGCATGCTCCCTCCTGGCGAGTCCAAGTTTGGGGTCCGACGGTGATTGTCGTGCCTAAAAATTCCAGAACGTCCATTCCAATCAGCATCGTCTGCGATAGCGTTGGCAGCACGGGGCATGTGAGCGCTACTGTTCTTCCGCATAGACTGGCCATGATTTCTACTTCGCTATTCAGCTCGACTGTGGATCCGTCCGCGATGCGGACGTTTGTTACGGCTGGCCTGCTTGTTGCTCCTTGCTGCTGGCACCATTCGGCGACATCCTGGCGGAGGTAGGAGCGCGTTGCCCCTGTATTTAGTAGGGCTTGGAAACGGTATCCGTACACTGTGACTGGCACGAATAGACGTGCGTCCCGCCCTAATTCCGCGGAGGCGTTGCGTTGCTCGGTCGGTCGGTGCCTCTTCCGCCGACTCCTTTCCCGTTTCCCGTTATCGGGTTGCATGAGCATCTGATTGTCGTCGTTCCGGTGGTGCCACAGTACGAGCAAAATAGTTTCGGTGCTCTGCGGCATTCCAGCCTTTGATGCCCTCTTTGGCCACACTTCCAGCAGCACGTGCTCCGGTCATATGTGCCGGATATTTCGGCTGCGCTGTTCGTTTCTCTGGCTGTTGGTTGGCTCGTTCGCTGGCGTTGTTCTTCTGCAATGGTTTCTTCTAGTTCCTCCGCTCGTTCGAGGAGGTTGTCCATTGTTTCGATCTCTGATTGTCTTATGAACTTCCTTAATTCCGCTCGGAGGTTTCGGTATGTCCTCTCTAGTTGCCGTTCTTCGTTGAATCCGCCATGTCGACGCATCATTGTCTCGAGGTCTCTAGCGTATGTCCGGGTTTTCTCTCCTGGCTTTTGCAATCTGTCCCGAATGTTATCCTCGAGATCGATGAGTCGGTTTAGTGGCAAAAAGTTTTTGTGGAAAGCCTGGAGGAAATCTTCCCAAGACTTCCATTGTTGGTACCGATTCCAGTACCACTGCAGGGCGTCTCCTCGGAATACTTCTGCTAGGCACGGTAAGATGTCTTCAGGGTTGACCTTGAAGCCTCTGTGGAGGTCTTGCAGCCGGTCGAGGAAATCCTCTGCTCCTTTTCCCCCGTCGTAGTGCGTTCCCCACCGGCGGACACGCTCCATGATTGGCTGCTCCTGGTAGGTGGGAGTTGTGGGGGAGGGGGAGGACAGGTGGGCGGAATCTTCTTGTTTACTCATCTTGCTACGGACGTGAGTGGCGATCCGTGTTCGGAGCTCGTCTACCGTTCCGTCCTGATTTATCCCTAGTTCGCGGGCTTCCTGTACGAGGTCGGTTTTCCGGAGGCGATAAATCCAACTAGTACTCATTCGTTAATGCTCGCTCCCTAACTAAAGAACCTGTTCGGGCGCCACTTTGTAACACGCGGAATTATGGGAGTATTTGGCCAGCTTAGTCGGCTGTCCAGGATACTTCGAGGGTCGCGAATAAGTACTAGGGAGTATCGGTGCAAAGAACTATTTATTATAACGCTGGTCTACTTCGCACTTGACAGGCTTATGAACTAACGCGGCGGTCTTACTGGCTATTGCGGCGGTCTTACTGGCTAACGCGGTTTCAATACGGCGGTCTTACTGGCTATCGCGGTTTAGCGGTCTTACTGGCTACGACGGTCGTACCGGCTACGGCGGTCTTACCGGCTACGGCGATCTTACGGACTAGCGTGACGGTTTCGTGTCGGCGGTGTGTGGACTATGTCCATTCGGGCGCTTAGATCGGCGCGGTCGGGCGAGAGAGAGAGAGAGAGCGGGAGAGGGTCTTGCTCGCGGTGTGTGCCGCTTGAGCATCAAGGAAACCCCGTATCGTGAGACACCTGGAGCGGATTGATGCCGGACGCGTGTGCGTCTTCGACGAGGAGATCTCGGCGGCGTGTGCGGCTTCGAGTGGCGGAAACGTGTGTCTCTCGCAAGATGGGTCTCCCCGTATCGTAGGATACTTGGGGCCGAAGGTCAGGTGTGGCGGATTGGGTCGGAGGTCGGTTCGGAGCTCGAGGCGGTAGCATTCGAGATCGGTTTCTCTATTCGCCGGTGCTCGGGGTCGAACCCTTTTCTTGGTTTTCGCGGATCTATTTGTCTATCGTGTGTCGCAATTTTACTCGCGAGAAATCGTACCGTCACGGTAGCCACCTCGCGGCGGCCGCGGGAGGTAGCGCCGTGGTTTCGCGTTGCGTGCCGCGTTCTCGTGCTCGGCGCGTAGGGGGGAAATGTCTCGCGACAAATACACTCGTTACATACTAACAAATAAGTATGAAGTTGATGGAATAACTGTACGCAAAAAGGCTCGCCTAGTTGCAAAGGGTTTCAGTCAGAAGTATGGAGTGGATTACCACCACACATTCGCCCCAGTGGCGAGACTTGAAACGATACGTTTTTTATGCGCCACAGCTGTTGAATTGCGACTACAGATTCATCAAACTGGACATCACAACAGCCTATCTCAACGGATATTTGGACGAACAGGTCTTCATGAAGATTCCTGAAAGACTTGAGGAGATGCTGGAGAGATTAGTTCATCGAGACGAAAAGAAGAATGATCTCAGGAAACGAGCATCGACGATGTTAACCGATTTGAAAACCAAGGGCAGCGTTTGTAAATTAAAACGAGCCCTGTATGGCTTGAAACAAGCCGGAAGACAATGGCACGAGAGACTAACACAAAAATTAACCAGTATGGGTTTATCCGTTGTTAGGAGAGAACCGTGCATGTATTTCGCTAACAACAAAAATCGGCATTTAATTGTTATTATATATGTTGATGACCTTTTGATTGCTTCACAGGATATAGATTGGATTAATAGGACGAAGCGAGAACTAGCGGAGGATTTCGAATTAAAGGACTTCGGAAGGGTGCAGTTTTGTTTGGGAATCCAAATAAATCAAAAGAGTGACGCCATCAGTATGTCTCAGGCCGCTTATACTCGTGAATTGCTTAAGAGATTCCGAATGCAGGATTGTAACCCCGTATCAACCCCAATGGAGGTCGGCGCAAAATTCGTTAAATCGGATGAAGGATGTGAAACGGGGGAGTCACGACCATATCGTGAACTCATCGGGGCGCTGATATATTTATCAATGGCTACCAGACCCGATATCACTAATGCTGTGGCAAAACTTGCACAATTTTGTAACTTTCCTGAACAGGTTCATTGGCGTGCAGGCAAGAGAATCCTGCGATACCTCAGGGGGACAATCGAGCTCGGACTTGTCTATCACAAGACTGACCTACGGATAGTTGGGTACTCCGATGCCGATTGGGGCGGTTGCGAGATGGATAGGAGGTCCTTCTCCGGATACAACTTTATCCTGGGAGGCGCCGCGATTTCATGGAAATCCCAAAAACAACCGACTGCTGCACTATCGTCAACTGAACCAGAGTACATGGCATTGACCGAAGCTGCCAAGGAAGCTATGTATCTGCGCGGAGTCTTGAATGAACTCGGGATTCAACAACTCATCGACGTGGTCGTGCATGTCGATAATCAGGGAGCACAATATCTGGCACACTATCCGATGTTTCACAAGCGAACAAAACATATCGACATCAAATACCATTTTGTTCGTGATGCCGTGAACAGAGGTGAGGTCACACTGAGACAGTTGCCTACAGGGGAGATGATCGCAGATATTTTCACGAAGGCCTTACCTGGCCCACGACACGTAGAATAATGTAAAAAACTCGGACTGAAAATAATTAATAAGCCATAGATAAGATTTCTTTGCGAGTACGCGCGTGATTGAGGAGGCGTGTTAGATTCTTGATTTATAATTTCGCGCGTATTGTGTCCGTGACCAGTGTATCGATCTATGCATGGCGCATGCGTCGTGCTCCGAGCGCTATCGATTAGGTATATCGATCCGAGCGATCTTCTATTCGTTCTCACTTGAATTGTATCTGGCGAACACGTTGCATCTACCGTTAAGAGATTAAGGTATCCGATAATCACCGTATTCTATAAATTGTCCAGAACGAGAGTCCACTGTTCTTTATTCATCCAATATTGTACGAATAAAGTTCATAATCTTAATAACATTAATTGTCGCTCATATAATTTGAATGAGAAGTTACGCGGGGTCGTCCATTACACACATAAATATCATCGGAATTATATAATTTTCATTAGAAAAATGCCACGAATATTTTGGTCAAAGTCCCATAAAAAAATAATGAAAAATAAAGAAGGTTTGTCATTGGATTAGTAGTGGTCTCCTGGTCTCACACCGATATACTCGACGCGTATCATATTACACTTCTCGGTGGCCGAGACCGTTCGAGCTTCATGGCCCCTTACGGGGTATACCCCGCAGGAGTGGGGATAGTTCTGAGTCATTTAAGGCGGTGCGCCCTACCAAATACCATCAACCACCCTACCACTCACACATCGCCAGATCCGCATATACGTATACGCAAATGCAAGGGTTTACAAGAAAAGAAACTGACGCCTCAATATTGCAATGAGAAGTTCAGACCCGGTCGATTATGATTCCTAAGAGTCCTGCGCAGCGTCGTCCAGAGCCCAAATTTCAAATTTTTACGTTGTTGAAGAGTAATTTGCAATAATCGGCAGAATACTGCTTGTTTCGAGTCGCGAAAACGCAAATGCAAGGGTTTACGAGAAAAGAAACTGACGCCCCAATATTGCAATAAGAAGTTCAGATCCGGTCGATTATGTTTCCTAAGAATCCTGCGCAGCGTCGTCCAGAGCCCAAATTTCATATTTTTACGTTGTTGAAGAGTAATTTGCAATAATTGGCAGCATACTCGCTTCCGAAACTAGTGAAATGTCACAAGATGGCCGCCACAAAGTCCACCTTGCAGTTCCGAAATTTTCCACTACTAGCGTTAGTGTCTCTGTCCCATGCATTTGTATAGGGTAACTGCGAAAGAGACAGTGGCGCTAGTAGTGGAAAATTTCGGAACCGTTAGGTGGTGTCAATGGCGACAATCTTGTTACATTTCACTTGTTTCGGAAGCGAGTATGCTGCCGATTATTGCAAATTACTCTTCAACAACGTAAAAATATGAAATTTGGGCTCTGGACGACGCTGCGCAGGACTCTTAGGAATCATAATCAACCAATTCTGAACTTCTCATTGCAATATTGAGGCGTCAGTTTCTTTTCTCGTAAACCCTTGCATTTGCGTATTCGCGACTCGAGACAAGCAGTATTCTGCCGATTATTGCAAATTACTCTTCAACAACGTAAAAATATGAAATTTGGGCTCTGGACGACGCTGCGGAGGACTCTTAGGAAACATAATCGACCGGGTCTGAACTTCTCATTGCAATATTGAGGCGTCAGTTTCTTTTCTCGTAGACCCTTGCATTTGCGTATTCGCGACTCGAGACAAGCAGTATTCTGCCGATTATTGCAAATTACTCTTCAACAACGTAAAAATATGAAATTTAGGCTCTGGACGACGCTGCGGAGGACTCTTAGGAAACATAATCGACCGGGTCTGAACTTCTCATTGCAATATTGAGGCGTCAGTTTCTTTTCTCGTAGACCCTTGCATTTGCGTATTCGCGACTCGAGTCAAGCAGTATTCTGCCGATTATTGCAAATTACTCTTCAACAACGTAAAAATATGAAATTTGGGCTCTGGACGACGCTGCGCAGGACTCATAGGAATCATAATCAACCAATTCTGAACTTCTCATTGCAATATTGAGGCGTCAGTTTCTTTTCTCGTAAACCCTTGCGTTTGCGTATATGCAACTCGTGACGTATTTCTTGAAATATTCATAATATGAAGGATAAATTTTAAGAAATATAAGACAATTTATAACCAGACATCGGTCATTTAAATTGTCTACATAATTACTAAACAAGCAACAACTAAACAACTTTAAATATTATTTTAAGACAATAAAATTTAAACAATCAATTAAAAAATTATTGCATAAATATATATTTATTACCATAATTGTCAGTAGATAGAAATAATTTTTTAATGAATTTTAGACATCCATATTTGTAATGTTTAGACATCCCCGTATGTCTTACGGTTCAGGAGTTCTAGTAAAAGACCACCTTTCTCGATCCAGCCCACCGTGTGCGCAAAGTTGGGCAAAATGTTTATCTAAATAAAAATTTCGAATAACGAATGAAAGATAAAATAATTTTTATTCGTTATACGGAGGTTCGAATACAAAATGTATCTTTAGTCAACGCGTATCGAATAAATAGTTTCCGAGATCCGTCGGATAAAGATAATTTTTTTATTCGAAGGCTTCGAATAACTCTAATGATAAAACCATTAGATACAGCCCAATTATATCGTGTTTAGCATCGTGTTTAGTATGCGAAGAAATGCAGGTCTGTTTCTCATTATTGGACTAGTTTAAATCACCGAAGTGCCGAGCTCGGCGCTTCAACATCAACACCGAAATTTCAGATTTCATTCTATCGTTTCAATCAATTGCCAATTTTGACAAATTTATTACATTGTCCTGCTAATGTTCTCAAGAATTGAAGAGCTTTAGTCTACTATTTCAATTATCGCACGCTACCCTATATGAACAAAGTTCATGCCGGTTCCTCTATAGGCGACAATAGATGAGCGAATGATCAGGTAATAAAATAAATTACATTTTACCTTTTTACCTGTACAATGACCGCGATGAATGTTTTCAAAGATTTTATTGCCTAGAGTCAATTACGACGACACTGATTGTTTTATTGGTAGCCGAAGGGTGACGCGGCGCTCATCGACGCCGTGCTGCATGGGTATTGTCTTTTATGGCCATTTCCATAGCCAATATGCTTGGGGATTTCCGAGATCGTTGGGCCTGTGGTAAAAATATTTTTAGTACAATAATGGGAAGCACACCAGCATTTCTTCGTTTAGCCGAAGACCGAGTATTTCTTGATATATTCAGGATGTGAAGAATAAATACAGAGAAAGTTATAATCAAAGCCATCTGTGATTTGAATTATCTGGAAAACTACTGAATGAGTAACAAATAAACAATTTCAAATTTTATTTTAATTAATTAAAAAATGATTACAAAAAATATATATTTATTACGATAATTGTCAGTAGATAGGAATATTGGTCAACCTTACGTTTAGGAGAGGCAGCTCCGATGACCTTGATCTTCACATATGTTGTCAAAGACAACATTCTGAACAACTTTTGTCATTACAACTACCCGGTGCTCGGTCTTAGTTTTCGAGATATTTGCGAAAAACTATTGCTAATACTGTATTGCATTTTACGCATTCTTCCAAGCTCCGCGACAACGTGAGCCTGTTCCCCGGGAGCATCTGTTTATTTTCTGTTTGTAAACACATTGTGGGGATCAGAACAGAGTGTCACTCTATATAATAAAAATTCTTATAGTAAATTTAATTCAGTACAATTTAAAATAATAATTATTTTTTATAGGGTGAGCTTTCAATTTTGAAAGACTACTTCTGGATTTTCGCATACGTGGTCGGGCCGGCCTAGCGGCCGGCCCTCTGCGCCCCCCCCCCCCGCTAACTAACCCTAACTAATTTTGATCGCATAATTTTTGATAATCAGAATTAGTTAGGGTTAGTTGGTGGGGGGCGGAGAGGGCCGGCCGTCAGGCCGGCCCGACCACGCATGCGAAATTGTGAATATTTCAAAATGAGAATTTTATTCAGCATTTAAATAATAGTTTTTCGCAAATATCTCGAAAACTAAGACCGAGCACCGGGTAGTTATAATGACAAAAGTTGTTCAGAATGTTGTTCCCGACAACATATGTGAAGATCAAGGTCATCGGAGCTGCCTCCCCTAAACGTAAGGTTTACCGGAATATTTGTTATTGTTGGAAAAAATTAAAAACCACTTTTTCCAGCGTTTTTCCTAAGTTATACTTATCTTTTCGGAACCTTAAAAATATATTATGTAATATTAAACATTCCGATATTCAGAGAAATATTTTCCAGACTCTAAAACTTGCGTAATACAAAAGCGAAATAATAGTATGTATGGTACAGATTTTATCGATAAATGTCCCAAATGTCTGGCACATAATTGTCTCTGAACTATCCCCACTCCTGCGGGGTATACCCCGTGAGGGGCCAAGAAGCTCGAGCGGCCTCGGTCGCCGAGAAGTGTAACATGAATGTAACGGGTCGAGTATATCGGTGTGAGACAGGAGACCACTACTAATCCAATGACAAAACTTCTTTATTTTCAATTGTTTTTTTATAAGACCTACATCAATTAATTCGTGGAATTATCATGATCAAAATGACACTAAACACGATATAATTTGGACTGTATCTAGTGGTTTTATCCGCGGGCTATACGTAGGCTTCGCACAATTTTCTGCCAAATCCAAGAAACGGCGACGAGCACCGACTGCCTAGGCCCAGTAGCACGAGTTACTTCGGTCGCCGAGTGGTGCAATAAACACAGCAGGGTAACCCGACAACGGGTCAGGTACGTAGATGTGAATCCACTACCAATCCACTTCCAAAACTTCTTTATTTTCAATTGTTTTTTTATAAGACCTACATCAACTAATTCGTGGAATTATCATGATCAAAATGACACCAAACACGATATAATTTGGACTGTATCTAGTGGTTTTATCCGCGGGCTACTCGTAACCTTTGAACAATTTTCTGCCAAATCGAAGAAACGGTGACGAGCACCGACTGCCTAGGCCCAGTACCACGAGTTGCTTCGGTCGCCGAGTGGTGCAATAAACACAGCAGGGTAACCCGACGACATTCTGTATTTTCCATGGGAATTGCATCAACTAATTCGTGGCATTCTCCTTATTAAAATGACACTAAACACGATATATTATTGGTATGTATCTAAACGTTTTATCTGTGGGGCTATTCGGTAGTGTAGCATCGAAGCCTTTTAATAAATCCGTTTCGAATAAAAAAATTATCCTTATACGTCGGATAAATATCTTGTCGAATAAAATTATTTATCCGACACTCGTCGAATAAAGATACTTTCTTCATTCGATACTCGTCGAATAAAGAAACTTTTCTTATTCTAACCTTCGAATAACGAATAAAGATAAGGTATCTTTTATTCGAATCGCTATTTAAATAATTTTCTATTTTAATAATGCCCAAACCTGATTTTGGGGATGGAGAACGGAAGGGTGGTAAAAAAACTGCAAAATACATACTAAAAACATAAGACGTCTGAAGCAAGCGCGCCGCGGCTTGATGAGTCGCGTATACTCAAATGCAAGGGTTTACGAGAAAAGAAACTGACGTCTCAATATTGCAATGAGAAGTTCAGAATTGATTGATTATGATTCCTAAGAGTCCTGCGCAGCGTCGTCCAGAGCTCAAATTTCATATTTTTACGTTGTTAAAGAGTAATTTGCAATAATCGGCAGAATACTGCTTGTCACGTAGCGGCTTCTGAAAAATCCTACCTAATTGTAGCTCGTCACAGAAAATTAGACCCACACCACCTATCGGGCGAAATTCTTACTAATCAGCTTCGTCTATCCCATCTATCGGTCGAAAATCGTACTACTCAGCTTCGTGTAATCTCCATTCGTACAAGTTTGGCGTGACGATCAACTCCGTCGAGGTCAAAATCTGGGCGCACCCCCTTAACCGCCAGACTCTTGGGACATTTATCGATAAAATACTGTATCTCTAAAACTTCAATACGAAATGTGCATTTTCTTAGAATGTTTGGAGATTTACAATTTTTTTAACCATGGTTACATAATCCGAAAAAATTTGTAACAGTAACATAATAATATAAACGTGGTCAATTGAAAACTTCGATATAAAATCGGCTATTTTATGCTTTCCAAATTGAATAAAAATGGATTTCGCAACGAAAAATTTTGAAAAAAGTCTCAGTCGTGTATGTTATTAGGTGGAATATTCATGAATTTTTTCGTAACTATTTGTTGAGCATGGTGTGACTAAAAATCAACGTGGATGGGCACTTTTGACCATCTTATCCAGCTATATCTTAAAAATCAATGAAAATATAATTTTAAAAATACATTTCAGTATATATCATTAAACCCGATTTTTAAAAACAAATTTAGTCCAAATTTCACTTTGATATCTTTTTTAAATCAAAAGTTATAGCAAAATGTACGCCGCGTTGCGCCGGGAATCGAATGCGCGCTATCTCCAGATTCCGACTCATGCGTCCGAAACTTCGGTAACGTGAAATTCGGAGGAACGCGACGAGGCTCGAGCAGTCGAAGAGGCAGCTCACACGGACAGAGTAGAGGTACGCTTGTGTGTGTAGCGCCCGCGCAATCGAGCCACGGACCTGAATCGAACAGGCACTCACACGGGTAGAGTAGAGGTACGTCTGTGTGTAGCGCGTAGCGCGTGTTCAGTGAGACGACGATACTCCAGACTCCAGAGTGGGGAAACTCAGCCGCTCAGGGCCGTGGCCCACGAATATCCCATCACTGCTGTTGAGGGTGATTTATACGCCAGGGATACTATTCTTTGAGTTTTACCGAACGCCGAGAACTGTAAACAACTAATGATCTAAATCGCAGTTTCTTATAATTGTTTTAATTTTTTATTATTTTCAAATTCCCACACTTCCATGATCGTTAATCTACATACCATTAATGCACATGAATCCTTCCATGCAAAATTGAACTGCTGTTTCGAATTTTGTTCGAATTTGCATATGTTGCTGTGTTCAGTGAAATATGAACGTATCTCAAAGAATTCTTTCACATCTTCAAAATTGTTGTTTTTACATATGAGGTTTACACGTTTTTCATTTAATTATAACGGTCCAGTATCTTTTATTCGACTCGTTATTTAAATAATTTTTTATTCGCCGAGAATTTATTCGACGAATAATAGATAAATTTTTATTCCAAGCGGATTTATTCAAAACGTCGAATAAAATTTTCATATATTGTTTCTATTTATTAATCGGAGACTGAATAATTTTGACCTGCTCGAGACTCCAATGAACACGTATCGAGGCCCAAGAATTCACTAACAAGTGAATTGCAGCCCTTGTTTATTTGTCAAAATTCTTTCACGGAAGTGACGCTAGTTACTTCGTGGCGTTCATCCGATTAAAAAAAGAATAAACTCGATAGGATTTGGACTGTGGATGGCGGATTTATTCGAAGTCTTCGAATAAAAATTGCAATTTTCCATGATTTTCGGCCACTTCACCACTTCTGATCTTTTATAACTGCTAAACCAATTAAATTTTCAGAGTGCATATAATTTATACGAGCTCACCAAACACATCTTTTAAACTTTCGTTATTAGCCTTGCTAAAAAATTGAAAACTTCAGGTTTCACTATTCTTTTTCGCAATTCCGAGCAAATGCATTTTTTCAACATATTTTTGAGATGTCATTGACTAAACTAATTCTTCTAGCTTTACAGAGAAATGGTGTCGTTTCGTCCATTCATAAAAAAATTATGTTGATTTAAAGGTGATTTAAAGAAAATGCAAAAAATAAAAAATCCATTTTTTTAGTGGTGTAGAGTAGAATAAAAATATGAAAAAATCGGAGATAGTGATGATGACAATATCTCATTATTAAATTAATAATATTCAAGATGATCGCATTTAAGCCACGATATGAAATCTGTATTTTTTCGAATTCTTCTGGGTGTTTTATTTTTTACAACTAGAGTTTGTAACTATAAAAGATTGGAAAAAATTAAAATACTTCTATCATTATAATTAATGTTATATTTAATTTATATTAATTAGAGATGTGTATATTAGATCTATATCTTAGTTACATATTTTATATATAACGATATATAAACTTTTCGTTCCGATCAAGGCCAAATATGATGTAGGTTCTTGTCCGGCTGAGTGTGGAGATAGGTTCTTGTCCGGACTGAGTGTGGAGAATGGTTCTTGTCCGGACTGAGTGTGGAGAATGGTTTTTGTCCGGACTGAGTGTGGAGAATGGTTCTTGTCCGGACTAGAAGATGATGGTACCCAAAAGTGGCACGGCCAAACCCCGGGCGTGAGCACTCTCATTACTCTCTGCTAGGATCAGTGATGCCAGATGAGGTTGAAACCAACCTCATTTCCCCCTCCAGGGTACCCACTTTTATCCCCTTCCACTATCCTATTCCACTACCATGAGCACACTCCAACGTCCCCCACTAAGACCGTAGACTGGTCGCGCAGTCGCGCAACGTGTCACATATTGCTCTGGTCATCAGAGAGGGGGTACTTGTGTTCTCCTCGATTCCTTTTCGATTACCCCTGTCTGGCATCACTGGCTAGGATATTGAAAGGCAGAGATGCACCGCGGTGACGACCGCGTGTCTCGCCTACGAGGCACTAAGCCACGCTCGAACCATGGATGGTTCGCAGGGTCACCAGCTGCCTGATGGACAGCAAATAAGCGGAAGTCGATATCACTTATCCCTCGGCCGAAACGTGTTCCGACATCGGAGAGCACGTGGAGGTGAGGTTAGGAAACTATGCGGAGCGTTTACGGTACGACCACACCGTTGCACGGTTCAGAGACGAAGGAGGGCGAGTGACGATGGTAATGGCGGACAACGCCACACCATCCCCACTACACCGGTATCGAGGAGTGGGGGACCAGATCCCCACATGCTATTATGAGAGAAAAAGGAACTGAATTGACGTTACTATACAAGTGTGTGTGTGTCTGTGGAAGCTATAAGTTACAGTATTGCCAGCTTTAAAAGTGCAATGTTGCCGAATTATATTCGCACAAACACCGTCGATGCTCGCATAAGCGTTCGAGGTTCATTCCATGCCGAAACAAACACTTTTTGCGGTCACCATCTTCGATTTTGTTCTAATTGAAATATGTTGTAGTCCATGTGAAATTAGGGCGGGAGTTTAAGTGCCATTTTGCCGATATCGAATTTTTTTAGAAATGGCAGGCCTTCACAGTTTGCGATTTTTACCCATTTTTGCGAAAGTAGGCTTCACTTACAAATTTTTATCTCAGGAACTGTTTGTCCGATTGACCTATACTTTTTTTTTGTTCTATTCCGGAAGGATTGGGCTATTGTAAAATAATTTTTTCATCCTCGATAATTAACTTTATAATGTCAAACAATTTAAACAAATTCTTTTTTTATATTTTTTTCAATTTTGGACAGTAATGTAAATTTTGAAAAAAATATGGTTATATTCCTTGAAGTTTCCTCTTCAAAATAAGACCTTTTACAAAATGGTGTTTTTCCTGTAATCGTCACAATATCCTGGAAAAGGACGCGGTGTACCCGCGTTTCAGGTAAAGGCGAGTCGAGCGCACCGCTATTATGTTTAGTTTTCTTTTCCGGTGGTCTCTATTTGTACCTGGAGAACAATATTAGTAACCACTCTTGGCCAACGACACCTTTCTAATCATAACTTCATTTATAGATATGTAGTTTCTATACGAATTGTATATGTTTTACAAGAAAGGTGTCGTTGGTCAATGGAAACCACGAGAAGATGGCGGTTTTCTTCCATCAGAAAGGGATAAGGAAGTGTCAGAAGTATGTATTGGTAGGATCACTGAAAACTATTTCATTACACTGAAAACAGAGCCACGAGCAAGTTTTACATAGCAGTTCTTTATTTGATAATGGGGTAAAGCTATGAAAGCTTCTAGTGCCTATAATAGGTAATGCTGTTGCAAAGCGAGCTTGTAAACAATCAGCATGTTAAAAAAATTCGAAATCGGCAAAATGATGACTTAACACACGGACTACAACATATTTCAATTAGAACAAAATCAAAGAAGCAAAATTAAATTTAAAATGTAATATAAAATAGAATGTTTGGATATGTCAAAGAAATCAACATCAACGGTACCAATATCTACATTGAATATTGTCTGTCTGTACATGCTCAGGGGAACATACATATAGTGCTACAAAAGTATACAATAAATATATATATATACAATATATACAGGGTGCGGCACCTAAAACAGGTCACCTGAATAACTCGCTTGCTTTTGAAGATAGAAAAAAAAGGATCAGACCAAACTTACTTGATATCGAGGGGCTCGTAATCTGATGTCATTAATTTTTTTATAGGTGGAGACGTCAAGGAGATATGAAGGTCAACTCTGTTTTTTTAAATGGAACGGTATGGTTTTTTATTTACATTCTGATAGTGTATTTCAAGACGAATAGAATTACCTATTATAAAGGTCATTCAAGGTCACGCAAGGTGAACTGCAATAGAAAACTGATTATCTCAAAGCACACTTCGAACACTTTTGTATCTTCCGTAGTTGTTGGCATATCGCTCTTGTAATTACTAATAAGGGTCACAGAACATAAACAAACATTCAATCACCATGTAAGCTTGTTTATATCAACGAATGTTATTATTATGTTATTGTAGGTTGACTACCGCCTAGAATACAGTTTCGTACTATCCAATCTTAGTATTCACTTTTTAAAAATGCGTTATACGATAGGGGAGAAAGTGGCAATGGTTCTGATTTATGGTGAATGTCATAGAATTGTAACAGAACTGTAACGAACAGGCCTGTTACTAACGCGTCGCGTACAAACTACCGCGAACCGTCCGCCAGGTGGCTACGATACCCGCAGGTAAAAGTGAATCGGGAATCGGCCACGAGATGGCCACCGCCGCCACTACCGATTCTCGCTAACGAAATTATCCGGCGACGAAGATGTAGCGACCGTCCGACGCAAGGAACGATACCGGAGTACTGCCGTTACACAAATCGTGTACGGACGAACCAGAAAAGCCAGCGCATACAATCTCTGAGCCAGCGATTGTTTCGTTACTCCCAATACCCAAAGGTGTTTCGACCGTTGTGCCGACGATCGAGTTCCTCCCAGCGTACGGTAGTTGCGCCAACGATCTCTCTCTCTCTCTCTCTCTCTCTCTCTCTCTCTCTCTCTCTCTCTCTCTCTCTCTCTCTCTCTCTCTCTCTCTCTCTCTCTCTCTCTCTCTCTCTCTCTCTCTCTCCTTTTCTCGCTCTTTTCTCCCGCGATCGATTGTCGTGCCAACAATCCGCGCTCCGCTCGACCGCCCTGACCGCGTACCACGCGTCGTGGAACCGGCATCACCGCGGCCACCGACAGCACGGGAACATCGTCGCTGCGATACTCGCCTTATCGCAATACAGTATTTTATCGATAAATGTCTCAAATGTCTGGCGGATAAATGTCGCTGAACTATCCCCACTCCTGCGAGGTATACCCCGTGAGGGGCCTCGAAGTTCGAGCGGTCTCGGCCGCCGAGAAGTGTAACATGATACTAAAGAAGTTTTGTCATTGGATTAGTAGTGATCTCTTGGTCTCACACCGATATACTCGACCCGTATCATGATGATACGGGTCGAGTATATCGGTGTGAGACCAAGAGATCACTACTAATCCAATGACAAAACTTCTTTATTTTTAATTATTTTTTTATGGGACTTTCACCAATATATTTGTAGCATTTTTCTGATTAAAATGATACCAAACACGATATAATTCGGATCATATTGTATAATAATATAAATATAAAAGTCAGGTATGTACATCGGTGAACCAATAGTAATTCAATGACGACTCTTTTACATTTCTTATTAGTCTTTAATGAGACTTCTATCATTATTTATATAGATATTTCTCCGATTAAAATTTTTCTGATTATACATACATACATATCTATTTTCTTCATTGACGATGGAGTAAGTTTTGGTGACAGACAAAGAGAGTAACTGATAAAGAAAGAGACACGACAAGTCGCATCGTCTCGTTGAAAACGTATTTGATAATATGAATAATGTTTATAAAATGAGTCCGATCAAATAAATTCATCGTACAACAGTCCAAACCAATGTACGAGCGACCACTACGGAGAAGACAAGACGATTAATGTGGATGACTACTGTAGCTGAGCTTTTACCCGTTTTCTAAGTTTAAAAGTCGCGAACTGTTCTAGTCAAGAGAGTGTCTTGCAGGGACAAGTTGCCTCATCGATCTACCTGACCATTAATGTCCATTAATATGACCCGAATTATATCGTGTTTGGTATCATTTTAATTAGAAAAATGCCACAAATATATTGGTGATAGTCCCATACAAAAATAAGTAATAATAAAAAAGTTTTTTATTAAAATTACATTGTGAGGACGCGGCAGGCCTTTGAACTGTGCCGGCGATTGCTACTCTCCGCGTCTCTTTCTTTCCCATACGCCATCGAACCTTGCGCTCGACACTTTGATCGCCCATTACACAAGTAAATATAATCGGAATTATATCATATTTGGTATCATTTTCATTAGAAAAATGCCGCGAATAATTTGGTCAAAGTCCCATAAAAAAATAATGAAAAATAAAGAAGTTTTGTCATTGGATTAGTAGTGGTCTCACACCGATATACCCGAAACGTATCATGTTTACATTTCTCGGCGACCGAGGCCCCTCGAGGTTCCCATTCTATTTCTACGTTCGGCACAAGTCAAAGAATAGTATCCCTGGCGGATAAACGTCGCTGGCCGGACCCGTGGTTGCGACAATTATCGCTAAAATACTGTACTGTCTACTTTATTTCGCCACGCACCACGTCCTTTCCGACCGATCGCTTCCTCACCGATAACATCAACCCCGGCGCGACGAGCTATCTCCAGCGAGAAAGCACCCGGGTAACAGAACTGTTACAGAATTATAAGGGAAGCAGTACGTGTACATGGTAAAAAATTTCCGAATCGTAATAGACCTTCAGTTTCTGCCTTCGAACATTCGTTGATATAAACAAGCTTACATGGTGATTGAATGTTTGTTTATGTTCTGTGACCCTTATTAGTAATTACAAGAGCAATATGCCAACAACTACGGAAGATACAAAAGTGTTCGAAGTGTGCTTTGAGATAATCAGTTTTCTCTTGCAGTTGACCTTGAGTGACCTTGAATGACCTTAATAATAGGTCATTGTATTCGTCTTGAAACACTCTGAGGAGATTGAATAAATTGAGAAAAAGAGAAGGTTCACCTATTCCGATAAAACAGAGATGTATTTGGTATGTACAAGACGCGACAGCTTACAACCGTGTACAAGACGTCGGTGTTAACAACTGACCCTAAGGCGACTTTTTGGGCGCTATTTATATTGTCTTTGTGGGGGCAAAAGAGTCCTGTGAGAATAGAGGAGGAAATCCCTACCTCTCGGTACGAGGTTCCTTACCAAGGCCGCGCAAGGGTAGGTACCAGGTATGTCCATACCACGGTCGCTTCGAAACTGGGAAAAACCCTGGTAGCCTACATTGATGAAAAGGAAGCAGCGTGGCAACAGCCAAGCTGCTACAGCTCTATCAGAATGTGAGTAAAAAAATATACTGTTCTATTAAAAAAAACAGAGTTGACCTTCATATCTCCTTGACGCCTCCATCTATAAAAAAAACTAGTAGCATCAGATGATCAGTCCCTCGATACCAAATAAGTTTGGTCTAAGGCATTTTCTTCTATCTCCAAAAACAAGCGAGTTATTCAGGTGTCCTGTCTTAAGTGCCCCACCCTGTATAATTAGATTTCTTATCGTATGGGTCCTGTGCCCATGGATGGGAAACGTAGAACAATTAATTTTTTTAATAAAATGGGAAGCGACGTGGTATCAATGTTTCTAGACTGCGTTACGGATAGAATGCTGCTGTCTCAGCTGTTTCTGGAGGCTATAAATGTGTTCCCCACAAATTATCTTTGCTCAATCACTGTTTGCGCAAATAACAAAACGGTACAGCCATGGAGGAAATTTATAAAATTGAATGTCTGTTGCGGAAGGAAAGGTGCAACGAATGCCTTAAGTTGCTTGAAGAATATAGTCGAGCGAAACGTCCTCGATTATCGAACAGTATTCAACAATCATTGATCGTGCGTATCGCCGGTCTTGAAAGTTTAAAATATTCTTTGCGAAAGCGTTTCGTACGTGAAGGTGCAGGACATGCAAGTACTGAACTCTTATGGCGTGAAATAGACTCTGCTTTCAAGTGTCGCATATTAACTGGTGCTGTTATCAATTCCAATTACATTGAACCTCGCAGCTTCCTTCAGGATGCCAGGGAAATGGTGCTCGAAAAATTACGGAACGCTCTGGAAAAACTTAAATCTTTAAAAGTGAACATTGTGTTTAATGGTGAATTTGTTGCAAGTAATCAATGTTCGCGCAAAAGCATAATCACAAAGAACTGTGAAATCTAGGGCGCGCAGTGGCTCAAGTGGATGAGGCTACGATCTCGTGGTCCCGTGTTCGAATCCCGTCGTCACCTCTGAGATTTTTCTCAAGTGATATAAAACTGTAGCCGCTCGGGTGGTTCGGAACCCACCTTAATAAACTGTAGGTCCAAAGCCGAAATAAACCTATAATAGATTTCAGTAGCTCAATTAAAAAAAAAAATCTGAAATCTTTTACACGTATTGTCACGAATACTCAATCTTACAGTCTGCATCAACAAGTATAACCACATTTTTACAAAGTATCATGGTATATCATAAAAATGTGTAACAATTATGGTTTTGCAGGTGTTTGCATTACTTTCATTCCAACGAAAGAATGCAGATCCATGAAAGAGACTGTGTAAAAATGCATGACTGCGCTATCGTGCTACCTAGCGAGGACGATAAATGTCTCTCTTCTAAGAACTATATCAGGAAAGGACCGCTTCCATTTATGGTGTACGACGATCTCGAATGCACTCTCGAGACGATGGAAGATTGCGGAGAGGAGAAACTTGAATCACACGCATACCAGCATCATAAAGTATTTAGCATTGCATACTATGTGCATTGTGAACACGATGCATCTCTATCGGTGTATCGATGTCGCCGTGATGCGACAATAATGTGATGATAATTGTGATGCGATAACGAGTCCGTTCCGTCGACCGTCACAACGGAGTTCCGGCGGTCTCCTTGTGCTGGAATAGCTCGTTGTGCCAGGGTCGTTAATCGGCGAGGAGAGGTTTCGAAATTAATACACGGTGTTAGTGACGTTTCACGTGCCCTTGCTCGTTTGTGTCGCGTTTCCCGGCGTTCGTTGTCTCGTCGGTGTCGGGGACGGGTTCGCGGCGGTGTTCATCAGGGTACGGTACGGCGGCTTCGCGGATCTGGTGTACGGTGGTGGCGGGGCGGGTTCCGACCTGGAAGACGGGGTGTCGGAGGAAATCTGGCTAGTGCAGGAGCGGTATTCCGATCGTGGCGCAGGCCACGATCTCCCCTGCCACGGGTCTGGTTTGTCGGATCCGCGACGTCGACGGTGCACCGGCGTCGAGGCCTCCCGTGGCGGTTCTACGTTCGACGTGGAACCTTCCACGTCAAACGATTTCGACTATGTCGAAATTCCCCGAGACTCGCCGTCTCGTGGTTTGCCGATGACTCGCCGTCGTCGGACTAGGATAGTGACTCGCCGTCGTCGGACAAGGATAGTGAGTCGCCGTCACCGGGACTAGAATAGTGACTCGCTATCACCACACGGGAAGAGTGGCTCGCCGTCACTCGGAGATGGTGAGAACGCGGTTCTCGCCGGAGGGTACTCAGGGTGCTCGTCGACTCGTCGTCTGGAGCGTGGGAACGGACCAGGTATCGTGGGAACTGGTAGTGTAAGGTAGGGACTACTTACGGAGAGTGAGACGGACAGAAGTGTTCTGGGCGGAATCCCAGCTGGAATAGCAGATTGAGTAGTGTTCGCCGCGTCTTATATAGCTCGCGGTTGGTGGCGAGGGGCGGTGGTGCGGTGTGGTGTTGTGTGTCTGTTTCCCGGCAAAAGTGCGGAAAGTGACATCCGGTTTGCGCCAGAATTGTGTCTCGTTGACGTCCGGTTCCCGCCAAATACGCGAGAGATACGGTTGTGGGAGCGGGGTGTGCGGTGTTCCGGCGGTACGCGACGGATCGGCGGTGCGGCGCTCAGCCGTGTTTCTGTTTGGTCGATCGTGCTTTGATGTATGTTTCTCGTGACAGGCCTGCACGGTGCAGGTCTGTTACAGAAGAATTATAAAAATTGGCGCATTTTGTTAAATCCACTTTATCCAGTAATATATGTATGAAACAGTTAACGAATGAACAGTGTGATGCATTCATCAGCGCAACACATTGTCACATTTGTGAAAAACCATTCGAGGAAAACGATATACGGGTGCGCGATCATTGCCATCTAACGGGGCGTTATAGAGGTCCAGCACATCAAGATTGCAATCTAAATTAGAAAATGAAATTTTGTATTGTTCGGCCATTATAAACCTCGATTGTGAATTGCAGACCGGGCTGACTCTACCACCGTTTGCATTTCTCTTTCAATTTTGCCGTTTTATTCAGGAGTGTAAGCATTAGATTTTATATGAAACACTCCGAGGTCCTCCAAGAATTTCTCAGTGGTGGCATTTTTAATCTCTGTTCAATTGTCTGTTATCGTCCTCGCTAGGTAGCACGATAGCGCGGTCATTCATTTTTACACAGTCTCTTTCATCTGCCAAACTGATTTTCAGCCAATTTCTAGAATATTTTTAGTTTCGATGCAGCTTCGTCTTTGGATTTCAGAAAATAGATCGTACGGAAGTGTGAAAAATCATCCTTGAATAGCAAAAAATACTTAGCTCCTCCTAAAGACAAGACATTCATCTCACACAAATCTGCGTGAATCTCATCCAAGGGGTTTGCAGCGACCTTTGGATTTCTTATATATGCACACTGTGCATGTGTAATGGTTCCAATCATTCGTGTATTTAATACCATGTCTGTTTACAATGTTTCTAACATACCTGACATTTTGGTGAGCCAATTTCTCATGCCAAACCCTGATAGACGTATTCAGCAGACATTTGTTAGATTCTTCTTGACGAAACATCACTTGGTATAGTTTTCCATCTCTCTTGGCAATTGCGACAGTTTCCTTTGTGTCCAATGTTTTGAAAATAGACTGGTCTGCATCTGCAATGTGTAATCCTTGTCCAGCATTTGTGTGACAAAGAACCAATTTCACACCATGTTTCTCCATCAAACGCTTCCAATTATATATCACCAATTCCAATGCCTTTCATCAGCTCAGCACCGTCACCAATCATGACCATGGTTGGTTGTTCGAGCTTGACGAGATTTTTTTTCCATTCCACTCTGGATGTCATGTGCTGTGTAGCAGCGCAGTCTTGATACCATTCAGTATTGCAATCAGCCCTGGAATTTCTGCTGTTCAATTTTACAGTCGTTAAGCCTACGGCGACAAAAGCTTGACGATCTTACTTCCTAAAATAATTTTTGCCAGATTTAAAATTTTTTCACCAGTATTTCTGACGTCAATATTTCTTGAACACTCTCCTGCAAAGTGACCCTTCTGATTACAGACGTTGCAAGCGTAATTGTTTTTGCAGTATGCAATGTATCTGGCGCATGGCTCGTTTTTGTAATATTTCTTCACATGACCCTGCATTCCACACTTGAAACATTCTACGGGTGAGTTTTCCTGCGAACCTGACTTCCAAGACTTCGTACCAGAGTTTGAAGTGAGACCATTTGAGGGTGCAGGTTCTTTTTCCTGATCATTTCCGCTTAACCTGTCTTCTTCAAGTCGTACACGCTCAATTAATTTATCAAGAGTCTTATCTGCCCCACTGACATTATCCCATACAGTACGAAAGTGATGAAGTCTGGGTGGCAGTATTCCCAGAATTCTGGTCATCGTCCAAGTGTCCCTTACCTCCTCGCCTTCAGAACATTATGCGTGTCGAAAATGCACACTGTAGCACGCTTACGAAAACGACGGTGTGGACAGACGAAAAAAAAAGGATACGAGAGGGACCGCTGTAAGACTAGAGTTTCTGGCAATCACATGTTTCGGTTTTCCTGCAGATTTGTACGCAGAGTCGATGGGTTACTGTTCGAAAACGTCGTCCGTCTTTCTTTTAGAAAGTTTCTTAAGGGAGGCATAGGACAATAGGGACCCTAAAACGCCACGCGGACCTGACGCTTCTACCTCTTGCTGGGTGAAAGGACGGACGACCTTTTCGAACTGAATTGACAAGTAAAGTACTTCACGATCATCTCGTAAACTAAAGCCGCGAGGCAAACAGTCTAAAGGGAAATGTTGTTCAGAATCATGGTCTTGACAACATATCCAAAGCTCATCGAAATCGGAGAGGAGATATTAATATGAACATCGACAGATTTTCAATTACAAGTTTTTACAAATATCTCGTAAACTAAAGACGCGAGGCAAAAAGTCTAAAGGGACATGTTGTTCAGAATTGTGGTCTTTACAACATATCCAAAGCTCATCGAAATCGGGACATAATCGAGAAACTGTTGGTTGTTACGACATCGCGGCGCGGCGCGGCGCGGCGCGGCGTACCGACAACACTCTCCTCCCCCCGGCTCGCCGCGCTGACCGTGCCACCGAGCGACTAGGCGCGTTCTGGTTGGTCCGTGTTTTTCGTTTATAACTCCTAAACAAAGCCGCGGACGCCATTTTGAAGTACTTTTGAGACACCCTGTATAGTATTTATATTGTGACGTGACAGGTTTTGCCTACGTCCCTCTTAACCGGCAAAGAGAGGCCGGGCAGTGCTCTGGCAGTGCCGATGCGAAACGGCCGATTGCGAGCGCTCTCCCTGGGAAATCCGAATCTCAATGGACGAGATTTAACGCGTTTGGAACGTCGCGCCACTTTGGGCGACGCGAACCTTTCAGGACCGAAACAGGGCTCCAGGGGAGCCCGGCCCCTATTTCTCGCCGAAAGAGGCGCTCTGGAACCACCTTCGTGTCGAGACATCGAGAAGAGGACCGAACCCGGGTCAACAAACCCGGAGGCATCCACAAGGGATCGTGGACAAGAGACGAATATCTTCTCGACCCCGTCGCTGCCTCGCCCGGAAAGAGTATGTCCACGGCCTGAAGGCGGTAGAAGACACTGCTATTTTCCGGAAGCCAGGTGGGCCACGCGACAGGATGCGTTCCAGCGGCGAAATAGCGTGCGATACGAAAGGCCTGAGGGTGGCGCCGGGAGAAATAGGGTAGGGAGTAGGGGGACGCCTCGCTTCCGCGTTGCCGAGCCGTACGAAAGTGGGTCACTCGGTCGTTGGCCGTCGATAAGTTGGATTACTTAATAATTGCCTAAGAGATCAAAGTATTTTGCGTTGCCGGAATAGAGGGATGAAAGGACAAGAGTGCAGTCCACCTGCCGTCGCCCGTCGTTGCTGTTGGTAAGCGCCAGGCAGACTTTTTTAATATCGTGAATTGACAATCTTTTCGTGTTGGCCCGGTAATGTTTTTGTGGCTCCTTGTTCGCGTCGCGTAACTACGAAACCGTCTCTTTGCGGCGAGTTCGGCAATACATATTATCGAAAAGGACGAACGGTCGTCGGTCGGTGAACGTGCGTGCCGGGATTGTAACGTGAATCCGGTCGGATAGCGGGGTCCGCCTGCCCGTCGCAAGACGGTCGTACGACGCCGGTATTAACGCGGAATCGCGGATTCACGGGGGGCCCGTATCGTCACCGATTTCGCGATAATTGTACGCCATCTTCGAGACGTTCAGCAATAGTACCGCGTATTCCACCGGAATTCGGTAGTTGTTCCGCGTAAAGCGCGGGTTGTTACACGTAGAAAATCTCGTGAACTGCCGGATTAGACGCGATCGAAAAGGAGAGAAGAAACGCGCGCGGGCGACCGAAAATCCGTTAGAATATCGTGAATGCGCCGGCTTGTAATTGAACGCTGCCGGTCTCCACCGGCAGCCTTGTCGTTAAGATCCGACCAATAAATGTTGTTCAAGCCTATCTCGTAATTGAATTATTTCTTGTGAAAAACCAGTAGGTATTATATGTTCATTCTGGATCAAGTTCAATGAGCTTTCGAGGCAGACCTAACCCGGGGGAGGGGGCCTTTTTGTAATGATAGGAGTCAGGAACGTACAGGAATCTCGACAAACGTATCGGGTTAAATATTATAACTTCTTTTAAGACGCTATTTCATTGACCCTGACATTTTTTTGTATGTAATATGATACGTAATGTAAATCATGCATTAAATGTCAGAGAAATATCCTTTTGATTTTATTTTATTAGCATTAATTACTATTAATGAATTGCGTTCAAAATCGTAATGTTCTGCAATGGCTTTGCAAAATCATCGGCAACATTAGATATTATTTGCATAAACTTGCAATATTTTGTTTGTACGGAATATAGGTTCTCGGATAGCCAAGAGTACATGTAATCGATACAAAATTCAAAATCAAACAATTTCCGCATTGTTTTCTGGGCAATCTGTATGCACTTAGTCGAATTTGATAATTTTACAAGCTTTACATCATCGTTTAACTGACATCACTCCACAGTTATATCACCAACATGCACCGCATCCCCTGAGCTGGTAATGTTCCGCAGAATGTCTTCTTTCTTTCGTAGAAGATCTTTCCAGGTAGCCATAGACAACTGAATTTCATTGCCGTGATTGTCTCCTATAGCCAACTCGACCTGACAGCAACCACCAATTCTGACTCCAATGTCAAGGTATTTGTAGAATGTATTCGTCAAGGGATATCTCCTCCCCAACATACACACCGCGCGCACGATCCTGTGTTCCGAATTATCAGCGCTGATAAGAAATGAAACAATTAGGAAAGACAATTTTTTTCAGTTGCAAAGAAACAATACTGAATAGCATTTTTAGCGGTTGCCGGAGTACTTACTGTGTGTGTAATTGTGGAGGATTGAACTCATTATTCTGCAGCGTTGCGCGAGAGTTGACGGTTGCGGACCACATAGTTGATACTTTGTCGATCTAACCAACAATGGCGTTTTATAGCCTCTCTCTACCCCCCCCCCCCCCTACCATTTCGAAAAGTGCAAACACAGCAAGGAATCTCGGCACGAGGCAAACACATCCGGTGCAAAAAATTCTTAGAAATAAATTTGCTGAGTAATCAATTTTTTTGTAATGTTATACCACAAACTGCGCATTTGTTTGGCGGCAACATCGCAAATACATCGGGTGAAATATTATACCATTTTAAGAAATACGGAAAAAACTTTGTTAAATAATATTCTTTATTCAAAAATATGGTTCTTGTTGATCATTATATATTTTACACAGTTTAAATACATTTTCGACGGCACATACGCCAGTATGGAATGCACATCTATGCAGCCCCTTTGGCAACATCAACAATCTTGGAACATCCTCTAGATCCACATCAAGAGCCTCGATTCCAGCTAATTTCCATAGTCATTTTTTCTTTTCCAATCCCTTGACAATGACCTGCTGCGTATTTTCCAGAGCTAGTTTCAAACAGCTTCCAGCTTCTTTGTATGGATCATATACGTCCATCCAGCCGATTCCATGATGTTTTCTCGTTAGCCATCGAACCTGACGTGCTTCGGCAGCAGTCAATCGGTGGAACCCAAATGGTGGCTCGAATATCCAGTGCAATAGTTTATTTCCATCCCGTAAAATGGCCGCTTCTTTTACAATGAATTCGTTTCACCCGATCTTGAAGCCTTGTAGATCGACAAACGTTAGATGAACCATCGCCGCTTGTTAAGGGGCTGTGCGCACCCAACTACCACCACCACCCTTACCACTCACACATCGATAGATCCGCATATACGTATACGAAATGCAAGGGTTTACGGCAAAAGAAACTGACGCCCCAATATTGCAATTAGAAGTTCAGACCCGGTCGATTATGTTTCCTAAGAGTTCTGGCCAGGGTGGTTCAGAGCCCAAATTTCATATTTTTACGTTGTTGAAGAGTAATTTGCAATAATCGGCAGCGCTGACTTGTGACAAAAAGTATTCTGCATCACAGAAGCGTTAGACTCATGCCACATTTTAGGTGGGAGAATACGGTTTGCAGAAAATCCAAGTAGCGATCCTATGTTATTAGGTTTCTCAAAATTAATCTTATAGGAGCAGTATATTTCACTCTTCATCGTATTATTGTTAGCACGTATGACGAGAGGGTATTCATCGTTCCCCAAATCATACCTGTTGGGATATCTTCGCAGTATTTCCCGTTTCAAGTACTTATCGTTTGCATCCAGTTCGTAAGATCCTTCGGGAATGACAATTTCTTCGTCATTTTCACCAAAATAAAATTTATTGTTGCGGGCATCAACGTTCGCTATCGTGTTAAACGTTTCAAAATCCGCGAGACCTAGTTCGTATTCATAACCACTCAAATCTATCGCGGGAAAGTATTGGACTGCGAGCATGCTGCTCTTACCCGTTAAGGTCAGTGTCAACGACGAGGGCGTCATGTTTATGCGAAAGGTGTGAAGAATGTAATGAAATTGTACTTGTCGGTAATGTGCATTTATAATGAGTTTTCCTCGAGAAATTTTACACACAGTTGCCCGCATATGGTTTGATCGAAATTTTGAAAACGTGCATGATTGTAAGTAATTTTTGCGGATGATCCAAAGTATGCAATAAGTTCCACAGGTGGACGTAGATTACCAAAGCTATCAAAATATTTTACGGTACGATTGCGTTTCACGTATGCGATCCAATGTGTGCCCGGACCGATACTATCGTCCAAGTTTACTATACCGCTCTGATTTACATTTGCTCGCGCCGAAAGACTATCGCGCATGTATACTCCGCGAAAATGTGGTATATTCTTTCTTCCTATACCCTCAAGCTGAACATTTGTCATCGGCAGTGTCCCTAGTTTTTCATGGATTGAACTTTTTTTTTTTCTTTAAACCAGCACCCTTCTTGTAGGGTGCGAGATAAATTCCGCGACCTTCCATAGCATGGTTATGACGTTGCAATTCCTCCAACTGTTTTCGCGCAGCCTTGGCATCGTTCACAGCCTTCGCTACGCCAGCAGCACCGCCCGTCAACGCCCCTAGCCGACAATGCAGGTAAGAGGAACGGTAGGAAACCACCTCGCTTTGCCATCGGTAGAACTCGCGTCTTCTTCTTCTTCTTATCACTGTTCTTTTTTTTCTTGAGCCCCATCCCAAGCTTCGTCTTAGCTTTCATCGCGGCCCAAACAGCTGTCGCAACAGTCTTCTCGCCTAACATAGCGTCCTTCGCAGTTATGCGCTGACGTGCTCGATCAGCTAAAATTTGATCTGCCTTGTGACGATTCGTCAAATCTTCGTTTTGAGAGTATGCAATGTCGTGTTCTCTACAGGCCGAGTCTAATGGATTTATGCCACGATCGCCGCGAGCCAAGCGTTCCTGCAAACGTGTGCCGGGTTCACAAAATTGATATCCTGGTATATGTAACTCAAACGGCAATTTATTTATTAGGGTATTTAGAAGTCCTGCTCCCTGCCGCCGTATGCGTGAGTAACGATCCTTTTTCATAGGTGGTCCGTTAATGTGTCGTCAGTATAAAAGTAATTTCTGGACTGATTGATATCTCTGGATCGCGTTTGTATAAATATTCCTCATACCCCGCTTACATGTTATTGTTGCAACAGCTGCGATGCGGTTCATAAGGCAACCTGTGAAAATTCGAGTGTTCTCAGACAGAAAGTTTGATAATATTATGCATCATGTTCTGAGGCATGGACCATTATTACCTAACACTGTACGCGGTATAGTGTGTGGCCCTTCCAATTGTGGGAAAACTAATGTTGTCATTAGCTTGTTGGAAAGCTCCAATGGTATGCGATGCGAGAACGTGTATGTATATTCAAAGTCGTTGCAACAGCCAAAATATCAATATTTGGAAAAGCTGCTCTCATCCGTAGAGAATGTTGGCCACTTTCCTTTTTCAAACAATAGCGATGTCGTTCCACCTAACGAAGCTCGACCAAATTCTATATTTATATTTGATGATGTGGCTTGCGACAAGCAGGATGTGATTACAGAATACTTTTCCATGGGTAGACATTCAAAAGTGGACAGTCTGTATCTATGTCAATCGTATGCAAGAATTCCAAAGCACCTGATTCGCGATAATACCAATCTCTTACTACTATTCAAACAGGACAATATGAATTTACGCCATGTGTATGACGATCATGTAAATACCGATATGACGTTTGGACAATTTAACAAACTGTGTGCAAAATGTTGGCAACAAAACTATGGATTTGTGGTTATAGACAAGGATAGTCCTACGCATAGAGGTCGCTATCGACGAGGATTTAATGACTATGTCGTATTATAACTACATCATTTGGCTACATTTAAATCTACACCGCGGCCGTTATCGAAAAGACTTTGTCCAGATCCCGAGCCTCCTGCAGAAGAAGTATGGACAGACGATGTAGAAACACCCGAACAAAATATTCTTGAAACGACAATGCGGGAGAATACTGAGAATCCTGAATAGCACACAGACGCCACTACATATTTGACTCAGAATTTCGGACCGCTGTCGCAGGAATATTTGAACATATTTTTCACGGATAAGAAAAAACAGGTTGACCACGTGTATGGTGTGTACTATGATAAAAATACAATGATGCTTGGGGATAAGAATTTCGACGTAGACATGGAAGATAATATAACACTGTCCAACAGCCAAAAAGGGTTTCGATTCTTACTATGCAATTCTTATAGTGTTTTTTGCGCTGATTCCGAATCTGTCCTTAATTTTTCTCCTAGACGCACAGTTTTTGAGAAATTTGAGTTTGAAAAAAAGACATATTTTTAGACTTTAAACAAATATTGTGATGTTATTATAAAAGATATTCAATTGATCTTTACAGCAAAAGATTCCTTAGACTTTCCCGAATGCAGTGATATCTAATATTAATACATTACGAATGATTAAACATGTTCAAACGATCATTAAAGACGGAGAGACACCACTTTTGCACAAATTTTTGACGATATTTTTGAATTTATCTCAAAAAATAAGGTTGCAGCGGAAAATCGAACTATACCACGCGATGTTCAACAAGTTCGGTGTTACGTTGCGAAACGAGTCAAATAAGGATGATGCAATATTAAAGAATTACATGAGACGGAGTGCGCTTTGTCTCAATGGCGGCGTTTTCGATGCGAGAGACCGAAAGCTTGGAGGTTTGGCATACCCGACGAACGATGCCGATGCAGTGAATAAGGCATGCTTGGACAAGGAAATGGCTCATATTCTGAAAACATTAAATCGATTAGAGGAGCGCATCTTCAAGGAAACACGTAAAACAATTTTAAAAATGTGTGATGAAGCAGAAAAAAAATGTGACGTCATGTGTTCGAAGCTGCGACGAGAAATAATGGCGGAAGTCTATAAATTGCAAGGTTACGTCGAATTAAATTTTACTCGGCTGTGACGCGCGCAAGACCCGAACAATTATATCAATATTTTTACATGATTATATTGTGCGTGGAGGAGAAAGGACAATTGAGATTTTTAATAAATAATTTGAAAAAATATACCATTTTTTTTTATTCCAAAACCCTCTTACAAACTATGTACATATGAGATTTTTGTAATTGTATGGGTTCTGAGCCATGGATTGGAAGAACAATTAAGTTTTTTAATAGGAGGTAGCACGATATCCGGTTGCGGATAGAATTTTACTGCTCCGACGGTTTCATACCCCGTTTCCAATATTGCTTTGGACTGGAGTCATGTGACACTTAGCAGTGCTTGAAAAATGCTGTGTTCTAGGCCGCGTTATGAATTTTGCTGAGTCAACTGTTTCGGGAGGCTATAAATGCGCCGCCCTTAATTAGTCTTGCTCAATCATTGTTCGCGCAAATAATGAAAACGGTACATTCATGAAGGAAATTCAGAAAACTGAACGTCAGTTGTGGGATCAGTCTGATCGCTTAAGATTGCAGGAAGAATACCTTGCCTGGGAGGAAAGGTGCAACGAATGCCTCGAGTTGCTTGAAGAATACAGTCGAGTGAAACGTCCTCGATTGTCGATCGGTATTCAACAATCATTGATCGCGCGTATCGCCGGTCTTGAGAGTTTAAAATATTCTTTGTGAAGGCGTTTCGTACGTGAAGGTGCAGGATATGCAAGTACAGAACTCTTATGGCGTGAAATAGACTCGGCTTTCAAGTGTCGCATATTAACTGGTGCTGTTATCAATTCCAATTACATTGAACCACGCAGCTTCCTCCAGGACGCGAGGGAAATGGTGCTAGAAAAAATACGGAACGCATTGGAAAAACATAAGTCTTTAAAAGTGAACATGGTGTTTAATGGCGAATTTGTGACAGGTGATCAACGTTCGCGCAAAAGCATGAGCACAATGAACTGTGAAATCTTTTACACATCCGATCTCGAAGAGTTGTACGAGCGGTGCTTCGTGGAGCCAATCCTAGCGTCGTTGGAAGAATTTCAGGAACGGGATAGCGGATGGGCATTGTCGCGAATACTCAATCTTACAGTGTGCATCAACAAGTATAACCCATTGCACGCGGGGTGCCAGATCAACATACCGAGAGAAATAGCGTTGAAGCATGCCACAATTAATGTGCAATCCACAGGCAATGTGTGCTTTGCGTGGTCAGTGATTGCTGCTCTGTATCCAGCGACAACTAACGTAAACCGCCAAAATTCGTACCCGCATTTACACAACTGTATTAAACTTTTCGTTTTGAAGACATACGGGAGAAGAAAAATAGGGCAAAATCCATCGTATTTTTTCCACTTCGCCTCACTAATCAGAAGAGGGACCGACACGTCAACTTGCTGTACATACATGACCCGGTTGGCAGTATGGGGCATTATGTGTGTATTAAGAACTTGTCCCGACTCGTTAGCGCACAATTGAGCAAGAACCACAGAAAGAAATTCATCTGCGATCGGTAGGTACAACATTTTTACAAAGTATCATTGTATATCATAAAAAACGCGTAAAAATTATGTTTTTGCAGGTGTTTGCATTACTTTCATTCCAACGAAAGATTGCACATCCATGAAAGAGACTTTGCAAAAATGAATGACTGCGCTATCGTGCTACCTAGCGAGGACGATAAATGGCTCTCTTTCGATAACTATATCAGGAAAGAACAGCTTCCATTTGTCGTGTACGCCGATCTCGAATGCACTCTCGAGAAGATGGAAGATTGCGAAGAGGAGAAATCACACGCATACCAACATCATGAAGTATTTTTCATTGCATACTATATGCATTGTGCACACGATGCATCTCTATCGGTGTATCGATGTCGCCGCGATGCGAATTGCGTCTCATGGTTCGTTGAAGAATTAGAAAATTTGGCGCATCGTGTTAAATCCACTCTAGCCAGTAATATACATATGACACAGTTAATGAATGAACAGTCTGATGCATTTATCGGCGCAACACATTGTCACATTTGCAAAAAACCATTTGATGAAAACGATATACGGGTGCGCGATCATTGCCATCTAACGGGGCGTTATAGAGGTCCAGCACATCAAGACTGCAACCTATATTACAAAATTTCGTTTTGTATTCCCATAGTTTTCCACAATTTATCCGGGTACGATTCGCATTTTATTATCGAAGAAATAGCTAATGCGTTTGAAGGTCATGTAGATGTATTATCCATAACGATGGAAAAGTATATTTCATTTACAAAAAATGTTGAAGACCGGCAATCAGAGTCACGTAATTGTATTAAATTACGATTCATCGATTCGTACAAATTTTTGAATACCAGTCTCGACAAATTGGCATCTTTCCTCGATACAGACAAATTGACAGTATTACGTTCCGAATTTTAAAATCTTTCCGCTGAAAATTTCAAGTTGTTGACACGAAAGGGTGTCTTTCCATACGAATACCTCGATTGCGTAGATAAATTAGACGACGAATGTTTGCCGCAGTTCGAGTAATTTTACAGTTCGCTGACAGGCGAAACCGTATCCGAACGCGATTATGCACATGCCGAGAATGTGTGGAAGCGATTCAACACAAAAACTTTGGGTGAATACAGCGATCTGTATTTGAAAACTGATGTTTTGTTATTGGCTGATGTTTTTGAAAATTTTCGTGATAGCTGCATTAAGAGCTACGGTTTAGATCCCGCATATTATTATACATTACCCGGATTCACGTGGGATGCTATGCTAAAGCATACAAAAATTAGATTTGAATTATTAACTGATATCGATATGGTGATTTATTTATTGAACGTGGTATACGCGGCGGTTTGAGCCAATGTTCCGGCAGACATGCTGAAGCCAATAACAAGTACATGCAGTCGTACGATCCATCGAAACCATCATCATACTTGATGTATTTTGATGTAAACAATTTGTACGGATGGGCAATGTGTCAATCTTTGCCATATGTCGAATTTCAATGGGTTAACGACATTGAACATTTTTATATAACTTTGATCGCCGCTGATTCACCCATAGGCTACATTCTCGAGGTGGATTTCGAATATCTGCAACGTCTGCACGATGTTCACGCTGACCTGCCGTTCTGACCGACGCGTAACAAACAACCTGGCAGAAGAGAGGCCAAATTTCTCGCAACGTTATACGATAAGCAGCGTTACGTTATCCACTATTATAACTTTTCTTTTTATTAACGTGAAGAAAATGCATTACGCACACCCCGCCACTCTGGGAGGGAAGCGGGGTTATGTGTGATTCTCCCCGGGACATACCCACTAACGACCCCACGGCGGCCTCCCTAAGCTAATTGAGGGTGGTCGGCATCTCGTGACCGAATGCCACCGACCAACCCCACCTCTTGACATATATGCCCCATCCCGGGGGGAGAGAGAAGATCCCCCCAGCAAACCTAAATCCCTAGTAGGATGCCGTGCGGGCCACCGACACAGCGTCCCCCATCCCAAGGGTCGCTCGGCTGGACGATCAAAGCTCTGGGCGCCCGCGCCCCCTGGAGACCCCCTTCCTCGCTCGGAGGGGCGAGATTACGTTCGCGAAGAAGGAGGCAACTGCATTCCACGACCTCTCGCTCCGGGCCATGCCATCGACTATGGCCGGCAGCAAGAGGTCCGCTCCCAACACACTTCTCAGGACTCGGCGCGGCACACGCTGGAAGAATGTCCGGCGTGGTCGGGGCTGCTCCTCCCCACAGTGGTGGCACTGCGTAGTCGGTTCCTTGCCTATGCAACGCAGGGACTCTCCAAAGCACCGATGGCCAGAGACCACCTGCGTCAGGCGGTAGGTAAGCCTCACCCGCCCCCTGCACCGGGCAGGAGGGCCTAGACAATAGGCCGGCCCGAGTTGGCGGCAACATCCTGTTGCCGCCAGTGGGCCAGCGTGTCCAACCGGGCCTGGTGCCTAAGCACTTCGACCTCTTCCCCCTCAGGGTCAAGTTCCCCGCGGCGGATGTAGCAGGCCGTCCTATAATGGGACGCCCACTCCTCCGCCGCAAACTCAAGGGGAGCCATCTCCGCGAGATTGCACGCCGCCTCAGCGGAAATGGTGCGGTAACCCCGTATGGTCCGCAAGACCAGCCGGCGCTGCACGCGATTAGATCCACTATTATAACCTGCAGCAATGCCTGCGTCAGGGTCTTTGTATGACAAAGATTCATCGCATCCTCCAATTTGCACAGTCACCATGGCTCCGCTAGTACATAGAATTAAATACGCTCTCTAGAACACGTGCGACAAATGATTTCGGAAAGAATTTGTACAAATTGATGAACAACGTGGTATTCGGTAAAGCTTTGGAAAATGTACGAAATCATGTAGATGTAAAACTCGCGACAAGCTGGGATGGAAAATACGGCGCAGAGGTAATGATTGCGAAACCAAATTTCCACAGCCGTTGCGTATTTTCTGAAAACCTGATGGGTGTGGAATTGCGCAAACTGAGGGTGAAATTCAACAAGCCCATCTATGTGAAAACTTGCTTGAACGAATTTCATCATGAGTACATGTTTCCTCAATATGGTAAAAATTGTAAAGTAATGTATATAGACACCAATAGTTCAATTTATCATATTATGTTTGAGGACATTTACGAAACCATGAGGTGCGACATTAGCCGATTTGACACGAGCGATTATCCGATAGAGAATAAGTACAATATTCAGCGTGCAAATAAAAAGGTTCCCGCCTTGATGAAAGATGAGAACAATGACGGACTTTGTTGGGTTTACAGCGAAAATGTATATGTTGCGGATGCTTCTGCCCCGCCTCGCCGGTGAAGACATCACAATAACTAATTCAGAACACTACTAGCAACTGTAGAACTCTTTATTTCGTGTCAACGGACAATGTCTAAGAAAGATGCAATGAATGTGCGTGCTTTCGCTTCAACGACTCGAGAGGTTCCGTCGTCTTTCTTCTTGTCAACAACAACCCCGTTGGACGGGTACCACAATATCGATCCGACGGCCAACTTCTCTCGATCTCCGCGATATCTTTAGAATATCGCGGGAAAAGGCAACTTCATTTAGAGCTGTCGTAACAATACATTGCGTGTAGACGGGAGAAAGGATACAAAATTAGCGAAAGGCGTAAAGGGTAGTGTTGTAAGGACGACAATAACGTTCGATGATTACTTGCGGTGTCTACAAAACGAAATTGTGATGAGCCGTACTTAGACATGCATAAGATCGAAATTACACGAAGTGTATACTATATCAGAGCGAAAAATTGCTCTGATTCCATACGATGACAAACGGTATATCATACCCAACTCGACAGAAACGCTGCTATGGGGTCATTATCGAATACCTTTGTAACTGTTGCGGATAGATGGAATTGCATTGTTTGTAGCGCGAGAATGGCGATGGTTATATCGGCTGGCCATGTATTGTATGATTATTGTAATTGCTTGTAAAAATGGATAACGGAAATGACCAGAAAAATAGGTATGGCCAATTCGGGAAAGGTTCCGTTGTTCGGTATAAAGAAACGTGGCAACTGTTACGTCTCACGCGGGGTCCGCGAAGACGTTACGTTTTTACGCGAGCGAATTTATTTTGATGTCTACGGTTCGTTGCGACGTAGGGCGAGTTACGTCGTTCCGTCGTCAGAGAGAGAATGTCGGGATGGGATCCCCGGTCGGCTGGACCTAGTCCGCCTGGGCCGTGAATTGGAGTACGCACACGCAAACGGCTGGACCAAGTCCGCCAAGATTGTGGGTGGGTACGGTAGGTCGAACGGCTGGACCCAGTCCGCCTAGTTCGAGGAAAATTGGAGACTTCACAATCGGCTGGACCTAGTCCGCCAAGATTGTGGTAGGTGAGGGAACTCGAACGGCTAGACCCAGTCCGCCTAGTTCGAGGGAAATTGAAGGACGCACAAACGGCTGGACCCAGTCCGCCAGGAATGTGGTAGTGGGGGAGCTCGAGAGGCTAGATCCAGTCCGCCGTGCTCGAACGTGTAGGTATAGGACAGGGGTGAAAAAGTGGTTGGCGACTCCTCTCACGACTAAGGTTCTTGATACACGCACGTTCGCACACGCAAATGAATTTATTCTTTGCTGGTCCGCACGCAGCAATATCGACGTATAAGGGGATTAGGAAGGAGGTGGTGTATCCTCTCAGTTTGAAGGCCAGAACTACAAATAGTTCAAAGTGCTCTCGGTTTCATCATCGAGAATGATGGAAGTAGGTAAATGGTTAAAAGGTTGGATTGAGGAAGGTGAACGCGAACAATCGTTGCACTGGATGGTGCACCGAAGAATTCTGACTTCAGACTTCAGCTGACTCGTGACTTCGACTGACTCCTGACTTGGACTGACTTCGACTGACTTCTTAGGTGTCCAGCTGCTTCCCTTATAGTCCAACGTTGGTGGAAGGGGGTAGTCCCAATCACATGTGAAGTTGTTCCAGTGGAAGGGGTAGTGGATCACTGGAGGTGGATCGACGTTCCTGCGTCTAAGTCCTTTATCGTATTTTGTGAAACAATTCTGTTCTGAGACTATGTCCTTATCGTATTTCGTGAAATAATTCTGTTCTGAGACTATGTCCTTTATCGTATTTCGTGAAATAATTCAGTTCTCAGACTATGTTCTTATCGTATTTCGTGAAATAATTCTGTTATCAGACTATGTCCTTATCGTATTTCGTGAAATAATTCTGTTCTCAGACTATGTCCTTATCGTATTTCGTGAGATAATTCAGGTGCAGGAATGGTGTTGTCGGTTCGAACTGTCGACTACTAATGATCGATTTGATCCGCTGTCTCGATGATTTCGACTTCTGGTGGGGGTTGCGACGTAGTAGGTTCACTAGACTGGAACGGACCGTATCAATAGGGAAACGGTCCCTTGAAACTTTATTCTTGTGAGATTTGAAATAGTGGCGTATGAATGAGGGGCAGGCCCCTTGAAAATATACCACAGGAACGGCCTGGGCTTGCAAGAGCAGGACGGACTGTGGTATATTTTCAAGGGGCCTGCCCCTCATTCATACGCCACTATTTCAAATCTCACAAGAATAAAGTTTCAAGGGACCGTTTCCCTATTGATACGGTCCGTTCCAGTCTAGTGAACCTACTACGTCGCAACCCCCACCAGAAGTCGAAATCATCGAGACAGCGGATCAAATCGATCATTAGTAGTCGACAGTTCGAACCGACAACACCATTCCTGCACCTGAATTATTTCACGAAATACGATAAGAACATAGTCTGAGAACAGAATTATTTCACGAAATACGATAAGAACATAGTCTGAGAACTGAATTATTTCACGAAATACGATAAAGGACATAGTCTCAGAACAGAATTACTTCACGAAATACGATAAAGGACTTAGACGCAGGAACGTCGATCCACCTCCAGTGATCCACTACCCCTTCCACTGGAACAACTTGACATGTGATTGGGACTACCCCCTTCCACCAACGTTGGACTATAAGGGAAGCAGCTGGACACCTACGAAGTCAGTTGAATTCAGGAATCAGTCGAAAGCAGTCGAAGTCAGGAGTCAGTTGAAGTCAGAAGTCAGTCGAAGTCAGTCGAAGTCAGTCCAAGTCAGGAGTCAGTCGAAGTCACGAGTCAGCTGAAGTCTGAAGTCAGAATTCTTCGGTGCACCATCCAGTGCAACGACTGTTCGCGTTCACCTTCCTCAATCCAACCTTTTAACCATTTACCTACTTCCAGCATTCTCGATGATGAAACCGAGAGCACTTTGAACTATTTGTAGTTCTGGCCTTCAAACTGAGAGGATACACCACCTCCTTCCTAATCCCCTTATACGTCGATATTGCTGCGTGCGGACCAGCAAAGAATAAATTCATTTGCGTGTGCGAACGTGCGTGTATCAAGAACCTTAGTCGTGAGAGGAGTCGCCAACCACTTTTTCACCCCTGTCCTATACCTACACGTTCGAGCACGGCGGACTGGATCTAGCCTCTCGAGCTCCCCCACTACCACATTCCTGGCGGACTGGGTCCAGCCGTTTGTGCGTCCTTCAATTTCCCTCGAACTAGGCGGACTGGGTCTAGCCGTTCGAGTTCCCTCACCTACCACAATCTTGGCGGACTAGGTCCAGCCGATTGTGAAGTCTCCAATTTTCCTCGAACTAGGCGGACTGGGTCCAGCCGTTCGACCTACCGTACCCACCCACAATCTTGGCGGACTTGGTCCAGCCGTTTGCGTGTGCGTACTCCAACTCACGGCCCAGGCGGACTAGGTCCAGCCGACCGGGGATCCCATTCCGACATTCTCTCTCTGACGACGGAACGACGTAACTCGCCCTACGTCGCAACGAACCGTAGACATCAAAATAAATTCGCACGCGTAAAAACGTAACGTCTTCGCGGACCCCGCGTGAGACGTAACACTTATAACGTTTTAAAAGAATTTTTGGTATATTATTTCACCGGATTCTGATCGATCATTGTCGGTTAGATCGTTAAAGTATGTGGTTCGCGCGAGAGGATACTGCCGTCACTCCCAACGTTTGTGACGTCACTTCTGAAAAAATTGACCTGTAACAGACCTGCCATATTGCAGGCCTGTTACTAGAAAACCGCGTTCCACCCGGGATGAACGAGAACAACGCCGACCGAACGCGAAGAAAGCCGAAGCGGGCGGACAAGGTAGCGCGCCGCGAACCAATCGCGCCACGATCTAAGCCCGAGAATTGGCGGCAACCGGATGCCGATTTTCCGCACATTTGGCGGGATCCGGAAACGCTACGTCACACGTAACACCGCGCCGCACCGCTCCCCTCACCTCCGACCGAAGTGTATAAATACCGGTGCGAATGCCGCGCGCGCTCTCTTGTTCCTCGACTAGGCGAACGCACGCAGAGTCACCCGGAAACATCCATGTGCGTACCAATCCCGACTACCAGAACTTTCCCACGGAACCGTTTCGACAACGTTTCCAGTTCCGAAGTCCGATCCGTTCCGCTCCGAGCTCGCCTCGACGGCGACCTCGGAAATCTGCGTCAAGCGCCTCGCTTCGACAGCGAGACCGTGCGACGCATCCGCCTTCCTCGAAGATCGCCTCGACGGCGACTTCGGCCCCGAACGCAAGCGCCTCGCTTCGACAGCGAGACCGTGAAGCGTTTCCTGCCACGAGATCGCCTCGACGGTGAACCCGTAACCTCGTACAGGCGTCGTTTCGACAACGATGCCGACCACGTACGACTCGGCCCTGCTGAAGTCACCTCGACGGTGATTTCGGTTCTCGGGACGCACCGGCCTCGCCTGGACGGCGATGCCAGGGTGTGGACCATCCTAGCCGACCCCGTCCCTTCTCGAGTAACCGTCTCGATCGAGAACCCGCCTCGAACGAGAAACCGTCGCCGCCGCGAAACCGTCTCGGACGAGAACCTGCCTCGAACGAGAAGCCGTCGCCGCCGCGAAACCGTCCCCGTCGGGAAACCGGCGCACAGTGGTCTGGATAGGAAAATCGTGTGCCTTTCTGCACAAAAACGAACTTTCTCGTATCGATATTTAATATATAAACATTGCTTCCCAAATGTCCACAGACCTCGGAAATGAAGAAAATAGTACAATTTAATAAATATAATGGTTGTAATAAACATTGAAAATAGGACCTTTTAAGAGAAGTATTTTTCATGAGAAAAATTGCTTCTCTTTGATGCGATGCCCTGACGTTCCTATTTAATATTATCTCTCGCTTTTTTTTTTATATTGAAGACTACACTTTTGTGATAAAAATCATCTTTCTATTATCTATTAATGTAAATACTCTATTTAAATAATAATGCTCAATGCCGTAAGAAAAATTTGTGAAGTCCTTTATATTTAAGATGGTATATCTTTAAAGTTTAGCCGAGTTTAGCTTTCTAACAAATTGGAATATTTTTAGTACACCTTCCTCTAAATAATCATGAAAAAATTAATTCCCCCCCTCCCCCCGCTCAAATTATTATTGTTTAAAGCTATTAAAGTTGGATGCGGTATCGCATCAATTGCTGAAACTCAACGGTCGAGTTTTCAATAAAAAAATTATAATCATTATAAATTATTATAAAAAACATCTGACACGCTTGTGATGCGTTTTTACCTCTACGGTAATTTTTGTATATGTTGATTGCAACAAGATTTCTCGAATTTATATTTTACGTATTCCATAAAACGTTACATGTGTGAAACATAAATATAAAAAATACATATTTAGAAAGTAAAAAATAGTTTGTACGATTATATTCAAAAAAATTTTTTTTAAATCAAAAATATCAATGAAAATTAATAAAAAATTATTGTTTAACAAATGCAAAAAAATTTTAATTACCTATAGTTAAAAATGGCTATTTTTTAAATATTTTTAGTGAAAATTTCATTGCAATATCTCAACTGGTTCAAACGTTATAACAAAATGGCACACGATTTTCCAATCCAGACCACTGTGCGGCGTCACCGCGATACCGCGTCCCCGCGAGTGCGCGAGCAAGCGAGCATAACCTCATATTCGCACGTGTCGTTAATTTCGAAACCTTCGCCCCTTCCGTCCCGCATCGACCGCTGCCTTGACCGTTCGTGAACCCTGGCGCGACGAGCATCATCCGGTGCAAGGGAACACCGTTGCAACGAGCCCCGGGAAACGGACTCGTTACAGACCAAACCCGAAAAAATCTACCCGGTTAGATCACCACTCCCCCGTCACTCTCAACCGTTATGACGTCACTCCCTCCTGAAAAAAATTGGAACACCTTCCACCCCAAAAAATATCCGCCCGGTTAGGCGACCCCCGAAAAAATTCGCGGACCCCCGAAGAAAAAATCCGCTCGGTTAGGCAACTCCCGAAAAAATCAGCCTGGTTACGCCTTGCCCCCGAAAAAATCGGCCTGGTTGGGTCCTGACCCGTTGCTAAAAATCCGCCTAGTTAGGCAACATCCCGTTGCTAAATATATGAAAACGAAGTATCATTTATTTGTTAATGCTATTAACGTTACTTTCTGTAGTTGCCGATTGTAAAGAAAAATGGGGAAATATTCGTAACCGATTTGTGAGAAGTTTGAAACCAGCAGCAAGTCATTCTTTCACAAAGCAAAGGAGGCAATATTATTTTCATGATGTTATACAATTTGTTCCTCCGTTCGTAAAACCGACAATGCATATCGAAAATTGTGGAAACTTTTTACCTCCACCAAGTGAAGAAATCCATGAAACGGAAGAACGTGATGATAATGTGATTGAGACTACGGAAGATACAATCACAGAAACACAAAAAGAGGACACAAGGCGAAAAAAAATTTAAATCTTCCCATGAGGTGCATAAGATGTTCATGAAGTATTTGGAAGAAGAAACAAAAAATTCGGCCGAGGGCCACCGGAAAATGTTTTTGTTAAGTTTGCTCCCCGATGTTCATAAATTGTTAGACAACGAGATACGGGAATTTAAAATGAAAACATTAATGTTACTAGACGAAATTCGAAGCCGCTTCGTCATCAAGCTACATACACATCTCCCTTTTCACCCACTCCTCCATCAACCTCTAGCGAATATCATCCTCAGCACACGTATGACAACAATATGTAAACGTACATTAAAGAAATATTTAAAGAAAGGGTCTGGGTTTAATGTTGTAAATGTTGTTCTTATGTTATTTGACACAATTAAAGTTTTTATTGTGTTTAAGCAAACATGTAGCGCGAAATAAGCGAGCACGCGTATTTCGGTTTTAACGAACAGATTGTTTTATTCGAACGTGGCCGTTGCGGCGACCTCCGCAATGTCGACAGTATGTATACACGAACAAGTAAAACGAACTTAAGAACTAACGGCTATTTACACTTATTACTATCCTTATTCACTAAATAAACTATTAACTAAAACTAGACCGCCGGTCTAGCTTAGCGCGAGATCGCGAGTTTATTCGCGGACCGAGCGCGGTCTCGTGAAAAGGTTTGGTTGAAGACGTTCGTACCGAGCACGGTAACGAGCGCGAGAGAGATACCGTTCTTAGAAGCGTGACCGAGCGCGGTGACGATTTGATCGGAACAGGTGAGAGCGAGCGCGAAGCAACGACCCGTCGCCGCAGAGGAATCGCCGATTCGGCGTGACGTCATGCACCGAAATAAGTAATTTCGGTGGTAGATGGCCTACGCTGTACCTCTACGGAGACGAGCGTTTGCTTGTCTCGCTCTCGTCCTTTTGACGCTGTCGACCCGCTCGCTCAATCCTGAACATTCCCGCCCGCCTCGTCAGTGTAATTGACGAAGGTACAACGAAAGCGGTTATTGCGACGCAATGTGTCGGTCGCCGGGCGAAGTGCGTAGCAGGTAGTAGTGAGAGAGCGAACCGTCGACGTCAGATGTTTTGCCGCGGAGTGTGTCAGTGTATTTACGTGCGTCGGTGAAGTCGGATAACCTCTGCAAGAAAGTCGTATTAGTACACTGACCTACGCAATGCAATGCAGGTAAGAAAATCTTATAGTTAAGCGCGGACAATACGAAACAGAATAATAAAATTAATAGAGTGCCTATAATACATAATTATAAAATTTTGACCTCAACGTGCTGTTTGTTGGTTAGGTAGAACTACAACCTTGTTTATTGGTCGTTGCAGTCGCGAGCTGGTGGTCTTAAGCGTGACCACTCTTACGAGACCGTCGGGGCCGGCGTGTATCTCAACAACCCTAGCCAATGGCCAGCGGTTGGGCGGCAATAGTTCGCTTTTAATGAGACACAACGCACCGACCTCGACAGTGACTCGTGGTTCGTGCCACTTGCCTCGCGTCTGCAACGTGTTGAGGTATTCTTTCGACCACCGACGCCAGAAGTGTTGCTGGAGCTGTTGCACCAGTTGCCATCGCGACAACCGGTTGACCGGAAGTTCGTCTAGAACGGCCTCAGGTAGTGCAGTGATGGGGCCGCCTACGAGGACGTGACCCGGTGTCAGCGCTTCCAGATCATCGGGGTCGTCCGTCAGTGGCTGGAGTGGCCGAGAGTTCAGGCAAGCCTCGATGCCTGCCAAGAGTGTGGTCAGCTCTTCAAAGGTGAGTCGCTGCTCACCTATCTGCCTACGGAGGTGGTGCTTTACAGATTTTACCGCAGCCTCCCATATTCCGCCGAAATGGGGGGCTGAGGGGGGATTGAATTTCCATTCAATTCCCTTGGCGGTGATTGCATCGAAAATGTCGCGGTTGTTCGTATCGGCGGTACATACAAGGTCGCGTAGTTCGCGATCCGCCCCGACGAAAACCGTGCCGCAATCGCTGTACAATTCCGCGCATACGCCGCGACGTGAAGTGAATCGCGTCAGAGCGGCTAAAAAAGTAGTGGTGCTACCGTCGGACACCAGCTCAAGGTGAACGGCTCGCAAGGCAAACAAAGAGCGCGATATACCCCTTTTCGCATCCCTTTCCCCGCCCTCGACCGGTGCGAACCAAGATTGGCCCTGCGTAATCCACCCCTGTTTTTAGGAACGGCCGCGTTGGCGTGAGCCTGGCTGGTGGAAGGCTGCCCATCAGCTGCTCCAGCGTACGTCCTCTCCAGCGGACGCAACGGTGGCCACGGTTGATGCAACCCTTGACGACGGCACGACCTCGAAGGATCCAACATTCTTGGCGTAGTGTGGCCAACGTGAGCTGGACTCCTCCATGCAGCGTCCTTCGATGCACATCCTCAGCCCACAGCAGCGCCATAGGTGCCTCGTCCGGCAGGATCAGAGGATGAGTTCGTTCGTAGGGAAGTGCCGCACGCTGGAGACGGCCCCCTAGTCGTAGGACTCCAGGACCATCTAAAAAAGGAGCGAATTTGATCAGCCTGCTCTTGGCGGGGAGCCTCCTTTTCTGGCGTAAGCAGCTGATCTCCGACGGAAAAGCGGCCAACTGCACTGCTCGTACGAGTCTCGTCCTCGCAGTCAGCACTTCCTCAGCGGTCAGATGAGGAGATCCTCGTCCAATCGACGACCGCAGCCAGCGGAAACACCACGCCGTGACCCTGCACAGCCGCTGAAATTTGGAGAACCTCAGGCAGTACGCTGTTATCTCCGATGTAGGCGTTTTCTGGATGTGGTGGCTCCGCACTCTCTCCTCCTGGGTGCCTTCCTCCAGACCGGGGTCGGCCGACGGCCAGGAGCCGTCGGGAGCTCCGGGGCCAGACCACGAGAAGCGCAGTCTGCCGGATTTTCTACGCCCTTCACGTAGTGCCACCTCGCCTGCGGCAGTAATCCCTGGATCTCCGCTACGCGATTGGCGACGTAGGTCCTCCACTGACTCGGATGACCTCTGATCCAGCTGAGAGTGACCAACGAGTCCGTCCAGAGGTGCACCTTGATGTCGTCCCACTCCAGTACCTTGGTCATGTGGTGGGTCAGCCGCGCGGGCAGGCACGCAGCGCTGAGCTCCAACCGAGGCAGCGTGACCTTCTTCAAGGGTGCCACTTTGGTTTTGGCTGCACCCAGGATGACTCGACCCTCTCCTTCAGCGTTGACGGTGCGCACATACACCACGGTAGCGTAGGCGAGCTGAGAAGCGTCTGGGAACCCGTGGAGCTCCACTGCAGTCGTTCGTTCTGCTACGCCGAGCCACCGAGGTATCCTCACGCCGTCCAGCTCCGGCAGCGCCTCCATGAATCGGCGCCATTGCGCCTCCTCCCGGGCCGGAAGTGGTGAGTCCCAGTCAGCCTTGAGAAGCCACAGTGCCTGGATCCGGATCTTCGCGGCCACGGTAACGGGAGCCAGCCATCCCATCGGGTCGAACAACTGCGCTGTCCTGCTGAGCACCGAACGTCGAGTGGTGGCTAGGTGCGGTGACGCTGCCACAGTCACCTGAAAACAGTCGACGCTGGGCAGCCACTTTAGTCCGAGTACGCCGTGGGAGGACTCGGCTTCCAATGTTATGGGACTGCCCGGACCCTCGATACCATCCACGAGATCGTGGATGTTGCATGCCCATTTCCTGAGGATGAACCCGCCCGCCGCACAGTGGGCCAGATCGACGCGCTAGCTGTTCACGGCTATTTCAGCATTATTTATTAACTTAAAGACCACATTAGGTAGGTCGTTGGATTCGTCTTGGTGCCAGCTATAACGTTATTGAATAAAAAATATATAGTAATAAATAAATAATGAAGGTGACCTCAAATTTTTATTTAAAAAAAAAAATTATTTAAATTTTGTATATTGAAATTTGTAGAAGACTGAGTACCGATTACTTTTTGTACGACACATTTTTTTGTCACACCACCGGAAATGTCTGAAAAATCGTGTGAATAATGAATAATATTTGAAAACTGGCTGTTGAGGCTTTCAAACAAGAGTAATCCATAATTTTTGAATTTAATTTATAAATTTTTCAGGTAGTTCGTATTCCATATTTCGGTATACACTACCTGTATTCAAATGTTCAAGAAAATACATTAATATTACAAGTAAAAGAGTGAACAGAAAATAATATTTTTTAATATATTATTTAAACAAATAGTAACATTTTAAATTTGTTTTCGTAAGTGTATTCCCCATAAAAATACCCACAACTTTGCCATTTATACTATTCATCTATGTTTAATAGTTTCCAAGATATTCGTGGAAATTGTTTCCTACCCTCAATTTTGAGGGCTGTTTTCACCTGGATTCTTCCCTTGTGAAAACTAGTAGAATCGTATATTCTAAACAACTTGTAACATAAGCCTCTTTAACCTCAAGATGCACTGGGTGGTCATCAACGCGTCTCGTGCGACGCGACTCGCCACAGAGTTGCGTGTCACGCGACACTTTAAACTATCATAATTTCCAAACGGGTTTACGAGGGGACGAGATCTCTGAGGGTCTTTTAGAGGAGATGTTGCTGAAAATGGTCCACTTTGTTAGAACACTCAACTCGATAAACCTTTTCACTTATCTCTTGTCAAAGGTGAAAAACTTTTACGATTTTTGTTAGTTCACTAAATATTTTTTTTTATAATAAATTGTGAACAATAATTTTTAGTTCCTGGCGCGTTCTGAACATAGATATACGTTATTCATAAAAAAAAAATTGGGCACATAATGTTCAGTAGGTTCTGCAGGACATCGTTATGAAGAAAAGGAATTTTTTCGGTGGAAAATGGTATCTGAAAAAGTTTGATCTTGGAACGCTTATTGTAACGAGAGTTTTTAATAACTGTAATTAATATTATCGTTTTCGAATGTACTGGACATTTAAGAAACATTATACATTCGTTAAAAATCGAAGTGAGGACTTTGATTTTTTAGCCCGTGAACAGCTAGCGCGTCGATCTGGCCCACTGTGCGCCGTGAGGAGTTCGTTTAGTTCCTGCTGCAACCGGCGTGCTCCCTCAACGGTGGATGCTCCTGTCAAGACGTCGTCCATGTATATGTCCCGCATCAGGACAGCTGAAGCTGCTGGGAGGTGCAGTGCTTCATCGATTGCCAGTTGCTTAATGCAGCGTGTGGCCAGGTACGGTGCACAGACCATCCCATACGTTAACGTATTGAGCTGATACGTTATAATTGCTCCCCCTTCGTTACAGCTCCACAGGATCTGTTGCCAACGCCGGTCCTCAGGATGGATCTGGATCTGGCGAAACATCTTTTCGACGTCCGCAGTAAAGGCTACTGCGTGTCGTCGCCACCGGAGCAACACATCGAACAGCGGGGGGAGGAGATTCTGACCGGTATAGAGGTAGTCATTGAGCGACTTACCCGAAGATGTCGTCATGGAGCCGTTAAAGACAACCCGTAACTTCTTTGTCGTGCTAGATTCCTTTATGACTCCATGGTGCGGCAAGAAGCAGACTGGTTCCGAGGTGGTCAGTTTCGTCCTCTGCATGTGCCCCAGCTGCTCGTACTCCTGCATGAAATGTCGGTACGCGTTCCTCAACGACTCATCTCGTTGAAACCGACGCTGCATAGACCGGAGTACCTGGAGCGCCTTCCCGCGGGAGTCGCCCAGCTGCGGGGCTTCCCTGAATGGTAGCCGGACCACGAAGCGACCATCACGAGCGCGGCGGTGTGTCGCCGCGAAATGGTCTTCGCAGGCTTGGTCCTCACTACTCAGTGGTACGGTCGTGGTCACCTCCTCCTGCTCCCAAAACCTGGAGAGTGCACTCACCAATTCCCTGTCGACGGAACAATGGTGGGTGAGCAGCGGAGCATCCTGATTCGCCGCTGTGACAGCTCCGTTCAGGATCCAGCCGAAGTCGGTCTCCTGGGCTGCTGGTCTGTCCGGGCCGCCGGGAATCACGCCGCATCTCAGGATCCTGTGATACACATCCGCTCCCAACAGCAGGTCCACCGGGTCCGTCTCCCTGTAGCGTGGGCCGGCGAGTGGTATCTCCTCCAGGTGAGGCCACTGACTAGCCTCAGGTAAGTCTCGCGGTCGATAGCAGGAGAGTTCTGCTAAAATGAGCGCCTCAATTTTGTGTTCCATTTGTAGGTCGTAGCAGGACGCGACGATGAGGTCGGAGCGCCCTCGTGTGACGCGCAATTTCGCGCCGCCCACGCCCAGTAAAGGGATCCTCGCATGCTGACGACGGAGCCCGAGTCGCTGCACCAGGGACTCCGATACCAACGAAACTTCACTGCCCGAGTCGATCAACGCACGAACCGTCTCCGGGCGGCATCCTGGCCCGCTCACCCGTACGCGCGCGGTACTCAGTAACACCGACATCACTCTTGGACACCTCAGAGCTGCGTGATGCACCGTGGACTCCTTAGACAGCTGGTAAGCCTCGTGCAATGAGCTGTGGTGGTTGTCGGCGCAGACCTGGCAACGCCCAGCGTTTGTGCATTCTGCCAGAGTGTGTTTGCCCAGGCAGTTGAAACATAAGCGCAGTGAGCGCACTGCCGCCATACGCTCGCCCGCGCTCTTCTTTTGGTATTGGTCGCAATATAGTACATAATGCGACCCTCGGCAAATGGGACAGGCCTTCGCGCTCTTCGCCGAGACGCCGGGTTTTGATACTTGGTGTATCTTTGCCGATTTCACCTCCATAATGGCTGCCTTTTGTTTGTTTACAGGATCTACTCCTCGGCGTCGTTCGAGGGCTTCGACGGTCACGATCCGCTTTTCGAGGAAACTACGCAGCTCGGCGAAGTTCGGTAGATCTTCGGCCTCCCTCATTGCGTTCTCCCATTCGCGGTGGGTCTGTCGGTCAAGTTTTTCGACAGTGAGGTAGACTATCCAGTCTTCCGACCTCGAAATCGGTCGGCCGAGTCCCTCCAGCGCCTCGACTGCTTCGCTCGTCTCATAGACCAGCTTTTTCAAATCCGCGGAGGACTCCTTGGTAACGGCCGGCATCTCCCATAAAGCAGCCAGCTGTTCGCGTACCAGAACTTGCCTGTTCTCGTATCGCCGTTTCAACGTGTCCCAGGCTCGTTCGAAATTCTGTGCCGTTGTTTGCACATTGCGCAGAAGAGACGCTGCCTCTCCCTGCAGGCAACTCTTCAAATAATGAAGTTTCTCGACGTTATCGAGAGCGTTGTCCTTCATTATCAAAGTCGTGAATGTATCCTGGAAGGCTAGCCATTCGTTGTAGCGACCAGTGAAGGTCGGCAACGGAATCTTCGGCAGCACGGCCCGCTTACGACCTTCCGCGACTCTGGTTGTTATTCTCGCTGTGTTCGAATCGTCGGCCGTTAGAGCCTCCCGCGTCAAGGATGTTAGGAGAGCCTGTAGCTCGTCCGCCTGTTCGAGGTAACTCTCTTCCACCGCATCGTAATGATCCTCGACGATGTGTGGAAACGCTCGAACTCTGATGTCCTTAACAGCGGCATCGCGTAAAGATCTATCACCAGCCGCGTAAGCCTTCCACTGATCTTCGAGCATCTGAAGCCTGTTTTTTACGGCGGCTTCTGTTATAGAGGCGATGCCCTTCTTTTTTAGATTCGCCACGATCCGCGAGATGCGATGGGATATTGTCGGAAGAGCTGCAGCGATTTCTTCCATTCTAACGTTCACTCCACGTGCACGATATTAACGGTACCGTTTTAGACGCGTGTAACGAAAAACCACACTGTACCGATAGTTTATAACGATAGTTTTAAGAATCCGGCTCGAAGGACCAAAATGTTTAAGCAAACATGTAGCGCGAAATAAGCGAGCACGCGTATTTCGGTTTTAACGAACAGATTGTTTTATTCGAACGTGGCCGTTGCGGCGACCTCCGCAATGTCGACAGTATGTATACACGAACAAGTAAAACGAACTTAAGAACTAACGGCTATTTACACTTATTACTATCCTTATTCACTAAATAAACTATTAACTAAAACTAGACCGCCGGTCTAGCTTAGCGCGAGATCACGAGTTTATTCGCGGACCGAGCGCGGTCTCGTGAAAAGGTTTGGTTGAAGACGTTCGTACCGAGCACGGTAACGAGCGCGAGAGAGATACCGTTCTTAGAAGCGTGACCGAGCGCGGTGACGATTTGATCGGAACAGGTGAGAGCGAGCGCGAAGCAACGGCCCGTCGCCGCAGAGGAATCGCCGATTCGGCGTGACGTCACGCACCGAAATAAGTAATTTCGGTGGTAGATGGCCTACGCCAGGGCTGCCGTTTAATGGCTCGCGACGGCCGATTTTCGAAGGCTACGCCCCTCAACCCGGCCGCGCGTCTCGCCCCCCCGTGATGGTCCTAGTACTCGAAGCCGCTCAGGCGCGTACCATAGCGTAGGCGCTATTCGTGGCGCTTCAGACCTACACGCGTGTCAATATATTTCCACATTACCATCGAGGTACTATTGCCAATGCGTTTTTTTTGTTAGTGGTGTCCCCTGTAGGCCTATTCCACTATATCGCACAATAATTTCGGACAACAGCTGTAGAAAATTAATTAAAAAAATTAATTAGTCACATCTAAACTTCCAGTAGATTTGACCAATTTGCCAAGCACGTCTAAACATGCGCGAAAATCATGCTATTCCAGATGGTATTAAAATTTGAACAATAAAATTAATAATTATTTTTTTAATTTATTTTACGAATTTATTTTTCTAATTAATTTTCTACAGCTGTTGTCCGAAATTATTGTGCGATATAGTGGAATAGGCCTACAGGGGACACCACTAACAAAAAAAAACGCATTGGCAATAGTACCTCGATGGTAATGTGGAAATATATTGACACGCGTGTAGGTCTGAAGCGCCACGAATAGCGCCTACGCTATGGTACGTGCCTGAGCGGCTCCGAGTACTAGGACCATCACGGGGGGGCGAGACGCGCGGCCGGGTCGAGGGGCGTAGCCTTCGAAAATCGGCCGTCGCGAGCCATTAAACGGCAGCCCTGGCCTACGCTGTACCTACGGAGACGAGCGTTTGCTTGTCTCGCTCTCGTCCTTTTGACGCTGTCGACCCGCTCGCTCAATCCTGAACAATTGTTTATTTTGTATGGAATACTTTAAAGCATGGTGTAATGTATAATATGACGGACGAATCCTATTGTACTATGCATTAATAAAATAGTTTACTAACCTAACCTATATTATAATATTTTAACGGAAGAATGTTCATATCATATAAATATCATATATTTTGACTTTAATGAGATAAAATAGTGGTTTAGCTCCATGACATTATCCAATATACTGACAGTAGTATTCCTCCGTTACTATTATACTAACAAAATAAGCGTGATATCAATATAAAAAACAAAAATAGTAAACGATGACAAAAAAAATCTGTTTCTAGAGAATGATAAGCCCTTGCCCTCCATTAAGGATTTGATGGCCCGACTTTCATGCAGAGCAGCATCTCTCACTCTCTCAATGTAGGCTCTGGAAATAAATATCTCGTGTGGTGGGCTGCGAAATGTTTCTCATAGTTTTTCTTAATTATATCGCTCTCAACCCAATACGATATCCGAGAATTTAATAATTATAAATGGTTATTTCTTATGTAACATTATAATGAAGAAATTGAAAATATTTTTTTTTTTTTTTTTTTTTTTCTTATTTTACGTCGACGTGAATTCCTTCAGGAATTATTTCGCGACGGGACCTACAGTTTTTATGAGGTGGGTTCCGAACCACCTTGGGCACCACAGTTTACATAGCACATGGAGTATTTCCAGAGGTGCCGGCGTCGGGGATCGAACTCGCGGACCACGGAGTCCGTAGTCGCGCGCTCTACCCACTGAGCCACTGCGTGCCCCAAATTGAAAATATATTAGTTATCATCGTTGGATGGACCACCGGACGTGACAGCATTGTACGACGAAATCATGGGGACAATATATCTCGTCCATAGCATCGTTCGTACGGCATCACGGTGACGAGATATCTCGTCCATAGTGATAGTAACCATGTGATAAGTAATACACTTGAAACATAATCGATACCCCCCACGATACGCCGATAAGAACAGGTAACCATGCAATAGACAATACACCTGAGACATAATCGATACCCCCCATGATGCGCCGATAAGAACAGATATGCGGGGCCCGATGACATTTCAAGCTGCACGACCAAGAAAGGTACAAGTTTTAATTTCAAACAATGGATTATTTAAAACCTTTAGTATAATAATATCCGATAATTTTCATGACAATCCGAAAAGAACGAAAATCCTCTAATCAGCTTCAGAACAAAATCGAGTCAAATCTCTCCGAATATCCGCCACCGGAGATCATCATAAATTGTGATTCACTGAATTCTTTAAAACAATAGAAGAAGTTATCACAGACTCAATTCATCAAATTACAATATGCAACTATGTATGAGACCTGACGAATCTGAAAAGTCCCGACCCGAAACGTCTCCACGGCCCACGTGGTCCGAGGGATGTCTGAATGGTCTGGTGAAGTGCCAAAGGTGGACGTCGTTCGCTGCTTTCAAGCACACAAGTGCAAGTGATGATCACGAACTGGAGCATTTCTGAGTGTGCGAGACGACGTCCACAGGTTCGAAGGATTTCCAAGATACCGCCTATACGGCTCGAAGGACCAACGTGGAGCCTGCTCGTGGATAATCAATGGATCGTTCGAGCCTCTCGTAAAGCACGTGGTGTACCCATTAATTTTCACTAAACTCCCGAAGGACCACTGGGAAAGACAAGTATACAAGTTCTAAGTGAAACAAGACTTTATTTTCAATGAAACCAGGCGAGAATATTGACTGCCTGTACCAGAGGATCGAGAGAAGATGGCCTTTTCCTTCCCCTTACAATTCTCTGCAGAATGGGGGTGACGCTGGGAAAAAAGGCTACAGAGTATGGGTGGGCCTCAGGAAATAAGCAACTAAATCTAGACTAAAATATTTATGCATATCTACACACAGACTGATTAAAACCACTTCGAAACAATTTTTTAAAAAGTAAGATATGTCCTAAGTGGACGTAACCAAAACGCGTCCCCATAATTTGATCCGTTTATTCTTTTCGAAAGCATATACAATCATTTCAAGTCTTTAAGAGCAAGGTTGTCGCGAGGGGGGTAAACATGCGAACACCTTAAACTAAAAACTTGAAAATTCGATATTGCTTTTGAAATTCCTCCGACATGTTTTTCACTAGTATCAGCGTTTGTTATGAAATTGCTACACAAACTGTATTGATATTATCGATGTATTTGGTAATGATAAATTCCTGAACAGATAAAATTAAAAGGTTTGTTATCAATTTTTTAAGTAATTTTATTATACGAACAATAATGTGGATATTCAAAGCCTTATTTATCGGCAGATACGTTGTTTTACCTCCAGGAGAATGTTCTGTGATCTCTTATCATTCGTTATTGAACTTTTTATTATTTGAAACAGTTCCCTCGAAAAAGAAGACATCTACCAGTGAAGAGCAAAGGAAAGGGAATGATTATGATTACTTTATCGCTGCTTTTCACCCTTTGGAAGCAAATCACACGAGTCTGACGCTAATTCAAGACTTTGTTTCAATGATTAAAGGTTTAACAGAAGTTTGTATCATGTTGGATCACTTAAAGTTATTCATCTTCTTCATCGCCCGTGCCAGTCAGCATCGCGATAAGACTTTGCGTATCGATGAAACCTTTGTCGTCAATGTACATATTGTCGTATGCCTCGTTGACTTCCTTCGCGGTAAATTTATCACCATAGGTCATTAAAGCATGCCTCAATCTATAAGAGAAATATTCATTTATTTTCGTACTTTAAACATTCTATTTTGAAACCAGGTTAATTGATTTTTAAGCGTTTCCAGTTTTAAATTGAGTACATCAGACATTGTTGTCAGCAGAATATGTCTGACTTAGATCGTATAAGTGAAGTCATCATACATATGTAAAAACACATACATATTCTAAATAAGATGTACCAAAAAGAGTAACATATTTTAATAAAATTACACGAAGTACAATTGTTTAGAACTAGATGCATTAGCTTGTGACACGAAATGTAACTAACTTTCCACTCAACTCAATATGATAATATTTTATAAAATTAATCCTTTGCATTCAAGTGGCGACTCGAAGACACCATTCAAAATTACTGTACTACAATTTCTTTGTATAGTTAGTAAATTGCTGAAAGCTTAAATGTGGTTCAAGTAAATGCGTGTAACTTCACTTCTCTTGTTTGTAAAACGTAAAATTATTTTGAGCCACATGAAATCTCGGAGTTTGGAGTCAACATGGATTCGATTGCAAGGGGTTAATGCTATGGACAGAATAGAATATGTTACTCACCTTTCGCCATCAATTTTACCATCTACATCAAAGGTACTGAAAGCAGCTATTACTGTTTCATCATCATCGGTACCTAAAATTACAGAATCGAAGTTACATGTTTACAGTTGCCAGATAGAAATACATGTAATATTGAATGTTAAAAAATTTTTAACTATATGTCATTTAAAAAGTGTATACAGTCAATCTCATAATTGATGGCACACACTTTAAATCATTAATAAAACTTATCTGTATCTACAAAACACTTTTTTTAAATTTTCGTTACAGACACAAATAAAAAAATTGCAAACAGCAACCTTTATTTTTTTTACTCGCAATTCTGACTAAACCATACACGGTTTAGTGCATTAATAAATAAATAATAATAAATACACGTAATTATTCCAAAAATTTTCTTAGATATCGTCTAGTAAAGAGTTGTTCTGATTTAAAGTGTGTGACATCGATTATAAGACTGACTTTGTTATAACAGGAAAATTCGAGTTGACTTGACAATTACCTGATCCGGACATGCGGGTTGCAAACAGATTAAGTAATTGAGTAAAGTTGATTGGGACGGGAACTTCATTTAGCATATCATCCAGTTCCTTGTCAGTGACAAGCCGACCAACAGAGTCGAATGTCGCGCGGAGGTCGTTCTTTCCAATTACGCCATCCTTGTCTGCATCCATAAGTTGGAATGCCTGGAAACACACAATCATAATAATTAATAGAATGTCTACTTTATTCGTATATATACAGAGTGTCCTAAAACTACTGCGTTAAATTGAAATGGAAGGTTCCTTGGGTCATTTGAAGCGACATTTTCCTTAACAAAAATGGCGCCCGCGGCTTTGTTTAGGAGTTATTAACGAAAAACACGGACCAATCAGAGCGCGACCTAGACGCTCGTTGGCACATTCAGCGCGGCGTGCCGGCAGGCGGTTCATCGTCGATAAATCCACATAATACAGTTCAAATTATATCGTGTTTGGTGTCATTTGAAATCAGAAAAATGCCAGAAATAAGGCAGTGAAAGTACCATAAACAAAAAATGAAAATTAAGAGATTTGTAAAATCGATTCCTCGGGTCAATGTTGTGGTGTTTACACCGATATACCCGAGTCAACATCAATCGTCGTCGCAGTGAAGTGGGTAGGCACTGGACAACGATCGGGCCCACGATTCAGGACAACGAAGGAGCGTTTACTGTACTTTGTTCTGGTACAAGCTGTCATCATACAATAATTAAAATATACAGGGTCTCAAAGAAATGGTATAGGCTAAACTTCCGAAAATCGGTCAAATCGGAGTGAAACACAATAATACAGTATTTGATCGATAATTGTCCCAACCACGTGTCTGGCCAGGGACAATTATGTGTGAGGGATACTATTCTTTGACTTTTGCCGAACGTAAAAACGAATAGCGAAGCCCGAGAGGCCTCGGTCGCCGAGAAGTGTAACACAATACGGGTCGGGTATATCGGTGTAGACCACTACTAATCCAATAACAAAACTTCTTTATTTTTTATTATTTTTTTATGGAACTTTCACAATGATATAATTCTGATGATAATTACGTGTGTAATGGACGATGGAAGTTTCGTGCGCAAGGAAGGACAGCGCATGGGAAAGAACGAACCGCGGAGAGTCGCAGTCGCCGGCAGAGTTGAAAGGCCGCGTTCTCACAATGTAATCCCAATAAAAAACTGTTTTACTATTACTTATTTTCGTATGAGATTTTCACCAATATATTTGTGGCATTTTTCTGATTAAAATGATACTGAGGACGCGGCGGGCCTTTGAACTGTGCCGGCGACTGTGACTCTCCGCTTCTTTTTCTTTCCCATACGCTGTCCTCCCTTGCGCACGAAACTTCCATCTTCCATTACACACGTAAATATCATCGGAATTATATCATTTTTGGTATCAATCTTATTAGAAAAATATGAAGAATATGTTGTCGAAAGTTCCATAAAAAAATAATAAAAAATAAAGAAGTTTTGTTATTGGATTCGTAGTGGTCTCCTGGTCTCAGACCGATATACCCGACCCGTATGGGTCCCCTGAGTGGGGATAGTTCAGGGACAATTATTGTGTAAGACATTTGGAACATTTATCGATAAAAGACTACATAACTTTTTGGCGTTTTCTCGTCAAAATCTACGGGATCATATAAAAGAAAGTTGAAAATTTTTGGTTCCCTAAACCGAACATTAACCAGATATTTTATCAGGAGCATAAAAAGTTTCTAGCTGAAAGTCCTAGAAGGGTACGATTATGTTTGTTTTTATAGCTGGTACTTGTGACCGAAACGACCAGGACCGTACCTCTTTGAATTCGGCCACCTGTTTCTGAGTGAACATAGAAAACACACTGGATCCAGTGCGTTTTGCTTTTCGACTACCACGACTGCTTGCTCTAGTCGATCCAGATTCCTTCGGCGTACTAGTAGGAGTTGGTGGTTTCTCCTCTGCTGGAGGTGGTGCTGGTTCAGGTTCCGGTGCAGGAGGCGGCGCCGGCTCCTCCTTCTTTTTGGTCTTCTTCTTCTTCTCCTTATCCGCCTAACATTTCAAATGTTTGGTAAATCAATTAGAATAGAAATCCATAGAATAGAAATATAAATTATGTGAGAAAAACATAAACAGCTTCTCCTCTTCTCGACCGCACGTGTCGCGTGTAATGCTACATTGCAAATGCGAAACAGTGGACGCACGAACTGGTCAAACTAGGTAACCCGCTATTGCAGATTTTTTCTTCATCTTTTTATAATTTTTTGACAAATTAATCAGTGTAACTTTTGTATTTAGAATTATCTCAATACTAATGTTTAACGATACAAAAAACTATAAATCAAGGATTTCTTTCAAACCAGTATATTTTCTATTTTGATGTTTCTAACCTAAGAATAGTTTTTGTTCATAATTCCCCATTAGCGCCAAAGTTTGGTGCCAAAATTATATGCCAAATGGATGCCAAATGCAAAGGAGATCTTGCACTCGTTATAGAGGGCAGGTCTGTCGCACTAAGAGCGAACCTAACCTTGCTTTCAGAGTAAATATTGGTCAAAATCGTCATTATTTTAAGGATTGTACATACTTAAATTATTGAAAATATATGAAACTTATAATTGTATAATTTAGACATTTAAATAAAATTCGATTTTCGATATTTACTCTTAGAGCAAGATTAGGTCCGCTAAGTATGATTGCAGACACTTGGTCTTAATCTGCACAATCAGATTTTGCTGACTGGGGTTATCACCAGGCTGCGAGTTTTAATACAAAACTTAAACCTCTTATCAGTTCATTTACTACAGCTTCACCTACATTCGATCCGATAAGTATTTGAACATTCAATTTTCGATTTTTGAAAAATTGTCAATATTTCAACTGTAATCATTTCGTTGATAAAAAATAGTATAACAATAACTCGTTTTAAAGCTTGAAGCCGCTACTTTCACAACCTATCGTTCAGTTTTGTCTAATTCAGGCCACGGAATTAACTGCTCGCGACAACCGCTTTTCGTAGGCTATCCCCCCTCGACCCGGCCGCGTGTTTCGCTCCCCGTGATAGCCCTAGTGCTCGGAGCTCCCCAGGCGCGTACCATAGGAGCTAATCGTGGCGCATTAGGGCGACATTCGTATTAATTGATTTCCACATTGTTAATGCGCTTTTTTTGTGAGTGGTATCCCCTGCAAGCACTATGACGCACGATAATTTTGGACAATAGACGTAGAAAGTAGATTTGAAAAATAAATTCAGAAGATAAATTGTGAAACTAGTTTTCCATTGTATTCAAAATTCACATTGTAGTCAAAATTTTATTCACATTTGGGATAACTAGTTTGCGTGTGCGATGCGAACAGCTATGTCCAAACTTCCCGTAGATGTAGGTCTTATCAATTTGCCAAGCACGTCGAAACGATCGTAAAGTTATCCCGAATGTTAATAAAATTTGGACACTAAAGCAGCCGTCGCGAGAGAATAGAGTCAATTTCGTGCAGCCCGGAATACGGTATTAATCGGTAGGTTGCGCAGCGAGCGCGTCAACCTCACTATATTACTCACTCCCCACTTGTTCCCTACTTTGTTTAATATACACATGATATACACGGTATGGAGTGGGAGATGCGCAGAACGAACGAAAACTGTTTTCTGATGACTCTGTTCTCTCGTGACGGCCACTTTATAATTAAAAACAATTTTCAAAATATATCTTCCGAATTTATTTTCCAAATTTAGTTTCTACAGCTGTTGTCCGAAATCATCACGCAACATAATGGAATAGGCCTAGAGGGGATACCACTCCCAAAAAAGGCATTAACAATAGTAACTCATGATGGTTGATGCAACATATAACAGTAAAAAAAGAAATCATACACCGATTTTTCAGATGTAGTTGGAGAAGAAAAGCTTCAATATTCAAATTTATGGTAGATATATTGACGAACAAATTTTTTAATTATTTTGTTTCAATTCGTAGTGTTATGTTTTTTAGAAAAAATGCATCTTCAGTTTTTCACTTGCCGTATTATGTTAAAAAAAATCCTATAAAGTATTAAATATCGACAATTTATCGAAAATTGGAAAGGGTATAGCCGGATAAGATGGTCAAAAGTGCCCTTGAGCCGAATTTCATGGCCGATGAGTCATTCGATAGGGCATCAAGAAAAAACATACTGTGCAAAGGTTCCACCCTAAATCTCGATCGTAAGGGTAGTTATGGGGCAAAATCGAAAAATCAGTTTTCGGCCTATTTTCCCTAGTTAAAATGATGTTTAGAAATTCTGTGAAAAATCTGATACATCTGATTGAAAATCCTGCTTGTAAAAAATCAAAAACCTAAAAAATAACGAAAAAATGCAGATTTCACATGGAAGTTCTAGACTGACCACATTTATATTTTTACAGTACCGATATATTGTTATAATTATTGTTCATGAATTTTTTCAGATTTTTCGGCTACCTGCGCTATAGTTAAAAAAAGTAAAAACCGAATTTTTCAACGTTTTTTCCGCGAAGAATTAAGCTAACTTTAATTGTTACGTTCTATTTATTCTGTAAATCTATTAGGCACTGATAAACCTTGAATTTCACAGAAATAATTAAAAAATGAAATCAACTTGATTAGTATTTCTACTGCGTCAACACATGACATCTGAAAGTATTAACCGTGTTCCCAACAGCTCGGTTGGGTCAAGCCGTTCGACTGTGGACCTGCTTATACTAGGTTCACGCCCGTCACGTGTCTAGTTTTTTTTATTTGATTAATTCTTTTTTCTTTATTTCTAACTATATAATAATCAATGATATTTTTGTAGAATTCTTTTAGAAGCAATATTTAAATATTTCCTAAATATTTTGAGGTAAAATACGCAAAAAACTTCGTCCTTTTCTACGTTCGGCGTGGTCGACGCGGCCATAAACGGTCGACGCAGTCACAAACATCCCCCTCCGAAATTTTCTCCACTTCATGGAAAAACATTGAATCATGGATATGTTTTGGGGGGGCCGGTGAGGCTATTTTAGCTTCGTTTTTAAGCAAGTTTTGGAATGACCCCAGCCCTAAAACATATCATATGTTAAAATAATTCTCGAGCAATTGTTATTTCATCAATTTTTAGTTATGCATCTTCTTAATTCTGGTAGTATTCGACATTTTCTGCAGTACATCTATATGTGTCTTCGAGTTTACCCTTTAGCGTACTAATACATATTCCTTCCACTAGGCAATACTTATACAATAATTGTATTACTAGATTGCGAATCTATAGACGTTCATGGCATATATAAATTTCTAAAATATAAGGTGACACATATTTTAATTGAAGTTGATAACATTTGTGTCACAAGGAACTTTTTATACAATAACAGGATACTGTTTTAGTTTTCACAGAATGAAGTATAAGCATGGAAACTAAGGAGGAATTTCTAGACATTTTCTTGTCACTTTCTTAACAATGGTAGGAATATATACGTACAATATATACAAATTATTACTTTATTAATTTTTCTTTGAAACAAAAATGGTAATCGAAAGTACCGCGATATTTCGTCAACAGATTTACGAAACAGAGTGGGATAGCGAGGATATTCAATCAATCGAAATTATCTATCGTAAGATCTATTCAATATCTAATTTTTATATGATCTATTTTAAAAAATTTACCATTTGCTTGCAAAAAGACATTGTTTAGTTGAAACTGTAGCTATTCCGTTCTATTTCAGTAAACTCACAAAATCCTATGTCGAAAGATAGACAATGAAGATTAATTTAAAATCTCCTTCACCTCATTATGTTTCAAAAAACTGTTCAGAAGCATACAGTTATGCAGCGGCACCATGGAGCTATATATTATGTAGAAATTATTAATGTAGAAAAAAATTCCCCTTAATGCGGTATAGTTTAAGGTCTTGAGAATATATTTTCGAAAAGAGATTGCAGAATTTGAAATATTGATAAATTAAAGCTCTTTAATGTGTTCGACTACAGGTGGGAGAAAAATTAAGGGGTGGTTCTCCACGACAATATAAAAATCCAATAAAGAATAAAAAATTACGCCTTACACGCGGCAACCCGTCGACAACACAGGCTATACCTGTCGACATTTTTTTTACGTCGCCCGCCCCCTGAAATTGTGTCGTTGTGTAAGAAAATAATTCTTGCAAAAAATGAAGTAATCGGATAAGAGGAAGACGTGGCACATTCACGTTAAAGTTGCGATAAATATAAAATTTTATACGAATGAGAGTATATGAAGGAAAGACTTTTGATTATGACTAAACGTTCTTCTTGTGCAAAACTATTTATGATACTAGTACCACAATGTAATATTTTCAATATAACAATTAACAATAGCTCATATTTTTGTAAATATATATGTTACATTTTACGTATTTTATTCAAAGTACCAATTCTTGTAGTTGTGTTATTATACGAATTTAGAAAGTAGAGAAATTAACGTTAGACATAAATATGTTATATTTAATCAGATTTTAATATTTTTAACTGGATGTGGTGAATATTACACCATATAAAGGTGAAGAAAATAAAATAGAGATATTCAATTTAAATACTTTGTAATATACATATATACAAGGCAACAATTCTAAAGACATTTTACTAATTTTCCATTAATGTAGTCATTTTTGCGCCTAGAAACAATGATCTTATGATATTTATGCAGATATAAAATATTTTACTTGAATTTTCAGTGTACTCTTCACATTCCGCGTGCAGTTATTTCTATTTCAAAACTTTGCATTCGATGTGCCACGGCTCCCCGACGTCCGATTCATCTAAAATTTTAGATATATCATTTTTTCATGAAATGGAACAATCTTAGGGGGCTCAAAATTTCATAGTTGAAAAATAAGGTCCACCCTAATGTACATATATGCGTAGTCGACATACAATGTAAGGAATACAACGCGGTAATGCGGCGACTAGAAAATTTTATTTTCATTAATTGTCGTCTTTATCTTTAGAATTGTAGTACCAATGGACATTCGAGATTCTTCCGACTAAAATAAGTCGAAACACGATGTAAATTGGACTATTTTTATCGACTTATGCGCGATACTTGCAGATTACTGTTGAACACTTATTAGTGAAAATCGGGATACCACATAACATGTATAAGCGTCCAACAAGGCGGGAATATTTTTTAATTTGTTTACATTCAAAATAGGTAAGTTTTTCTTTTGTATTTAGTTTTCTTTAATAAGCATTTCCATAATGAGATGTGAATATATTTCGTATTTATATAATTTTGTGTAATGATCGGCACCCAAAGAGACAAAACAAGTTATGTAATTGAAGCATTGTAAGCAAAGACATATTTCAGTGGTACAAATGTCGACTACGCATAGCTACGACCCTGGCGATTCAAGAAAAGACTGCAATGGCCACGTGGCGCCAACACGTCGCACACAAGCTGTCAAAGAACATTTTCTTGACCAGCTCCTATACTAACCGTAACCGATAAAAATACTTTTTGTAAATGATTTCATTACCAGAAATGTCTGTAGAATTCAATGCTGTACAGTAAATTCCTGCTAGATGAAGTATTTTTCTCATAAATACAAAAATCGAGCGTATAAAGTCACCGCGCCGCGTCAGCTCTTTTTCAAATTTTAACAAGCATTTACAACTATTAGAAAGTTCAAAAAAATATAATTGGCTACATGGATATGTACAGGAGAGTCCCCTCTTTCTTTTGACTCTAACCTGAACTTCCTCGCATGTTTAGTTTTTGCATAACATCTCGTTTTTTATCGGAATCATGCATTTTTACAAAAATCAATGTTTTTCGAAAACGGTGCGTGATAGAGAAATTCTACTTTCGGATTTGGTTTTATAATCACACTGTCTAGAAGAATCACCCAACAGTAATAGCTGAACACAAAAAAAGTTCTATTTTGTTGGACAGTGTTATTAATAAATAATGTAATGGAAGGTCACTTTATGTTAAATTAATTAATTTGTATTTTATCTTAATCTCAAAAAAGAGAATTCAATTTTGGATACTGTTATATCGTATAACGTAATTAGATTTGAAAACCTAAATTATCAAAAACAGATTGGAAAATATTTGATGTAAGTAATTGGTACATAATAAGGGTTATACTCCGAACGCGTTGAAATGTTACTAATTGTACAAAAGATGCATAATTTTGTCCGAAAAGTCTGTAGAATCGCTGGCTGCAAACAGTATTCGTATAGCTTACTAATTTTCTTAAATTAAGAATTTAATCTTTTGCCAAAATCAAGCTCGAGAAATAAGGGCCACAGAAAGTCCCAAAGTTCGTGATAAAACTGAAAAGGAGGTGTTATGCGAAAAAATATTAATGAAAAAGCAAATTAGTATTAGGTTGTTCAAAACGTTTTGTGTTCCGAAGAATGCGTATAAATGAAATCCTACCATCCACGACATCCATGTACTATGTATGTATATTTGTCGAGCTAAGAATTATGTCATTGATTCCCGCTACCTATTTACACCATACATTTTTTTATTGTATTTCTTATCGCATTGCGTCAGTTTTAGATCGTACGTGTTTATGTGAATTCCTATTTTCCTGTTCTATAATATTTTACACAATTACAGTTACTTCTGTTGAGGCTTTCGGGTGTAAGCCGTGTCCTAAAGGAAGAGATTATTACATGATACTGTATCAGCGTGTCTTCCAACCCCCTGATGAAGCTAGCTGCAATGCTTGCGAAACGTTGGGAAATCTCTTCCTTTAGGACACGGCTTACACCCGAAAGCCTCAACAGAAGTAACTGTATGATGCCGGGCCGTGAAAGCCTCAAATCTCTGATTTTACACAATTAGTATGAAAGAACATTCCATAGAAAATCGAATACAACTCAAGGTCTAAGGAAACACTTATATTATCTTTCCCCAATATTTTTATTTCTTTTACTTTATAAGAAACTGAGAGTAGGTGAATTCAGCAATTGTTTTGCGTTTTGTTAAAATTCATACAACAATAACTGACGATGAGCAACTACACGAACTAATCTAAATTGAAAACTTTCGACCTAGAAGCGCATTTCCATATTTCTTCTTTATGTACAAGATTATTTTTCACATTGAGATACGTTATTTCTCTAAAAATACGATTTTAAACGACCACGCTTTAATACAGAAAATCTCTAATTTTTCATAAAACTTTCTGAGGTTAGGGGGAATGTCAAATTATTACATCATTGTTGGAACAGTTATTCTATTATATATAATATAAATTAATATTCGTATATTTAATAAAAGAAAACTATAAGTCCACCTAACGTGTAGATTTAGTTAATATATTTATCTAAATAAAAATATATCTTTCACATACGTCAAAGACCGTTCTACTATAGGAACGAAAATTGAAAGCAATTCATAGAATTAATTATCACGCAAAAGTTATAATAAATTCGATAAATTTTATTTAATGTATACGTTTATAGAACTCTTAAATACTCTTGTGTAAAATTTCTATTCATAATTGACCACTGCTTATTCGAATTTAAACTTCCAGAAAGACAATAATTACAGATTTAGAACTGATTAATTTTAAATGATTGACGGAAGAGTCTGCAATTCGGTGTAACACAGTGAAGTTGACAACAAGCTTAATTTTACCACCAAAATGAAAATGTTAATATAGTAAACGTGAAAACTTGGCCCATTATTATAAAATACAAAGCTCTAAAAACGAAAAAGGTAATGTTAACATTAAGGAAAATGTATAGGTAATTAATTAATCCGTTTGTACGTTTGAATATCAATTGTTACAGGAGAAAAGCTGTTGCAGACGTGATAGTTAAATAACAATGTGGTGACATAAGAATTATCTAACATTCCGGTAATGCCGAGTGAACGTAAGCATCGTCGAGGAAAATTTAGAAGGCGTTACTCATAAGGACTAATAATAGAATCTTTCTATCACCCGTGACTGAAAAGAAGCCAAGACATATATAGACCGTTTACTCTCGTAGCCGCCTCTCGAGTTACTACAGTTACGTAATTTTCTTATTTTTGCGATATGCAAAATGCGATCTCACAAACCGCTATTATGCAGAGTCCACACGATTATACGTTTGTCAAATCTAACCCTCCACCCTCGCGATACTTTCGCCAGTGCATATCTTATTGTTAGCTAAAACTACTTTATCCTATTTTTACCAATTTATTCGAACATCAAACTTATTTGTTTCAACGTCTACGCGTTATGAGTATTCAATAGCAAATCGCGTGATTTTTAATTTCTTTTAATATTAGAACTCAAAACGCTATCAAACACTCAAAATTAAATACCCCCCCCCTTCAATAATATTAAATTTTTATGAAATAAATTTAAAAATGAAAATTGCCCCCCCTTTTTGAAAATTTCATTTTTAAAGTTTCCGATAACATAATTTCTTATTGCCGCATAAATTGCAAGGAGAGAACTCGAGAGAGAGAGGTGTCATTCTTGAAAGGATCCATTATAAACCCCATGAAAAAATGCTTGGTCGTACTAGTTCGAAAAGAGTAGACCTCGTTGTTAAACTCGATAGAAATAAATGTCAGTTTCAGTTGAAGATTTCACCGAAAACTCGATGGAATTGTAATTTTGTGCGATTAATAGGATACGTACTGCATGAAACCTCGAACGAAAAACACTATTTTACTTGAACTCCATTAAGTCTATCAGGACTAAAAATTCCGCGATTGTAAGGAAAGCCAAAGAATGGGATTCACTGATAGATGAAACAATAACGTTCAACTAGGAATCTAACGAAGAGCACACAGTTTTCACTCGCTAAGCACAATTCCCGAGAATTCCTGGTGCAAGTTTGCACTCTGGAACGATTCGTCACTCAGTTACGGGCACAGTTTACGCGTTTGATCGAGTTGTCGAGAGAATCTTAGTTGGGCTCGGTGCGTGATCGATCGAACGTCTTTCCACCACTAGTCACAGATATGTATTCGATTTCTCGTTTTCTCGTTTCGCAGCATTTCACTGGTTTCTGTCATTATTTTAGAGTATATTCGACGAAAATTTCTCGGAATATTTCGCGATATGATATGTTTGAAAGAAAAGTCACAATGGCATCGCGGTACACGCGGCACCTACTTACCATGTCTACAGTTGGTTTGTAAGAGGATGGTACGAGATGGTCACAACGAACCAACTGTCCAAGTCATAGAGGTGAACTTGTCTAAGTAACTTTGGTAGATCTCCCCCACTACAGGGCCGGTGCTTGAGCAGGGGTGTCTTGCCCGGGTACAACGCCAACGCCTATCTGACCATATTTAGTGCGAGCCACCTCAAAATAGCAACCCTTTCGATGTTTCGACTAAAACAGTTTGCTCAGGATTGTACGACCGACGACGTCTCTGTCGTGGCTGCGGCCCTTTTTCTTATACAGCAACCACACGCTTCTTACCCACGAAAATATGAGTCAAGGGTACCCCGGAAGAGAATGCCTACGATTATCTTTGCTATTTCCTGTGAATATCTTCGCTCGTTTCAACCAGGAACCACTACTTATAATCATTCTTTTATGCCGACTTAACCTAGTTTACTCGAATTCTTCTGTCTGCTGTAAATATTATACAACTATCAGAATTAATCTATCAGGGTTTCCTCTTCAAAGTGGTGGTTTTTCACGCAAAACAGAGCCAAATATATACTTCCGACAACTCGAAACTTTAAATAACAAAAGATACTCTATAGTCGAGCCCTATCGGATAACACGCGTATTCGCTTGGTTAAAATTCAAAGTTTCAGTTCTACTAACTCTCGCATTTGGAATTGTCTTCTTCAAATTATGTATCCAATCCAACAACGCCTTGTGCATATTGTTTTTTCACATTTCATGTAAGGTATTTTCTTTAAACAGACATTTCTGAAAATTTCCAATCTGAATCTCCAAACGATAAAGATGTATTAAATTCTAAATTTAATTATTAATAGAATTTATTACTTCCCGTTAATTTATATGAAACAGGCAACGTACTGAAGAAAATACATTTTCAGTATGGTTTCCGATAAAATAAATGTTCGTTCGATTTCAGAATTTTCATTAGTTCTATCGACGTTTGCTATGAATCTATTACGGAACCTAAATGGATCTATTCGGAACGATCCGATTTTCCCAAAATAAAATTTATTTACACGCTTAAGTACAGTTTTTTTCCACGACTTTATTGCGAATTCTAGCCAGTATTCGCTCTAATAGTTCACTCACCTTAAGTGAGGTGACGTTTAACATTAAATAAGAATAAAAACGCTTTAACCATCAGACGCCGGTATCTAGGTCAATTTTGACTAATTTTCACCTATTTTCGGGAATTCATCTAACTTTTCAACTTTCTGCGGGTAACGAGTTCAATTCTCACTCGATGTTCTTAGATTTTAAAAAATGTAGAAAAATGTTCTAGAAAATATCGGAAAAATTTGTGGTTGAGAATTTGAACGGATCTAACATAACCGATTATGAGATTGCGAATAACATCCACATTCTAAGGGTTTAACGAACTGATGGTCACAGACATACCCGGACGTCCGTATCGGACCTTCTGTACATCCCAGGGACGTCTAAATAACGTCCATATGTCCGAGATACGTCCCAGGTACGTCCCAGGTACGTCTCAGATAAGTACCAGTTACAAAGTGGGACATTCTATAGACGTCCGGCTGGACATATTCAGGACTGTGTACGAAATGTCTTCTTAATGTTTAAAGCTATTAAACAATATATTTTTAAAACATTAAAAAAATAATGCTAAAATCATATGAATAAACCATATAATAAGAAATTGAGAAAATAAAGTATGATGTATGGAAAAAAAACTTTGTCATCGACGAGATTCGAACCCCAGTGTATCCGTTCCGTTGTCGCTTTGCCAACTAGCGATGCAGTTAAGCATTACGAACATTCTGGTATATATCGCACAGAATACAAGTTTTTCTTTCTCTTAAATCACATTTCTTAGGTCAAACAATTGCTTGTTTCTATGTAATAACGTTAATTATAAATTATTTAATATTCACCCGCGGTAAAACCAACAAGTGTAACTTTCCTTCTCACAGCAGAAACGTCAACAAAATTCGGTTTTTATTGTTTTCACAATGATCTTCCAAAACAAAAAATCTGAATAAAATTGACGACACTGCTTGTTATAGTACTTTATCAGGGAACTAAACAGTAGAACAGCATGTTTTCATATTTTCAAGAAATCTGCATTTTTCCGATTTTTAAGGGGTTTTTCATTTTTTACGACCACAGTTTGCAACAAAAAAATCTGAAAAAATTCTCTAAAATGCGCCTTACACATTTTCCAGAATTTTCGAAAGCATCGGAGTGCGGAAAATGCGGGGAAAAGCACGAAATCTACTTTACTCTGGAACTGGCCCCACCGGAAAGCTGGTGGACTGAAATTTTACTCAGAGGTGTTTTTCTTGGTCAGCTTTCGAATGGTTCAATAATCATTGAAAAACCTTTAAAGGCAGTTTTGAGCATCTGAGGCCCTTTCTTCCTATCATTAACAATTATAATAAATTGAAAATAACATATGGATGTTCTTCAGTCGTCTTAATGTTTCTACTGTTCTTAATATCCAGCCATTTTTGTTATAAATGCATAAAATCAGCAGTTTATTCATAACTCTTTCGAGAACCGGGACCGATATCATAACTGTTTTCAATCCATGTTCGAAATACATTAGAATGTTCATATTCGAATGTTCTTTGAATGCTACGTAGTTCGTAAATGACTGACATTTTCTCATTTAAGATTTAAAACTGTCTTCATCTTTGGACCCAGATAGCACCGTATGTCCGTAGGACGTCCGTTTTATGTCCAGTTTCCGTGCAAACGTCGTACGTCCTATGCGGACGTCCGTGTGACCTAAACGGACATCCCTGAGACATCCATTTTTTAAGTCTTATGAACGTCCTTAGGATTATATATATATATATATATATATATATATGCTATACTTATATATACATGTACTTGCATTCTAAAACGTACGTTTAAATCCTAAGGACGTTCATAAGACTTAAAAAATGGATGTCTCAGGGATGTCCGTTTAGGTCACACGGACGTCCGCATAGGATGTACGACGTTTGCACGGAAACTGGACATAAAACGGACGTCCTACGGACATACGGTGCTATCTGGGTCCAAAGATGAAGACAGTTTTAAATCTTAAATGAGAAAATGTCAGTCATTTACGAACTACGTAGCATTCAAAGTTCAAACACATTATATAATTACGGTAACAATTTTATTTTAGAAACAAATTCTCTTATGAATTGGTTTACTGAGAAATATATATATTTGAAAACTAATTGTTATAACTTATTAATATGTTTAATAGGTAGAAAATAATGTAACAGTACGTTGAAATTCTTTTAATGTTTTTACTGTTTTAAATGACACGTGCTCTAGTTACAACAAACATCGTTAATTCGTTCATTGTTTCATGCGATATTTCTCTTTGTACATCAGTTAGGGTCAATATCCATTTAAAATCTGGCAAAAACACACTTTCAATAGTCACATTCATTCTATAAAAATCTATTGAATGTTAAAATAATTTCGATATACAACGAAAATTTTAATTACTATTCACTATTAATAATTCATTATATAATTTGCGAGGAATTCCAGTGCCTGTATATACATGTATGTGCGCGCGCACAACAATGTTCGAAGTACTTGGTTACCATAAATAACTGTTAGATATTCGAGAACAGAAAAGATCGGCACATTTAAAATGTATCGTTCAATTTCTAAGACCGTAGCATCAAGTCGACTAGTTTTGTGTTTTACATTAACAAAAACCCCCCTTCCCCAATATAAAAATTAAACTTTCGGATGACACTAAATTTTTTATTGACCTCGTTATGAGAATTTTATAAAAATTGTTTATGATGCACAGGGAAAAAGTGGAAAACTGTTTTACAGCATTACTATTAAATTTTCTCGTTCGTAGGAATCTTAGGTCGAGTATCGTTCATTTTTACGGTTGGTGGAATTGTACAAAAATTAATTAAATGGTTAGTGAAAACATGCAATGCCCTAAATTGCATAGGTTATGGCAACATAGAGAATAAATGGGTGGCATAAATAGATAAAAAAGATAGTAAACTGATACTAAGGAAGAAAACAATAATTATTTTTAGCAGTTCTATATTAAGAAACCCTCCTACCCGGAGGGATTAGTATTTATGCGCAGCTTATAAAAGTACTTACCGATGTATGCATATATATTTATATGTGCAACATACATACATAAATACATTCCCTTTAATAGTAAATTGTTACAATATTATAAACGATTAACCAATATTGATATATAAATTACATATTCGTGGATTTGCAGATCTTGATTTATCGAGTATTATTGACTTTTATGAAATTTCGAAACATTATCATTATCAGATCATACTCCATCTTATAGTCAGGTTTCAGATTTGTATTACGGAAAAGTAACTTATACTAATGGTAATTCATTACTACATACATGGTAAACAGTACAACGACTCTTACAATTATTTTAATGGAATTGTTTACATGGAAAACACAATTTGTTTTCAAGTATTATGTTCTGTATTGATAACAATGGATAACCCATCTATGACAAATGTTTTTCACTAAAATATTCTTCAATTCTGAATAATTTTTTCCTTTTGCAATGAACTATTAACATAATTGAAACATGTCCAGTGAGTCACTAAGTATTTAAAAAAAGGTAGAATTACATTATGAAGAATGCGACGAGTTCTAAAAATAAATAAAAGAATTCAGATACGTATGTTCTGGGAGCAAACATTTTTTATATATTCGACTTTTAAAGGTCTTTTTTGCAAAGTTATTACTGTAACACTTCCTATATACAGAGTGATTTAGCTAATTGTGCTACCTAAATTACTGGTAAACTATTTGATATAAAAAAAGATGGTTGTAGACTGCAGAGTAACATACAATGTAATAATTAGTTTTATTCTATTTTGTTTCTGCATTTTATTATAAACGGAAAGTTTTATTCTCGCGGTTCAAGAGAATACTTGAGTAAAAAACTGTAAGTTCATGGGGTAAGAAACTAAAAGTTACTGAATCTTAAGTTGTTCTCTATAAATGATTTTTCATCCAAGTAATGCTCAAAATGTTTTCCATTGCAATTAACACATTTCTGCAGTTGATCGATAAATGCAAATCATACACGTGTTGTAATGTAATTGTAATGGAAAACATTTTCAGCATTACTTACATTAGAAATCATTTAGGGAGAATATCTCAGTAATTGTATGTATGTATAATGTATTTGTATACAGTCAGTGTAAAAAGTGTTGGACACTATTAAAAAGACGATAACTTTTTTACAATTGTACCAAACGACCTGATATTCTCTGAGCAATTAGAAGCATTGGTTTACTTTTTAAAAGTTTTTTATTTGGGCCTATAATGAAAATTTTAAATATGAGTTTTGTAGATCTATGTTAGTTATACATATGCTGAAAATATCATCGAAATCGATTAACATACACACGAGCTACAAGCGGTTAAAAGTGGTGAAAAAAATCGTGGTTTCTGCTTAAAATCCAAAGATTCATACTTACATCATTCGATGCGTGTCGTTTTTTCTCTGCGACCACCGATTTCGATGAAATTTTCAGTGTGTGTATAACTAACATACATCTACAAAATAAATATTTCAAATTTTCATTACGGGCCCAAATAAAAAAGTTTTAAAAAGTGCTGTTACGATCGAAGATTTTTCTGTTGGTGACTCTTGACCTTCCGGAGATATGTGCCGAAACAGAGGGCCAATTCATTAGAACTAGGGCTCTTTTGACGATGCAGCGAATTGCATCAGTTCCAAGAATCAAAACCTAATCGAAAGTAGTGCGTGACCCCACTATCGTTTGGTCCTATACAGGGTGTCTCAAAATTCCTTCAGCTCTCGGAAATGGGCGGTTCCTTGGGTCATTTGAAGCGACATTTTCCTTAACAAAAATGGCGTCCGCGGCTTTGTTTAGGAGTTATTAACGAAAAACACGGACCAACCAGAGCGCGCCTAGTCGCTCGGTGGCACGGTCAGCGCGGCGAGCCGGGAGAGGAGAGTGTTGTCGGTACGCCGCACAGTGTGCCAAATGGGCATTTTAGCTGGACAAAAGTCTAAATCGCCTATTTTTCTATATTTATCAATTAATATGTTTACAGTTGTATCAATTGTGAATAATTATTAAATTCTTATCACAGTTAGTTGGTTTTTGTTAATTAAACAATATATTTTAAGTTATTTATAATTAAATATAAATTACAACAAAGTTAGTAATGGATGTGTAGCACAGAATGATTTAACAAATAGTAGATTAATATCTACTAATATCAAAGAAGACATAATTTTTAATTATGGACAAACAGAATGTAAATATAATTTACTTATTTGTTTTTTGGAGATTCAGACATATTCTAACGGGAAAAAATTATTCTTTGGTTTAGTATAAGGTTTCAATTTATAAATAACAAATCTGCTTTATATAATAGTTTATCATGTTAAATAAAAATATAATAACATAAAAATATAAATTATACAAAAAAAATAACAGAGATCAAAATGAAAGTATTAAATAGTAACGTTCGGTTGCATGTACAAACATTTTCTAATTAATAATTTTCCAAGAAAATATTAAAAAATTAATCGATTTCACTATTATAACAGGAGATTTCCTTCTGAAACTACGTCAAACGACGCAACTTCAATGTAACAATTCATATAGTTTTGCAACGTTTTGCAAGTCAATTTTGGTATAAAAATAAAGTAGAAAGTCTCTACTTTACATATTTGTAAAAATCATCACTGAGATCGACTGAGATCATGTAATAATTCATTAACGAAGAGGAGTTACATGGACGTTTCTGTGGAAAAATACGTGTCATCTTTAACACTTTATTTACAAAAATAGAGAAAAGTTATCGATAATTTGGAATTACCAAAGTTAAAATACATGGTTTGAAATGCTATATCCGTCATATAAAGGAAATTTAGATACTCCTTAGTAAGTTTTTAGCTATTTCTAGCGCGCATGGAAATGTGGCTATTCATTTATAGGTTAACCGTTCGTCTTTAAGGTGAAGTTTACACGCTCTGTAAACATATAACGAAACAATTTTAAGTTTTAATATTCAAGGGTTTTAATACATGGTTATTTTAGATTATATTGGCTCAGTTAGTTTTTGTTGATTTGAAAGTGACTTTTGTCCAGCTAAAATGCCCATTTGGCACACTGTGCGCCGCGATGTAACAGACAACAGTTTCTCGATTATGTCCCGATTTCGATGAGCTTTGGATATGTTGTAAAGACCACGATTCTGAACAACATTTCTCTTTAGACTTTTTGCCTCCCGTCTTTAGTTTACGAGATATTTGTAAAAACAGTACCGAAAGCTAAGGGTTGTACGGTGATGTCAACGAACTGTACAGCTGATGGTAGATAGCAGGTATACGACAATCACATGTTTCCGTTTTCCTGCAGATTTGTACGCAGAGTCGATGGGTTACTGTTCGAGAAGGTCGTCCGTCCTTTCACCCAGCAAGAGGTACAAATGTCAGGTCGGCGTGCCGTTTTAGGGTCCCTATTGTCCTATGCCTCCCTTAATTTCTAAAAGAAAGACGGACGAAGTTTTCGAACAGTAACCCATCGACTCTGCGTACAAATCTGCAGGAAAACCGAAACATGTGATTGTCGTATACCTGCTAGGGATTGCAATCCCGCGGGATTGATGCGGGAACAGCTTCAATCCCGCGGGATCCCGTGGGATCCCGCGATAATCAGGAGTTTGGTTGTTAGATCAATTAAGTGTATACAAAAGCTTTAATCTTTGTTTACTGTTCTTGTATTTATATATAATATAAGCATAATAAATATAAGTTCGAAATAGTTTTCCCAATTTTCTATAACTCATATAATAAAAAGAGAATTATATTAAAGTAATTATACATGGTATAAACAAAAGTAATCCTATTTAAAAACGTTTGAGGAAAGACTAAAGCTTTCACATACACCTAATATATGTATATACGTAATAAAAAAAACAAACTCTATTTATGATATAATTTTAATTAATTATAAACCTCTAAATTAACTTAACAAAAACAAAGTCTGAATATAAATTCAACATAAAATAGCTTCTTCTTCTTAAAAAAAAAACATTGTAAATTTTTATTTTATGTGAATAAAATGAAACAAAATCGCAAAAGGAAATTTTAGTTTATAGAATTTTGAAAATACGATCTTAAAAAACAAAGACTATTAATTGTTTCGTCTCCCAACCTACTTCTCAAGTCATTACAAATGTATCCTGCGGCAGAAAAGGCTCGTTCAGCTTCTACACTTGTTGGGGTGATCACTTTCGAAAACACTCATTTCTTTTTTTAATGTTTTGTCAATATCTTCTGAATCACCCTTTGATTCAATTACTTTGGAATAGTCCTTTAGCAATTTGTGTTCTAATTCTTCTTGCAAGGACCAATTAGACTGTTGTTTATTTTCTTGAATATGTTCGTCTTCCTCGAAGCAGTTGGATGCAGCATCGAATTTATTTGAATTGGTATCACCGTTTGTATTACTGAGAACCCTTTCTAATAGACTTTTTATATCTTTCCGTATTATAGTTTTTTTAGGCATTGTAAATGTCGTATCTTTTAAATTGTTCAAATCATCTTCAAATTTTTTGGGATTTTGTAAATAAAGCAATGTTCCAGTTACATTAGTGCGACGTTGTCCTATTCTTTTGCGTAATGCTGTGGCTAAATTAGTGCTGAGAACAGTAGATTGCTTATCCAATTTTTCCAGTATAAAGCGGAAAGTTGTTTCTGCAGTGATCAGAGTTGATTCTCTTCTACATATTACTTCGAGACCCAACTTAACTAGTTCTAGACACATTTTTAGGTCATATATTTTGGACCATTCTTCATCAGAGAAATGTATTGCTGATTTGATATCAATTAACGCTTTGCTTACGCACAATCTTAAGTTGTAAATGCGTTCCAACATATTAAATAAACTACTCCAACGAGTCTTACAATCTAATATTAATTCTAATCTTTTGCCGTGTTCTTCCTCTATATATTTTTGCAAATAAATGTCATTTTTTGTCGGCGACTTTTTAAAAATCTTGACAGTTTTTCGTACTTTTGCAATAAGAACAGAATAGTCTGAAACTACTTCTACAGAAGAAAACCTCGAAGTTATTAACAATCCACTTTCTTCGTCCTCTATGTCGTCAATGACGTCGTCTTCATCGTCAGTCATATTGAAATGTATGTCTTCTGATAAATCTTTCTCTAATATTTTCTTATATAAAATATCAATAATGGCAAGTTGTATGCCGTGTGCATAACAAAGTTGTTGATAGCAAGGTACAAGCTTACCAACTTTCACCATTGTACTCGCTCCTTCAGTCGTTATGCCAATAATGTCATTTTTAATGTCGAGATTGAAGCTTCTTAGACGTTTATTGTTATTTTGTACTAGATTATTTAATATGAGTAATATGTATTTAATACAGTAACTGAACATAGAATCTTCTTCTTAAACGGTTTTACAAAATTGGAAACTAAAAACTATTCTTCTGAATCACGCGCTATACAAATACGTCTGTTCACTTTGAGGTATCACAGCAGAGAGAGCATTCAACCAACCCCGCTGGGTTGCCACACGAGAGAAAGATGTTGCCAACCTTACAAAACTCAACATTTATCAATCAAGTCGGTGCAATACTCTGCCGTACATGAACCATGGATTCGAACTAAGCCGAGATTAATGTGCTTTCCTGTATAATGCACATTAATATTTAAATATCTGCTATTTTTCCGAGATGTCCATTCATCTAATGTTAATGAAAACTTTTGGTCTTGTTCTTGAAGTTTCTTAAATTGATTTACTACATCGGTTTTCACAGAATCACAAAATGTACTAACTATTGCTCTTATTGTGTTAGGAGAAGTCGGAAGTGTCAAACCACTTTTCAGAAACAAATTTCTCAAATCGTTAGATTTACAAAAGACATTAAAACTAAAACCATCTTTAACAACCATTCGAGATATCATTTTCTCCATCGAATTTTTTTTAATAAAGAAATTGTCTATGGTTTTGGCCTTTTTATTTGGTATTACGTGTTCTGAATTATCGACAACCTGCAGCTGTGTTGTTACAGCGGTTCTTGATGTAGATGCCTGCGACTGTGAATTTAAATCTATACAATGTCTGCTTTTCAAGTGTACCACCAATCCTTTTCTTGATCGTTGACTTAGTTTTAAAATAGCAGAACACTTTAAGCATTTAGCACTTTCGCCAATATCAGTTTTCACGAAAAAGTCCCACAGAGTTTTGGTAGTGCTCCCTTTTTCACTATCACACATTGCTACCTTACTGGATAATATACTTCTTACGCTAATAATACTTATTAAATTGAAATAATGCGTAATATAATAAAATAAATCAGTATTTCAACAGGATGAAACAGGCACGCGTAAAGCCGCCAACGGAAAAAGTGACGAGCGCAAAATCGTGAAACAAAATAATGTTGCGCTCGCCATTCGCTGCCGCCTTCGGACAGAATCGTACGGATCGCGATCACGCGTCGTGCTTTGAAGACAACGGTAAAGGCTTATATCGTGTCCACTACGCACCATGATTCAAGCTTCTGCCGTTGTTCCCAAAATGCGGCATGTGATATCATACTCCATTGGATTTCGACCTTAGATTGTTGCAGATATTCGTTGTGCGTATTGTCATTTGCACAGTTTTACACTCAATCCCGCACGCCTTGTGGGATCCCGCAATTTTTATTTAAGATATATGCGGGAGGAAAAGATTATGCGGATCCTGCGGAATTGCGGGATCCCACGTTGCGGGATTGCAATCCCTAATACCTGCTATCTACCATCAGCTGTACAGTTCGTTGACCTGACCGTACAACCCTTAGCTTTCGGTACTGTCGTACACCTGAAGACATCTGTGCAGTTCGTCACCGAATGACCCAGTGACAGTGACACACATTTCGAAGCATTTTCAATTACAAGTTTTTACAAATATCTCGTAAACTAAAGATGCGAGGCAAAAAGTCCAAAGGGAAATGTTGTTCAGAATCGTGGTCCTTACAACATATCCAAAGCTCATCGAAATCGGGACATAATCGAGAAACTGTTGTCTGTTACATCGCGGCGTACCGACAACACTCTCCTCCCCCGGCTCGCCGCGCTGACCGTGCCACCGAGCGACTAGGCGCGCTCTGCTTGGTCCGTGTTTTTCGTTAATAACTCCTAAACAAAGCCGCGGACAACATTTTGCAAAAGGAAAATGTCGCTTCAAATGACCTCAGGAACCGCCCATTTCCGGGAGCTGAAGGAATTTTGAGACACTCTGTATATGGGACATGGACCCTTCTATTAAACGGGTGCTTCAAGTGAACTCTACGCAGTACAAATCGTATCACGACCAGCGTTACCATATGCGAGTCCCGCCAGGCCCCTTACCCTTTCGCCCCTCACCCAGCTTTGCTGCGGAGCCCGCCTTTGCTTCCCCCACTCTTCCGCCTGTGGGAGCAGGTAGGGAAACTAGCGGGAGTTCTTTTGTTCACGCGACGCCACAGACGGCATGGCTTGGGTGAAGTTAGTTTGTGAATTCAGTTTACAGCAGTTTACAGACGTTTGGTGTGCAGTGTAGCAAGGATCAAAGTTTTAGAGTGCCGTTTGTAGTATTTTATACTACAAATTTTTTAAAGTTATTGAGAAAGCAAGTAATGTATACATAGAATATTAGATAGTTCAAATATGTAATATAAATGATTATAAGTAGACTGCGGATGTTTACGCAAATTCATATTTTTGGGAACTGAATGAAAGGAAAGGAGCTCAAATAGAAATTTCTTGAATACTTAAAATACTATAATGACTAGTAAATATACATTTTTCAAACCTTAACTTGTGTTTCTTTTGTATTTATTTAACAATACACGACTGCATTTATTTCATTATAGCAGTATAGCCTACCTTTCCCAAACAAATCAGCTTACATAAGCATACGGTCTTTTTGGAACACTCGTTAGCTTGCTCCACGTGGTACGCGTCAGGGTTAGTGGGAAGAGTGGGGGAAGCAAAGGCGAGCTCCGCAGCAATGTTGGGCGAGCAGCGGAAGGGTAACCCAGAATGCACAAAGACGTCTTAAAGACGTCTCTTGTTGCACGTTGAGACGTCTTGGAGACGTCTCCGAACGGCTTCGGAAAGTCTCCTGAACGTCTTCTGTTACAAAACGGTACGTCTTTAAGACGTCTCTAGAACGTCTTTTTGACGTCTCCAAGATGTCTATAAAACGTCTCTAAAACGTATCCAAGACGTCTCCAAGATGTCTCTAAGAGGTATCCAAGATGTCTCAGAGACGTTCATAAATGTTAATTAAAATAAAATTAAATATACATATAAAATGATTCATACAAAAAGGCAGTGGGGGGAATGAAATTACGACAGAAAGTAGTTAATATTAGACCAACAAATAGCTTTATTGTCTACATTGTGGTATGCATACAATTAAAGTTAAAATAAAAATATTAAAATTAAAACAGGGAGCTGTTAAGATGCGGACGAACCTGGTGCATAACCAGGGAGCCGCAAGGATAGTATAGTTTTCGTGGACGAACCCAGTGCGAAAGTGGGGAGCCACTAGGTTGGATAAATCTTTGTTTGGACTATTGGTTTGGCGCGAACGAACCTGATGCGTAATCAGGGAGTCGCTAGGATTGTTAGTAGGCCTCGTAACTAGTATAATTTAATTGATACAATCTGAGCGGTAAGATTGTATCGTGTGGGAACGTTCAATTACTAGATTAGGATTTTGGTCAATAATTAAGGGTTTAAGAAAGTTGCACGATGTACCAAAATAACACAAATATATTCTAATAAGGAATGTGTATGTACAATGGTGGTGTCGCGACTGAATTGAATAATGTGTACGTATAATATTATTACCTAAGATGCTCGGTGTTGACGCACTGGCAATGCGGGGCCTGATAGTACTAATAATGCCAAATAGATTTTAAACCGAACTCGCGGAGTCTTTAAGGTTAACTTTGATCGAAGGGGAACTTTAGCCCGATCTCACTAGACGTGGATTCTAACGACTGCAACACGACGTGACACTACTCGTGTCTAGAATACTACTAACCAACGAGAGTAAAAATGCAAGGGTTTATATACCCCAAAAATAGGAGGGGTAGTCTGATTTTAATCTGCAGTTACATGGGACTGCACTCTCGTTTTTTGTGGGTTTCCATTAAATCGGGCCAGAGCTCGATCTTCGTCAAGAGGGTAGATTCTAGAAGGGCCTGTTATCTAGGACGTTTCCTGCCAGAGACGATCTTGAAGAGATTCCCGTGAGAAAGTCAACGGAATTTCTTCTCATACCGTAACACCTTTTTTTAAAACTCTACCTAAAGTTTACATTGCACTTAACTTTATATTATTCGTATATTGATTGAAACATGCTTATATGACCATTAAATAACTGAAATATATCTGCTCACGCATAGGAAAACATAGCACAAATTTTCATTTTTATATTGTATTGTGTAAGGAATAATTAAAATATTTAATTGTAACTCTAATTTCATAGTTTCACACTACCAACGCTGTATCTGCTCGGAAAGTTATCTGAAAGATCTAATATTTTGAATTTCGAGGTTTCAAAGGGTTCTTATTTGAGAGAAAAAAAAATTTTGTTGAAAGGGTATAGCCGGATAAGATGGTCAAAAATGCCCTTGAGCCGACTAATATCGGGGATGGGCCATTCGATAGGGCATCATAAAAAAACATACTGTGTACAATTTTAACCCCCTATCTCGATCAGGAGGGTAGTTATGTGGTAAAATCGAAAAATCAGTTTTTGGCCTATTTTCCCTAGTTAACGATGTTTAGAAATTCTGAAAAAAATCTGAGACATGTCAAGTACCCGAATACATACTCTACAATTCGTTTCAGATTTTTAAATTGGACATCCTACTTGTAAAAAAATGCAGATTTCACATGGAAGTTATGAATTGACAATCACCATTTTATTACAGTACTGACATATTATTACAAGTATCGTTCATGAATTTTTTCAGATTTTTAAGAGAGGTGCGCCGTTGTTAAAAAAAATAAAAACCGATTTTTTCGACGTTTTTTCCGTGAAAAGCTAAGCTAACCTTCAAATTGATACATTTTATTTATTCCGTAAGTCTATTAGACACTGATAAACCTTGAACATTTCACAGAAATAATTAGAAAATGGAATTTAACTTGATTAGTATTCTACTGCGTCAGCGCATAACATCTGGAAATATTAATCTTGTTTCCAACAGCCCGGTTGGGTCAGCGCGGTAGGCGCTCGTGTCTCAACCTGCGTATACTAGGTTCGCGGCCCGTCTTACACGTACTGTTTTTTTTCTTGTTAATTCTTTTTTTTATTTCTAACTATGTAATAATCAATGCTACTTTTGTAGAATACTTTTAGAACCAATATTTAAATATTTAAAAACTACTTTGAGGTAACATACGTCAAAAAATAATTTCGGAGCAATTGTTAGTTTATCAATTTTTAGTTATGCATCCCCTTTATTCTGGTAGGATCCAACATTTTCTGCGGTAAATCTATGCGTGTCTTCTCTTCGGTTTCCAAGACCGGTGTCGTTAAACTCTTTGGTATTGTTGTTTATTCTCTTTTCGCCTGTTATGAATTAAAGAATTATTTTACTTTTCTGACAATAAATACATACATAAATGATTAATTTTAAAAATAGTTATCGCCATAATTGCTGACGAATGGAAATAAGTATCTCGTGTGATGTTCCTATTAGTGTTCGTCGCTGTCTTCATTGATGACTGGAGTCACTTCTCCTTGATTAAATATTCTACTCAATATCTCTGCAGGTCTGAAAATTCGAGAAAGGTATCTAGCATGGGAAATGTAATAAATAATTGATGCTACGTCCCAGATAGCACAGAGACGTCTTAAAGACGTCTCTTGTTGCACGTTGAGACGTCTTGGAGACGTCTCCGAACGGCTTCGGAACGGCTTCCGAACGGCGCCTGAACGTCTTCTGTTACAAAACGGTACGTCTTTAAGACGTCTCTAGAACGTCTTTTTGACGTCTCCAAGATGTCTTTAAGACATCTCCAAGACGTCTCCAAGACGTATCCAAGACGTCTCCAAGATCTCTCTAAGACGTATCCAAAACGCCTCAGAGACGTTCATAAATGTTAATTAAAATAAAATTAAATATACATTTAAAATGAGTCATACAAAGGGGTTTGGAGGGAAATGAAATTACGACAGAAACTAGTTAATAATAGACCAACAAATAGCTTTATTGTCTATGCATAAAAATACCGAAATTCCAGCTGACGCCCGATACGTTTGCCGAGTACGGCTAAGTTGCAGGGGCGTATCATCAGGGTGACGAGACCGCCGAAAACTCCCGAAGCAGGAAACCAAGGCAAGGAGCGCCCGAAATCTGAGAAAGGCCGAACAACAATAGTCCGTGCACGGGCGAATATAAAAGGAGTCAAAACACACGGGCCAATCAACCCGGAGGCGCCGACGTGGGACCAGAACCCCTACCGAACATCGTTCTTTTCGCGATCCCGTCGTCGCCTCACCCCGCTTAAAATGGGGTTCTAGCGTGGGTGGTGGACGAGACACCTGAGAGGGAACATCCTCACCGGTCGTTTATCGCAACCGGTAATTTCGCGAGTAATTCTCGGGCTCCTAGGTTCCGCAAGAACACGGCCCTGCGTAGCGCTAGATCGCCAGCGTGAAGTACGCCACTAGGGAATTTCGGCTAGGTCGCTAGAGTGGGGGGAACCAGAATCGATACGCGCCGTGGCGAGAATCGAAGGAATCACTGTCGTGCCGGCTCGCGTTACGAGAGAGTACCGCCATTCTCGAAATACCGAAAGTTTTGTATTCCGCGTGCGGATCGTGTGAGTGGCCAAATTCCGTGCCATAAGAAGGGAATAACAGCGGCCCTACCCAGTTCCGACGAACGACATATTCCGAGTCACGGTAAGTCGACAGTGATTCCGTAAACTCGTCTACGAGCGAGCTCGTTAATTTCGCGGGGGGCACGAGCCGATCGTCGACTCTGTCCCCGATATTCGCGTGTGCCGAGGCGCTTCCCGCCTCGTGCCCAGGGCTCGTACCGATCCGACGGTACTTTGAGCCGATTCAAGAGGTTCCCTCCCGTTAGCATATCGGAAGTTTTCCTCGGGAGAACCGACAGCGTCGTGAGATAGTTCCTTTTCGCGGACATTACAGTACGCGTTTCGCGAAGGTAGGAATCGCCATTTCGCGGGAATTAGATATCGCTTAGATCGCGCGAGCCGTTACCATCTCGTTCGCGGAAACTTTCGAATTTCCCGAGAACGATCGCGACAGTCGCGACCCGTGCGACGAACGTCTTCGCACGTCGACAACCGCGCGCTGCGAACCTCCACCTTATCGCAATCCTGTACAAGGAGCGCGGGCTCCCGGTTGCGGCCACGTGGCCGCGCGCCTGTAATTATTGACGACTAATTAAATGACTGAGAGCGAAAATAGAATTCGTTAATTTCGCCTGTGAGATCCGCCCTGCCGTGAGGGCTGTCCCCGCTATTCCCGTGTCCGAATTTCCGACTCCTCGCGCCTTCCTCTCGACCTCGCGCTTCTCGATATTCGGCCTTCGCGTCAGCTGACTCGCGAGCAAACCGCGAGAACGTTTCGTGCGGTACCCTTCCGGTACCTGGCGCCCGAACTTGTCGAATCACGTCAATCTTGATCGAATTTCGAGAGGTGCGTTTGTCCCGGGTGGACCGCGTCCGCACGGCCGCGCGCGGCCCGGCCTCAGCGCCTATAAAATCCCGGAAGTTGCCGTTCTTCCCCGTACTCGGTCCGACGGAAAAAGGGCAACGTGACAGTACATGTATATATACAGGGTGTCCCAAAATGTCTTCAACTCCCGGAAATGGGAGGTTCCTTGGGTCATTTGAAGCGACATTTTCCTTAACAAAATGGCGCCCGCGGTTTTGTTTAGGAGTTATTAACGAAAAACACGGACCAATCAGAGCGCTCGTTGGCACGTTCAGCGCGGAGAGCCGGCAGGCGGTTGACTGAACGTGCCAACGCGAGTCTAGGTCGCGCTCTGATTGGTCCGTGTTTATCGTTAATAACTCTCAAACGATGCCTCGGACTACATTTTCCGAAAGGAAAATGACGCTTGAAATGACCTCAGGAACCTCCCATTTCGGGAGTTGAAGACATTTTGGACACCTTGTATGTAAGGAAAAAAATGATATTTAAAATTATTTAAAAAAATTATAAAACTAAAACTACAACTAAAACTAAAACTAAAACTAAAACTAAAACTAAAACTAAAACTAAAACTAAAACTAAAACTAAAACTAAAACTAAAACTAAAACTAAAACTAAAACTAAAACTAAAACTAAAACTAAAACTAAAACTAAAACTAAAACTAAAACTAAAACTAAAACTAAAACTAAAACTAAAACTAAAACTAAAACTAAAACTAAAACTAAAACTAAAACTAAAACTAAAACTAAAACTAAAACTAAAACTAAAACTAAAACTAAAACTAAAACTAAAACTAAAACTAAAACTAAAACTAAAACTAAAACTAAAACTAAAACTAAAACTAAAACTAAAACTAAAACTAAAACTAAAACTAAAACTAAAACTAAAACTAAAACTAAAACTAAAACTAAAACTAAAACTAAAACTAAAACTAAAATTAAAATTAAAATTAAAATTAAAATTAAAATTAAAATTAAAATTAAAACTAAAACTAAAACTAAAACCAAAAGTAAAATGAATATTAAAATTAAAATTTCTTCTGCACCCGCTTCGTGCGATCGGACGCCCTTTTCAACCACATCTGGATCGATGATTCGTGGTCTTTGTGGCTTCCAGGTACGGCTGCCTTTCCTGCAGCACCTTGAATAAGAATTTTTTTGGTTTATTAATTTATACAGGAATAATCAATATAATAATGGCATTAAGATAAGGGTGATAATTACTTATAATGAGGTTCGCCGTTTTATAGTGTTGGAAGGGTTTCTTCCCTTTTCGGCCCAGCCAACTAAATATCAATGCGACATCGTCGCTCATGATTGTCGAGAGTGCTCGCCGTGTAAAATCATATGAGCTTATGCCCCCAATTTTGTACACTTCTTCGACCTAAAATCAAAAGTTGTTAACATATCACATTCTGTTAAGTGAATGAAAATGAAAGTAAAATGTTAGATATTTTAAGTATACTTATCACAGCAATGAGTTTCGCTTACAAATTTCATTATTTCCCTCTCCGTCTTCAATGGAAATTCCAAATCTGGAAGTGAAGTAAAAAACGACCCTATGTTGGCCGCTGTTGTCGTTACTTGGCCGCAGAGCTGGGGAAAATATTTGAAATAGTAAATATTAAATAATCCTATTTATTTTAGAGTATGTGCACAATTTTAAAAATAAAATATTTTATTTGATGCAGTAATTTTTGAAAATAGTATTTGAAAATAGTGTTTTACTTGAATAATATTGATAACATTTGTATTTTGTCTCTCTCTTTATTTTCAATTTCAATTATAAATATTATTGCTGAAAATAATGGTTCGAATTCAATACATTTATGAGTGTAAATCGTTTCTTAACGATAAGATACAGTGTATGTTTATACAAAAGTGTTTCAGATTGTTAACGAAGAAATATTTTATTTTCTGAATCAAATTGTTGAAATAGAAATATTTTATTTGCAGGTTCAGATTTTTCAAATAAAATACTATTTTCTTTAAGCAAAATAAAACCTAAAATATTAAATAGTATTTGAAATATCTGTTTCGCCAAATAATGCCCACCTTTGCTTGGCCGTCCTTTAATTCCTGCACCTCCCGCATGAGCCCCGTCAGCAATGTCCGCGTCAAATGGGTCTGCTCCATTATTGTTTTTAATGCAGCTTCTACGGCTGGGTAGCATTTGGAGCAACCGCTGCTTCCTGCTTGATTTCCTATTAATCGTTCGGTAAATATAACATTGTGTAAAAGTGAACTTATTTGTTATATCTAAAATATTTTCCTTAACTTACCGCTACTGCACTGCTCAATTTGGTCTGGGTTAGTATAGCTGCTACAAGCAGGCTCCTCGCTGATAGCAGTGACTGAAAATAAAATATATTTTGATGAAAAAGATGTACTAATTACAGAAAAAGAATGGAGTATAGCTATGAATTTAATGTTTTATATGTACACTGCTTCTTTTTGTATTTACATACCAATCATGTTGGTCTTTTCGATGCGGGGGGAGGTGGTAAAACACTCTCCTCCGACGAAGTTTCATCGGAGCTCAGCCAGAGTGGACGCTGAGATATTCGTTTTTGGGAGCATCTCAGCTCAGCCTCCGTCTGCAAATCGCTGGTGTCCTCTGCCACCCTCGCCTTCTGCCTCGCTCTCGCGTAGTCGTCTATAAGTATTACATAATTATTATTTTAATTGCAAATTTGTGGTGTATAACTACTTTAACTTACCAAAAGTATTATTTTTAAATAATTTGACTTCGAATTGAGCCCACGAATTTTTTCGAGGTTGCAACTTTTTTATGGCAGTGCTCAATTTGGATCTTTGCAACGGTGGCCAGTAGCATTTTTGGCCGTGCAGCCAGCAGGTTGGCACTGCCTCCACAGACCCATCTTCTATAAACTGGACAACTGTCCATGTATTAGGGTTTTCCCCATCCATATTATAGTATATACGGATATCCTAAGAATTGAAAAATACAAGTAAATTTTTGATCGGCATGATTATTAGATACATATACATGCTAAGACTACTAAACTACTTTGATAGTCAGTCGGTCATGTGTAATTATACAGTGGCTCACGAAAGGCGCTCGGAAATGAGAGCCTCCTTAAGGGAGGAGCCTGGTTTAGAGCGCCCAAAAAACGGTAATTTTTACGAATTTCTTTCTCAACCACTACAAAGCGAATCTTTTTAAAATTTTTATGCTGTTTTGTTCCATAGTTAAGCAATATAAAAAATGATCGTAAATGATGATTTATTTGTTTGTTGTGGAAATATTTATAAATGTTCGTCGCGCTGCGCCGTTTTGGTGGTTAGTTTGTGTACACTCTGGAGTCTCCAATTTTTGTGTAAAACAGGAAAACGAAAGGTTTTCTTAAAGGTTATGAAATTATCTAGTCAATGAATCAAAAATATCCCGTAAAAAATATAAAATTACAAAATTTCTGAGGCTGGAAAAATGATTTGCGATTTTCACGTAAAAACTTTGACTTAATCAGTTTTTATGCATTTTTTTGGTTCATCGACGACATTTGTTCATTATCTAACTAAGAAGAACTGCTTGAACTCATTCGGTCAAATTGTTTTTTCTCTATTGTGTACACAAACTTCAGAAAAGTGGTTTCGAGAAAGACGCGTTTGAAGTTCCCGTATACTCCCGTATACTCCATGAGCTGTATCTTCCGAAATACTAAAAATTGAAATTTTTTACATAACTTGATGCTAGTACTCATCGAAAATATGTTCCCGAAGTTATAGACCGAAATTCGAAGTATTTCGGAAGATACAGATCATGGAGTATACGGGAGTATGTATACGGGAACTTCAAACGCGTTTTTTTCAAAACCACTTTCCTGAAGTTTGTGTACACGATAGAGAAAAAACAATTTGACCGATTGAGTTCCAGCAGGACTCCTTAGTTAGATAATGAACAAATGACGTCGATGAACCAAAAAAATGCATAAAAACTGATTAAGTCAAAGTTTTTACGTGAAAATCGCAAATCAGTTTTCCAGCCTCAGACATTTTGTAATTTTATATTTTTTACGGGATATTTTTGATTCATCGACGAGATAATTTCATAACCTTTAAGAAAACTTTTGGTTTTCCTGTTTTACACAAAAATTGGAGACTCCAGAGTTTACACAAACTAACCACCAAAACAGCGCAGCGCGACGAACATGTATAAATATTTCCGCAACAAACAAATAAATCATCATTTAAGACCATTTTTTATATTGCTTAACTATGGAACAAAACAGCATAAAAATTTTAAAAAGATTCGCTTTGTAGTTGTTGAGAAAAAAATTCGTAAAAATCACCGTTTTTTGGGCGCTCTAAACCAGGCTGCTCCCTGAAGCAGAAACTGACCAAAAGGCGTGAAAAACTACGATTTTCACCACCTTTAACCGCTTGTAGCTCGTGCCTATGTTAATCGATTTGGATAACATTTTTAGCAAGGGTATAACTACAATATAGATCGACAAAACGCATATTTTAAATTTTCATTTTAGGTCGAAATAAAAAGTGAGCATACGAACAATTTCGTGAGCCACGGTATGAGCAATGTAAGAGACTAAATTAAACATATAATTACGATATATACATCAGTGGGAGGACGAAGTATTTGTACACCGTTTAAAAACGAATAAATTTTTCAATATTCCACCCAACAGCTTGAGTTTTTTTGAGACGTTAGAAGGATTAGTTTACTAGCTAATGTGTAAATAATTTTTTTTTTAATTGTTATTGGTCGCAATTGCGAAGGAAAAAGTAAAGGTCACGTTTTTTAAATTTTTTATCTGTGCCTGTAATGAAAATTTCAAACATGTATTTTGTAAATCTAAGTAAGTTATTATGTAGTACAAAGTTTCATCGAAATCGATCAAGGTTGTTATGAAATATAAATGATTGAATGTAGCAAAAATTGTAAAAATCCGCGATTTAAATGATTCGCAAACCCTAAATTCAAAGATTTTTACATGTTACAATGCCCTTAGATTTTTTATGCGTCAACCGATTTCAATGTAACTTTGTACATGTATATAACTTATTTAGATTTATAAAATACATGTTTGAAATTTTCATTACAGGCACAGATAAAAAATATAAAAAACGTGACCTTTACTTTTTCCTTCGCAATTGCGACCAATAACAATTTTACGAAAAATTATTTACACATTAGCTAGTAAACTAATCCTTCTACCGTCTCAAAAAAACTCAAGCAGTTGGGTGGAATATTCAAAACGTTATTCGTTTTTAAAAGGTGTACGAATACTTTGTCCTCCCACTGTATGTGTGTTTTGACTTGGTCTTGATCGACCAGAGGATGAAGAAAATGTTGATGGAATGATTATGTGAGAAGAATGAAAAGACTGGATGGTTGCGTGTAACGGCTGGATTTGAATATGAGACAAATGGACTGTATAAATGGAGAAAAGCGGATAACAGGATATTTAATAAATTAACTGTATTTGACCACTAAGGTTTACACTATTGTCTGATTCTGTATAAAAATGAAATAAATGAGAGTTGAAAGCACGTGTAACGATTTGACAGACGATTGGTTTGCGTAATTCACAGCTGACTGGTTTGGCGTAAAGAGAGCGAGAAGACCGCTGTCTCTCACTTTTGTTGTCTCGATCCTCCTGGAAGTCCGTCACGCACCGGTGGTTCCGGTTGTTCGTTCGGGATCATTCCAGAAGGATCGAGACGGATTTTCACCAATCACGCGCTTGATCGATGGCCCGCGCGAGTCTCGTTACCATACGCTGCTGGCTTGCGTTCAGGCGGGAACGCGCGAGTCAAGTCGTGATTGGTCGTATGTATTGAAGTCGCGTCATACTCATGACAACATGGCGCTCGCACGCGCCAGTCTCAAACATACCGCCCGCCTCGACTTGTCGATCTCGCGTTGTTTGACAGCGAAGACGGAAGTGAAACGTGTGCAATTAATATTGATGAAATGTGACCTATTGAGAAATACAATGGTGATTTGTGCAATGAGTTGAACTGTATCCGTCGCGAACATGAAGTGTGTATTTTACGTTGCGAGAGGTTAAGCGTGACGTCACTGATGGCGTTGTCAATGAAAGAGACAAATGAATCGCGCCTGCGTCGACTGGTTGTTTCGCGTACTACGCAGCTGCACTCGATCGACGGCCATGAATGGCGCGACTGCAGCATGGTGTATTGAATCGACACCATTATTGATCGTCCGCGCTGAGAGGCAAGACGATGAGCTTGTGTATCGGTCTCACAAACTCTGAGGTTGCGGTGACCGCCTTCACGACTCGGACTTTCCCATCGCTGCCTGGATGTACCTCCTTCACTCGTGCAAGCGGCCATTTGGACGGCGGCAGTGATTCTCCGGCGATGATGCATAAGCGACCAGGCATGATGTTCTCCTGTGGACGACGCCATTTTGATCGAGAGGTGAGCCCTTGCAGATATTCTCTTTGCCATCTCGACCAGAACTGATCTCTCAGTTGAGTAACCAGCTGCCATCGCGTGAGCCGGTTGACCTCCAGATCCAGCAGTGACGGTTCTGGAAGTGAGTTTAACGCCGTACCTACAAGAAAATGCCCTGGTGTTAAAGCAGTCAAATCGGTGGGATCGTCTGAAAGGGCGGCTAGTGGCCTTGAATTGAGGCACGCCTCGACTTGGGTGAGTAAAGTAGTCATCTCTTCAAACGTGAGCCGAGCCTCTCCAATTGTTCGGCGCAGATGGTGCTTGACTGACTTTACTGCGGCCTCCCACAAACCACCGAAATGAGGCGCCGCAGGAGGGTTGAAATGCCACTGGATTCGTAGGATGCTCATCTGATCTCTGATTTCCTTGTTTTCCAGGCTGCAGGCTGTGAAGAGACGCCTCAACTCCCGGTCTGCTCCCAGGAAATTTGTCCCACAATCACTGTACATGTGCGCACAGAGACCTCGACGGGAAGTGAACCGCCGGAAGGCAGCTAGGAAAGCCTCGGAGGAATAGCTGGACACCACTTCGAGATGGACAGCCTTGGTTACCATACAGATGAAGACTGCGAAGAAGGCCTTAGATGCCTTGTGACCGCGCCCTGGACTCGTTCTCAGCCATATTGGACCTGCATAATCCACTCCAGTGTGATGGAAGGGACGCGAAGGGGTGACACGATGCTCCGGTAGCTCACCCATCAGCTGACGGCCTGGTTCCGCCCTCCATCGCAGACAAGTGACACATCTGTGGATCACTGCCTTGACTGCTGATCTACCCTTGGGAATCCAGAACCGCTGACGTATGGCTCCCAAGGTGGCCTGCACTCCTCCATGCATTGTCTGTCGATGGCTGAAAACGATATATAGATATGTGAAGTGAGACTTGGAAGGTAGAAGGATCGGGTGAGCTTCGTCTGGATTTAACGGTGCCTTGCCCAGACGACCTCCAACTCGCAGCAATGTGTCACCGCCCAGTACAGCAGACAGTGGTGAGAGTATGCTTCGTGGAGGAATCGAGCCTCCTGCTGCGAGAGCTTTGACCTCGTCTCTAAAGTGAAGCCTCTGGACCAGCTTAATCCATGTTCCTTCCGCCTCTTCTATTTCCTTTGCTGATAGGACTGGGACGGTTGCGACGCTGGGGGCTGTTGTGCGAGTTGTGATTGGTGTTGCCCTGCGTCGTCCCTTGAGCCACCGACGACACCATGCTGTGACTCGTAGTAGCCTGGTGAATGACGAGAACCTTGTAAGTATCTCGCTTTCCTTGACATCCTCCGTGGCCTTGGTTGCGATGGCTACTACAGGTCCTTTCTCCTCTGGTAGGTGTGCGTCTGGCCATGATGGAGCGAAGCGTTCTTCGTGGCGGAGGAACTTGGGGCCGTTCCACCACAAGGTCCACTGCAGCATCTGGGATGGAGAGAGCCCTCGAGATGCACAGTCTGCTGGGTTGTCGACACCTGCTACGTGATGCCACTGTGCCTCGGGAACAAGTCTCTGGATGTCTGCGACTCTGTTTGCCACATATGTCATCCACCTGCTCGGATGTGCCTGAATCCATCCTAGTGCGACTGTGGAATCGGACCATAAGTGCGTCGTTGTGTTGTTGACATCCAGTGCTGTGATGGTTCGCTGCGTCAATCGAGCGAGGAGATGTGCTGCACAAAGTTCGAGACGTGGCAATGAAATTTGTTTTATTGGTGCGACCTTACTCTTAGCTGTGATGAGGGCTACTCTCCATTGCCCATCCTCGTCCTTCGTCCTCATGTATAGGACTGCCCCGTAGGCTCGTTCCGAGGCATCAGCGAAGCCGTGTATCTCCCTCTGCTTATGGTGATGGCTGCTGAACAGAGGTCTTGGTACCCTCACCTGCTCGAGCAGCTTCATTTCGCTGCAAAACGATGCCCAATCTTCAGCCAATGTGGAGGGAAGCGGCTCGTCCCAGTCAAGCCCCAGCAACCAGGTGGATTGGATGATTATTTTGGAGCGTACGATGACAGGAGTCAACCAGCCCAGTGGGTCAAATAATTGGGCTGCTTTGGAGACCACTCTTCGCTTGGTTGGACACTGGAAGGTGGTATCTGGAATGGAGAACTTGAAGCTGTCACTCTGAGGAGACCAATGGAGACCGAGAGCTGTGTGCGTGCTGTCGGTCCATGTCTTCGCTTCGCTCTCTGAGTTTCCACTTGCTGGTGGTTGATTGGCTGCGCTCTGAGAATTTTCTGAAGTGATTTGGTGCAAATCAGTGACATTGGATGCCCACTTTTGGAGGGGGAATCCGCCCGCCATGCACAGCTGTTGCAGTTGATCGGCAGTTTCCTTCAACGCTGAGACTGTGTCAGCTCCTGTGAGGACGTCGTCGACGTAGGCATCCTGCTTGATGGCCAGTGCACCCTTGGGATACCGAGTGCCTTCGTCGTCTGCCAGTTGTCGTAGTGTTCGGACTGCTAGGAACGGAGCACAAGAAAGCCCGTAAGTAACTGTGTTCAGTTGATACTCACGTACCTCCTGCGTCTCGGTTTGTCTCCAAAGTATGCGCTGGTAGTTTCGATCCTCTGGGTGCACCAATATCTGCCGGTACATCTTGGTGACATCAGCAGTTACTACATATTGGTGCTTACGCCATTTCAGAATGACGTCAGCAAGCGATGGCAGCAGATTCGGACCCACATGTAGAGCGTCGTTAAGTGACAGCTGAGACGGCTCGGACCATGATCCATTGAAGACCACTCTGAGCTTCGTGGTGGAGCTGCTGGGTTTCAGGACCCCATGATGCGGAAGGTAATGAGTCTGCTTCTCATTTGTTGCTTCGTTGGACTGTGACATGTGCTTGAGTGCTTCGTACTGGTTCATGAAGTCACAGTACAAGTCCTTGAACTCCACATCTCCCTTGAAACGCTGCTCCATCCGCCTGAGTAGGTGCCACGCTGCCTTTTTTGAACCTGAGGTGACATTAATTTGATTTTTAAACGGAAGCCTGACCTGATACCGACCGTCCTTAGTGCGTGAGTGAGTAGCTGCGAAATGATCCTCGCACTGCTGCTCCTCTGGAGTCCACGAAGAGGCCGTGTCTGGGAGGTCCTCCTGTTCCCAGAATCTCCGCACTAGTGAGCTCAGATCGTCACCAACGGTCGTCTGATGCACTTGGGCGTGCATAGAGCTGGATGCTGCACCTGCCATCCCGGTGATGATCCAGCCGAAGATGGTAAGTTGTGCCACTGGTTGGTGTGGTGCGCCTTTCCTGATTCCTCCCTTTATGATGGCAGGGAAGACGTCTGCTCCGATCAGGACTTCTATGGGAGCCCCACTTGCCGGAGAGGGATCGGCTAGCTGTAGACCCTTCAGGTGTTTCCACTCTTGTTGCGGTCTTGATCGACCACGCGTGTACGCCGTGAGCCGCGAGAGTATCACTGCAGTGGCCTTGATCGGCTCATCTGTTTTGGAGGCAGAGATACTCAGCGTTGCCCTTCCTCGAGCCCTTGCCAACTGCTGTCCGCCGACACCATAAATGTCTACAGAGGCCGCCGTTCGAGCTAATTGGAGCCGCTGTGCTAGTCCTTCACTCATCATGGTAATCTCTGAACCTTGATCAATAAGCGCTCTAACTGCTTGGCGTTGGCCGTGTCGATCTGAAACATGGATCATTGCTGTTGCCAATAATACCTCACCAGATACGTTGCGGCAGTCCTGAGCATGATGGGACGACTTCGGGCTATTGTTGTCCTTGTAAGCGTCGTGCAGCAACGTGTGATGCCGTCCTCCACACGAAAAACAGCTTATTTTGGATGGGCACTCAGAAGTGGAGTGTTTGCCGAGACAGTTAACGCAGAGATGATGCTTCTCTACGATTCTCCTTCTCTCATCCGGCGGGTTTCCCTTGTACGACGGACAATACATGAGGAAATGATCCTTGTCGCACATCACACACACTAGTTGGCGAGGTTTCTTCTCAGTGTGGTTGACCTTTGCTTTGTTGATTGTTTTAGCCTTGTAGGGTCCCAACACTGCCTTTGTCTTGAGGAATCTGGTCTGCTCCTGACTGGTGCTGTGAATTGGATCAAGAGCTGCGGTACTCGGACTTGCCTGCATCATCTGGAGCCTCTGTATCATGAATTCCTTCAGGATCGCAAAGGAAGGTGGTTCATTGCTCACGGTGACCCTTTCTTCCCACTTGTCTCTGGTTTTCGGGTCGAATAAATTTACGATGGAATACACGAACCAATCTTCTGTTTTATCAATTGGTCTCCCTAGACCCTCGAGCGTATTGACCACCGTGGAAACACCTTTCTGAATTTGGCTCATTTCCTGCACCGAGCTCTCTTTCATTTTAGGGAGTTCTGCCAATTTATCGAGACACGATCGTACTATAATCCGCTTGTTCTCGAAATGCTCCTGTAAGATGTTCCAAGCTCGTTTGTAATTTTCATTTGTTGTTGGCAGATCCCGTATTAGACCTTCAGCCTGGTCCTGAAGACTGCTCTTTAGGTAGTGGAGCTTGTCTACCTCGTGCAGACGCTTGTTCCGATCGACCATGGATAGGAAGCGATCCTTGAACGAGGGCCAATCTACGTACTCTCCACTGAAGTGTGGCAGTTGCATCCTTGGGAGCGAAGCTGAGACTGGTTCCGTTGCTTCCTCTGCTGGACTCTGATTCGCAGATTTCGCGATGCCCTCGCCGAATTGTCGTGCCAAATCGCGCAACCGGCTTTTTTGTTGTAGGTATGCCTCCTCTACAATATCAGCCGTGTTCTTCTTCACGTACTCGCTGTCCTTGATCGCAGTCTTATGACTGTACGTCAGCGAGTCGTGATTTTTTTGGAATGTCTTCCAGTATTCTTCCAGGAGTTCGAGCCTGGTTTCGACATCACTCACGGTCATCTTTGGTAGAGAAACCGATTTCTTGAAATTCTCCATGAGGCGGCAGATTTTTCCTCCAACGTGGTTCTGCTTATGGAGCAGATCTTCTGTAGAATATTCCATCTTCTGGAGCAGTTGGTTCGCTAAATGGAATTCTCACAGAAGAGCACTGAATTCACCACTCACGTGTAAATGTGTGGAAGGAAGGTTGCCAGAAACGTGCAAAAATCCGGCTCGAAGGACCAAAAATGTTTTGACTTGGTCTTGATCGACCATAGGATGAAGAAAATGTTGATGGAATGATTATGTGAGAAGAATGAAAAGACTGGATGGTTGCGTGTAACGGCTGGATTTGAATATGAGACAAATGGACTGTATAAATGGAGAAAAGCGGATAACAGGATATTTAATAAATTAACTGTATTTGACCACTAAGGTTTACACTATTGTCTGATTCTGTATAAAAATGAAATAAATGAGAGTTGAAAGCACGTGTAACGATTTGACAGACGATTGGTTTGCGTAATTCACAGCTGACTGGTTTGGCGTAAAGAGAGCGAGAAGACCGCTGTCTCTCACTTTTGTTGTCTCGATCCTCCTGGAAGTCCGTCACGCACCGGTGGTTCCGGTTGTTCGTTCGGGATCATTCCAGAAGGATCGAGACGGATTTTCACCAATCACGCGCTTGATCGATGGCCCGCGCGAGTCTCGTTACCATACGCTGCTGGCTTGCGTTCAGGCGGGAACGCGCGAGTCAAGTCGTGATTGGTCGTATGTATTGAAGTCGCGTCATACTCATGACAACATGGCGCTCGCACGCGCCAGTCTCAAACAATGTGGTATCGGGAATATTTGGGCACCCGGTATACAGTTTTAAGAGGTAGACTTGATAGGTATACTTTATTAGGACGTTTACGCGGCGAGGGCCGGAAAAAGGCCATAAAATGGAAAAGCGGCATTTTCCGCATTGGGTTGCGAGCGACGATTGGCCTTCGGCCCATGCCGATGTTCATGCCCATATTTCGGCATGGCGAAAAGTGTGGATAGGACAAACGTGGGGAAAACCAAGTTTTCATTATGAGAGGGATGAGTTGGGGTAGTCAAGTAGTCAGTCGTTGTCTGAGAGTCGTCGAGTAACGAGTAGAAAATTGAGGGTTCGCAGTCGGAAGTAGGATATACAGGGTGTCCCAAAACGACTGCGTAAGCGGGAAATGGGAGGTTCCTTGGGTCATTTGAAGCGACATTTTCCTTAGCAAAAATGGCGTCCGCGGCTTTGTTTAGGAGTTATTAACGAAAAACACGGACCAACCAGAGCGCGCCTAGTCGCTCGGTGGCACGGTCAGCGCGGCGAGCCGGGGGGAGGAGAAAACTCTAGAAATATTCCATATGCCATTTAAACTGTGGTGCAAAGGTGGTTCGGAACCCACCTTAAACTTGGGTAGGTCCCGTCGCTTAATAACCATAGCAGTTGAAGAAGCCGACGTAAAACAAACAAACAAAGGGCTACCGGCGAACTACCCATATTTTAAAAAAAACAGTAACGTGCCAGCGTTATCAGGAGTGAAATCAATGTATCAGGGAGTGAAAAGGTTCTAAAAATAACTGTATCAAACTGTTATTTATCGGTTCTGTTTGAAACAGTTATGTAAAAGCGAAATAATAGATGTTATAATGTTATATCGGTTATATTACGGTTACATTTCTATAATAATTATTTTTTGTTTTTGCAGTTCGGTTCGGGTTTTCGTTGTATGTAATTCGTTTCTGTTATTCTATTCGGCCATGTAACATACAGTCAATCTCTTAATTAGTGGCACACACTTTCAATCAGAATAACATTTTTATAGGTGGACCAAATGACCTTATTAGTTTTTCTGCCTAGCTAAATGAATTAAAAAATTTAAAAAAAAATGCCTTTAATCGGAGTAAGAAAAAGATTTTTAAAGATCCTTTTGACAACTTTTTTGTTTGGGCATGTAAAAAAAATTTTAAAAATATAATTTGTAGATTTATAGCGGTTTAGATATGTTGTAAACACGGTATCTAAAAAATCTAAATTTTCAGGAAATCAGCAAACCCAACAAAATGGTAATATGGAACAACATTTGAAAAGCTCAAAAAAATGCCTCAAGAAAAACCGACACGACCTGAACCAGAAAAGACGTCAATGCATATATTTAATCACATTTTGTATACCATTAATTCGGAGGAAGAATTTGAGACGAGATGCGGATATAAAAAATACGGTAATTAAATAAAACCTTCACCAAAAAGCTCCAATGTTATAACATTGTCCAATAATAACAAACAGTTCACAGACGATTGTAACTAAATTATTAATTTGCAGGCCTAACAATTATTGTTCTAATTTTGTCAATGGGAGCTGTCAATTCGCCACGAAGGAAGAGGAGATCCGATACTACAAAATTATCTATACAGCATGTTTGGGATTGGCTGAATGCGCCTACACCGTGCGAGCGCCGATTGGCTGCTCATGACGTCACCGCGATCGAGAGCAGTGTCGCCAGTTGAGTCCAAATCTGGCCTCATTTACTCCTCTACTTTTCCCCCTCCACTATCCCATTCCACGCGCAACGCGCACTGCGCACACTCCACCAACGTCCCCCACTAAGACGGCGCATGGCGCGCGCCGCGCGCGACTGAGGCGACGCTTGGGCTTAGCGGGTAGCGGTGGCGTCTAGAAACTAGAATCGTACTATTCAATTTGAATTATTTGGAGTAGCCGTACCTGCAGGACTACATACAAAGTGCAATATTGAAAAGTGCTTCGAAAGTGTTTGAAAATTTTCTTCAACTGCAATAATGAGTGAGAAAACAAGTAAGTCAAATATTTAATATTCGTATAATTAAAGAATATTCCCCGAAAAATACGAGTAGTAGATTTTAAGGCGGTAGACTTTTTCCGCTCCTTCCGATTTTTATTGGAGCGATTCCTTCTTTTCGTGTGTCCTCACCAGATCTTTCTCTCCTCCTAGTTTTTTTAATAATAAATAAAAGAATAGTTACTTAGGATATATTATAATAATGAATATTTTATGTACATAGATATGGATCAGCAAGATATGAGCGACAACGAAGGCAGCAACAGCAGCGGCAGCAGCGGTATTCCTCCGTTCAAGAAGCCACATTTCGAACGACGTTTCTTGGACAAATGGCTAGGAGACCCTAAATTATCTACATGGTTGCAGAAAGACGAAGACGGATGTCTATGGTGTAGCGTATGTAAAACGCACTTCAACATTAATTCGTGTAAGAACACTTTAGTAAAACATGCGAACACGTATCATCATAAAATTAATATGCTGAAAAATGTAGAAGTAGCAGGTACAAGTAGAGATTTAGTAGATGGCAAAGATGAAACTAAAATATTAGAAATTAGATATTGTTTATTTGCAATTGCTCACAATGTTAGTTTTGACATGCTTCAAGAATTGAATAAATTCAATAAAAATATTATAGGTTCAAAATTACCATCACTAATAATAATTAAAAATGTTATAAATAGGTCTATAGTTTTAGATATTCAGAAATTAGTAGAGTCGAACACTAAAAATTTAAGTATTTTAATTAGATTCGTAAATAACAACCTGTTAGAAACTCATCTATTAGATTTAATTACAGTAAAAGATGCTACCGCGGAGAATATATTTAAATGCATTGTAAATAGTTTAAAAAAATTCAATTTGTCAAATAGTAATGTAATTGGGGTAGGAGTTGACAACGCAAGCGTGATGTTAGGACGTAGCAATTCTGTTATGTCTAGATTTAAGGAGAGTAATCCTGAAATTGTAACATTTCCATGTTTATGTCATAGTATGCATTTAATTGCTGTACACGCAACTAAATGTATACCTGATTTTATTGATAAACAATTGCATGATATTTATAAATATTTTTCACATAGTCCTAAAAGGGCAGAATTGCTACATAACATTCAAAAATTAATGCGGCTAGAAAAGCGAAAGGTTTTGCGTCCATCTAAAACCAGGTGGCTAGCACAAGTTAATTGTGTTGAGCGTTACCGCGATGACGATACGCGGTTACTCTAGTTCGGTTTCGAGTTAACGAAACTCAAACTGGGTTGAGAAGAGTAAAGATATAGACGTTCTGTTTCAACAAATATTCGTTTATTGCAAACGTTAACACGGTCACGACGGTTGCACGGTGTGACTTTCGATATTGCGTTCGACGCTAAGTTCGATTCGAAGATCGACTTCTGATAGACTGTTCGGTAAGATCCGTTCCGTTTGCTCGGTGATGTCGTTCTGTCTTAGCTCCCTCCGTCTCGACGCGTTGTCCCTTCGGAGTAATTGTCCGTCCAATCGCATAGGCCGTTGTTTGCGGGTGGTGATTTTAAAAACGGACTTTAGATTGGTGGATAGCGATGTTAGAAACTCCGTGGATTGGTTGTTAGTATACGGTAACGCCCTTGTCCGCATGGACTCGCAGGTACTGAGGGTAACGAGGGGGTGAGAAGGAATTGGTAAGGCAGTTTTAGCGATTTTTATGATGACCGTAGCGGACAATAAACCAAAAAAAGGTGCTTGGGACCTAATAAGGCATGCTCAGAAAACGGTCGCGATGAATGAGAAGGTTGCCGGCTGACAAACAGATGAGCTAGGCTCGAAATGTGCAAAGATTGGAAACGGAATAATGATGTCCCTTGACTTTCAGGTCTATTGTTGCTAGGTCATAAAACTCGGTACGGTAGGTTGTCGATTGCGGGCCTTTAACGGACCCTTTCCGGATTAAACTACGGAAAGCCCGGCCTGCGGGCCATATGACGGCCAGAAAGAACGCTCGCCTCGAATGCTAATAACAAAGATCTACCGAAAAAACGGTCCGTGGAAATAGCAGAATATTTGATGATGTTGGCTACGTCGCAACAAATTGTATTGCAAGAATTTTAGACCAATGGGAGTCATTGTTTAAGGTATTTGCATTGGAACATATGGATGATAATTTAAATATAGATTCAATATATTCTCGACTTTCAGATAATTTCACTAAGGTGTATTTGCAATTTTTACATTATATATTACAACATTTTCATAAATTTAATATCCTATTTCAATCGCACGAAATTTTAATACATAAAGTTGCAGAAGAATGTAAATCATTCATAAGGGTATTAGCAACCCATTTTATTAAACAAGAGTTTTTAATAAATGATAATTTTCAAACAATAAATGCATATGATTCAAATATATTATTACCATTAGAAAATATTTTTATTGGGGGAGAAACTATTCAATTAATAAATAATTTTAAAAAAAGTCAGCCGGAGCTAGACAATCAAATTACAGATTTTTATAAAATTGTACAAAAGTTTTATCAAATTTCATTTGTAGAATGTACAAAAAGATTACCGTATAATGATAACTTTGTAGAGTCTTTAAATTTTCTTGACCCAAAAGTACCCAGTCAACACGCCGGCTCGCTTTCGGCTCGGCCACTGCAAGAGCCGAGTCCAGGTCTGTGACCTGCAGAAGTTCGAGTCCAGGGCCGGCCGGCCGGGCCGGTATGCTGCCCATTTGCAGGATTGCAAGGGTGCGGGATTCGCGTTCTCATTTCTTGATAATACGAACACGGGTTTTTTCAATAGCCAATAACGCTAGATAAAAGATCAATCTAAGCCGCAATCGCCCTCAAAAATCTTATTTTTTCGTATACGAGGCGTAATTTGCATTATTCGGCAGCATATATGTTATGAAAATAGCTACATGCGCAGTTGTATGCTTCCGAATGATGCAAATTACGACTCGTAAACGTAAAAATAGGACTTTCGAGGGCGACTGCGGCTTAGATTGATCTTTTACTTAGCGTTATTGACTACTGAAAAATCCCATTTTTGTATTATCGAGGAATAAGACCCCGAATCCCGCACACTTGCAATCCTGGAAAAAGAAGTCTACCCCGTAAGAGGGCAGCACGGTTGCATTAATTTGGCGATTGCCGTCATATACAATATTAGAAAATTTTAAATTCTGTGTAAAAATATATAGTATATTATCCCTTCACCAACCCCCTGCGGCATAACAAAATATTAATTTTGCTAACTAAAATTGAGTAGATGAAATTCAAAATTGTTGCATTTTCAATCGCGATGTTGATTTTAACAAAGTCTAACAATAATATGAATATGTTACGCGTTTCTTTTTAGATGAAATAATAAAATTTAATTCGTTTGTAATCCATGTTCAAGCATTAAAATAAATATAGCCGTACAAAAAATATAAATTTTCTTTTCACGTCTACGACACTTTTTTTCTTTTCTTTCATAAAGACGTTTTAATCATAGTGTAACTGTAAAGAAAATTGCACGGCGAGGGGTTAACAATAAACAAAATGTAACGTTATATAAAACGGGGGACTGCTACGCATTTGCAGAATAGAAATTTACTTTAACATCTGCCACATTGATGCGACCCGCCCCGTATTCTGTATACCGGCATTGGCCACATTCGTGTAACTGTGCTGCCCTCTCAAATCTCGGCCCGGCCGGCCGGCCCTGGGCTCGAGTTTCTGCAGGTCACAGGCCTGGACTCGGCTCTTGCAGTGGCCGAGCCGAAATCGAGCCGACGGGCCTATAGCCGCTCGAAGCGGGGTTCGGCCCGTAATCTGCAGGTCAGGGGCTCGGCACGCTGGGCTAGGCGGCCAGCCGTGCTATCTGGGTAGCTTTATATTGCAATAAACATGTAGGTCAAATAGAAATTATTATCCAAAAATTCCCGTGCAAAGTAATAGGTACAAAAGTAATTGACCAATGGTTTTTATTAGCCGCAAAACCTTCCGCAGCTGAAAAAGTACAGTTAGGACCATTGTACGTGCGTAGATGGAAAAGTTGGTATATCAGCTTTCCTCACATCTATCACTCCTTGTTTGGTTAATTAAAACCGTGCAAGGTAATTCTTGAAGGATAAGATGTTTTTAAAGAAATACTGCTTTGAGGAATTTAACTTGTAAATAACAATGACTTGTATTTAAACGATTGTACAAAAACGCTGTAGCTTCTATGAGAGCTGACTGAAGACTGACTATGGAAACGTAGAGAAACTTGTGTAAAGATCTGAAAATCGTGGTGGAGATGGTAAAAACAAAGTGGGGGAAAATTGGGGGTGAACTTTAGGAAAACGATCCAGATGTTGTTTTAGTGTATACATTATGGCGCCGGAAAGTCGCACAGAAACTGCAAGAGTCCCGTCGCTTGGAATCTGAAGAGCCTTCGACCCTTCGACTAATTTATTACCTCTAGTCGGTTGGTCGAGGTCTTAGGATTTCGTGGGACTCATTGTAGAGACACTTTCGTGTGTCTCCTATTACGTTGCGTCCCAACAACCATTAAATGTTATCGAATTTTGGAACACCGTTAGTAATTTAAGAGATGTATCAGGTACCTTATTGTATGACGAAGTTGCAAAACTCGCATTTGTATGCCTGTCACTGCCGCACTTAAATGCAGATGTGGAAAGATACTTTTCAACAATAACAGACATAAAACATAAAAAAAGAAACAAATTAAGTATGATCATAGTTTGTGCTCTTACGCGTATAAAATTATATTTGCAATCAAAGCACATTGATGCTTGTAGCCTCAAAATATCGGACCAAATGTTAGAATGTTTTAATGTCAAAATGTACAATAGAGATGAGATACCATCAGATTTGAATGGAATCTTGATCACAGATGAAACTGACGCTAGCAGCAGTGACAGTGATACATGTTTAGTATTTGTTTACTTATTTTGTATATTATTTTGTATATTATTATGTATATTATTATGTTACTAGCTTTCCCCCGCCACGCTTTGCTGTGGCTCAGTATTTTTTAGAAGCGTGTTTTTACCTGTCACAGATGTGACATTTATATGCTTTATTTTACAACAATGCTTGTGGGTATACAATATTTTTTGTTGTTCCATTCTCTGTGTGTATATATATAGATTGTTTGGTTTGCCGACTCTAGAACATGCAACATATAATTGTCCGTGTGAGAAGCAATTCGTTTGTAAATCTAATCCGCAAAATTCTAAAGATTGTCCTTGAGCTTTGTTAATTGTTATTGCAAACGCCAATCGAATTGGGAATTGCATTCTCTTAAATTGAAATGGCATATCCGTTGGAATCATGGGAATGCGAGGAATTAGAACATCTTCACCTTTGAAACGTCCTGTCAATATTGTTGCTTCTACGACGTTGTTCATTAATTTTTTTACTGCAAGCCGCGTGTCGTTGCAAAGCTTTGGCTGGTTGATATTTCGCAACATGATAATTGGCACACCGATTTTTAATTGCAGTACGTGCGGTGGCATCCCTGGAAGATCGAGTGAATTCAAAAATTCTGTTGGATAATTAACTGCTTCGTCTGCTTCCACAACAGTGTCCACGGACTTGTATGTGACTGTCTCTATTTGAATATTACACTGAATAATATTTTAAGTTCGTTTACGTCTTTGTTCTTGGCCGCAAGAATAGCTCGTTCACTCATAATTGGTTTGAATATTGGGAAATACTTTTTCAACCAATTCTTCTTTTGACGTCACTAAATTGCAGAAGTTATCAGGCAATGAATTCGTCCTGAGGTCAGATCAACCGGCACCTTTCCGTTCCCAATTTCCAACAATTGATGTGAGAATATCTCAGCTGATTGATCGTTTTGCAGCTGGACACGCATCTTTACGTGTCTTTACGTGTCTCCACAAAAAAGAGTATTTCAGGCAAGCATTAATTTCGTCTGCATCCTCAAGCCTGGCACGTATTTTAACCATTCTTTGTGAAGCCCGTTCTTCCTCAATTTGATTTGATCTTAATCGCCGCACTGCTTCCGTTCCGCGAGTACGACGACCTAAGTTTGTTCTTCTGCGAGTCATTCTTTTTATGTACTAAAGTAGAAAGAAAGTTATATCTATAATACTAACCAAATATTTCAATTCAAACGCAGATCAATCTACTCAGCTGAATTCCAATGCAATGAGAAACTTACAGAACAAATCACTCTGAATAGGTCAATCTTTCTAATTTGAAGCAGAATACCACTGAGAAGATTCTCGTATCTATAATACTAACCAAATATTTCAATTCAAACGCAGATCAATCTACTCAGCTGAATTCCAATGCAATGAGAAACTTACAGAACAAATCACTCTGAATAGGTCAATCTTTCTAATTTGAAGCAGAATACCACTGAGAAGATTCTCGTTGTGACACATTGGTTATAACGCGAATCAATACGAAACCATATCGATTATTCTACATCAATGTTTTCGCGAACGCGCCACATTCACATAACTTGAAGTAAGCAGTTAGCGTTGTAGCCGGTGGAAAAAGTCGTCAAAACTCTTGAACGAATGGACTTTTTCGAATGCGGATTGTCCTAAAACCTTTCCGAAAAAACGTTGCGTCTAATGGCTCAAACCCCAGCTTTCTACGTTCAGCCGTTACGGAGATGTTCGATTACAAAGACGTTACGGAGATGTTCGACTACAAAAAAACGGACATTTACATTTTTATTTTTTGGTTCTGTTTGCTGTCAAAGTATATCGATTATTCTACATCAATGTTTTCGATAACGCGTCACATTCACACAACTTGAAGTAAGCAGTTAGCGTTGTAGCCGGTGGAAAAAGTCGTGAAAACTCTTGAACTAATGGACTTTTTCGAAAGCGGATTGTCCTAAAACCTTCCCGAAACAACGCTGCGTCTAATGGCTCAAACCTGAGCTTTCTACGTTCAGCCGTTACGGAGATGTTCGACTACAAAGAAACGGACATTTACATTTTTATTTATATAGATTACTATATTTTATTGTATCATTTTGTATTTTTTTTAGAACTAGAATTTACCTGAGCGATCACTTTTCTAGTGACACTCGGAGTATTCAGTTCATACAGTTTATTAATAAATCGCACTCTTTGCGGACGGCTTCACCGTCAATAGTTGTTCTTATTTGAACTTTCAACACCCACACCAATCATCCTTTCTCATATATATGTAAGGGTCTTTTCTTCAACTAATTCGTCTTTACATTTGGGAACATTTATGAAAAATTAAGTTGAATTGTTTCTCTGTAAAACAAAGTTAATTTTTATTATTTTAAAACTTATAAACTAAGGTTTGCTTTACTCTACATCATCCTGTGAAACAAAGAAACAACATTCAATGTTTGTTACCCACTTTCCTGTTCCTTTCCTACGGTTTTTTTCCTTTCCTATGGTACAATTTTGTCTAATCACGGTTTATTCGTATACTTGTCGATGTCTGGCTTACCGACCATCGTAATTACGCGGGATGATTTAAATTGTATAGGGAAGTGCCATGTACTTTCCTTACATGTATATATTTATTATAGTCAGTATTCTGTTAATTTCATTAGGTAGATAATAACCTAAAATTTGCGACATGTCATATCGTTGCTGTCATTACTGTGTCCCCATCGCGACGCGCAACAAGTCACCGACCCCCACCCATTCGCCCTCCGTCCCACTCAATCCCCGTCGCGCACGCGCAACGTGTCCTGGCCATCAGAGAGGGGGTACCTGTATTCCCCTCGATTTTCTCGACCTGGCGACACTGATCGAGAGTCGAAGAGCAGCTCGTAGATCATTGGCCAGCACCGTCGGACGTCGAAACTGATCGATTATTGATCGAAACAGAACGATCACGATTGGCTAATCGCTCCGTCGGTCCGCGAATCCGGCGATCGATGGCCGTGGTCAACTGCCAGCTGTTCTTCGACCTCACTCGTTCTCGCTCTTGCAATCGAATACGTCGCGCGTCTCTTTGACCGGTATCGAAAACGGAAAGTCGATCACTTGTGGACATAAGCGGAATCGCAGTCGGGATTTCTTCTATTACACTTAAATTTCTGTTATTACTTTATTGTAACAACACAAACCACGCTTTGGTTGAGTTGTACAGTCCGTTTTGTTTTTTTTGTACAAAGTTCGTTATCTTTGACGAACCCAAGTCGGGAAATAAAGTTATTATACTGTTAAGTGACTTGTGCTCCCTTCTTGTACGAAACACAGCAATATAATATAGGTAATTAATTAATTATTCATGTGCACTTTATTATATTTTTGATAGTTGAATATATTTATTGAAATTCTAATTTTTAGATGCAGCGAAAATATCGATGGACCCAAAGGATGAGACGGCAATTACAGAACAGATGTGGTTTAGGACGTCCACGGAAATAACAAAAACAATCTATATAAATAAAAATGTAAATGTCCGTTTCTTTGTAATCGAACATCTCCGTAACGGCTGAACGTAGAAAGCTCAGGTTTGAGCCATTAGACGCAGCGTTGTTTCGGGAAGGTTTTAGGACAATCCGCTTTCGAAAAAGTCCATTCGTTCAAGAGTTTTCACGACTTTTTCCACCGGCTACAACGCTAACTGCTTATTTCAAGTTATGTGAATGTGGCGCGTTCGCGAAAACATTGATGTAGAATAATCGATATGGTTTCGTATTGATTCGCGTTATAACCAATGCGTCACGACGATAATCTTCTCAGTGGTATTCTGCTTCAAATTAGAAAGATTGACCTATTCGGAGTGATTTGTTCTGTAAGTTTCTCATTGCATTGGAATTCAGCTGAGTAGATTGATCTGCGTTTGAATTGAAATATTTGGTTAGTATTATAGATACGAGAATCTTCCCAGTGGTATTCTGCTTCAAATTAGAAAGATTGACCTATTCGGAGTGATTTGTTCTGTAAGTTTCTCATTGCATTGGAATTCAGCTGAGTAGATTGATCTGCGTTTGAATTGAAATATTTGGTTAGTATTATAGATATAACTTTCTTTCTACTTTAGTACATAAAAAGAATGACTCGCAGAAGAACAAACTTATGTCGTCGTACTCGCGGAACGGAAGCAGTGCGGCGATTAAGATCAACTCAAAATCAACAGAATGCAAGCGACAGGCTGAGAGAGGCTGAAAGGCGACAACGAGAAATAGCAGAACAGCGTCAAACACGACTCCGTGATCAGCAATCACGTGATTACAACCGCCTTGCATTCCGGTACAAACCAGCTGATGATTACAGTTTGAGTCGACATGTTCTCATCGGCACTATGAGTGAAGCGTGTCCTTATTGCAAGGCTCTGAAATTTAAATCAGAAACGAAAGGAATGTGTTGCGCCTCCGGAAAAATTAAACTGCCTCAACTTGGAGAACCGCCAGAGCCATTAAAATATTTGCTTGCCGGATATACCGCCGAATCAAAGCATTTCCTATCTAACATCAGAATCTCATGCTTCCAAATGACGTCGTTCGGCGCACAAATTATAACAGCTCAATTCATGCCAACTTTCAAAGTGAAAGGTCAAATTTATCATAAAATCGGCTCACTGCTTCCAATACCAGATGGTCAACATAAATTCATACAAATGTATTTCATCGGCGATGCCAATGATGAATTGAATGCACGCTGTGGAATTTCTACCGGTATAAAAAGTTCCATCGTTTCCCAATTGCAAGAGCTTCTTCACGAAAAAAACGATTTAGTGCGTTTATTCAAAACAGCAATTGACATGATGCCATCTGATACACACAAGATTGTTATTCATGCTGACAAAACGTCCGCTGGAGAACATGTGCGAAGATTCAATGCTCCAACTATAGACGAAGTAGCAATTGTAATAGTCGGAGAACAATTCCAATCCAGGGATATTGTTCTTCAACGGAGAAACGATCAATTGTTAAAAGTAGCAGAAACTCATCGATGCTACGATGCCCTGCAATATCCAATCATTTTTTGGGATGGTGCCGATGGATATCACTTCAACATTAAGATGATAAATCCAGTCAGCGGCGAAGAAACAAATAAGAAATGCAGCGCAATTAACTATTATTCATACCGATTAATGATTAGAGAGAATGAAGACAATCACATTTTGAAATGTCGTCAATTGTTTCACCAATACATCGTAGATATGTATGTAAAAATCGAAACAGAACGCTTGATATTCATACGTTTGAATCAGACCAAGCTTCAAGCTTCAAGTAATACAACTAATGTTGGAAGACTAACGATTTTGCCATCTTCATATACAGGCAGTCCACGTCATATGCACGAGTACGCTCAAGATGCAATTGCGTATGTTCGTCACTACGGGCGTCCAGACCTATTCATTACATTCACATGCAATCCAGCTTGGAAAGATATAAAACAACTCTTATATCCTGGGCAATCGCCGGTGGATAGGCATGACATCACAGCACGTGTTTTCAGACAAAAGCTGAAATCGCTGATGGATTTCATGGTAAAACATGAAGTGTTTGGGTCTGTGCGCTGCAGGATGTACTCAGTGGAATGGCAAAAGAGAGGAATGCCACACGCACATATATTAATTTGGCTGTATAACAAAATCACTACAAACGAAATCGACGATGTAATATGCGCTGAAATACCCGATGCCAACGTAGATAAGGATTTGCACGAAGTTGTGACGAAAAATATGATACATGGACCTTGCGGTACAATGAATCCGAATTCACCATGCATGATAGACGGAAAATGCTCAAAGCGATATCCTCGAGCATTAGTATCCAACACAGTTACAGGAAACGATGGATATCCTCTATACAGAAGAAGATCAGCAGAAGATGGCGGTAAATTAGCAACTATAAAAATGCGAAACGGTGACATCGAAGTAGATAATCGGTGGGTAGTTCCATATTCGCCTTTGCTATCAAAAACATACAAAGCGCACATAAACGTGGAATACTGTAACTCCGTTAAATCGATCAAATACATTTGTAAGTACGTGAATAAAGGCAGCGACATGGCAGTTTTTGGCCTGCAACCAAAAAAAAGTGATGGGAATGCGGTCATACATATCGATGAAATCGCAGAGTATCAGACTGGAAGATACATAAGCAGCAATGAAGCTGTGTGGCGAATTCTTTCATTTCCCATACATGAACGAAGTTCTGCTGTTGTTCACTTAGCAGTACATCTAGAAAATGGACAACGCGTTTATTTCACAGATGCAAATATGCAACAAATAGCAATGAATCCACCGGCTACAACGTTAACTGCCTTCTTCACGTTATGTCGAAATGACGCGTTTGCGAAAACACTGCTGTATTGGGAAGTACCTACGTATTACACATGGAATGCGAGTAGAAAATCATTTGACCGACGCAAACGAGGAGAGCGAGTCGACGGACAACCTGGCATATTCAAAGAAAATACGATAGGCAGAATATACACCGTGCATCCCAATCAAGGTGAATGCTTCTTTCTTCGAATGCTGTTGGTAAATGTGCCCGGTCCAACATCTTTCTTGCAATTGAGAATTGTGAACGGCGTTACACATGCCACTTTCCGCAGTGCATGTCAAGCTCTAAATTTATTGGAGAACGACCGACACTGGGATATATGCATTAACAACGCGTGCAACACGTCAAATCCAAATCAAATTCGTGTATTGTTTGCAATCATATTGACCACCTGCTTTCCTTCAACTCCAACAGAGTTATGGGAGAAATATAAATCTCACATGGCTGAAGATATTTTCCGTCGAATACAAAAGGAAAATTCAAATATGAACATGAATTTCACACCAGAAATCTACAACGAAGCGTTGATAATGATTGAAGATTTGTGTTTAGAAATCGCGAACAAAGTTCTCAATAAATTGGGAATGCCATCACCGAATCGATCTGTTGCTGCTTCGTTGGATGTAGAATTGCGTCGTGAACAAAATTACAACACGGTTGAACTTTTGTCGTATGTGCAATCAAATATTCATAAGCTAACGCTTGAGCAAAAAAGCATTTACGATGAAATAATGCAAAATGTCAATAATGGCGTTGGAGAAATCTTCTTCTTAGATGCGCCAGGAGGAACTGGTAAAACGTTCCTAATTAGATTGATTCTGGCAGCAATTCGATCACAAAATGACATAGCCTTAGCTCTTGTGTCGTCCGGAATAGCTGCGACATTGCTACCAGGTGGAAGAACTGCTCATTCCACTTTGAAATTGCCATTGAACATGCAAATAATTGAAAATCCAACGTGCAACATTTCCAAGGCATCCGGCATGGGAAAAGTTTTGAAGAAATGCAAACTTATTGTTTGGGATGAATGCACAATGGCGCACAAAAAATCGCTCGAGGCACTTGATCGTTCATTACAAGATTTGCGTGGAAACATTAGACCATTTGGGAACGCATTAATATTTCTTGCAGGAGATTTCAGGCAAACATTACCTGTAATTCCTCGATCGACACCAGCGGACGAAATTAATGCTTGCCTGAAAAACTCTTTTTTGTGGAGACACGTAAAGACGTTGAAATTAACTACAAATATGCGTGTCCAGTTGCAAAACGATCAATCAGCAGAGATATTCTCACATCAATTGTTGGAAATTGGAAACGGAAAGGTGCCGGTTGATCTGACCTCAGGACGAATTACATTGCCTGACAACTTCTGCAATTTAGTAACATCAAAAGAAGAATTGGTTGAAAAAGTATTTCCCAATATTCAAACCAATTATAAGAATCACGATTGGCTGAGTGAACGAGCTATTCTTGCGGCCAAGAACAAAGACGTAAACGAACTTAACAATATTATTCAGTCTAATATTCAAATAGAGGCAGTCACATACAAGTCCGTGGACACTGTTGTGGAAGCAGACGAAGCAGTTAATTATCCAACAGAATTTTTGAATTCACTCGATCTTCCAGGGATGCCACCGCACGTACTGCAATTGAAAATCGGCGTGCCAATTATCATGTTGCGAAATATCAACCAGCCAAAGCTTTGCAACGGCACGCGGCTTGCAGTAAAAAAATTAATGAACAACGTCGTAGAAGCAACAATATTGACAGGGCGTTACAAAGGTGAAGATGTTCTAATTCCTCGCATTCCCATGATCCCAACGGATATGCCATTTCAATTTAAGAGAATGCAATTCCCAATTCGATTGGTGTTTGCAATAACAATTAACAAAGCTCAAGGACAATCTTTAGAATTTTGCGGATTAAATTTACAAACGAATTGCTTCTCACACGGACAATTATATGTTGCATGTTCTAGAGTCGGCCAACCAAACAATCTGTATATATACACAGAGGATGGAACAACAAAAAATATTGTATACCCACAAGCATTGTTGTAAAATAAAGCATATAAATGTCACATCTGTGACAGGTAAAAACACGCTTCTAAAAAATACTGAGCCACAGCAAAGCGTGGCGGGGGAAAGCTAGTTTAAAATAAAAAGTATTGTACTTACAATTACAATAATAAAAAAAAATTCCATAAAAATAATAACATGTATTGTGACCGTGCTGGCCACATATCGATATTTCGTGCGACATGAGCACAGATATCGATCCCCACCACGACAAGTGCTGCGTCACGCGTGATCCTTGTCTTAGAAAAGGATCACAGGATCGATCCACTTGTAAGATGCGCGCGCATCGATCCCCTCTCGACTACGATCGAAGGAGGTCGATGCGAGCAGCAGATAGAGACTCTGTGTCTGAACACGAGCCTGTCAAAACGCAGCAGTCACCGCGTTAAACTCAGTTTTAGCGTAGGGCCCATGAGTGGCCAAAATTCAATATTCAAACTTGTACATTGCAAGTCTTTTTTTAGTTTACAGACTAATTCTGTATTAGCCCAGGAGTGGCTGAAATTAAAAATTGTAACTTGCTAAATGCAAGCTTTTTTCTAGTCTACAGACAAATTCTGTAAAGCCCAGGAGTGGCTGAAGTTAAATATTGTAACTTGCCGGATGCAAGCTTTTTCTAGTCTACAGACAAATTCTGTAAAGCCCAAGAGTGGCTGATATTTAAAGATTCTTTCACGCGTCGCGAGTAAATCGCGGATATTAGACGGAATCGGTGCTCGAACCTTGTATCGCCAATCGCGTTCGAAAAGTAAAAAGGCGTCGCGATTAACACGATGCAAGATAAAGAGGCCTAGTGATTCAGGATAAAGTAAAGTGAACAGTTACTTGTACGTTCACGAAATTGAATAAATAGTGAAGTGAATCACAAGGCTTTCGCTATTGTGCCAAGTGAGAAACCTTGTATCTTGCGCCGTGTGTTAGGCAACCTAGTCAGCCACGAAACCGGGCGGAACGTCGACGTCGGTTTCGTGCACAATAATAAGTAGAGTTAAATTCAATATTGCCCTCACATAAACGTTTGGAGATTGAGGAGTTGCCCAGGCCACGTACCTGCCGACAATTCGTTATCTGCCAATCACGTTTTTGTGAGCGACCAACCTGGTTGGTAGAGCCGTAGGCGCGATTGAGTAATAATCGCATAGGGTCCACAAAACGTTAGGAGATTGAGGAGTCGCCCAGGTCACGTACCTGCCGACAATTCGTTATCTGCCAACAACGTTTTGTGGAATTGCTGAGGAATAGGTATCGTTCACCCCTCCCGTGAATACCGGCAGGACTGTTCGTGTATCCTATCTTCGTCAGCCACTGTATAGTAAATTGCATATCGTATGGTCGTCTAAACTCACAAAATCGTTTGGAGATTGAGGAGTCGCCCAGGCCACGTACCTGCCGACAATTCGTTATCTGCCATTCATGTTTGTGAGTTCTGTAGGCGTGAGTGTGTTTCGAACATTCACATAGGGCCCACAGAAGTGTCGGAGATTGAGGAGTCGCCCAGGCCACGTACCTGCCGACAATTCGTTATCTGCCATTCATGTTTGTGAGTTCTGTAGGCGTGAGTGTGTTTCGAACATTCACATAGGGCCCACAGAAGTGTCGGAGATTGAGGAGTCGCCCAGGCCACGTACCTGCCGACAATTCGTTATCTGCCATATACGCTTTTGTAGAACATCTAACGGATAGGTGCCGCTCATCCCTCCCGATCGGCAGGGCTGTTCGTGCATCCTGTTTACGTTAGCGCTCTCGAAAGAACACAATTGGGTCTCGTACAATTGTGCAAAGCTCACTGAAACGTCCGGAGATTGAGGAGTCGCCCAGGCCACGTACCTGCCGACAATTCGTTATCTGCCATATACGCTTTTGTAGAACATCTAACGGATAGGTGCCGCTCATCCCTCCCGATCGGCAGGGCTGTTCGTGCATCCTGTTTACGTTAGCGCTCTCGAAAGAACACAATTGGGTCTCGTACAATTGTGCAAAGCTCACTGAAACGTCCGGAGATTGAGGAGTCGCCCAGGCCACGTACCTGCCGACAATTCGTTATCTGCCGTGTATGATTTCAGTGAGGTTCCTAACGTGTGGACCTCGATCGGCTCTCCCGTATTTTATACGGCGGTTCAGATTGGCGCTTCCACACTGTTAGCGCGTTAAAACCGCGGAAATACAAATACCATACGATTTTCATATATTATACGTGCACGAGGCCGACGTCGACGTTACGATCCGCGTTGCGAATAGAGGCGATACGCGAGCAAGCGAGCGTTGGAAGTTTCGTTTCTTGCACGCATTCCGTGCGTGCCAGGGCATTGTTCTACGCGCGGGTCGTCGCGTCGTAAACACGTCGCGTAATAACGGATCATTGCTATTGAACTCGTGTAAATCACTACAAGTCAACAAGTAGAATATACCCTACTTATACCAGTCAACTATTCTCCAATGCTTATTTATATTTGCCTCAACCTTTCCGCTTTCCAGTGCCTGGAGGCACGAACCTCGATCATTTCTAATATACATCAGATATCGTAACCGATCGGGTGTAGGTCGAAAGAATTAATAGAAAGGTAACTATAGTTAAGGTTAACGTTAAATAGATAAAAGGTAACAATAGTTCGTTTACAGTATAAAACAACAAAGTTTATCTTATATTCTATCCCTTCTATGCATATGCGTATATATTATTAGGCCACGAGACTAAGGGACTTTTGTTAATTCATTCATATTTAGAACACGTAAATCTAATATTAAATTCCTTCATATTCATTTTTGAAATTAATTTTTTGTCATTCCAAATAATAGCAAAACTTAAAAGAAGTAGTTTAGTCATTGCACAACAAAGTAGTCTCTTTCATAACATTTCCAAAAAATTCAAGTCATTTATTAGCCTTCAAAAACACGTCTTTAAGACGTCTCATTCCAGACGTTCAAACGACGTCTCCAAAAAGACGTCTTTATGACGTCTAAAATGAGACGTCTCTATAACGTCAGAAAAAGACGTCTTTAAGACGTCTCATTTGAGACGTTCAAACGACGTCTCCAGTAAGACGTCTTTAAGACGTCTATTCTGGACGTAAGACGTTCAGACGTAAAATAGCCGTAAAAAAGACGTCTTCAAGACGTCGCGTGCTATTTGGGAAGGGGCTTTTTTTTGGTTCTTCCTTTTTTATTTTTAACCTCTATACAAATTATCAAATAACATTACCGCACTTAGAAATACCCTTATACACTATCCTATTAAATACCGCACCGCCTACATACAACGACAATAACGACTACTGTTGTTACGGGATTTCGATTAAGCAGACACGTGTTTAATTATGAAGGTTTAAAAGGGAAAATATATTTGGCTTTGTAATGCCTATATAAATATAAAAGAAAATAATACACTACACGCTAAAACTAGTGCGTGATTTATCAACAGTCTTTGGATTATAATTATTGCACGCTGACGCAAAAGGAACAAGCAACCGACCATGCGGACAGACAAACAACGACAAAACGGATTTCAAATATACCGAACAGACACACAACTCACACTCAGTCGTACCAACGTACAGTCACGCTACAAACGCAATCATACAAGTGCGCAGACATACCACACACGCAGTCATACCAACACACAGAATAAACTTAAGACAATATAAGAAAAATAATTAACAGTTCTCAACACTCCTCCTTAATTAGTTTTCTCCGCAGATCTTCAAACAACCTTCGAGTCAGTGGCTTCGTTAATATGTCAGCAAGCTGATCCGAGCTTTTAACGTGCTTCAGCTCAACTGTCCTTCCGATATGTTCCTGAACGAACTTTCTCGGAATGTCTATATGCTTCTTGCCCTTCGTTACTTTCCCTTCATGGGTGTTGTGCAGCATGTGAATGGCAGACTGATTGTCTATATGCAAGACCGTCGGTCTGTGTGAGTCCAGAATATGAAGTTCTCCTCCAAGACGTTGAATCCAACAAATCTCGTCGATTGACGATACAGCTGCCCTGTACTCAGCTTCGGCCGTTGAGGTTGCCACGAGACGTTGCCTCTGTGCGTACCATACGATAGGACCTCCTCGCATGATGAGACCCCCACTCGTCGAGTGCCCAGTACGTGTATCTCCTCCGTAATCGGAGTCCGTATAGGCCACGAGTGTTTTACCTCCGTCGAAGAATATTCCGAAATTTGTGGTTCCCCTCAGGTACTGAAAAATACGCTTAATCATTCGCCAGTGACTTACCATGGGTGCGCAATTAAATCTGCTTAGATAATTGACAGCAAATGTGATGTCCGGACGAGAGATGGTAGCCAAGTATAATAAGCTCCCTACAGCTTCTCGGTAGGGTTCAATCTTGTCTAGTGGTTGATCATTGACGAATTTCTCCTTATCTGTAATCATTCCTCGCTCCATTGGTGTTGAGGATGGATTTGACGTGTCAAATTTAAATCGTTCCACTATTTTCTGTGTGTATTGTGGTTGGTTCACAAAGATTCCATGAGGACCAATTTTGATCTGCATTCCCAAATATGACACGTCATTCGGGAATCCCCTGTCAAATGTCATTTCGAATTCCTTTTTTAGTCGATCCAGAATCTGCAGTACAGGTTTTTTGTTTTTTCCTGTAACGAGACCATCATCCACAAACAAAGCTATTATGATGGTCCGGTCTTTATTATAATAGATGCACGGATCGTCATCCGTGTTGTTGAAATCAAGTCTCTGTAAGGACTTAGAAAATTTTGCATTCCAATTTTTCGGCGCCTGCTTCAGACCGTAGAGGCTCTTTCTCAGCCTGCAGACTCGATTTGTGCCATCACTAAAGCCCTCAGGCTGATACATGAAGATCTCCTCCTCTAGGTCGCCATACAAGAATGCAGTCTTGACGTCAAATGTTATTATCTTCATTTTTTCGGATGCTGCTAGGCTAAGAATCAATCGAATTGACGCGTGACGTGCAACTGGACTGAATGTTTCGAAGTAATTGACTCCTTCCTTCTGTTGGAAACCCCTGACAACGAGTCTGGCCTTAAAACGACCTTCCTGTTTTTGCCGTAGCACCCAGCGACAAGTCAACGGCTTTGCATGGCTTGGTGCCTCTACCAAGTCCCATGTTCTCATTTTTGTTAGTGACTCAAACTCGTCTGACATAGCTTCGCGCCAGTTTTTGTCCTTCAGTGCCTCGGAAGTCAGTATATCCTCGACTTCTCCTATCATAGCCACATCGGCAGTGTTTCCTCCACGAAAGCGATTGCAGACGTAGTCGATGAATTTGGCTGGCTTTTTCAGGGTCTGATGATCACGTAACATGCGTTGCACGGGATGACTCGTGTTTGAAGCGGCAGACGAATTGTTCACCTCCTCGGGTGTGTCAGAACCTGCTTCACCGGCTGATCGGTAGTTATCTTCACTGTTGGTGTCAGAATCTCCAGATTCTGAATTTTCGGGTTGTTGTCTGAAACTGTTATATTCGTTTTTATTCAAAGAAGTTTCAAATTTCGTACCTGTGTTTTCTGCAGTCTTAGTTTTTTCGTTGAATATTACGTTGTCCGAGCTAACAACGCAGCGTTCAGAATCCAAGTATACTCTGTAGCTCGAGGAATCCAGATTATATCCAACAAATATTCCTTTTCGTGATTTTCTCTGCGTTTTTGCCCGTTTATGATCAGGAATTAGGACATAGCATTCGCATCCAAATCCTTTTAGTTTATTAATGTCCATTTTCCGTCCAAACCATAATTCCGCAGGACTTTTGTCTTTCACTAAACTCATACCAGTTTGATTCAGTGTAAATACGGCGTAGTTAACAGCCTCAGCCCATAGGCTTTCACGAAGTCCTCGGTTATGAATGGCAGACCGTGCTTCTACCACCGTTCGCATTTCTCTTTCTATTCTGCCATTCTGTTCAGGAGTATATGCATTTGATTTTTGATGAAGTACTCCAAGCTCCTCCAACAGTCTTTCAGTGATCACATTCTTAATTTCTGTCCCATTATCTGACTTGAGACACTTGACGTTTCTGCCAAACTGATTTTCAGCTAATTTTAAGATGGTGTTTAGTTTCGATGCAGCCTCATCTTTGGTTTTTAGGAAGTATACAGTGCGAAAATGCGAGAAATCATCCTTGAACAGTAAAAAGTACTTAGCTCCTCCCAATGATAGAATGTTCATTTCACATAAGTCAACGTGAATTTCATCCAAAGGTTTTGCAGCGACTTTTGGATTTGTTGGATGTGAGACACGGTGCTGCTTTCCATATATGCACCCTGTGCATGTGTAGTTCTCCCAATCATCTGTATATTTGATACTATGTCTTTTTAAAATATCTCTGACCGATGAATGTATTTACCAGACATTTGTTTAATTCCTCTTGACCAAACATCATTTGATACAGTTTTCCATCTCGTTTGGCAATTGCTACAGTTTCCTTGGTATCTACTGTTTCAAATACAGACTGGTCTGCATTTGCAGTTTGTACATAACCTCTATCTAGCATTTGTGTCACAGAAAATAGATTGAAGGTTAGTTTTGGCACATATAGAACATTCTTTAAAACAATTTTACACCAAACTGTTCCATTGAACGCTTCCAGGTGTATATCACCAATTTCGACACCTTCCAGTTCCGCACCATCACCAATCATGACCATGATTGGTTGTTCAAGCTTCACAGAGTTCGTTATCCAGTCTACCCTAGATGTCATATGCTGCGTAGCAGCACAGTCTTGATACCATTCGATATTGCACTCGGCCCTGGAATTTTTGCTGTCCAATTCTGCTGTCGTTAGGCCCACGGTGATGAAAGCTCGGCGATCTGACTTTCTGGAATCACTTGGACTGGATTTAAAATTCTTTTCACTAGTATTTCTGACATTTGTGGTTTTTTGATATTCTCTTGCAAAGTGACCTTTTTGGTTGCAGACATTGCAGGCGTAATTGTTCTTGCAGTATGTAATGTATTTGGCGCATGGCTTGTTTTTGCAATGTTTCTTGACGTGACCCTTCATTCCGCACTTGAAGCACTCTACGGGTGAGTTTTCCTGCGAATTGGACTTCCAAGACATCTTACCAGAGCTTGTGACTAGAGCATTTGAAGATTCAGGTTTCTTTTCTTTTTCGGTTTCAGTCAATCTGTCTTCTTCCAGTCGCAGACGTTCAATTAGTTTGTCGAGTGTCTTGTCTGTTCTACTTACATTGTCCCATGCAGTACGAAAATGATGAAGTCTAGGTGGCAGTATTCCCAGAATTCTTGTCATCGTCCAAGTATCCCGTACTTCTTCGCCTTCAGCTGTTAAATCCTCTGCGTATTGCTGAATTGTTAGACAGTTTTCAACAGTCGATTTTGTGACGTCATATTTGTAACTGAAAAACGTCTTTGCAGACCTTCAATTGTGAGATCGGATTTCTTTCCGTAAATTATTTCCAGTTTATTGAGCATTTGCTGCGCGGTCTTACAATTTGCTATTTTTTTGGCTATATTACTACTCACGTTTAGACCTGTGAGTGCTTGTGCTTCTAGGTCTTTCCTGATCCATGATTTTACATGTACATCTGCGACTGGCCCATCGGGTTTCACTTCCAACCCTGTTGCGACTGAAAATAGATCCTTGGCTCTCAGAGCTAGATTCAGTTTGAATCTCCAAGAGATATAATTCACTTCTCCTTGCGAATCCTCGGACAGTACTTCCATTTGTGACTTTATAGAATCCATGGCTTCCGTTTGTACGGTATTTGTATGTGTATAGTAAGAAAAAAAAATTCAGTTATTTTCCAAACCTTCAAAGAAAATATATTTGACTTTGTAATGCCTATATAAATATAAAAGAAAATAATACACTACACGCTAAAACTAGTGCGTGATTTATCAACAGTCTTTGGATTATAATTATTGCACGCTGACGCAAAAGGAACAAGCAACCGACCATGCGGACAGACAAACAACTCACACTCAGTCGTACCAACGTACAGTCACGCTACAAACGCAATCATACAAGTGCGCAGACATACCACACACGCAGTCATACCAACACACAGAATAAACTTAAGACAATATAAGAAAAATAATTAACAGTTCTCAACAACTACTAAGATACAAAAATCTCCCAGATCGCGCCTCTCGACCCCAGAGCTTGTAAACACCGCATGAAATTTTAATCGGTCTCTCACCCTTCAGGGGGATGTTTTATCCAAAAGTACCCCATTAAAGAAATGGAGCCTAAAGCCTCCTCTACCCCTTCCCCAAGTTTCCCTTTGATACCTCTACCCCTTTCCCTGCTTGGGCCCCCAAAAGGGAGAAAGCTTCAAATAAGAACGCCCATCCCGTTGGGTCGTTTTGAATGTTCGCTGCCTTTTTTGTTCTCCCCGTCATTTGGCTTTTGCCCCCCCCCCCCCCCTGCTTCCTTTCCCGCCCTCACTAATCCTGTCCTTGTCCAGGCAAACGGCCGAACCCGTTGCTCTGTTTGTATTTTGTATACTCTTTCCTTGTCTCCTACCAAGTCGTGTACTACCCCCTTTCCCCTTTCCTCAGCCCCATTTAAACAAAAGACCCAACAGAGATAACGTCTCCTTGTCTGTTTAGCCAGACATGTAAAATATATTTATTTCTTTGTATTAGTATTCCTTCTTTCTTTTTCTTTTCTATTCCTTAATTATGCAACTTTGAGTATTAACTTTACCTTCTCTCAGAAGTGCCCCTCCTTCCCTTCTTCTTATATTATCCCTTTCTTTTTAAAAAACTCCTTAGGTTGCCTTGATATTATTTACAATCCTTTCCTTTCTATTTTATTTTACACATTCTGGCACATCGTCAAGTTTACAACTCTCGTGTTATCTCTTTATTAACCCATGTCTTCTCGATGCTTATCAACTATAATACTAACAGTATAATTTTGTCGCAGAACACTTAAAAAAATACCCCCTACCTTACTTTTAAAGCTAGATCCCTTAATATTAGCTAAAAATTTTTTTTTCTGTATAGCGGACCACCAATTTTGGAAAACCCTTGTTTGTGCTAATCAGAGCGCGTAGACTCCGAATCCGTTTATTTTAAAAAGATAAGAGTACGTGGTACAACTCGTCGTGAATTACACTCGTGAGTGTTCCGCAAAATGAACAAGAGGAACGCGTGAGGTCAATGACGTAACCGTTTGTTTGATGTGTCGCACGGGGTTGCTTTCGGTTTCGCTATCTAGCCAAGACTGCCGAAATCTCGCGTTCTCGCGGGCGATGAGAACGCGCCCTGGTTGACCATTAGCATGAGTGACGGCGCGCACTTTAACCTGGACTGAAACGGCCTCAACAACCCTATATAGTCTAGGTTCGTCTTTCCCTACACCCCTGTGTAAAGATTTTTTGAAGGGCCACCACTTTTAAAACACCCTATAGCGAAGGGGTTCCTTTTCCTACACACCCCTGTCCAGGTCTCCTCCCGGAAGGACCTCCCGTTCCCGAGATATCCCTTATGGACGAATCCGGGATGGATCTGACCCATATCTTGCCCTAAGTATCACTTGTCTCTTATTCTTCTGTTCAAATTTTCGCGGTCTCTACCGCGCATGGCTACGAGGAGCCGCCATATTCTCGTTTCCTCTCACTTGCTGCTAAGGCAAAACTGTCAATTTTCTTACTTCTTTCCTTCTCCCTCTTGAGCCTTATTCCCGATTCTCTTTATTCCGATTCTAGTCTTGTTTTACATTTTCCAATCTTTTTTCTCTCTTAGTTGATAGTACTCTCTCCTCTCTTTCTTTTCTTCCTGTTCGGTTTTTGGAAATTATTCTTTCCAACTTCAGAAAAGGCCTGTGTGCACTTTTCACACTTGCCCGTTCTGAAATTGTGTTTCACGTACTCCAGCTTGTGCTCTATTGTCCTCTCTATTACACTCTTAGTTCTTACGTCATTTTTCTCGGTCTGTTTTCGTCGCCTCTTGCCTTCTGCGCTTGCGCTCTGCATTTTTCCACTTTTCTTTTGATTCTATTACATTTATTCTTAATCTTTCCGTGTTCTATTTTTATACCTTGTTAACTACAGTTTATTTTCCGTCTTTTTGTGCAATAAAAAATTTTTTAAAAATTTATTTCAAAAAGCCGTCGTTTTTCCTAATTTCCGTACATTAGGCTAGATTTTCTTGACTTAAACGATTCCTTGTTAAAAATAATTAATATTCTCTCAGTGAATTTTATAAATTCTCTTTAGTTCCCGAGATATCTGTATTTATCCCTCTAGCTTTCCCTCTTACTGGTTTCCTCTTTACGACCTATACGATCCTTTCCTTTCCCTTTTTCCTTTTCCCCCCCGATCTATCCGGGGCCCTTCCTCTTCTCTAATCCCGTCCTTTTGCACTCGCGACTCTTTCCTCTTGTTCTTCTTTAGGTCTCATCTCTTCCTCTTAGGCGTTTTATTCTCTCTCGATTCAGTCCTCTCTTAATACCTTTAATACTACGTTTCCTTTCTATCCTTACTTCCTGGCTTCTCCCTTCCTCGTCCTCCTTCCTTTGTGTCTTTCCTTTCAATATATCCGATACTGCTACCCTTTCCTTCTTGATTTTTCCTCTTTAACTTATTGCTTTCTTTACCTGGTCCCGTAGCCCATATCCAGATCTTCTCCTTGCTCTTCCTGTTTGTACTTTTTTTACTTTTCCGTTTCTACTTTCCTTGCCTTCCTTTCTTATACTTCCTTCTTTACTTGGATTCTTGCTTTGACCCTACTCCTTTCTCTTGCTTCCCTCATGGATCTTTCCGAGACTCGAACCTGTCTCAAATCCGCTTTTTTGCGAGGATTGACCCCCATAGAGGCCTGCAAAAAGCTGGCCTCAATTTTTGGTCGTCCTGTCCTCTCACGTCGGCAGATTTCGACCTGGTTTCATCGCTTTCGCTCTGGTGACTTTGATCTGAAAAATAAACCGCGCGGTCACGCTCCATCTGTTCTCGACGATGAAGCTCTTCGTCGGAAGGTAGCCTCCGATCCTACTCTTCCTCTGGCAGATCTGGCTCGCCACTTTGGGGTGCATACCTCTACAATTTCCTTGCATCGTAAGAAGATGGGCAAGGTTCGCAAGCTTACCCGCTCTCTTCCTCGCCAACTTAGTCTTAGTCAACGGGACACCCGTTTTGCTATTTGCGCCTTTCTTTTTCAGCGCAATTTTTTGCGGCCCTTTCTCCATCGTATCATCACTTGTGATGAGAAGTGGGTTTGCTATGATTATCGCCAACAAGGTAGACAGTGGGTGGACAAGGGGACTCGTTCAGCTCCAGTCCCGCAGACCCATTCTCCTCCTTGGGGTCAAAAAGTCCTACTCAGCGTATGGTGGTGTTCCACTAGTATCGTCCACTACTCTTTTTTGGACACTGGAACTGCCCTTACCTCCGAGGTCTATTGTGACTTATTGGAAGAGGCCTTCTCTTGCCTAGCTTCCTATCATTCCTCAATATCCAGACCCTTGCTTCTGCACGATAATACCCGCCCTCACTCTTCTGATCAGGCTCGCCTTAAAATCGAGGAATTGGGGATTGAGGTATTACTTCACCCCCCCCACCCCTATTCTCCTGACCAGGGTCCCTCGGATTTCCATCTATTTCGGGGGTTGGACAGCCACCTTCGCGGCCTGAACCGTCCCTTCACCCCCTCCTCGATACGCTCGGCGGTGTCAGCTTACCTGGATTCCCGCCCTTCCAGTTTCTATGCCTCGGGCCTCTACAAGTAGCCCTCCAAGTGGCAGACTTGTATCGCTAGTCAGGGTGAATACATACATTCGGTTTAGTTAGTCCATCCTTTGTTTTTTCTTTCTTACTTTCTACATTATTTTACTTTTGCTACCTACTATTAATAATTGTTATTACTTATTTCGAACCTTAGGTTCACTCCAATTCAATTTACTTATCCGCTGGCTGTTGATCTTTTTTCTTTTCAGGTGCCAGAGTTTACACAGATAACTATTTTTGTTTATTACTTGTTATTTTGTTTCTAAGTTGCGTCGAGGAATCCTCTCGAACTATACAAAATCTAGTCTTTATTCTAAAAGTCGTTTACTTTCTTTTTATTACTATTCTTATTATTATTTCTCTTTGATAGAGAACACAAAGTTCAGATCTTTTTATTTTGTTAATAAGCTTAAATAGTCTCTTTTCGCGGTCCGTATTCCTAATGGGCTAAGTCCCTCCCTTATTTTTTAAAAATCTTTTTAAAGCAATACGCCGCTAGTCCTCTGAAAACTTTTCGGCCTACGCTTTTTCTTTATAGTACGAGCTTGCAGAATCGGGCCAACTCTTTGTCTGTTATACCATTACTTTTATCATTATTTTGTTTCTCCACCTTATTTACCTTTTCTTTTTTTTTTATTTCTACTTTTAAGTCCAGATTTCGTTATTCTTATATCTGTCCTGATTCCACATCTCGTTTCTTCTATTTCTCTTTGATAGAGAACACAATGTCCAGATCTATTTATTTTGTTGTTAATCTTAAATAGTCTCTTTTCGCGGTCCGTATTCCTAATAGGCTAAGTCCCTCCCTTATTTTTTAAAAATCTTTTTAAAGCAATACGCCGCTAGTCCTCTGAAAACTTTTCGGCCTACGCTTTTTTTATATAGTACGAGCTTGCAGAATCGGGCCAGCTCTTTGTCTGTTATACCATAAATTTTATTATTATTTTGTATCTCCCCCTTGTTTACCTTTTCTTTTTTTTTATTTCTACTTTTAAGTCCAGATTTCGTTATTCTTATATCTGTCCTGATTCCACATCTCGTTTCTTCTATTTCTCTTTGATAGAGAACACAATGTCCAGATCTATTTATTTTGTTGTTAATCTTAAATAGTCTCTTTTCGCGGTCCGTATTCCTAATAGGCTAAGCTGCTCCCTTATTTTTTAAAAATCTTTTTAAAGCAATACGCCGCTACTCTGAAAACTTTTCGGCCTACGCTTTTTCTTTATAGTACGAGCTTGCAGAATCGGACCAACTCTTTGTCTGTTATACCATAACTTTTATTATTATTTTGTTTCTCCCCCTTGTTTACCTTTTCTTTTTTTTTTATTTCTACTTTTAAGTTTAGATTTCGTTATTCTTATATCTGGCCTGATTCCACATCTCGTTTCTCCTATTTCTCTTTGTTAGCGAACACAATGGCCAGATCTTTTTATTTTGTTGTTAATCTTAAATAGTCTCTTTTCGCGGTCCGTATTCCTAATGGGCTAAGCCCCTCCCTTATTTTTTAAAAATCTTTTTAAAGCAATACGCCGCTACTCTGAAAACTTTTCGGCCTGCACTTTTTCTACATAGTACGAGCTTGCAGAATCGGGCCAGCTCTTTGTCTGTTATACCATTAATTTTATTATTATTTTGTTTCTCTCCCTTGCTTACCTTTTCTTTTTTTTTATTTGTACTTTTAAGTTCAGATTTCGTTATTCTTATATCTGTCCTGATTCCACATCTCGTTTCTTCTATTTCTCTTTGATAGAGAACACAATGTCCAGATCTATTTATTTTGTTGTTAATCTTAAATAGTCTCTTTTCTCGGTCCGCATTCCTAATCGGCTAAGCCCCTCCCTTATTTTTTAAAAATCTTTTTAAAGCAATACGCCGCTAGTCCTCTGAAAACTTTTCGGCCTATGCTTTTTCTTTATAGTACGAGCTTGCAGAATCGGGCCAGTTCTTTGTCTGTTATAACATTACTTTTGTTATTATTTTGTTTCTCCCCCTTGTTTACCTTTTCTTTTTTTTTTATTTCTACTTTTAAGTTCAGATTTCGTTATTCTTATATCTGTCCTGATTCCACATCTCGTTTCTTCTATTTCTCTTTGATAGAGAACACAATGTCCAGATCTATTTATTTTGTTGTTAATCTTAAATAGTCTCTTTTCGCGGTCCGTATTCCTAATCGGCTAACCCCCTCCCTTCTTTTTAAAAATCTTTTTAAAACAATACGCCGCTAGTCCTCTGAAAACTTTTAGGCCTACGCTTTTCCTTTATAGTACGAGCTTGCAGAATCGGGCCAGCTCTTTGTCTGTTATACCATTACTTTTATTATTATTTTGTTTCTCCCCCATGTTTACGTATTCTTTTTTTTATTTCTACTTTTAAGTTTAGATTTCGTTATTCATATATCTGTCCTGATTCCACATCTCGTTTCTCCTATTTCTCTTTGATAGAGAACACAATGGCCACATCTTTTTAGTTTGTTGTTAATCTTAAATAGTCTCTTTTCGCGGTCCGTTTCCTAATGGGCTAAGCCCCTCCCTTATTTTTTAAAAATCTTTTTAAAGCAATACGCCGCTACTCTGAAAACTTTTCGGCCTACGCTTTTTCTTTATAGTAGGAGCTTGCAGAATCGGGCCAGTTCTTTGTCTGTTATACCATAACTTTTATTATTATTTTGTTTCTCCCCCTTGTTTACCTTTTCTTTTTTTTTATTTCTACGTTTAAGTTTAGATTTCGTTATTCTTATATCTGGCCTGATTCCACATCTCGTTTCTCCTATTTCTCTTCGATAGAGAACACAATGTCCAGATCTTTTTATTTTGTTGTTAATCTTAAATAGTCTCTTTTCGCGGTCCGTATTCCTAATCGGCTAAGCCCCTCCCTTATTTTTTAAAAATCTTTTTAAAGCAATACGCCGCTAGTCCTCTGAAAACTTTTCGGCCTGCACTTTTTCTATATAGTACGAGCTTGCAGAATCGGGCCAGCTCTTTGTCTGTTATACCATTACTTTTATTATTATTTTGTTTCTCCCCCTTGTTTACCTTTTCTTTTTTTTTATTTCTACGTTTAAGTTTAGATTTCGTTATTCTTATATCTGGCCTGATTCCACATCTCGTTTCTCCTATTTCTCTTTGATAGAGAACACAATGTCCAGATCTTTTTATTTTGTTGTTAATCTTAAATAGTCTCTATTCGCGGTCCGTATTCCTAACGGGCTAAGCCCCTCCCTTATTTGTAAAAATCTTTTTAAAGCAATACGCCGATAGTCCTCTCAAAACTTTTCGGCCTACGCTTTTTCCTTTATAGTACGAGCTTGCAGAATCGGGCCAACTCTTTGTCTGTTATACCATAACTTTTATGATTATTTTGTTTCTCCCCCTTGTTTACCTTTTCTTTTTTTTTTATTTCTACTTGTAAGTTTAGATTTCGTCTTTCTTATATCTGTCCTGATACCACATCTCGTTTCTCCTATTTCTCTTTGTTAGGGAACACAATGTCCAGATCTTTGTATTTTGTTGTTAATCTTAAATAGTCTCTTTTCGCGGTCCGTTTCCTAATGGGCTAAGCCCCTCCCTTATTTTTTAAAAATCTTTTTAAATCATTACGCCGCCAGTCCTCTGAAAACTTTTCGGCCTACGCTTTTCCTTTATAGTACGAGCTTGCAGAATCGGGCCAGCTCTTTGTCTGTTATACCATTACTTTTATTATTATTTTGTTTCTCCCCTTGTTTACCTTTCTTTTTTTTTTATTTCTACTTTTAAGTTTAGATTTCGTTATTCTTATATCTGTCCTGATTCCACATCTCGTTTCTCCTATTTCTCTTTGATAGAGAACACAATGTCCAGATCTTTTTATTTTGTTGTTAATCTTAAATAGTCTCTTTTCGCGGTCCGTATTCCTAATGGGCTAAGCCCCTCCCCTATTTTTTAAAAATCTTTTTAAAGCAATACGCCGCTTGTCCTCTGAAAACTTTTCGGCCTACGCTTTTCCTTTATAGTAAGAGCTTGCAGAATCGGCCCAACTTTTTGTCTGTTATACCATAACTTTTATTATTATTTTGTTTCTCCCCCTTGTTTACCTATTCTTTTTTTTATTTCTACTTTTAAGTTTAGATTTCGTTATTCTTATATCTGTCCTGATTCCACATCTCGTTTCTTCTATTTCTCTTTGATAGAGAACACAATGTCCAGATCTTTTTATTTTGTTGTTAATCTTAAATAGTCTCTTTTCGCGGTCCGTATTCCTAACGGGCTAAGCCCCTCCCGTATTTGTAAAAATCTTTTTAAAGCAATACGCCGATAGTCCTCTCAAAACTTTTCGGCCTACGCTTTTTCCTTTATAGTACGAGCTTGCAGAATCGGGCCAACTCTTTGTCTGTTATACCATAACTTTTATGATTATTTTGTTTCTCCCCCTTGTTTACCTTTTCTTTTTTTTTTATTTCTACTTGTAAGTTTAGATTTCGTCTTTCTTATATCTGTCCTGATTCCACATCTCGTTTCTCCTATTTCTCTTTGATTGTGAACACAATGGCCAGATCTTTTTATTTTGTTGGTAATCTTAAATAGTCTCTTTTCGCGGTCCGTATTCCTAATGGGCTAAGCCGCTCCCTTATTTTTTAAAAATCTTTTTAAAGCAAAACGGCGCTACTCTGAAAACTTTTCGGCCTACGCTTTTCCTTTATAGTACGAGCTTGCAGAATCGGGCCAACTCTTTGTCTGTTATACCATAACTTTTATTATTATTTTGTTTATCGCCCTTGTTTACCTTTTCTTTTTTTTTTATTTCTACTTTCAAGTTTAGATTTCGTTCTTCTTATATCTGTCCTGATTCCACATCTCGTTTCTCCTATTTCTCTTTCATAGAGAACACAATGTCCAGATCTTTTTATTTTGTTCTTAATCTTAAATAATCTCTTTTCGCGGTCCGTATTCCTAATGGGCTAAGCCCCTCCCTTATTTTTAAAAAATCTTTTTAAAGCAATACGCCGCTAGTCCTCTGAAAAATTTTCGGCCTACGCTTTTTCTTTATAGTACGAGCTTGCAGAATGGGGCCAACTCTTTGCCTGTTATACCATTACTTTTATTATTATTTTGTTTCTCCCCCTTGTTTACCTATTCTTTTTTTTTATTTCCACTTTTAAGTTTAGATTTCGTTATTCTTATATCTGTCCTGATTCCACATCTTTTTTTCTCCTATTTCTCTTTGATAGAGAACACAATGTCCAGATCTTTTTATTTTGTTGTTAATCTTAAATAGTCTCTTTTCGCGGTCCGTATTCCTAATGGGCTAAGCCCCTCCCGTATTTGTAAAAATCTTTTTAAAGGAATACGCCGCTTGTCCTCTGAAAACTTTTCGGCCTACGCTTTTCCTTTATAGTAAGAGCTTGCAGAATCGGCCCAACTTTTTGTCTGTTATACCATAACTTTTATTATTATTTTGTTTCTCCCCCTTGTTTACCTATTCTTTTTTTTATTTCTACTTTTAAGTTTAGATTTCGTTATTCTTATATATGTCCTGATTCCACATCTCGTTTCTCCTATTTCTCTTTGATAGAGAACACAATGTCCAGATCTTTTTATTTTGTTGTTAATCTTAAATAGTCTCTATTCGCGGTCCGTATTCCTAACGGGCTAAGCCCCTCCCTTATTTGTAAAAATCTTTTTAAAGCAATACGCCGATAGTCCTCTCAAAACTTTTCGGCCTACGCTTTTTCCTTTATAGTACGAGCTTGCAGAATCGGGCCAACTCTTTGTCTGTTATACCATAACTTTTATGATTATTTTGTTTCTCCCCCTTGTTTACCTTTTCTTTTTTTTTTATTTCTACTTGTAAGTTTAGATTTCGTCATTCTTATATATGTCCTGATACCACATCTCGTTTCTCCTATTTCTCTTTGTTAGGGAACACAATGTCCAGATCTTTGTATTTTGTTGTTAATCTTAAATAGTCTCTTTTCGCGGTCCGTTTCCTAATGGGCTAAGCCCCTCCCTTATTTTTTAAAAATCTTTTTAAAGCAATACGCCGCTACTCTGAAAACTTTTCGGCCTACGCTTTTTCTTTATAGTAGGAGCTTGCAGAATCGGGCCAGTTCTTTGTCTGTTATACCATAACTTTTATTATTATTTTGTTTCTCCCCCTTGTTTACCTTTTCTTTTTTTTTTATTTCTACTTTTAAGTTTAGATTTCGTTATTCTTATATCTGTACTGATTCCACATCTCGTTTCTCCTAATTCTCTTTGATAGAGAACACAATGTCCAGATCTTTTTATTTTGTTGTTAATCTTAAATAGTCTCTTTTCGCGGTCCGTATTCCTAATGGGCTAAGCCCCTCCCCTATTTTTTAAAAATCTTTTTAAATCAATACGCCGCCAGTCCTCTGAAAACTTTTCGGCCTACGCTTTTCCTTTATAGTACGAGCTTGCAGAATCGGGCCAACTCTTTGTCTGTTATACCATAACTTTTATGATTATTTTGTTTCTCCCCCTTGTTTACCTTTTCTTTTTTTTTTATTTCTACTTGTAAGTTTAGATTTCGTCTTTCTTATATCTGTCCTGATACCACATCTCGTTTCTCCTATTTCTCTTCGATAGAGAACACAATGTCCAGATCTTTTTATTTTGTTGTTAATCTTAAATAGTCTCTTTTCGCGGTCCGTATTCCTAACGGGCTAAGCCCCTCCCTTATTTGTAAAAATCTTTTTAAAGCAATACGCCGATAGTCCTCTCAAAACTTTTCGGCCTACGCTTTTTCCTTTATAGTACGAGCTTGCAGAATCGGGCCAACTCTTTGTCTGTTATACCATAACTTTTATGATTATTTTGTTTCTCCCCCTTGTTTACCTTTTCTTTTTTTTTTATTTCTACTTGTAAGTTTAGATTTCGTCTTTCTTATATCTGTCCTGATACCACATCTCATTTCTCCTATTTCTCTTTGTTAGGGAACACAATGTCCAGATCTTTGTATTTTGTTGTTAATCTTAAATAGTCTCTTTTCGCGGTCCGTTTCCTAATGGGCTAAGCCCCTCCCTTATTTTTTAAAAATCTTTTTAAAGCAATACGCCGCTACTCTGAAAACTTTTCGGCCTACGCTTTTTCTTTATAGTACGAGCTTGCAGAATCGGGCCAACTCTTTGTCTGTTATACCATAACTTTTATTATTATTTTGTTTCTCCCCCTTGTTTACCTTTTCTTTTTTTTTTATTTCTACTTTCAAGTTTAGATTTCGTTCTTCTTATATCTGTCCTGATTCCACATCTCGTTTCTCCTATTTCTCTTTGATAGAGAACACAATGTCCAGATCTTTTTATTTTGTTGTTAATCTTAAATAATCTCTTTTCGCGGTCCGTATTCCTAATGGGCTAAGCCCCTCCCTTATTTTTAAAAAATCTTTTTAAAGCAATACGCCGCTAGTCCTCTGAAAACTTTTCGGCCTACGCTTTTTCTTTATAGTACGAGCTTGCAGAATGGGGCCAACTCTTTGCCTGTTATACCATTACTTTTATTATTATTTTGTTTCTCCCCCTTGTTTACCTTTTCTTTTTTTTTATTTCTACTTTTAAGTTTAGATTTCGTTATTCTTATATCTGTCCTGATTCCACATCTCGTTTCTCCTATTTCTCTTTGATAGAGAACACAATGTCCAGATCTTTTTATTTTGTTGTTAATCTTAAATAGTCTCTATTCGCGGTCCGTATTCCTAACGGGCTAAGCCCCTCCCTTATTTGTAAAAATCTTTTTAAAGCAATACGCCGATAGTCCTCTCAAAACTTTTAGGCCTACGCTTTTTCTTTATAGTACGAGCTTGCAGAATCGGGCCAACTCTTTGCCTGTTATACCATTACTTTTATTATTATTTTGTTTCTCCCCCTTGTTTACCTTTTCTTTTTTTTTATTTCCACTTTTAAGTTTAGATTTCGTTATTCTTATATCTGTCCTGATTCCACATCTCGTTTCTCCTATTTCTCTTTGATAGAGAACACAATGTCCAGATCTTTTTATTTTGTTGTTAATCTTAAATAGTCTCTTTTCGCGGTCCGTATTCCTAACGGGCTAAGCCCCTCCCGTATTTGTAAAAATCTTTTTAAAGCAATACGCCGATAGTCCTCTCAAAACTTTTCGGCCTACGCTTTTTCCTTTATAGTACGAGCTTGCAGAATCGGGCCAACTCTTTGTCTGTTATACCATAACTTTTATGATTATTTTGTTTCTCCCCCTTGTTTACCTTTTCTTTTTTTTTTATTTCTACTTGTAAGTTTAGATTTCGTCTTTCTTATATCTGTCCTGATTCCACATCTCGTTTCTCCTATTTCTCTTTGATTGTGAACACAATGGCCAGATCTTTTTATTTTGTTGGTAATCTTAAATAGTCTCTTTTCGCGGTCCGTATTCCTAATGGGCTAAGCCCCTCCCTTATTTTTTAAAAATCTTTTTAAAGCAATACGCCGCCAGTCCTCTGAAAACTTTTCGGCCTACGCTTTTCCTTTATAGTACGAGCTTGCAGAATCGGGCCAGCTCTTTGTCTGTTATACCATTACTTTTATTATTATTTTGTTTCTCCCCTTGTTTACCTTTCTTTTTTTTTTATTTCTACTTTTAAGTTTAGATTTCGTTATTCTTATATCTGTCCTGATTCCACATCTCGTTTCTCCTATTTCTCTTTGATAGAGAACACAATGTCCAGATCTTTTTATTTTGTTGTTAATCTTAAATAGTCTCTTTTCGCGGTCCGTATTCCCAACGGGCTAAGCCCCTCCCGTATTTGTAAAAATCTTTTTAAAGCAATACGCCGATAGTCCTCTCAAAACTTTTCGGCCTACGCTTTTTCCTTTATAGTACGAGCTTGCAGAATCGGGCCAACTCTTTGTCTGTTATACCATAACTTTTATGATTATTTTGTTTCTCCCCCTTGTTTACCTTTTCTTTTTTTTTTATTTCTACTTGTAAGTTTAGATTTCGTCTTTCTTATATCTGTCCTGATTCCACATCTCGTTTCTCCTATTTCTCTTTGATTGTGAACACAATGGCCAGATCTTTTTATTTTGTTGGTAATCTTAAATAGTCTCTTTTCGCGGTCCGTATTCCTAATGGGCTAAGCCCCTCCCTTATTTTTTAAAAATCTTTTTAAAGCAATACGCCGCTACTCTGAAAACTTTTCGGCCTACGCTTTTTCTTTATAGTACGAGCTTGCAGAATCGGGCCAACTCTTTGTCTGTTATACCATAACTTTTATTATTATTTTGTTTCTCCCCCTTGTTTACCTTTTCTTTTTTTTTTATTTCTACTTTCAAGTTTAGATTTCGTTCTTCTTATATCTGTCCTGATTCCACATCTCGTTTCTCCTATTTCTCTTTGATAGAGAACACAATGTCCAGATCTTTTTATTTTGTTGTTAATCTTAAATAATCTCTTTTCGCGGTCCGTATTCCTAATGGGCTAAGCCCCTCCCTTATTTTTAAACAATCTTTTTAAAGCAATACGCCGCTAGTCCTCTGAAAACTTTTCGGCCTACGCTTTTTCTTTATAGTACGAGCTTGCAGAATCGGGCCAACTCTTTGTCTGTTATACCATAACTTTTATTATTATTTTGTTTCTCCCCCTTGTTTACCTTTTCTTTTTTTTTTATTTCTACTTTCAAGTTTAGATTTCGTTCTTCTTATATCTGTCCTGATTCCACATCTCGTTTCTCCTATTTCTCTTTGATAGAGAACACAATGTCCAGATCTTTTTATTTTGTTGTTAATGTTAAATAATCTCTTTTCGCGGTCCGTATTCCTAATGGGCTAAGCCCCTCCCTTATTTTTAAAAAATCTTTTTAAAGCAATACGCCGCTAGTCCTCTGAAAACTTTTCGGCCTACGCTTTTTCTTTATAGTACGAGCTCGCAGAATGGGGCCAACTCTTTGCCTGTTATACCATTACTTTTATTATTATTTTGTTTCTCCCCCTTGTTTACCTTTTCTTTTTTTTTATTTCTACTTTTAAGTTTAGATTTCGTTATTCTTATATCTGTCCTGATTCCACATCTCGTTTCTCCTATTTCTCTTTGATAGAGAACACAATGTCCAGATCTTTTTATTTTGTTGTTAATCTTAAATAGTCTCTATTCGCGGTCCGTTTCCTAATGGGCTAAGCCCCTCCCTTATTTTTTAAAAATCTTTTTAAAGCAATACGCCGCTACTCTGAAAACTTTTCGGCCTACGCTTTTTCTTTATAGTACGAGCTTGCAGAATCGGGCCAACTCTTTGTCTGTTATACCATTACTTTTATTTTTTTTTTTCTCCCCCTTGTTTACCTTTTCTTTTTTTTTTATTTCTACTTGTAAGTTTAGATTTCGTCATTCTTATATATGTCCTGATTCCACATCTCGTTTCTCCTATTTCTCTTTGATTGTCAACACAATGGCCAGATCTTTTTATTTTGTTGGTAATCTTAAATAGTCTCTTTTCGCGGTCCGTATTCCTAATGGGCTAAGCCGCTCCCTTATTTTTTAAAAATATTTTTAAATCAATACGCCGCCAGTCCTCTGAAAACTTTTCGGCCTACGCTTTTCCTTTATAGTACGAGCTTGCAGAATCGGGCCAGCTCTTTGTCTGTTATACCATTACTTTTATTATTATTTTGTTTCTCCCCTTGTTTACCTTTCTTTTTTTTTTATTTCTACTTTTAAGTTTAGATTTCGTTATTCTTATATCTGTCCTGATTCCACATCTCGTTTCTCCTATTTCTCTTTGATAGAGAACACAATGTCCAGATCTTTTTATTTTGTTGTTAATCTTAAATAGTCTCTTTTCGCGGTCCGTATTCCCAACGGGCTAAGCCCCTCCCGTATTTGTAAAAATCTTTTTAAAGCAATACGCCGATAGTCCTCTCAAAACTTTTCGGCCTACGCTTTTTCCTTTATAGTACGAGCTTGCAGAATCGGGCCAACTCTTTGTCTGTTATACCATAACTTTTATGATTATTTTGTTTCTCCCCCTTGTTTACCTTTTCTTTTTTTTTTATTTCTACTTGTAAGTTTAGATTTCGTCTTTCTTATATCTGTCCTGATTCCACATCTCGTTTCTCCTATTTCTCTTTGATTGTGAACACAATGGCCAGATCTTTTTATTTTGTTGGTAATCTTAAATAGTCTCTTTTCGCGGTCCGTATTCCTAATGGGCTAAGCCCCTCCCTTATTTTTTAAAAATCTTTTTAAAGCAATACGCCGCTACTCTGAAAACTTTTCGGCCTACGCTTTTTCTTTATAGTACGAGCTTGCAGAATCGGGCCAACTCTTTGTCTGTTATACCATAACTTTTATTATTATTTTGTTTCTCCCCCTTGTTTACCTTTTCTTTTTTTTTTATTTCTACTTTCAAGTTTAGATTTCGTTCTTCTTATATCTGTCCTGATTCCACATCTCGTTTCTCCTATTTCTCTTCGATAGAGAACACAATGTCCAGATCTTTTTATTTTGTTGTTAATCTTAAATAGTCTCTTTTCGCGGTCCGTATTCCTAACGGGCTAAGCCCCTCCCTTATTTGTAAAAATCTTTTTAAAGCAATACGCCGATAGTCCTCTCAAAACTTTTCGGCCTACGCTTTTTCCTTTATAGTACGAGCTTGCAGAATCGGGCCAACTCTTTGTCTGTTATACCATAACTTTTATGATTATTTTGTTTCTCCCCCTTGTTTACCTTTTCTTTTTTTTTTATTTCTACTTGTAAGTTTAGATTTCGTCTTTCTTATATCTGTCCTGATACCACATCTCGTTTCTCCTATTTCTCTTTGTTAGGGAACACAATGTCCAGATCTTTGTATTTTGTTGTTAATCTTAAATAGTCTCTTTTCGCGGTCCGTTTCCTAATGGGCTAAGCCCCTCCCTTATTTTTTAAAAATCTTTTTAAAGCAATACGCCGCTACTCTGAAAACTTTTCGGCCTACGCTTTTTCTTTATAGTACGAGCTTGCAGAATCGGGCCAACTCTTTGTCTGTTATACCATTACTTTTATTTTTTTTTTCTCCCCCTTGTTTACCTTTTCTTTTTTTTTTATTTCTACTTGTAAGTTTAGATTTCGTCATTCTTATATATGTCCTGATTCCACATCTCGTTTCTCCTATTTCTCTTTGATTGTGAACACAATGGCCAGATCTTTTTATTTTGTTGGTAATCTTAAATAGTCTCTTTTCGCGGTCCGTATTCCTAATGGGCTAAGCCGCTCCCTTATTTTTTAAAAATCTTTTTAAATCAATACGCCGCCAGTCCTCTGAAAACTTTTCGGCCTACGCTTTTCCTTTATAGTACGAGCTTGCAGAATCGGGCCAGCTCTTTGTCTGTTATACCATTACTTTTATTATTATTTTGTTTCTCCCCTTGTTTACCTTTCTTTTTTTTTTATTTCTACTTTTAAGTTTAGATTTCGTTATTCTTATATCTGTCCTGATTCCACATCTCGTTTCTCCTAATTCTCTTTGATAGAGAACACAATGTCCAGATCTTTTTATTTTGTTGTTAATCTTAAATAGTCTCTTTTCGCGGTCCGTATTCCTAATGGGCTAAGCCCCTCCCCTATTTTTTAAAAATCTTTTTAAATCAATACGCCGCCAGTCCTCTGAAAACTTTTCGGCCTACGCTTTTCCTTTATAGTACGAGCTTGCAGAATCGGGCCAACTCTTTGTCTGTTATACCATAACTTTTATGATTATTTTGTTTCTCCCCCTTGTTTACCTTTTCTTTTTTTTTTATTTCTACTTGTAAGTTTAGATTTCGTCTTTCTTATATCTGTCCTGATACCACATCTCGTTTCTCCTATTTCTCTTCGATAGAGAACACAATGTCCAGATCTTTTTATTTTGTTGTTAATCTTAAATAGTCTCTTTTCGCGGTCCGTATTCCTAATGGGCTAAGCCCCTCCCTTATTTTTAAAAAATCTTTTTAAAGCAATACGCCGCTAGTCCTCTGAAAACTTTTCGGCCTACGCTTTTTCTTTATAGTACGAGCTCGCAGAATGGGGCCAACTCTTTGCCTGTTATACCATTACTTTTATTATTATTTTGTTTCTCCCCCTTGTTTACCTTTTCTTTTTTTTTATTTCTACTTTTAAGTTTAGATTTCGTTCTTCTTATATCTGTCCTGATTCCACATCTCGTTTCTCCTATTTCTCTTTGATAGAGAACACAATGTCCAGATCTTTTTATTTTGTTGTTAATCTTAAATAGTCTCTATTCGCGGTCCGTATTCCTAACGGGCTAAGCCCCTCCCTTATTTGTAAAAATCTTTTTAAAGCAATACGCCGATAGTCCTCTCAAAACTTTTCGGCCTACGCTTTTTCTTTATAGTACGAGCTTGCAGAATGGGGCCAACTCTTTGCCTGTTATACCATTACTTTTATTATTATTTTGTTTCTCCCCCTTGTTTACCTTTTCTTTTTTTTTATTTCCACTTTTAAGTTTAGATTTCGTTATTCTTATATCTGTCCTGATTCCACATCTCGTTTCTCCTATTTCTCTTTGATAGAGAACACAATGTCCAGATCTTTTTATTTTGTTGTTAATCTTAAATAGTCTCTTTTCGCGGTCCGTATTCCCAACGGGCTAAGCCCCTCCCGTATTTGTAAAAATCTTTTTAAAGCAATACGCCGATAGTCCTCTCAAAACTTTTCGGCCTTCGCTTTTTCCTTTATAGTACGAGCTTGCAGAATCGGGCCAACTCTTTGTCTGTTATACCATAACTTTTATGATTATTTTGTTTCTCCCCCTTGTTTACCTTTTCTTTTTTTTTTATTTCTACTTGTAAGTTTAGATTTCGTCTTTCTTATATCTGTCCTGATTCCACATCTCGTTTCTCCTATTTCTCTTTGATTGTGAACACAATGGCCAGATCTTTTTATTTTGTTGGTAATCTTAAATAGTCTCTTTTCGCGGTCCGTATTCCTAATGGGCTAAGCCCCTCCCCTATTTTTTAAAAATCTTTTTAAATCAATACGCCGCCAGTCCTCTGAAAACTTTTCGGCCTACGCTTTTCCTTTATAGTACGAGCTTGCAGAATCGGGCCAACTCTTTGTCTGTTATACCATAACTTTTATGATTATTTTGTTTCTCCCCCTTGTTTACCTTTTCTTTTTTTTTTATTTCTACTTGTAAGTTTAGATTTCGTCTTTCTTATATCTGTCCTGATACCACATCTCGTTTCTCCTATTTCTCTTCGATAGAGAACACAATGTCCAGATCTTTTTATTTTGTTGTTAATCTTAAATAATCTCTTTTCGCGGTCCGTATTCCTAATGGGCTAAGCCCCTCCCTTATTTTTAAAAAATCTTTTTAAAGCAATACGCCGCTAGTCCTCTGAAAACTTTTCGGCCTACGCTTTTTCCTTTATAGTACGAGCTTGCAGAATGGGGCCAACTCTTTGCCTGTTATACCATTACTTTTATTATTATTTTGTTTCTCCCCCTTGTTTACCTTTTCTTTTTTTTTATTTCTACTTTTAAGTTTAGATTTCGTTATTCTTATATCTGTCCTGATTCCACATCTCGTTTCTCCTATTTCTCTTTGATAGAGAACACAATGTCCAGATCTTTTTATTTTGTTGTTAATCTTAAATAGTCTCTATTCGCGGTCCGTATTCCTAACGGGCTAAGCCCCTCCCTTATTTGTAAAAATCTTTTTAAAGCAATACGCCGATAGTCCTCTCAAAACTTTTCGGCCTACGCTTTTTCCTTTATAGTACGAGCTTGCAGAATCGGGCCAACTCTTTGTCTGTTATACCATAACTTTTATTATTATTTTGTTTCTCCCCCTTGTTTACCTTTTCTTTTTTTTTTATTTCTACTTGTAAGTTTAGATTTCGTCTTTCTTATATCTGTCCTGATAACACATCTCGTTTCTCCTATTTCTCTTTGTTAGGGAACACAATGTCCAGATCTTTGTATTTTGTTGTTAATCTTAAATAGTCTCTTTTCGCGGTCCGTTTCCTAATGGGCTAAGCCCCTCCCTTATTTTTTAAAAATCTTTTTAAAGCAATACGCCGCTACTCTGAAAACTTTTCGGCCTACGCTTTTTCTTTATAGTAGGAGCTTGCAGAATCGGGCCAGTTCTTTGTCTGTTATACCATAACTTTTATTATTATTTTGTTTCTCCCCCTTGTTTACCTTTTCTTTTTTTTTTATTTCTACTTTTAAGTTTAGATTTCGTTATTCTTATATGTGTACTGATTCCACATCTCGTTTCTCCTAATTCTCTTTGATAGAGAACACAATGTCCAGATCTTTTTATTTTGTTGTTAATCTTAAATAGTCTCTTTTCGCGGTCCGTATTCCTAATGGGCTAAGCCCCTCCCCTATTTTTTAAAAATCTTTTTAAATCAATACGCCGCCAGTCCTCTGAAAACTTTTCGGCCTACGCTTTTCCTTTATAGTACGAGCTTGCAGAATCGGGCCAACTCTTTGTCTGTTATACCATAACTTTTATGATTATTTTGTTTCTCCCCCTTGTTTACCTTTTCTTTTTTTTTTTATTTCTACTTGTAAGTTTAGATTTCGTCTTTCTTATATCTGTCCTGATACCACATCTCGTTTCTCCTATTTCTCTTCGATAGAGAACACAATGTCCAGATCTTTTTATTTTGTTGTTAATCTTAAATAGTCTCTTTTCGCGGTCCGTATTCCTAACGGGCTAAGCCCCTCCCTTATTTGTAAAAATCTTTTTAAAGCAATACGCCGATAGTCCTCTCAAAACTTTTCGGCCTACGCTTTTTCCTTTATAGTACGAGCTTGCAGAATCGGGCCAACTCTTTGTCTGTTATACCATAACTTTTATGATTATTTTGTTTCTCCCCCTTGTTTACCTTTTCTTTTTTTTTATTTCTACTTGTAAGTTTAGATTTCGTCTTTCTTATATCTGTCCTGATACCACATCTCGTTTCTCCTATTTCTCTTTGTTAGGGAACACAATGTCCAGATCTTTGTATTTTGTTGTTAATCTTAAATAGTCTCTTTTCGCGGTCCGTTTCCTAATGGGCTAAGCCCCTCCCTTATTTTTTAAAAATCTTTTTAAAGCAATACGCCGCTACTCTGAAAACTTTTCGGCCTACGCTTTTTCTTTATAGTACGAGCTTGCAGAATCGGGCCAACTCTTTGTCTGTTATACCATAACTTTTATTATTATTTTGTTTCTCCCCCTTGTTTACCTTTTCTTTTTTTTTTATTTCTACTTTCAAGTTTAGATTTCGTTCTTCTTATATCTGTCCTGATTCCACATCTCGTTTCTCCTATTTCTCTTTGATAGAGAACACAATGTCCAGATCTTTTTATTTTGTTATTAATGTTAAATAATCTCTTTTCGCGGTCCGTATTCCTAATGGGCTAAGCCCCTCCCTTATTTTTAAAAAATCTTTTTAAAGCAATACGCCGCTAGTCCTCTGAAAACTTTTCGGCCTACGCTTTTTCTTTATAGTACGAGCTTGCAGAATGGGGCCAACTCTTTGCCTGTTATACCATTACTTTTATTATTATTTTGTTTCTCCCCCTTGTTTACCTTTTCTTTTTTTTTATTTCTACTTTTAAGTTTAGATTTCGTTATTCTTATATCTGTCCTGATTCCACATCTCGTTTCTCCTATTTCTCTTTGATAGAGAACACAATGTCCAGATCTTTTTATTTTGTTGTTAATCTTAAATAGTCTCTATTCGCGGTCCGTATTCCTAACGGGCTAAGCCCCTCCCTTATTTGTAAAAATCTTTTTAAAGCAATACGCCGATAGTCCTCTCAAAACTTTTCGGCCTACGCTTTTTCCTTTATAGTACGAGCTTGCAGAATCGGGCCAACTCTTTTTCTGTTATACCATAACTTTTATGATTATTTTGTTTCTCCCCCTTGTTTACCTTTTCTTTTTTTTTTATTTCTACTTGTAAGTTTAGATTTCGTCTTTCTTATATCTGTCCTGATACCACATCTCGTTTCTCCTATTTCTCTTTGTTAGGGAACACAATGTCCAGATCTTTGTATTTTGTTGTTAATCTTAAATAGTCTCTTTTCGCGGTCCGTTTCCTAATAGGCTAAGCCCCTCCCTTATTTTTTAAAAATCTTTTTAAAGCAATACGCCGCTACTCTGAAAACTTTTCGGCCTACGCTTTTTCTTTATAGTAGGAGCTTGCAGAATCGGGCCAGTTCTTTGTCTGTTATACCATTACTTTTATTATTATTTTGTTTCTCCCCTTGTTTACCTTTCTTTTTTTTTTATTTCTACTTTTAAGTTTAGATTTCGTTATTCTTATATCTGTCCTGATTCCACATCTCGTTTCTCCTATTTCTCTTTGATAGAGAACACAATGTCCAGATCTTTTTATTTTGTTGTTAATCTTAAATAGTCTCTTTTCGCGGTCCGTATTCCTAATGGGCTAAGCCCCTCCCCTATTTTTTAAAAATCTTTTTAAAGCAATACGCCGCTTGTCCTCTGAAAACTTTTCGGCCTACGCTTTTCCTTTATAGTAAGAGCTTGCAGAATCGGCCCAACTTTTTGTCTGTTATACCATAACTTTTATTATTATTTTGTTTCTCCCCCTTGTTTACCTATTCTTTTTTTTATTTCTACTTTTAAGTTTAGATTTCGTTATTCTTATATCTGTCCTGATTCCACATCTCGTTTCTCCTATTTCTCTTTGATAGAGAACACAATGTCCAGATCTTTTTATTTTGTTGTTAATCTTAAATAGTCTCTTTTCGCGGTCCGTATTCCTAACGGGCTAAGCCCCTCCCGTATTTGTAAAAATCTTTTTAAAGCAATACGCCGATAGTCCTCTCAAAACTTTTCGGCCTACGCTTTTTCCTTTATAGTACGAGCTTGCAGAATCGGGCCAACTCTTTGTCTGTTATACCATAACTTTTATGATTATTTTGTTTCTCCCCCTTGTTTACCTTTTCTTTTTTTTTTATTTCTACTTGTAAGTTTAGATTTCGTCTTTCTTATATCTGTCCTGATTCCACATCTCGTTTCTCCTATTTCTCTTTGATTGTGAACACAATGGCCAGATCTTTTTATTTTGTTGGTAATCTTAAATAGTCTCTTTTCGCGGTCCGTATTCCTAATGGGCTAAGCCGCTCCCTTATTTTTTAAAAATCTTTTTAAAGCAAAACGGCGCTACTCTGAAAACTTTTCGGCCTACGCTTTTTCTTTATAGTACGAGCTTGCAGAATCGGGCCAACTCTTTGTCTGTTATACCATAACTTTTATTATTATTTTGTTTATCGCCCTTGTTTACCTTTTCTTTTTTTTTTATTTCTACTTTCAAGTTTAGATTTCGTTCTTCTTATATCTGTCCTGATTCCACATCTCGTTTCTCCTATTTCTCTTTCATAGAGAACACAATGTCCAGATCTTTTTATTTTGTTCTTAATCTTAAATAATCTCTTTTCGCGGTCCGTATTCCTAATGGGCTAAGCCCCTCCCTTATTTTTAAAAAATCTTTTTAAAGCAATACGCCGCTAGTCCTCTGAAAACTTTTCGGACTACGCTTTTTCTTTATAGTACGAGCTTGCAGAATGGGGCCAACTCTTTGCCTGTTATACCATTACTTTTATTATTATTTTGTTTCTCCCCCTTGTTTACCTTTTCTTTTTTTTTATTTCCACTTTTAAGTTTAGATTTCGTTATTCTTATATCTGTCCTGATTCCACATCTCGTTTCTCCTATTTCTCTTTGATAGAGAACACAATGTCCAGATCTTTTTATTTTGTTGTTAATCTTAAATAGTCTCTTTTCGCGGTCCGTATTCCTAACGGGCTAAGCCCCTCCCTTATTTGTAAAAATCTTTTTAAAGCAATACGCCGATAGTCCTCTCAAAACTTTTCGGCCTACGCTTTTTCCTTTATAGTACGAGCTTGCAGAATCGGGCCAACTCTTTGTCTGTTATACCATAACTTTTATGATTATTTTGTTTCTCCCCCTTGTTTACCTTTTCTTTTTTTTTTATTTCTACTTGTAAGTTTAGATTTCGTCTTTCTTATATCTGTCCTGATACCACATCTCGTTTCTCCTATTTCTCTTTGTTAGGGAACACAATGTCCAGATCTTTGTATTTTGTTGTTAATCTTAAATAGTCTCTTTTCGCGGTCCGTTTCCTAATGGGCTAAGCCCCTCCCTTATTTTTTAAAAATCTTTTTAAAGCAATACGCCGCTACTCTGAAAACTTTTCGGCCTACGCTTTTTCTTTATAGTACGAGCTTGCAGAATCGGGCCAACTCTTTGTCTGTTATACCATTACTTTTATTTTTTTTTTTCTCCCCCTTGTTTACCTTTTCTTTTTTTTTTATTTCTACTTGTAAGTTTAGATTTCGTCATTCTTATATATGTCCTGATTCCACATCTCGTTTCTCCTATTTCTCTTTGATTGTGAACACAATGGCCAGATCTTTTTATTTTGTTGGTAATCTTAAATAGTCTCTTTTCGCGGTCCGTATTCCTAATGGGCTAAGCCGCTCCCTTATTTTTTAAAAATCTTTTTAAAGCAATACGGCGCTACTCTGAAAACTTTTCGGCCTACGCTTTTTCTTTATAGTACGAGCTTGCAGAATCGGGCCAACTCTTTGTCTGTTATACCATAACTTTTATTATTATTTTGTTTCTCCCCCTTGTTTACCTTTTCTTTTTTTTTTATTTCTACTTTCAAGTTTAGATTTCGTTCTTCTTATATCTGTCCTGATTCCACATCTCGTTTCTCCTATTTCTCTTTGATAGAGAACACAATGTCCAGATCTTTTTATTTTGTTGTTAATCTTAAATAATCTCTTTTCGCGGTCCGTATTCCTAATGGGCTAAGCCCCTCCCTTATTTTTAAAAAATCTTTTTAAAGCAATACGCCGCTAGTCCTCTGAAAACTTTTCGGCCTACGCTTTTTCTTTATAGTACGAGCTTGCAGATTGGGGCCAACTCTTTGCCTGTTATACCATTAATTTTATTATTATTTTGTTTCTCTACCTTGTTTACCTTTTCTTTTCTTTACTTCTGTTTTTAGTTTGGTTTTCTTTAATCTTATATCTGTCCTGATTCTACATCTCGTTTACAGTTAGTTCGAGTTCCTATCGTTTCTAGATATTTCCGCTTATTCTAACGTCTCTTTCTTTCTCTTTTTTGTATATATTTTACAGAAGCAGGTGCGACGAGTGGTCCGAGGGACGTGCGGTAAGAGAGGCGTCCCATTTGCGAAGGGGCCTGGCGGGAATCGCATATGGCAACGCTGATCACGACGCGAGTCGGTCGAGCAAGATCGGGCATAATCGAATGTCCTTGTCAAGCAACTTATCATATACAGACAGTACCCATACCATCACGGATTTCTATAAATCGCCCCACATTTCTCAGTGCGTTAAAACTGAGAGCACTAGTTAAACAATCCGCGACAGATCACACGCACAATTGTATCCCGGAATTTAATTCGAATATATCTTTCTGTGTTAACATACCCAGAGTCTATCTTTATTATTCACACATCCTATTCGAAGTTCCAGTAGTTGGTATTCTACGAGGATACTACTCTGCCACTCTAGGTACATCAAGTATATGTAGGAGTCCGAGCCGTTAGACGCGATCGGCGGCGAGGACGCGGACGCCTGAAAGACAAAAACGGCAAACGTTTTTGCCGTGTAGGTCGCCCGCGGATCGCCGAAATAAGAAACACGTCGACAGGTGAACGCCCTAGCGATTGAGTGTGAGAGAGTGAGAGCGTGTGTATGAGAGAGAAACCAGCAAAGGTGCGACGACCGCGAATTACGTGTATATGGGCCGAAGTTATGTATGTGTGTGCGCGACGATCGGCCTATATATGCGAGGTAGGTCGCGGCCGCGGACAGAGAAAGAGTAAATCGCGAGTCACGATAAAGCTATAGAGAAAGAGAGTGTCCGATCGGCAAAATAAGAGCGCGTTGTAGAGAGAGAGAGAGAGTGTGCGTGCGAATCGAGAAATAAAGACCGCGTTGTATAAAATTAGAAGCAAATAAACGTGCCGCTTTTTATAAATTATCTGGTTCCATTCACCCGACTTCAATTTCCTACATATATTTCTTTAAGTTACGAAATAATGAAACCATGATCCCTTTCCATAGTGGCAACCCGGTGACGAAACAGTCATCGGCAAGTCCACTACTCATTTTCCACACGCGGCAACCCGGTGGTGAAATAGTCACCGGCTAGTCCACGTGATTCACCTATACATTATAGTGACGACCCGGTGGTGAAACAGACACCAGCCAGTCCACAATAAAATCCCCAAAAAACCAAAACAATCCTCAGTTCACGCAAAACCTGCCTAACCCTCAGCTCGTAACAGTGCCTCTTTTATTTTTCGTGTAATTCCTACTGTTAGAGTTATTGAACAGAAGAAGCGAACAAAAAGATTGCTCAATATGGCTACACGAATAATGAAAAGTTTAATTATAAGAAATTGGTCGTTCGGCGCGCTCTAGGACTCGTACAAGACTGGGGGAACCACGAGTCGGTCGTTGGTTTTGAAAAACACACATGGCCACACACACAGACCGTCAGCGCTCATCACAGGCATACCAAACCGGCGAATTCTAAACACCAAGGTGTTAGGGAACAATCTCATTTGTACTGCATCCAAAAATCAGTTCGTTTGATGCACTTGTAGAAAAGCTATCGCCTTGTAACAGTGTACACACTTTTTACACTGCTTATACATCCTTATACCATCTGTTATATCTCGATTCTTCACGGTGTCCCAAAAATGTTGTACTTCCTTAAAAGGGGTGATTTCTGATCTCATTTGAAGTAGCTTTTTCCGTTGTACAAATGTTCTCCGCGGCTTAGTTTAGGAGTTATTAACGAAAAACACGGACCAATCAGTGTGCGATTACAGTAGACGGATTCCGGATCAGCGACAGGTCCCGCTGAGCATAACGTTACCATTGGCCCATACCGGAGGGGTGTACCCACTTTAACGTTCTCCGGCCGGCATTTTCCGGCTGTCGCGGCACTGCCGCCGTTACTGCGAGTGACGGAGTCGTCCAGGCCCCTAAAGGACTGCGCATACCGGAGTCTCCGGCAAGCTGGAGATACCTGACACCGTTTTGCTAGTGCATACCGAGTTTTTGGAGCCGGAACGTCAATTAAGAGGGTTCGAGATGCTCGACGAAGAAAGGCACAGCGTGACGTCTGCTACCCAAAACCTAGGGGTTCCCAAAATCCGAGATGCCTTTGCTAGAGCCGGACAAGTGCTTAGCAAGTATGCCTCAAGACTATTTTTCTGTCCGGCAAATGGCGTTGTTTATTTAAATAGCTATAGACTAGAAATTTTTAGAGTTCTTCGTGGTATTTTAAGGTGGGGAATACGTTGTTAAGGAATTTATAAACATTATAAGAAAGAATAACGAAAAAAAAAGAATATACATCTGACAATCTGTACGGTGAAACAATTCGTCAAACAACTCAACTAAACACGGCGGAGGTTCTGAACGTTCTGGTTCTTTGCCGTCCTGAAAAACGTTGACGGAGTACGCCCAGAAAATATCCCACCAATAAAATGTTCCTTGGAACGGCGAGAAACAAACCGATGCAAAGAACATTGCTTCCTTCGCAGGCAAAACGGCAATTCTGGCGGCGAAAAAAATATTTATTACCACCTGCAGATCGACGCGACGGCTACGTAAAATCGATGGTCGGAAAAAGTCTCCGTATACCCTTCAAAGTAAACCTAAACGACGATGAGTTTCTTCAACAACTTAGAAGAATCATTTTACTAAATGGCGTGTTTACAATTTTTTTTTTAAATTCCTATCTGTCAAGAATTCTAGAGAAAATTATGAACATTGCTGTTTACAAATTCTTTATGTAAACCTATAAGGAAAATTTAAAATGTATGTTTAGTAAATTTGTGCCACCTACTATCTGGCAGAGTACAATATTCGAACATTTAAAAAAAAAGACGATGCACAGTGGGGTATTTATTAGCCCGAAAAGTTATGCTTATTTCTTCATATTGTGTTAATCTGTACACTTTTGAGAATACTTTCGTGATTGAAAATTGTTCCTTCATGACTAAATAATGAAATTACAATAGACGTTTCCTATCTCCATGATGTTGTAGAAGAGAGATAACGATAGTTTACACGTAAGGAGCTGTGGAGCTACCTCCTGCAACCTTTTTTTTGTGCCATGCACAGCAGGGACTCTCGACCCTCTCTCGAAGAGCCAGGTCGAAATTCGAGCTGAAACTCCGGACCCTACCAAAACCAAGTATGGTAAAGGGAACTTGCCGGAAAGCTCGGTATGCGCGTAAGATACAAAAGCCCATTACTATATTAGAAGCCTGACAGGCAAAAACTCGGTATGCGCATTGCTTAAGGCGGAGCTCCGGCTTTTACATGGGTCCGGACACCCTTATGTCCATCCCAGTCAGGACCTCCCGCATCGTGCCCGCCATGGCATCTGTTTTGGCTGCGCCCTCAGGGGCGGGATTTCCAAAAGGAGACCCCCTGTCATTGCCCTCTTTGGGCGCAACTCGTGAATCCCATGGGATTCGGGCGCGATGGCCCGACGGGCAACTTGCATGGCGCCCGTGTACATCGCCTCGATCAGCCCGGGGACATTCAGCGCTACTGCTGCGGTCTTGGGAGGGGAAGTGACCTTCGCGAGCGCTTTACCGCCTTTCCCCTTTCCCCTCCTTGCTTACCCATAAAGGCGGGCCGGCGAGATAGGGGGAGGGGCGTTCGGCTTAGCGGCTAGTCGCTTCGCCTTGCGGCCGAGCACCTGCGACCATGTCTCTCCCACTTAGGGACTGGCTGGGACCGGGGTGGAGGCCTTCTTGGCACCGCACGTGGGCTGCTGGGCCGTGGCTGTGGCTAGTAGTGGCGCTTGGGGCGCCGACGCGACGCAGCGGCCGCGTGCGCCTTCTTCTTGTTCCTCCCCAGCACGGGGGACGAGGAAAGAAGAGATACCGAGGCGAACACAGACTCTGATTTATTCTGATCCGGCGGGGGGGGGGGGGGGAGTAGCGTTCTTGAAGATCATTGCCCGCATGGCATTCAGCTACCTCGTTATTGGCGCTAGCTTCTCATCGATAAGGGAGTTAACTTCTCCAACAATCGTTGGGATGGCGCCTTTAACCTCCTATCCTGGACTGTGGTAGTGAGGGTAGCTGGAGGAATTTCCAGCGTGGTTCCGTCCGCGTCGTATCCTTCGGGCGACGGGGGGAGAAGGCTCCCATTGCCAGCCATGTTCGGCAGCAAGGCGTCGTGGCGAGGTGTGACCTCCTTCTGTGGGGAGGCTATGTCACAGAACGAGGCGGCAGACAGGGCCCAGTGTTGACACACTGGCAATGCGGAGTCTAAGAATAATTTGTAACTACCCAGTAGATTTTTACCGGATTTTTACTGGTGGAATCTATAAGGTTAAGTTTGATTTGAAGGAGAACGTTAGCCTGATCTCACTAGAAATTGGCTCTTACGAATGTGACACGACGTAACTCTACTCGTGAGTACACGTATCTGTCATTTTTTAAAATTTTTTAAAAGTTCCCTGGTATGAAAATATTGCATTTGTTTGAAACAATTGCAAAATAAATGCTGAAAAAAAACATTTTTTTCAAATGACAACATTTTTAGTAGATTCTCTTATGTTTTCACTACAAGCTCCTAAAAACGCATTTTCATCGGTTTGTTAGTTCTAGTCTTATCTTCTATATAAATAAAAATGTAATCTATATAAATAAAAATGTAACTGTCCGTTTCTTTGTAATCGAACATCTCCGTAACGGCTGACCGTAGAAAGCTGGGGTTTGAGCCATTAGACACAGCGTTTTTTCGGGAAGGTTTTAGGACAATCCGCATTCGAAAAAGTCCATTCGTTCAAGAGGTTTGACGACTTTTTCCACCGGCTACAACGCTAACTGCTTACTTCAAGTTATGTGAATGTGGCGCGTTCGCGAAAACATTGATGTAGAATAATCGATATGGTTTCGTATTGATTCGCGTTATAACCAATGCGTCACGATGAGAATCTTCTCAGTGGTATTCTGCTTCAAATTAGAAAGATTGACCTATTCGGAGTGATTTGTTCTGTAAGTTTCTCATTGCATTGGAATTCAGCTGAGTAGATTGATCTGCGTTTGAATTGAAATATTTGGTTAGTATTATAGATACGAGAATCTTCCCAGTGGTATTCTGCTTCAAATTAGAAAGATTGACCTATTCGGAGTGATTTGTTCTGTAAGTTTCTCATTGCATTGGAATTCAGCTGAGTAGATTGACCTGCGTTTGAATTGAAATATTTGGTTAGTATTATAGATGTAACTTCCTTTCTACTTTAGTACATAAAAAGAATGACTCGCAGAAGAACAAACTTAGGTCGTCGTACTCGCGGAACGGAAGCAATGCGGCGATTAAGATCAAATCAAATTGAGGAAGCACGGGCTTCACAAAGAATGGTTCAAATACGTGCCAGGCTTGAGGATACACGTTTGCGAGCACGGCGATCGGGTTCTGCAGCTTCAGATCTGCATCAAACTCAACAGAATGAACGCGACAGGCTGAGAGTGGCTGAAAGGCGACAACGAGAAACAGCAGATCAGCGTTAAACACGACTCCGTGATCAGCAATCACGTGATTACAACTGCCTTGCATTTCGGTACAATCGTGTCCGTCTGTCTGTTTGTAACACTATCTACTGAGAACGGCTAAACGTAGAAAGCTGGGGGTTGAACCATCGGACGCGGCGTTTCTTTGGGAAGGTTTCAGAGCAAATCGCATTCGAAAAAGTCCATTCGTTCAAAAGTTGTGACGTCATTAGTGATCAAAGATGACTTTTTTGCCCTCTTTTGGGCACGTTTCTGTTCATAACTTTTGACTGGATGCACCTATATTCAATTTGAGAGAGCGAGGGAGTGAGGGAGAGTGAGAGAGTGTGAAAGAGGGGGCGAGAGGGAGGGAGAGTGGCAGGGTGAGGGGATGAGGGGGAAGGGGAGTGAGGGAGAGAGAGGGAAAGGGGAGAGGGGAAGAGAGAGGGAGAGAAAAGGACAGAGAGGTAAAGGGGAGAAGGAGTGGGAGAGAGGGGGAGAGGGGAGAAGGAGTGGGAGAGGGAGGAGAGGTGGAGGGGGAGAGAGAGGACGAGGGAGGTGGAGAGAGAGGACGAAGGAGGGAGAGAGAGGCGTCACCTACCGTGGCCACCAATAAAACATATAAATGTCACATCTGTGACAAGTAAAAACATGCTTTTAAAAAATACTGAGCCACAGCAACGCGTGGCGGGGGAAAGCTAGTATAATAATAAAAGTAATGGTATAACAGACAAAGAGTTGGCCCGATTCTGCAAGCTCGTACTATAAAGAAAAAGCGTAGGCCGAAAAGTTTTCAGAGTAGCGGCGTATTGCTTTAAAAAGATTTTTAAAAAATAAGGGAGGGGCTTAGCCCATTATTAATACGGACCGCGAAAAGAGACTATTTAAGATTAACAACAAAATAAAAAGATCTGGCCATTGTGTTCTCTATCAAAGAGAAATAGGAGAAACGAGATGTGGAATCAGGACAGATATAAGAATAACGAAATCTAAACTTAAAAGTAGAAATTAAAAAAAAAAGAAAAGGTAAACAAGGGGGAGAAACAAAATAATAATAAAAGTTATGGTATAACAGACAAAGAGTTGGCCCGATTCTGCAAGCTCGTACTATAAAGGAAAAAGCGTAGGCCGAAAAGTTTTCAGAGGACTATCGGCGTATTGCTTTAAAAAGATTTTTAAAAATAAGGGAGGGGCTTAGCTCATTAGGAATACGGACCGCGAAAAGAGACTATTTAAGATTAACAACAAAATAAAAATATCTGGGCATTGTGTTCTCTATCAAAGAGAAATAGGAGAAACGAGATGTGGAATCAGGACAGATATAAGAATAACGAAATCTAAACTTAAAAGTAGAAATAAAAAAAAAGAAAAGGTAAACAAGGGGGAGAAACAAAATAATAATAAAAGTAATCGTATAACAGGCAAAGAGTTGGCCCGATTCTGCAAGCTCGTACTATAAAGAAAAAGCGTAGGCCGAAAAGTTTTCAGAGGACTAGCGGCGTATTGCTTTAAAAAGATTTTTAAAAAATAAGGGAGGGGCTTAGCCCATTAGGAATACGGACCGCGAAAAGGGACTATTTAAGATTAACAACAAAATAAAAAGATCTGGACATTGTGTTCTCTATCGAAAAGAAATAGGAGAAACGAGATGTCGAATCAGGACAGATATAAGAATAACGAAATCTAAACTTAAAAGTAGAAATAAAAAAATGAATAGGTTAACAAGGGGGAGAAACAAAATAATAATAAAAGTAATGGTATAACAGACAAAGAGCTGGCCCGATTCTGCAAGCTTGTACTACAGGGTGTCCCAAAAGTACTTCAACATCGGGAAATGGGAGGTTCCTGGGGTCATTTGAAGCGACATTTTCCTTAACAAAAATAGCGTCCGCGGCTTTGTTTAGGAGTTATTCACGAAAAACATGGACCAACCCGAGCGCGCCTAGTCGCTCGTTGGCACGATGAGCGCGGCGAGCCGGGGGGAGGAGAGTGTTGTCGGTACGCCGCGATGTCATAGTTAACAGCAGTTATTTGATTATGTCCCCGATTTCGATGAGCTTTGGATATGTTGTAAATACCATGATTCTGAACAACATTTCCCTTTAGACTTTTTGCCTCGCGTATTTAGTTTACGAGATATTTGTAAAAACTTAAATCCATTTGCTGCTTCGAAATGTGTGTCACTGTCACTGGGTCATTCGGTTACCCAGTGACGAACTGCACAGATGTCTTCAGGTGTACGACAGTACCGAAAGCTAAGGGTTGTACGGTCAGGTCAACGAACTGTACAGCTCATGGTAGATAGCAGGTATACGACAATCACATGTTTCGGTTTTCCTGCAGATTTGTACGCAGAGTCGATGGGTAACTGTTCGAAAACGTCGTCCGTCTTTCTTTTAGAAAGTTTCTTAAGGGAGGCATCGGACAATAGGGACCCTAAAACACCACGCAGACCTGAAACATGTGATTGTCGTATACCTGCTATCTACCATCAGCTGTAAAGTTCGTTGACTTGACCGTACAACCCTTAGCTTTCAGTACCGTTTTTACAAATATCTCGTAAACTAAAGACGCGAGGCAAAAAGTCTAAAGGGAAATGTTGTTCAGAATCGTGGTCTTTACAACATATCCAAAGCTCATCGAAATCGGGACATAATCGAGAACCTGTTGGTTGTTACGACATCGCGGCAAGACAACACTCTCCTCCCCCCGGCTCGCCGCGCTGACCGTGCCGACGAGCGACTAGGCGCGCTCTAGTTGGTCTGTGTTTTTCGTGAATAACTCCTAAACAAAGCCGCGGACGCCATTTTTGTTAAGGAAAATGTCGCTTCAAATGACCCCAGGAACCTCCCATTTCCCGATGTTGAAGTACTTTTGGGACACCCTGTATAAAGGAAAAGCGTAGGCCGAAAAGTTTTCAGAGGACAAGCGGCGTATTGCTTTAAAAAGATTTTTAAAAAATAAGGGAGGGGCTTAGCCCATTAGGAAACGGACCGCGAAAAGAGACTATTTAAGATTAACAACAAAATAAAAAGATCTGGACATTGTGTTCCCTAACAAAGAGAAATAGGAGAAACGAGATGTGGAATCAGGACAGATATAAGAATAACGAAATCTAAACTTAAAAGTAGAAATAAAAAAAAAAGAAAAGGTAAACAAGGGAGAGAAACAAAATTATAATAAAAGTAATGGTATAACAGACACAGAGCTGGCCCGATTCTGCAAGCTTGTACTATAAACGAAAAGCATAGGCCGAAAAGTTTTCAGAGGACAAGCGGCGTACTGCTTTAAAAAGATTTTTAAAAAATAAGGGAGGGGCTTAGCCCATTAGGAAACGGACCGCGAAAAGAGACTATTTAAGATAAACAACAAAATACAATGATCTGGACATTGTGTTCTCTATCAAAGAGAAATAGGAGAAACGAGATGTGGAATCAGGACAGATATAAGAATAACGAAATCTAAACTTAAAAGTAGAAATAAAAAAAAAGAAAAGGTAAACAAGGGGGAGAAACAAAATAATAATAAAAGTAATGGTATAACAGGAAAAGAGTTGGCCCGATTCTGCAAGCTCGTACTATAAAGAAAAAGCGTAGGCCGAAGAGTTTTCAGAGGACTAGCGGCGTATTGCTTTAAAAAGATTTTTAAAAAATAAGGGAGGGGCTTAGCCCATTAGGAATACGGACCGCGAAAAGAGACCATTTAAGATTAACAACAAAATAAAAAGATCTGGACATTGTGTTCTCTATCAAAGAGAAATAGGAGAAACGAGATGTGGAATCAGGACAGATATAAGAATAACGAAATCTAAACTTAAAAGTAGAAATAAAAAAAAAGAAAAGGTAAACAAGGGGGAGAAACAAAATAATAATAAAAGTAATGGTATAACAGGCAAAGAGTTGGCCCGATTCTGCAAGCTCGTACTATAAAGAAAAAGCGTAGGCCGAAGAGTTTTCAGAGGACTAGCGGCGTATTGCTTTAAAAAGATTTTTAAAAAATAAGGGAGGGGCTTAGCCCATTAGGAATACTGACCGCGAAAAGAGACCATTTAAGATTAACAACAAAATAAAAAGATCTGGACATTGTGTTCTCTATCAAAGAGAAATAGGAGAAACGAGATGTGGAATCAGGACAGATATAAGAATAACGAAATCTAAACTTAAAAGTAGAAATAAAAAAAAACAAAAGGTAAACAAGGGGGAGAAACAAAATAATAATAAAAGTAATGGTATAACAGGAAAAGAGTTGGCCCGATTCTGCAAGCTCGTACTATAAAGAAAAAGCGTAGGCCGAAAAGTTTTCAGAGTACAAGCGCCGTATTGCTTTAAAAAGATTTTTAAAAAATAGGGGAGGGGCTTAGCCCATTAGGAATACGGACTGCGAAAAGAGACTATTTAAGATTAACAACAAAATAAAAAGATCTGGACATTGTGTTCTCTATCAAAGAGAAATAGGAGAAACGAGATGTGGAATCAGGACAGATATAAGAATAACGAAATCTAAACTTAAAAGTAGAAATAAAAAAAAAGAAAAGGTAAACAAGGGGGAGAAACAAAATAATAATAAAAGTAATGGTATAACAGGCAAAGAGTTGGCCCGATTCTGCAAGCTCGTACTATAAAGAAAAAGCGTAGGCCGAAGAGTTTTCAGAGGACTAGCGGCGTATTGCTTTAAAAAGATTTTTAAAAAATAAGGGAGGGGCTTAGCCCATTAGGAATACGGACCGCGAAAAGAGACCATTTAAGATTAACAACAAAATAAAAAGATCTGGACATTGTGTTCTCTATCAAAGAGAAATAGGAGAAACGAGATGTGGAATCAGGACAGATATAAGAATAACGAAATCTAAACTTAAAAGTAGAAATAAAAAAAAACAAAAGGTAAACAAGGGGGAGAAACAAAATAATAATAAAAGTAATGGTATAACAGGAAAAGAGTTGGCCCGATTCTGCAAGCTCGTACTATAAAGAAAAAGCGTAGGCCGAAAAGTTTTCAGAGTACAAGCGCCGTATTGCTTTAAAAAGATTTTTAAAAAATAGGGGAGGGGCTTAGCCCATTAGGAATACGGACTGCGAAAAGAGACTATTTAAGATTAACAACAAAATAAAAAGATCTGGACATTGTGTTCTCTATCAAAGAGAAATAGGAGAAACGAGATGTGGAATCAGGACAGATATAAGAATAACGAAATCTAAACTTAAAAGTAGAAATAAAAAAAAAGAAAAGGTAAATAAGGGAGAGAAACAAAATAATAATAAAAGTAATGGTATAACAGGCAAAGAGTTGGCCCGATTCTGCAAGCTTGTACTATAAAGGAAAAGCGTAGGCCGAAAAGTTTTCAGAGGACAAGCGGCGTATTGCTTTAAAAAGATTTTTAAAAAATAAGGGAGGGGCTTAGCCCATTATTAATACGGACCGCGAAAAGAGGCTATTTAAGATTAACAACAAAATAAAAAGATCTGGACATTGTGTTCTCTATCAAAGAGAAATAGAAGAAACGAGATGTGGAATCAGGACAGATATAAGAATAACGAAATCTAAACTTAAAAGTAGAAATAAAAAAAAAGAAAAGGTAAATAAGGGAGAGAAACAAAATAATAATAAAAGTAATGGTATAACAGGCAAAGAGTTGGCCCGATTCTGCAAGCTTGTACTATAAAGGAAAAGCGTAGGCCGAAAAGTTTTCAGAGGACAAGCGGCGTATTGCTTTAAAAAGATTTTTAAAAAATAAGGGAGGGGCTTAGCCCATTATTAATACGGACCGCGAAAAGAGACTATTTAAGATTAACAACAAAATAAAAAGATCTGGACATTGTGTTCTCTATCAAAGAGAAATAGAAGAAACGAGATGTGGAATCAGGACAGATATAAGAATAACGAAATCTAAACTTAAACGTAGAAATAAAAAAAAAGAAAAGGTAAACAAGGGAGAGAAACAAAATAATAATAAAAGTAATGGTATAACAGGCAAAGAGTTGGCCCGATTCTGCAAGCTCGTACTATAAAGAAAAAGCGTAGGCCGAAAAGTTTTCAGAGGACTAGCGGCGTATAGCTTTAAAAAGATTTTTAAAAAATAAGGGAGGGGCTTAGCCCATTAGGAATACGGACCGCGAAAAGGGACTATTTAAGATTAACAACAAAATAAAAGGATCTGGACATTGTGTTCTCTATCGAAAAGAAATAGGAGAAACGAGATGTCGAATCAGGACAAATATAAGAATAACGAAATCTAAACTTAAAAGTAGAAATAAAAAAAAAGAAAAGGTAAATAAGGGAGAGAAACAAAATAATAATAAAAGTAATGGTATAACAGGCAAAGAGTTGGCCCGATTCTGCAAGCTCGTACTATAAAGGTGTTACGAGCCAGGGCCGCGAGTAGCGCGTGTGGCTGGCGAAGGGTTATTACCCTTGGAATAAGGTTACAATTTGTTAGTTTGAGGAATAGAATCAAGCGTAGACGAACCTGAACAGTAGTTACTACATGAACAGGGAGCTACTAGGATGGTGTAGGAAAGACGTGCAGACGAACCTGATGCGTAATTGCGTAATCAGGGAGCTGCTAGGAGGTTGTAAAAGGGCACGGATAAACCCAATACAAGATTAGGTAGCCGCTAGGAGGTTGGATAAAGCGCAGACGAACCTGATGCGAAATCGCGTAAACAGGGAGCTGCTAGGATGCAGACGAGCCTGAACAGTAGTTACTACATGAACAGGGAGCCACAAGGATAGTATAGTTTTCGTGGACGAACCCAGTGCGAAAGTGGGGAGCCACTAGGTTGGATAAATCTTTGTTTGGACTATTGGTTTGGCGCGAACGAACCTGATGCGTAATCAGGGAGTCGCTAGGATTGTTAGTAGGCCTCGTAACTAGTATAATTTAATTGATACAATCTGAGCGGTAAGATTGTATCGTGTGGGAACGTTCAATTACTAGATTAGGATTTTGGTCAATAATTAAGGGTTTAAGAAAGTTGCACAATGTACCAAAATAACACAAATATATTCTGATAAAGAATGTATATGTACAATGGTGGTGTCGCGACTGAATTGAATAATGTGTATGTATAATATTATTACCTAAGATGCTCGGTGTTGACGCACTGGCAATGCGGGGCCTGATAGTACTAATAATGCCAAATAGACTTTAAACCGAACTCGCGGAGTCTTTAAGGTTAACTTTGATCGAAGGGGAACTTTAGCCCGATCTCACTAGACGTGGATTCTAACGACTGCAACACGACGTGACACTACTCCTGTCCAGAAAAGTACTAACCAACGAGAGTAAAAATGCAAGGGTTTATATACCCCAAAACTGGAGGGGTAGTCTGATTTTAATCTGCAGTTACATGGGACTGCACTCTCGTTTTTTGTGGGTTTCCATTAAATCGGGCCAGAGCTCGATCTCCGTCAAAGAGGGTAGATTTTAGAAGGGCCTGTTATCTAGGACGTTTCTTGCCAGAGACGATCTTGAAGAGATTCCCATGAGAAAGTCAACGGAATTTCTTCTCATATTGTAACAAAGGAAAAAGCGTAGGCCGAAAAGTTTTCAGAGTAGCGGCGTATTGCTTTAAAAAGATTTTTAAAAAATAAGGGAGGGGCTTAGGCCATTATTAATACGGACCCCGAAAAGAGACTATTTAAGATTAACAACAAAATGAAAAGATCTGGACATTGTGTTCACTATCGAAGAGAAATAGGAGAAACGAGATGTGGAATCAGGACAGATATAAGAATAACGAAATCTAAACTTAAAAGTAGAAATAAAAAAAAGAATAGGTAAACAAGGGGGAAAAACAAAATAATAATAAAATAATGGTATAACAGACAAAGAGCTGGCCCAATTCTGCAACCTCGTACTATAAAGGAACAGCGTAGGCCGAAAAGTTTTCAGAGGACAAGCGGCGTATTGCTTTAAAAAGATTTTTAAAAAATAGGGGAGGGGCTTAGCCCATTAGGAATACGGACCGCGAAAAGAGACTATTCAAGATTAACAACAAAATAAAAAGATCTGGACATTGTGTTCTCTATCGAAAAGAAATAGGAGAAACGAGATGTGGAATCAGGACAGATATAAGAATAACGAAATCTAAACTTAAAAGTAGAAATAAAAAAAAAGAAAAGGTAAATAAGGGAGAGAAACAAAATAATAATAAAAGTAATGGTATAACAGGCAAAGAGTTGGCCCGATTCTGCAAGCTTGTACTATAAAGGAAAAGCGTAGGCCGAAAAGTATTCAGAGGACAAGCGGCGTATTGCTTTAAAAAGATTTTTAAAAAATAAGGGAGGGGCTTAGCCCATTATTAATACGGACCGCGAAAAGAGGCTATTTAAGATTAACAACAAAATAAAAAGATCTGGACATTGTGTTCTCTATCAAAGAGAAATAGAAGAAACGAAATGTGGAATCGGACAGATATAAGAATAACGAAATCTAAACTTAAAAGTAGAAATAAAAAGAAAGAAAAGGTAAACAAGGGGGAGAAACAAAATAATAATAAAAGTTATGGTATAACAGACAAAGAGCTGGCCCGATTCTGCAAGCTCGTACTATAAAGAAAAAGCGTAGGCCGAAAAGTTTTCAGAGGACAAGCGCCGTATTGCTTTAAAAAGATTTTTAAAAAGTAGGGGAGGGGCTTAGCCCATTATTAATACGGACCGCGAAAAGAGACTATTTAAGATTAACAACAAAATAAAAAGATCTGGCCATTGTGTTCTCTATCAAAGAGAAATAGGAGAAACGAGATGTGGAATCAGGACAGATATAAGAATAACGAAATCTAAACTTAAAAGTAGAAATAAAAAAAAAGAAAAGGTAAACAAGGGGGAGATACAAAATAATAATAAAAGTAATGGTATAACAGACAAAGAGCTGGCCCGATTCTGCAAGCTCGTACTATAAAGAAAAAGCGTAGGCCGAAAAGTTTTCAGAGTAGCGGCGTATTGCTTTAAAAAGATTTTTAAATAATAAGGGAGCGGCTTAGCCCATTAGGAATACGGACCGCGAAAAGAGACTATTTAAGATTAACAACAAAATAAAAAGATCTGGCCATTGTGTTCACAATCAAAGAGAAATAGGAGAAACGAGATGTGGAATCAGGACATATATAAGAATGACGAAATCTAAACTTACAAGTAGAAATAAAAAAAAAAAAAAAGGTAAACAAGGGGGAGAAACAAAATAATAATAAAAGTTATGGTATAACAGACAAAGAGTTGGCCCGATTCTGCAAGCTCGTACTATAAAGGAAAAAGCGTAGGCCGAAAAGTTTTCGGAGGACTATCGGCGTATTGCTTTAAAAAGATTTTTACAAATAAGGGAGCGGCTTAGCCCATTAGGAATACGGACCGCGAAAAGAGACTATTTAAGATTAACAACAAAATAAAAAGATCTGGCCATTGTGTTCACAATCAAAGAGAAATAGGAGAAACGAGATGTGGAATCAGGACATATATAAGAATGACGAAATCTAAACTTACAAGTAGCAATAAAAAAAAAAGAAAAGGTAAACAAGGGGGAGAAACAAAATAATAATAAAAGTTATGGTATAACAGACAAAGAGTTGGTTCGATTCTGCAAGCTCGTACTATAAAGGAAAAAGCGTAGGCCGAAAAGTTTTCAGAGGACAAGCGGCGTATTGCTTTAAAAAGATTTTTAAAAAATAAGGGAGGGTCTTAGCCGATTAGGAATACGGACCGCGAAAAGAGTCTATTTCAGATTAGCAACAAAATAAAAAGATCTGTACATTGTGTTCTCTATCAAAGAGAAATAGAAGAAACGAGATGTGGAATCAGGCCAGATATAAGAATAACGAAATCTAAACTTAAACGTAGAAATAAAAAAAAAGAAAAGGTGAACAAGGGGGAGAAACAAAATAATAATAAAATTAATGGTATAACAGACAAAGAGCTGGCCCGATTCTGCTAGCTCGTACTATAAAGAAAAAGCGTAGGCCGAAAAGTTTTCAGAGGACAAGCGGCGTATTGCTTTTAAAAGATTTTTAAAAAATAAGGGAGGGGCTTAGCCGATTAGGAATACGGACCGCGAAAAGAGACTATTTAAGATTAACAACAAAATACAAAGATCTGGACATTGTGTTCCCTAACGAAGAGAAATAGGAGAAACGAGATGTGGAATCAGGACAGATATAAGAATAACGAAATCTAAACTTAAAAGTAGAAATAAAAAAAAAAGAAAAGGTAAACAAGGGGGAGAAACAAAATAATAACAAAAGTAATGGTATAACAGACAAAGAACTGGCCCGATTCTGCAAGCTCGTATTATAAAGAAAAAGCGTAGGCCGAAAAGTTTTCAGAGGACTAGCGGCGTATTGCTTTAAAAAGATTTTTATAAAATAAGGGAGGGGCTTAGCTGCTCGCGATACGACATACTTATAAAGTTCGTTATAAATATCGGTTTCTATTATGTTCTGTATTCTATTGTGTTCTGTGGCATTGTATGTCACATCGTTTTGGTATACACGTTATAAACCGTAGTGCGGGTGACTGCAAAGAGAGAAAGAGATGGAGTGAGATGGAGGGAAATGGAGAAGGATGGAGAAAGAGAGTGAGATGGAGAAAGAAAGCTGAACATGGGCTTATGAATAATGTTTGGGATTGGCGGAATGTGTCGGCAGCTTCGGAGTATCAATCCGGATTGCCGTCACGCGGTTGGTCGGTTTGGCGGGTGACAGCGAGATCGAGTATCGATCGGCCGCTCGGCGCGTCATGGGCCACCATCGGAGAGCGACTGCGATCGATTGTCGCTTCAAGCTGAGCGAGAATCCGATTGGCGGATCTCACAATCGATCCACCAATCACTCGTTCGACGCCACAGTGGTCCGGGAACGCGATTTTACTGGCCAAAAGTCAATTTTCGAAGTTCAACATTTTGAAAAAATTTTTTTTGCTATAAAGTAACAATACTCCAAACCTTCAAAATCCAAAATATTATTCATTTCCGATACTTCTGTAATTGAGGGTAACGTTCTGAAGACAAAATTATGAAAATCAAAGTGAAACTAATTATTCTAAGAACTCATTATAGAGCATTATATAACAGGTCTGAATAAATATTTTATATATATTAATAGTCGTGTTTTCATTATTTAATTAGTTTTTAAGCATTATTTAATCCATGTACAAATGCTGCAATGTTGTTAACAATTTAAACTTTGGGAAGGCTTTTAAAAAAATGATAAAGAGTGATAAGCATTAGACTTGTTTTATATGAAAGTTTAAACAATTGTTAATAAAAGCATATAAATTTTAAGTGCCGTCTCCTGCCCATTTGTAGTTTATACGATAAATAAGAAATAAAAGCCCGCGGTATTTTGGCGTCTGGATAGTATTAGACATGTAGGCTCTTGAATAACGGCTTGGATTCTGATGTTTAAACTGCGCGAGTCTATTGTTCTATTTGTTCATAGAAACAAATGCTTCTCGTCCAGCACATTTGTTCATAGTAACAAATGCTTCTCGTACATTTGTTTTTGATTACGTCAGTCTTCAATCGAATATTCGCTTGGAAACATCTATGCATACTGAAGAATTTTACCGAGTTTTATGTGTGTAAATTGTTTATATATTAAACTAATAGTTAGTTATAAAATTAAAGTTACACATATTTATATATGTACATATATACATTGTACATATTTTTAATTGTACATAGTTTAATTTATTTATTTAGTGTGTAATTTAGTTTAAGAGTTCATTCATTTAGTGTGTAATTTAGTTTAAGAGTTGGAAATAATTTTGTACAACAATGTCGGAAGGTATGTTCCATTTTTACCTTGCCATCATACTGTTTTGTCATCAGAAGGTTAATTATTTTCATATTTTTAGACAAATATTATTTTAAAAATGAAGATCTTTTTAATGCATGCTATAGTGAAGGTGATCTGAGCAGGAAAACGATTGCTGTGTCTGATGTCATTTTTAATAAAATTAACGAAGTGAATTGTGACGAAATTAGAAAGTCCATTGAAGAATGGATACGTGTGTTTTGCAGTAATTTATCCCGGAAATGGAAAAATTCTAATCGGACATTAAAAACCTTTAAAACAAAGTATAATAAATGGTTGGAACAACATTTGATAATTGATAAACACGAAAATGAAAATCAAGCACCTTCAACATCAACAGGACGTCCTCGACTGTCGTATGCAAATAAGTCTGTAAGATCTCAAAGACGAGAAGCATCTGCATTGTTGGAGAAAATGAACGGAGATTTAAATGACAGTACATGCGACCAGTACGTTAGCATGGAAAAAAGGAAAAAGAAATTTGGCTATGATATTAAACGAAACAACAAAAAGTCCTGAGCTGGCGAAGAAAATAAAAAAAACATTTTTTACCTGCGCCAACTACGATAAAAAAGAATCGATTCCGTTGTCATTAAATGAAGCTTTGGCTTTCTTCTATGACAATAATCTCAGTAAAAGTCAGTACATAAACATGAGATTAGAAAATAAAGCAAGGAACTGTGACATATACCCAACTTATAATTCTATAGTTGAAGCAAAGAAAAGTTGCATACCACTTGGAGTTGAAGTGACAGAAAAAATTGCTAAAGTGTCACTAAAAAATGTTTTACAACACACGACAGAAAGAATAGCATTATTACAAGAAGAAATAATTGACAGTGTAATTACAAAAACCAATAATGATATAATTGAATGTGAATTCATTTTTAGCTACGGATTTGATGGTTCTAGTGGTCAATCCATATATAAACAGAGGTTTGAAGAATCACAAAATTCAGCAGGCACAGATTCATCTCTCTTTGCAACTACCATAATACCTCTACGATTTGTAACAAAAAATAATATTATTTTATGGAATAATAATACGCCAACATCTGTCGGGTTCTGTAGGCCTTTAAAACTACAATTTGTTAAAGAAACAGTAGACGAAATTTTAAAAGAAAAAAGAGATATCGATGATGAAATTAATAATTTGTCACATTTTCGGATAGTCCATAAAAATAAAACATTAAAAATTAAATTTCATTTAATTATGGCATTGATCGACGGAAAAGTTTTGAACGTTTTAACTAATAATAAATCTTCGCAAAGCTGTCCTATTTGTGGAGCGACACCACGACTAATGTTAACAACAAGTAATTTTCAAACAGAAAAATTTCAGCCAAAAGACAAAGAAAATTTAAAATATGGGATTAGTCCACTTCACGCGTGGATACGATTTTTTGAATGTGTTCTACATATATCATATAGATTGACAGTGAAAAAGTGGCAAATAAAGCAAATGGAGGACAAAGAAAAATTACTTGCTCGAAAAAAAGAAGTTCAGACTTTATTTTGGGAAAAATTGTCGCTGAATGTTGATAAACCAAAACCAGGTAGTGGCAACACAAATGATGGTAATACCGCACGCCGAGCATTTCAAAATACGAGAATATTAGGAGAGATAACAGGAGTGGACATTAATCTTTTGCAAAAATTGAAAATAATTTTAATTACCATATGTTCGCAATTTCCAATAAATTTGGAAAAGTTTCAAATATTTTGTTCTGGAACCGCAAAATTATTCATGGAAAAATATTCATGGTATCCGATGACACCGACTCTACACAAAATTCTTATCCATAGTAAACAAATTTTGGAGCAATGCATTTTACCTCCTGGTTATCTCAGAGAAGATGCGGCAGAATCAAAAAACAAATTTTACAAATACGACAGAGAACATCATGCACGACAAAATAGCAGAAAAAATAATTTACATGATGTATTTCATAGGTATGTGTAACTGATTATTTTTTAATTAGTAAATTTAACTTATTTTAATTCATTTGTTTTTTGTTATATTCTTTCAATCTTATTTAATATTTCAATTATTTTTATAGGGCTATTGGAACATCAGATCCTTTGATATCAACTATAAGGTTAAACAATCGAAGACAAAAACAATACAATAATAAACTACATTTACCTGCAGAAGTGTTAGATCTATTATGTCCTCCGTCTATTGAGGAAGAACCGACTGTATCCTCTACAATTGATACGGAATCAATTGATGATGATGCAGTAAATTTAGATGAAGAGGAATTTGAATTACCGATGCTAGATTATTTGGATGACTTAGAATTGACATCAGAAATATAATTATATACAATTAAATAATATATAATTATGTTTAATTATATACAATTATATTATGTACTTTATAATTATAATTATTTAATTGTATATAATTATATTTCTTGGCTGAGAAAAGTGGAGGACTGGAGAGAGAGTATGATTGGAAGGAACGTTTGTGAAGGAGTGAATGAGAAGGATTGGGATGAAAGTGGTTCGACCGGAAGAGGGGGTCCAGAAGGATATGGAAGGGGAGGTGTGTGTGTGTACATAGTTCAGGGGGTTAAGGGAACTGCGGCGAGCGTTTTGTATATAATTGTAAATAGTAGGTTAAGGAGGTAGGCTAACGTAGTTTTACGATTAGGTTAAGGATCGGGATGTAAGGATTGTTTGTAACCCTAAGGGGAACAATAAAAGCATATATATATATATATATATATATATATATATATATATAATTATATTTCTGATGTCAATTCTACAATCAATTCGAGAAATGAAGTGTGCCTTTAATTTTCACCACAAAAAAACGAGTTTCCAGACCATATGTGCATAGTATTGAATCCACCATATTGAATTTTGAATTTTTGGTGTCGGATTCGTTATCAGTGACCCCAAAAACATCTGATTACCAACTTTTAGAAAGATCCAATGACATTTTGACTTTTGGCCAGTAAAATCGCGTTCTCGGACCGCGACGCCTCCGATTTTACGGTCGGAGCTGTTTTACAACAACGCATCGGCAATGATTGGCAACCCTTGGCGTTCTTTTCGAAGAAGCTAGGGTCCGCCGAACGAAAGTACGGTGCTTATGACCGCGAATTACTGGCAATATATCTCGCTATTAAACATTTCCGACACATGATCGAGGGTAGAAACTTTGTTATTTTCACAGATCACAAGCCGATTACTTTCGCGTTTAAACAAAAGTTAGATAAATGTTCACCAAGACAATTCAGACACCTTGATTTCATTGCACAATTCTCTACCGATATCCAACATGTTTCTGGAAAAGATAATGTCGTTGCCGATGCGTTGTCCAGAATAGAGGAGGTACATACTCAACTAGATTACGAAGCGTTAGCGGATTCACAAGCCGAGGATACGGAAATTCAGACATTCCTGTGCGAAGGATCAAATTTAAAATTACGTAAGATCCTGCTGCCCGGCTCGAACAGAGAGGTGTTTTGTGACGTCTCAACGGATGTAGCAAGACCCTTTCTCACTGTTCCCTTTAGACGCGTTGCATTTAACGCAATTCACGGCTTGTCCCATCCAGGAATTAATGCGACGGTCAAGCTCATGACGCATCGTTATGTATGGCCGTCAATTAAAAAGGATGTTCGTTTGTGGGCACGATGCTGTATTCAGTGCCAAAAATCTAAAATTTCGCGTCATGTTACTTCGCCATTAGGTTTTTTTGTTCCGCCTTCTGCGAGGTTCGAACATATACATTTAGATATTGTAATTTTGCCGGTTTCCGAAGGTTTTAAATACTGCCTTACCTGTGTAGACAGGTTCTCACGTTGGCCGGAAGCGTTCCCCATGGTCAATCAAGAGGCCTCAACGGTAGCTCGAACGTTTTATGACGGTTGGGTAGCCCGTTTTGGTATTCCGTTACGGATTACCACTGATCAGGGAAGACAGTTCGAATCCAAGATTTTTTCCGCGTTAAACGTTTTGATCGGCGCGAAACATCTACACACTACAGCATACCACCCTTCGGCCAACGGAATGGTAGAAAGGTTTCATAGACAGCTCAAAGCCGCGATCCGTTGCCATCAATCGAATCGGTGGACGGAAGTTCTTCCGTCGGTTTTGTTGGGAATCCGAGCCGCATGGAAAGACGATTTAAAGGCTACATCGGCCGAATTGGTATATGGCGAATCCTTACGGCTTCCTGGCGAATTTTTATCTTCGCGTTCAACAGAAGACACAGGGGATATGTCTGACTTCGTTAATAATCTCCGTTCCCATTTCTCTAAAATAGGTCCGAAGAGTGGTTCTCATCATTCTGCAAATCATACATTTGTTTTTAAAGATTTAAATAGTTCGTCTCATGTTTTTGTTAGAACCGATGCTTCAAAACCGATTTTGCAACAAGCTTATGAAGGTCCGTATACAGTAGTTCGTCGAGGCCCAAAAACCTTCGGAATTCTCATTAAAGATAAAGAGGTTACTGTGACCATTGATCATTTAAAGCCCGCTTATATTCTTGCGGAAACCGATATTTCGCCCAGAGCAAACGTTGCTACGGATGTACCAAATACGGAGCAGCGGGTTACTCGTTCTGGTAGACGCGTGTGTTTTCCTGAGCGTTATCAAGCAGGTCTTCGTTAGTCCGTAGGTGTTTTAAACATTCCTTTAATGTTCTTTTGGATTTTGTTTTGTTCTGCGTCCTGCATCCTATGTAGTGTTATGGGGCGAGTTTTGTAAGTGTAGCGGATTATATTGTGTATTTTTTGTAAGTGCGTGTTTGTATCTAATGTTAGGGTATTTTTATTTTAGTTGCACGATTAAAGTACGATCGCGGATTATAATAACGTGATATTGAATAGCATTATTATTTGATGTTTTAGTTGTATTGTATACGTGTTACGTAATTATGTTAATTACTGGCAGGGGGGTACTGTGGCGGCCTTGGCGCTGCCTTACGCCGCTGTCCATTTTCTATTTCTTTTCCTTTGTATTGTATTTCCGCTCCGCGCGGGTCTGGTCAGTCCTGGTTCACATCTGGCGGCCAGATTCGCGCGGTTCTAACCATTTCCTTCTTTATGTTCCCCAGGTTTCGCTTGGGCCTGTTCAAGGTCTACAGTCAGGCCCTGGCGAACCTTTCCGTTTCTCAGTGTTTTATGACACTCTTCCGCGATTGCCTTTTTCCGCACGTTCTTACCTTCCTCTCCTTACTTTCCTCTCCTTACTTTCCTCTCCTTACTTTCCTCTCCTTACTTTCCTCTCCTTAGTTTTCTCTCCTTACTTTCCTCTCCTTAGTTTCCTCTCCTTACTTTTCTCCTACTTTTCTTCTTCGTTTTTGGGGACTGAGTCTTGAGACACCAGTACGGCAGAGAGTCTTGAATCGCCTTAGAGACAAGTCTCTTGCACGCAAAAACACGTCCTATTTAATAAATTGTGTTGAGAAAATATTGTGACTAGTACCGTGTCTATTTTCTGATGTAATAGATTATTTGAATGCCCTTTATAAATATAAGAAGAAGTATATATTTCACAGAGTACAATATCAAAACAATGTGTTTGATTGTGGAGCATTTGCGATTTATTTTGCAACATTACCATGCTATAACAGGGAACCAAGCGAGCAACGAGCATACGATGTTGGTTTAATGCGACGTCATATAGCAAACATTTTGATAAGTAGAAAACTATTGAAAATTAATAAGTAGAAAACTATTGATAAATAATATACTGCAACCAACGAATCGGGAAGTTCTTTGTGTGACTCTTAGAGAGTCAGATACCAAATAACATCCTTACCACTAACCCTCTCGCGAACTCGCAAAGCGAGCTACAAAACCCCCACCCGCGAGCGAGCGAAGCGAGCGAGCAACAATATCCAGCTGGTTCTAATAATGAATTGATACCAAAAATGATATAATTCCGATAGATATGTTTATTTTACATTTCCGTTTTAATTCGTTCGCAACGGGTTAATGACATCCTTTTATTAAGAGGCAACCGGATAGCTACAAAATTATTCAATCGACTTTCCGATTTGTTTCCGTTAATTTTTCCTCGGTACTCGAAATGTTCTGAAATGTTCGAAGTAGTCCGTTGTCGAAAATAAAGTTCAAATTACTTCACCCAAAAGTAATTTACAATTCGCAATTCTAAATTACGTAACAAAAGTAATTTAAAATTCGGTTGAATAATTTTGTAGCTATCCGGTTGCCTCTTGTTGAATTTATAGAGGTGCACGTGCGCTCGACTGTTTAAATAAATGTACAGTAGAGCTTTTGTAATACTTATTTATTAATATTATAGTAATTAATATAAACTGTTAAATATAACTCGAGGACAAAATAATGCGTTTCCAGATCACGCAGTTCGATCTGGTACCCGTTACAAACAGTTACCTCAACGGTTTTTGTTAGACTGCATTTGGACACGCTCACGCACCAATCACATACCACGCACAACAAATCGGCTCAGTGCTGCCAACCTGAGCCAAGGTGATGATTATTTTTCACACTCTCTCTATCATCATCCTCGCTATTCACGCAAGTCCTATTTAAACAACGTAGACCTAATGACGCTATACACCTTTCGTGTTTATCTTTATTCAATGCTTTCGTTAATACGTCCGCCAACATATTTTCGGTACTAATATAAGTTACTTTAATTTGACCATTTTCGTAGGCCTCTCTGCAAAAATGATGCCTTATGTCTATATGCTTACTTCTATTATGAAACACAGGATCTTTACATAATTGTATTGCACTTTGACTATCGCATAGAACCTCTGACGGATTTTTCGTTAAGCTACCAAGATTTATATAATTCAAAAGCCTTCTTAAATATATGATCTCTTTCGATACTTCCGTAAGCGCCATATATTCCGCTTCCATTGTAGAAAGCGCTACAGTTGGTTGTTTTTTAGCTTTCCAACTTATTGGTCCACCTGCTAAAATTAGTACGTTACCGGAGCATGATCTCCTATCGGTAATGTCTCCTGCCCAATCGGAGTCAACGTAGGCTTTTAATTCTTCGCCAGTAGGTTCATAATGTATACTGTAGTCCACAGTACCTTTTAGGTATCTTAATACCCTTTTTGCACATTTCCAGTGTTCCATATTATAATTTGAACAAAACCTACTTAATGTACTTACGACAAATGAAATATCGGGGCGAGTGGCATTGGCTAAATATATTAATGCGCCAACTAATTCTCTGTAAGGGATGCGACTCATTTGATCCCTCTCTTCCTCCGATAATTACTTCCCTTTTTGTAATTTTAATCCAGGTTCCATGGGAGTTGATATTGGTTTACAATTTTGCATTGTAAATTTTTCTAATAAATCTAAAACATACTTTCTTTGGTTTAGTTCTATGTAACCGGTATCGCCATTTCGTATAACGTTGATCCCTAAAATACTGTTAACAGGACCTAAATCTTTCATACTAAATTTTTGTTTTAATACTTTTTTAATTTTAATTAACTCGTCTAAATCGTTTGAAGTAATTATCAAATCGTCTACATAAGTTACTATAATTACTAGGTTATTATCTTTGGCTTTAACAAATACGCACGGATCTAAATTAGATTTTAGTATACTTAAATTAGATAAACAATTATTTAATTTTTCATACCATGCTCTTCCAGATTGTTTCAATCCATACAATGGTTTTTGGAGAAGGCATACCTGTTTTTCATTATTTGTTGAAAATAATTCCGGTTGCTCCATATAAATTGTTTCTTTTAAATCGCCTTGTACGTAGGCTGATACGACGTCCATTTGGTGAACGTACATTCTCTTCTCGACTGAGGCAGCTAAAATTGCTCGCACTGTCTCGTACCTTGCTACTGGAGCAAACACTTCTTCGTAGTCTAAGCCGTATTTTTGTTGATGCCCTCCAGCTACTAATCTTGCCTTATATTTATTTATAGATCCATCCTGGTTCCTTTTTATTTTGAACACCCATTTGTTCGATAAAACCTTTTTATTTTTAGGCCTTGGAACCAGTTTCCATGTTCTGTTTTGCATTAACGTTTCATATTCTGCATCCATAGCTTGTAGTCATAATCGACTATCAGTTCGATTTTTAATTTCACTTGGGTTCATCGGCTCCATAACTTCAACTGTTTGATATTGCTTCTTTGGCCTTCCGGGTTTACCTGTCCTAATTGTTTTAGGTCTTCCAGGGCCTCTCTTGACTGATTCTTGATTACTTATTTGGATATCTTCTTCTCCTCCTTCTTCTTCTTCCCAAATTATTTTTTCTTCTTCTGATGTTACTTTTTCTTCATCCAAAGGTATTTCTTCTTTGTCTTTTATATCAGCAACAATTTCGTTTCTGTTTTCATTTATCAATAAATCTGTATATGAGACTGTGCTTTCATTTCTTAACGATTCAGAATTTTCGCTATATTCTATAAAACGTACATCACGTCTCTTTACAACCGTATTTGTTCCACTTAACCATAATCTGTACGCCTTAGATTCATTTGAATATCCGACCATTACGTATGGTCTACCTTTTTGGTGGAATTTTCCAATTCCAGGCCACTTTTCCAATGCTATTGCTTTACATCCAAACGTCTTCATGAATCCGACGTATGGTTTGTATTACAGTATGCTTCGAGTGGAGTCATATTATTTAACGTGGAAGTTGGGCATCTGTTCCTAATAAAACAAGCTGTATTTATAGCTTCGGCCCACAATGATTCAGGTACTTCCGATTGTATTATCATACATCTTGCCATTTCGGTAAGTGTCCTATTGGCTCGTTCGGCCACTCCGTTCTGTTCTGGCGTATACTCCACGCTTAATTGTCTCCTGATTCCATGCGTCTCTAAAAATTGTGTGAATTCTTTCGAAACATACTCTTTAGCATTGTCAGATCTGATACCTTTTATTTGTTTTCCTGTTTCCTTTTCAGCACGTACTTTGTAATTTTTAAATGCATTGAATGCTTCGGACCTGTTTTTTAACATCATTACTTCTGTATGTCTTGTTGCATCATCGATAAAAGTGATGAAGTATCTTGCACCACCTAGTGAATTGACCTTCATGGGTCCACAAATATCTGTGTGTACTAAACCCAAAATTTCAGTTCTTCTTTCTGTGGAGCGCTTGAATGGTAATTTGTGTATTTTCCCAAGATGACATACCTCACATTCAAAATTCTTGTTTTGACCAAACAACTTCAAACCTGTTACCATATTTTCACTTTCCAGTTTTATTAAATCTTTCTGGTTGAGATGGCCCATCCGTTCATGCCATCGTTTAAAATGGTTTTGACTTTTGTCTTCTGTATTCATAGCTTGATGATACAGCGACTCTGTTACGACATATAATTCTTCTCTGCGAATTGCTTGAAATACTATATTACCGTCCTTTTCTTTAACGACTGCATAGTTTCTATTAAAGCTTACAGTATATCCATATTTTGTAATTTGTGGAACTGAGAGCAAGTTATGTCTTAAATTTGGTACATACATGACATCGCAAAGTCTAATACTATCAACTGTATTTATGTCGCTTGCAATTTTTAATCTGACGTCACCGATGCCTTTGCATTGTACATATTGTTTAGCAGCTGTATATACATTTATGTTTATAGGTTGGTTCATATTAATAAAGTTATTGCTGTGCTTACACATGTGTCGTGTGGCACCGCTGTCCAAGCACCATTCATTAAAATCTTGAATCGTTGGATTAGTACTCAACGTAATGGCATTCATTGCTTTTTCTTTAGTATATTGACTATGCTGCTTGTTTTTGAACCAACATACATCTGCTCTGTGTCCTTTCTTGCCACAAACAGTGCATTTTATTTCTACTTTATTAAACTTATTTTTGTTGTACTTACTGTAAGAGTTTTCAGTCTTAATTCTCGGTTTGATTCTTGTTAGTAGTGCGTCATTATTTTCTTCACTTTGATTGTGTGTACCTTTCTCTTGGAACTTTGCTTCAAATTCAATTAGTTTTAGTTTTAGGTTAGGTTCCACCTGGAATCCTTATACCTGCTTCTTCCAGTTTTTCAGCAACATTTACAAATTTGTTTACGTATTCCCCCATTGCCATATTTGGTTCTTTTTTCATCTTGTATAATGTTTTGTATAGGATGGCTTTCCTCACCGGGCCTTTTGACTCGTATATATCTCTTAATGCATCCCACGCTGCTTTTGAGGTTTCACATCTCTTGATATTATTTATTTGACTTTTATTCACACTTAAGAATAAAAAGGCAAGGGCTCTCTCGTCCCTGCTGTCCCACTCTATCGCGTTTGCTTCTGTTTTTATATTATTTCCATTAACGTACGACCATAGTTCATTGCACACTAATATACTTTTCATTTGAATTTTCCAGCTTTCATAATTGTCCTCGTTTAATTTTTCTATTTTGTGCGTTCCAAAATTTCCCGCAGCCATATTTTGAGGTTATCTTAGCACGTGGTTTCAAGCAATGCACCTGGGCCCATAACCTGTTGAATTTATAGAGATGCACGTGCGCTCGACTGTTTAAATAAATGTACAGTAGAGCTTTTGTAATACTTATTTATTAATATTATAGTAATTAATATAAACTGTTAAATATAACTCGAGGACAAAATAATGCGTTTCCAGATCACGCAGTTCGATCTGGTACCCGTTACAAACAGTTACCTCAACGGTTTTTGTTAGACTGCATTTGGACACGCTCACGCACCAATCACATACCACGCACAACAAATCGGCTCAGTGCTGCCAACCTGAGCCAAGGTGATGATTATTTTTCACACCTCTTAATAAAAGGATTTCATTAACCCGTTGCGAACGAATTAAAACGGAAATGTAAAATAAACATATCTATCGGAATTATATCATTTTTGGTATCAATTTTATTAGAAAAATATCAAGAATATGTTGGTGAAAGTTCCATAAAAAAATAATAAAAAATAAAGAAGTTTTGTTATTGGATTAGTAGTGGTCCCCTGGTCTCACACTGATAGACCCGACCCGTATTATGTGACACTTCTCGGCGACCGAGGCCTCTCGGGCTTCGCTATTCGTTTTTACTTTCGGCAAAAGTCAAAGAATAGTATCCCTCACATATAATTGTCCCTGCCCGGACCCGTGATTGGGAAAATTATCGATAAAATACTGTACAGTAAACGCTTGATTCTTGTCCTACAGCCGTGTATTTTTCATGGACAAGAATCGTGCCCTAGAAGTGCTTTTTGATTTATGACTGCGTCTAGATATCGCGCCGAGCGAGACTTCAATAGAAAGCCGAACATAGAGAAGGACAGAATGAAATACGGTTCGCGTGACCAAAGCGTGTCGCCGTCTCCGGCACAGTTTAAAGGCCTGCGTGTTCTCACAATGTAATATGCCAGTTAAAAATGCTTTATTTTTCATTATTTCTTTATGGGACTTTCACTGGCTTGTTTCTGGCATTTTTCTGATTAGAACAAGACCAAACACGATCACGGTTTAAATAAACAACTTAACATCTCAAAAATGGTATGGAAGTGAAAGTCCCATAAACAAATAATGAAAATTAAGAGATTTGTAAAATCGATTCCTCGAGTCAATGTCGTGGTGTTCACACCGATATACCCGAGCCGACATCAATCGTCGCCGCCCTGCGGAGCGACTCGGCGTTGACAGGCAGTGGAGTGGGTAGGCACTGGACAAGAATCGTGCCCTCGCTCCGGACAAGAATCAAGCGTTTACTGTACTTACCTATACGCAGGTTGACAGACTTTCTTTCTTTCAAATTGTTTATTTAAAGGCAGTATAATGTTAACAGCTCTTAAACTAATTATAAAAATAAACGAAAAGTTTTTTCTCACAATTTTAGTAATACTAATGTATAAAGGTACATTAGCGGTATAACAGTCTTTCTTTCTTAGTCGGAGGAGTGGCGGATGCTGACCCCTCGTAATTCTATTTTGTACTGAGTAGGATGCAGTTCACAGCCGTCAACATTTAGGGTTATTACTTGCTCCTAAAAACGCCCTTGACCAAAACAGGAGCTCGCGTCAATTATTTTTAATCTTAATTTTAAATTTTTATACATACTGTGACGTGGCAAGTTTTGCCTACGTCCCTCGATCCCGAAAAAGAGAGGCCAGGCCGCCCTCTGGCAGTGCCGATGCGAAACGGCCGTTTGCGAACGCTCTCTCTGGGCATGCCGATTTCCCAGGGGCGAGTAATCACGCGTTTTGAGCGTCGCGCCACTTGGGCGACGCGAACATTACAGGACCGAAACCGGGCTCCAGGGGAGCCCGGCCCCTATTTCTTTCCGTACGAGACGCTATCGGGACTGGCTCCGGAAGGAAATTCGTGCCGAGACACCTGAGGAAGGACCGAGCCCGGGTCAACAAACCCGGAGGCACCGACGAGGGAACGTGGACACGAGACGAGCCCGTCGCTGCCTCGCCCGGCAAGAAGGTGTCCACGACTGGAGCGGCCAGGAGGTACGTGGAGAGTACGGGGCTCTCACGGAAATAATTAAAGTTTCGCTGGTCGTTCGAACGGAGTCGCGGACGCGATCGGAGCCGTCGCGCCGTCCACACCGACGCCCTTCGTTTTGCGTTTGTCGGGTTTTAAAATATCCTTTTCGACGAGCCAACGCCCCGGGATATTTTATTGTTTTTTTTTGTTGTACAATTTTATGATATTTATTGTGTGCTATTTATTATTGTGAATATTGTTTGCGGTACATGGTAGTCTCACTTGTTTTGAATCACCCGTTCCGTAAAAGGTCACAGGCCGTTTCTTTCAGTCAATGCCGCACGAAAGTGCGAGCAATAGTTCAAATTATCGTGACCATAGTAGTTTCCTAGTTAATTTCCAAATATCTGATACAACCGTCGAGTCATTATCGCCGTAGCGGCGAACAATAGATTCCTGGTTCACAGTCTTCTGTTATGGTTTCTTGTTCTTGCCGAGCCAGAGAACCTTTCGATAGATCATAAACCTTGAAACGGAACGGTAATGGCTGAGCAGAGGTGATGAACCATGTACGGCCATTTATTTGTAACAGACCTGCTCGCAGGACTGTTACGATCTAAGCCTACGACCGAGTACCGCCGAACGTAACCGAACAAGACTGATCCGCGTCACCGATCAGGCGCGGATCAGTACACTACCCCGCGACCCCTCGTCTACGAACACATTTGGCGGGAACCGGATGCGTATTTTCCGCAGAATTGGCGGGAACCAGAAAGCATACGTCACACACTTACCTCACCGCACCACTACCCCTCACCACCAACCGAGAGCTATATAAGGGGTGACAGATTCGGCATAGCTCTCTGATTCCTCGACTGGACTTCCCCCCAGTCAGTTCCAGCTCCCGATATTCCTGAACTAGTAAGTATTTCTCCACTAAATACCTGATCCACCCTGACAACGAGTTTTACCGCCGCGCGGAACACTCCGAGTCAATTCTCGTCTTCTCAGTGAGCACCGCGTGCCACTGAAGTCCGGTGTTTCACACCGACAAACTGTGCGACACGCTGTCCACAGAACTCCGACCGCGTTGGAGTCGTTTAACGTGCAGGGTTCGCCCTCCACCACGTTAAACGTAGAATCGCCACGGGAGGCCTCAACGTCGGCACGCTGTCGACGCTGAGGATCCGACGAACCAGACCCGTGGCAGGGAAGATTGTGGCACCCACCACGATCGGAAATCACTTCCTGCACTCCTTGACCCTCCGTACGACCCATCGCGACGCGAACGCGCACACCGGCACCGCGAACCGCGACGTCCGCGAAACAACGAGCGACGACACGGAACATTGCCGCATAACCACGTGTCTTTATTTCACACCCGTACCTCGATTCCCGACGCTCGCGATTAATCCGCCCTCTCGCCGACTGTCACCCTGGCACGACGAGCTCTCCGGGCACGAGAGGATTCCGCCGCGAACACGAGGAAACCGAACTCGTTACATATTTATGCAATTTATTGACGAGTATTTTCTCATGGGATATTTAAAATTGTATATTATTTAAATGGTATTATATTTGAATTTGTATTATATTGTGTACATCGGGTGTTGGAAGATACGTTTTGGGTTGTATCGTTTTCGGGAATAGGGTCGCGTGATTGTTGGTATTTTTTGTTTATTTTTTTTGTCATTTGCGAACGGCGAGCCTTGCCGTGCGAAGAGAGTTCTTCGCGAAGTGCGTGCCGCGACCCTGTATAAATTCCGTTCTCGTGCAAGGAGCACGCATTGTATTTTAAAAAAATTTTGTGATAAAAGCTGGGGAAAGCCGCGCGGAAAATCTCGCGTAAACTTGAGAATACTTTCGCGTAGACGTGAAGAATTAGAATCGCGTAAACCGCCCGTTATAGCGAACGGAATTCGGTGCGAATTTTTTTTGCGGAGCACTAACTATTGTGCGCGTCGCGTAGCGTAGATACGTCGTCAGCTAGGACGCCCGGTTCGGAACGCCGAGCACGGAAAGTAAACAGCTGAGGTTCTTGCCGGGGTCGACGATTCCAACAACACGGTATCGGGTGTCAGAAATAGAATATTTCCAAATTTCGTAAATCGAAATGTTGAAAGCTTGGCGCGACGACGGGGAGGAGGGGGATAATAGATCCGTGTATGGCGACGCGTTCGAAGACGATGATTGTTAGACGCGTTCAACGGTCTTTTACGAATGCCTAGCACCGTCAACACCCCCCTCGTCAACTCGACCCGAGAAGACGCCACGAAGCGAGCTCCCGTATGTGTACGTGGTGGGGCATCTCTCCACGCACGTAAATAGGCCCCCCTGCCGGGCGATAATCCGATTATCGTTAACCTCCTCTGCGAGTACACGTGATATCTCCGAGTGTTTTTCAGTCTTCCAATTGCGATTCTCTTATTGAACTACGGTCAGCTCCCCTGCGAGAGACCAGTGCGGGTCTATAGTCTCCTCTGAGAGAAGCAATACCACGTACAGTTGTTCAATAGTTTATTTAGTAGAACAATTGTATCTCGCCACAGTGCAAGCGTAAACGGTAACGCTCGGATTCGGTACAATATTGTGTATATTTCATTGAACAATAAAAGTGACAGTGAAGCCGCAGAAACCCGGGTTTGAAGCAAAAAAAAAATAAAGGAGTTAGAACGGTTCTTACAACCTGAACCCGGCCGAATCCTCGAGTACTTTTCCTGAAAATAAAATATCCAGCGTTTATAGTTCCCGACTCCATCAAAAGGTAAAGGGTCGGTGCAACAATGATCCTCCGTATACCACCTCGGAGGAAGGGGGCAGGGGGGAGTAGATCCTCCCCGAGGGACATTAAACTGCCGGTGCCCGAAATACCGGTGCCGGTATTCCTCCCCCTCGCGAGCGCCTAGGCCAAGATTCGGGGCCGGAGGGCCCGTCCGGTCGTCCTACCGGTACTTCCGTGTCCGTAACAAGTACGTTAAGCTACCGAGGAACGCCAATCGCTGAAATGATGCGACGGTGGCGGATAAAATTTTCGGGGGCACCTGACGAGGATTCTGAAGCCTTCTTGGACCGCCTTAAACAGCAAAGATTGTATTGTGACATCTCGGATTCCCAGCTTCTCCGTTGTTTGCAGGTATGCTTGGACGGTATGGCGTCTCACTGGTACGAGACGACGGAGGCCGATTGGGCGACTTGGGACAAGTTCGTTACCGCGTACCGGAAATTCTTTGGGGACCCCGAATACCGCCAATCACTCAAACAAAATATAAGAGAGCGGTACCAAGGGGACGACGAGCCGCTGCGCGACTATATCGTGTCAATACGCGCGATGTTCAAACGCTTAGACACCCCCCGTGGACTGAGGAGCGAAAGATACGAAGAGTTTACTGGGGCGCGAAATCAAACGGGCGACAGGGTATACCGTTGACCCTAATTACAAGCGTGAAGGAACTCGAGGCAGGGTTATTGGAGGCGGAACGACAGGGGAAGAAAACCACGCGACGTAACCCCAAACCATCGGAGATGGTACACCTCAGTTTCGCGTACGACCCCAACCGCTACCCCCGCCAGAAGCAACAGGGAAAGGGGAAAAATAACGCGGTAGAATTCGCGAACGCCGTGACTACCGTTAATAGCGGCGAAAGCGAAGATTCAGGAGAGAAACCCCCCTACCCCACCCGAGAAGACCGTCGGGCCAGCCCAAGGTATCGTGTACCGCGAGCAACGCGCGCGAAGAGTTATTCCCCTGCCGCGCCGAGGGAAAGCGATCTTTACCGAGACGACCCCAAAGCACAAAAGCGAGAGCGAAGCTCCCCGACGCGTCGACCGGAGCCGGCCGCACGCGACAACAGCCGACGAGGGCCGCCGCGCGAAAAACAACGCGCGAGCGGTAGTCAGCTGTTGGAGTGTTGGAATTGCCGTAAGACCGGGCATATGTAGCGAGATTGTCGAGATGAGCCGCGGCTGCATTGCTACCGGTGCGGGGCGGAGGGGGTGACGCTCAAGCAATGCAAAACGTGCAATAAACCGGCGGGAGACGGGGGGAGGGGTCGCTCAGGAGAGCCGGAGCGACCGCGCCCGAATTAATATCGGCTCGTATCGCGATCGAGGGGGGAAGAAAGGGGCCGCCTCTACTAACCCTGGACGCGAGTATTGGAAATATTACCGCGCGCTCTAATAGACTCGGGCTCGTCGGTCTCGTTCGTAAGCCGTGCCGTGATAGAACGCGCGCAGAACGATCAAATAGAAATAACAAAAACGGAAAGACCGTGTTATTTCCTTCTCGCCACGGGAGCGGTGGATCATGCCGAAGAACAGGCGCGTTTCGTGTTGAAAATTAGAAATGTCGAGCGTAAAATAAAAGCACGCGTACTAAATAATCTCGTGACCCCTCTCCTATTGGGAACGGACACGATCGCGCTTTTCAGTATCGTAGCAGAATACTAAATGGTAATTCGCAGCGCGACCGGATGAAAGGTTTTCCTTCGAGAACGTACCCCCCGCCACCACCGTATGCTGCGGGCTACAGATTTTGAATACTGCCGAAAAAGAGCAGTTGGCGAAATTCCTCGAAGCCACGTTGCCGGAATTCGAGAAAATGGCCGGATTAACAGACTTGATCAGCCACCGAATCGATGTAGGCGACCATCCGCCGATAAAACAAAGATATTATGCCGTCTCTCCTAAAGTACAGGAGGCGATATACCACGAGGTAGACACCTTGTTGGCAGACGGCATAATAGAACCGTCGCAAAGTGGCTGGTCAAGTCCTATTGTAATGGTGAAGAAGCCAAATGGCAAATACCGTTTCTGCCTCGATTTTCGAAAGGTCGACGAGGTTTCGAGGAAAGATGCGTACCCGTTACCGCTCATGACGCAGATATTGGATAAATTGCGAGTGGCGAAATACATTTCGACCCTCGATCTGAGTCAAGCGTATTTTCAAATTCCGCTCGAGCCGGAAAGTCGCGAAATCACGGCGTTCACGGTACCGGGAAAGGGTTTATTTCATTTCCGCCGCATGCCGTACGGACTAACAGGAGCACCCGCGACTTTCCAACGATTATTAGACCGGTTGATAGGTCCAGAAATGGAGCCTCACGCGTTCGCGTATTTAGATGACATAATTATCGTCACTAAAACTTTCGAGGAACACCTAGAATGGTTATCGCGAGTATTAAATAAAATTAAAAGCGCCGGTCTAATAATCAATCCCGAGAAGTGCGAATTCTGCCGTACGGAGGTCCGGTACTTGGGTTTCGTGGTCAGCCGAGAAGGGTTAAAAGTGGACGCGGAGAAGATACAACCGATAATATCTCCCCCCCCCCCCCCCGCCGCGAAACGTTAAACAGGTGCGGCGTTTTCTCGGGATGGCCTCCTGGTACAGGAGATTTATTCTGGGTTTTGCCACGCTTGCTGCACCATTAACCCGGGAGTACGCGCGTGTTGGTCTTTTTGACCGACGATTTCGTAAACATTGAAATATAATCCCAGTCTTCGACTGTTGATCTTTTCCGTCGAACTATTCTCATTTGAAGGTGTTCTCGACTTGTTTATCTTACGGCGCGATACTTAGGTGCAGTCGTGTAAGTTTTACAACAGTGTCGCGTACGCGTCGGTCTATTCGACCATAGCGCGCCTACTAACGTCAGTCTGATTTCGTCTGTCGAGTTTGACGCATACTGTATCTGTGATGGCTAATTTCGGATATTTTGAAGACATTGTAGACGAGATCAGTGATTCGGCAGATGATTCTGATTATATAGTAGATTCTGATCACAATACTGTTTCGGAAATTGATTCCTCAGAGATTGAAATATCAGAATCAGGGGAGACATATATGTATTTCCAATGAAGAAAACGTAAGTACTTATTCGTTATTTTCAAGATACATTTCTAATCTGAAGAAAATATAAAAATTTAATATGTTTATAAAATCGAAAATTTATAAGTATCATTTGCATAAAAATAAATTTTCCAGAACTCTACAATCCATTACATTGGCAAAGATAAAACAACTGTATGGTCTAAACTACAACCTAGAACCAAAAGTAAAACTAAGAACGTCAAGGAGTAAGACCTACTGCTAAGAATGCTAAAACGTCTATTGATGCATGGAGACTTTATTTATCTGACGATATTACACATTATTTTTACTATATTAGTCATTTTATTAAATTATTTATCATTATATTAGCATCGGTCGAAATGACCGACGCGCGCCTACTAACGTAAGTGCTGGTGGCGCGCGTACTCCCGGGTTAAACATCTTGCTTCGGAAAAATCGGGAGTGGGAATGGGAGGACGGTCAACAATCCGCCTTCGAGACCCTAGACGATATGATAGCCACAGCACCAACCCTCTCGTGCCCTGACTTCGAAATACCTTTCGTGTTGCAAACGGACGCGAGTACCGTCGGATTAGGCGCGGTTTTAACGCAAGAGATCGAGGGAGTCGAAAATGTTATCGCGTTCGCAAGCCGTTCTCTCACATTGCCGAAGAGAAAATATTCCGCAACGGAATTGGAATGTCTCGCGATAGTCTGGGCGGTACAAAAATTTCGACCTTACGTAGAAGGGTACAAATTTACTGTAGTTACCGATCACAACAGCCTACGGTGGTTGCTTAAATTACAAAATCCGTCGGAACGCTTAGCGAGGTGGGCCTTGCAACTGCTGGAATACGATTTCCAAGTAGTGTATCGGCAAGGCGCCCTAAATAAAGTGCCGGATGACCTCTCGCGCGTTTTTGAAGGGGGGGAAGTCGTCGGGGGAGAACTGAACATCGCGGCAGCAGTACGCGCGAGTTGGTACGTGGAGAAATTCGCGGAAGTCGAGAGAAATCCGGACAAATTTAAAGATTGGTCAATTCGGAACGGGGAGCTATTTTATCGTCGAACCGATCCACTTATCGCGGAAACATTAGGACAAGACGGGGACGAGTGGAAATTAGTCGTGCCCGAGGAACGCCGGACCGAGATCTTGCAGGAGGCGCAGGACAATTTGCAAGCCGGTCATTTAGGGATCGAAAAGACCTACGAAAGTGGAGCAAACACTCCCTGCCGGGCTGATGGGTCGACGCCGAGTCGACATGCCGTGAACCGTAGTAGCTGCTGATATAATGGGTCCGTTCCTTCCTAGCAGGTCCGGTCACGCGTATCTTCTCGTGATCCAAGATCTATTCACGAAATGGATCGAGTGCGCCCCGCTCCGACGTGCGACCGGTCCGAAAATTGCCGAGGCCCTTGAAGGGTTAATTTTCTCTCGATGGGGTACACCGGATGTACTATTAACGGACAACGGTACCGAATTCGCGAATAACTGTTTGCGCGATCTTGCCGAGGAATACGGCATTCGACTCGCGACCATGCCCCCGTACCACCCGCAGGCCATTCCAGTCGAACGCGTGAATCGTATCTTAAAAACAATGATTGTCGCGTATATAGGGAGGGAACACCGAGATGGGGACGTTAATTTGCCGAAATTCCGATTCGCCTATAACACGGCCAAACATTCGGTACTTCAGGCTTCCCCAGCCTTTTTAAATTTCGGGCGAGAACCGCGACTGGCAAAATGCGAGCGCGCTAGCGTAGAGCCACCTGTCGAATTGGAGGTTGCGGCGACCAGCCGGTGGGAAGGTCGAATGACGCGCTTGCCGAGTTTAAGGCACTGGGTTTTCGAAAGTCTGGAGGACGCGTATAATCGACAGGCGCGCTACTACAACTCTCGACATCGGGAGAAAGAATTCGAGGTAGGGGACCGGGTAATGAAACGTCAGCGTGTCCTATCGTCCGCCGCCCACCATGTCGCGGCCAAATTAGCCCCGAAATTCATCGGTCCGGTAATAGTATCGCGCAAAATGTCCCCCGTGGTTTACCAACTAGCCACCGAAGAAGGCCGGAACCTCGGGAAGGCCCACGTGAGCGTCCTAAAGTCGTATCTTCCATCACGACGAGAGACCAACGCGGACTGAACAGTCAGTTGATTCCCACAGCTAGCAGCTTTGCCGTCCTGGTTGCCGGGACTGCCGAGACCGAGTGGGAGAAGAAGCTACGTCGGGTCACGAGCATCCGAACACCTGAGGGGGTCATGGAGAAGAGCCCTACAGGGTCATTCCATGCCGAATCGATCACTTTTTGCGGTCACCATCTTCGATTTTGTTCTAATTGAAATATGTTGTAGTCTATATGAAATTAGGGGGGGTTTAAGTCATCATTTTGCCGATTTCGAATTTTTTTAGAAATGGCAGACCTTCAAAGTTTGCGATTTTTGCCCATTTTGGCGAAAATAGGCCTCACTTACGCATTTTTATCTCGGGAACTGTTTGTCCGATTGAGCTATACTTTTTTTTTGTTTTATTCGGGAAGGATTGGGCTATTATAAAATAATTTTTTCATCTTCGATAATTAACTTTATAATGTCAAAAAATTTAAACAAATTCTGTTTTTATTGAGGTAGTTTTTATTGAGGTAGACGACGAGGTCCTCCCTCGTGCCCTTCCCGCCATTCGGGAGGGGACGGACCGGCGGGAAAACGCCACCAGACGCCGCCCAACCCCGGTCCGCCGCCGCGGGCAAATCTCCGCGACGGGGAGACCCGGGGAAATACAACCTCGCCCGGGTACTATGGCGAAGCCCCCCCCCCCGAAACCGGCCATCGTTCACCTGGAACGAGGTATGGAAAGGCCAGACAGAAAACATGGATGCTGGCGATGCGGCGCGCGGGGCCACCGACACCAGCAATGCATCGCCCCCCCTGGAAACTTATTATTTCCGCTGCGGACGGAGGGGGAGGACCGTACGCACCTGCCCGAAGTGTGGGCCGTCCTGGAAGGAGGGTCTCCCTGGGAGGAGGGGAGGAGGAAAAAGGTGAACTGGAGATGGAATGGGAAGGGGATTGAGGAGGTGGGGGAATATAAGTATTTGGGGTACGTTATAACGAGAGACGGGGGACAGAGGAGGCAGGTGGAAGATAGACTTTGGCTATTTGATAGATTGGTATGGTCGGTGATTAGTTATGGCGTGGAGATCTGGGGATGGAAGGAGAGGGAAGGGCTGGAAAGACTAGGGGTCGAAAGATGCACGCCGGGATACCTGGTAAGGGAAGAATTACAGAGGGAGCTGCTGAGGGGGAGAGCAAGTCTAAGGGCATGGGGCTTTGAGAAAAAGCTGGGAAAGGGCAAAGGGGGGGAGCTGGTGCGACTGTGTTGGAAGGAGATAAGGGGAAGGGGCAGAAGAGGGGGGGTATTTTTGGGAAGAGAGGGGGTGGTCGGCAGAGGAGGCAGAAAGAAGGTTGGAGGAAAAGAGGGAGACGGTAAGTGAGGAAATGGTAAAGTGGGAGAAAATGCGACAGAGGGGGGAGAGGTGGGAAAGAATAAGGGGGGCCAGGTATAATGTATGGTATGGGATGGGAAATGTATGGTATGGGAAAGCGTGGGGAGAGAGTAGGTGGCAGAGGGTGGCTAGTTTTAGGCTGGGGAACGGGATGAAAGGGGGGAAATATTGGTTGGATGAATGTGAGAGAAAGTGTAGAGTGTGTGGATGGGAGAGTGAGACGTGGCAGCATGTGTGGGAAGTATGTATGAGGGTGGATGAGGAAAGAGGATGACAGGAGGTGATGAGGGAAGTGTTAGCGGATGAGGGGGGAGAGGAGCAGTGGATGAGAAAGGTGGAGGAGTGGAGAGAGAGAATGAATGAAAGGAGTGAAAGAGAAGGAGAAAAAGAGAAATAGTGGGATGAGAATGGAACGGCCGGAAGAGGGGGTCCATTTGGTTAGGAAAGGGGCTGTGTGTGTAGGTAAAAGGGGAAAGCGGACTGCGGCAATCGTTTTGGGATAAGGATTTACATAGAAAGTTAAGCGAAATAGGTTAAGTTAGTAATAAGGTTAGCGTAAGGAGTTGTAAGGATTGCAACCCTTAACCCTTAGGGGAACAAAATAAAGTATATATATATTTTCATTTTAATATTTCAATTTGTTAATTTTAATATAATAATTTTAATGTTTTAAGTGCGGTAATTCATTTTAATTTTAATATCTTAATTTTAACATATACTAACTCTGATGTTTAAACTGTATATTTTATTTCAATTTTTATATTTTAATTTAAGTATATTAATTTTAATGATTTGTCTATCTGTGGCTGTAAGGAAAAGCGCCGCATGTCACAATTTCAAAAATTTGAGTTTATGCATTCATTGAGCTTTAGAGTATAGGATTTACGTATTTACCAGAAACAAAGTCATGAAAACACATTCGAAATGCTCAGAAAACAATGCAATTTAACCAATGGCCTATGTCAAAGCATTAGTGAAAAAAACTTTAAATAACAATACCTCGAAAGTGAAAGTATATGCGACATGTGGCGTACTGCCTGACAACCACAGATATAAAATTATAATATAGTATATAATATTAACATATACATTATAATAGTACATATATTATTATAATAAAATATTTGTTCGTCTACTTCAAACTCATGTCGTAAATTGATTTTTCCCACCCACTCCCTTTCTGCATAAATAGGCCTGTTTAAGGAATCTTCGGATCGCAGCAACGTCTGCTCGATTTCCGTTGCACCTTTAAGGATGAGGTGGTTGGAAATCAGGAAACTGGAAAACTGTTCAAATTCGAAGCACGCTTTCTGATTATCGGTCGATCACCAACTGATCGACGAGCGATCGATCCGCACGCGCGCGGCTCCCCCGTCCCCGCGCCCCCCGCGAGGCCCAAGCTGCTTGATCCACCTGGGGATCACGCGGGGTCGACGGGGCGCGGTGGAACCGGTGACGCGCGGTCGCCGTCGATCAGTTCGATCGTCTTTATTGGTACGAAATACATACAAACGAGTACAACGGTTAAAGCCAATAGCTCGCGCTATCCGCTTAAAGCAGACCGTTCAAACAATGTCTTAGACGTTGGTCGGATAGCTCGAGCTATCGAATAATCTCTAACATGATCGAATAATCTCTAACAAGGCCTCTCTAACAAGCTCAAGAGACGTTTGAAAGTCGCCTAAAAGATGCCCGACAGAGTCGTGAAAGATGTCTTAAAGCTGTCTTTGAACGCCCGACAGAGTCGTGAAAGATGTCTGAAAGATGCTTTTGAACGCCTGCGAGATGTAAAAAATACGTCTCTACAATGCCTGAAAAACGACCACCAGTCATTCTAAAGACGACTTTTTAATGGAGTAACTATAATATCTTCATCAAGATTACAGTTTCTTTTGGGGGACGGCAAACTAACAAGCCCATCAACCACTCACACATCGCTAGATCCGCATATAGGTATACGCAAATGCAAGGGATCACGGGGGCTCAAACTGACGCTTCAATATCGCAATGAGCAGTTCGTAAGTGGTAAATTGTGTCTCCTAAAATTCCAATCTGGGGGAGCAGAGCTCAAAATGCATATTTGTAGGCTATTGTGGAGTTATTTGTAATATTCTGCAACTTCATGCCTTTCGAAGCAAGTGTGACGTCACAAGATGACCGCAAGAGATTTAGCGTTCGTATCGAAAAAATCGGTCTGCTCCCCCCTAGAAAAAACAATTACAAAGACGGTGGTATGCATATTCACTTGATTACTCAATGTTTAAACACGAAAAATTAGCCCTCCTGAAACGGCATCTCGACCTCCTGAAACAGCATCTCGACCTTACGACATTTATCATTACGAGCGCTAGTGTCTCTTTCCCAGCAATATACGCGACTCGCGACGCCGCGCTTGCTTCGGACGTCTCGTGGCAGGCAGTACGCTGCCGATTATTACAAATTACTCCTCGACAACGTAAAAATATGGATTTTGGGCTCTGTACCTCCCTAAATTAGACTTTCAGGAAACATAATCGACAACTTCTGAACTTCTCATTGCAATATTGAGGCGTCAGTTTGAGTTCCCGTGAAACCTTGTATCTTTTGTATACGTATCTCCTGACGTCACGTATTTAAAATTGTTTAGTTGTTACTTATTTAGTACTTTTTCACATCATTTAAATCACCGATGTCTTTGGTTTTATCACGCCACTTACTTTTCGTTTGTCGTCGGAAGGACGGAAACGCGTGCGACACCGGGTATTTACGGGCTAAAGGCCGGTCCACGCTCGGCCGCACGATACGTGGTCCACCCGGGACAAACGGTGTCTCGCAGATTCGGACGTTTACAAAAGAGCTCGATACTGAACGGATCTTCGGGCGCCAGACACTCGGCAGTGTCACGCGAATAACGCGATAAAGTTGCGGGGCGCCCGATGAACCGTCCGAGGGTGCGAGAACCGCGCGATATCAGGTACGGGCCCAGGATCCTACGTGGGCTAAGGACGGGGCATTTCCCGCGGAGGAAAAGTTTCTCACACGAAATAATTGAACAATGGGATCGGCTTGAACAATTTTTATTAGACAGATCTCGGCGACAAAGCTGACGGTGCTGGCTGGCAGCTTGCGGTTACAAGCCAGCGCGTTCCGATAATTCGGCGACGGATTTTCGGTCGCTCGCGCTTGTTGAAATCCTGTCGGTTATGAAATAAGCTAATAAGAATATTGAGTTTATTCAAGTGCGAATACAAGAGGAGCTTCTCGCTCAAGCGATTCAGTTGAACTGACCGTGTTTGAACTTTGAAGTCTGTCCTCGGAGAACTGCTATCTTTACAGATGGTCATAAACAAAAATGGGAGAACCCAGGTATAAGGGATAGCGGCAGAGAAAATTTTTCTTTCGCACTTACACAACATTCTAATTGCATACTTTTAACAGCGCTCTTCTCTCTCGATCTGCGTCGAACCCGGCAGTTCACGAGAATGTCTACGTGCTACAACCCGCTTTTTACGCGGAACAACTGTCGAATTCCGATGGAATACGCGGCACAATGACTGGTCGTTCGACTTCGCCGACGGATACGATACGGGCACGCTGCGTCCTCACACCAGGGACCGTCTCGAAGATGGCGTACAATTATCGCGAAATCGGCTACGATACGGCTCCCCGTGAATCCGCGACTCCGCGTTAATACCGGCGTCGTGCTACCGCCTTACGACGGGCACGCGGCCCCCGCTATCTGACCGGATTCACGTTACAAAGCCGCCACGTACGTTCACCGACCGACGGCCGTTCGTCGTTTTCGATAATATTGTCGAACACGCGGCAAGGAGACGGTTTCGTTGTTTCGCGACACGAACAAGGACCTCACGAAAACATTACCGAGCCAACACGAAAAGATCGTTAAATTACGATAGTAGGGAAGCCTGACTGGCGCTTACCAACGGCAACGATGGGCGACGGCAGTTGTTCGGCTCGCTCGTCCTTTCCTCCCTGTTATTTGGTACTTTCGTATGGCCCGGTAACGCCGAAGCGAGGCATCCCCCTATTCCCTACCCTATTTGTCCCGTCGCGACGCTCGGGCCTATCACACGCTATCTCGCCGCAGGATCGCATACTGTCGCGTGGTCCCCCTGGCTCCCAGATAATCACAATCACTTTCATCGCTCTCAGGTGGTTGCGGCGGTGTCTCGTGAGAAGGGAGGGCTTGGCCACTCCGGTCGTGGACACATTCTTTCCGGGCGAGGCAGCGACGGGGTCGAGAAGATGTACGTCTCGTGTCCACGTTCCCTCGTCGATGCCTCCGGGTGTGCTGACCCGGGCTCGGTCCTCTTCTCGGTGTCTCGGCACAAAGGTGGTTCCGGAGCCAGTTCCGCTAGCGCTCCGTTCGGCAAGAAATAGGGGCCGGGCTCCCCTGGAGTCCGGTTTCGATCCTGCAAAGTTCGCGTCGCCCAAGTGGCGCGACGTTCAAAACGCGTTAATTCTCGTCCCTTGGGAGTCGGATTTCCCAGGGAGAGCGCTCGCAATCGGCCGTTTCGTATCGGCACTGCCAGAGGGCGGCCCGGCCTCCCTTTTCCGGGTCAGAGGAACGTAGGCAAAACGTGCCACGTCACAGGTTATAAATTTCTCTGTATTACTTTAAACATTCATGATATGAAGAATAAATGGCAAGAAATACAAGGAAATTTATAACCAAAGACATTAGTGATTTAAATTAAAGAAAATACTAAATAAGTAACAACTTTGTAACGAGTCCGTTTCTTCGGCCGTCACAACGGGATCGCGGCGGTCTCCTCGTGCTGGAATAGTTCTCCGAGCCAGGGTAGTTCGTCGGCGAGGAGAGTGAGGTTGGAAATTATCACGCGTTACTTGTGTTGTTTTCGCGCTGTTGCTTGCTTGCTTCGCGTCGCCCGGAGTTCGGTACGCGGTCGTGGCGTCGATTTTCGGCACGCGTTCGCGGCGTCGGTGGTCGGTATCACGGCGCGGTCGTCTCGCGGACCTGGTGTACAGTGGTGGCGGGAATAGTCTCGATCTGGAGGACGGGCCGTCGAAGGAAGTTGGTATTGCCCAGGATGAGAGTTCCGATCGTAGTGGGCGTCACGAACTCCCCTGCCACGGGTCGAGTTTGTCGGATCCGCGACATCGGTAGCACAGCGGCGTCGAGGCCTCCCGTGGCGGTTTTGCGGATGGCGTGGATGATGGCACACCTTCCACGTCAAACGATTCCGACTAAGTCGGAATTTTGCAAGACTCGCCGCCCTGCAGTTGGCCGATGACTCGCCGTCGTCGGATTAAGGTAGCAACTCGCCGTCACTGGTTTGGGAGAGTGGCTCGCCGTCACTCGAATATGGTGAGAACGCAGTTCTCGCCGGTGGGAAACCAGGATGCTTGTCGACTCGTCGTCTAGAGCGTGGGAAAACGGTATGTAGCGTAGGAAATAGTTACGGGCAGTGTAACGTCAGGAACGAAGCTTACTGGGCGGAATCCCAGACGGAACAGGAGCTTGAGTCGCGTTCGCCACGTCTTTTATTGCTCGCGGTTGGTGTCGAGGGGCGGTGGTGCGGTGGAGTGGCGAGTTTCCGTTTCCCACCAAAAGAGCGGAAATTCGGCATCCGGTTTGCGCCAAGAGCGCGACGAGCGCCATCCGGTTCCCGCCAAATGCGAGAAATACGGTGTTCGGGCTCAACCGTCGGCTGCGCCTGACAACGAACGGGAGCATCGACCGAGCGACCGAAAGGACCGCCGCGGCCCGCGGCTCGAAAAACCGTTCGACAACGCGTTCCCCGCGACACCCCTTCCCCACGTCAGGAAGGCGGTGACATACACACCTCGCACGCCGGTGCGAGGTGAGTTTGAAAGAGTCAACGAAGCGCACCGAAACATTAACGATCTTCTACAGTTTATACAAGTATTAAATACGAGTTCGAGAATCGCGATCCCGCGACGCGATCTCCATCACGACGAGTTCACACGTCCTGCGTGAACGTGCATTCCGCGCCCACGCGCATTGTACATATTGTATATATCTTCGTATTTAAATATATTGTATATAGTCTGTGTCGTGAAATAGTCTACGTCCTCTCTCGTAATCGTCCCATCGTCCTCACCGGCAATTCACCGTCCCGATACCGACGGAACATACGGTATTCGGTTTTTTGCCTATGACGGGTGTGGGCGAGGGGTGCACGGTGCAGGTATGTTACAACTTAACAATTTTAAATATTATTTTAAGACAATAAAATATAAACAATCAATTAAAAAATTATTAGAAAAATATATATTTATTACGATAATTATCATTAGATAGAAATAATTTTTTAATGAATTTTAGTGCGCATTTCATTCCCATATGTCTTATGGTTCAAGAGTTCTAGTAAAATATCACCTTTCTCGATCCAGGCCACTGTGTGCTCATTGTCAGAGTTGGGCAAAATGTCTATCTAAATAAAAATTTTGAATAACGAATGAAAGATAAAACAATTTTTATTCGTTATTCGGGTTCGAATAAAAAATGTATCTTTATTCGACGAGTATCAAATAAATCATTTTATTCGTCGAGATATTTATGCGATGAATAAAGATAATTTTTTTATTCGAAGCGGATTTATTTGAAGCTTGGATTAATTTTTTCAACTTTTATCTTTATCTATCATTCGAAAGCTTAGAATAACTCGTCGAATAACTTTTGCCAGCTCGAATAAACGAGTATGTGCCAAGGGTCGAGCCCCAGAGGCCCAGGCCGCTAGCCCCAGGGTTCAGGAATAGAAGCTCTAGGCCAGAGAAACATAGGCCAGGGTCAGGTATATCGGTGTGAATCCACTACCAATCCAATTGCAAAATTTCTTTATGTTCCATTGTTTTTTTATGTATTGGTATGTATCTAGACGTTTTATCCGTGGGGATATTCGATAGTGTAGCATCGAAGCCTTTTAATAAATCCGTTTCGAATAAAAAAATTATCCTTAATCGTCGGATAAATATCTCGTCGAATAAAATTATTTATTCGATACTCGTCGAATAAAGAAACTTTTTTATTCTAACCTTCGAATAACGAATAAAGATAAAGTATCTTTTATTCGAATTGATATTTAAATAATTTTCTATTTTAATAATGCCCAAACCTGATTTTGGGGATGGAGAACGGAAGGGTGGTAAAATAACTGCAAAATATATACTAAAAACATAAGACGTCAGAAGCAAACTGACGCCACAATATTGCAATGAGAAGTTCAGAACTTGTTGATTATGTATCCTAAAAGTCCAATCTATGGGTATGCAGAGCCCAAATTACATATTTTTACGTTGTCGGGGAATAATTTGTAATATCCGTCAGCATACTACCTGTCTCGTGACGGCTTGTGAAGAAAGCTACCTAACTGTACTTTGTCCAAGAAAATTAGACCCACACCACCAATCGGTCGAAAATCTTACTAATCAGCTTCGTCTACCTTCCGTTCGCAAGACTATAGCGTGACGACCAACTCCGTCAAGGTCAAACTTTCCGCCCTCCCCTATTAAGTAGTAAATGTTAGTACTAGTTCCTACGTGTGGAATAATTTGCACGAATATTAGAAGAATGGCGATTATCCGACAAAGTACAAGCCCACTTTGTTGTGACACCACATCCACAACTACGGGACGTTAGCAAAGAGCCTGCGTCCTTCTTGAACAAAAGTTTCAGAAAGAAGTGTTATATTTGTGGTTGCAATGAAAAACGCCACATGCCACAATTTCAAAAAATTTAAGTTTATGCATTAATTGTGCTTTCGAGAATAAGGTATACGTATTTACCAGAAAAAAGTAAACCAGAAATCAGGAAAACAAATTCGAAAGGCTAAAAAAAATAATGCAATTTAACAGATGTCCTATACAAAGAATTAGTGATCAAAACTTTAAACGGCAATATCTCGAAAGTGAATGTATGTGACATGCGGCGTTCTTCCTTACAACCACAGATATTTGCCTTGCAGACATCACATACAGGTTGTCCCAGCTAACTTGACCACCTTGAATATCTCGCTTAGTGTTAGTAATATAAAAAAACGTTATAGTACAATATTAACCTAACCGAAGGGGCAATATAATAATTCGGAAAAAACTTTATTCCAGGTCATTTTTTTCTAGATATCAAGGTCATCAATATTTTTTTTAATGGAACTATATATTTTTTTTATCGCGATGTAATAGTAGAAGTGAAGACCTCTTCAATGACATATTATACAATGACCTTCGTATGACCTTGGGTATGAAAAATCCAAAAAGCATTATAGGTATTATCAGTGATTAATGTACTACACTAATTGGTTTGATTGAACTACTTTATTTGAATAAATGTTTGAAATGATGACCATTGTTTGCAATACATTGTTGTATACGGAAAATAAATGATTCTCTGGCTCTTCTAATAGTTTCATTGTTAATATTGGAACATGCAGTTCTAATATTTATCTTCATATCTTCGGCTGTTGTTGGAACATGTTCGTAAACAATACTCTTAAGTGTTCCCCATAAAAAGAAATCTAACGGAGTTAGATCAGGTTGTGACGGTAACTTTTGAGGAGTTGCCGGCTCAGTCGGTCGTCCGGGGTTTTGGTAACACGAATGGCAGAAGTCAGTTGGGTTTACCACGGTTGGGTTTTATTCCTTATTGCTATGACTATATACACGTGTCAGACGGCGGCGATCGGCGGCGAACGGCGGTGTTCGGCGGTGTTCGGCGGTGATCGGCGGTGATCGGCGGTGATCTGCGGTGATCGGCGGTGATCGGCGGTGATCGGCGGTGATCGGTGGTGATCGGCGGTGATCGGCGGTATTATCGCGGCGCGGTGGGCATCTGCCCAAGAATTCGGCGGAGGAGGCGGCTTAACGGAGACCCCGGAGTCGTTTTTACTCCTCCATGGGTCTGTGCCTGGAGGCCCCTTAGCGCCCGGTGAGCTGACTACCGTCCACTACACCAGACAGGGCAAGGAGGTTGCCTTCACTCGCAGGTTACGGCGGGAGCAGGCTGACACGCCGGGAGTCGCTAGACACGGCTCGTCGGACCGACCTGTTGGAGGTAAGGTAGAGCAGAGCTGTGTGAAACAGTCTCGAGATCGGAGCTGGTGAGCGTCTGTATTTGAGTAGCTCGGTAGACTCGGATATCGGACTTCCGTTTGTTGCGTCGGTCGGTCGTTATATCCCCGCGGCCGGACACTTCTGCCAGCGGGAATCGGTAGCCGCGGTGTCGGCCACCTAGTGCGCGCTTTCCACCTCGGGGATCGGCGGTTCGTGGCGCTGGCCACCTAGCGGCCGATTCCCGAAGGTGTGCCGCGCACACTTTCTCCTGCGGGCATCGTAGCCACCTGGCGGATGATTCACGACCCAGGGTAGCTCGTGCCTCGAGGAGAACGTACTCGTTACAAGGTGACCGCGGAGGCCATAAAACGTTTGCGCCTCGCCCAATCCAACGTTGAAGAAACTTTTCGTCTAATATTTGGCGGGAAAGAGATTTTACTGTACATCATATGTTGCAATATTAGCAATGAATCTATTAATAAGAGCCAGAGAATCATTTATTTTCGGAATACAACAATGTATTGCAAACAATGGTCATCATTTCGAACATTTATTGAAATAGAGTAGTTCAATCAAACCAATTAGTGTAGCAAATACCGAAGTTGAAAAGATACTGTTTTATGATAATTTATTAGAGTCTTCGTATTTTGGCTAAAGGCCTCATTGTCAATAGCCATTCTATATCATTTATCGTTAGTAATCGCCTTGTTCTCGCTTATACTATCCGTACACAAGAATGCTTTGCGAATGCAAAATTTCTTCGAAAAGGGGCCTCTTTCGTACAGCGTGAAGAAATACACAGCAAAAATAATTTGCGTTATAATACTTACCACAACGAATATGTTAGATTTTTATCAAACATATATCTTGTCCATCGTAAAACTAGATTACTTGTCATTTATTATATTAGAAATAATGTGTAGCACGTAGAAAAATAAAAAAGAAAGTGAAAAAAAATATTTTTAAAAAATGCCGACACGGGACGCGAACCCTGACCAGTCTCGTAGTAGACATTCGCTCAACCCGCTCGGCCACCGACCGCTGTGACAAGAGGCTTTCACTCATAGAATATACCACACATGTCGCATTTCAATATCGATTATCTCGAAAACGGGAGCGCGTTGGCGGCTAAAACCAATTGGATAGTTCATGAGGGTGTCTAAGCTTTGTTCACACAAAATTGCGTTGCGATCCGAGAGTCTCACTACGCGGGGTCTCCTTGTGAGATGAACTCTACTCGAAAAAACCGGTCAACGAGTTAAGGTGAAATCAGACGGAGCGTGGCTCGGCGAACTTTGCGCGTGAATCGCCGAGCTACGCGCCGTCTGATCGGTCATGTTTCGGCTCGCCCATGCTCGGCAAGCTGGCTTGGCGAGCATGGGCGAGCCGAGCAAGCTCGCCGAGCCACGCGCCGTCTGATCGGTCACGGCTTGCCGAGTCGGGCTCGCCAAGCCGGCTTGTCGAGCTAGACGCGAGCTAGACGAGCCGAGCAAGCTCGCCAAGCCACGCGCCGTCTGATCGGTCATGGCTCGCCAAGCCGACTTGCCGAGCCATCTCGCCAAGCTACGTTGAGACACGGGCCAATTATAGACTCACATTGAATACTGTTAGAAAAAGATATATTACGTAAAAATACTATATTTCTGATACATTGATAAAATTCTACAATTTTACTTATTTTTTTATTCTATGGCTACATCAAAAATTTAGTTTGCGAATTTAAATTTTAAGAGGGAGGATTTTTTCTATGTATAATGAATACGAAGTGACTGGAAAAGAGAAACAGAGCCAGTCTATCACTGCAATATTCGAAGTATTTAAAATGGTTTTCATACATGTGGCTTGTACCCTTTTGATTCAAACAAAATTGATTGCACAAAATGTGTGCAAAATACTAGGGAAAACTTTGCTACTTATGTTAAAGAGGTAAATCCGGTCCCCTCTTCAACTCCAGCCCTGCAGTAGGTAGAAGCAGTCGTTCATAAAATATCTCCACAGTTTAAATCTAGAGGAATCGACGTAGATATTATTATGAATGAAATTCATAAAACCTACTATGACAGTCCTCTCGATGTAACTCTTCAACATGATTTTCAGAGCAACGAAATAGAATACGGTAGGTGTAGGTATAAAAATTTATTCTAATTATTGTACTTAAACTTTTTTTTGCAGTTCCTCCCGATGGTTCTATTATTAATGTTTCTGTACTTACTGTCGAAAATAGTTCCAATACGACGTGTGACAATACCATTTTTAATTCAACTCCTATATCCGGTATGACCAAAAATGAGGAATTTTTCGCCCACCAGGAAACTTATTTCTTTTAATTACTTTGTGATTATTTACTTACATGTTTACCTTACTTTACATTCTCTTTTAGATAGTATTAATATAGAAGTTAATTCCATGCCACTTTCATTAACTAATCCTAGTAATCCTACAAGTACACCCGATTATTATAATACGCCTATACTCCAACACAGAGATAACACCTTACACATTGAAAAAATCAAAAGATGGAGGCTCTTAATAAAGCTTTTGGCAAACCTATTTTATTACACAAAATTTTTAGTGATGCATTAAATACATTTAAATACATTAATTACTATTTTAAATGGGTGTATGTAACATGCGAATCTGTAATAGGTCCAGTGGATTGTGTGGGTGTTGCAAGCGGGAAAGAATGATAATTTGGTTGTGGTGATACTGCATTGTGTGACGGTATTGATAAGTGATGTGATGTTGACGGGTACTGTAATGCTGTTGATTCGTAATGCGAGGCTTGTAATGACCAATGTGATGGTGATGGGGAAGAAAATGATGCTGATGGGGAAGGATATGATGCTGATGGAGAAGGAACTGATATTGATGGAGAAGGAGATAATGGAGAAGAATAAGGGTAAGGTACTGCGAAGTGATCTGGTGGGTAATTATATGTCGGATCGTTTGGTGGATGCGAGAATCCCTGTGCGTGATGGCTATTTCGTTTTAGCGCAAACATTAATTTATCGATTTCATACATCGCGATGTCTTTGGTATTTTCATCTAAATCTCGTAATTTTAACGTCAATAATTCGGCATATAAGGAGCAGTTATCTCTGACAACCGTTTCTGTTTCTGAAAGTTGTTTCAGCACTTTATATGCGTCCTTCATGTGTGCTTCAATTTTTGCACTGGTCGAGTTCCTGTTCCGCGTCGGCAACCTGGCTGGGGATTGGAGGGCGCTTGCCGGATTGTTGGTTTGCGACGATGTCGACGGCATTTCCGTACCAACGGTTTCGTAGACATTATTCGTCGACTCTTCATGAGCGGATATATTAGCCTCGTCACTCCCTATGTTTTCATTGAATTCCTAAAGCAGACCACAAATTCCTGTTTATAGTTGGCTGAAACCCCACACAAATGGCGGAAGTTACTAACAGACTTTAACAACAAATCAATTTCTTTGAATGCGTAGGCACAGTTGATGGAAAACACGTAGGTAGGCACCTATGCAATCTGCTGTTAGCAGCGGATCAGATTTTTTTAATTACAAACGCAAATTCAGTATTGTACAGGCTGTATAAAAAGTAATGGTGATTGTTTCGAGAGGCGAATCTAATATTTAGTCGGAAAATTGTTTATAATAAAAATTACTCTTAAAAGTTATATATATATATTACTTTGCACGATCTTTTAGCACCAACGGCACTGTCGCATGGCAACGTGGACTTCACATTAATTTTAAAACTGACAAAATTTAAGCGCTTCACAGTGGTTCGAGTATACTACATGCTAGTTGGACAAAATTATTTTTTCGCGGGTTTGAGTTTATATGGGGTTCAAATTGTTAGAAAACAAACCTGATTCGTATTACAGTTTATTATTTCACTAAAAATATGAATACAATAAAAATATGACTAATTCAATAAAGGAAAAAGAACAAAACGACAGTATTGTACTTTAACTATAATTATCAGTTATAACATTATGTCTATTCCTGTAATTTCTGAGTTTTTAAGTTTAAAACCTGGTTTTTGAAATCAGTTTTCTCTGCATCTACTTATGTTTTGTGAATTGTTTTCGAGTGCGACGCTCGGCAGGAGAGATTTTTAGTGACATTATAAACTGTGATATGAATCAGGTTTGTTTTCTAACAATTTGAACCCCATATAAACCCAAACCCGCGAAAAAATAATTTTGTCCAGCTAGCATGTAGTAGGTATACTCGAACCACTGTCGCCCCATTGTTTTATATTACATATGTAGAAAAATAATTAAAATATAACATACCTCCGAATTTTGTGTTGCATTTGGCGTATAATTTCCTTGCAGAAATTTCATATATTTATATGCAAACCAATCCGGCGTGTACACTGCGTCGGTTCCGGAACCAGTTCGAATGCTCGCGTTCACTCTTTTTAATAGTTTACGGTACTGTGCCATCAAGGAGTCCTTCTTCGTTTTCAAATCATCTATTGTACATCCAACCGATAATTTCTCCTGTATGCGCTTCCACGCATCGTGCACCGAATTTCGCGATTTATGTAAGGCATTACTTGGATTCCATATGCACGGCTCACTTTCATATAATTGTAAAAAATCGATAACTGTCTGGTTTGACCACATGGTGATTAAAATGCGTGCGAATGATTTCCCCGAATTAGAAGTGGAAACTGACGCTCGGACACTGCTGGTTCACCGTCACAGGGCGCGGACAAGAATTTTGTGGATGCACTCGCGACTTCCCTCAGTCTGCGTTAGTTCAATTCTAACTAGTCCCTCGTTTTAACGGTTTAACGAAACATCCGTTTTTCCAATGACCACCACCCTGGCGGAGCTTAGTTGAAGGTGGCACAATTAAGAAACCTACCTGAGTGTACAGTTTATGGTAAAGCATCGCGATCCATGATGGCTCATCAGGGTCTTCCCCACGGTTATCGCGAAACACCCTTGCCGTGATCGTTCGAACCTATATAAATCGGTTCACAACTATGCAGATGTGGCTGTAGGCCACCGTGGTTTGAAATTACCTTGTTTCTTTTTCTTTCAAATACAAAGGTCAAGAATTTTTCTTGCAACGGGTCATCGGTAATTTCATACCTGTCTTCCCAAAAAAACAAGTTTGCCAGTATTTCTAAAGGACAATCAAGAACGTGGTGCCGTCTTTAAGAATTTTAGGCATTCTTCGGCCTAAGTTAATCCGTATATTGCTGTATCGGTGGGTAGTACCTGCGATGACTTCGGACCGGCACGTACCATTGTCGTTCGCCAACTTGCGGGGTAATACGGTCATAAACCGCGACCTTGACGAAACACTCTAGCCTATCAACTTAATTATTTCTCGCCAACCAGGCGTGGTACACATGTCAGCCTCTCCAGTTTTTACCTAACTATGCTAGATGTAAGAAAGATGCCACGAATATAGCAATTAAAGAATATTATCCATCATCAATACACCTCGCGTCCAGACACGGGAAGAAAAAAGGGAGTTCGTTGAGCGGTCGTGGTTCGGCATCCGTCATCCTCCCTACAAATTCGATAGAGATCACTTATCTCTCGATTAGAAACACGTGTTGAAATGTCAAAACAAAAGCATGCGCTGACGTATGTGCTGCGAGAGAAGGTAAACCATGGGGAGCAGAGTTCTGCAACGGGCGGATATATCGCGGGTATACCCGTTCGTTACCCGTCCGTCTTTCGATTCACCCGACCCGCCCGAACCCGCCGACGAGTAAGCGAGTACCCACCCGAAGCTGACGCAACTTTTATCTGACTCGCCCGTATCCGCGCTATACCCGCTAATAATCATAATGCTCATTAATAGCAATAGTAGTATTTTTATTTTTATTTTTCTTTGCTTCCTTTTACGGGATATCATTGTATCATTCATACATTTTATCCTTATTCGCTAAGTAGTCTTATCTATCTTACTTTACCCCCCTTCCAGTCTTATATACACATTCGTCCAAATTCATTATTATCATTTACAGTCGGCAATTTCGTATTTTTCGAAGCGAAATTCATTTTATTCCTTTACAATCGGGCAATGCTTATGTTTGAAGCGTTCATCGGGAAACATTTAGCTGCCAGATGTCGAATAGGGGGCAATCGACATCGTCCCGTTTTTTCAGGAATTTCGACTTTCTTCACTTCGAGTTAATCCGTATATTGTTCTGTCGGCGGGTGGTCATTTGGTAACCAGTTGTAGGTACCTGTGAGTACCGTTGTCCACCGCCGACTCTCGGGGCAAATCCGTCATAAACCGCGACCCTGGCGAAACGCTCTGTCCGATCATCCCAACTAATTTTTGGGAGCAGCTGGTTGTACATGCATTTCCTCCACCTCGTCTAGGCGGCGATGGTACCCCCTCCACCGACGAATTAACAGAAGGGAGCTCCCTCCTCTTCTTCAAAAGTGCAAACAATTGGAATTTGTCACCTCCCAAAATTCTGGACAACGCGTCTATCACCCGAACGCCGAAAAAGTTAGCTCTTGGTAAAGTCATCCTTCAGCTTATGTTTTAGCTCATATTTACATAAATTAATAATTTATACCAGAAACTGTAAATATTTCATCAATTCGTTTATAGAAGCCTCCAATAAAAAGACTAATGATTATGCTACCTTTGTACAGTCTATGCTGCAGCCATTAGAAAATAATTCATTGGGCAGAGCAGACATTAAATTATAAACAAAAAGACATGTTTTTGATAAACAGGTGAATATTAAATTTGGCGAGTTTCTTTAATTTACTTATTAAATAAATATAAATTTAATAAATTAACTACTAATTTTATCATTATATCTGTTTACAATTTATTTTTATACTATTTATGTTTAAGTATACAACAGCACCCTTTCTCGTCAAACGTAATAAAGCGAATAATACTCTATAAATTTAGAAAAATAACGTTATAGTAACGAGGGAAAAATACAAATATTATAGTTCCTCAAAATTGTTTATGGGGTTTTAGCTTCCTACAAAAAAAGCCTGCTTATACTGTTTGTCATCCGCTTATGATGGGACACGGGTGGGCCTAGAGGAGGGGGCCCTTGGCCGATTCCGTCGTGGTTGTCCACTCATTATTATAAAAATAATAATACTAATAACTGATGGTTGTTTTCCTTTCAAAATGTATAAATTTACCAAAGATTCATAAAGTTAAAAATTTATTGTTTGAAAAACAAATAATTGTAAAGGCCAATATGAAAAAAATTTCCCGATAAACTGTGAATAAATATTTCATGTTCAGATTCCTATTCGATACCATCAGAAATTCGATAGATTCGAATATTCGAAGGTTCAAAGTTCGAATATTCGTATTCGAAATTCTTCGAATTATTCGAATATTCGAATTGTCGAATAATTGCAGCTCTAGTGCAGATACGGGCACGGGCGGGCGGGTGAATCGAGTCACGGCCGGGTGACGGGCGGGTCAAACCCGCCCGTTGCAGATCTCTGATGGGGAGCAGATTACATTATGGCCAATCGGTCCTACATTCGTTTGAAACGGCAGCTTCCATCTCTGCATAATAGGTAATATCTCTTCCCTATGGCCCACCTTTTCTTGCATTCAATACGTCGCGCGTGCTTTTGTTTTGATATTCCACCGCGTGTTTATAATTGAGAGATAGGTAAGTGATCCCTCTCGAATTTGTAGGGAGGATGGGGGATGCAGGGCCACGTCCGCTCAGCGGACTCTCTCTTTTTTTCGTGTGTCTGGACGCGAGGTGTATTGATGGTGGATTATATTTTGTAATTGCTATATTCGTGGCATTTTTCTCACAACCCTATGCGAAATTAAATGGCCTTATGTTACACCTTGTTTATTTCGTCCGACCAAATGATATCCTAATATGAATATAAATATATGCCAATGCATGAAAGAATATCCCTTTTTGAGTCAGGTGTACTGGCACATGGGTATATCGTATTTGTCCTTTTTCGAGTTCCAAGCGACGTAGAAGGCGACCAGTACGACCAAAGTCGGTTGCAGGTAGATTACCGCCCCCCCCCCCCTCCACTGGGGGTTTCCCCGTTTTTCGACCGTCACTCATTTATGCCGGGACGCTAACGAACGTGACCGATGTCGAGACCATTCGTCCTTTGATTTTCGACACGGAAAGAGTTCCGCAAGAATAGTACGCACAGTGCTGAAACGCGAAGCAAGTCCCGTGACACGGAGTGAAAAAGTTATCAAAATGAGTGATCGACAGCAACGTAGTGCTACTTGCGCTGCAGCATATTATTATATGCTACTGGGCTATCAATTTTTGACGGATAAAAAAAGCAGGCCAAAACGCTGGTGGATGACGGAGATGTATAAAAGTCGGGATAGGTAAGTGTTACAAACTTTAGTGTTTTTAACCGGTTAACTGGCATGGTCCTTTTCACTATTCGGGCCCAAACTGGTACCATCGAATAATTAAGTGAATCACACAAAATTTGGTATACAGGGGTTTTTTGAGTCGCTGAACCGATTCCGGGGGTAATTTTTTTCATCTGACACCCCCAACCCCTAAAAAAATAGAATTTAGGGGTGAATTTGTCAATTCTTTACTAAACCTTTTTTTATTTGTGAAGTTTTCTTGTCTATAATTCGATTGCAGCAGTTACTTTTTTCAATGCCACGCCCAACCCCTGAAAAATAAGGGTTTAGGGGTTTAATTTTTTAGTTTTTTTATTTTCTACGAAAAAGTTTCGAGTTTTGAGTCTGCCGTATTGAATTTTACAATTCCAATGCTAAATTCCGATTCAGCGACTCCAAAAACCATTACATACCAAGTTTCATTCAAATCGATTGAAAAACAAAAAAGTTATTCCATTTGATCATATATGATACATTGCCAGAATTGGCCAGATTTTTGTTTGATCATATATGATACATTTCCAGTTAACCGGTTAATGTTGAAGTGAATAAAATAATTAAAAAAACAATTATTTTTTTTGAACGGGGGGGTAATTTTTCGTTCCAGGTATAACATGGCAGATATGCTGGGAGATTTATCTCGGCAACCGTCCGGACATTTTGAAAATTTTTGTAAAATGTCGGCTACAGATTTTGAATATTTCGTTAACAAACTAGGCCCCGTAATCTCAAAAAAAGACACCAGAATGCGAAAGAGCATATCCGTGAAAGAGAGGTTGGCTGTGACGCTACGTTTTTTAGCGACTGGTGACAGTTTCAAAAGCCTGTCATTTCTATTTAAATTTAGCCCTCAAAGTGTTTCCATATGTGTGGAAGAAGTTTGCAAAGCACTGATTGCAGAACTGAAGAACGAAATACGGGTATGTTAATTAATTTTTTTAAAAAAATTCAATACAATTTATTATACTATAATATTACAAACTCATATAATTGGATACATTCATGTCATTTTTAACCCAGACCACAATTTCCTTTTATAGTTGCCTGCAAACCCAAACGAATGGCGGAAAATCGCAACAGATTTCGAGACTAGATGGAATTTTCCTCATTGCGTGGGTGCAATCGACGGGAAACACATAGTAATGCAGTCTCCATTTAAAACCGGTTCCGAATATTATAATTATAAAGGAACTTTTAGTGTCGTCCTTATGGCTGTAGTGAACGCAAACTACGAATTTATTTACGTGGACATTGGATGCCAAGGAAGAATTAGTGATGGGGGTGTTTTTAACAACACATCACTGTTCCAAAAAATGGATGCCGATGAATTGATGTTGCCTGTGGATGAGGTAATTCCTCCATGTGAGAAACCGGTGCCATATGTGTTTGTGGGGGACGATGCATTTGGGCTTAGCAGACACCTGCTAAAAGGATATCCTGGCATTCATGATAAAGGCACTACTCAACGAATTTTCAACTACCGGCTTTCACGGGCTCGAAGAGTAGTTGAAAACGTTTTTGGAATAATGACGTCAGTTTTTCGTGTATTTCGAAAACCATTGCTATTGCAGCCCAAGAAGGTGACAGAAATCACAATGACGTGTGTTTTATTGCACAACTTTTTGCAAAAAAGTGCAACTTCCAGCAGTACTTATGTACCTCAGCATTTATTAGATGCAGAATTGAATGGGGAATTAATTCCTGGTATGTGGAGAAATGAGGAACACAGCACAAATTCGTTTATACCGTTGCAAACAGATCACAACATTCCCCAATTGGATGCGAAAAGTGTTAGAGACTATTATGCACAATATTTTAGTACAAACGGCGCTGTTGCATGGCAACATAGTGTTTAAGTTAATTAATTTTAAAATTAAGCGCCCCATTACTTTATATTATTATTATTATTATTACAACTTTTATAATTAATTACGACAATGAAATATGAAATAGAAAGAACAATGAACAATCTTGGCGAATACGCAGATCACGACACAACACGGGCTAGGGCGGGAAGGGAAAACATGACAAGGTGTAACTAACACTAGAAGTATATATGTATAGAAAAAAAATAAAAAATAAAATAACCGTGAATCCTATGTTTTATTTGTATGTATGTATGTATGTATGTATGTATGTATGTATTTGTACGCAAACCAATGTGATGTAAAATTTTCATCGGTTCCGTGACCGGTCCTAGCTAGCACTCTCGTGAACTTTGTGCAATAGTTTCGGAAATGTTGGCATAAGTGTACCCTCTCCTGTTTTAATTAGGACACAGTAACTTGTGACGCTTTTAGCCTTCGTGGATGGAAACAAGGATAATTTTCACCCGAGACTAGGTTTATATTATTCGGATTAGGTAGGATTACATGGTTTGGTTGATTGAGGCAAAAAATTTTTTTTGAAATGGGTCAATATGTACCCCGCGGTCACATAAGCACCCCGGCTTTTAAATCAATCTAATATGTTCCCCTTTCACAGCAACCGCGTTACGTCGCAAAATAGAAACACATAGATACTTCGCCTCGCGACAATATATAAAAAACTATTTCACGTGTGTATGTACTTAAATAATATTTGCTGATGCTCACCAGTGAAATATACAAATATTATGAAAATATACAAGAGTCGCCAAACTTGCTCAAAAATTACAAACTTAGACCCTGATGTGGATGGGTCAAATATTGATATACCCATTCCAATAAACCCATTCCAAAATTTTTTCCGCCGAGTCGGGCTCGCCAAGCCGACTTGCCGAGCTAGACGAGCCGAGCAAACTCGCCGAGCCACGCGCCGTCTGATCGGTCATGGCTTGCCGAGTCGGGCTCGCCAAGCCGGCTTCCCGAGTTAGACGAGCCGAGCAAGCTCGCCGAGCCACGCGCCGTCTGATCGGTCATGGCTTGCCGAGTCGGGCTCGCCAAGCCGGCGATTCACGCGCAAAGTTCGCCGAGCCACGCTCCGTCTGATTTCACCTTTACTAGAGAGAGCGAGAGAAAACGTATTTGCGAGCAATCAATTGCGAGAGAGCGAACGAGGCGAGAACGATCGAACAGCTGGCCGTCCGCTGCCACCGTCGCGTCGCAGGTAACCGCCAACGGAGCATTAAGCTTAGGATGCGACAATAGGGTCGCTTCAGCTAGGCTCTCCTTGCAGGTAACGAATGCCTGCCGAGCCTCCTCCGTCCACGCTATGGGCGCCTTACCCTTTAAATTACCCGCGAGCAGGTCATTTAAAGGGGCTTGACAATGAGCGGCATTGGGGATAAAACACCGATAGAAGTTAATCATCCCTAAAAATTGTCGCAAATCCTTCGCTGTTTTAGGACACGGAAAAGATCTTAAGACCTCCACCTTATCGGGAAGAGGTTGCGTCCCGTTTTCGGACACCTGATACCCTAAAAATTTTACAATCTCTTGCCCGAAATTACATTTTGCCGGATTTACGACAATACCGTACTCCTTTAAACGCGCGAATAATAATTTTATATGGTGTACATGCTGTTCCTGGGATTCCGACGCGACTAAAATATCGTCAATATAGGCGTAGCAAAAATCAAAATCGCGGAGAACCTCATCAATAAACCTTTGAAAAGTCTGTGCAGCATTACGTAACCCGAAAGACATAAAGGGAAATTCGAATAACCCGAACGGCGTTGTAATTGCCGTTTTCTCTATGTCTTCGGGTGCGACGGGGATTTGATTGTACGCACGGACCAAATCTATGGTGGAGAATATCCTCTTACCCCGCAGGCTTTGCGCAAAGTCCTCGATATGGCGCACCGGGTAACGGTCAGGAATTGACCTCGCATTTAACGCCCTATAGTCACCGCAGGGCCTCCATGCGTCTTCGCCTTTCTTCGGGACCATATGTAGAGGCGACGACCAGCAGCATTTGGACGGGCGAGCGATTCCCATCTTCATCATCAGCTCGAACTCCTTCCTTGCTGCTTCGAGCCTGTCCGGGGCAAGCCTACGTGGCCTGCTAGAGACAGGTGGTCCTGGGGTGGTCTCCAAATGATGCACCGTTGCGTGCTTGACCACGGTTGGCAATCCCCTTGGTCGAGTTATCTCCGGGGTTTCTGCGAGGAGTTGATGAAAAACGGATGCACCAACCACCGTCTTAATTGAGGGTGCCTCCGTGACTACAGCTTGACCTTGTGCGGATACAGAGGTCATCGGATCCACCAGACGACGGTTGTGGATGTCCACCATCAAATTGAAGTGGTCCAAAAAATCCACCCCAATGATGGGTTTCGTCACATCCGCCACCACGAACCTCCATGTGAATTCCCGCCGTAGCCCAAGATTAAGGGTGAGCGTCACTATGCCGTACGTTGAAATTGACGTCCCATTCGCCGCGGTCAGCTCGTATGTTGACTTCGCCCGCGGTCCGCGCAATCCTTGACGCGGAAAAACGCAGAGGTCGGCTCCAGTGTCGACCAAATATTGCGTTTTCGACCTGACATCCGTAATGAATAGACGGCGTGACGCTGGATGGGGATCGTTGGCCGTCATCAACGATTGCCCTGGTCGTTTCCCTGGGCCGACGTCCAATTGCAGGGCTGAACACAACGATGTGCGTTCTCTCCAAAACGCCAATGGTACCAGCACTTGCCCTGGTAATTATTCCCATCCGCGCTGCGCTCCACCGATCGGGAAGATGAACGCCTTCGCCGCAAACTCGATGATCTTGGGTGCCGCGTCCAACCTCGACGAGTAGCACGCTCCTCAGAAGCAAAATCCTGACGGATCGCGGATATCTCCTGACGCAAAGTAACCGCGAGCTGGGCCATCTTTAGGCTTAATAGAGCCTCTAAATTCTGGTCCAACCCTGAGGAACCGCTGACGATGGCAGAAGGCGCGCTAGGGCCCGCGGCCTCGGTGATGTGCGCCCGAGGTGTCAGCGTCTCCGCTATGGCGTCTGCCAACTCGGCCACCTTATCGAGCTCGACATCACGTTGCGTAGCAAGAATTACTTGCATGCTCGCAGGTAAACGGCCCGCCCAAAGTGTCCGCAAAACACTATCTTCGATCGAAGTACCGGCCAACTCTCGCAGGTGCCGTAAGAATTGTGACGGCTTCCTGTCCCCGATTTCCTCATGTTCCAGCAAGCGTCGCGTCTTTTGCTCTTGCGTGGAGCTTAACCGCCGAATAAACTCGGCCTTCAACTTCTGATACGGGTCTACAGGCGGCGGATTCATTATAATATCCCGAACTTCCGCGGCATATCGAGGATTTAACGCACCAAGAACGTACCCGAACTTCGTTTTCTCAGTCGTGATCCCAGTCGCGTCAAAACTGCGCTCCACCATGGAGAACCACATCTCCGGATCAGATGGGCAGAACTCCGGTATACGAACCGCGACACGCTCCAAGGACAAACCCGTGGACACAACCGGAAAATTTTGACTTCCGCTCGGATCAGTCATTGTTAATGTTTTATGTCTAATTGTCAATGTCTACAAAAGAGTCTTACAATATCTTAACACGAAAACTTACACTATATATATGCACTGTTGCGGCAATAAATGTTCGCACTTCCGGACACAACAAACGATAGTTTTTAAAATCTGTATGAATCGCGTTAACTATATCACAAATCACGTTAACTATCACACATGAATAACGTCGGGGTCACCAATTTGTGGAGAATATTGGTAGGAAATAGACACGGTACTAGTCACAATATTTTCTCAACACAATTTATTAAATAGGACGTGTTTTTGCGTGCAAGAGACTTGTTGTCTCTAAGGCGATTCAAGACTCTCTGCCGTACTGGTGTCTCAAGACTCAGTCCCCAAAAACGAAGAAGAAAAGTAGGAGAAAAGTAAGGAGAGGAAACTAAGGAGAGGAAAGTAAGGAGAGAAAACTAAGGAGAGGAAAGTAAGGAGAGGAAAGTAAGGAGAGGAAAGTAAGGAGAGGAAGGTAAGAACGTGCGGAAAAAGGCAATCGTGGAAGAGTGTCATAAAACACTGAGAAACGGAAAGGTTCGCCAGGGCCTGACTGTAGACCTTGAACAGGCCCAAGCGAAACCTGGGGAACATAAAGAAGGAAATGGTTAGAACCGCGCGAATCTGGCCGCCAGATGTGAACCAGGACTGACCAGACCCGCGCGGAGCGGAAATACAATACAAAGGAAAAGAAATAGAAAATGGACAGCGGCGTAAGGCAGCGCCAAGGCCGCCACACTATCATAAATGTGTACATTTCCGTTACCATCAGATCTTGTGCAAATCCAATGTCCTACTACCTTTTTTCCAATTTCACCAGTGTATATTATCTGAATATTTGTCTCATGTTCTGGGATCTCTTGTAAATTACTCAAAAAAGCTCGAACGTAACCAGTATCTTGAGCAAAGTTGTATATTCCACGCTCATTTAGATTTCTGTTCATAATTTCGTGAAATAAATTAATATGTTTGTCTTGTAAATAACACTCAGGTTTTATGACTTCTTTACATTCGGCTGTTTCTAAAGCATAGTTATAACTATCATTGAGGAAACATTCTGCAGGCACTGCATATTCATGATTATTTTGCTCGATATGCTGGTCCGAGATCAGTATACGTTCATCAAAAATTGTAAAATTTTCAGGATTCATTTTTTGATTTGTGATTGTTACATCTGTTTTCTCTACGTTCTCTTCTTTTTTATATTTGACAACCTTCTTATCGAGGATTGCATAAATTGGCTTATGATAGCTGAAATATGTTTCATAAACACCGCAATCTATATCATCAACATTTGAGAAAATGATATCTATTTGCGTATTAAAATTGGTTGTTATACTTTTGGATGGTAATTTAGTTTTTAAATTGTACTTGTTCAAAAGGTTAATCAAATAATTATTACCATTATCCTTGCAATTTAATATATTGTAATTGAAATCACCTATCAAAATCTTTTCACTTTCAATTGTAATTTTATTCATTATTCGCTGTACAACGCTACCAAACATAGAATTAGTTGCTTTTGGTGATTTATAACCACTTATTATATAATAATTTCTGATTTTAAAAGTGAACAGTTCGACATGCGCATTTGAACTAAATTCTTGTTCAACAAATAATTTTTCTATTGATAATTCTGTTTTTCCATAACAAATTAATCCGCGGCTGTTGTTGTCAATGTCGGATCGGAATAATATATCATAATTTAAAATATTCAACTCATCATCGGTTTTCGTTAATGTTTCACTAAAAATTAATATATCGCTTCGATGAAACCATGAATCTTTATTTATATGAATTAATTTACTTGTCAAAGTACCAATGTTTTGATATATAACTATTAATCCGGTTTCATTTACCAAATTATTGAATGATAATTTTAATTGTTTGTTTTTTTCGATACTGTTAATTTAAATTGTCCCAAAATATATAAACCGCTCAATTTTGCAACTCTGCTCAGTGCTACATACAACATTTGTAAAGTTCGCCTTTCTGATTTTTTAAAATCCAAACATACTTTCTCGTATGTTTGTCCCTGACTTTTATGAATCGTAATCGCTTCAGCACGAACCACTGGAAATTGACAACGTGTGATTTGATATTTTTCCTCACTCGACATATTTACTTGATTCGATATTTTTATTATTGGTGTTTAATTCTGATAAGGCATACGACGGGGCACATCGATTGCATCATTCATCATTCTGATCGCGTTGTTACTTTTTCAGAAAACGTTAACGAAAAATTTGATACCATAGAAACAGACATACGCACACACACACACACATACGGACATTTTGATAAAAATAGTCTAAAATGACTCCAATGACCATGAAACGTGAAGATCTGCTAAAAAATCGATTTTTGATTTTCGGGGTCATTACAGTAACTTCCCTATGAATCGGGAAGTTAAAAATACAATACAAATACAATAAAAAATACGAAATACAATACATCATGCAAAATACCAAAAAAGTATACATAAACAATTAGAGTAATTGCTAAAAAAAGCGAAACTGTTTAAACATTCTGTAAATGCGATAATCTAGAATTATTATTGGTCATACGTGCACCTGAAAATCTCAATTGTTGCCCGAGCCATACTGTATCTTTATGGATTTTAACTATTAATATAAAATATACCATACTTTTACGATGTACAGCACATTCATCGTGGTTAAACCATTCTGGATATTTCTGATGCACAGAGTGGGAAATAATCGAAAACAATTTATCCAGGATGAATGTTTCGCTGCGTAATTTCGGATAATGATTATCAAAACTGTCATTAATGATTTGGGCTGTGTTTCCGTTTACGTCCATGCTCAGAATTCGATGAAATTTTGAAAATAGGTTCTTTCTTGACTAAAATGACGATTGCCAGAAGGATTTTTGGCGACTCGAAAAAAAATTTTTTATCATTTCAATGTCGCTCTCTACCTTACCGACTTACCGACTTACCGACTTTGACTTTCTACTTTGTTCGTTAACTGATTTTAGACAGTTCGACAATGGGAAGATTAGATAAACAGAGTGAGTCTTGGTTAGATCGTTAGAGGGGGTGGAGAGGCCCGGCCGCTAGGCCGGGCCGACCACGCATACGAGAATCCAAGAGTAGTCTAGTAGTACTTTAAAAAAAATTATTTTATTTTTAGTATATTTGTCGTAAAAAATGGAATTTTAACATCATTTTAGCGTTTTTTATAGGAAATTTAATTTCCTACAAAAAAGGTCTCTTGATATTTTGCCATATTTCGCATAGTTTCCGAGATATTTGGAGGTTTATAAAAAACAGGAAATCTACTTTACCGGCTAAACCAGGCCGATTTGACACCATGTTATATATACATTTTTTTCTTGAAATAACCCCAAGAACACAAATATAACTTCAAAACGAGGGGCCACGGAAATCGTAATGGGGGTGTCCCACTTGGACTCCGACCGATTGGACACGTCCCGATTGGACTGTCCCGATTGGACTGTCCCGATTGGACTCGTGCCGTTTGGACGCCGTGCCGTTTGGACGCCGTGGCGGCTGTATTCATGACGTTTGGACGCCGTAAATTTTATAATCATTGCTTTTCGAAGTTTACATACGGTGATATTGTATTGTGAAATATATGGGAACCTATTAAATTTGGATCTGAATTTTAATTTTTATGTGTTTCTTGAGACTCGTGCCTTTTGGACGCCGTGCCGATTGGACGCCGTGGCGGTTGGATTCATGACGTTTGGACGCCGTAAATTTTATAATCATTGCTTTTCGAAGTCTACATATGGTGATATTGTATTGTGAAATATATTATTAAATATGATTTGGAATCTATTCAATTTGGATCTGAATTTTAATTTTTATGTGTTTCTTGGGACTCGTGCCGTTTGGACGCCGTGCCGATTGGACGCCGTGGCAGTTCGATTCATGACGTTTGGACGCCGTAAATTTTATAATCATTGCTTTTCGAAGTCTACATATGGTGATATTGTATTGTGAAATATATGATTAAATATAATTTGGAATCTATTAAATTTTAAATTATGATTAAGAATCTATTAATGAAAAATAATGATGTACAGCTTCGGAGGGGGGTGATACCGAAGTCTTACTCCGGAAAGTTTATTTTAAGAGCGAGCGGAAATGACATTATTCTGGGTTAGGTTTGGCTAGATAACTGAAGTTGTTGTTAATCGGGCGTTGTTAACCATTAAATTATGATTAAGAATCTATTAATGAAAAATAATTATGTAAAGCTTCGGAGGGGGGTGATTCCGAAGTCTTACTCCGGAAAGTTTATTTTAAGAGCGAGTGGAAATGACATTAGTCTGGGTTAGGTTTGGCTAGATAACTGAAGTTGTTGTTAATCGGACGTTGTTAACCATTAAATTATGATTAAGAATTAATTATGTAAATCATCGGAGGGGGGTGATTCCGAATCTTACTCCGGAAAGTTTATTTTAAGAGCGAGCGGAAATGACATTAGTCTGGGTTAGGTTTGGCTAGATAACTGAAGTTGTTGTTAATCGGGCGTTGTTAACCATATATTTCACAATACAATATCATCATATGTAGACTTCGAAAAGCAATGATTATAAAATTTACGGCGTCCAAATGTCATGAATCCAACCGCCACGGCGTCCAAAAGGCACGAGTCTGAAGAAACACATAAAAATTAAAATTCAAATCCAAATTTAATAGGTTCCCATATATTTCACAATACAATGTCACCGTATGTACACCATATGTAGACTTCGAGAAGCAATGATTATAAAATTTACGGCGTCCAAACGTCATGAATTCAGCCGCCACGGCGTCCAATCGGCACGGCGTCGAATCGGCACCGTCCAATCGGTCGGAGTCCAAACGGGCATCACTCATCGTAATCGTGCCACTTTGTTGGTAAGATAGAGAGTGACAAAATTTTTTTTCGAGTCGCCAAAAATCCTTTTGGCAATCGTCATTTTAGTAAAAAAAGAACCTATTTTTAAAATTTCATCGAATCCTGAGCATGGACGTAAACGGAAACTTCGCCATGATTTGAAATATATTTGAAAATTCTACACTTGGAACATAGAGATGTCCAAAATCGTTAACGCTATCGTTAACAACATATGCCCGGAAAAATAGCAGTATTTGCTCGTTGCGACAAAAGGTACTGTTTTTAGAAACAAATGCGTCGTAACATGTAGGACATGCCATTTTTTCAATACTTTTCTTACCAACATACCCTGTAAAATATTCGACGGCGCAAGCTTCTAAAGAACTTACTGGCGTTGACAGTTCATTAATACTATTGTTCCCTTGAACATGCGTATTGATACTGACATCACCAGTACATTCTTCGCCAAAAAATACGTGACCGGAAGACGACGCGGCTGGTTCACATTACAGTAAACCATCCCGCGGTATATCATCTCGCGGTATATCACTCCCCCCCAGTACTAACGGTGTGTCGTCATCGGGCATGCAATTCCCATTAGTAGAACTACCACTACGTAAATGTAAGTGAATATATTTTCTCATAGCAAGACGCACCGCTTTTACTGAAGGATTATGATTGTAAGTGCCACCGTGCATCCGCAGAACTGCGAAGTAATTTTCTAGCGCATCTGTATTAAGGCGCGAAGTCATAAAAAATGTTACGCCTTCTTCTCGCAGATCATTCCACAGTTGCAGGGTAGCACTTACAGATTGTCGCAACCCTAACAAACAAGGAGGCGCTTTTAATCCTTTCGGAGAAACAACAAACAAATTCTGCATCGCATCTAATTGCAGTTTCAAATTATCTTCTACATTATTATAAAAACGCGAAAGCGCACATTTGTTTGGATTGGGGTCGCGGGCGCATCTACTATTTAAATTGTCAAACAGATCATTCAAGGTTTCAAAGAAACTAGCCGTGTGTTGAATAGTCATTGTTTCTATGCAACCTGTCAACGAAGCGGTAAACAAAGCAGACGAAAAAACCCTTTTAATAAAACTTGAAGAGCAAGCTTACATTTCATCTTATCGAATGCATTTGGCCTTATATGCTTTTCTGATAATTTGTAAGCTGCTCGTGTACTCTTTCGTGTACCGAAACTATAGAACCGTTGATTGAAAAATTATGCTTCAATAAATTATTTCGAATACTTTTAAACAAATGTAAAAAATCAAAAAGAAAATAAATTTTGTGGCCATTCCTTGAAACAAAAGGTTTTTCGATTGATGTGCATTCGTCTGCTATGCTTTGATTGCTGCTTCCCTGATCGGAAACAACCGCTCTAACTTTTAAACCGGTCTCATGCACCGCATCTAAAATTCTGTTTAAAATTATGGATAAATTATCCCTCTTGATTCCCGAATTTGTAACAAAAAAAGCCATTGGTTGTTTCAACAAGGACTTGAGTACCTACGGCTGCACGACGACCTAAAAATCCCAAGTCTTCGAAACCTTCAATTATCTGTTTCGTTGGGTGGAAAGTTAAACATTTCTTAATTGCCATTTCATCAAACAAAAGAATGCAATTACGATCTCCGACTTCCATCTGCGCAGCTTTTATTTTTAGACCGTAAAATATATTTTGGCAAATACCAGGCCAAATATCACTTTTCCCGAACCACCGAAGAAGTGTAATTGGACTCGGTAAATGAAAATTGAAAAGAGTGCGCATTTTGTCATATAAAGACGGCGAAGTATAATGCATTGTCATGCACAACTGTTGCTCATCGCGCGTAAAAGCTCTTCTAAACGGTTTAAATAATAACATAACAATGAAAGTAAAAGCAATACCAGAAACTTTTTTCGCGATTGCCTTTTTCAAACATGTATCATCAATACAACCTGAAGGAAGCTTATATTTAATCCTATTCAATGAAAACTACTTCTTAAAAAATGCCTACTACATAGATATTTCTTTTGTAATTCTGACTTGGTCATTTCTACCCAATCGTCTAAACCACTATTAACTAGCCACGTTATACACCTTTCATTGTCATAAACCGGAAAACGATGAAAAGTACAATTGTCCGATGAATTGCGTGTTGTTAAACTGCACTTCGAATGCGCAAACTTTTTATAATGAGGTCGAGATTTAATATTTTGAAATTTCCATTTTTTGTTAATTAATATAGTTAACTAAACAAGCTAAATATATATTATGTACAATGTAGGAGGGGTTTGACACCGGAAAGGTCAGAATCACCAATCGACTCGTAACGCGAACCAAGATTTGTTTAACGAGTGTACTCTTCCGCTGTTCTTAGCTAAGTGTTAAAACACGGCGCGTCGTGGTCAAAACATGAAAACGAGCACGCAAGTTGGAAAAACCCAAAAATGGTAACCCTCGCAGAACATTTTCCGCTGTAGTATATCCCACAAGGGTACTAATTGGTTCAAGAAAATGGGGGGTGGGTAGTGGTATGAGAGGTGATAGGCTCGCTGCGCCCCCACCATCAAGAAAAGCACAGAAAACTGCGAGAAACGGGGATAGACTTTACGGTAAATGAGAGGTGGGTACCGGGGAGTGGGGTAAGAAGAAGCAACACTTTTTCATTTTTAATTAATATTTTATGAGACTTTCACCATCATACAGTATTCTCGCGATAAATGTCCCAAAAGTTTGGACGATAATTGTCCCTGAACTATCCCCACTCCTGCGGGGTATACCCCGTGAGGGGCCATAAAACTCGAGAGGCCTCGGCCGCCGAGAAATGTAAACATGATACCTGTCGGGTATATCGGTGTGAGACCACTACTAATCCGATGGTAAAACTTCTTTATTTTTCATTATTTTTTAATGGATCTTTCGCCAAAATATTCTTTGTATTTTTCTAATGAAATTGATACCAAAAATGATATAATTCCGATGGTATTTACGTGTGTAATGGACGATAGAACTTTCGTGCGCAAGGAAAGAGAGCGTATGGGAAAGAAAGTGACGAGGAGAGTCGCAGTCGCCGGCACAGTTGAAAGGCCCGCCGGGTCCTCACAATGTAATCCCATTAAAAACTTTTTTATTATTACTTATTTTTTTATGAGACTTTCACCGATATATTTGTGACATTTTTCTGATTAAAATGATACTAAACACGATATAATTCGCATCATATTTACATCAATCCGTTCATATAATTTTTATGAGAAGTTACTGGGGTCGTCCATTACACACGTAAATATAATCGGAATTATATCATATTTGGTATCATTTTCATTAGAAAAATGCCAGGAATATGCTGGTGAAAGATCCATAAAAAATAATGAAAAATAAAGAAGTTTTGCCATCGGATTAGTAGTGGTCTCACACCGGTATACCCGACCCGTATTATGTTTACATTTCTCGGAGAGCGAGGCCTCTCGAGTTTCCCAGTCCATTTCTACGTTTGGCACAAGTCAAAGAATAGTATCCCTGGACGATAATTGTCCGTGGTCGGACCCGTGGTTGGAACAATTATCGAGAGAATACTGTATGTTTAGGATTAGGCGGCAAAAAAAACGCTTTGATTTTGAACGAGCACATTTTAATCGCCTTGCGATTCGTCACAATCGAACTTTACACTATGTACTGTTGAGTGCTGACAAGAAGGTCCCCGGGGGGGGGGGCACAGAGGCAAGAGGGGTCTCCAGCTAGCTCCGCCCATCCCCACCTCTGACGCTCCCGTAGTGGCCGCGTGATCACGCCGTTTCGACTGCTTACGTCACACGACGCATAATAGTAGGATTCCCGTATTTACTCGAGTAGTGTGTGTGACTGCTTCGGCCAATAGAACGCTCTAGCCGAAATTGCGTGTGAGCCTAGCCGCGCCCCTTCCAAGCCAACCAATCGGGTGTGCATTCTTGCCTACGTCACCGCATTCCTGCCAGGGCTCTTCTTGTCAGCACTCAACAGTACACGGTTCTGCCTTCTGTAAGTTGGCTAGAGCCAGTAAACGAAATAAAGCGAGAGTTTGAACGTTGGATTACGAGTAAATGTAGCGGTGCTAATGAATTGATTCTAGAATCTGACTATATCGATAGAAACCGGTCCCAAGACGCGCGACGTTTCTTCGATCGATGGTAATCTTAGAATGGATTACGATCGACGAACAGAGCACATGGTCTCTCTCGTCGGAACGATTATCTCGATTATAGTCAGCTCGACCAATAGAATGGCTTGGTGCTAGGTCGACTATCGATCCGACGACGACCGCCTATAGCGCGGCGCGTAATCGATCGATCATCGATCCAGCGACACCGCGAGCCAAAGTCAATCACCGCGCGCGAGGTAGATCGTGCGTCACGATCTGACGCCACGCGCAACCAATCCCAAACACTGTATTTGTATAATATTTCTCTGATAAAAATTTGTCTGATTATACGATACATACATACATACATATCATTTTTTTTAATTGACGATGGAGTAAGTTTTCGTGACAGACAAAGAGAGTAAATGGTAAAGAAAGAGACACTACAAGTCGCATCGTTTTGTTAAAAATATATTAGATAATATGAACAATGTGTATAGAATATGTCCGGTCGCCCCATAAATTCACTGTACAACAGTTGTCGGTCCTCCGTCGTTTTCTTATTTTTTATATTTTTTACTTCTGGCTATTTTTTTTATTTTATATATCTTTTATACCTATTTATATTTTTCATAGTTTTTACATTTTTTACGGTAATAAATTCTAGTTATGGTGAAATAAACTTGGTTACTTAACTACTGTAGCTGAGGTTCTGCCCGTTTTCTGATTTTAAGAGTCGCGAAATATCCGAGTCGAGAGACTGTCTTTATCATTTACTTTCTTTGTTTGTCACCAAAACTTACTCCATGGTATTAAGTAATATATGCCGGTAACTGTCCGCAAAGTGCTTATACATGGTGCTGATGTGACAGAAAGCATCCTATTACGCATCGCAAATCTTTCAGAAGATGCCCAGGAAGCAACGCATAAAGAACTGCGATTATTTCGCGAGCACCACACTCGGAAAATTTTCGATTTTACCCCATAACTACCCTCCCGATCGAGATACAGGTTTGAAATTTTGCACAGTATGGTTTTTCTTGGTGTATCGAATGACCAGAATTTTTGACTATCTTATCCGGCTATTCCCAATTTTCAATTTTTGCCCATTTTGGCGAAAACGGGCCTCACTTATGTACGAAGTTTTATCTTACATTAGTAACTGTTTGTCCAATTGAGCTACATTTTTTTTTTTTATTCGGAAAGGATTGAGCTATTACAACATAATTGTCTCAACCTCGAAAATCAAATTCATAATGTAGTAAAAAAACAAATTCTTTTTTTACGTTTTTTTTTATGAGGGGTCAGAGTGATTTAAATTATGAAAAAAATATGGTTATATTCCTTGAAGTTTCCCCTTTTAAAATAAGCCCTTGGAAAAGATGGAGCTATAAAAATTGGCGTTACAATGAGCTGGGAAAGTACGCGTGTACCCCCGTTTCAGGTTGAGGCGAGTCGAGTCGGAATTGGGTAAATCCGCAGTGAAGATTTTTAACGAAAGTACATTGTTTCTTAAATGTCCATTACATACGAAAACGATAATATTAATTAAAAGTATTAAAAACTCTCGTCACAATAAGTGTTCAAAGATCAAACTTTTTCAGATACCGTTTTTCACCGAAAAAATTCCTTTTTTTCGTAACGCTGTCCTGGAATACCTAGTAAACATTATGAACCCATTTTTTTTGGATAGTATATGCGTCTATGTTTACGACGCACTTGGAATTTAAAATTTTTGTTAATAACTTTTAAAAAAAAAATACTCGGTGCACTGAAGAGATCCGTTAATGTTTTTCATCTTTGGCAAGGGATAAGTTAAAAAGTTTAAAAAAGTTCAAGTTCTAACAAAGTGGAACATTTTCAGCAACATTTCCTCTAAGAGATCCTGCAAAATTCACGTCCCAACTCAACCAACTTTTAAATTATGATAGTTTAAAGCGTCGCGTGACACGCAATTCCGCAGCGAGTCGCGGCGCACGAGACGCATTGACGACCACTCAGCGGCTCTTAAGAGTGGAAAGACCTAACCCAGACTTATCTTTTGAATTTTTTTATATTATACAACCATTGATAAACAATAGAATTTCTTGCTAGCTCAGTTGAATCATTTGTATTTGAGAGTGCATAGCATTAACATCGCAGCATAGCATCACAGCAGTTTTCCCATATTGGAGACCTGTATTTTATCTTTGTTAAATAGAATTATTGTATAGATTTTTGTTTATTTATTGGTAAATATAATTATAAGCCGCTAATCCGTATGATTAATTGATTATAGTCGGTAACTGTTTAAAATATGATACTTATTTTTGTTTAAATATTTGTAATTTTTTAAATAAGACAGTAATAACACGTTTTTGTTATTTCATTAATTGCAATAAAATTCCTCGATTCAAAAATTATGGATTACTCTTGTTTGAAAGTCTCAACATCCAGTTTTCAATTATTACTCATTATTCACACGATTTTTCAGATATTTCGGTGGTGTGAAAAAAAAATGTTTCCTACAAAAAGTAATCTCACAAGAAGTCAGTAGAAGTCTACAAATTTCAATATAAAAACTTAAAAAAAAATTTTTTTTTTAATAAAAAATTGAGGACACCTTGATTATTTATTTATCACTATATATTTTACCACGTTTTTATTTTTTATTTAATAACATTATTACTGACGCCAAGACGAATCCAACGACCTACTTATTGTGGTCTTTAAGTTTTGAAATAACGTTAAAATTGGCTTGAATAGCTAAATCGTCATTCTAGCCCACTGAGCGCCGCACGAAATTAGAAAAAAAAGGGTAGAGGCGAGTCGAGCGCACCGCTATTATGGTCCGTTGTCTATACCGTTGGTCTCGGGAAAATACCAGCAGACTGTACACGACTAAATAGCCCTATTTATACCTCAATGACAATTAGTAACCAGTCTTGGCCAACGATACCTTTTCAGTTAAAAGGCAAGAACCCTGAAACCCTCGTCGCTTTGAATGGAAAAGAATCTTAAAACTTGTAGGGTTCTAGAAAACATGACAAAAGTTTGGACATTACTAAAAACAGATTATGTATCTGTTTATTACATAGCGCGACAAATGAACTGAAAAGGAAAGTGCAATACATATTATTAAGGATACCATAAGAACGAGTTTTCTGCTTCGAACAACTGCAACCATTGTTGTCTGGAAAAGTCCTGAAGATGGGTATTTTCGATTTCGGGCATTTACCTGAGATAGTCGAGCTGTGAACATTGCTTTATTTAGGTGTTCCTATTTAGTGCTTTAAATTAGTTATAATATTTAAAAGTTGGTTATTATTACAAAAAAAGAGGGGTTCTACAAACTCTCAGATGGACGCGTACCCTAAGAAAGCTGTCAGCACAAACGAGATATAGGAATCCTATTCGTATATCTCGTTTGTGCTGTCATCCTATTTTAGTTCCAGCAGCACCGACGAGACCCTGCCTGGGGCCCCAAAACCGAGTTGGTAATACAGGAAGTGACAAGGAAATGGGGCTACGTAACCCCAGCAATGATGGCCGCCAAAATACATTGGATGATAGGTCTATTCTATGTCTCGTCTGTGGTATTACTACGATTAACACGCGCCTTTTTCTGTTCCGTTCATTCCATTATTAAATCTATTTATTAAACGTACATCCCGAAGTAACTTTATTTCAACACCTGAAAATACAACAGGTTATGGGCCCAGGTGCATGAAAATAAATATAGTTAAAGGTTTAACAAAATAAAAAGACTTGAGAAAATCGCTCAAGGTGAGACCACGTTGAAAGTGTAAAGAGGTTATCTTAGTCCAGCCTAAGTGCAAAGATAAAAGTATAACTTCGCCAGCCAAAGAAACGAAAACGATGGAAGGGGACAATTCGAGAGAACTGCTCAGTATCAAGAAACTGAAGAGGGCAGAAAATTGGAATATTTGGAAATTCCAAATAAGCGTAATTCTCAAAGCTCAGAGAGCATGGGAAATAGTCACAGGAGCCAAGGTTCTCATACAACCCGCGGCAGAAACAGCACCAGATGCTGAAAAGAAACAAATCGAAAAAGAAATTGTCGCAAAAAGAAATCGCAAAAGGTAATTGTCACCACAATTTCAGAACAGTGCATGATACATATCATGCAATGTACACACGCCAAGGAGATGTGGACAAAACTGGAAGGAATATATGAACAGAAGTCGGAAGCATCGACACATGTTCTCGAACAGAAATGGTTCACAATGAAAAAAGAAGGATCAGACGATATGGCCACCTACATTGCCAACCTAGAAAATTTAGCCTACAAGCTGCAAGCAACAGGTGAGACAATCTCAGATAGAATGATTATGGCAAAAATTTTGCTTACACTACCGTCTAGTTACGACCACTTTGTGAGTGCTTGGGAGTCAACGCCAGAGGCAGAGCGCACAAAAGCCAATCTGATTGCGAGGATCACAACAGAAGAGTTTAGGCTTAACCAAAGAGAAGGGGACAGCGACAACGCTCTAACTTCAAAAACTAGGTATAATCGAGGTGAGTCAGGAGGCCAGTACCAAAACCGAGGTAAACGAAGTACTTGGAAACCAGGAAAGTGCAATATATGTAACAAGCCAGGTCATTGTTTCGAGAGTGTCGAAACAAATCCGTGAACAACAAAGAAAGGAGAGACGTAGCTCACGGAGAAGGTTTAATAAGCGAAGCTTTAGTATCTTTACAGCGTAAAATTCTAGATACATGGTATTTGGACTCAGGTGCATCCGAACACATGACGCACAAAAGGGAATGGTACACGCCATATGAACCACTAGAAGAGAAGATATACGTTCGCATTGGAGATGGAACGTACATAGAAGCATGTGGTCTAGGTAACATTAATGTACTAGCATTTGATGGGGAAAACTGGACGAAACACCATCTAACAAACGTGCTACATGTACCAAAACTCAAGTATAACCTTTTTTCATTGGGAAGAACTCTCGATAGAGGAATAAAGTCTGTGTCGAACAAAAATTATTGTCAATTCTTTAAAGGAGAAAGGGTTATTGCGGTAGGAGAACGTGAGAACTCGCTATTCGTCATGAAGTTCAAGGTTGATTATCCAAAAATTCAACACAGGTCAGACGAGGCACAACTCACAACATCAGCCGCAGCAGCAGAAGCAGATACGTTGACAAACTGGCACGAGAAGTTTATACACCAAAATTTTGCCAGGACAAAGGAAATCCTGAAACAACATGGCATTAAAGTAAAGGAAAGTAAAAGTGAAACTTTCTGTGAAGCTTGTGCAATGGGGAAAAGCCACAGACTGCCTTTCCCGCAGAGTCAGTCAAAAACTAAATGCATAGGAGAGGTAATACATGCTGACATATGTGGACCAATTCAAGAAAGGTCTATGAAAGGATCAAGGTATTTTTTGCTCCTCAAGGATGACTATTCTCACTATCGTCAAGTTTATTTTATAGCAACCAAGTCAGAGGTGTACGGCTACATTGAGGACTTTATTAGGAAAACCGAAAAACATTGTGCCAAAGGAATCGAGTACCTTAGAACAGACAATGGATTGGAATTCGTCAACCAAAAATTGGACAGCTTGCTAAGCAGACAAGGGATTCAACATCAAAAAACAGTCGCTTATTGCCCTGAACAGAACGGATCAGCTGAAAGGGAAAACAGAACACTAGTAGAAGCAGCTCGAACACTCCTTCACTCGAAAGGTTTCGAAAAAAGGTTCTGGGCTGAAGCGATAAACACTGTCGTCCATGTATTAAATCGCACAGGTACAAGCTCTGTGAAAGACGCAACACCATATGAACTATAGCACGGCTGCAAACCTCAGGTGAAAAATTTCCATATTTTCGGCGAAGTAGTTTATGTTCACATACCAAAGGAACATAGACGAAAATTAGATGTGAATGCCAAAGAAGGTTATGTTTTCTAGGTTATGAAGACTTAACCAAAGGATACAGAGTCTGGATCCCAGCTGAGGATACAGTTAAAGTTGTAAGAAATGTTATTTTCAGTGGAAAAACTGAACCCATAAAGAAAAGCAAACCGACAGATAATATCCTGTTGGAATTACCTCAGAATCAAAACGAGTCGGACAATGGAAATCAAGAAGAGGAAGGGGAAAATAACAATTCAGAAGACAATGAAGATTTACTGGAAGAACCAGGAGATAATGAAGACCAGGACGCGCCTACAGAAATCCAGGAAGAGGAAGTAGAAGAGAATGACGAACAAGAAAGATTTTGTAGACGTAGAAGAAATATTTATTGCAGAAAGTGACGAACCAGCAAACTATAAAGATGCCATGACAAGCAGCGATGCAGATAAGTGGAAAACAGCGATGAGAGAAGAAATAGAAGCCTTGAATAAACATAAAGTCTGGGAGCTCGTAGAGAAACCAAAGAAGCAAAACATAATTAGGAATCGCTGGGTTTACAAAATTAAGAAGGATGTAAACGGAAATGCACTGAAGTACAGAGCAAGACTGGTAGCAAAAGGTTTCAATCAGAAAGAAGGGATTGATTACCGGGAAGTATTTAGTCCAGTGGCAAAAATGGATTCCATTAGACTTTTACTAACCATATCAGCCAGAGAAGGCTTAACACTCAGGCAATTCGACATTAAAACAGCATTCCTCAATGGAGACCTTAAAGAAGAACCGGAGGGTTTTTCTGACGGAACCGAAAAAGTCTACAAACTGTTCAAAAGTTTATACGGTTTAAAACAAGCAGCTAGATGCTGGAATCAAAAGTTGACAAATCTTTTGAAGAAATACAACTTGATCGCAACAGGTGCAGATCCATGCGTATTTCATAGTGGGAAGGAGAACAAAAGAATCATTCTCGCACTGCATATAGATGATGGCCTAATCGCAGCACAAGAGCTTCGAGATATCATGGATATATTGGAGGATTTAAATCAAGAGTGCGAAATTACGCACACACCAGTAGGAACTTTCCTAGGTATTGAGATTGAGCAGGCAGAAGACAAGTCAATCTTCATTCATCAATCAGCTTACACTCGCAGAATAATTGAAAAATTTAAACTCGAAGAGGCAAACGCAGTTTCTATTGCGGCAGACCCAAACCATCAGATGTGCACAGAAATGCATCCCACCGAACAAGGAGTACCTACTCAAGCACCATACCGAGAAGCTGTGGGCAGCTTGATGTACTTAGTAATGGCGACGAGACCAGATATTTGCTACGCAGTAAATAAAGCAAGTAGATATCTGGAAAAACCTACCAAAATTCAGTGGAATGCTGTCAAGAGAATCATCAAATATTTGAAAGGTATACAGCACTACGGTTTAAAATTCAAAAGAAACTCCAGTGCTCAGCTGGAAGCATTCAGTGATGCTGACTACGGCGGAGATTTCGAGACAAGGAGATCAACCACAGGATACATTGTAAGATGAGGAACGTCTTTAATTTCCTGGTGCACTCAACATCAAGAGTCTGTGTCATTATCGACAACAGAAGCGGAGTATATAGCTGCATGTCAAACGTCAAAGGAAATCATGTGGCTACGCAAGCTGATGAGAGACTTGTGCAGGGAAAATGAAGTCAACGTGGTAATGTATCTGGACAATCAAAGTGCAATAAAACTGATTAAGAACCCTGTCTTCCACCAGAGAACAAAGCACATATATATGCAATACAAATACATAAGCGAAAGGTACGAAGAGAACCAGTTTCAAGTGGAGTATGTCAACACGAAGGAACAACTAGCAGACATCTTCACTAAGCCTTTAGCCCGTCCATTGTTTCAAAAGCACCGCAGTGAAATCTGTGGAACAAACATTGTGTTAGAGATTCCGTCTCTAACTTTAATGTATATTTCATTCTCTATGTATTTAATGTTGTACATCTTTACAAAACCTCTTATATCCTCGATATGTGTACTGTGACGTGGCAGTTTTGCCAACGTCTTCCGAGACCGGATATCGGAAGACCGGGTCACCCTCTGGCAGAATAAATGCGAGATGGGCCGTAGCGAGCGCTCGCCCTGGGCATGAGCGAGACCCATGGGCGAGTACTCATGTTTTTGAGCGTCGCGCCAATTTGCGCGACGCGATTTCGCAGGACCGTAGTCAGGTCCCGGCGAGGACCTGAAACAAAGATTCCCCGAAGGAGAGGAACGCGGTCAGCCCCGACAGAAACTCCGGCACCGGAATTCGAGGGATCAACGCGGCCCAGGAGGAACACCCTGGAGAGGCAGAGGAGGACATGCGGTGCCGTATACGGAATCGCTGATGCCTCGCTGTCAACTCGTCCGGAGGAAAACCTGGCCAGTTTCCGGATAGGCCCGCGTCGATCGCCGCACGATGAAACAACCAATCATCGAACGCCGCTGCCGGGGAACCGAGGAATCGCCGATCGCCAGGGACCGTCGCGCCGAGGCTAGGCCCCGGCCGAAAATCTATTCGCGATAGGTCGGATCGCCTGCGGGGAAAGAGCGCGGAAAGGGGGGGACGCTCCGCTTCCGCGTTCCCGAGTCATCGCGCAGGGAAAATCACTTCGTCGTTGGCTCTACTATCATATAGTCGCGCGTATATTAAGGCAATAGTAATTAGTGCGATCTGCTGCCGGAGCCAGAGGGACGAGCTTAGCGAGCGTTGCCGTTGCCGGGTAAGCTTTCGTCAGATTGCCTCTTGTTTTAGTGATTTTCCTCGCGTTGGCTCGGTACGCGTGTTCGTGATCGCGTCGCCGAAACCCATAAGCAGCCACGAGGCTGCCGGTATTTGCGGCTAACCGTAGGGCAACGAACGCGCGGGGACCATATTATTTGGTGAGGGCCGTGCCCTATTTATTTCGTTAGTGAGGATCCGCGCGTCGTTGTAGTTTTCACGCCAACCTCGGCTCGTTCCACGGTGCGAGGCCGCCACGTGCTCTCGCCGTATTTTCGCGACTGGTTACGCCGACGAGAAACTAACTGTAACGCGTTTTCCATCTGAATTCGGGCGTAGAACGCGAGTATCGCGTACGCCGACGCTACCACCGCGTTGCTGCCGGATTCGACGCGTCTCGAAGGGGTCCGAAGAGGGCAAATCACGCGTGTACCGATCTTCCGTCACGCGCCGGCTAACCTAGAAACGCTGCCGGTCGTTGCCGGCACGGCCATTGTGAACCGGCAAATAATAAAGACTTGTTAGCCGAAATTCCGAGTGTCTTATTACGTGAGAAACCTTCCCGCCGCGGGGAACGCCTCGTGTTCGCCCCGCGTAGTACCCTGCGACCGTTCGCGGAAAATCGTGATTGAATATCGGTTGTCGCAGGCGCGTCCGAACGCTTCTCGAACACATTGGTTGCGGTAATCGCTTAGCGAGGCACCTTCCGTGCCTGGCGCCCGAACATCTAGGCAAGGGTTCGATAAGTGACGTGCCTGCGAACAACTTTTGTCCCGGGTGGACCGCGTCTCGTGCGGCCGAACGCGGCCCGGCCTTCGGGCTTGTAAATACCCGGTGTCGTCAGGAATTTCGCCCTCCTAGCGACGGTCAAATTCTGGACGACGTGACAAATTTGGCGCCCGAACAGGGACCTCTCATTGAAAGAGCAGGCCTTTTTCTAAAAAGAGATACGCGAAACGACGCGAGGCTCTCATGTAATTTCTAAATTTTCTCGTCGAACGTACAAGAATCGAACGCGAGCGTGGCCGTCGCGGCGTCGAAAACACAAACACCCGAAACGACCGTGACATTCCTACGTCGTACAAAGAGCCAACGAAGCGAGCCAGTTCTTATACGACCGTCCTTTGATGGAATTTATTTGAATTGTTGTGGCCGTGACTGGAAGGAATTTAGGATACGAATTTCCGAAATTACTTTCACCACCACGCTGCCGGTAATTTTTATAACTTTGCTGTTTCATTCGGATATTTTATTATGATGTTTTTATGAATTGGTTTATCTGCATTTTTTTTGGTACTGCATTATTGATTTATTAATGAATTGTTCGATGCATTATTTATTTATTGTGTATTGAAATCCCATCGAACGGAGAGCGGTGAGAGACGTGATTCGAGGTCTCAGGTACGATTCGGTCAACAGAGAATATTACGCTATTCTCTGGGAGGCTGAATCGGGCCGGTAGCTTCATTGAGAGGTATCTCGACTGCTCCATGATGCTCGGTATGGAAATCACTTTGAAAAATTTCGATGTCAGTTTATTATGTACCATTTTGATCGATACGGTCTTTCCCGGTGCTGTTCATCTATTTGTCATTCGATTTTCTATTTAATTTTGATCTTTATTTTTCGGTATTTATTCTATTTATTTATTTGTTCTGGTCGTTGTCCGTATTTATTACTGTAAATTTTTCCCGTGTGTTCGCGTATCAATTGTAAATAATCTAAATTGTAAATATTTTTTTTTTGTTTGAATTTTGGGAGAGAATAGCGCCCGCACCTCTTGTCTTTTCTTTCTGCCGCTTCTTTCTCTTATCTGTTCTTTCTCTCTTTTCTTCTCTATTCTCGTTCTTCTCTTCCACGTTTTCCTCTCTTCTCGCTATTCTCCCTATTAGAATCTAGTTTTTTTTTTGTTATCGCTGTGATATTAAAATTTTTTTTCTCTCGTGGTATTTATTTATGTTTTTATTTATTTTTTTTATATAATTCGTTCGTCTCGCGGTTGTTATTAATTTATCGAAATTCTTTTATTATCTGCGGTTCCGACGCGTTCGAGCCCCAGCACTGGCACCGGGGAAACCCAACATTTATTATGTAATTCCATTTTTATGCAACTGTTTTTTGTATTTTTTTTTATTGTGTGTGGTTCCTCTGTTACGGAGGAACCCGATATAAATGTGGTGATGGACGGGGCGTGTTAAGAGCTGTGCCGTAGTAGAGAGTGACGTCACGTGTCGTCGTACTTGTTTATTGCGAGAATATTACGCTCACTTCGGAAAAATTTGGCTACCTTTTGCGATCACCGGTTAGGTGAATTTATTAATTGCGGAACGACCTTGCTGCCGGTTTAGAGAAAGTTGCCGGGCAGAGCCGTTCAATTGCAATATCGGTTATTAATTTGGATTTTATTGGGGAATTAGTTATTGGGAAAATAGAAATTTGTACGGTCTTGTGAGGATTGCTGGGAGGTAGGCAAGCCGAACTACGGGAAGATTCGCGCCGCCGGGATAGGAATTTTTTTTTTGGGTCATTGGATAGCTGGCTCAGGAATTCGGAAAATTTTTTTTTGGTTTTTTTTTTGTTTTTGCCTTCCGCAGACGATTGGGGGCTATAGGATCGAGATCGGGTTCCCTTTGTTCGCGCGTAGTGAAGCGAGGCCCGGGTACGACTGGCAAAACAAACAGGCGGTGTTTATTGCCGGGTCGGGTTGAGGCGATAGTAGAGTGTCGCGCGGGTAGGAAATAGCACGCTGCCGGTAAACATGTTACGGCCAGATATTGATGGGGAGGATGAGTGGGATTATCATTCGGCATACGACGATGGCGCGGACGGAAGTGATAATCCGGACGCGATGACCTCGGATGAGGAGCAGTACGGGGGGAGGAGATCGCCTCCGCGCGACCTGTTCCTACCAGTACCGGGACTGGAACGGAAAGTATACCTCCCACCGTCTTCCCCTCAATGGAGATCCAAGAAAGAGCTGCCGGAAGATGGCCCCGGTACCTCGGGACAACCCTCGCCGAGTACCAGTACCAAAATGTACCAGAGGGGAACATCAATAGCGGACATAATGAGACGATGGCGGACGAAATTTTCCGGGGAGCCCGAGGAAGATTCAGAAGCCTTCCTCGAACGCCTCGCAAAACATCGGAGACACTCGAACATCTCCGACCGATGCTTGCTCCGCTGCATGTCGGTCTGCTTAGAGGGTACGGCAGAGTACTGGTACGAGGGGAGGGAAGCCCAGATAGAGACCTGGGAGGATTTCGTGCGCGAATTTAGGAAATACTTCGGCGACCCGGACTACAACGACACTCTACTCCGTAACATAAAGGATCGGTATCAGGGGGAAAGCGAATCGGTTCGCCGCTACCTGAGTTGTATGAGGGGGATGTTCGACCGATTAGATCCACCGTGGCCGGAGAGTAAAAAGATTAAACGAACCTATTGGGGGGCGAAACCGCTAACTAGGAGCGCGACGGTGTTGTCGTCGCTCACAGAATTTAGCCAATTGGAGGAGGCGTTAATAGACGCCGAACGTGAAGCCACGGTAGACCGGGTAACACGAAATCCGAAGCCGTCGGAGATGGCCCATCCGCGATTTGCCTATGACCCCAATCACAAATCCTCTAACAAACAACTGGGGAAGGGGAGGACCACGCGCGTAGAGTATGCGAACGCGATAGCTGCCGGGGGTAGCGGAGAGGGTGATCGAACCCCTAATTCCGTAGGCATAGAATCCCGGTTCGGGCTGAGACCACGAGACTCCTTAGTGCCGTGCGCGAAAAGTTTTTCAGCTGCCGGGCGAGGGGAATCGGGTTCTCGGGCCGAGCCGAGAGAACGGTCAGATGCACGCCCACCGCGTAAACCGGAGGAAACCACGAACGTCGATCGGCGAACGGAGCCGTCGCGCGCCAAACAACGCGCGTCGGGGAGTTTGTCGTTCGAATGTTGGAACTGCCGGAAAAACGGGCATAGGGCGCGGGATTGCCGGGAAGCACCACGGTTACACTGCTACGGGTGCGGGGCGCAGGGCGTAACGGTCAACAACTGCCGGAGATGCCAAAGACCGTCGGGAAATGGGGGGAGGAGTCACTCGACGGGGCCGGAGGGACTTCGCCGGAATTAATATCGGCCCAAGTAGTCACATTGGGTAAGAAAAAGCGACCGCCTCTATTAACGGTCGAAGCATGGGTGGGAACGCTGCCGGTTCGCGCCCTAGTAGATTCGGGTTCGTCCATCACGTTCGTTAGTCGCGACGTGTTAGAGCGGGTTGGCGACGGGGTCGCATTAGTCGATAACACAGAAAAACCCTGCTATTTTCTCCTGGCCACGGGGACGATCGATCGAGCGGTAGAGCGGGCCCAATTGCCGGTAAGAATTGGGAAAAGGGAACACCGAGTCTCGGCACGCGTATTAGATCAGCTCGTGACCCCTCTCCTATTGGGGACCGATTCGATTGCACTCTTCGGGATTGTGGCGGAATACCACAAGGCTATCTGGTATTTTGCGTCTCACCCGAGTGAGAGATTCCCTTTCGATGACGCTCTGCCAGCTACCGTATGCTGCGGATTACAACTACTGAATGATGCCGAGAAAGACCGTTTGGCGAAATTCCTCGAGACCGAGCTGCCGGAATTCAAAACAATGAAAGGATTAACTGACTTGATCAGCCACCGGATAGACGTGGGCGATCATCCACCCATTAAGCAACGCTATTATGCCGTGTCTCCCAAAATACAGGAGGCCATTTATGCGGAGGTCGACACTTTGTTGGCCGACGGCATAATAGAGCCGTCGCAAAGTGGCTGGTCAAGTCCGATAGTGATGGTCAAAAAGGCCAACGGTAAATATCGATTTTGTTTGGATTTTAGGAAAGTTAACGAGGTCTCGAGGAAAGACGCGTACCCATTACCGCTCATGACTCAGATCCTAGACAAATTACGAGCCGCAAAATACATCTCAACCCTCGATCTCAGTCAGGCCTACTTTCAGATTCCGTTAGAATCAAAAAGCCGGGAAATAACAGCATTCACGGTGCCGGGGAAGGGACTTTTTCACTTTTGTCGGATGCCATATGGGCTAACGGGAGCCCCGGCTACATTCCAGCGATTGTTAGACCGTCTGATTGGGCCAGAGATGGAGCCCCACGCGTTTGCTTATCTAGACGATATAATTATCGTCACGAAAACATTCGAAGAACACCTGGAATGGTTGAAACGCGTGTTAGATAAAGTAAAAGCTGCCGGTCTAATAATTAACCCGGACAAATGTGAATTTTGTCGCGCGGAGGTCCGTTATTTGGGGTTTGTGGTCAGTAGAGAAGGGTTAACAGTAGACCCAGAGAAGATCCGGCCGATAGTGTCCTATCCAACACCGAAGAACGTGAAGCAAGTGCGGCGTTTCTTAGGGATGGCTTCCTGGTATCGGAGGTTCATCCCGGGATTCGCTACACTTGCGGAACCGCTAAACGAACTCCTTCGGAAGGACCGCGAGTGGGTTTGGAAGGATGGACAACAATCCGCCTTCGAAGCCCTCCGCGACATGATCACCACCGCGCCTACGCTATCGTGTCCTGACTTCAAAATACCATTTACGGTACAAACCGACGCGAGTACCGTCGGAGTAGGGGCTGTTTTGACACAAGAGATCGAGGGTATTGAAAAAGTAATTGCATTCGCGAGTCGCGCGCTCACGCTGCCGGAACGGAAGTACTCGGCGACGGAGCTGGAATGTCTAGCTATAGTCTGGGCGGTACAGAAATTTAGACCGTATTTGGAAGGGTACAAATTCACGGTAGTCACGGATCATAACAGCTTACGGTGGCTGCGCAAATTACAAAATCCATCGGGACGTTTAGCGCGTTGGGCTTTGCAGCTCCTCGAGTACGACTTCGAGGTCGTATATCGACAGGGGGCCCTAAACCGAGTGCCGGATGCGCTCTCGCGCGCGTATGAGGGAGGAGAGGTCATCGAAGGGGAAATCGAGATAGCAGCTGCCGTGCGTGCGAGGTGGTACGAGAGTAAATTCGCGGAGGTAGAGGGAAACCCCCAAAAATTTAAGGACTGGTCGATTCGGAATGGGGAACTGTTTTGCCGGAGAACCGATCCGTTGATCGCGGAGACCTTAGGTCAGGATGGGGACGAATGGAAGTTAGTGGTCCCCGAGGAACGCAGGACCGAGATCCTGCAGGAGGCACATGATGGTCCGCAGGCAGGGCATTTGGGTATCGAGAAGACATACCACCGCGTCGCGACTCGATACTACTGGCCGGGCATGTACAGAACAACAGTAGAATACGTAAGACGCTGTACCACTTGCCAGCTGACGAAGGTGGAGCAGACGCTCCCTCCAGGGCTGATGGGTCGGCGCCGTATCGACATGCCCTGGTCAGTAGTCGCCGCCGACATTATGGGTCCATTTCCTCCTAGCAGGTCCGGTCATGCGTACCTCCTCGTAATGCAGGACCTTTTTACGAAATGGATCGAGTGCGCCCCACTCCGACGAGCGACCGGTCCGAAGATTGCGGAGGCCCTCGAAAACCTCATTTTTTTCGCGGTGGGGAACACCGGATGTGCTCCTCACGGATAATGGTACGGAGTTTTCCAATAAATGCCTACATGAACTGGCAAACGAGTATGGCATCCGTATCAGTACAACTCCTCCGTACCACCCGCAAGCAAACCCGGTGGAAAGGGTCAATCGAATCCTGAAGACCATGATGGTCGCGTACATAGGGAGGGATCACCGAGATTGGGACGCGAACCTAGCGAAGTTTAGATTCGCGTATAATACGGCGCATCATTCGGTCTTGCAAACTTCCCCAGCATTCTTAAATTTCGGGCGAGAACCGCGACCAGCTAAATGCGTGCGGGCGAGCAGCGAGCCGCCGTTAGAATTAGAAATAGCGCCGACAAAAACGTGGAAAGGTAGGGTTGCCCAGCTGCAGACGTTGCGCAGCTGGGTGGTAGAAAATTTGGAAGACGCGTATAATCGCCAGGCGCGATATTATAACGAGCATCATAGGGATGTCGAATTTGAGGTCGGGGATCGCGTAATGAAGCGACACAGAGTTCTCTCCTCTGCGGCACAGCACATTGCGGCGAAATTGGCTCCCAAATATACCGGTCCAGTCGTGATAACGCGGAAGTTGTCACCGGTAGTATATGGGCTAGCGACCGAAGACGGCAAAGATCTAGGGAAATCGCACATAAGCGATCTTAAAGCGTACCGTCCATCATACGCACCCGAAGATAATAGCTAAATTTCCGAGCATGCTCTACAGAATTGAGAAAGGTGAGCTGCCGGAGGAAGGGGAGGACCACTTGCCGGAGTAGCCAGACGATGTCAGGCCGACAGGAAGACACCCGAGTGGAGGAGCTGTGGGAGGCAGTGCGAAAAATCCACAACACCGTGGGAACGAGGGGGTTGCGCCAAATAGTGCGGCTATTCCTCGCCACGGAAAGAGACGAGGATCAGAGGGAGGTGGCCACCCAGACCAACGAGGGGGTCGAGCACGCCACCACGAAGGTCGAAGAGCTGCCGGAGGAGGGCCCCGGAAAGAAGAAGGGCGAGACACCGGACACAGCGCTGCCGGACGAGACCAAAGGCGGCAAGCTACCGGAGCCGGGGAAGGCAACCCCAAATCCAACAGGGGGCCCGAGAACAACTGCGGCCGGGAAGGTAGAGGGGGCCCGGCCCGTCTGGGTCTATTCCGGGAGCGGAAAGGAGCCCACCCTGGAATGGGTGGTAGAACCGAAGATACCGGTAACAACCGGAACCAGGGCACAGAAGCCGACCCCACCCCGAGAGGACAGGCCGATGGAGCTGCCGGACAAAAATAACGAAGAGGCCCTGAAGGCCCGGCAGGATGGATGCTGGAGCTGTGGCTCCACCAGTCACCGGCAGCGCGACTGTGACAACCCCAGAGGGGATTATTGCTACCGGTGTGGACGGGTGGGATTCTCCGTCAAGACCTGCCCGAAGTGTGGTCCCCGCTGGAAGCTGGGAGGGCCACACAACAGGTGGTAAGGCCGGGTGATCGTGCCGGAGGAGCAAGAGAAGGGGGACGAGGAAGCTGCCGGAAAGATCGCCGCGAGAGAAAAAAAAAAAAGACATTTAAGTTAGATGTTAGGGTTAGAAAAAAAAAAAATTCTTTTGTTTTGATGCTTAAGTTACCGGACATCTCCCTCCGACAGGAGAAAAATGTAAAGGGAGGCAGAAGACCGGAAGCGCCGGATTATTAAAAAGGCGAGTGCGGCCGGTAAAAAGAAACGAGGCAGAGAGCTCTGTTCTTTCGACCCCGAACCCCCTGCGAATATAGCCATGCGAGGCTAGCGCGTAAATTTTCAGTTGGCTGCCGGTAGGATAGGAGGTCTCGCCCGAGACACTGTACAAGTGAGCGTAAGTATTCGTTTGTTTTTGTCATAGCGTATTATTGGGAAAACGGTATCGGAGGGTTGTTTGTGAAAGTCCCGAGGAACGACCGAGGTCGAGCGTTCGCTACCGAGCCTGCAAGGAGTCTGACGAAGGTTTGCTGCGGGTATGACCCGGTCTCCCCTGGGGGGGGGAGGAGTTGTGACGTGGCAGTTTTGCCAACGTCTTCCGAGACCGGATATCGGAAGACCGGGTCACCCTCTGGCAGAATAAATGCGAGATGGGCCGTAGCGAGCGCTCGCCCTGGGCACGAGCGAGACCCATGGGCGAGTACTCATGTTTTTGAGCGTCGCGCCAATTTGCGCGACGCGATTTCGCAGGACCGTAGTCAGGTCCCGGCGAGGACCTGAAACAAAGATTCCCCGAAGGAGAGGAACGCGGTCAGCCCCGACGGAAACTCCGGCACCGGAATTCGAGGGATCAACGCGGCCCAGGAGGAACACCCTGGAGAGGCAGAGGAGGACATGCGGTGCCGTATACGGAATCGCTGATGCCTCGCTGTCAACTCGTCCGGAGGAAAACCTGGCCAGTTTCCGGATAGGCCCGCGTCGATCGCCGCACGATGAAACAACCAATCATCGAACGCCGCTGCCGGGGAACCGAGGAATCGCCGATCGCCAGGGACCGTCGCGCCGAGGCTAGGCCCCGGCCGAAAATCTATTCGCGATAGGTCGGATCGCCTGCGGGGAAAGAGCGCGGAAAGGGGGGGACGCTCCGCTTCCGCGTTCCCGAGTCATCGCGCAGGGAAAATCACTTCGTCGTTGGCTCTACTATCATATAGTCGCGCGTATATTAAGGCAATAGTAATTAGTGCGATCTGCTGCCGGAGCCAGAGGGACGAGCTTAGCGAGCGTTGCCGTTGCCGGGTAAGCTTTCGTCAGATTGCCTCTTGTTTTAGTGATTTTCCTCGCGTTGGCTCGGTACGCGTGTTCGTGATCGCGTCGCCGAAACCCATAAGCAGCCACGAGGCTGCCGGTATTTGCGCTAACCGTAGGGCAACGAACGCGCGGGGACCATATTATTTGGTGAGGGCCGTGCCCTATTTATTTCGTTAGTGAGGATCCGCGCGTCGTTGTAGTTTTCACGCCAACCTCGGCTCGTTCCACGGTGCGAGGCCGCCACGTGCTCTCGCCGTATTTTCGCGACTGGTTACGCCGACGAGAAACTAACTGTAACGCGTTTTCCATCTGAATTCGGGCGTAGAACGCGAGTATCGCGTACGCCGACGCTACCACCGCGTTGCTGCCGGATTCGACGCGTCTCGAAGGGGTCCGAAGAGGGCAAATCACGCGTGTACCGATCTTCCGTCACGCGCCGGCTAACCTAGAAACGCTGCCGGTCGTTGCCGGCACGGCCATTGTGAACCGGCAAATAATAAAGACTTGTTAGCCGAAATTCCGAGTGTCTTATTACGTGAGAAACCTTCCCGCCGCGGGGAACGCCTCGTGTTCGCCCCGCGTAGTACCCTGCGACCGTTCGCGGAAAATCGTGATTGAATATCGGTTGTCGCAGGCGCGTCCGAACGCTTCTCGAACACATTGGTTGCGGTAATCGCTTAGCGAGGCACCTTCCGTGCCTGGCGCCCGAACATCTAGGCAAGGGTTCGATAAGTGACGTGCCTGCGAACAACTTTTGTCCCGGGTGGACCGCGTCTCGTGCGGCCGAACGCGGCCCGGCCTTCGGGCTTGTAAATACCCGGTGTCGTCACGAATTTCGCCCTCCTAGCGACGGTCAAATTCTGGACGACGTGACAGTACATAGTCAAAATAAATCGGACAACGACCTAGCGATCAGTTCGGCGCGCCGTCGTCCCCGCTCCGTCCCCCCGTTCCCCGCGAGCTCCTCGGGTGGATCGAGCAGCTCGAGGCCCGCGGGCGCGGCGGGGGGAACGGACGCGGTGGATCGACGAGCCCAGCTGATCGTTCAGTTCGTCTATTGACACAGCAAACCGACATTCGTTTACGTATTTCTCAGCCTTTCGGAGTATTACGCAATCGTTTCGTCGATCCACCGCAGTCTTTCTTTTATTCAATTACCTTAGAGTCACGATATCGTTCCGATCCCGGAAACGATCGCGAATCTAAAACACATTGTATAAAACGCTAAGACCATGAACACATCTAAGATGTATATATATGTCAGTAAACAGGGGGAGTGTTAAGATATTATTAGACAGGTTTACGGGACATATAATATTTGCCGTTAAGAAGTACCAACTCCTATAAAAGGAACTAGAAATCCTAGTCACTAGCTTAGGTTAACATGCCTGTGATGTAACGCCATCTAGGTCTAGCATAGTCTCTGTTCTTTCTAAATATTACTACGATTAACACGCGCCTTTTTCTGTTCCGTTCATTCCATTATTAAATCTATTTATTAAACCTACATCCCGAAGTAACTTTATTTCAACACCTGAAAATACAACAATTGCAATTCAGCACTAGAATGGGTGCGAGAACTTGGATTAATTCCTCGAGAAAAATATTGTCGAAAACATTAGGTCTTAGGTAAACTCGAAAAGTGTATTTTAAGAGCGAGCGGAAATGACATTAGTTTGAGTTAGGTCTGGGTTAGGTCTGGGTTAAGAGGTTACATAGATAATCGTTTCATCTCTTGATTATGGTCTGCATCCATTATGCAGTGATAAAGACGGAAATGGTAACAAACCTTTAAGGGTAAGGTCCGGCGAATGTAATCATAATTTACAAAGTCGACCGATAACCAAGGATGTTGGTTACATCCACTCTACCAGCCACAATTTTGTAGAGCACGTCAAGCCCACCACAAGAGGGAGAACCCGACGTAGCCGATATTTAGACTTTCTATTAGTCAAAAATTTCGGTGAAATTGGTGAATGATCCCTCTTTACCCCTCGCGGAATAGTCTCGGCAGTGAATAACTGCATGGCATCGATATCTCGGCCCTGTCGAGATTTCGATAAAGACGGTTCGGATCTGTGGATTTGCTTTAACTTCTCCCCCAATGTATACAAAATTTCGCGGTCCCCTTACTTTGTACGCCCCTGTAGAATCAAAAAATAGGACAGGGTGGGAAAGGGTAAATTTCCGGAGTATCTGTAGATATTGTAGGGAAGGGATTAACTACTTGACGCTCTCAACATGAAATTATGGTGAAGGGGGGGAGTCTAAAAGGGCAGGCGAGACACCCTCCAGGTCTGAAGGTGAGACGGTCCGACGTACACTCCGAGCCCTAAAAAGCTCAAAAATTCTTAATTTAAGTAGAATGGCCGTCTCATCAATGATGACCATCCTGTTTAGTAAGTCGACACTTCTGTAAGTGGCCCGAGCCATATAAAACAGAGACTAGACTGAAAAATGAATGGACAATCGCAACCCGATAAAGGGCCGAGAGTCGGTAGCGCCAATTGTGAAACCGATGATGAAAGAACGGTGTGCCCTACGGAAGCGAAGCGTGACCGAATCGTTCTTCCCCGACTAAAGCATTACTACTACTACTACTACTACTACTACTACTAGGTCTGGGTTAGGTTAGGTCTGGCGAGGAATTTATGCGCGAAACGAATTAATAGAATTAGTAATAGAGGCACCGACGAGATACTATTAAAGACTGCCAGACTTACGGGAGTTGGTGAGACGCAAATATTTCGGTGTTCTCTTACGCCCTCTAGGATAGATTCTGACTGGAGTGAGAAACAGAAGGCCACCGACGGCATTTCGTCGATGTAGTAGACTACTGAGGAGATTCTCGTCGCGACGCGTTGGTGAGAAGGCGAATCATCACGAAACCATATCGATTATTATCAAATGTTACATTCTCCGCCATATTTCAGACGATGTTTTAAAACTAATATCAGAACAAAAAATTTATAGAAATATTGTACGTGAGAAAGTATTAAAGCATAATTTTAGGAAAATTTAGAATTCCTACTTCAAATTTCATATCAGATACCTGAATTTCTAATTAAAAAATATTTCATAAATGAACATTATTTCCTTACACTTTCTTTATACATAATTGCGATCTGTGGAAACAGATATATCCAGAAAAATGGAATAACTTTTATTTGACATAGCTTACTTATTGACATTTCGAATAATAAAGAGTTCGATAAAGAATTACGTGAATGAATTAATATGTAGGATGCGTGACGAATGGATCGGTGATCAAACCGGGGAAAAAAGTCGTAACTCTTAAAATATGTAATTTTCGAGTAAAGTACCTTAATACTTTTTGAAATTAAATGCAAAGACGAATCGATTGGTAAATAAAAAAAATTTTTATGACTATTTAAAGAAATTTTTTTTTTAATTGCGATGATCTTGTTTTTTATGTTTTTTATTGAATAAAAAGTGGTTTACAATTTTAACGAAAAATAAAAAAAAGTACTATACAGTAAATGTTCGATAGACGCGAAAGCCTCGAGGGGATTTCTTCGCATCTATCGTATAGGGGAGCTATTTTTTTTAACTTCAAAGGCCGAGCCGAACGTAGAGAAGGACAGCGCGTGTAAAGCGAGAACACGCGCGGGCCTGTGAACTGTGTCGGCGACGGCAACTGTCCGCGTCTCTTTCTTTTCTATACGCGCTATCCTTTCTCGCGCCCGAAACGTGCATCGTCATTTAAACCACTACAATCTAAATTCCATCGAAGGAAAACCATCGAATTGGAGCGTTTGTATCTGCCAGGAAAAGACACAATTTTTGTAGTTTTTTAACCGGTTTAAGTAACTACTTAAGATTTATTTAACATTTACTTAATTTTATTTCTTACCAAAAATTTGTAATGGATTTTCATCGTCGATTAAACCACTGAAATTATATCGTGTTTGGTATCATTTTGCATTAGAAAAATGCCAGGAATATGTTGCTGAAAGTTCCATAAAAAAATAATGAAAAATAAAGCAGATTAAATATTGGTGTTACATTGTGATGACGCACGGGCGTTTGAACCGTGCCGACGACTGCGACTCTCCGTGTCGCGTTAGTAGTGGTTCACACCGATATACCGGGCCTAGATCAGATTACTAAGGTAGAAGGGATATTTTTTTCGCATCTATCGTATAGAACTTTTCGCGTCTATCGAACATTTACTGTATTATATACATTGTTTACGTAAATCTTCACAAGGAGGAATTAAAACTTAGGAGTCCTTAAGAATTCCCAATAACAAAAATACTACTACAGAATATTATAATTTTAATATGTAGAATAAATATAAATACTGTAGGAAATGAATTTACAGATTATTAATAACTTGAACGCGTGTGCAATTGATTATGTTCAGCTTCTGTTTCACATCTGATACGTCTGACCACGACGGATATAGTATTATAGACAATTGAAAATAAGGAACTGTATATTTAATATGTATAACATAATGAATAAATATAGTGTCTTATCGTTTCGCGCGGACTCAAGTGGGAACTCGTGGTCGGCGAACGCGCGCGTCTCAACATCAAAATAAATTTTTACAATTTTTAACATTTGTGTATATTTATGCACTTAATATGATAGACTACATTACACTAAATTACATACTACAACACTAAATTAATATGATACAAAATTTCAAAGAAACCTTTTGGTACTTTCTTTAATACTCAATTGAAAGATTGTAAATATTTAAACAATTTTAAAACTAAATATACAAGGTGTCCCAAAACTCCTGCAGAACCCGGAAATGGAAGGTTCCTGAGGTCATTTCTGGGTTCTGCAGGAGTTTTGGGACACCCTGTATAATTTATAAGAATAAAATTGAACACATAAGTACTTATCAAATGTTTAAAAATAGCTTAAAAAGATGTTAAAAATGTTTAAAAAAGCGTTTAAAAATAATTGCAACAAATTTCTTCGAAAGACTTCTCCAAGATTTCTCCATTTTGTGCAAATATGTGCTAATTAAAACCAACGCGAAATTAAAGTTTAATATGCCACCAGTTATTGTAAAAAATTCACGGGGATACTCTCTGGTACTTTCTTTAAAACTCGAATTAAAGTTGATAAATGTTAAACATAAAAAATTAGGACAAATTGCGATTATTTCAGAAGAAATTTTTGACAGAAGGACGGTCTTATAATACTAAACACACAATGTAAAAATCAACTTAAAAAACCAAATAGCTTGCGGGGAACGCGTGTTTAAAAAAATGCACTGAATTTGACAGTAAACTTTGAGCCTCAATTTTAATAACAAATTGATTTATTCAATTACAATTGAAGGTAGTTTTAGAAACTACGTTTTGTTACGAACATTTTAAGATGCATAAATTTGCAGATCTTACATTTTGATTTTCGGACTTTTTTCCATTGGACGACACACTGTGCGACGTGGAAAACATCTTTGGAAAAATAGGGGGAGTCCCAAGTGGACGTGCCCAAAGCATTTCCTCGCATTTCGTTCCGCTTAGCCTCTTCGCGAAGAAAACATATGTACATATATTCTATATGTACAACCGGCGCCTCACGAAGAGGAAAAGTGTAGGAATGTCTAGAAATTCGAATCGCTGATAAATATAATATAATTGTAGGAGCAGAGATAGACAAGTTTTCATTGAATTAAAAATTTCAGATATCGAATAAAAGATAAAAAAATTATTTGTCACACGTCAAATAAAAATAATTTTGGTTATCTGTATTCTCTATTCAACGCATGAAGAATAATGTTTTATTCAATGAAAATTTATCTTTAGCGTTGAATAAACGATTCCTTTTCAGTTTTTCATTCGACGGTTTAAGGAGTATTTACACGGGTTCCGGAGGCACGGAGTCCGGGATTTTGCACGTTTTGGTAGCGCACACCGAATCCGGGGGCCCGGAAGGCTATTTACGAGGGTTCGAGACGCTCGGAACAAAGGCACAGCCTGTAATTTACGACCAGAACCCCGGGGGTTCCGGGACCGCTTCTACTCCCCCCCAACCTCAGGAGATGCCTATATGCTAGAACCCGGACGGGAAACTGACCGAAATTCTAGGCGGCGTCTCTTGTCCGGGGCACCACCGTGCCTACGAGCTGGATCAAGAAATTCAATGACATTTAGCTAAACAGTCAACTAAAAAACTAAACAACTAAAAACTAAAGATAGAAATCGAGAAATAATTAAAAAGTTTAACCCCTTTTCTTTATTTGATACCCTTATCTCTTCGCTCTAAGCTCCGCAAAATATCGTCTTCGTTCATTTGTTAGCGCAGCCATTAAAATTTAATGGAAAAAGGTTGGCACTTCACTTTTCTGGCTGTAGAAACGTACATTTATGACAAGGACGACACTGAATGTGCTCTTTTGAAAATAATTTCTACCGTAGCTTTGATTTTAGAGTTGACCAGCTTCTGGTTTTTCCTGTCATAAAATTCTTAATTTTGGGAGTTTCTTTGAAGCTACGGTCAGGTAAGAGCGGCAAAGGACGCGGCGTCTGGCGATTCAGCTAATTGTAAGCGCACCGAATGATCGACCGCTATTACTGTCCGAATGCCATGGCTTCCAAGTCAATAGCAAGAACCTGTCATAAACCTCTCCACACGGAAGAGCACCGACACGGCGCGTGGGAAAGGGGGGTCTATCGTTAGGTCTGCCAATCCCCACCTCAGCCGCGCCCGTAGGCCCAAGTGTGATCGCTTCAGCCAATATTTCGATTGCAACAGAAAATGCCTACATTGTATGTTATCGCAGTCCTGTCAGGGAACCTTCTTCTTAGCCTCGCATCAATGCATAGCACTGCGTCAAAAATACAACATGGCGCCTCGCCACGCCCTACTATCGCTCGTACAGGCAGTGTATTGGAGACTACTCCAAATACATATAAACAAATCCGCGGGAAACACACTACGCCTTTTTGGGCAACGTTGCATGTATCCATCACACGTACTGTCGTCATTGGCCGAAGGACTGCGACAGCGATCGACAGCAGATCATATCGAGATTAGGCTAAATGCACTTAGGTACATAGGTTACATCACGCGTCGTGGAAAATGTACAATCAAGAAATGCAACACTATATTCTTCTGGATATTCCTCTCGATAATTATTACAGGGAAAGAGATAAATCCCAGGAACTACTTTCAGGGAAATTGCTAAGATTCGGTGATGTTATTTAACTATAATTCCCTGAATATTGAATATTCAAAATCAGACCTCCTATTATATGCTCAAAATTTTGGCTTCTCGCATCCTTTTTTTTACTACGCGAAAGTTTTACTTTTAGGACGGGCGCTGTCGATCCTTATTTCAGAATGTTTAAAGACTATTCAACAATTTCATGGACCCCAAATAGTAAATAGTTCAAATCCGACAGTCGTTTGTAATTGTGAGGCTCCGCGAATTAAAAAATTGTTTGTCAAATTTTTGCATGTTTGGACCAGTGGTAAAATTTGTAGAACAAAGATATTTCTAATATATTTTCATTGAGATATTACATTTGCGAATAAAATGATAAATTATTTAAGAAGAATTATATGTATAATTTACGTTAATACATATAAGGATGTGTGATGCTATTTCACCAAGTGGCAGGAACGTTTACTATTTCCATTATGTTGTAGAGGAGAGATACCGATAGTTTACCTAAGGAGCTGTAGAGTCCCCTAAAACCTTTTTGTTCGCCATGCACAGCAGGGAACTGTCAACGCGCTCTCGAAAGGCCATCTGGAAATGGTCAGGCGTTCAAGCTGAATATCCCGGCTGGGCCATTAAGAAGTATTGCCCACGAACCTTGCTTCGCTCAGCCGGACGGTTCTTGTAAAAATGCTAGATACAAAACCAGGGTAGCCGAACTTTTCCCGGATCCGGGGTCCCACCGTGTTTTCTTCAGTGGAAATACTCCTTTATTCGACTTCGAATACTCTTCCGAGATCCGAGCCGCGTTCGAATGCTGTAGAAAGGACCGAGCAGTCAAAGACTGAAACTCGCGTTACAATGTATAGTATGTATCGCCCAAAGACGAATGCACACATCGAATAAGACTGTGGATTCTTCTAAATTCTAAATCGTAGTTCTTTTTAGACTTTTTAACTTTTGCATCCTTTATTTTTGGTTTAATTGAACTTTCTACATTAATATATTGACTCTGTTGTAAAAATTTATTTCATAATAGTTATTTTTCTCCGAATAAAAAAAGTTCTAATGATATGTTGATAGTGTAAAAATATAATCAATGCTCTTTTCAATTTCTATAAAAAAAATGCATATGTCGATTTTTTACGTATTTACAATTTTTCGTAAATAAGATTTTGAAACGAAAAATCGGAAAAAATCTCAAATGTCAATAAAGCATATTATCGATAATTATCCCCAACCAGCGTTGGGCAAATTTTATTTCGAATTAAGAAGAAAGAATAACGAATAAAGTCCCAGGATTTATTCACGAATAACGAATACCGATTTCATTCGCCGAGAAATTATTCGTAGCCTGCGAATAACGCTTTATTCGTTATTCGTTATTCACGAATAAATCCTCGGACTTTCATTCGTTATTCGTTATTCTAAATGACGCTCAGCGAATAAAGGCCGAGAATAAGCGCAGTCGGCAGCAATTATATTTCATTCGAATAACCCAGCGAATAAAAATTGCGAAAATAATTTTATTCGAAGAAAAGTTCGAAAGAAAGTTACGAATAAAGTGACTTTATTCGAAATAACGAATAAACTTTTATTCGAATAAATTTTTATTCGAATGAATTTTTATTCGAATAACCCAGTGAATAAAAATTTATTCGAATAGGCCAGCGAGCGAATGACATCGCGTCATCGACATCGACTCGACACACACCAGCGACGTGTGTGTGTATGAATAAATGTGTTGGTGCAGTCTAGACAGTGAAGCCAAGAATCGTGACAGTAAAGTGTGCCCCAAATTATTTCGAATAATGAATAACGTTACAGATTTATTCGATCCTACTACTGAATAATTGTTTACCGAATAAAATCATTATTACATTCACGAATAAATCCTCATATTTTATTTATTACTTTTTATTTCTTATTGCAAATAAAACGTGCTCAAAATCTAGGGACGGTTGCCATTAGGAAAATTTAGGCAGTTGCTTAGATAAAATTAATTACAATATGTCGCAGTAACGCTTTTTTCATATTATTCTACTTAAAAAAGAAATTTCATGAAATAAAGACTTAATATTATAAAATTATTAACAACATTGTATTAATATTTAGGTACCCATAGTTACGATAGAATAGCAAAATTATAACAAGTACAGTAAATGTTCGATAAACGCGAAAAGTTCTATACGATAAATGCGAAAAAAATATCCCCTCCAACTTATTGTTAGTTATCTGATCTCGGCTCGGTATATCGGTGTGAACCACTACTAACGCGACGCGAAGAATCGCAGTCGTCGGCACAGTTCAAACGCCCTTGCGTCATCACAATGTAACACCAATATTTAATCTTCTTTATTTTTCATTATTTTTTTATGGAACTTTCAGCAACATATTCCTGGCATTTTTCTAATGCAAAATGATACCAAACACGGTATAATTTCAGTGGTTTAATTGACGATGAAAAGAAAGAGACGCGGAGAGTCGCAGTCGCCGGCACAGTTGAAAGGCCCGCGCCGCGCCGGCGCAGTTGAAAGGAGCGCGCGTGGTCTCTTTAAACGCGCAGTCCTTCTCTACGTTCGGATCGGCCTTTGAAGTTCCACAAAATAGCTCCCCTATACGATAAATGCGAAGAAATCCCCCCGAGGCGTTCGCGTTTATCGAACATTTACTGTACTCATATAATATTTTTTGTTCATCAAAAAAAGGTCGATGGTATTTTACTGCTTGCGTTAAAAGAATCACTGTTCAGTTATGTATTGTATATGTCATCAATCGTCAACCCATATCTCGTCTCGAGAAGCCTCAGCCTCAGGACCTCGAGTGTCGGCGTCGGGTTTTTACTTCCTACCCATAAAGGCTGCCGGCGCGGCGCGGCGTGTGGACTGTGCCGACTGCGTTTATTCTCGGCCTTATTCTTTATTCGCCGCCGGATTTATTCGTGACTAACGAATAACGAATAAAGCGTTATTCGCAAGTTACGAATAATTTCTCGGCGAATGAAATCGTTATTCGTTATTCGTGAATAAATTCTGGGACTTTATTCGCTATTCCTCATTCGTTATTCGAAATAAAATTGGCTCAACTCTGCACGGCGCGGCGGGCACGGCACACGCCGGCAACCTTTATCTTTATGTGTAGGAACTAGGAACGTAGGAACCCGATGCTGACACTCGAATGTCTCGAAGCCCTGAAGGCCGAGGCTGAAGGTTCTCGAGATGAGATATCGGTTGACGATTGATGACTCACCTGATTTAATAATTGCTAAATAGAATACAGCAAATCGAGCACGACGTTGTCATACATTAAAACTATTAAAATACTTCTACATAATAGGAATAAAAACTTCTTCATTATAGTTATTATAATGCTTTAGATCGCTTTATTCATCTCTACTCATAATTTCATCTATTTTTATAATTTTGAAATAAAGTATATTTCCTACGTAAAGCAACACATCGTGGTAAGTCTTCATTTCATGACATTTCTGTTTTAAGTAAGTGTTTTAGATTCGCGGTCGTTTCCGAACTTGGACCGATACCGGGATTCCAAGTTAAAAAGATGTTAAAACAAAACTGAGGTGGTTCGACGAAACGGTTACGTAACGTATTCAGAAGGCTGATAGTTACTGAAATTGGGTATCGTATGTGTTCGGGAACCCGGGACGATAATTTTGGTGAGTGGACTGTATTGGGAAATAGGATCGGGTACGAACACAGTAGGGGAGTCGGAAGTTCGAAGGAGTGAACAGTGTGAAGGAAGGAACGGGGGATAACGGCCGATAGAGCGAAGGAAGATCAGAAAGATTCACTTCTCACGTGTTGAACGATATATGCAACGTTTATTGCAGCACTCGCGGAAACTACAAGAGCATGGACCATCAACTTGGCTAGACGCAACGGAGATGAGCGTAAAGTCGGACGCCGATAGGCAGAAACGAAAATGATGAAGACCACAGGTGGGCGCGAGTGTGCTTGATAAACACGTGTCGAGCACGAGACAGAGCGAGGCAAAGACCTGATCGCGGGGCGCTCCCCAGGGCCGTATGTGTGTTCTCGAACAGACTTATAAATTCGCTTATTTCTACGCTTAAACCTAAACAGTATGCGTTGTCAATAGACGAACTGATCGGTCAGCTGGGCGCGTCTATCCACCGTGTCCGCTCCCCCTGCCGCGCCCGCGGGGCCCGAGCTGCTCGATCCACCCATGGCGCTCGCGGGGAACGGTGGGACCGTGTGCGGACGACAGCGAGCCGAACTGATCGATAGATCGATGTCAATCTCTATTCTAGGCATGTGCGGGCCGCCCGATTGTCGGGCGCCCGAATCGTCGGGTCGGGTCGCAGAAAGTCGTGCGGGCTCGATTCGGGCGCGCGATACTTCATGACACATCGGGCGGCCCGAGCGTTTAGGGCGGCCTGAGAGTGACTTAACTTCGTCGGGTGGGTTCGGAAAGAATCGGACAAGTTCGGGCGAGCGAGTTATTATGAAGTCAAGTTACTCTCAGGCCGCCCGAAACGCTCGGGCCGCCTGATGTGTCATGAAGTATCGCGCGCCCGAATCGAGCCCGCCCGACTTTCTGCGACCCGACCCGAGCCCGAGTATCGGGCAGCCCGCACATGCCTATTATTTACAGATATGTACAATACTATACAATTAAACAATGCTTGTACAATACAGGTTGTATCCACAACCTAATCTAACACCTAACCCAAACCTAAACCAACTGACTAGGTCTGGTGTAAAAAATCAAACTTTCATTATCATTTGTAGTAAAAAGTTCACGCGGTATATAGATCGTTTGCTGCTCGTCGTGATGTATCTGTAGAAACAATTGACTCTTGATGCATACGCGCGCTACAGACAGTTTTTCGCGAATATCTCAGAAACGAAAAAGTTGTTCGAAATGTTGAGTTTTACAACATATTTAAATTTTATCAAAATCAGCAAGATGTTACCTTTTATGCACAATTACCATAATTTTATGATTTTATTTTTAAAGTCTTGTCCAAACTGACGGACAATTGTCCGCAGACAGTCCGCGTACAGTCCGGATACCCTTTTTAAAATTATACATTGATTTACTTAAATGACGCGTAAAACAGATTTTATAAAAATTACAATTGGTAGGAATTACATGAAAAAATAAAAGACTTTTTAAACATTTTTTATTTCAATTCGCAATGAAAATTTAAAATGTGTCTGTACATCTACGAATCTACGTTAATGATACACGTACTGAAAATTTCATTAAAATCAGTTGACGCAGAAGAAAACAACACGCATTGAAATCGAAAGCAGGGATTGAAAACTGTTATGAAAACCGAGATGATGTTATAAAACTGTTACGAGAATATCGGTTCTGGCTTATATCGGTTACGGTTCCAGTTTCGGTTCTGTCATTTTGAATTCCGTATTGTGTTCGGCCTTATATATTTATTATTTAAGTAGTTATTTATTGTTAATTATAATGTAAACAATTTTTAAATAAATAAATGTTTATAATTTGTTTCTATACAGCAAATGTTCGATAGACGCGAACGCCTCGGGGGGATTTCTTCGCATCTATCGTATAGGGGAGCTATTTTGTGGAACTTCAAAGGCCGATCCGAACGTAGAGAAGGACTGCGAGTGTAAAGCGAGACCACGCGCGGCCCTTTCAACTGCGCCGGCGCGGGCCTTTCATCTGTGCCGGCGACTGCGACTCTCCGCGTCTCTTTCATTTCATCGTCAATTAAACCACTGAAATTATATCGTGTTTGGTATCATTTTGCATTAGAAAAATGGCAGGAATATGTTGCTGAAAGTTCCATAAAAAAATAATTAAAAATAAAGAAGATTAAATATTGGTGTTGTAACAGACCTGCTCGCAGGACTGTTACGATCTAAGCCTACGACCGAGTATCGCCGAACGTAACCGAACAAGAGCGAGCCGCGTCGCCGATCCGGCGCGGTTCGATACACCACCCCGCGACCCCTCGTCTACGAACACATTTGGCGGGAACCGGATGCGTATTTTCCGCAGAATTGGCAAGAACCGGAAAGCATACGTCACACACTTACCTCACCGCACCACTACCCCTCACCACCAACCGAGAGCTATATAAGGCGCGACAGATTCGGCATAGCTCTCATTCCTCGACTGGATCTCCCACCAGTCAGTTCCAGCTCCCGATAGTCCTGACTCGTAAGTATTTTCCGCTAAATACCTGATCCTCCCTGACAACGAGTTTTACCGCCGCGCGGGACACTCCGAGTCAATGCTCGTTTTCTCGATGAGTACCGCGTGCCACTGAAGTCCGGTGTTTTACATCGGAAAATGTGCGACACGCTGTCCACAGAACTCCGACCGCGTTGGAGTCGTTTAACCGTGCAGGGTTCGCCCTCCACCACGTTAAACGTAGAACCGCCACGTCGCGTCGGCACGCTGTCGGCGCTGAGGATCCGACAAACCAGACCCGTGGCAGGGGAGATCGTGGCACCCACCACGATCGGAAATCACTTCCTGCACTCCTTGACCCTCCGTACTACCCATCGCGACGCGAACGCGCACACTAGCACCGCGAATCGCGACGTCCGCGAAAGACCGAGCGACGAACACGGAACTTTTGCCGTAGAAACACGTGTCGTTATTTCACACCCGTACCTCGATGAAACCGGACGAACACGAGGAAACCGGACGAACACGAGGAAACCGGACTCGTTACAGTGTTACATTGTGATGACGCACGGGCGTTTGAACTGTGCCGACGACTGCAATTCTCCGCGTCGCATTAGTAGTGGTTCACACCGATATACCGAGCCGAGATCAGTGTATTAAGTTGGAGGGGATATTTTTTTCGCATCTATCGTATAGAACTTTTCGCGTCTATCGAACATTTACTGTATTCACTATCTGAATTATTATTTCAATGATAATTTATTGTTAAAATAACTGTTTAAATAAGTTATTATGGAAATTATTATGGAAATAATAATTCAAATAATAAATATAGAGGTAAGCCTAGGCGTGGCACCTCGGATGACCTTGAGCTTGACATATGTTCTCAAGGACAAAATTCTGAGTAACCGTCAAGAAGTTTTAGCCGGTGTTAGTTGTTTATTAAAAAGTTATAAACAAAAGAAGTTTTCAAAATATAGCAGTTATTTTAAGTGATAAAATATATTTTAGCCGTCAGCTCGTTTTTTATTATGTGGGAACGATTATTTCGGAAGGCCATCAACCGAGTCGTTGGCCTCTTACCGACAACAACCGCCGCGCCGTGCGCGCCGAAAAAAACACCTAGCCACACACGTTCTTCATGCGGTAAACAGTCGAGGACCGGGGGAATGAACTGGCATGTAAACTCGGGCCAGTGTCATCGCCCGTACCTCGACTAGGGCACGAAAAGACCGTGCACGTGTGCCGAAGACGTACCTGTGTGTACATCGATAAAGGCAGGCCGCGTACGATACGAACCACGATACGATATACGAACTTGATTACGACATACGGCTTACGATTAGGGATTTACGAATACGGATACGGTCTATATTGTAATTGTACTCTTTGTTATCTTTGTTGTGTCTGTCGCGTGTTCTAAATAAAGAGCAGATACATTATTTCAAATAATCCTGTTCCTACAATTAAAAAGTTATAAACAAGAGAAGTTTTGGTAATTATTTAGAAAGAGAGATACTCCTCTCCGATTTTGATAATATTTAAATGTGTTATAGATTTCGACATTTTGAACAACTTTTTCCTTTTTACATATAGGATATTCGCAAAAAAACTATTGCTAATACTGTATCGAATTTTTCGTATTCGTGCACGCTCCGTGGCAACATTATTATACACAGAATTTGATACTCTATCGATCTATAAAAAATAGTACAGTTGCATTTTTCTGATGCACCGATGCACAAAAGTGCATACAATTAGTTGCATATTATGCACCGTCTGATACCATTCAACTTTTACTTATAACATCTTCTTCTATTCCCGACCGTTTAGCAGTTCCAGTTGCGTGGGACACCCTGTATAAGGTGAGCTTTCAATTTTGAGAGTCTACTCCTGGATTTTCGTCGGCATGGCCTAACGGCGGCCCCTCCCACCACCTAACCACACCTCACTTTGTTCGCATAAAAAAAAAAAAATTGGTCAACCGACCATGCAGACGAAAATCCAGGAGTAGTCTCTCAAAATTAAAAGCTCATCTTATATATGTATTACCAGAGTGAGACCCTGTTTTCTGTCTGATCTCCACAACGTGTTTACAAAAACAGTAAACTGACTCCGCGCCGGAGCAGGCTTACATTGCCACGGAGTGTGCACGAATAGGGAAAATTCATTATTTCAGTACTAGCAATAGTTTTGTGCAATTATCTCGGAAACTAAGACTGAGCGCCGCGCCGGGTAGTGTCAAGGTCATCCAAGATGCCTCCGCTTAACGTAAGGTTACAATAGATTAGTGTGCATTGAAATAATAATTTAAATAACGAATATAAAAACAAATTATTAAAATGTATTTATTTAAAAATTGTTTGAATTACAAATAACAATAAATAACGATTAGTACAGAATATTTTCCAAATTAATTTTAAATTCCGATACTTTTTTGGAATATTACGTAGTAATTACTTTCATTTTTCCTATATCTATTCACTGTCGATTACAAAACAATAATTACAATGGTGAACAATAAGGGAAATAAGAAAGGAATAAGAGTGTAATTAAATTATAGAATAAAAAGTCATTTTTTTCCAAACAGTTACAGAATGGGTAATGTCAGCATTCTACATTTATTTTTCACCTGCGGCACTAAATCTATTTACCTACGCCACTGAAGCAGTCTTACGTGGTTCACGAATAAATGTCCTATTTAGGTAGACAGCGCGGAATCACCAACTGCATCTCGTTGGTGGTGGAACTTTTAGCTATGTGGTATATCAGATCACTGTAAGTTCCACGTTATCCCCGCGCCCGGTCGCGCCCGGTTACTGGTCACGCTGAATAGCACAGGGGCTGGCTGTCTTTAATAGTAACTCGTCGGTGATAGAGGTATGTGGGCCATTTACGACTTTGTTGGTAAAGTGGAGAGTGACAAAATTTTTTTCGAGTCGCCAAAAATCCTTCTGGCAATCGTCATTTTAGTCAAAAAAGAACCTATTTTTAAAATTTCATCGAATTCTGAACATGGACGTAAACGTAAACTTCGCCAAATACTTCTTACAATTAGACAGAAACAAACAAATTTTTATTTTCTTGGTTTCTTTCAAATTCATTGGAAGATCAACGCATAGTATGACTGAAATCTTTTCCTTGGTAGGTACACTAATACATATGTATAATCATAAACATATGTCATTTCTGTGAAAAAGCTATCAATTTACCCAAAACAATCAAGTTCGATTCCACGCATTAGTTATTGTATTTACTTTTCAAAATAACAAGTCAGTAACTTTTCATTTTCTTTTTAATCCAAGCAATAATTACTTCACTTTATTTATATTATAATATTTCTATTGGTGTAAGTTACATTATACTTATGTCAATTGTGACAAAATTTTTGTTATGTCGATGTTGATTAGTGGACCTTATTTACTCTTAGCGGAAAACAAATTATCAAATTTTTTTCGAGACACCCCTAGGATTGTGACACTGGGTAAAAAAATAATCTATGCAAAATTTTAGATCGATTGAACAACGGGAAAACGTGCCGCATCGAGCTTGAAAATTTTTGTATTTTTAAAACACGGTTTTCTCCATTCTAGTACATCGTAAATATACATTTCTATATATCGTTGAATTTGTTTTTACATGATCTATAACTATATGTATATAAAATACAAGGTCATCATAAAAAAAACTCGCAAATTTGAAATTTCATAAATTGAATTTCAGAAAAAAATGTCTCTTTAGAATTATATTTACTTCGTCGCATAATACAACTTTAGTTTCTTACATTTTTGCATATATTTATTAATAACAAAGATATTTACAAAATTTACAAAGAAAACAGAATTTACAAAGATATTTACAATATACCGGGTGGTTCACGAGAAACAGGCCACCTAAATAGCTCCATTAGGATTAGAGATCGAAGAAAATGTTACAGAGGAAAGTTGTACTGTTAAAGGGGGCAAATATGCCGATATAAAAAAATGTTCCGATTGTAGTAGTAATTTACAATTATTTACGCACACAATATATTATATATTTATGTTAAAAAAATTCTGTTTTATAATCGTACTGAAAAAATTAGAGAAGAAAAAAATGGAAGCATCTTTATGATTTTGAAATATCCTTTCAAAAGGTTCGTTAAAATATTTTATGTATCTTTTGACAATGTTTGTTTTTTGACGTCAGTACCCTCTGCTAATGCTGCTTCCTCAGACGATAAATACCACAGATGGTTACAAAATTTGTTATTGATACGTTGCTTATTTTTTTCATTAATATAACTATATGCATACAGTTTTTTTTTAAATTCTACATATTGACGCGGAGTTTCCATTGCCACCGTAGCTCGTATCCGCGTCTTTAGATAAGCAGTAACAAGAAAAATGCATATAATTACGAATTCCACCCAATCAGCACAGGACGTCTTACAGACGCCGTTTTCTCGTCTTTTTTACGTCTTAACGTCTTACGTCTCTAAAAGACGCCTTTTACACGTCCTTAAAGGCATCTTTTCTCAGACGTCGTTGTGACGGTTGAAGAAAGGTGCCTTTTATGCGTCTCATTTCTGACGTCAAAACGACGTCTGAGAAAAGATGCCTTTAAGGACGTGTAAAAGTCGCCTCTTTGGAGACATCGTTTTTACGTCAGAAATAAGATGCATAAAAGGCACCTTTCCTGAACCGTCAAAACGACTGTAACGTTCCGCTTTCGCGGCAGCCTCTCGCTGGATCCTCAGGGAGCCAGGGTCCTTGCGAGAGTGTGGTGACGGGAAGGCAGTAAAAGAAAGTTAACAACCATATTGGTATATACGCAATTTATTGCTCAGTCTTCATCGACAGTAGGAACTGCCGTCGCAGCGTCCGGGCAGCGGTGGCGTCGGTTCGCGCTGGGCCGCGTTCGGTCTAAACAGGTCGGAGACGGTACAATCAACGTTTCGGTATTGTTATTATAGCGGTGCTTACGCGGTATGTTTCGACGCTCGCGGCGGTCGGTTTGAGCGTTTACGCCCTGAGGGGGAAAGAGGGGCCCGCGGTCGGCCGTGCCGGACGGACGGACCCGGACCGTATTGTCCTGCTGCGGGGAACGGCGTCTCCGCGATCCTACGGCAGCACCCGTAGGAGGGACAGAGATCGTACGCGCTCGGAAGCGCCCGGGGGATACGCACTCCCCGTTCCCGTTGGCGATCGACACGGCTCTAGACGTCGTCGGGAATGGTCAGCGGAAGGCCAGGATCGGCGTGCCGTGATTCGGTGCTCCGGTCCGCACGGGCCGAAGAGACGGGGACGCCGTAGCTCTCCGTCGGGAGCGCCCGACAGAAGGGTCACGGACTGCACGCGCTCGGAAGCGCCCGAGGTCTTCGTGCTCGCCGCCCGCCTCGACGGCTCCCGTTTCGGTCCAGGACGGTGATGCCAACGACGGCCGGGAACGGACAAGGTTCGGGATGTCTATTCTACGGGATTTCCCCCTAGTTCTCTCGTTTGGGACGCCGATACTCTTCTCCGGGAGCACCCGAAGATAGGGTATCGAGCGTTCGCGTTCGGAAGCACCCGAATGTGCGAGCTCGTCACCGTAGCGAGGAACTGGAGCTGCGCTGGTGGGAGACTTCAAGTTCTGAAAAGAACTCCTGCGAACGAACTCCGCCGAATCTTTTTTTTTTTTTTTTTTTTTTTTAATTTTTAATTTAAGATCCGGAGGCCTGTGCCTAGCAGCTTTTGTGCCGCTTTACCAGGGGACAAAAAAAAATGTGGAAATTAAGAGAATTGGTATTACCTATATCATTTAATAGTTGCAAGGTAGCAGAAATAGGACAGAGGGGGGATTAAATTTTCAAAAAATACCCGGAAAGAACGTGAAACATGGGGGATAGATGAGGGATGAAGGATGAGAGGGTGAATTATCGCAGGTTGCGGGGTAATCGACCGTGTGGCATGCCAACTTCGGCGGTGTTGCAGGGATGCAGCAGAAGAGAGAGAGTCAACATCGAGATGTTGCTCATTAAGGAGTTGAGCGGAGAAAGGCGCTGCGAGGGGTCTACAGCTGGTTTCTCCGAAAGATAGGCAGATAGGAACCGACACGCGTTAGGGCGGTCGGTGATGGTAGTAATGAAGAGGAAATCTTTTTTTAATACGGTAAGGAATTTGGTGAGGATTAAATTCTCCTGTAATCCGAACAAGTTGGTTCGGATGGAGATGAACATCGTAGTTTTTTATGTTGCTAATACAGAACTCCAATACACTGGGCATTTTTGAAATGTCATTAATCAATCGGGTAGGGGTTCTCGTGGGGAGACCCAGAATAATTTTTAAGATGCGAGACTGAGCACGGCTCGCAATTTTAAAGTTTGTGGCTGTTCTGCCGCGCACATAAACTTTGTCGTGACAAAGACGTTTCTCTTCAGGTTAAGTGTGTTACGAGCCAGGGCCGTGAAGTAGCACGAGTGGCCGGCGAGGTGTTATTACTCTTGGATTAAGGTTTTAAGAGTGCAGACGAACCTGATGCGTAACCAGGGTGCTACTAGGAAACGGACGAACCTGATGCGATAATCACGGAGCCGCCTAGGATGGTTAAGAGTGCAGACGAACCTGATGCGTAACCAGGGTGCTGCTAGGAAACGGACGAACCTGATGCGATAATCAGGGACCCGCCTAGGATGGTCAAGAGTGCAGACTAACCTGATGTGATAATCAGGGAGTCGCCAAGGATAGTGGGTGGGCCTCTGTGGGTGGGTAAGATTGTATCGTGTTTTTTGTATGTGTATGTGATTGTATGTGTCAATAATTAAGGGTTTAAGAAAATTGCACGATTTACCAAACAACACAAATATATTCTAATAAAGAATGTGGTATGTACAATTGGTGTCGCGACTGAATTGGAGTAGTAGTATATGTTTGATATTATTACCTAAGATGCTCGGTTTTGACGCACTGGCAATGCGGGGGTCTAGAAATCAACTTAAGAAGAGCGTAACAGATTTAATACCGGACTAGCGGAATCTGTACGGTTATATTTGATCGAAGGGGAACTTTAGCCCGATCTCACTGGAAATGACTTTACGAGATGCAGCACAACGTGACACGGTTTGAATCTACGAGAGTACTAGCCCCTGAGAGTAAAGACGCAAGGGTTTATATATCCCTAGAATGAATGGAACACATTGTTCATTATCTGTATCACTTAGGGCCAGACTCTCGTTTTTGTCACTTTCAATTAAATCGGGTCCGAACTCGGTCTTCGTTAAAAAGGGGTTAACTATGATATGAAAAGGTTATCTAGGGCGCTTCCTTCCAGAGACGATCCTGAACAGATTCCTATGAAGAATTTAATAGGGAACTGTTCTCTATCCGTCACATCTCCCCACCAAGAGGAAACATCGCGGTTCGCGTGATGCTTTTTCATTAGGAAGGAAACGTCCTAAACACTATAAACTTGAAAGAGAGAGAAACGAGAAAAAAAAATATGTTTTGACGGGTGTAGTGTGTAGTGAGTACTTAAGTGCTAGGTAAGTTTATGTTGGAACTGCGTATCCTAGTTGAAGCCAACCCTCTGCGACGTCGTGTGGTGGCTGGCCCGGAAGTCTGTCCAGTAGCAGGCGACCCACGATGTGTCCGTCCTCTGTCGTTGTTGCACCGATGACACAACCTCGCCTGTTTCCCATCACGTGCTTCGCGAAAGTGGTTATTTTTGCCATCGGACAATTGTTGCGTGGGCGGATGCCCTTGAGAGTTATCCGAATCGCCTGCCAAGGTCGGGACCGGAAGCGTGGTGGTAGTATCCACACCTGGCTGACCTCCCGCTCCACCGTCGTGCCGATATCTCCCAGAAATACGGAGACCAACCCCGCTCGTACCTCGGCTACTTCGCTCCGGAACCAATACGATCCATTTCGGACCACCGTGAGGAGTCCCGGTTTGATGGCGGTCAACAAAGGCACATACAGATGATGGCGCTCCTGCATGTGGTGGCCGAAGTCCCTGGAGAAGATTTCCGCTTCTACTGAGGTATCTTCCACGATGATCCAGGCAGTCGTCTGGTCCAGAACCTCGGTGACGATGCACCTGAACGGCGCGATTACCTCACGGGGCCTCATTGTACCCTTGGTATCTTGTTTCTCGCTTCACCCGGTGTCCAGTTGTGAATGTTTTTATCTGTTACTTCGTAAAGTGCCAGATGTGTTTGTTGTTTCCTGCGGTTGTTGCGTTGACGCTTTCCTATTTCCTGTGTTGACGTTGTCCTGCCCTTTACAACTCTTCCTCCCTTCGCAGGTTGGTATGGTCGAGAAATAATAACTCGACTGTTCTCTTTTTCGCAGCACTCACTATTTTCTGTTTGTACGGCAATACTGCGCCTTCCCTTGAACAGTTCTGATTGCAGTTGTGAGTTGTCCTGCATGGATGCTGTGACTGTGACTTTGAGGACCCAATGCTCTGCTTTTATAGAGGTCCTTATCTCTAGAGATATGATGCTGTTGAGGGGTGGGGGTAGTCCTGCTCCTTAGAAGATTGAAGCGGATGGTTTCTTATTCGGGGCCTGTATTTCTGTTCAAGTGATTCTGTGATATTTTCCTCTGTCTGTTTTACATTAACACGGCGCACATTGCATTGGCCTTGAAAAGGTTTGAATTTTAAAAAGAGTACCCCAACCAAGATTAAGAATACAATTATTATTCCCATGGAGGAAAAGGTCGAAATTTGTTGGTGTCTCAGCAGTTCTCGATGGGTCGTAATACCCTTTACCTGTTTTTCTATTTCACCGAGAGATATAGCTGCTGGAAGTTGGTCCCAATGGTCAATGAGGTCTTCATGTCTTGATACATGTGATTCTATTACTTTGAAGTGGTGTTCCGTTACCTCTGGTAGTAAAAACGACAAATTATAAGATGCAGCAGGGTAATATATTATATCTCCTGATGATTTAATTACGTCTAATGCCCTCAACTGCATGGAGTTGATCGTGGTCTGACAACCTGCTTCTAATTTGAAGATTCCTGTTTTGTAAAAAGTCCTTACTGTTGCCTTTTTTCCTTTGCAATAAATTTGTGCTTTTCTTTCCTCGGGCATAAAATACAACCACGCGGCGGGTGCGTTTAGAGGTCGCCAATAAGGTTCCAGGTGCCCGGTCACCTTTATGTTGCAGGTATTCCAGTCTATTGTAGTGGGGTTCAGCAGTAGGTTGGTTTCACAGGTAGCATGTTGAGTCGTTTGATACAAAGGTAGTGTGACTGGTCCTAATAATTGTTTATGGTGATGACGGCAGGTTTTTAAATACTCTTCCGTAGGCAGGAAATACTGTTGTTCGTCAGTTGATACTGCGATGTACGTGAATCGTGGTTGAATGTATGATGTTACAGTTTTCGATCCAAGTAATTGTACGGATGGGCGTTAATTCAAAAACTATCCTACCTCCCGTGAAAATGATATTCAACTTGGTGATTCTTTCAAGTTGTTCTGTTAACAACTCTTCAGGTGAAAAAGGAAATTCTCGTGATGACGTCTGCTTGATTTTTAAGGCCGAGTTTAACAATTGCTGGGGCGAGAAAATTGCCGGATGTAGAATTCCTTGTTTTGCTAAAAGTATTGCATCTATTAACAGTAATAAATTAGTACTATAATCATCCAAACCCTTCTCGATTTCGAACAGGGTTTCCCTTATGACACCCTTAAAACGCAATTTGTCTATTTCCGATTGTGTTTCTTGTAATTGCTGAGGATGTTCGGAGACGGCTTTCATGAGTTGAGACATGCCTTTCGTCAGGTTCAATAATCTTGTGTGGACGGTGGAAAATTCTCCCTTGATGATGTGGGTTTGTCTTGCTATTATTTCCGTAATCTCTTGTTCATTCTTGTAAATTTTATTTAGTTCCTGATTATAATAATCTGCGTCTTCCTGAGTTAGAGTTCCAAAAAGAATGTTACTAACAGTTCCCATGAACCCAAATGGAGCATTGCGTCGAGGTGATTTTGAATTGAGGTATGGATGATCCCCTATTGCAGATCTTATTAAACTCCGATAATAGCGTGTATTCTCTTCTTTTTTAATCAGTCGAGGTCCCAGGTCCTCGTTAAGGCATTTTGTTGCTTCATGTCGTTTGCATAACTGATTGACTATGGACATGAGTTGTTGCACAGGAGGTGCATGCTGTAAATATTTATTGACGTCGAGCGAAGTTACCAGGCGCCATTGAGTTTGATATGTTCTCAAGTCCGATATTCTCTCAAAAAATAATCCCGTGTCTTCATGTAATTGTTGTATTGTTGAGTCATTCTCCTTCTGAGGTTGACCCATTGTCAGCGGTAGCAGGAATAGGTAAACAAAGATCATGTTCATCCTCGGCTGTTAATGCAAAATGAGCATGTTTTAGTTTATTTTGATGTTTAGTAATTATTTTCTTATGTGTTTGTAACACTACATTATTCAAGTCCGTCACGTCTATTATTTTGTACGGTCCGATGTAATGAGGGTCGAATTTACTAGTACGAGGTTCTAAAAGTACGTAAACAAACTCGCCCACATTGAATGTGGCAGGTTTTGCTCGGCTATCGTAATAATTTTTAGAGCGATTTTTTGCTTTACTTAGATTGTCTGCTGCTACGTTGCGAATTTTTCCTATGTTTATTATGAGTTCCGTTAAGAAATCTCCATATGTTCTTAAATTTGCACCGGTTGGAAATGAAGTTGGTTCTCGAGCTTGTTTACCAAAAACTAATTCGTATGGTGTAAAGTTAGTCGCTTCATGAACTGATGTGTTATAAGAGAACATTGCAAAAGGAATTAATAAATCCCAATCCTCGTAATTCTCCATATAGTGTTTGAGGTATTCCGTGAGAACAATATGGCTCCGTTCCAGTGATCCATTAGTTTGTGGTCTGTATCCGGAGGTGGTGATTTGTTTGATTTTAAATATTTCCGAAAGATTTGTCATCAGATTCCCAATAAAGCTGGTCCCCTTATCTGTGAGTATTGCGCGGGGTGTTCCGTAAATTGCTATGAAATGCCGTGCAAAAGCATCTGCGATGGTAGTGGCTCGGATATTGGGTATTGCTACTGCAATACAATACTTAGTTAAGTTATCCTGCATGGTAAGAATATGTCGGTTTCCACCAGGTGTAATTGGTAACGGTCCCACGGTATCCAGGGAAATTTTATCAATTGCATTCAGGGGTGTGTCGGTGATCAACATAGGTTGACGAGTTTTTATCCTGACTAATTTCTGTTCCTGACAACTTGTGCATTTCCGAATATATTCTTGAATTTCGTTGCGCATATGAGGCCAGTGAAATCTTGACCGAATGCGGTTGTAAGTTTTTGTAACTCCTTTATGTCCTCCAATTAAACTATCGTGTGCTTCATGGATTATTTCCTGCCTGTCTTCTACAGACGGTGTAGTAATGATGCAATTGCATATTGTAATCTGTTGAGTTGAATTTGTGAAGACTTCTTCCATCGTTTTGAAAAATTCGGAAAATGGTAATTTATGACAATCTCCGGTGGCAGATATTCGGAAGGATTTTACTTGTTTTTGTTCCAAAGTTGATTGAAGGATTTTCAAACCATTTACTATATCTGCTCTCTTCACTTTGTCATGAAAGTTATCGGATATAATAATACTAAAGGTTTTAAGCAACTCATTGTTTGAAATTAAAACTTGTCCCTTTTGGGGTCGTGCAGCTAAAAGTTTTTGTTTATTTATTAATCCAGTATCCAATAGTAGTTTTCCGACGGTGGTTATTATGTTGCAATCGGCAGATGCATAATGTACGTAATTGTCCTCCTCGGCGGTGAGGGTGTTTGGAGAAATGATAATCCTTTGTTTCGGTTTCGATGGTTCTTCCAAGTCAGTTTCAGAAAAAGAGCTATCCGAAGCGACGTCGAAGAATGGGTAAGGGTCGGTTGTGCAGTCAGGTAGTTGTCGTGCACTTGCTTCGCCTATTGTATTGTTTGGTAGTTGAATTACAGCGGGTTGTAAAATTCCATCTGTCTCACGAAATGATTCCCCTTGTATATTGGGTAAAACCTCCAGTGAATTGTTTATATTCTCTATGACGGTGTTCCCAAGCGGTTCCTCAAAGGAAATCAAGTCCTCGGACAAATTCGTATTTTTATCCGTAGAAAAAACTTCAGTTGAGTTTGCCGCGGGTAAAAAATTGTATGTGGTGTCTTGATTTTCATCCGGCATCAACACTTCTCGAGACAAACTCGGAAGAGATCTGTTTCTGTCTATTATTGGCGAGTGTTGCACTCTTCCAAGGGCTGGTTCTTCTATTTCATCTGAACTGCTTGAATCCTGGTATGTCGGCCGTCTTTGTCGGTCTCGATGTAATTGCCTAATTCGTTGCCCAATTAAATCGCCACCGGCGTCCGTTTTCGGTATCTGCATCTTAAAGTCGGGATCTTGGAGCTCCTTTGGTATAAGTGGAAGGCAGACGGTAGTCGGGTTACGCGATAATGCATCCGCATTTTTATTAATTTTTCCGGATTTGTGGACGACTTGATAATCGTATTCCAAAAGTCGTAGTTTCCATTTCATGAGTCTTGATGTCGGATCCTTTACGGAATGTAGCCAAACCAACGGGCGATGATCGGTAACCAGCGTGAATTTGGTTCCATAAATATACGGTCGGAAATAAATAACGACGTATACCATTGCTAAACATTCCTTCTCTGTTGCTGAATAATTTTTTTCTGCTTTATTAAGGCTGCGTGATGCATAGGCAATCGGCAGATCATTGCCTATTTCACCTTGACTAAGCACGGCTCCGACAGCATATTCGGAGGCATCTGTTGTAATGACGAATGGTTTACTGAAATCCGGATATTGTAAGATAGGTTCTTGACAGAGTTCTTCTCGTAATTGTTTAAAACTGTTCTCTTGCTCTTCAGCCCATTTGAACTTTTTACCTTTCCCTAAAAGGTCAATTAAAGATTTTGCTTTTGTAGTGAAATCTGATATAAACCTTCGGTAATACCCTACCAAGCCCAAAAATTGTTGAATGTTCTTCTGCGAGATAGGCGTTGGAAAATCCCTGACAGCTTTTAATTTTCGAGGATCGGGTTTTACTCCTTGTCTTGAAATAATATGTCCGAGGTATGCAACCTCCTTCCTTAAGAATTCGCATTTATTGGTCTGAAGGGTTAAACTATGTTCTTGCAGACGGTTTAGCAATTTCCTGACTTTAACATTGTGTTCATGTAATGATGAGGCGTAGACCACGATATCATCCAGGTAAACAAATACATCCGTTCCCTGAAGTCCAGTTAATACTTGATCCATGAGGCGTTGGAAAGTAGGTGGTGCATTTTTCAAACCAAACGGCATTCGTGAAAATTCATAATGCCCATTAGGAGTGGTAAAGGCTGTTTTCTGTCGGTCTTTCGGATCCATTTCTATTTGGTGAAAACCGCTAGCAAGATCGAAAACGGAGAAGTATTTAGCTCCACCGAGACGATCTTATATTTCCGTGATCTGAGGTAGTGGATATTTATCGGAAATGGTTTTTTCATTAAGCGCACGGAAATCTATTACCATACGCCAACGTTTGTTTCCTTGCGCGTCTGGTTTTTTGGGTACAATCCACAAGGGTGAATTATACGGAGATTTCGACGGAGTAATTATACCTTCGGATAATAAACCATTAATTTGTTTTTTGATTTCATCCTGATGCACAGGAGGATAGCGATACTGTCTCGTGTTAATCGGAATCTCATCAGTTGTATGCAAAGAATGTTTGAAATCGGAGGCCTTCCCTAATTTATCTCCAGGGAGATAAAAGCGGTCGGGAAATTCCCTTATCAATGCGGTGATGCTACACAGTTCCTCATTGTTCAAGTGATTTAAGTTCAATGTTTTGGAGATTTCCCGTATCTTATCTTCTCTAGTTTTGAAATTAGAGTGATGTTGTACCTCCAAGTAAGGGTCTTCGTCAGAAGTGCTAAAAATGTCATAGGGTTCTATCACTTGTGGCTCCAATTCTATATCCAGAGTTTCTTCGCTGGTGTTCGTTGCCAGAACATGACACCTTCCTTCATTGTTTGTAACGGCGGCTTCTCCTATGAAAAGTTTCTCATGTGTCTTTATGCGTGGTAGATAGCCTTCCCTTATCTTTGAGTTAGCTATTCGTATGGCAATTTGTTGAGATGATCGGGCATCGATACGATGTTTAGTCGTCTTCTCTGATTCCTGCTGATAATTCGAAAATCGAATAGGCCTGGTTGGTTTACTTTTTAACACCATAGTCCCATGGTAATATGAAATTTCTGCTTTTTCTTGTTTTAAAAATGGGCTTCCTATAAGTCCATCTGCTTCTATTGCAAGATGCTTCACTACATACAAAAACGCAGCAGCATCATGGATGTGAAGAATCGTGGTTCCAAGGGTGCGAATTGGAGCTGTGGTCAGTCCAGTTATTTCAATTTCTTCGCGAGAAATGATTTCGGCTTCCTCTCCTAAAACGTTGAGGACTACTAGATTTACCGATGCTCCACCATCAATCAAAAATTCTCCCGTGCCTGATTCCAGTTCTGGGATTTTGATTTTGATTCGTGGTGCTGGTGCTTCTTTGATGAGGGGTTCTCCTCGAAGCGGACAGTTCTTTGGCGACCATCTTTGTTTTCGCTCATCATGTCGCCTGTACGGTGAGCGCGTTCGAAGTTTAAAGATTTCCTTTGTAACGAGTCCGCGAGTTGCTCGCTCGTTGCAACGGAATCTCCTCGTGCCGGATTGAGCTCGTCGTGCCAGGGTCCGCGGTTGGACGAGGGAATCGGTAGGTTCAGGAGGGACGAGGTGAAATAAGGCGACTTATATAGGTTAAATGCTCGTCGTTCGCAACGCTCGCGGAGGCGCAAGGATCGCGGCGGTGTCGGGACGTGAAAATACGGGTTACCGGACCGTGTTACCGTCGGTGTCGGATCGTGTCGGTTACGTGACGGTCGAGGGTACGGGAACGTCGGACGGGCTCGTCATCACAACGAGGCGCTGACGCGGAGGTCGAGATCGTCGTCAAGACGAGGTCGGGGGTACGGGGCCGTCGGTGCAGCCCGTTGTCACACGGAGGCGCCGACGCGGAGAGTCGACATCGTCGTCAAGACGAGGTCGGGGTGGTGGAGTCGTCGGTGGGCCTCGCTGTCACAGAGAGGTGCCGATGCGGGAACGGGAGATCGCCGTCAAGACGAAATCACGGAGCAGGATCGCTGGAGCGGGCTCGTTATCACGACGAGGCGCTGCAACGCGGGAAGGACTTCGCCGTCACGATGAAGCCGCGGGAACGGGAGAGTCGCACGGTCTCGTTATCACGACGAGGCGTTTGACTCGGGGACTCGACAACGCCTTCAAGACGTAATCGAAGTAAAGAGGAACGAAACGATCGGAATGGTACTTACGGGATCGTCGGGGTGGTTGACTCGACTGATGTCGATAACGTAGGTCGCGTACTTGGTTCGGTATCTGTTAGAGACCAGATAGGGATTCAGGACTGGAGAGAGATTCCTAGTCTGTCTGAACGAGCACAACTTTATTTATCCGAACCGGGGATCGTCAAGAACAATAATATGTACAATGACCGTATAACAGAAAGCGATGTGTAAAACTAGATAATAAACTGAACGACGGACGATGACTTAACAACGATTGTTCCGGAGATTTCCGACAAGAAAAAAAGAAGTAACGTGATAACTGGTCACCTAGACGCTAGATTATCACTCCAGATATGGTTGCTCTTGTTAGCCAAGTTGCTAGAGAACTAACGATCGATCCGTGATCGATCGATCAGCCGGCCGTTAGACGTCACCGTCGAACGCGTGATTGGAGGACTGCTAGTGCGCCCAGCCAATCGGGGCCGCGCTCCGCGGTCGATAATCGATCGATATTGATATCGATGGTGACGGCCAATGACGCAGCGGTCCGACGATCGATCACAGATCGCGTTGCGACCAGCCAATTGCTAGTACTCTGTTAACGCTGCTGGCGCACTCAACCAATCCCAAACAGTATCTATACTGGTTATCGCGTTTACAGAAATCGTACTGCTCATCGTTGGGTCGGTCGGGTGCTATATTCCCGCGACCGGGCAATTTTGCTAGCGGGAATCGGTAGTCGCGGCGTTGGCCATCTAGCGGCCGATTCCCGAAGGTGTACTGTGCGTACTTTTACCTGCGAGCATTGTAGCCGCCTAGCGGCCGATTTCGGAAGGCGCGCTGCGTATACTTTTACTTGCGGGTATCGTGGCCCTCTGGCGGCCGATTCCTGGTACTGGCATTGTTCGCGTTTCTGAGCGGTACGCGGTTTCTTAGTAACAGGCCTGTCGTGTTACAGGTCTGTTACACCTTGATTCCGTGGATGAATCACGCGAATCGCGTTGAAATCGCGGGTTAAATGGTCGATTCTTACAGAATTTTCCATCGTGTCCAGATGTTCCGCAATGCCAACAATACGATTTTGACATGCGATCCCTATCCGGATTTTTTAAAATTGTGTACCGTTTCTCTCCGTCTCTCGTAGTTGATGAATCTGAGCGGTTGGAGGGGGAGTTGGAAGGACTCCTGTGACGCAAGTCCAGACGGAGGCTCGTCTTTCTTTTTCTTCATCGAAACCAGATGGTTTCGTGCGTCGTTCTCTATGACGGTCGTATCTGCTCGGCGATAGAGGATATGATACCTCACGATCGCGATCACCCGAGTCCCGGTCATATGACTCTCGGCGGGACCACCTTGAGGGTGACTCATTCCGAGGTGACTGTCGTCGATTTCTTAATCTCTTATCTATCTGTAATACGGTATCGTAAGCATCCTCTAGATTTTTTATATCCCTCAGGACTGCCGACACCTTCAAAGAAATGCGATCCGGTAATCCATCGATGAAGTTTTCCATCGCGTCCTTTTCTATCAGCTTGATAAATTCCGTGTAGAGTATACCAAATGGATTGTCCTGTCGATGTATTGCCGCAGACTTTCTCCATCGCGGATACGTAGCTTCGCGATCTCCACTTGATAGTGTGATAGGCTCTTACCGGGAGCGAACCGTTTTTTCAAATGTTTTACTAACGATTTTACAGTGTGCATCTACGTGCTGGTCCGACGAGCTTAGTAAGGACAATTGCCAGATACTCGGCTTCCGTACCCTCCGGAATCAAAGTTAACCCGTCCTCCAAAGTTTGCACGCAACGAATTAAGGATGGATCTTCCCCGTCAAAGATCGGAATTGTCGAAGTAATATTCTGTATGCATGTCCTTTGCGTCAACACTGACATAGAATTCGCAAGTGAAACCGTCAAATTCATTATGTCAGCGGAAGAAGTATTTGCAGCTGAATTCTGCAATTTAAACGAATTTTTTAACTAGAGAAAACTAGTATATTAATATCAAAACGTAACTAGCGAAAACTAGTATATTGCTAATAATATCGAGACGTGACTAGGAAAACTAGTATATTGTCAATACTCAGCTATGAGTAATTTAACGTGGTAAAACCCAAAATTAAAGTGATCCTAAAATAATTGAACTGATCCCACCTCTGTCACCAGTTCTGTTACGAGCCAGGGCCGTGAAGTAGCACGAGTGGCCGGCGAGGTGTTATTACTCTTGGATTAAGGTTTTAAGAGTGCAGACGAACCTGATGCGTAAACAGGGTGCTGCTAGGAAACGGACGAACCTGATGCGATAATCAGGGAGCCGCCTAGGATGGTCAAGAGTGCATATTATTACCTAAGATGCTCGGTTTTGACGCACTGGCAATGCGGGGGTCTCGAAATCAACTTAAGAAGAGCCTAACAGATTTAATACCGGACTAACGGAATCTGTACGGTTATATTTGATCGAAGGGGAACTTTAGCCCGATCTCACTGGAAATGACTTTACGAGATGCAGCACAACGTGACACGGTTTGAATCTACGAGAGTACTAGCCCCTGAGAGTAAAGACGCAAGGGTTTATATATCCCTAGAATGAATGGAACACATTGTTCATTATCTGTATCACTTAGGGCCAGACTCTCGTTTTTGTCACTTTCAATTAAATCGGGTCCGAACTCGGTCTTCGTTAAAAAGGGGTTAACTATGATATGAAAAGGTTATCTAGGGCGCTTCCTTCCAGAGACGATCCTGAACAGATTCCTATGAAGAATTTAATAGGGAACTGTTCTCTATCCGTCACAAGTGGCCGAAGCGGAAACGTCGGCAATAAAGTAAAACTCGGAAAACGGTTAGAACAGGGCCCCCTTTGTTGGGAACTCTAGTACGGGTCGGTCCCAAGGACAAACACGTGTAGGCCTAGCGTAGGCGTCATAAATCGTTCGCCAATTGCTCAGCGCCGAATTTTCCTTGAACGCTTTAACGATCAAGGGGAAGGTTTTTTTATGGGACTGTTCTTCGTAGTTGAATGGGCCGTTAGGGTAGTTCGAAAGTTAGTTGGAACCGGTCTTCCGCGCGCATCACTTTAAGACAGTCGTCCGAGAAGGTCTAACGGGACCTTTTGTATAAAGTTAAATTAATAAGTTAAACGCAATAATCGGTAGTGTATAGCGCGAGTGTATTCATCTCGATTTAATCACTATGTACATACAGGGTGTCCCAAAAGTACTTCAACATCGGGAAATGGGAGGTTCCTGAGGTCATTTCAAGCGTCATTTTCCTTTTGCAAAATGTTGTCCGCGGCTTTGTTTAGGAGTTATTAACGAAAAACACGGACCAATCAGAGCGCGAGCTCGACGCTCGTTGGCATGTTCAGCCAACCGCCTGCCGGCTCGCCGCGCTGAACGTGCCAGCGAACGTCGAACTCGCGCTCTGATTGGTCCGTGTTTTTCGTTAATAACTACCAAACGAAGCCTCGGACAACATTTTGCAAAAAGAAAATGACGCTTGAAATGACCTCAGGAACCTCCCATTTCCCGATGTTGAAGTACTTTTGGGACACCCTGTATATACATAGACATACATATAATATGTGATTTGATTATTATTATTAATCTGGGGCAAGATTAATATAACCACAAACCGAAACGTTTCTCTGTAAAAATGAGGTTTATTATATTACAAAGCTATTTACAATATTCCCCCCTTATTTATAAGATAGTTTACAAACCTGTAAAAATGAGAAACAACATTCAATGTTTATTAATTACAATCTTGTCCCTCACAGATTACAAATTATTTCCACTTTTATATCGCTCAAAACGTGCTAATTACTCTCTAGTCTGCTTAGTCCTATTTTATCGATACTCTACTTTACCTACTCGACTAACGCGGTAGAATTCGAATGTTTAAGAAGTATACTTCTTATATCTCCCCTCCTCGGAAAAGAGAAACGCCTTCAGTTCATTCTGTATCATCATCTTTCATCGGAGTTAGCTTTGAGTAGTGAAAGATGTTAGACTCTTCTTTTTTATATCCCGTGTTTACTTTGAACATTGTCTCGGAGATCTTTTCTAATATTTTGTATGGTCCTATTCTTAACTTATCTAATTTTTTCCTGTTAAGCCGGTTTCCATTTTCTACATATACCATTTCACCAGTTTGGAAAACATGATCTTTTCTATTTCTGTCATATACTTTCTTATTATACTCATGGTATGTTATGCTGTTTTGTAGTGCCTTGACTCTATCTTCTTTTAAATTTGTTAGTTGTTGATCTGTAGTTAGTTCTTTTGGTAAAAGGGTAGTTATAGTGCCCTCCATCAAGTATTTCGGGCTAAATTTTGTCACTGTGTGTATTGTTTCATTGTACTTTTGTACACATTTCTGCGCTATGGTTGTCCAAGCTTTTTTTTCTTTGGTTTCATTCACTTTACATCTTATTTTATTTATTAAGGTCTGGTTCAACCGTTCATTTAAGCCGTTAGAAAAGGGTGCATTCACAGCTGTGAAAATCAATTGGATGTTTTTGTTCTTTAAATATTCCTTAAATTCATAAGAATTTATTCCTGGGTATTGGTCGGCTAAGATTTTTCCTATTTGTTCATTATCTGCTATTTTTTTTACCAATTTTATGAAATCACTAGCTGATTGAGTTTTTGAAGTTATGATTTGTGCAAATCTAGTAAAATGGTCTACTAGCAGATGCATATATTTCTTTGTCGATCTTGAGCCTCCGAAACCTCCTATCGTATCAATTGACATTATTTCATAGGGTTCTTTTGCTGGACCCAATTGTGATAACAATCCATATTTATATTGGCCTCTTGATTTATTTTGTATACAAATCTCACATTTTCTACATGTATCTTTGATGTTTTCTAAAAGATTTTTAGCTGTGTAATATTTTTTTATCATGTTGGTCATTTGACTTACTCCAATGTGATTGAACTCTTTATGTACCTTTATTATTAGTGTCTTGCTTAAGTCTTCTGACAATATAATTTTACCTTTCTGTAAATATAAATTATATTCATTGCACATCGCTTTTTGAATTTTTAATTCCTTATTTTCGTCTTGGTCTTTCTTGATACTTTCTAGGCTTATTATATTTACTGTTTTCAGAATATCATCTTCATTTTCATCCGCTTCCAGTACCGGGTTCCTGCTTAAACAATCCGCTTCTATATTGAATTTTCCAGGATTATATATCACCTTAAAGTCGAATTGAGACATATAATAAGTCAAGTCACCCAGTTCTTCATCTGGTCTAGCTTTTATGTTTAAGTCCTTTAAAGGTTTGTGATCCGAATACACTTCAAAAGATCTACCGATCAACCAGTATTGCCAAAATTTTATAGCTTCTTTAATAGCTAATGCTTCTAAGTATATTGCCTTCTTTTTACTTTGTGCACTTGTTAATTTTTTCGAAAAATATGCTACTGGTTTTTCGTTACCGTCTGATTGAGGTTGTTTTAATATTGCTCCCAATCCTACAATACTTCCATCAGTATAAATTTTAATTGGTAATTTAGGATCATAAATAGTCAAAATTGGCTTTTTACATAAATAATCTTTTAAATAATTAAAGGTTTTTTGGCATTCTTGTGACCATATAAATTTTTGGTTTTTTCTAAGTAATTTGTGCAGTGGTTCTAAAATAGTTGCAATTCTCGGCACATACTCATGATAGAAATTAATTTTACCTAAGAATTGGCGAATGTTTTTTTGTGTCGTTGGTGTCGGGAAGTCCCTTATTGATTTTAGATTATCTGTCATAGGTCTTACTGTATTACGACCTATTATGTGACCTAAGTAATCTACTGTGTCTGTTGCAAAAAGACATTTTGATAATTTCAATTTGAAACCTTCTCTTGTTATAGCAACTAATAATCTTTCTAGATGATCTAAATGTTCTTCCAACGTTTTTGAAAATATCAATATATCATCAATGAAGTTAACTGTGAAATTTGCCAATTTATATTTTCTGATTATATTATTTAGAATTCTTTGGAATATTGCTGGTGATGTTTTCATTCCAAAAGGTAAACATGTCCACTGGTAATGACCCTCCTGTGTCACGAAAGCTGTTTTACTTCTGTCTTCTATTCTTAATGGAATTGACCAGAAGGCAGAATTGATATCTAATTTTGAAAAAAATTGGCAATTTCTAGTTTTTGTTATTAAATCCTCAATTCTTGGGAATGGTTGTGACTGTGGTATTATTATTTTGTTTAACTCTCTAAAATCTATACACAGTCTTGACCTCTTATTTTCCTCCTTCTTAAATGCGAGTGTCACAGGCGCTGCAAAAGGGCTATAAGACTCTTCTATCAAGTTCCTCTTTAACAGTCCTGATATTTGTTGCTCTATTTCTTTCTTATCTTCCATTGTACACTTGTATGGTCGTTTGCTGCAATATTTGTCTATTGTCAAATCAATTCTAGCTTCATATTCTTGTACAGTCCCAATATCAAATTTATCTTTAGCAAATATGTGTTTATATTTATTCACTAGGTTATTAATTGATTTTCTGTTTTTTTCATTTAAGTGATCTGTAATTGCTTTAAAATTATTGGTATCAATGCATTCATTAAAATTTATTTCATGGGTACTTTCTTTATTTTCATTTTTTGTTTTTTCTTTTTCATCTGTTATATTTGCTTTTTTAGGGTTATCTTTTTTGCAATCATTATTGTCAATATTAGATTCTTTCCCTTTTTGTGCTATACACAGATTTTCATCTTGAAATAAATGAAATTGTTTTATTAGATCTAGTCCAATGAGAAAATCAAATTTGAAATTCTCGTTGTCTATTACAAAGACATCAACATCTTTTTCTATGTTGAAAATCTTAACTTTTAATTTTATTAAGTGCTTAGTGTCATTCACACCATTGATTGTTCTTAATTTTGCTTTATTATAATCAGATTTGTTTACTTTTAATTGTAGTGTTTTTGCATTAATGAGTGATACATTTGATCCTGTATCATATACTCCATTTATAACAAATTCTTTATTTATTATAACTTTTAATTCAATCAATGGTGTGTATACTAGTTTTTTGGATCTTGTTCATCTGTTTCTATGTCTATTAAAGCATTGTTTACTTTTTTCTCTTTTTTATCTTTTTCTTGTATGTCTTTATACCAACAATTTTCTACTGGATGAAACCGAACTTTGTTTAACTTTTCTTTACATAATGTACAAGGTGTTTTCACTTTTTGTCCCTGTTCATTTAATTTTTTTGGAATATCTGTTTTTTTATAGGTTAGGTGTTCTAACTTACCCAATTCACTATATAGATCTTCTGTTTCAACTAAGGTATTTCTATCAATCTTATCACTTACATAGTTGGGTAGACCTACTGCAATTAAATCAATCAGTGTGCCAACATCAATATCTTTCCTTGTTTCTAACATTAATTTTTCTTTTTTTAATGCGTATTCTATTAATGATCCTGTTTGATATTTAAAATTAATTGCATATCTGATGGGACTCCACCCTTTATTAGCAAAAGTGTCACAAAATTTTTTTTTCCAGTCCAACCATTGTGAGTTAATAGTCAGTTTTATTAAGACACATTCATACCAGTCTACAACTGTTTTGTCTAGGAAAAGCTTCAATAGTTTAATTTTTTTTCTATCTTCTGTCACATCGAATCTGTTGCATTCCTCTTCAAATTCATTCAACCATTGACTAGCATTTTGTGTTCTATTGTTAAACTTATTTATAGTAAGCTCTTTTGCAATTTTTTCAATAGGTTTTTCTGACTTTTGATTAGTTTCAATTAATGTTTCTATTAATCTTTCCAATGTTGTTGTTTGTGCAGACTCATTTGCTATTTTACTATTTATTGTTGATTCTTCTAAGTAATAATCTTTAAATTGTAAGTTTTCCTCTTCATCTAGGTATTCATTTCTGATCTGTTCAGTTAGTGTTATCCAGATTTTTCTAAATTGATTTCATTTTGTTATACTTTTTTTCACCTTTGCAAACACTTCATGGTTTGATATCACTGTATGTAATGATGTTGGTTGTATTTCATCAGGGAGAATAAACCTCCTCTCATCTGGAGTTTCAATTGAGGTTATGCATAGAATATTTGATTTTCCATCTGCACTACCTCTCATTTTAAATTCAAATTTCAATTTTTCCATTGTTTTTTTTTTTTTCTCTTTAAACGAGAATGTTGTTTTATAATATGTGATTTGATTATTATTATTAATCTGGGGCAAGATTAATATAACCACAAACCGAAACGTTTCTCTGTAAAAATGAGGTTTATTATATTACAAAGCTATTTACAATATTCCCCCCTTATTTATAAGATAGTTTACAAACCTGTAAAAATGAGAAACAACATTCAATGTTTATTAATTACAATCTTGTCCCTCACAGATTACAAATTATTTCCACTTTTATATCGCTCAAAACGTGCTAATTACTCTCTAGTCTGCTTAGTCCTATTTTATCGATACTCTACTTTACCTACTCGACTAACGCGGTAGAATTCGAATGTTTAAGAAGTATACTTCTTATATACATACACATACGTACATACACATATACAAATATAATGGATCCCTCGGAGTCAATCTCCACCAGGTCGTGCTTAGCACACAACAACATACTTGAGGGATCCGCGGAGTCATTCCGTCAGGTCGTGCTTTGCACACATTCACACACAACAACATACGGAATCATTCCGTCAGGTCGTGCTTTGCACACAATAGAACAACACTTCTCAACGTAATACTACTATTGTATTAATGCTCACACCTTCACTGTTTATGTATATAAAATAGAAAATTATCTTCTGGGGTTTTTATGCCGCAAGGCTTTCTCCACGTTGGAGAGCTTTCGACGATACAGTGGCTGCGGCAGCTATCCACAGGTGTAGGCCGTAGGTAAGCACGGAGCGTAGGCACACCTTATAGAGGGTCAGTCTTAGGCTTCGGTTAAGAGGTGAGCTCTGGGAGATTAATTTGTGAATGGCACCGGCGGCCGCATGTGTTTTGGAGACACGGTCTAAAATCGCCTCCTTCCATATGAGTTTATTGTCCATTACGACACCCAAGTATTTAATTTTGTTTTCCCAGGGGATAGACACATTCTTAATAGTTAGCTGCGGAACAGACTTGAGTTTAAGCCTTAGAGAGAAGAGGATAGCCATAGTTTTGGTTGGGTTAACCGTGAGTTTCCAAGCTTCAAAGAAATTGATAACTTTATCCAGGTAACATTGCAGGTTTAAAGTAGCAATGCGGGGAACCTTGTGCGGACTGAAAAGCATCGTGTCGTCTGCGTACATTGCAAGTTGTGAAAAATCATCCTTGGGGATGTCATTGACGAAAATATTAAAAAGTATAGGTCCAAGTATGGAGCCCTGCGGCACCCCGGCGAGAACATTATGACTGTGAGAATCAAACCCGTTGATTGATAAGAATAATTTCCTGTCAGACAGGTAATTTAGAATGAATTTCTGGATTAGCAGGTCAAAGCCCAGATTGTTTAGTTTGAAGATTAACGCCTTGTGCCAGACGGTATCGAAGGCCTTAGTCAGGTCGAGAAAGACCGCAGGGACCGACCGCTTTATATTTAGTTGGTGGGTGACCAGCTGGGAGAATCTCACCAATTGGTGAGTGGTCGAGTGCTTTGACCGGAAACCAAATTGTTGGGCAATGATCAGGTTGTTATTCTCGAGGAGGATTTCCTCCTCGAGGAAAGAAGGAGTTTTTTCCTTCGCCAAGAAGGAGTTTTTGAATGCATTTCTCTAGGAGTTTTCCTAGAATTGGAAGCAGGCTAATCGGCCTGTAATTATCAGGAGACTTGTGGTCTTTGCCTGGCTTAGGGATGGGTACGACCTTAGCAACCTTCCATTTTGCCGGAAAGTACACAAGGTTATAACAGGTAGAGAAGATATAGTAGAGCTGCATAACAACTTTATGGCCGGCGTTCTTAAGCATCAGGGCTGTGATTTTGTCGTAGCCGGGGGCCTTATTGTTTTTGAATGACCTGATGGCTTAAAATATTTCGGAAGGTGAGGCAAAAGGGCGTCTCGAAGAAAGGTCTGGAGGTGCGTTCGCTATAGATTTATGGTGGTTGGATATTACTTTATTGTAAGGTGAGTTTGAATAGTCGGATCCCGAGATGGAGCTGGCAAAAACAGATGCAAATATGTCAGCCTTGGCCTTATCAAGAATGATAGGGGAGGGGGAAGCAGAGGAAGTGAGTGGAGGGTACTTGGTGCGGGTGCCCGTCAGTATCTTGTAATTTCTCCAGACGGTAGGGTCGGATTTATTTAACTTAGTGAGATTCTTAGTGAAGAGCTCACGCTTGTATTTGGCAGCTCTGTGCTTTATTTCTTTAGTTAGATGTGCAATAATGGTGGAGAAAAACCCGCACCCGGTGCGTTGAAGATCACGGCGATATTTTCTTCTGAGGCGGATTAAGGCAGTCAGGAGAGGGTCTTCACAAAGGTGACGGCGTGAAGACTTCTCCTTGTAGACAGAGGATCGTCTGAGACAGGCAGTGAGGAAGGATTCAATGGTCTTTACTGAGGCATCAATTTCGGTTTTATCACTGGGGTGTCCGGTAATTTGGAGTTTATTTGTGAGGTGGAGGTACTTCTTCCAGTCGACTGTCCGAAGAATATGTGGAGGAAACAGTGAGGCTTCCTTAGGACTCAAAAAAACCGGACTGTGGTCGGTCGGGAGCTGGTCGATTACCACACAGTCAAAGTCGCACGAAATGTCAGTGAGAAACAGGTCCAGATACGATATTGCGTTTTTCGAGCGATACGTGGGCAGTTTAGAGGAAAACAGTCTGTATTTTGACTTGGACATATGGTTTTGCAGGGCTCTGCCATTACGATTTAAGCACCGGTCGCCCCAGTCAGGATGTTTGGCGTTGAAATCACCGCCGATGATAAAGGGGTATCTTAAACGAGATAGTTGATCTAAGGTCGCAGGTGTTAGAGCAATCCTGGGATTAACATAAATTGCGGCCAAGGTAAGCGCTGGAGAAGTGAGCCTAACACAGGCGATCGATACCATCCTGGCCTGGGATTTCAAGGATGCTGTATTCCAAGGTGTTTTGAATAAGAATGGCAACACCACCGCCACACCCATGATCGCTGTTGCAGGGCCGGTCAGTGCGTACGAGTTTGTGACCCGGTAGGTAGAAGTCAAGGTCAGGTCGGAGCCAAGTTTCGGTTAGGATTGCAATATTAACATTGTTTTGTTGCAGATATATTGCGATGTCCGTTTGTTTGCTTAGAATGGAGTGAACATTCCAGAGTAAAACTTTGGGGTAGCGCCCACCTATGAAAGGGTTGCCGAAACCTGCATAAATGCAGCGAATTTCTCCGAGTCTGAGCGACAGAGTCTCAGTTTGGATAAAAGGATTTTAGCAGCGGCGAGAATTTTTTCGACATTGCAAACAGCAGCAATCTCTTTGAAGACTTGCATTGTCTCCTCGATCGGAGAGATAGTTACCATAGATGGTTGGGCCTGATGGTCAGGGCCAGTAGGGACAGTATTTGCTTGATTTTCGGCGAAATACGTTTTCCTAGGAGCGAGAACACTGCTATACGTAACATTAGAGCGCAGCGTGGCGGTTTCGGTTGACCTGTGAGGGCCAGTCGAAGAAGAAAATCGTTGCGAGGAGACAGGTGGAGGATAACGTTTTGCCCGTTTTTCGAGGTAATTTCCCAGAGCAGGGCATTTAGAATAATTGGCCGTGTGGTCGCCATTACAATTAACACACGTTGGTTTCTGAACCGTAGGAGTGGGGCAATCAGATGTGAGGTGAGGACCAGCGCATTTCACACACTTGGGTTGATAACCACAGTTCGAAGAGGAGTGGCCAAAAGCCTGGCATTTAAAGTACTGCGAGTAATTAGTTCGAGATAGGAATTTATCCCAGTAAACTCGCGTGTAGAACAGGTGGGCAACCTTTCGCACATTATTGAGAGTAACACCGTTTGGAAAGGTAACTTTATAGACGCAATACAGAGAATTTTTGGAGTGCTTGCCTCCGAAGGGAATGCAGGAAACCGGATTCAGTTCATGGAGTTTCATCTCCTCACTTAACTCACTGACCTCCATGCGAGGAAGGCCCTTCAGTGTGGCTGAGAGGACCTTTTCGGAGTTTATGGTAAAGGTGTGGAAAGGGAGATTCGCCTTCTCAAGCTTTCCGTTGAGATCGAGGAAGTGCTCAGTGGAGTTCAGTTGAACACGGACTCTTGAGCCGAGGAATTTTCATTTGAAGTCACGGCCATATGACTCAGCTAATGACTTAGTTAATCGTGACACATTGCCATCGAAGTTAGAAATGTAAAGCGGGGGCGGCTTGGAAATAGTTTTCTTCGAGACAGTGCTTGGAGAGGTAATGTTAATAGGCCTCTCCTGGTGTTTATTTGAATTTGAGTTCGGAGGGGATGAGCCTCGGAGAGAGGGACCGGCCCGGTGTTTGTTTACCGGCAAGGCAGGAAAATCGTTGGGCGCTCCACCAAAGGAGCTCAGCACATCGAATCTGTTTTTAACGGCAACAGAGGGGATAGCCTCGAGGTTAGTCACCTCAGTCATGTTGACGCGAGGCACCGAGCTGTCGTCAGGAGAGCTATCGACAATTGTTCTCTGTTTCTTTGCTAGAGGTGACAGCCTAAGCTGTTTATCCGACGGCACGTCGGAGGTCGACGGCGAGGATACAGAAAACGACGAGCCAGACGAGGCCTCCGCGGGAGCGTTCGGATTAAATTTCAGCTTAAGAGCAAGTTTGCTTCTGCTTTCCATATGGGTTGATCCCGAAGGATCTACTAATTTAAGAGTGGCCAGTGGCCCCGTGTCTAATGTCACGGAGTCACAAGGAGAGATTTCACCAGGGGCGGTGGGAGAGTCCTCGCAAGCAGAATTTACCGGAGAGACGGGCTACGGTACGTGAAAAATATCAAGCCGAGGTTCAGAACATGAGCGCGCTAGCATTAAGGGGTCAGAGCTGATGTTTGGTACGTTTATGCCCGTAGCCGATCTAGAGATACCGAAAGATATTAAGTCCGCATCGTGCGGGAAATTGCCGCACGCGGCAGACGCTTCTTTGCCTTTGCCCGTGTCCGGCGCAGTTAAGTTCGGTGAAAACTTGCGAACTACACCGCGGTTTTCCGACGCGAGAATTTTGACTTCGCTCGCCTTGCGCCGCACATTGGGGCGCTTGGTTAAAAAGCCGGTGGGGCGATTAGTCGCCACTCAACCGGAGAAAGGGCAATTTTGCCCTGGGGAAGGGACAACACGTCGGTGAGAGCCGACGCGTTGACTAAAAAGACGAGAAGAGTAAAGAGATAGTACTTACAGAGGTAACGTAGAGAAGAGAAGGGAAGAGTGAAGAAGAACAGAGAACAGAAGAGAAGAGAAGAGAAGAGAAAAAGAAAAAGAAAGAGAACAGTAATCACATAAGACATAAACAAAAAACCAGAAAGGCTGAAATGAGCTCAAGATTGAGAGACACCAAGAGGCATAGGCACGTCCGCATGCGACGGACGCTAACAACCGAATGACAGCAAGAAGAGAGGACGTGGGAATCCGCGACGCGACATGGCCGCGTTGATCCCCACTCCCGGTACGAGGAGCGGGGGAAACAATGTCCCCACAGACTCCCCCCGAGTGGAACGACTATTTATTATTATTTTTTTTAACAATAAACAATACACACTAAGTAATAACCGCTAATGACTATATACAATATTTACACTTATATAACTAAGATCGCGTGCCCGGCGCGAACGCGACAGTCTCGCGTGAATAAGTTCGCAACGCCGGACCACGCGGACTCGAAGAGTCAGGCCTACTGGACGCACCAGGCAACTCCACCTCCGGAACATCCGGGAGGAAGAATGCCGGTTTCAACAGGTCCGTTGAGACCGACCGCTCGACGCCGTTTACCTCGACGGAGTAAACGTGCTCCGAAATCCGCTTAACGATTTTATGCGGACCGGAGTAGGGCTGTTCTAAAGCCCACATGCGTACAGGACTGCAATTCCTTAAAGCTAAACGCCCGAGTGCGGTCATTATGTAAACCGGCACTGGTCGTACCTCACGCATGTACTTTTTAAATTCGTCGAGAAAAACATTCGGCTCCGGTGCAAAATTCTCGTGGAGGAAGAATTCCCCCGGCAAGCGCAGAGTCGTACCGAACATAAACTCGGCAGGAGACGTACCGACGTCCATACGAACATGCGCGCGAAGTCCCAACAATACAGTCGGCAACACGCGCGACCATTCGCAGCCCGAATGGCACATGATCGCTGCCTCTAGCACGCGGTGCCATCGCTCAACCATTCCATTCGACGCGGGATGATATGGGGTGGTTCGGATTCGATCGCATCCTAAGAGCGACAACAACGCAGAAAACAGTCTCGAATCGAACTGCGCCCCTTGATAAGTAGTTAATACTACCGGAGCGCCGTAACGCGAGACCCAATTGTCGTAGAAGGCCCTCGCGACCGACATCGCGGAAATGTCCCGTAGGGGAACCGGTTCTACCCAGCGAGAAAACCTGTCTATTAACGTTAGACAGTAAGAAAACCCTTCGGAGGGCGGTAATGGCCCGATGATGTCCAAATGGACATGTTCGAACCGCCCGTCCGGGGCAACGAAATGCTCAGGAAGGTGCCGGGAGTGCCGCGACAGCTTGGACTGCTGGCACTTTATGCATGATTTGCACCACTGAGCGACGTCCTTCGTCATGTTCGGCCAGACGTAACGCTGCCGAATCAGACGATCACAAACCCTCGCCCCAGGATGGGCGGGGTTGTGAAATAAATCAAAAACTCCCCTGCGAAGGGAACCGGGGATATACGGGCGAATTGCCTCCCCAGAGATCTCGCAAAATATTGGGAGGTGCTTCGGGCCCCAAAGAAGTTTTTTTTAACTGTAAGGGAAACTCAGGAGAACCGCAGATGAGCTTCAATTGCTCGTCCGAAGCCTGCTGGTTAGCAATCTCCTCGAGACTCACTTCCAGAGGAAGTCTAAGGGCATTGACTCTAGAAAGGGTGTCGGCCACAACATTGTCCGAACCCGGAATATACGAAATTGAGGTCTTGAACTGCGCTATATAAGACAGTTGACGACCCTGCCGGGGAGATGCTTTCTCCGGACGCTGAGAAAATGCGTACACGAGGGGCTTATGACCGGTCAGCAGTGAGAAGTCGCGACCCTCAACAAAATATCTGAAGTGCTTTATGGCCTCGTAGATGGCCGTGAGCTCTCGATCATAAGCACTATATTTAGCCTGAGCCGGCGAAAACTTCTGGGAGAAAAACGCAAGGGGCTCCCAGTTCAAGTCGAGACTGCTCTGCTCCAAAACCGCGCCCATCGCAAAATTCCGAGCGTCGGTCACTACCCTAAGCTCGGCCCCCAAACGCGGGTGAACCAGCAAGGTCGCCCCAGCCAGGGCTTCCTTGGCTCTCGCGAACGCCTCCCTCGAAGTCTCCGTCCACGGAACCTCCCTCGCATCATTTTTACGAGAGTTGCGAAGGAATTCATTTAATGGCGCCTGCAAATGTGCCGCCCGAGGAATATTTCTGCGGTAAAAGTTTACCATGCCGAAGAACCTGCGAAGATCCATGATCCTCTTCGGTTCCGGGAAACTCAAAATAGCGTCGACCTTCGAAGCCATGGGTCTGATGCCTGAAGAATTGATGACATACCCGGGGAACTCGATTTCATCGACACCAAACACGCATTTGCTCGGGTTAAGCCGCAAGCTGTGCTCTTGGAGCCGCTTAAGGACCAGACGAAGGTGATCTGCGTGCTCCTCTTCCGAGCTCGATGCAATTAAAATGTCATCGATGTATGTAAATACAATATCAAGATCCTCAAGGATCCTGTTGAGGAACCGCTGAAAAGATTGATTTGCGTTCATCAGACCAAAGGTCATGTATAGAAATTCGAAAAGCCCAAAGGGCGTTGTGACCGCAGTCTTCTCCACGTCCTCGGGAGCCATGGGAATCTGATTGTAGGTCTTAAACAGGTCCAGCGAAGAAAAGATACGTTTGCCATGCAGGTTAACCGAAAAATCATGTAAATGGGGAGTGGGATACTTATCCGGTATCGTCTGCCGGTTCAAACCACGATAATCCCCGCAAGTGGTTTGAACAAATCTGCCCCTATGATGGCATATGGCACCGCGGCTATACAAAAATTCCACTTAATGGGAAGCCGCAATCCGAGATCCAACGATCGAAACGACTCACCGTACGTGTCGATCGCCGAGCCGTTCGCCGCAATTAACTTAAGACCAGTCGGCCTAGCACGAATCTTGGGGTCGGCCGGCACCAACGGAATGTATCACACCCCGTATCAATCAAAAATAACGTCCCCGATATTCGATCGCGCACGTGCAGACGGAACGTGCCTTCCGAAATCTCCGTGCTCGTCTCACCCACGGAAGGCACCCTTAGTTTCCCGCACAGAAACTCTTATACATATCACACCATTCCCTACAGGACTTCGGGCTCTGAGTGTACTTCCTGTGTGCATAACACAGCTTGGGACAACGCATTTTGTCAACGTCGACCCGAAGCCTGGCGAGCTCCGCCGACACGCGTTTCAATTCCCTCTCGACGGAGGAGGATGATGATGACTGCGCAGACACAGCCATTACCTGATGGTCAGATGGACAGAAGTTTCTGCGATTTTGTCCGCAGTGTCAGCTAATTTATTGAGGTCAGTTACACCCGAAGCCGCGAGAATGGCGCGATAAGCTGCAGGAAGGTGCTCTAAGAACACCGAGCGAACGACAGCATCGTCGCAAGTGCCGTCGTTCAAGTTGCGTAGGCGGTTTAGAACATGGGAGGGCTTGCGATCGGACAACACCTCGCCCTTCAACAATTTGCGCAGATTTGATTCCGCTGACGGACCGTAGGTCGTGATAATCCGCCGCTTGATTGATTGATAAATGTCGGGCGGACGCGGAACGAACAAAAGCAAATCTCTAACGCTTGTGACCACCTCATAATCTAGCGCCGGCAAGACCGTGTCGGCCATGGTGGATGGCGTTGAGGAACCAAACGTTGACTTCACCTCCGCGTGAAGGAACCAAAGCGCGGGATCGCTCTTATAAAAAACGGGCATCTTAGGAATGCGGTAATGATCGACATGCCCCGTCGAGTCAGGGACGCCGCTCCCGCCGGAACCCGATGCACCGCTGCCGCCGATCATAATTAACGCCCTGAATTGCAACGCGACGCTGAAAGTAAGCTCACCGCCGACAAAACTAACGGACGCTACAGCTTAAACTCAACAACCAGCGCACCAACGCGAAACCAAATAAACACGCACGATGCTAAACGAACGACAAAAGGGAACGCGCTAAGGACTAACGCAACGCGAATAAGAGAGAATGTGGCTACGTGCCAAACACCGCGAAAACGCGATTGACGGGACGTGACTCAACCTCGTAAGAATACGAGAAGGAAACGAAAAAATTAAAAAAAAAACCTATGTATATATACAGGGTGTCCAAGACCACCCGTCCACCCCTATTAAAATGGCGGAGAGTGATTTTTATTGAAAACTAAAAAAATTTTAATAACTAATTCGGGTACGCTCTATCGAATGGTGGTAGTTGCAATTTCCGGTACTAACCGGAAATAGGATTTTCAGACCGGAAGTCGTTTTTTTTAAATGGGACCCGGTAATTTTCACTGCATATTTAGATTGTACGAAAAAAATAATGAAAGTTTTGTCTCATACGTTTTTCTCGAAAATGCGTGTATCAATCACAAAACGATTATTAACACTTCAACGACCGCTAGCGGTTGAACAGCATACGCACGTCCGACCGGCCGCTCAGCTGCAGATACTCCCTGGCGCCGGCTCCGTTTCGGTTTAGACTGTAGCCACGGAGTATCTGTGCTTTTCGTATGCTCAGATAAAATTACCCGCTTGCTGTTATTATAGGATTATTAGATTTAATAAAATCTTTTATATTATATTAAAAATTACGGACAATCTCAATAAATTTAATGTTGCCACGTTTATAAGGCATCATTTACCAGATACTTTTAATACTTGGTAGGTTTAGTGTTAATGATATTAATGATATCAGTATTTATAAGTATTCCCCTACTCTCGCTTTTAATGTTTTGAAATTTCTTGCCATTATCTCGAGCTCCAGTCATAGATGACTCTTGGGACTCGATTTGCCAATACTCGATAAAGTTGTTTTCATTCATTTTCTCTATTTCGGTTGCAGAATTTACAATCAGTAAGCTTCCGTTATGGTATATTCAAATCAGGAAGCATATGATATGTTACAGATTCTGATAGAGTGTAGAGGTAGATTTTCTACAGCCGAAACGTTGTGGCGAGAACGTTTTCCTCACCGGTTTCCTCACTCTAGAAAAGTTTTTTCACGTTTGGCTAAACGAATTAAAAATGAAGGCATTATTCAACCTCATTATAATAAAGGGAAAAAGATCAAACGCCCAGTTAGAGATACAAGAACGGCAGACATTCTTGCATTTACAAATTTAAATCCTCATAATTCTCTAAGACATACAGAAAGAGTATCTGGTATAAGTAAATCTATAATTTCGTATATCTTCAAAGATCAGAAATGGCACCCTTACAGAATGACGCACTATCAAACATTGTATCATGATGATTTTCTTCAAAGACTTGAATTTTGTAACTGGATAAGACAACAACCACATGATTTTCATCGCAAAATTTTATTCACTGATGAATGTACATTTAAAAGTGATGAAGATGGTAATTCTTGGAATTCCCGTTATTGGTCAGATATTAATCCTCATTGGGCGACAGCCATAGATCATCAACACATTTAGAAGATTAATGTTTGGTGCGGCATTTTTGCAAATCAGATCGTAGGTCCTCTTTTTAACAGTGCTAAATACTGTGCTTTATTAGAAACAGATCTTCCAGATTTACTAGAAAATATTGCACTGCAATTGCGAGTGGACATGTGGTTCCAGCAAGTCGCATGTCCCGCACATACATCGAGAGCTGCTCGTACAAAATTGAATGCAATGTTTCCCAATAAGTGGATAGGAAAATATGGTCCAGTTACATATCCACCTCGGTCACCTGACCTCACCGTCCTTGATTATTATTTGTGGGGAAGAATTAAAGACCTGGTGTACCGGGAACGCCCAACGACAAGAGAGAATATGATAGAAAGAATAAAAGAAGCAATTCGATTGTTAAATGCTGATGAAATTCTTTGTGCTGTCGATTCCTTCCAAAACAAGATACACCTCTGTATTACGCAGAATGGTGGCCCATTTGAATTCCAAAGTTAAACACTTTTCCATCTACACTCGTTTTTTCAAGTTACGTGAACCAATATTAGATACCTAATTATTTCATGTTTATTTCCACAATTAATCTTTGTTACACTTTTGTTTATTTCCATAGTTTATTTCTGTTAAGTTGTTTATTAATTTATTTAAGAAAAGGTATTGTCCTTTACTGTTTGTCCTGTAACATGTGCAAATTCATTATTAAAAATTACATCTTTAATTTAAAAAATGTGAATTCATACATTGGAGTTAATTTTCCGTCCAATGGAGGCATTTTCGAGAAAAACATCTGAGAAAATACATACTTTTACTTTTTTTGCGTACAATCTGTATACCAGTCCTAACCCTTTCGGTACGGAGGCGTTGGCCGCGGTAGTACACTCGCGGTACGAGGAAGTTTTCCACCAGAGTGGTTGCACTGTCCGGCAGCATAAGCCGCGAAAACGTGTTTTTCGGTATTCATAGAAATCTCGAGCGTGATTGACACTAAACTTTTCATTCGCACCGCGACAGTCATAACTTTTCGTAAATGCCGATTTTAGGTAGAGTGGCGATAGGACCCAGAGAACGTTTCGTGAATGCCGCCAAGAGGCGGCGGTAGTACCCAGTGAACGTTTCGTGGATGCCGCCAATAGGCGGCGGTAGTACCGAAAGTGTTAATAATCGTTTTGTGATTGATACTCGCATTTTAGAGAAAAACGTGTGAGACAAAACTTTTATTTTTTTTTTCATACAATCTAAGTATGCAGTGAAAAATACCGGGTCCCATTTAAAAAAAACGACTTCCGGTCTGAAAATCCTATTTCCGGTTAGTACCGGAAATTGCAACTACCACCATTCGATAGAACGTACCCGAATTAGTTATTAAAATTTTTTTAGTTTTCAATAAAAATCACTCTCCGCCATTTTAATAGGGGTGGACGGGTGGTCTTGGACACCCTGTATATCCGCGAAAATGCGCACAACGCACCGCCGCGCCTCAAAATGCGTGAGGTCGGGTCAACACGCACCACACATGGCACACCTGCAAGCACGAGCTTGCCGCAAATGCAATGACGCGCAATAAGGTAACCGAAAACCCGGTATCAGTGACTGAAGGTCACCGCCGATAAACATCCGCACACGCCGCAAACTCGCGAAATAAACAGACAGCGTGAAGCGCGAACGCACACAAAAACCAGCCACACTGGCTCGGACGCCACGCGGGCACGCACACCAGCACCGGGAGCACAAAGACGCGAGAAAACAATTGCGGCAACCCACTCCGCGCCGTCGTCCCGCGTCGCTCGAACGTCGGACGAACAGGAACCGCTTGAAACAGCGTAGGGCCGTCCGCAGAAAGGCGCCGGTGACGGTGGCTCCACGCAAATCCCCGATGACTGCGAAACTGCATGCCTCGCCGTCGTCCAAGATGGCGGACCCACGCCGCGCCAACGGCGAAACCGCCAAAAAAATCCGGAAACTCCTAGACTGGTTGAATCCCGAACGGATCCAAACACGCCGATCGCCAACTGAACGATCGACCGGTCACCCTTAACAAGAGGAAAGGCTTCTTTCACACGCGCCGTCGATGATGCAACGCCGTGTTCCAAGCGTGTGTTCGAATGGCCGACACACGCACTCCGCCGCATCCGGAAGAAAATGTCTGTGTTCAGTTTTCTAAAATGCGTTACACGATAGCAGAGAAAGTAGAAATGGTTCTTATTTATGGTGAATGTCATAGAATTATGAGGGAAGCGGTACGTGTGTATGGTGAAAGATTTCCCGATCGTAATGGACCTTCACTTTCTGTCTTTACAAACATTATAAAAAAGTTCCAAAAAAACTGGAACTGTGGATAACAAAACACGTAATCTTGCCAAACGAGCAACTGATGATGGAAACTCGACAAATATTGTAGCAGCTATAATACGAGATCCACATGTTAGTACAAGACAACTGGAACGCGAAAGTGGGATCAGTCGACGAAGTATTTTACGAATATTACACATTAACAAATTTCACCCGTTCCATATATCACTTCATCAACAATTAACTGAAAATGATTATACAAAACGTTTACAATTTTGTGAATGGAGTTTACGAAAACTACAAGGCGATGAAATATTCTTGAGTAAAATATTATTTACCGATGAGGCCACATTTACAAACCATGGAGCAGTTAACCGTCACAACATGCACTACTGGTCAGTAGATAATCCACGATGGTTGAGAGAAGTCAACAGAGACCTTGGTCTGTAAACGTCTGGTGCGGCCTTCTTCATAATAAAATAATTGGTCCATATTTTATTGATGGCACGCTAAATAGTAGTAAGTACCTGAGAATCTTAGAAGAAGTTTTGCCAGAATTGTTAGAAGACACTTCATTGGACATACGACAATCCATGTGATTCCAGCAAGACGGATGTCCTGCTCATTCAGCACGCAATGTTACAGAATTTCTAAATAGAAAATTTGGAGATTGTTGGATAGGTCAATCAGGAAGTAACAAATGGCCGGCACGATCCCCAGACCTGACACCTCTCGATTTTTATTTGTGGGGAAAATTAAAGGCAGAAGTGTACCGTGAAAAACCAACTACCAAACTTGACATGCAAGAACGTATAAGAAGAGCTTGCTCTGTAATAGATACAAATGAAATTTGCCAGGCAGTGTCATCAGTATTGCAACGATTTAGACTATGTATCCATGTTCAAGGTCGCCATTTTGAACACCTGCAGTAGCAGTATCAAAGTATCCATGTATTCGAAGTGTGCTTTGAGATAATCAGTTTTCTCTTTCAGTTGACTTTGGGTGACCTTGAATGACCTTCATAATAGGTCATTGTATTCGTCTTGAAACACTCTATCAGAATGTAAGCAAAAAAATATACTGTTCCGTTTAAAAAATCAGAGTTGACCTTTACATCACCTTGACGCCTCCACCTACAGAAAAATTGGTAATACCAGATTATGAGCCCTCCGATACCAAGTAAGTTTGGTCTAATGCATTTTCTCCTATCTTCAAAAACAAGCGAGTTATTCAGGTGACCTGTTTAAAATGCCCCACCCTGTATACTGTTAAAATGTTACTGACAATTAGGAAAGCTTGATTATTGCACTATTCACGGAAGTTTATTGGAACTGTTTGGTGAATCCGAAATATCGAAGGGAAGGTTATATGTACTGGACAGTACTTGTATTTTTGACAGTATAATTAAGACGCAGTGGAATAGGCCTATGAGGGATACCACTGACAAAAAAAAAGGTATTGACAATAGTACCTTACGGGTGATGTGGAAACCTATTGGTACGAGAGTTGCCTCAACGCCCAGTTCATGCAGTACGGGCCTGAGGGGCTTCGAGCACTACGGCCGCCACGTGAAGCGAAACGTGCGGCAGGGAGAAGTGCAAGTTTCCTTTGAAAATGCCTTCTATTGAGCAACGACTTGCCCATACTTGCTTGCTGTACACTGTACGCTGTCCTTCTTGGCCGTTTATTACAATTGTAAATATATCAAATTCGGTATCATCGCCATTAGACAAATACAACAAATATGTTGGTCGAAGTCCCGTAAAAAATAAATAAAAATAAAGCGAAGGCCTCTCGAGCTTCATTGACCTTTTCTACGTTCGGCAGAAGTCGAAGAATAGTAGCGCTAGGCGGACCTGGGTTTTGGGCAATTATCGAGAAAACACTGCACTTGTCATTTTTAGGTCGGCGGGTTTCCTAAAAATAAAAATTTTTATTAGATGCCGTGTTTACAAATACGTACTTCCATATTTAGATTCGTTTACATAGTTCTATATTAACTTACCAATAATTACAGAATTCATCGGAATCTCATCTGTCCAATTTTGTTTGACGCATCTACAGCCCTGCCGCTGCACGTACCTGAAAACAATAATCACAGTTGAACACCGATACAATGATTATTGATCGAAAATAATTAACCAATTAGCACAATTAGTAGCATATACAAGTTTTTATTCACATACTTAAATCGTTCAGTCGGTTTGACGCCGAAGGCAGAGGCAACACCGAATCCGACTCGTCATCGCTATCATTCATCGCTTTAATTTTTCTTATGCTGAATTGAGTCTCTTCTACTCCTGACCTGACTGCAATTCTTTTGCCATGGCCCTTGCCTTTGCACAATCATCTGAAAGCAGTTTTGAATAACAGACAAGAAAGCGAGCTAATGAAAACGTGGTAATATGCAGTAAGGAGTCAAGGCGCGCATCCGGGTCAAGTGGGTGCAGCCTTCGGATGATAACCGAAATAGTTGCAATACCGAAACCGATATGAACCTACAAATTACATTTTTTAAATTTTCGTTGCAAGTCAAGACAAACAAAGTTGTGGATAGGAACTTTAAAAATTGTTTTCTTATTCAGACTAAACACACTTTATCGAAATTTTCTAATTCATCTAGCTTGGAAGAAAAACCGAGGTGTGTGTCATTCCACTTTCCGGCATCGAATCTAAATAAACTACATTGTTTTCATTAGTACGTATGCCCGATGAAGTTGAAGCTTTTTGATGAGAAGCATCGTACAAAGGACGCAATCTTTTAGCACGCATGTAATATTTTTGTATATTTATTTTGCCAGTCATGTTTCAAGTTACGGAAATTAATATAAAATAAAACTTTACCTGGAATGCAAATGATGTATTTCAACTGCACTCTTTCAGTCACTTGGAGCCAGTTGGAGCACTGTAACACGAATCCGTTCGCGTAACGATTTGCATAAACGAGAACTCGTGGAAGATTGAACAGGTATAATCGTGCGCCTTGGTTTTGGGCCATGGGCTGAACCTCCCCTCTGACATGGGGGAAGGGAGTCCCCCCCCCCCCCTCTGACAGGCCGTCACAGAATGGACCCGATTGAGGTTTTGCTCGATATTTATGCACAGGGCCGCCACGTGCGGCTGTGCAGGTTGTACCCATGTTTAAACAATCATAATGTATTAGTAATAAGTATCACTGGATTTGGGAAAGTCTGTAGAATCTTTTGCTGTAAAGAACAATTCAATATCTTTTTGTTGAAGATTCGCAGAACATTTTTAAATAGCCATATTTATTCTTTATTGTTAATTGTTTGTATATTGTATATTGTTTTAAAATGTCCAATAAACTCGACTGCGAACGAGCGATCAGTTCGGAGCGCCGTTGTCTCCGCACCGTCCCCCGCTCCCTGCGAGGTCCTCGAGTGGATCGAGCAGCTCGAATCTCGCGGGCGCGGCGGGGGGACGGACGCGATGAATCGCCGCGCCCAGCTGATCGTTCAGTTCGTCTATTGACACACTTACACGACATTCAGTTTACAATTGCTCAGCCTTCCGTAGCTTTACGTTTTTGTCTCGTCGACTCAGTACAGTCTTATTTCAGTATCATTCTTTACCTTAGAGTCTCGGTATCGTTCCAAGTTTGGTAACGACCGTGAATCTAAAACACTTTTCCAATAACGTCACAATATTTGTTTAAAGTTGAAAAATATGTTTTTTTTCAAAGTCATGTTTCTCAAAAACTGTGCGCAGAAGAAAAATTAAGGACAAATTCAGAATTAGCGCGAAAAACTCTGTAAGATCCACCCAATAGTATATTGAAACCTTTTTTGGTGTTGGACAGTAGTGTTATATACACTGTGAAATTTTCATTGAAATCGGTTGATGCGGAGAAAAAAACGACAGGCATGGAAAGATCTGCAGTTATAGGCCGAAAATCGTAAAGATCTGCAATTTTTACCATCTTTAAACGTTTGTAGCTCATTACAACGTTGACCGATTTTGACGAAATTTTCAGAATATGTATAATTCACACAGATCAACAAAACGTATTTTTTAAATTTTCAATATATGCCCACATAAAAAAGTTGTAAAATACAATTTGTAGTATTTGTTCTACAATTCAGATCAATTGCAATTTTTTAAAAAATTTCTTTTCATATTCTTTAGTGAACTAATTGTTATCATCTATTTAAGAGTGTCCGAATATTTGTTGAGGTCACTGTACATACTACATACAGAACATACTTTTCTACTTTATATATTAGATTAGCTTTTCTCTTTTCTTTCTTTTCCATTTAACTAGACTGAGCCACAGCAACACGTGGCCGGGAACAGCTAGTACTAAATAAGAATCAACACACAATATACATTAAAATAAGAAAACGCAGTACGCATAAAATTTAAATATAATATATAGGAATTTTTTAAAAACAACTGGATCACACTGCACACGTTACTCTTTGACAGGGTGGTTGCAACTGAATTCGATCAGAACGAAGAGGCTTAGCCGAATTTTTTCAGCACTACTTTATTAATCTATTCTATACAGTAATTATTATCGAGAAATAAACGTCGAATCAAAATATTAAATGCAATGGTTAAGATTCTTAGAAGAAGAAAGGCAGTTTCATTGAAGAAAAACATCATTTCTAAAATGCTCGACTTTAAGCTTCGTTTTCTCTACAACTTTTTATTCAATTTCATTAATATTTCATTTTCGAGATATATGAACATTTAAAAGCAAAAACCCGTTCAGCATAAATAGATATCTAAAAGTTCTTTTTTGGCTAAATGGGTCACGATTTTCCAATCAGGATCACTGTGTTAAAATACCGATTTCGGTGTAACCGATATTATACCGAAACCGAAATAAATGTCGGTATTCTTCGATTTTTCCAATGCAAAGGATGCCCCACGTGAAAAAGTGCCACACTTCCCAGAATCTTCAAGATGTACAGTTATCTGAATTAGTTGAGTGTACACAATATACCGGGTGGTTCACGAGAAACAGGCCACCTAAATAGCTCCGTTAGGATTCGACATGGAAGAAAATGTTAGAGAGAAAAGTTGTACTGTTAAAAGGGGCAAATGTGGTGATATAAAAAAATGTTCCGATTGTAGTCGTTTTCTACATTGTAGGATTGTAGGGTTTTATTGGTTTTACGACGGAACGTATTTATCCCGGGTGGTTCACGAGAAACAGGCCACCTAAATAGTGTACCACATCATTGAACTCGTCTTGACATCAGCTACAACACTGTGAAGTTAAAAATATATGGTGCCATTGGAAAATCATCGATGACCTTCAATATACCTTGAAAACTACTACAATCGGAACCCTTTTTTATATCGCCATATTTGCCCCCTTTAACAGTACAACTTTCCTCTCTAACGTTTTCTACAATATCTAATCCTAACGGAGCTATTTAGGTGGCCTGTTTCTCGTGAACCACCCGGGATAAATACGTTCCGTCGTAAAACCAATAAAACCCTACGTGCGAAGGAACAATTGTCGACCAGGTAATACAATTGTTTGATTCACTACCGCAGGCAGAGAAAGAGCAGCGAAGCTCGACCTCTTTTTATGAGGGAACGTCGAAAATGGTCAAGTCACAAAACTAGCGACAAACACCCATTGTTTTTCCGCTGGCAAGACCGGACCTTTTTTCGGTCAGAGTCGTTCGGCCCTCCCTGGGACCGCACAAATTAGTTTACCCTATCGTCTTTTTTAATGCGTCCGAATATTAATTAGGATTGTTACTCTCCTTTACGAAGCTTCGACTCTTCGAAGAATACTGACATTTATTTCGGTTTGTGTATAATATCGGTTAAACCGAAATCGGTATTTTAGCACAGTGATCCTGATTGGAAAATCGTGACCCATTTGGCCAAAAATGAACTTTTAGATATCTACTTCTACTGAACGGATTCTTGTTTTTAAATGTTCATATGTATATTTCAAAAATAAAATATTAATAAAATTGAATAAAAAGTTTTAGAGAAAACAAAGCTTCAAGTCGAGCATTTTAGAAATGATGCTTTTTCTTGAATGAAATTGTCTTTCTTCTTCTAAGAATCTTGATAATTGCATTTAATATTTTGATTCGATGTTTATTTCTCGATTAAAATTATTCTTCGGCGGTGAGAAATCATCCCTTCAATTAATAATTACTGTATACAATAGATTAATAAAGTAGTGCTGAAAAAATGTAGAAAAATTCGTGTGATTGTTTTTAATTGTGATAGTTGATATCTTTCACGGACAGCGGAGGTGTACCTTCTATCATATCGGAAAATTTTCGGCAAGCCTTCCTGTACAAGATCCCACAAGAATCCCTCCTTGTTTGGATGCATCGAAGTTACATCGAACCCCCGCGCGGGATGGATGAAACTCCGCCAGGAACGAGTGTCCCCAGTTTGTTAGGGAAAGGTGCTTATTAGCACCTTTCGACTCTCTGTTCGCATTTGGACATCAAACGAAGATGTAATTACATCGACTTCTTTTAACATCCGACCGTACATATCGAGCATAAGAATGAATGCTGGTATGTATTTTTCGGTTTTCAAGTGAAATGAGATAGAGCGATAAAATTTTTTAAAAATTAAAGCTGAAACTTTGCAGAATGTGGGAAAAATGGGGTGATTATGGTACGTACGTTTTCTAACCTTGAAAAAATTCGTTAAGAAAAAATTTTTTGTTAACATTCTATACATCATTTCTCGTAGATTTTTCCACGCTGGTTTCAAATCTGGTCTCAAAAATTGTTTACGACCTCAGGATTTTGCAAAAAATCGAATTTTGTGAACAAAACTAATGTAATCATTATTTCGTTTAAATGAATTATTGGTAACCCACTAGTTTGAAGGTATATATTGTATTCTCATATACAGGGTGTTCGGTAACTGGTGGTACAAGCGTAAAGGGGGTGATTTTGCATGAAAAATTAAGTCGAAAATATAGAATAAAATTTTTTCATGTGAGGCTTTGTTTTCGAGAAAATCGACTTTGAATTTTCGCCGGGTACGCGTCCACTTGATCACGTCTTGTTATAACAGATTTTACTGTAGATCATTGTCTCGATTAAAGTTTACGTTGATAAACACTTCTAGTGTCACGGAAATGTTTATTTTATGTGTCATCGCACTATCTTACCTTTACCGCTAAACACTATAATGCGATCCGTTATAACGAAACATGATCAAGTGGACGCGTACCCGGCGAAAATTTAAAGTCGATTTTCTCGAAAACAAAGCCTCACATGAAAAAACTTTATTCTATATTTTCCACTTATTATTTCATGCAGAATCACCCCCTTTTAGGCTTATATCGCCAGTTACCGAACACCCTGTATGTAAAACACATTAAAAACTATCATAATGAAGTGTTTGAACGGTTACTTGACGACGTACATATACATATACATATCACTTGACGAACGACCACTTGACGTAACCCTGCGATTGTCGCTGGCATTCCTTGTAGGCTGTGTGTGACAGTAATGTAATTTAATCCTTTGTACTCGGAGCTATTTTAACTAAAAAACGAAAGATTTTTCCATTCTAGAATATTTCCATTCTATACAATTTTTTTTAATTTTTTGCATATGAAACTGATACAATATATCGTGTAATATGTAAATGTCTAGTAGTTTATTAAATACGAACAAAAATAATGGCTGTGTTTCCGTTTACGTCCATTCTCAGAATTCGATGAAATTTTGAAAATAGGTTCTTTTTTTACTAAAACGACGATTGCCAGAAGGATTTTTGGTGACTCGAAAAAAATTGTTTATCATTTCAATGTCGCTCTCTACCTTACCGACTTACCGACTTTGACTTTCTACTTTGTTCGTCTGTTACGTCCCGCAGTTGATTTCGATCTGGTGATCGATTACTACGTGGTTTAGAGACGTTTGACAATTATTACTCAACCTTTGAGTCCACGCGGTAAGCTCGTCCGTCGTCTGACTCGGGATCACGACACCTAATCGCACGATTCACGCTCAGTTGCATTTACCACCGAAGGATTATATACCGAGTTACCATCAATACCGGCGTAGAGTTGTTTCCTTATGGCCAGCTTCCTCAGGCTTTCGTCGTACGCCGTGACTGGAGGTAGTGTCAGGAGAATAGGAGTCTTCCAAGTTGTCTCGGATGGGACTCGTACCTTCCCGGTAAATAGTGTGTTGGACGTGATGGTTGGCAATGCTCGGGTGCCCAGCAGCCCGGTCCAATATGGGTTGAAGTATTCAGCCTCGTTCGCGAAAGCTTTCCGTAGCTGATATCGTCGTCCGGCGCGATGCGGCATGTAATATCAATCACCAGGTAATCGAAACAACAATCAATGGTATCGAGCTACGTATTCCGGTGGATCTCGGTGAACGCATCGAGTCCTGGTAGGCTCGATCATGCAGTGGTGAATACGCAGGTGGAATATTGGGACTAGTATTATTAATGGTGTGGATTGATACGACACGCGACGTTAGGAATGGAAACGTAATTGAATATAGACTCTATGTATGATATGATTTATATATACAGGGTGTTCGACTACAGGTGGGAGAAAATTTAAGGGGTGGTTCTTCATGACAATATAAGTCGAAAATGAAGAATAAAAAAATTGCGATTTCGACTTTGTTCCGGCAATCTATAATCGATGGATCCGCATTACCATAGTCGCGTAGCCTCGCGGATGACGTCACGTCATCCGCGCGGCCCCCCCACCGCGTGAGCCACCGAACGCGTGATTTTCGGTTGCTCATCAGCTGAGCACTCGTCTGTCTACAGTACGCGCGTATACATACTGTATCTCGAACACCGATACCGTCGTTTTCTCGCATTCATCTCATTCGTTATCCCGCAGTATTTCATCGCGTTTTTATGGTTCATTCTCATCGTTATCGTTATTGTGTTGTTATTTAGTGAATAAACGTTTGTTATACTAGTGTACAGTTTATTGAATACCACGTCTACTTCCCACTGGTTCGCATATCCGATCTCTAACAGACTTCGTTATTTAGTTATTATCAATTAAAAATCCGCCTAAAATGTGGCAACCCGACCAGCAAAGGTATATGCCGCTGACGTCACAGAGGCGCGCGACAGTTACGTATCAAGTGACAAATACATGCTTACCTTGGTTCTCGTTGGGGCCCCAGCGAGGTGAAATATTTAACAAATTGATGAAAAGGATTAACAAATTGATCGTTGCACGACATTGAACCGGCCTACTCGTTAAAATCCACAAGGGCATTTCTAATATCCGCCCTATGGAATTATCGAGCAGAAGGGATCAATGCCCTTTCACTTTTTAATTGTTCTCACATGAGTAATTTACTCGTGATCACTATAAAATGGAATCCATTGGGTCCATAAATGTTGAATAACATCCTCACAAATGCAAGTATCCACAAAAATATACATTCGTACCGGAATCGCGCAACTAATTCACCTTTGAGGCACGTCAATTTGACTTTCGCACACGGAGAATAAAATATTTGTGTAATTAGTGTGAAGTCTTCGGGTGCACCCACATTAAAAACACCATAATTCAACGTTTTAGGAAAATGTATTTGACAAGAAGAATCGTCCGTACACGTTTGCGTTCGTATGCACACTGATTCGCGAAATTCGTGAAAACAGGATAGACAATGTATTGGTATAGCAACGCGCGATGTTCGGGCGGGAGTTTGCTATAGATCTTCATTTGTTTTATCGATCAGGCATTGACCACATCAGCTGTCTTGAATCAGTGTGCATACGAACACAAACTTGGAGGGACGATTCCTCTTGCACAAACACATTTTCTTAGTAAAACATTGAATTAAGGTGTTTTTTATGCGTGTACACTCAGACTTCACATTAATCACACTAACATGTTATTCTCCGTGTACGAAAGTCAAATTGACGTGCATTAAACGCGAATTAGTTCTGCGGGATTTCGGTACACATATCGCATATGTGCATTTTTGCGTATACTTGTACTTGTGAGGATTCCATTCAACATTTATGGACACAATGGATACTACCTTACAGTGATCTCGAGTAAATTACTTTGGTGAGACAAGAAAGTGAACGGCCATTGATCCCATCTGCTCGATAATTCCATAGGGCGGATATTAGAAATGCCCTTGTGGATTTTAACGAGTAGGCAGGTTCAATGTCGTGCAACGATCAATTTGTTAATCCTTTTCATCAATTTGTTAAACATTTTCACCTCGCTGGGGGCCCAAATGAGAACCAAGGTAAGCATGTATTTGTCACTTGATACGTCACTGTCGCACGCCTCTGTCACGTCCACGGCGTGTACCTTTGTTGGTCGGATTGCCGCATTTTAGGCGGATTTTGAATTGTTAATAACTAAATAACGAAGTCGAAATAGCAATTTTTTTATTCTTCATTTTCGACTTATATTGTCATGGAGAACAACCCCTTAAATTTTCTCCCACCTGTAGTCGAACACCCTGTATATGAACAAAGAACAAAGTTATAATGTCTAATACTATCTTAACTGGATATAACCTATGCTAACGGTTTTAAGTACACGAGGTTTAAGAATTGGTAAGAACTAGTAACGCTTGATATAGTAACGCTTGAAATAGTAACGCGTGAAATAGTAACGCTTGAAATAATATAGTAACACTTGATATAGTAACGCTTGAGAGCTACCAGGAGAAGAGGTCTCGCTGGAGCCAGGAACCGAAGTGAAGTCTTTGGGGCCTGCTCTGAGGTTTTTCGGTTTGAAGTGGCCACAGAGTGGGGATGGTACTGTAGTAGGGAGTGATGAAGTGTGAGAAGTGCGAAAGCGCAAGAGTGGGGATCGCTAGCGTGCGATGACGTACTCAAGCGCATCCTCGGGCATCGCCGAGTAAACTGGTAAAAGGTATACAGTGTCCTAACATTACAGGAGTTAACTTAGTTAGTCGGTACGATTAACATGGGTTGGTAATATAGGTATTCTACGGTAAGTCTTATAAGGTAAGAATTATATGGTAAGTATTATATGGTAAGTATTATACGGTCAGTACAACTAACTTATGTTAACGCAGCACATCGACAGATGTGACAACACATCGCCAGATGTGACACGTCAACTGATTTTAGACAGTTCGTCAACTGATTTTAGAGTTGATGCGACAGTCAACTGATTTTAGACAGTTCGTCAACTGATTTTAAATATGTTTTACATTATTAAAAAAATTAATTCCTAGAGAAAAATATTGTCGAAAACATTAGGTAAACTCGAAAAGTGTATTTTAAGAGCGAGCGGAAATGACATTAGTTTGAGTTAAGTCTGGGTTAGGTCTGGGTTATTGTGAAACTGGGTTACCCGGTGTGCCATAAGGAAGCGGGGGCGGCACGGCCGCCCTCCCCGACAAATCGACTAACTAACTAATTAACTAACTATCTAGGTCTGGGTTAGGTTAGGTCTGGCGAGGAATTTGTGCGCGAAACGAATGAATTGAATTAGTAATAGAGGTATGTGGGCCATTTACGACTTTGTTGGTAAAGTAGAGAGTGACAAAATTTTTTTTCGAGTCGCCAAAAATACTTCTGGCAATCGTCATTTTAGTAAAAAAAGAACCTATTTTCAAAATTTAATCGAATTCTGAGCATGGACGTAAACGGAAACTTTGCCAAAATAATAATGTGTACAATATTTTTAAGAATGACATAGCAGTTTTTAATGGCGCCTCAGAGTCGCCATCCGAGTGCTAAGGGTTAAATTAGATACCTATTTTCCATAATTATATTTTCATTTACACAGGAAGCAAGGTAAAATTTCATCATTTTACTTTACTCCTCGTCAACGAATTTTTCAACTTCTGGTGATAATTTAGGGATTTAATTCTGGGATCGTAAGTTGTACGATCCGAGGTAGGGCCGAACAACTCTTAAACAACGACGGCAACAACGTCTGGCTGTCGCTTACCTGCCTAGCTTCGCGGTCCCTTCGAAAACGATCGAGGTTTATAGTACCCGTACGAGCTGTCGAGGTCGAAGGTAAGACAGTCTAATAAAGTCTACTTGCCAAAACGTGCTATAAAAAAAACTAAAAACTCTGAAACGCTCGCTAAAACTAGTAACGGCTGTCTCAAAAACAGCTGTGGGACAACGGGTTCCATAAACTCGCTCGACCATTTGCACGCCAAATGTTGTTAAATCGTTAACTTAAATGTACGTTCCGATGGCCGCTTAATGACATTTTTCCCAAAAACCATCTGTCTCACATAGATATCTGTTGCATGTTTATTGCTTTCTAAATAACCATCGACCTTGAAAATGAAAAAATTAATAAAATTTCGTAAAAATCATTACTGTAACAAACAGTTAAAGTTGGAACTTTTAAAGATAGTCTTTCTCATGGGAAAAATTGTTTTTCTTCTTTAAGATGCCCTGACGATCCCTTTTAATATTTCCTTTCCAACTTTTTTTTAAATGAAAGGTTTATCTTTAAGCTGCAATTTACCGTTATTAACCAAAAATTAGTATTTGTAATGTATTAAAACTGTTTCGCTAAATGTAATGAAAAATATTTTCAAAATTCTTAAGACTTCGCAAGGAATATCTTTTGAGTCATAAGAGGTCATAGAATTTGACAAAATGGAATATTTCCAGCATACTTTCCTCTATGGAATCATACCAGAATCATTTCCTAACGCGACCTATGTCACAAGTTATTATTGTTTAAAGCCGTCCGTCGGAACTCCGTGACGACTAAGAAACACTTTAGACTCTAAACACTTCAAATCTTTATGCTATATGCTACAAATTTTTTGCGTTATATTTCATGTCTTCTTTCCTTTTTATTTAAAATTTGTCTTATGCAGTTTACATTTAGTGTGTACCTCAGTATACTTTGCGCATTAGTTCAGTATTACCATCGTTTAGTACAGTTTATATTAATATACAAGGAGAATTAAGTATAATTCTCCGTCGTAAAAAATTTTCAAATTTCATGATTTTTTAAATTAAGAAACGCAAACACCGAACTATCCATAGTGGCCATCTTTCGAAAAAGCCGCTTCTTCAGATTTTTATAATATTATATACTATTTACTATATAATACTATATTTGACTGGTTTATTGTTCACATTTCGTTGCCAGAAGTCGAATTTTAGTCGAGCCATCACGATGCATTATCGTCGAGGCCTTTATTTTCCTTATGCTTTCTTCGAGTCGAAACGTTTTTCTGATTAATTGTTCTTGTGTAACGTCAGTCTAAGATAGAAGTCATACATGCGAGCGAGAGATTGTTTGTGGCGGTGATTTTTTCTACCGTTGTATGCTTTTTAACCATTCATCTCATACGACCGTTTCCCCCACCAATTTTCGGAAAACAATTGATGTCATGACAACATGTTGGTGTGAAATTGACTGTCGGACAAGCGAAGTCATCGAAAGCAATTGTTTTCCGAAAATTGGTGGAGGAAACACCATTGTTGTCACTTCGTTCACTACCAGTTAGTTCTACATCACACGCTCGCTGCAATATATTTTAATTCAACAAAAGCCATACGTTGTTTACAGAAAATATTTTGTAAATATAGTGCTTATTATATCTCGTTCGCGATAAAATATATCGTTTTACTTATATTTGGTAAGTACATAAATACTTGGACATTTATTACATTAGTTTCCGTGTTCAACATTTCTTCCTTTGTTATTCAGGTATTTGTTATTTAATAAAAATGGAGGCGCAGGCGTTCCGTACTCAGTACTTTGAATGTATTTATAATTCTAAGAAATTCGTCGAAAGATTTAAGTAATCATCTACTCTTGCACGAGAAAATATGTAATGAAATCAATATTTCACCCGAAACTTCAAATATTTTAAAGACAGAGTTGAGAAAATTTGTTTATAATTTGAAACAGAATGGGTGGGATCTGGTTATGTAGAACCAGTATTTTTACAGCGTAATAAACAATGGTTAGAGCGAGATTACATATATCCATGTGGAATATTATCAAACATGCCAACAACGACAGAGTCTCCTAGAACGAAATCGTTCACTGTACAAATCTACAAAGGAAGGAAAGCATTATCTGATTGTAGTAGCCCAGAAAAGATACGAAGGGCTAGATCTCTCATAAATTCTTTTACGCTAGAGGAACTATTAAATATTACAAAAATGAGCTTTCGAAAGAATGAAATGTATCACAAAGCTCGTTTGCTTGAGTATATCGAACATAATGAATGCGACTTTGACAAGATGAGGACTACATTATGTGGTCCCATATCATTTCTAAATATATTGAAAAAATAGTAAAAAAAGCTATTAAATAAACGAAAAGTATACCACATTATTCACCATTAAAAAATATTACTTGTTAATATTGTACACCCCAAATTTCACTTCGATATCTTTAATAGCTTAGAAGTTATACTAAAATGTCACTAAATTTCGCGTTTTAGGCGCCTGTAGGCGTGGTGCATCCTAATACTAAATACTAAGCATTGGAAAAACCGAAAAATACCGGTATTACAAAACGGTTATTCGTAATATACCGATATAAAAATTTTACCGGTATTAAGTCCCCGTCGTAATATCGGTATCAAAATTTTACCGGTATTAAGTCCCTGTCGTAATATCGGTGTACAAATTTTACCGGTATTAAGTCCCTGGTATGAATACGGAATACTTGTAAACATATTGTTATGAAATATTGCAATTGCTCGGAATTGTAGAAAAACAACTAAAAGTTGCATTTTACAACTTTTTTATGTGGGCCTGTATTGAAAATTTAAAAAGTACGTTTCGTAGGTCTGTGTCAATCATATGCACTGTAAAAGTTTCATCGAAATCGGTTGATATGAGAAAAAACAACAGGCATTAAAAGATGTAAGAATCTTTAGATCTAGGCCGAAAGCCGTGAAAATCTGCAATTTTACCATCAGTAAACGTGTGTAGCTCATTGTAACGTCGACCTATTTTGACACAACTTTCAGAATATGTTTAATTAATACAGATTCTTTTTAGAGCGTCCGAATATTAATCCGAGTCAATGTACTTAGAAAGTGGGGGTCTTTACTGTGGCCGATACCGGAGGTTGTGCCTTCCAAGGCCAACGTGCTCTTAAGGGATGTGGCTGTAGAGTGGGAGTTGGCGAGGGCCTCTAGCGTGAGGCGCGAGGGTGACTTCTTGTCACTTGTCCGCCTGCAACCTTCGAGTTCGTTTGAAGTGTCTGTTTAAAGTTTAAGTATCGTGAAGTGAAGTGTCGCGTCGTCCAGTCCGTATCAGCGAAAAGGATATATTATTTACAAAAGTAAGTTGTACTTTCAATGCTATTATTTGTTCCCGTTAGTGTTTTTTGCTGATGCCCTTCCGCTACATTTGTTTCATTGCTACAACTTCATTCTATTTGCTATTCTTCTAAATATATATTTCTTTAATTAATTGTAGTCGTAAATAGGTTTGCCATTCGGCCTCAAAATGGGGGTACATGTGTTTTGTGTGCAAGTGTGTCTCTGGGACTGTTAACTTATTGTGATTTCCATTTGTCTTCCTCCTTCATCTCGGGCTTATTTCCTTCTCTGTTTTTCAAGAACTGTACGCATCCACTCGGTTCCTACTTCTTCTCCCTTTAGTATATCTCTCTTTTCGTTACGTTTTCTCTTGTCAGCTGCTTGCCTTCTCGAATCATGTGATCTCTCTCTTGCCCCTATTGCGATCATGCTTTGGTCTCTTCTCTTATAGTCTCCATTTAGGTAGTTTGCTCGCTGGCTGACTTCCCTTGTAAATTAGTCTCTAAATTTTACCGTACTTTTCAATTCCTAGGAACTACTGCAATGGAGGCAAGGACTTGGACGATTGTTCAGTTTTTAGTAGACCGCACGGTGAAAGCAGTGCCAACGAATTGGTTGGAAGGTCTTCGATGCAGCTGGCCACCGCTCGACAAATCCAAGTTGCGCAATGCAATCAAAAAAACCATAACACCTGAAACGAGCTGGAAACAGTTCGAGGTCAAGATTTTTAAAAATAGCTGCTTCGGTAAGTGAAAAACTTTTTCGTTAATAACTCCTAAACAAAGCCGCAGGCGCAATTTTTGTTACGGAAAATGTCGCTTCAAATGACCCAAGGAACCTCCCATTTCAATTTAACGCTATAGTTGTGGGACACCCTGTCTATATTTCTGTTTCAATAGGGAATCGCACTGCATTTCGATTAATTCCAGTTGTACTTCCATTGATTTCACCTTTCTGTAAATCAATTTCGCCCTCTTGCAAATCAATTTTACCCTTCTGCAAATTAATTTCACCCTTTTGCAAATCATATTCACCCTTTTACAAATAAAGTATTACATTAAATACTTATTTAAAAGTAATTACGAAAACTGTGTGTAGATATGTATACTATATTCATTGTAGCCATTTTCTGATTAATAAATTTTAGAAATGAAAGTACATATTTATTGAATTGTATTGAGTATTGAGTCTTCCCTCGCAGAGTAATGACACCGACACACGCGTGTCTAAATAAATATATAATTTAATCGAAATAAATAAATAATTAATTTTAAATATTCTTAATGGATGAAATTGATTTGCAAAAGGGTGAAATTGATTTACAGAAAGTTGAAATTCACTTGCAAAAGGGTGAATTTGGAGCGTAAAACCTACAAATTGTCATCATCAGTTTCAAATTCTTTGGTGGGACCGCGTGTTTGACATGCCTGCCGTACATGTACAATTAAAATAATAATAATGATATAATGATTCTAGACGACTACACGAAAGCGAGAAACAAAGCAAAGGCGGCTGAGGAAACCAGTGATTTGCAGTCGGAGATCGACCAGGCGGGTGTCTCCAAGAAAAGAAGGATTGTGCGACCATCGTGGGCCCGCTCTGACAGCGAATCGTCGTCAGACGAAACACTGTTGCCTTCTCCCCCAAGCCTGGGGAATAAAACTAATTTTGGTATGTAAATACAAAAAGAAGCACCCTACATATAGAACATTACGTATTACCCTAATTATTAAATCTTTTTTCATGAAAATATATTTCATTTTCAGTTGCCATCAGCCAGGAAGTTTCCGATGAGGATTTCGCATCCCAATCCCTATTGAAAAGAGAAAGGAGGAAAGATACAGGGGGACCAGGAACCCTTAAAACAGTGATGGAACAGAACCACTTGTTAAGGGCACTGGTGACCGAGATTCTGGAGGAAGTCCAGAAAACAAAGCAGTAGATGCAGCAGGTGAAACAGGAGTTGCAACAAATAAAACAGAATATGACGGCGACAGCAGCGATCATTTTTTACATGGTTTCCGGAATTGGTATTTCCACTCAAAACGGATCAGGAAATTAACTTCCTGGAAATGAAGTTGGAAGATAAGGAAATGTTCGATGCAGCAGTAAGTATTTATTGTTGTAATAAATGCACTTAAAATATCTGACATATATTTATCTTTAATTTAGTTAGCAGCAGAGATAGGCAAAAGTTTATGGGCAGGTTTATTCGTAAAATTATTCGTGGAAAGTCTTCGAATAAATCCTTCGAATAATTTTCTGCCAGGTCGACGAAGGCGTCGCGTCGGTAGCCGTGGCCAAGTGGTGCAATAAACACGGTCGGGCAACCTGATGCCCAGTCAGGTCTATCTGTATGTATTCAATTGCAAAACTTGTCCATTTTTCATAATTTTTTCATGGAAGTGGCGCTAGCTACTTCGCGGCATTCTTCCGATGAAAATGGCACTAAGCTCGGCAGAATTGAGACTGTGTCTAGTAGTTTTATTCGTAAAATTATTCGAAGACCACTATATCACTAGACCACTAAAACCACTAGACAAAGTTCAAATTCTATCGAGCTTATTGTCACTTTAATCGGAAGAACGCCACAAACTAGCTGGCGCCACTTCCATGAAAAAATTATGAAAAATGAACAAGTTTTGCAATTGAATTACACGCCAATATACCTGACTGGACGTTAGGTTGCCCGACCGTATTCATTGCACCACGTGGCCACGGCTACCGACGCTTACGTCGACCTGGCAGAAAATTATTCGAAGGATTTATTCGAAGACTACCATGAATAATTTTACAAATAAACCCACTTTATTTGAAATTTTTATGTATATAAAATTTTTGCCCATCTCTGGTGTGTTGGAGATAGAAAAGTAATCGCGCTCTATGTTATCGACAGTGTATGTGAGTGCGGAGAATGCCGGTGTGGCGTGGTGTGCGTTAAGTGTGTTTAAGGGTGCGCTGGAGCCAATGGGGGGGCATTTGGTGCCTCTATCGGCGTAGAGGTGAACTAAAAATAAACTAGGACAAGGATAGAGATATCTTTGTCTCTCCTACAGAGCTGTGACAGAGAGGGAGTTTGTCACTCGCAGGAGAGACAAAGACAGAGTAACCTGGAGTAACCGCACGGCTTGATTTTTCGATGAAGCCCAACCAATTTCTTGAAGCGAAGAAGCTACATTTTCCAATAATTTTTGTGTTGAAAAATTCTTTGTTCTATTTCGGGTAACCGTACAGAGCCCTTTTTTGGAAAAAGTGTACAGAAAAAAATTTCTTCTATAAAAACGTACACTTTTATTATTTATAAAGTTTCAAGAGCCAAATTGCAAAAAAGGGCTCTGTACGGTTACCCGAAATAGAACAAAGAATATTTTAAAAAAAGAAACGTGAGAAAATATTGCTTCTTCGCTTCAAAAAATTGGTTGGGCTTCATCGAAAAATCAAGCCTCGCGGTTACTCTGTCTTTGTTTCTCCTGTGAGTGACATATCTCCCTCTCTGTCTCAGCTTTGTAGGAGAGACAAGGATGTCGCACAAAGTTATGAAGTACATAGAATGACAACCTCTACGCCGATAGAGTCACCAGACTGGCTCCAGCGCACCCTTGAACAGAACGTTGTAAGAACCCAAAGAGTTAAGATCGATTATATTACAGTTATCATTATATTAAAGTTAGTGAAATTATACTTGGTTATAGAAGTATAGAACAATGAGTTGTTTAGTTAGAATAAAACCCATCCTTTAGATATAAAGCACATGGCGTGGCTGTGCAAAGTACACTGTTTAAAATATATTAGAAGTCAACATGGTGAACATGCAGAATGTCATATGCTAACGACTTTTTATTTCAGGTGGAACAAATCCGGAAACTGGACGGCTCAAACAGCTACAATTTTTGCCGGAGGGCACTTAGTACTCTTATCAGCGACGAATTGGCACTAAGCTACAGTTGGTTGGGCCGCAGGGGCAATTCAAAAATTACCGAACGGCCAGACTCGTTACACGTAATTATCACCGTTATTTACATGTCATTGTTATAATGTTTATCCATGTGCAAATTAATAAACAAAAAAATTCTTATTCCAGAAGCTGCTGTGAAAGCAAAAATCTTGGGCGACCTAAAAGTATACGAGACGTCCGTGCAGATGTGGCTGAGGAGGGCCACAGATCGCCTCAAGGCGAATATATCTTCCAAAAAATTTTACTAATGTATTATACAGGGTGGTCCGTTTAAATCAGAACACCTAAATATCTCTTCAGGTTATTGTGATGCAAAAACTATTTGTTACGTAATGTGCATGGTGTCAATGAATCATTTTTTAAAAGAGTACTATTTACTGATGAAGCGTCTTTCACCAACCATGGACAGCTAAATCTAAGAAACATGCATTATTGGTCAACTGACAATCCACACTGGCTAAGATTAGTGGATAAACAAAGACCGTGGAGTGTAAATGTCTGGTGTGGCATATTAAATAATCAAATAATTGGTCCTTATTTCATAAACGGTACTTTAAATGGAGAAAAGTATGCAACATTCTTGCAAAATGAGCTACAAATGCTTGTTCATGATGTACCACTAGATATCCGTTTAAGAATGTGGTATCAGCATGACGGTTGTCCGGCTCATTCTACACGCCTTGTCAAACAAATTTTGGATTTAAAATTTCCAAATCGATGGATTGGTCGTACCGGTGTTCTAGGATGGCCACCGCGTTCACCAGACCTCACACCAATGGACTTTTTTTTGTGGGGAAAATTGAAACAAACAGTTTATAATGAACGACCAACTACACCAAAGGATATGAAGAACCGAATAATTAGAGCTTGTGCTGATATTAATTCCGAAACAATTGAAAGATCTGTACAGTCGGTCATTGCACGTTTCAGAAAATGTATCAACGTAGAAGGACACCATTTTGAACATCTCAGTAGGAAGACTATGTCTTTTCTAACTTAGGGTGGTTCCCCCCATGTGGGGGAGGGGGTAACCCCCCCCTGGCCATTGCCCCCCCCCCGCCCGGCCATTGCCCCCCCGGCCATCCCCCCCTTTTTTGGCGGGGGGGGGGGGTCATGAGGGAGTGACGTCACTACCTGGGGGTCATGAAGAAGGGGGGGGGGGGTCACGAGGGAGTGACGTCACTACCTAAGCGAATTTTGGGGGTCATGAGGAAGGTGGGGGGGGGGGGTCATGAGGGAGTGACGTCACTACCTAAGCGAATTTTGGGGTCATGAGGAAGTGACGTCACGGAAGCGACTTCCGTATCAACTATGTGGTTCGCAGGTAGTGACGTCACAAGCGGTAGACGGTGGGCCACACATGTTGACACTCTGCTGATCTAACCGACAATGGCGTTTCATAGCCTGTCTGTTACCGACCGCCTTCACAGGAACCCCCACCACTTCCGCGACGTCACAAGCGGTAGACGGCGAGCCACACATGTTGACACTCTGCCGATCTAACCGACAATGGCGTTTCATAGCCCGTCTGTTAACGACCGCCTTCGCAGGAACCCCCACCACTTCCGTGACGTCACAAGCGGTTGCGAACCACATTTTTTTTCTTTAACGGGAAAAAAACTTTCTTACCCCAACAGGATTCGAACCTCGGTCTACCGCTTGGTAGACCATCCCATTAATCGCTTGACCAACCGACAATCTTATAAACACAGCGAACATTTTGGTATATATCGCAAAGAATAACTCTCGCAGCTTTTGGGCGACAGGCATAAACACGTCAGCATTTAAGACGCCATTTGATTGACCCTGACATTTTTTATAAAATATGAAACCCCTTAAGAACGAACAGGAATCACGACAAAACTGCAGCGCCAGCATTTAAGACGCTATTTGATTGACCCTGACATTTTTTTATGAAATATGATACCCCTTAGAAACGAACAGGAATCACGGGACAGGAAATGTAAATCATGCATTAAATGTTGGAGTATCCTTTTGATTTTATTTTATTAGCATTACATCTAAGCCTAAACTCAACGTGGCAGCAACCACCAATTCGAACCCCAATGTCGAAGTATTTGTAGAATGTATTCGTCAAGGGATATCTCCTGCCCAATATACGCACCGCGCGCACGATCCTCTGTTCCGAATTATCAGCGCTGATAAGAAATGAAACAATTAGGAAAGGCAATTTCTTTTCAGCTGCAAAGAAACAATACGGAATAGCATTTTTTACTTACTGTGTAGGTAATTGCGGAGGATTGAACTCATTATTCTGCAGCGTTGCGCGAGAGTTGACGGTTGCTGACCACATAGTTGATACTTTGTCGATCTTACCAACAATGGCGTTTTATAGCCGCCGCCCCCCCCCCTTCTTTCCAATTTTTGATAGTGCAAACATAGCAAATACATGGGGGGGGGCATCGCGCTAATTCTCACAGCTTTGGGGCGACAGGCACGCGCACATAAAAAACTGCAGCGCCAGCATTTAAGATGCTATTTGGTTGACCTTGATATTTGAAAAAATTGCACCGTCAGCATTTTTGGGGCCACAGGAAGTCACTGTGAAATATTACACCGAGCGTGTCATGTGGGATGAAATAAGCGAAGGTATAGTAAAAAATTTGTTAAATAATACACTTTATTCAGAAACATGGTCCTTGTCGGTCAGTATATAATTTACACAGTTTAAATACATTTTCCATGGCACATACACCAGTATGGAATGCACATCTATGCAATCCCTTTTGCATCAACGATAATCTTGGAACATCCTCCAGATCCACATCAAGAGCTTCTATTCCAGTTAATTTCCATAACCATTTTTTCTTCTCCAATCCCCTGACAATGACCTGCTGCGAATTTTCCAGAGCCCGTTGCAAACAACTTCCAGCTGTTCTGTATGGAACATATCCATCCGCCCAACCGATTCCATGATGTTTGCGCGTTAACCATCGAACCTGACGTACTTCAGCAGCAGTCAATTGATGGAATTCAAATGGTGGCTCGAATATACAGTGGAATAGTTTATTTCCATCCCGTAAAATGGCTGCTTCTTTTACAATGAAATCGTTTGACCCCGTCATGAAACCTTGTAGATCGACGAACGTTACATTGGCCATCATGCACCCACCGCTTGTTAAAGTATTCTGCGCACGACGTTGGTCAATGGACTGTATTCAACTATACGATCGTGTATGATTAAGCAGTAAGCAGCTGTGTTCACAGACACATTATCTCTGCACTCGAAATCTATGCGCACATCAATGGTTGCACTTTTAACAGACTCGTTTTGGCGAGAGCAGTCTATGACCACAAATGGCCCTCCTGATAAGAACTCTAATTCATCCAATAGCGGCTCACTGTATCGATTACCATAATATGAGTTTTGAAATTTTGCGTACATATCGTAAAGTACCGCATACTTATTTTTTTCAAAGTCCAAGTTTAGGTCATCGTACGGGTACGATTCGGAATTTAGGTACAACCGTATGTTTGACAGTTTACAATCGTCGAATTGATTAGCACTCTTATCCAATTGATTCTTCCTATCATTCTGCAATGCAAATATGATGAAGCGAGGTTTCTCCAATTGCGTTACAGTCTTTATCGCCCACGTATGCTTCGTAGTTGTTTGTAAATGTGGATATTCATATAGATCCCAAGAGCGAAAACTCATAGGTATCATTTGTCCTCTCTCGAGAACGCGTAGTAACGACAATTTGGTTACTTCTTCCAGACTTATGTGCGGCATACGCCACTGAACTTTGAATAATTCGATTTTAGGCCTTAAAGTACTAGAACCATTCAACGCGTTTAGATCGTTTCGCGATCGAATTAAGACCAACTCTTGGCGCACGTTAACGGTAATCTTGTTATAATCTTCACCGAAGCCAAATAGCATATTGAATGGTATGCAGAAATTGAAATCTGCGCCATCCAGTTTACGATACCAGCCAGCGGTGGCCAATGCTTTACTTTTTCCGGGGGAGATAGACACGTGTGTTTTTAACGCAGTCGTTATTCCAGGATTTCTACAGCGATCTATTTCAACGCCATTCAGTTCATATCGAATTTCATCAAACATGAAAGCAGCGCAATTGGTATCGAGAGTAACATTGTTGCTTGTTCCTTCAGGTGCAGCCTCTGCTAAAATGACTTTTCCTTCAATATACAAGAAACTCTCGCACGGTAGCGTATACAGATCCTGCTGATGTATCGGTATCCTTATTTCATCACTATTTCCGAGAGTAGTATTTGCATAGGGATTATATGTGTGCACTTCTATCTTAGTTATACGATTGTCAGAGGTTGGCGTATTGCCAATGGCCAAAATGTCAGACATTATTGCTTTACAACAAATCCCAACGATTGTAGAAAACGTATGTTCTGCAAGCTCAAGTTCTTCCTCGACGATGGTGTGGCACGATAATTTGTTCGACTTACTGTATCGATGAACGTATTTTTTGTAGCGGCTGCGATTAGAGGTTCGTCCGTTTTGTTATACACAAGCATAATACAGCACTTATTCGTAGATGCGTGGGTCCCGCCGTCTCACATGTAGTCTAACCGTGATTTCTTCTCCGCGAAAATCAATCAGACGATTGTTTTGGTCCACCAGACGTATTTCTAAATCATCTATTCTTCGCACGACGATCGGAAGATAAATGACTCGAGGTGGAGTTTCTGAGATCTTATATCCAGGAGGAACCCTAGGCGAAAATTCATGAATAATGTGTACGGGTTTGTCATTACTGTATGATCCGGATGTTATGCTACATTCCACTCTGATCACGTTGATGCTTATGATATTCACAGGAGCGTCAGACTCATACCACATTTTAGGTGGGAGAATACGATTTACAGAAAATCCAAGTAGCGATCCTATGTTATTGGGTTTCTCAAAATTAATCTTATAGGAGCAGTATATTTCACTCTTCATCGTATTATTGTTAGCACGTATGATGAGAGGATATTCGTCGTTCCCCGAATCATGCCCGGTGGGATATCGTCGCAGTATTTCCCGTTTCAAGTACTTATTGATTGCATCCAGTTCGTAAGATCCTTCGGGAATGACAATTTCTTCGTCATTTTCACCGAAATAAAATTTATTATTGCGATCATCGACGTTCGGTATCGTGTTAAACGTTTCAAAATCCACGAGGCCCAATTCGTATTCGTGACTGCTCAAATCGATCGAGGGAAAGTACTGGACTGTGAGCATACTGCTCGTACCCGTTAACGTTAGTGTCAACGACGAAGGTGTCATGTTTATGCGAAAGGGGTAAAGAATGTAATGAAATTGTATGTATCGATAATGTGCATTTATAATGAGTTTTCCTCGAGAAATTTTATGCACAGTTGCCCGCATATGGTTTGATCGAAATTTTGAAAACGTGCATGATTGTAAGTAATTTTTGCTGATGATCCAAAGTATGCAATAAGTTCCACAGGTGGGCGTAGATTACCAAAACTATCGAAGTATTTTACGGTACCATTGCGTTTCACGTATGCGACCCAATGTGTACCGGGACCGATGCTTTCATCCAAGTTTACTATACCACTCTCATTTACATTTGCTCTTGTCGGAAGACTATCGCGCAAGTAAACTCCACGAAAATGTGGAATATTCTTTCTTCCTATATCCTCAAGCTGAACATTTGTCATCGGCTGTGTCCCTAGTTTTTCATGGATTGAACTTTTTTTTTTTTCTTTAACCCGGTACCCCTTTTGTAGGGTGCGAGATACAGTCCGCGACCCTCCATAGCATGATTATGACGCTGCATTTCCTCCAACTGTTTTCGTGCAGCCTTGGCGTCGTTCACAACCTTCGCGATGCCGGCAGCACCACCAGTCAACGACCCTATAGCTGCCAATGCAGGTAAGAGGAACGGGAGGAAACCGCCCCGCTTTGCTATCGGTAGAGTTCGTCTCTTCTTCTTACCACTGTTACCAGTGTTCTTCTTTTTCTTGATCCCCATCCCAAGCGTCGTCTTAGCTTTCATCGCAGCCCAAACAGCCGACGCAGTTATCTTCTCACCTAACGTAGCGTCCTTCGCAGTTATGCGCTGACGTGCCCGATCAGCTAAAGTGCGATCTACCTTGTGACGATTCGTCAAATCTTTGTTTTGAGAGTATGCAATGTCGTGTTCTCTACAGGCCGAGTCTAATGGATTTATACCGCGATCACCACGAACCAAGCGTTTGCGCAGCTGTGTGCCAGGTCCACAAAATTGATATCCGGGCAAATGTAACTCGAACGGCAATTTATTTATCAGGGTATTTAGAAGTCCTGCTCCTCGCCAACGTATGCAAGAGTAACAATCCTTTTTCATAAGTGGTCTATCGATGAGCATGTGTATGTGTTACAAGTATGGAAGTAATTTCTAGACTGATTGATATCTCTAAGCAACGTTTGTATAAATATTCCCCATACTTACACTTATCTGTTATTATTACAACAGTCACGATGCAGTTCATAAGGCAACCTGTGAAAATTCGGGTGATCTCGAACAGAAAGTTTGATAATATTACCAAAAATGTTCTGCGGCATGGGCCGTTATTACCTAACACTGTACGCGGTATAGTGTGCGGTCCTTCCAATTGTGGTAAAACTAATGTAGTCATTAGCATGTTGGAAAGTCCTAACGGTATGCGATTCGAGAACGTGTACGTATATTCAAAGTCGTTGCAACAGCCGAAATATCAATATTTGGAAAAGCTACTCTCATCCGTAGAAAATGTTGGCTACTTTCCTTTTTCTCACAATAGCGATGTCGTTCCACCTAACAAAGCTCTACCGAATTCTATATTTATATTTGATGACGTAGCATGTGACAAGCAAGATGTGATTAGAGAGTACTTTTCCATGGGTCGACATTCAAAAGTGGACAGTCTGTATCTTTGTCAATCATATGCAAGAATTCCAAAGCATCTGATTCGCGATAATATCAATCTTCTACTACTATTTAAACAGGATAGTATGAATTTGCGGCATGTGTATAATGATCATGTAAATACCGATATGACGTTTGGGCAGTTTAACGAACTGTGTGCAAAATGTTGGCAGCAAAACTATGGATTTGTGGTTATAGACAAGGATAGTCCTATGCATAGAGGTCGTTATCGATGTGGATTTAATGACTATGTCATAGTATAATGGTATCATTTGACCACTAACCCGCGTTGTGAACGGAACATTGAACAGGTGTCGAACGGTATATCGAACGGCATCGAACAGGTGTTGAACGGGTTGTTGAACGTACACGTTCGACATCGAACGACTATCGAACGGGTATCGAACGGGTATCGAACAGGTGTTGAACGGGTTGTTGAACGTACACGTTCGACGTCGAACGACTATCGACCGTCTATCGGACGGGTATCGAACGTACACGTTCAACGTGGAACGGGTGTAGAACGGGGTGTCGAACGGGTATCGAACGTGTATCGAACGTACACGTTCAACGTCGAACGGGAATCGAACGGGTATCGAACGTTTTTTTTTGAAAACGCTTCCAATTGAATATGCAGCAAAATTATGTTGAACAAAAACATGAAAAGAGGGAAAAAGAAGTGTTAACGAAAGAGATTGCCAAGACGAGTGAAGCTATACGAAAAAAATATTTGACACTAAAAGCTGGAAAAATGGATACCGATGCGGTGTTGGAACATAGCTTGCAACCTGTGATAAGACCCTTGAAAGAATTGATTGAAAACACAAAACCATTTCCCAGCCCAATTCTTCAAGAGGCATCTTCAGAGTCTGCATCCCCATTGTATCGGCAGCAGTCACCTGTGTTTAATGCTACACCTGAATATCATGGAGAGACCTCTTCAGCATCACCACGGCATGAACAACCACCTATGCTTAACGCTGCACTCCAATATTGCGGATTGAAGCCGTCTGTACTAAACGCTACGCCTCGGTATCGCGGATTGAAAAGAGTACGTGCGGAAACACCTTTAAAACCAACACCTCATCGATTATCGAAACGACTTTGTCCAGATTCCGAACCTCCTGCAGAAGAAGTATGGACAGACGAAGCAGAAACACTTGAACAAAATATTCTCGAAACGACAATGCGTGAGATTGCTGAGAATCCTGAACAGCATGATGAAGCCGCTACATATTTGACTCAGAATCTCGGACCGCTGTCGCAGGAATATTTGAACTTATTTTTCATGGATAAGAAAAAACAGGTTGACCACGTGTATGGTGTGTACTATGATAAAAATACAATGATGCTTGGGGATAAGAATTTCGACGTAGACATGGAAGATAATATAATCATCGATAATGTAAAATACAGAGGAACGCCTGGCCTTTTCGAACTAATTTTCAAGAGAATGCCCGACGATACAATATACACCGATGCTGACAAACAGAAATATAAGAGTATTCTGCTGATGACAAATGCGCACAGGCGCAACCATAATGCTGCAAATCCCCCATTGAGTAACAGACGATACAAGTATAAACATATAATTGCATCACTGCTTGAAATACGACCTCGCACTGGAAGAGGGATTGCCCCCAAGTCAATTTTGATGAATACATTACCGGAGAACATGACGGTTACCGATAATGCGATTGATTATGTACATTGGGACGATCCCAACGAGTTAGTGGATAGAATAAGTTTGCTTGTGTCATCGCGAGCTGCTGGACATACCGGACATGATAATGAAATTGTTTCAATAATAGAGGAGCTCCGAGAAGCGGGATTGATTATAAATTAAAAACCGTTCAGACCATGTTCATCAGTACCTTTTCATGATGGCTATCAACAAGTTCGGTGCTATGCTCCGAAACGAGTCAAATAAAGATGGTGAAACATGCAAGAATTATGTGCGATGGAGCGCACTTTGCCTCGATGGTGATGCTTTCGACGCGAGAGACCGAAAAATAGAACGTTTAGCAAGCCCGACGAATGATGCTGATGCTGTAAATAAGGTATACTTGAACAAAGAAATGATGCATATTTTGAAGGCATGTGATGCCAAGTGTTTGAAGCTGCGGGAAGAAATACTAACCAAAATCGATCGCATGCATGAACACATGCTCGAGATGATGCGCGATACAATTGCAACAATGACTTCAAAGAACAGAAATGGGGGGCCAATTTTTGAAAGCTTTAAAAGTTAAAGTCCATACGTCGAATGATATAAATATATTTACATATTTTGTAAGATGTTATTTTCCAGCAAGAATGCATTCGCAAGGTACCAATCGCAATGTCAATGTAAAATTCATGGGCCGGATCATGCGATTATTTTTATGCATTTTAAATTTCTTTTGTTCAATCCTAAATCCTGAACATGAGCAAAGAGAAGACGCAATTAGTGGAGGAACTGCATGCACCCGCTAGACGGATTTTTCCGCGACGCCGAGTGTTAGTGCATGGGTATGACGACCTATGGCAAGCCGATCTCGTAGATATGCAGCCTCACGCGCGTATAAATGGTGGTAACAAGTACATATTAACCGTTATCGATGTGTTATCCAAATATGCATGGGGCGTACCGCTCAAGACTAAAAGTGGAGGCGAGGTAGCTGAAGCGTTCAGAAAGATATTTCGAAATCGATGTCCGAAAAATTTACAAACCGATCAGGGAAAGGAATTTTACAACACTGAGGTGCATAAACTTTTCACGAAACATGCCATTAATCATTATTCTACATATTCGGTTATGAAGGCTTCCATCGTAGAACGGTTCAATCGCACATTGAAGAATAACATGTGGAAAGAGTTTACACTTAATGGAACCTATAAATGGGCCAAAGTGCTACCGCGACTAGTTGGAAAGTACAATGCACAAAAGCACAGAACTATTGGAATGCGACCGTGTGATGTCACCCCTGCCATTTCCGACAGGCTCTTAGACACTGTATATAACAACATAAAGATTGCTGCGTCGGCGAAATTCAACGTGGGACAGTATGTACGCATCAGCAAATTTAAAACCGTTTTCGATAAAGGTTACACGCCAAATTGGACCACTGAGGTGTTCAAGATAGTCAAGGTACAAGCAACTAATCCTGTAACTTATCTGCTACAAGATTCCCGTGGAAACCCCGTTGCTGGAGGATTCTATGAACACGAATTGCACCGCGTTGCCAATCCAGATGTATACCTAGTGGAGAAAGTGCTGCGTAGAAAAGGAAATAAGGTGTATGTAAAATGGTTAGGATTGAGTAATGTAAATAATTCATGGATAAATAAAGACAATGTATTATAAACATTTATTATGAACATTTATTATAAACATTTATTACAAACAATTTAACCTGTTTAATGAAAAAATATAATCTTTTATTTACATTGAATATAAACAATTTTATAGCTATGTTACGAATTGCCTGCGTGTATTTCACTCTGATCGAAATCTGATTGCGATACTAACCATTAAAGACCGTACTGCGATTAATTAGGGAATTCTCACAATGCTAACGCATTATCAACCGCAGCACAGCTGATGGAAAGAGAAACACTAAAATAATTATGTTCGGAACGTAACACTACGAAGGAATTCGATAATGGCCCCACGGCAATGTTTCTGTCGAGTTGGGTATGATATACCGTTTGTCATCATATGGACTGAGAGCAATTTTGCGCTCTGATATAGTATACACTTTGTGTAATTTCGATCGTATGCATGTCTGCGTACGACTCATAGCAATTTCATCTTGCAAACATCGCATGTAATCATCAAACGTTATTGTTGTCCTCACAACGTTATTTTTTACACCTTTCGCTTTTTTTGTGTCCTGTTTCCCGTCTATACGGAATGTATACATTTTTGCTCTCAGCCCGACAAAGTCCGTCATTATCATCCCATTGTTCTCGTCTTTCATCAAGCCGGGAACCTTTTTATTTACAAGTGGGATATTATACTTATTCTCTATCGGATAATCGCTTGTGTCGAAACGGCTAATATCGCGTCTCATGGTTTCATAAATGTTATCGCACGTAATATGATAAATTAAGCTATCGGTGTCTGTGTACATTAATTTACAAGTTTTACCATATTGAGGAACCATGTACTCATGATGAAATTCGTACAAGCACGTTTTGGATATATCTAATATGCACATGCCCACATAGATTGGCTTGTTGAATTTCACCATGACTTTGCGCAACTCCACAGCAGCCAAGTTTTCAGAAAATACACAGCGGCTGTGGAAATTTGGTTTCGCGATCATTGCCTCTGCGCTATATCGTCCATCCCAATGTGTCAGGAGTTTTACATCTACATGATTCCGAACATTTTCCATTGTTTTACCGAATACCGCGTTGTTCATCAATTTGTACAAATTCTTTTCAAAATCGTTAGTGGCATTTGTTCTAAACAGGGTATTTAATTCTATGTATTCGCGGAGCCATGTTGACTGTGCAAATTGGAGAATGCGATGGATCTTTGTAATACGAAGACCGTGGCGCGTGCACTGCTGCAGGTTATAATAATGTATTACGTAACGCTGCTTATCATGTAACGTTGCAAGCAACTTGGCATCTCTTTTGCCAGGTGGTTTGGCACGTGTCGGACAGAATGGTAGGCCAGTGTGAATATCATGCAGACTTTGTGGATATTCTAGATCCACCTCGAGAATGTAACCTATGGGTGAATCAGCAGCAATCAAAGATATGTCGAAGTTTTCAATGTCGTTAACCCATTGAAATTCGGCATATGGCAAAGGTTGACACATTGCCCATCCATACAAATTGTTTACATCAAAATACATCAAGTATGATGATGGATTCGATGAATCGTACGACTGCATGTACTTGTTATTGGCTTCAGCATGTCTGGCGGAACATTGGCTCAAACCGCCGCGTATACCGCGTTCGATATACATCACCATATCGATATCAGTTAATAATTCAAATCTAATTTTTGTATGCTTTAGCATAGCATCCCACGTGAAACCTGGTAAAGTATAATAATATGCCGGATCTAAACCGTAGCTCTTAATGCAGCTATCTCGAAAATTTTCAAATACATCAGCCAATAACAAAACATCAGTTTTCAAATACAGATCGCTGTATTCACCCAAGGTTTTTATGTTGAATCGCTTCCACACATTCTCGGCATGTGCATAATCACGTTCGGATACGGTTTCGCCTGTCAGCGAACTGTAGAATGACTCGAGCGGCGGCAAGCAGAGATCGTCTAATTTATCTACGCAATCGAGGTATTCGTATGGAAAGACACCCTTTCGCGTCAACAACATGAAATTTTCTGTGGAAAGATTTTGAAATTCGGAACGTAAAATTGTCAATTTGTTTGTGTCGAGGAAAGATGCTAATTTGTCGAGACTGGTATTCAAAAATTTGTACGAATCGATAAATCGTAATTTAATACAATTACGCGAATCTGATTGCTGATCTTTAACATTTTTTGTAAATGAAATATACTTTTCTTTAGTTATTGGTAATACGTCGACATGGCCTTCAAACGCATTAGCTATTTCTTCGATAATGAAATGTGAATCGTACCCGGATAAATTTTGGAAAACTATGGGAATACAAAACGAATTTTTGTAATTTAAATTGCAATTTTGATGTGCGGGGCCTCTATATCGTCCTGTTAGATGGCAATGATCGCGCACCCGTATATCATTTCCCTCAAATGGTTTTTCACAAATGTGGCAATGCGCTGCGTTGATAAATGCTTCGCACTGTTCATTCGTTAGCTGTTTCATAGGTATATTATTGGATAAGGCGCATTTAACGAAATATGCTAAATTTTCTAATTCTCTGACGAACCATGAGACGCACTTCGCATCGCGACGAGACCGATATACCGATAGAGATGCATCGTGCGAACAATGTACATAGTATGCGATGCTAAATACTCTGTGATGCTGGTATGCGTGTGATTGAAGTATCTCATCTTCCTCCCCGCAATCTTCCGTCTTCTCCAGAATGCATTCGAGGTCGGCGTACACCACAAATGGAAGCGGTTCTTTCCACATATAGTTGTCGAAAGAGAGCCATTTATCATCTTCGCTAGGTAACATGATGGCGCAGCGATTCAGTTCTGCACAATCTCTTTCATGGGCCTGCAATCTTCCGTTGGAATAAAAGTAGTGTAAACACCTGAAAAAAAAAACGCAATTTTATTTACATGTGTTATGATATACCATATTACTTTTGTAAATGTTGTACATACCGATCACAGATGAATTTCGTGTGAGTGTTTTTGGTCAATTGTGCGCTAACGAGTCGTGATAGGTTCTTAATCCACACATAATGCCCCACACTACTGTTGGCCTGGTCTTGTATGTACAGCAAGTTAACATGCCGATTCCTCTTCTGATTAGTGAGACGAAGTGGAAAAAATGTGAATGATTTTGCTCTTTTTTTCTCGAAGATGTCTTCAAACCCATACACATTGATCGAAATATCGTTCAACTTTTCGAACCGGGTAATTTGATTCAGCAGCATGGGAAACTCGATGTCTTCGAATTTTAATACAGTTGTGTATTGTGGGTACGAACTTTGGCGGTTATTGTTAGCTGTCGCTGGATACAGAGCTGCAATCACCGACCATGCAAAGCATGCATTGTCTTTGGAGTGAACATTAATTGTAGCTTTCTTCAACGCTATTTCTCTCGGTACGTTGATCTGACACCCAGCATGTAGCGGTTGATACCGACTGTAAGATTGAGTATTCGCGACAACGCCCATCCGCTATCCCGTTCCTGAAATTCTTCCAACGACGTTAGGATGGGCTCCACGATGTACAGCTCGTACATCTCTTCGAGATCGGTTGCGTAAACGATTTCACAATTCTTTGTGCCAACACTTTTGCGCGAGCGTTGATCACCTGTCACAAATTCACCATTAAACACAGCGTTCACTTTTAAGGACTTATGTTTTCCCAAAGCGTTCCGTATTTTTTCAAGCACAATTTCCCTCGCGGCCTGGAGGAAGCTGAGAGGTTCAATGTAATTGGAATTGATAACAGCACCTGTGAATATGCGACCCTTGAAAGCTGTGTCTATTTCACGCCACAAGAGTTCAGTGCTTGTATGTCCAGCACCTTCACGTATGAAACGTCTTCGCAAAGAATGTTTCAAACTCTCAAGACCCGCGATACGTGCGATCAATGATTGTTGAATACCGATCGATAATCGAGGGCGCTTTGCCCGATTATATTCTTCAAGTAACTCGAGGCATTCGTTGCATCTTTCCTCCCAGACAAGGTATTCTTCCTGCAATCTTAAGCGATCAGATTGTTCCCACAAATGACGTTCAATTTTCTGAACTTCTTCCATGGCTGCGTCGTTTTTCATCTTTTTTGTCTCAAAATCAGTGACTGAACAAAACTAATTTGGTGTGGTGCATATATAGTCTTTCTAAAAACCGCAGGCTCAGCAAAAAAAAACCAATCGGTGTCGAGAAAACGTAGTCCAGAAACCACCGCTAATTTTTTTCAGTGTCTCATTCGCTCGCGATATTGGAAACGGATACATCCATGTCTCGAAACATTTACGCAGCATTGCATTTTCGCACGCTTGGTATAATATTTCACTTTCAAACACTAGCATATTTTTCAACAATCATTGATCGCACGTATCGCCGGTTCCACGCTAAGAAAATCTTTTTTTAACTTCAATTAGATGGTCTAGTTCTCAGAAATTCGCAATCAATGATGCAACGTTCACCCGTTTCGACGATGTCCAATATCGTGGACGGCGAATCGACCGCGGGCCATCGCGCCACGACTTGGCTAAATCTTTTCGTATAGGTGAAACATACGCGACTCGTTACGTCGTTTCGCATTAAACGCTCTATCACCGTTCTCTGCTCGACGGGGAAACGATCGTTCAAATACGAATTTATAACGTGAATCCAAGCTAAACTTTTTAACGTTGACACAGTCATTTTTTCATCAATATTCGTCGTCACCAGATACAAATAACGCGCGTCTTTTCATCGGTGAAAAGGGTGGAATCAAACGTGTTCCCGCATAGACACACTCGGTTCTTAAATAGCCTACCCAAAACAGCAGACTCAGCAAAAAAAGAAAAAACCAATCGATGTTCAAAAGAGAAAAACGCAGTCCAGAAAATGTCGCTAATCTTTCAGTGTCTCATTCGCTCACGATATTAGAAACGATACTTCCGTGACGAGAAACATTTACACAGCATTGCGTTTTCGCACGCTCGGTATAATAAAAAAAATGTCAGGGTCAATCAAATAGCGTCTTAAATGCTGGCGCTGCAGTTTTGTCGTGATTCCTGTTCGTTCTTAAGGGGTTTCATATTTTATAAAAAATGTCAGGGTCAATCAAATGGCGTCTTAAATGCTGACGTGTTTATGCCTGTCGCCCAAAAGCTGCGAGAGTTATTCTTTGCGATATATACCAAAATGTTCGCTGTGTTTATAAGATTGTCGGTTGGTCAAGCGATTAATGGGATGGTCTACCAAGCGGTAGACCGAGGTTCGAATCCTGTTGGGGTAAGAAAGTTTTTTTCCCGTTAAAGAAAAAAAATGTGGTTCGCAACCGCTTGTGACGTCACGGAAGTGGTGGGGGTTCCTGCGAAGGCGGTCGGTAACAGACGGGCTATGAAACGCCATTGTCGGTTAGATCGGCAGAGTGTCAACATGTGTGGCTCGCCGTCTACCGCTTGTGACGTCACGGAAGTGGTGGGGGTTCCTGCAAAGGCGGTCGGTAACAGACAGGCTATGAAACGCCATTGTCGGTTAGATCAGCAGAGTGTCAACATGTGTGGCCCACCGTCTACCGCTTGTGACGTCACTACCTGCGAACCACATAGTTGATACGGAAGTCGCTTCCGTGACGTCACTTCCTCATGACCCCAAAATTCGCTTAGGTAGTGACGTCACTCCCTCATGACCCCCCCCCCCCTTCCTCATGACCCCCAAAATTCGCTTAGGTAGTGACGTCACTCCCTCGTGACCCCCCCCCTTCTTCATGACCCCCAGGTAGTGACGTCACTCCCTCATGACCCCCCCCCCCCCGGCAAAAAAGGGGGGGATGGCCGGGGAGGGGGCAATGGCCGGGGGGGGGGGCAATGGCCGGGGGCAATGGCCGGGGGCAATGGCCAGGGGGGGGGGGTTACCCCCTCCCCCACATGGGGGGAACCACCCTGAGTTAGAAAAGACATAGTCTTCCTACTCATCTCTGATGATAACTTAAGAGAACTTGAGTGTTGTTTTAACAGTTAACACATACATACATCTGTTGATCGATATTCTTTGTGTGATAAAAAATATTTTCTTCGCATTCGTAGGTTCAGGAGTCGTGGCCGAAGATATTCGACATCAGTTCTAGGTATAACTTTAATTTTCGAGGATCAAGGTCATTTCAAGGTCATGTTATTATACATATCTGAATGTATTTTTCCATCAGTTACACGATGCAATAAAAAAAAAATGTAGTTATGTACCAAAAAACATCGATGACCTTGACAACTCCGAAAAAAATGACCCGCGGAAAAAAATATTCGTGCCAAATATTTGGTCCATTAACACCATGCACATTACGCAACAAATAATTTTTGCATCACAATAACCTGAAGAGATATTTAGGTGTTCTTATTTAAACGGACCACCCTGTATATCAACATATACAGGGTGTTCACGCTATTACTAGCCAGCGTTTTTCTTGTAAATAGTAGATATTAGGAAAAAATCTAAAAGGAAAGAGTAGTACTGTTTTTTATACGCAACACAATGGCGTATGTATTTTTTTGTGTTTATACTATTTTGTTAGATATGAATAAGGTGACCTTCAATTTTTTAAATGAAATGCTGTATATTTTTTTATATCACATGAAAGCGTGTGTCTAGACGAATTCATCCGCATACTGCACAGTGACCTTCAAGGTCATGCAAGGTCAGAACTGGAAGAAACATTTTGTATATTTCATACCAAAACATCATCTGATTCGTATGAATCAGGGATAGGAATCCTAACCCTAACCGGGTTCGGTTCCCCGTAACCGTAGAATAACCCGACTAACCGGGTTAGACAAAGAAACTATAACCCAACTAACCCGGTTAACCCGGTTCATACGGGTTTCCGGGCGCGCAGTGGATCAGTGGATAGAGCGCGCGGACTCCGTGGTCGCGGGTTCGAATCCCGCCGCAGCGCCGCGGCACCTCTGGAAATATATACCTCTGTGTATCATTTTTCCAAATAATACATGAATTATCAGGTCGTTAAGTATGAAACTAGACAAATGTGTTCGAAATTTGTGTTTTATTTGTTAAGTTTCATACTTAATGACCTGATATAATAAATAAATGAACATGATTGTATTGCTTTAATATTGTCTATCGACGCTCGTATCGATCGTCAGCCCGATCTTCTTTTGTTTTTGTAGCGTCATCAGTCGTCGATCGTCAATTTTTTTTCTCGATCGAATTTAGGGGAATACAGATTGAATACGACACGAAGTTTTTTCTTACACTAGTGAATATATCATATTTATACTCTACGTGAATATTTATTTGTGACTTCTGTTTCTGTTTTTTTTCTACTTTATTCAAAGTGCATTGTATAATGGATCATCCTGTGCGACAATACTTTTGTTTCGATGAGATTGAAAATAAATCTCAGTGTGTTATTAGTGAATGTGGAATAAAATTACGAGTAAGTTATATCGATTAATAATAACTTATAATGATAAAATATTTTAAAATATTTTAAAAGCAAGGCTTATTACATTAGGGAAAACATGCTGCTAATTTAACGCGGCATTTACAATACCATCATCCTGACGAATTTACGATCGTTACCATGTGGAAGGAAAGACGGAAAAGTAGGAGAATTGAAGATTCAAAAAAATTTTTTATTATTTATATCTTTTATGGAGACGTTGTTTTTACGACTGAAATGAGACAGCTAAAAGACGTTCACCCTCTGCCGTGAAAACGACGTCTCCATAAAGATATCTTTTTGGCGACTAAAAGACGTATCTTTGGGACATAAGACGTTCAGACGGGAAAACGACGTGAAACAGACATCTTTGAGACGACGTGTGCTGATTGGGGTGGTTCCGCGATATGTAATACCGACCGAAATCCAGAATCGTTCACGATTCTATATGGTTCATATTGGCTATTCCGTTTGTTAATTCCTTAGATCAGGGCTGCCGTTTAATGGCTCGCGACGGCCGATTTTCGAAGGCTACGCCCCTCGACCCGGCCGCGCGTCTCGCCCCCCGTGACGGTCATAGTACTCGGAGCCGCTCAGGCGCGTACCATAGCGTAGGCGCTATTCGTGGCGCTTCAGACCTACACGCGTGTCAATAGGTTTCCGCATTACCATCGAGGTACTATTGTCAATGCGTTTTTTTTTTGTATCTATTCCACTATATCGCACAATAATTTCGGACAACAGCTGTAGAAAATTAATTTAAAAAATTAATTAGTCACATCTAAACTTCCAGTAGATTTGACCAATTTGCCAAGCACGTCTAAACATGCGCGAAAATCATGCTATTCCAGATGGTATTAAAATTTGAACAATAAAATTAATAATTATTTTTTAAATTTATTTTACGAATTTATTTTTCTAATTAATTTTCTACAGCTGTTGTCCGAAATTATTGTGCGATATAGTGGAATAGACCTACAGGGGACACCACTAACAAAAAAAACGCATTGGCAATAGTACCTCGATGGTAATGTGGAAATATATTGACACGCGTGTAGGTCTGAAGCGCCACGAATAGCGCCTACGCTATGGTACGCGCCTGAGCGGCTCCGAGTACTAGGACCGTCACGGGGGGGGCGAGACGCGCGGCCGGGTCGAGGGGCGTAGACTTCGAAAATCGGCCGTCGCGAGCCATTAAACGGCAGCCCTGCCTTAGATCTAACTGAATTTTTGTCTAACAATAAGTATATAATATTTGTTTCTCTGTTACTACTCCCAGATAGTACAAAGTCGGCTGAAATGCGTCTATCAGCCGCCTGCCTCAAGCTGTAAGTACGTCTTAAAGACGTTTGTCGTCTTTCACTCGTCTTTAATTGGTCTTTGACACGTCTTTGTTACAAATGTTACGTCTTACATACCGCTTTTATACGACTTCTGCGCGACTTACAGATGCCTTTTTGTTTGTTAAAAAAGTCGTCTGAAAAATGTAGCTTTAAGACCTCTTTTTGCCATCGTTTTGTGCATCTTTTATACGCCTTTTTTTAGGTCTTTCAGACAGCTTTTCTGTCTGTTATGTATCTTTTACACGTCTTTTTAGAGGTTTTTCAGGCATCTTATAAGCGTATTTCGGGGCATTTTTTTGGCGTCTTTTTAGGGGCTTTTGGGCTTCTTTTAAGCATCTTTTACACGTCTTTTTAGAGGTCTTTCAGGCATCTTTTAGAGCATTGATTATTACATAGTTAGGAATTAAAAAAAAAAGTACGCTGAGAAACTACCGCGCTGACCCAACCAAACTGTTGGAAACAACGTTAATATTTTCTGTGATGTTATGCGCTGACACAGTAGAATACTAATCAAGTTTTTTTTTTAATTTAGAGGGCTTTTTGAGATACCTGTTGGTTTATTTCGGCTTGGACCTACTGTTTATTAAGGTGGGTTCCGAGAACCACCCGAGCGACTACAGTTTTGTATCACTTGAGAAAAATTTCAGAGGTGACGGGGGGATTCGAGAACCCGGGACCACGAGATCGTAGCCGCGGGCCTCATCCACTTGAGCCACTGCGACTAATCAAGTTAACTTCATTTTCTAATTATTTCTGTGAAATGTTCAAGGTTTATCAGTGTCTAATAGGCTTACAGAATAAATAAAATATAACAATTTGAAGATCAACTTAGCTTTTCACGGGAAAAACGTCAAAAAAATCGGTTTATATTTTTTTAACAACGGCGCACCTCTCTTAAAAACCTGAAAAAATTCATGAACGACACTTATAATATATCGGTACTGTAAAAATATAGAGGGGGTCAATTTAAAACTTTCATGTGAAGTCTGCATTTTTTCGATTTTTTTGAGGTTTTTGATAAAGATCTGTTCGTGCTGAAAGTTCAGTTTCGAGTAGATCGAAGTTTTATTATGGCTCGAATATTCGAGCCGTTCGACTCATTTCTCACGTAAAAATGACGTCTCCAAAGAGGCGACTTTTACACGTCCTTAAAGGCATCTTTTCTCAGACGTCGTTTTTACGTCAGAAATACGATGCATAAAAGGCACCTTTCTTGAACCGTCAAAACGACGTCTGAGAAAAGATGCCTTTAAGGACGTGTAAAAGGCGTCTGTAAGACGTCCTGTGCTGATTGGGTACAGATGTGTAAAAGACGCCACTTTGAAGCCGTCTTAATCACGGCAAAAATGAGACGCAAAAAAGCCGCCTCCCCTCAGCCGTAAAAACGACGCCTCCAAAAAGACGACTTTACAGATGTGTAAAAGGCGTCTTTTTGAGACGTAAGACGTAAAAAAGACGAGAGAACGACGACTTAAAGTCGTACTGTGCTATCTGGGCTATTACTTGGCCCTACTTCTGTATTTTCTGTTGAAGTAACTATTCCACAATGCACAGTTTTTAAGTGACGCGTAAGCGAGGATGTGCAACTGTATTTTACTTTAAATTCCTTTAAACAATATAAAAATATATAACTTGTCACGTTGCCCTTTTTCCGTCGCACCGAGTACGGGGAAGAACGGCAACTTCCGGGATTTTACAGGCGCTGAGGCCGGGCCGCGCGCGGCCGTGCGGACGCGGTCCACCCGGGACAAACGCACCTCTCGAAATTCGATCAAGGTTGACGTGATTCGACAAGTTCGGGCGCCAGGTACCGGAAGGGTACCGCACGAAACGTTCTCGCGGTTTGCTCGCGAGTCAGCTGACGCGAAGGCCGAATATCGAGAAGCGCGAGGTCGAGAGGAAGGCGCGAGGAGTCGGAAATTCGGACACGGGAATAGCGGGGACAGCCCTCACGGCAGGGCGGATCTCACAGGCGAAATTAACGAATTCAATTTTCGCTCTCAGTCATTTAATTATTCGTCAGTAATTACAGGCACGCGACCACGTGGCCGCAACCGGGAGCCCGCGCTCCTTGTACAGGATTGCGATAAGGTGGAGGTTCGCAGCATCGGTTGTTCGTCGCACGGGTCGCGACTGTCGCGATCGTTCTCGGGAAATTCGAAAGTTTCCGCGAACGAGATGGTAACGGCTCGCGCGATCTAAGCTCTCACGCGCTCTCGAAGCGATATCTAATCCCCGCGAAATGGCGATTCCTACCCTCGCGAAACGCTTACCATAATGTTCGCGAAAAGGAACTATCTCACCGACGCTATCGGTTCTCCCGAGGAAAAACTTCCGAAAGGCTAACGGGAGGGAAACACTAACGTGGCTCAAAGTACCAGCGAACCGGTACGAGCCCTTGCACGAGGCGGGAAGCGCCTCGGCGTATGCGAAACTCGGGGACAGAGTCGGATTCGGCTCGAGCCCCCCGCGAAACGAACGAACTCACTCGTATACGAGAATCTAAAATCACAGTCGACTCACCGTTACTCGTTCTTATTTCCTCCCTGCGGATTGTAGCGGGGCACTCAAGATTCGGCTCGGTGGATGCACGACACTTCGCACCCGAGATATTTCCGCACGCGGAACTTTTCGGAAATCGGTAACCGTAGTCGGAAAGTCGGTTCACGGGACGCGAGCCGGGACGACAGTGATTCTTTCGATTCTCGTTACGGCGCGTATCGATTCTTGTTCCCCCCACTCTAGCGACCTAGCCGAAATTCCCTAGTGGCGTACTTCACACCCGCGATCTATCGGTATGCAGGGCCGTGTCCTTACGGAACCTAGGAGCCCGAGAATCGCTCGCGACATTACCGGCTGCGATAAACAGCCGGCGAGGGTACGCCCTCCTAGGTGTCTCCCACACCACCCATGCTAGAACCCCATTTTAAGCGGGGTGAGGCGACGACGGGATCGCGAAAAGAACGGTGTTCGGTAGGGGTTCTGGTCCCACGTCGGCGCCTCCGGGTTGATTGGCCCGTGTGTGTCGACTCCTTTTATTTTCGCCCGTGCACGGACTATGGTTTTTCGGCCTTCCTCAGATTTCGGGCTCTCCTCTCATTGGTTTCCTGCTTCGGGGAATTTTCGGCGGTCTCGTCGCCCTGGTGATACGCCCCTGCAACTCAGCCGTACTCGGCAAACGTATCGGGCGTCAGTTGTAATTTTTCCGGTTTGTTTTTCCTCGGGAAACGCTCGCTTTTTCCGCGTGCGGATTCGAGATCTGCGACTGAGTCGGCCCGGTCCATGCGTACGTTGGTTTTTCATTCTTTTTGGGGCAGAGCAGGGACGTCGCAAACTTGCAACGTCACAAACTATATCTATAACTTTTTGTGTTTCTCTTTTTGTGCATAGAAATTAGTTTCCCTTACGCATTTACATTATTTATAGTACTAAACGCTTGGTAGTACTATACAAACAATTAATTAAATTTAAATTTATATAAAAAATCAATTATAATTTAAATTTTGTATACATGATGATCCGCTTGCATTAGTCGGACTGCTTGAAGGTGTTAAACTGCCCGAAATTGTCGGTCTGGGTCCGAAATCGCAATTGTATCGAACTGCCGACAATTTCGGACTGTGCGACAATAACGGACCGTTCGACAGTATCGAACTGCCGACAATTTCGGACTGTGCGACAATAACGGACCGTTCGACAGTATCGAACTGCCGACAATTTCGGACTGTGCGACAATAACGGACCGTTCGATAGTATCGGACCGTGCGACAGTATCGGACTACCCGAACGTTCGTTTGTTACGGACGCCCGACCGAAACAGCCCGATTGCGTCGACCAGACCCGATCACTCGGACGTCCGAAACATAAGACAGCCTGCACACTCCTAAAAAAAACTTTTCTCGAGCCGCCAAAAATCCCCCCCGCAACCATCACTAAATTTTGCACATAGCCATGTTTTGCATTAAAATAAATGGTTCCCAAAGCGATTTTTGGTGACTCGAAAAAAAGTTTCACATCATTTTAGTGTCATTTTCTACCTTACCGGGATTACGTATAATTAAAATTAAGTTAAGACTTCAGAACCCCCCACCCCTGCTTTCGACAGATGACATACGTCATACTATTCGTTTTGACATGCTAAACACAAAATGTAATTCTCAATTTTGGCGCAAATGAATAGTTTTCAAGATATTCGTGAAAAACTGCAGCTACCATACATTGAATTTTGTATATACGAGAATATTGTATATAATCGAGAAACTGTTGGTTGTTACGACATCGTAGCGTACCGACAACACTCTCCTCCCCCGGCTCGCCGCGCCGCGCTGACCGTGCCACCGAGCGACTAGGCGCGCTCTGGTTGGTCCGTGTTTTTCGTTAATAACTCCTAAACAAAGCCGTGGACGCCATTTTTGCTAAGGAAAATGTCGCTTCAAATGACCCAAGGAACCGCCCATTTCCTGCTTACGCAGTCGTTTTGGGACACCCTGTAGTTTGCGACTGCGGAACCCATGACGACTTTTTGGACCAGGTTCGAATCCCGCCCGAACCAATTTTTTTTTTCGTTAATCAGATGTTTTTTCACTTCCTAACCATATATTTGTTGTTAAACCTTTGTAAAAACATTTTTTAACAATGTTTAAACTATTTTTAAATAATATTTCGGAAAAATATTTTTGGAGTACTTTAAGACTTTAAGAAAGGAGAGAATTTAACAATACTATTATTTTCTACTAAATAACGGAAGTTAATGTTATTATCGTGTTCATCCATTATTTCGGATTACTTCAAATACGAAACAGCTTGCGATAATTGATATGATTACGTGAAGAGGATCTTTTAATCAGCAACGTTACTATTCGTGTTATAAACCTGGTGTACACAAAAAAATATTGGAACACCTAAATAAAGCAATGTTCACAGCTCGACTGTCTCAGGTAAATGCCCGAAATCGAAAATACCCATCTTCAGGACTTTTCCAGACAACAATGGTTGCAGTTGTTCGAAGCAGAAAACTCGTTCTTATGGTATCCTTAATAATATGTATTGCAGTTTCCTTTTCAGTTCATTTGTCGCGCTATGTAATAAACAGATACATAATCAGTTTTTAGTAATGTCCAAACTTTTGTCATGTTTTCTAGAACCCTACAAGTTTTAAGATTCTTTTCCATTAAAAGCGACGAGGGTTTCAGGGTTCTTACCTTTTAACTGAAAAGGTATCGTTGGCCAAGACTGGATACTAATTGTTATTGAGGTATAAATAGGGCTATTTAGTCGTATACAGTCTGCTGGTATTTTCCCGAGACCAACGGTATAGACAACGGACCATAATAGCGGTGCGCTCGACTCGCCTCTACCCTTTTTTTCTAATTTACTGCGGCGCTCAGTGGGCTAGAATGACGATTTAGCTATTCACGCCAATTTCAACGTTATTTCAAAACTTAAAGACCACAATAAGTAGGTCGTTGGATTCGTCTTGGCGTCAGTAATAATGTTATTAAATAAAAAATAAAAACGTGGTAAAATATATAGTGATAAATAAATAATCAAGGTGTCCTCAATTTTTTATTAAAAAAAAAAATGTTTTTTTAAGTTTTTATATTGAAATTTGTAGAAGACTGACTTCTTGTGAGATTACTTTTTGTAGGAAACATTTTTTTGTCACACCACCGGAATATCTGAAAAATCGTGTGAATAATGAGTAATAATTGAAAACTGGCTGTTGAGGCTTTCAAACAAGAGTAATCTTGTTGTTCCCAACTTGAGTTGGGACGTGAATTTTGCAGGATCTCTTAGAGGAAATGTTGCTGAAAATGTTCCACTTTGTTAGAACTTGAACTTGTTTAAACTTTTCAACTTATCCCTTGCCAAAGATGAAAAACTTTGACGGATCTCTTCAGTGCACAGAGTATTTTTTTTTTTTTAAAGTTATTAACAAAAATTTTAAATTCCAAGTGCGTCGTAAACATAGACGCACATACTATCCAAAAAAATGGGCTCATAATGTTCATTAGGTATTCCAGGACAGCGTTACGAAAAAAAGGAATTTTTTCGGTGAAAAACGGTATCTGAAAAAGTTTGATCTTTGAACACTTATTGTGACGAGAGTTTTAATTAATATTATCGTTTTCGTATGTAATGGACATTTAAGAAACAATGTACTTTCGTTAAAAATCTTCACTGCGGATTTACCCAATTCCGACTCGACTCGCCTCTACCTGAAACGGGGGTACACGCGTACTTTCCCAGCTCATTGTAACGCCAATTTTTATAGCTCCATCCTTTCCAAGGGCTCATTTTAAAAGGGGAAACTTCCAGGAATATAACCATATTTTTTTCATAATTTAAATCACTTTGACCCCTCATCGCAAAAAACGTAAAAAAAGAATTTGTCTTTTTACTACTGAGGTGGCAGGTATAACAACGAATAAACTCAAAAACCTAACCACACTCTTTTTATCACGCGAAGTTTATTTTATCAAGTAACTCACTATAAGTACTATTTACAAGATTATTTACACCTAAGTAAAGATAACATTTAGAATGATCATGTATCAAAGAAAATGACGGAGCCAGAACAACTTCTCTCGTCAGAGTTAAACTGAATAATGAGACCCTCCGACGCCGTCCGAGGGCTATTTATTTGGTCCTTGAAAAAGACAGAGTGTCCCGCGAAAAAGCGATGGACGAAGGCTAACGGGAAAAACCCGCCAGCCACGAAAATGTGCAACGATGAAGTCCCTTGGTCGTGCAAGGCCAGCTATCAGATATGTACGAGTACCTGAGGTAGCTGGGCTCGTCACGGACCAAGGACACTCGCTGGCGAGGCGATATCGGCCTGGAAAAACCTGGCTGCCCGATGAGTCGGAGGACTCATTATGAGCAGGCACATACCGGGCCCAGGTAAAAATTCTAACAATTACTTTTTTTTTAAATATGGGATGCCGAATTCCCCGAGACGTGGTAGCGACGACGTCGCTACATCACCCCCCTACCAGTAATTTTGTCCGGATGAACAAAATTACGCAGAGAAATCATAACATACCCTTAAAATTACGCGTGACCTTTCTAACCTCTATTTACAGCTAATGTACAACTTATCCTACCTAACTATGTACGCTTGTATATATATGTTCTAAATCTAATGCGTTTTATTTTTTATCTCTTTTTTTTTAAATCTACGCGAAACCGGCTTGGTATCTATCTGGAAAACGCACCCGTCTTCCGTAACGGGTTGTATTGTTTGCTGTTGTTTCCGTATTTTGTCCTGAATTTACATTTATTGCTGTGCGTGTGTTTTGTGTAGTATTTACATGCGAATCTGTGTTTGTATTAAGGACAGTCGCGTCATCGGAAAATGAAATAAAATTGTCATTATTATTGTTAAATGGTATATCTTCGCACATTATATAGGCCGGTTGCAAGCGATCTATTGTTACTGTAATGTGCTTGCCGTTTACGTCTAACTTAAATGTTCTATCATTACGGCTGATTACTTTGAAAGGACCGTCGTACGGATTTTCTAAAATTCCTTTTACGGCTGTTACGAGCCAGAGCCGCGAGTAGCGCGTGTGGCTGGCGCAGGGTTATTACCCTTGGAATAAGGTTACAATTTGTTAGTTTGAGGAATAGAATCAAGCGTAGACGAACCTGAACAGTAGTTACTACATGAACAGGGAGCTACTAGGATGGTGTAGGAAAGACGTGCAGACGAACCTGATGCGTAATTGCGGGAGCTGCTAGGAGGTTGTAGAAGGGCGCAGATAAACCCAATACAAGATTAGGTAGCCGCTAGGAGGTTGGATAAAGCGCAGACGAACCTGATGCGAAATCGCGTAAACAGGGAGCTGCTAGGATGCGGACGAACCTGGTGCATAACCAGGGAGCCACAAGGATAGTATAGTTTTCGTGGACGAACCCAGTGCGAAAGTGGGGAGCCACTAGGTTGGATAAATCTTTGTTTGGACTATTGGTTTGGCGCGAACGAACCTGATGCGTAATCAGGGAGTCGCTAGGATTGTTAGTAGGCCTCGTAACTAGTATAATTTAATTGATACAATCTGAGCGGTAAGATTGTATCGTGTGGGAACGTTCAATTACTAGATTGGGATTTTGGTCAATAATTAAGGGTTTAAGAAAGTTGCACGATGTACCAAAATAACACAAATATATTCTGATAAAGAATGTGTATGTACAATGGTGGTGTCGCGACTGAATTGAATAATGTGTATATATAATATTATTACCTAAGATGCTCGGTGTTGACGCACTGGCAATGCGGGGTCTGATAGTACTAATAATGCCAAATAGACTTTAAACCGAACTCGCGGAGTCTTTAAGGTTAACTTTGATCGAAGGGGAACTTTAGCCCGATCTCACTAGACGTGGATTCTAACGACTGCAACACGACGTGACACTACTCGTGTCTAGAATAGTACTAACCAACGAGAGTAAAAATGCAAGGGTTTATATACCCCAAAAATAGGAGGGGTAGTCTGATTTTAATCTGCAGTTACATGGGACGACGTGGCTACACTACATTATGAATTTGATTTTCGAGGTTGAGAAAATTATGTTGTAATAGCCCAATCCTTTCCGAATAAAACAAAAAAAATGTAGCTCAATCGGACAAACAGTTACTAATGTAAGATAAAACTTCGTACATAAGTGAGGCCCGTTTTCGCCAAAATGGGCAAAAATTGCAAATTGGGTATAGCCGGATAAGATAGTCAAAAATTCGGGCCATTCGATAAGGCACCAAGAAAAACCATACTGTGCAAAATTTCAAACCTGTATCTCGATCGGGAGGGTATTTATGCTCGCGACATAATCGCAGTTCTTTATGCGTTGCTTCCTGGGCATCTTCTGAAAGATTTGCGATGCGTAATAGGATGCTTTCTATCACATCAGCACTATGTATGAGCACTTTGCGGACAGTTACCGGCATATATTACTTAATACCACGGAGTAAGTTTTGGTGACAAACAAAGAAAGTAAATGATAGACAGTCTCTCGACTCGGATATTTCGCGACTGTTAAAATCAGAAAGCGGGCAGAACCTCAGCTACAGTAGTTAAGTAACCAAGTTTATTTCACCATAACTAGAATTTATTACCGTAAAAAATGTAAAAACTATGAAAAATATAAATAGGTATAAAAGATATACAAAATAAAAAAAATAGCCAGAAGTACAAAATATAAAAAATAAGAAAACGACGGAGGACCGACAACTGTTGTACAGTGAATTTATGGGGGGACCGGACATATTCTAGACACATTATTCATATTATCTAATATGTTTTTAACAAAACGATGCGACTTGTAGTGTCTCTTTCTTTACCATTTACTCTCTTTGTCTGTCACGAAAACTTACTCCATCGTCCATTAAAAAAAATGATATGTATGTATGTATGTATGTATCGTATAATCAGACAAATTTTTATCAGAGAAATATTATACAAATACTGTATTCTCTCGATAATTGTCCCAACCACGGGTCCGGCCAGGAACAATTATCGTCCAGGAATACTATTCTTTGACTTGTGCCAAACGTAGAAATGAACTGGGAAACTCGAGAGGCCTCGGTCGCCGAGAAATGTAAACATAATACGGGTCGGGTATATCGGTGTGAGACCACTACTAATCCGATGGCAAAACTTCTTTATTTTTCATTATTTTTTTATGGATCTTTCACCAGCATATTCCTGGCATTTTTCTAATGAAAATGATACCAAATATGATATAATTCCGATTATATTTACGTGTGTAATGGACGACCCCAATAACTTCTTATAAAAATTATATGAACGGCACTTGATGTAAATATGATGCGAATTATATCGTGTTTAGTATCATTTTAATCAGAAAAATGTCACAAATATATCGGTGAAAGTCTCATAAAAAAATAAGTAATAATAAAAAAGTTTTTTATTGGGATTACATTCTGAGGACACGGCGGGCCTTTCAACTGTGCCGGCGACTGCGACTCTCCGCGTCACTTTCTTTCCCATACGCTCTCTTTCCTTGCGCACGAAAGTTCTATCGTCCATTACACACGCAAATACCATCGGAATTATATCATTTTTGGTATCAATTTCATTAAAAAATACAAAGAATATTTTGGCGAAAGTTCCATTAAAAAATAATGAAAAATGAAGAAGTTTTGCCATAGGATTAGTAGTGGTCTCACACCGATATACCCGACAGGTATCATGTTTACATTTCTCGGCGGCCGAGGCCTCTCGAGTTTTATGGCCCCTCACGGGGTATACCCCGCAGGAGTGGGGATAGGTCAGGGACAATTATCGTCCAAACTTTTGGGACATTTATCGCGAGAATACTGTATGATGGTGAAAGCCTCATAAAATATTAATTAAAAATGAAAAAGTGTTGATTCTTCTTACCCCACACCCCGGTACCTACTGTTGAGTGCTGACAAGAAGAGTCCTGGCAGGAATGCGGTGACGTAGGCAAGAATGCACACCCGATTGGTTGGCTTGGAAGGGGCGCGGCTAGGCTCACACGCAATTTCGGCTAGAGCGTTCTATTGACCGAAGCAGTCACACACACTACTCGAGTAAATACGGGAATCCTACTATTATGCGTCGTGTGACGTAAGCAGTCGAAACGGCGTGATCACGCGGCCACTACGGGAGCGTCAGCTTTTCTAGATGGTGGGGGTGCAGCGAGCCTATCACCTCTCACACCACTACCCACCCCCCATTTTCTTGAACCAATTAGTACCCTCGTGGGATATACTACAGCGGAAAATGTTCTGCGAGGGTTACCATTTTTGGGTTTTTCCAACTTGCGTGCTCGTTTTCATGTTTTGACCACGACGCGCCGTGTTTGAACACTTAGCTCAGAACAGCGGAAGAGTACACTCGTTAAACAAATCTTGGTTCGCGTTACGAGTCGATTGGTGATTCTGACCTTTCCGGTGTCAAACCCCTCCTACATTGTACATAATATATATTTAGCTTGTTTAGTTAACTATATTAATTAACAAAAAATGGAATTTCAAAATATTAAATCTCGACCTCAGTATAAAAAGTGTGCGCATTCGAAGTGCAGTTTAACAACGCGCAATTCATCAGACAGTTGTACTTTTCATCGTTTTCCGATTAATGACAATGACAGGTGTAGAACGTGGCTATTTAATAGTGGTTTAGACGATTGGGAAGAAATGACCAAGTCAGAATTGCAAAAAAAATATCTATGTAGTCGGCATTATTTAAAAAGTAGTTTTCACCTGTCGGGTGTTTTGCGTAGAAATGCCGTGCCTAGAGGGCTTATTCTGGAAGATAGTGACAGCGATAGCACAGACGAGGATCTCGCCGGTGGTGATAGTGATCGTGATGGTGACAGTGATCGTGATAATGTTAGTGATAGTGTTAGAGACAATTTTGATATCAATTTGAAATCGGTTGATGGAAATCGAACAACAATTGAGCAATGAGAAAAATAAGTGTAAGATTCTTCGTTCTCAATTACAAGCGAAGTGTAAAGCATTGAATAGGATTAAATATAAGCTTTCTTCAGGTTGTATTGATGATACATGTTTGAAGAAGGCAATCGCGAAAAAAGTTTCTGGTATTGCTTTTACTTTCATTGTTATGTTATTATTTAAACCGTTTAGAAGAGCTTTTACGCACGATGAGCAACAGTTGTGCATGACAATGCATTATACTTCGCCGTCTTTATATGACAAAATGCGCACTCTTTTCAATTTTCATTTACCGAGTCCAATTACACTTGTTCGGTGGTTCGGGAAAAGTGATATTTGAAAAGCTGCGCAGATGGAAGTCGCAGATCGTAATTGCATTCTTTTGTTTGATGAAATGGCAATTAAGAAATGTTTAACTTTCCACCCAACGAAACAGATAATTGAAGGTTTCGAAGACTTGGGATTTTTAGGTCGTCGTGCAGCCGTAGGTACTCAAGTCCTTGTTTTTATGCTACGGGGGCTGTTTACTAATTGGAAACAACCAATGGCTTTTTTTGTTACAAATTCGGGAATCAAGAGGGATAATTTATCCATAATTTTAAACAGAATTTTAGATGCGGTGCATGAGACCGGTTTAAAAGTTAGAGCGGTTGTTTCCGATCAGGGAAGCAGCAATCAAAGCATAGCAGACGAATGCACATCAATCGAAAAACCTTTTGTTTCAAGGAATGGCCACAAAATTTATTTTCTTTTTGATTTTTTACATTTGTTTAAAAGTATTCGAAATAATTTATTGAAGCATAATTTTTCAATCAACGGTTCTATAGTTTCGGGGAACGATGTAGTTTCACTTTGGAATTTAGAAAAAAAATAAGAGTACACGAGCAGCTTACAAATTATCAGAAAAGCATATAAGGCCAAATGCATTCGATAAGATGAAATGTAAGCTTGCTCTTCAAGTTTTATTAAAAGGGTTTCGTCTGCTTTGTTTACCGCTTCGTTGACAGGTTGCATAGAAACAATGACTATTCAACACACGGCTAGTTTCTTTGAAACCTTGAATGATCTGTTTGACAATTTAAATAGTAGATGCGCCCGCGACCCCAACCCAAACAAATGTGCGCTTTCGCGTTTTTATAATAATGTAGAAGATAATTTGAAACTGCAATTAGATGCGATGCAGAACTGGTTTATTGTTTCTCCGAAAGGATTAAAAGCACCTCCTTGTTTGTTGGGGTTGCGACAATCTGTAAGTGCTACCCTGCAACTGTGGAATGATCTGCGAGAAGAAGGCGTAACATTTTTTATGACTTCGCGCCTTAATACAGATGCGCTAGAAAATTACTTCGCAGTTCTGCGGATGCACGGTGGCACTTACAATCATAATCCTTCAGTAAAAGCGGTGCGTCTTGCTATGAGAAAATATATTCACTTACATTTACGTAGTGGTAGTTCTACTAATGGGAATTGCATGTCCGATGACGACACACCGTTAGTACTGGGGGGGAGTGATATACCGCGGTATACCGCAATGTGAACCAGCCGCGTCGTCTTCCGGTCACGTATTTTTTGGCGAAGAATGTACTGGTGATGTCAGTATCAATACGCATGTTCAAGGGAACAATAGTATTAATGAACTGTCAACGCCAGTAAGTTCTTTAGAAGCTTGCGCCGTCGAATATTTTGCAGGGTATGTTGCTAAGAAAAGTATTGAAAAAATGGCATGTCCTACATGTTACGACGCATTTGTTTCTAAAAACAGTACATTTTGTCGCAACCAGCAAATACTGCTATTTTTCCGGGCATATACTATATCATATACATATATAGTATATACAAATGCATATACAAATATAGCATATACTATTATTCCGGGCATATTCCAAGTGTAGAATTTTCAAATATATTTAAAATCATTAATGACAGTTTTGATAATCATTATCCGAAATTACGCAGCGAAACAATCATCCTGGATAAATTGTTTTCAATTATTTCCCACTCTGTGCATCAGAAATATCCAGAATGGTTTAACCACGATGAATGTGCTGTATATCGTAAAAGTATGGTATATTTTACATTAATAGTTAAAATCCATAAAGATACAGTATGGCTCGGGCAACAATTGAGATTTTCAGGTGCACGTATGACCAATAATAATTCTAGATTATCCCATTTACAGAATGTTTAAACAGTTTCGCTTTTTTTAGCAATTACTCTAATTGTTTATGTATACTTTATTGGTATTTTGCATGATGTATTGTATTTCGTATTTTTTATTGTATTTGTTCAAGAATGGCGCGCGCGAGCGCCATATTGCCTTTTCGAGTGACGCAATCGTGGCCAGCACGATTCTCCTGTCTCGCGCGTTCCCGCGTTTACGCAAGCAAGTGGCGTCCGTCATCGAGACTCGCGCGGGCAACAAGGCAAGCGCGTGATTGGTCAAATCCGTTCTCGATCCTTCTGGAATGATCCCGAACGACCAACCGGAACCACCGGTGCGTGACGGACTTCCAGGAGGATCGAGACAACAAAAGTGAGAGACAACGGTCGTTTCTCTCTCTTCACGCCAAACGCTCAGCTGTTCAACACGTGTTCGAAAACTCTATTGTCAACCATCTCACTCATTATAATTCAGTCATCTTTTATTTCCGTTTTTCAACTACATTTCATCGACAATCTTGTGAATAATAGTGCAAATACAGTTTAATTTATTGTAGATCGAATTCTCCTTTTTTTCCAGTCATACAGTCCATTTGCCTCACATTCAAATCCATCCGTTGCATTCATACCTCTGTACCTTTCATTCCGTTCACTCAGCGAACTCATCAGCACATTCACACCATTTTCTATTTCATTTTCACACGCATACACCGATCTCAGGTCGATCAAGACCGTCCTATCACAGTATTTTCAATGTTCTATTTTTCTATATAAGTTTTTTCCATTTTTTAACAGCAGGCCATTTTCTTGAATTGTTTGTGAACATTTAACATACTCTGGGATGGTAAAGACCTTCTTTCACGCCTTCACGTGGCCCATCCTGTTAACACTATTGCTTTAATATATGTAATATGTTAAAAAATTAAATGATTGAATTAGAAAAGTAATAGTGTAACTAAGCTGAAAGACTGGCACGTATTTTAAGGTATACTAATTATATATTCATAAAAGAATTTTAATTTGTAGAACCCCTCTTTTTTTGTAATAATAACCAACTTTTAAATATTGTAGCTAATTTAAAGCACTAAATAAAAGTTAAATAAGTAGAGAAAATTATTTAACATTAGTTGTCAAATTTGCTAATATGGTGTGAAGTGTAAATGTGGCGCGAGTGGGAATGAGTGAACATATGCATTATGTGTGTGAAAAGTATAAATGCAAACGGCAACGACTAAATAGTTAGTAGTTGTAACGCAAAGGATTCGGTGGATGTGGTTTTCGGAAAATAATCAAGGATATCTGGGAACACAGGATATATTTTCGGAATTGGATTAACAAGTATTGGGTAATTTGTTCTTTGTACAAAGATTATTTTGGACAAAGGTTAACAACGAAATAATAGAATGACTCTAAATTTTAAATATTACACGATTCCACCATCAGGCGTCCGGTTTATTTCAACCGTACTCTCCTTTTGGGGAATCGGCGAATACTCAGAATTTCCCTAATTCTCCTGTCCGTTCGGCGGCCGGCCTTCATGGCCGTCCTCTCAGAAACGTACAGAGGAACCAGGGTTCCTACTCTCTACTGACGACTCGGATTCGCCCGGAAACCTCTGTTCGTTCGGCGGCCGGCCTTCATGGCCGACCTCTCCGAAACGTTCAGAGGACCCGGGTGATCCTACTCTCAGGCGGCCAGGAAGCTACCCTGTACTCTCCTCTCGGCGGGCGGCCGGCCTTCATGGCCGTCCTCTCCCGGAGAGGCGTCCAGGTGCAACCCCTGTCCTCTCCTGGGCTGCTGGGCGTCCCATAGCATTGCTTCATACTCTCCCAACCTATGGGCGGCCGTGGTCTTACCTCGTCCTCTCCCACAGGCGCAGCGAAAGTGCCCGCTCCGCGATACTTTGCAGATATTTATACTAGTTCGTTGCTAACCTTATCAACAACGCGTTACTAGGGATTTTGGAAGGTTCTCGACTCCGGAGCCTTCTAGAAAATTCGACAACGGCGCGATTCGTCTGTTTTTCAGGGTGGTGTCGAGGCGCTCCGGCGCCCCTGAGATCATCTCGTTACATAGTTAATTTTTTTCTAAACGCAGTTCTCTTTATAATTCGATCGAGCTCTAACTTTGCATAGATTTTGTTTTAATTATTTGGAATAACTCTGTGGGATGCCATATAAAAGAAATATTGACAATAATTTTTTACAAGAGTATGTATACATATATGTAGATAAATAGTATGTATCAATATATTATTTCTTTCCTTCATACTGTCTCTACTTTCTGAATCCTACATATATTACTTTATCTAATAAATATATATTTAATACATAAAATGGTACTATTTATTTCATCCCCTGTTTCATATTAGGTATTACCCAATCAGCACAAAGACATCTAAACGACGTCTGAAAGTTGCCTGCCGCAAGACGTAAGTACGTCTGCCAGACGTCTGCTACGTCTTTGGCACGTCGTTTTCACGTCTTTAGCACGTCTTTGTACGTCTTTAACAGGTCTTTGTTACAAAACTGTGCGTCTTAAAGACGTCTCTCACAGGTCTTTTTGACGTCTTAAAGTTGCCTTGTAAAGATGTCTAAAAAATCGCCTGAAAGACGTATCTTTAAGACGTCTTTTTGAACATCTTTTAGGCGTCTTTTTAGGCTTCTTTTAGAGAATTGATTATTACATAGTTAGGAATAAAAAAAAAAGTACGCTGAGAAACTACCGCGCTGACACAGTAGAATACTAATCAAGTTTTTTTTTTATTTAGAGGCATTTTGAAACCTATTGGTTTATTTCGGCTTGGACCTACAGTTTATATTAAGGTGGGTTCTGGGAACCCACCCGAGCGACTACAGTTTTATATCACTTGAGAAAAATCTCAGGGGTGACGGGGGGGATTCGAACCAGGGACCATGGATCGTAGCCGCGGGCCTGATCCACTTGAGCCACTACGCCTAATCAAGTTAACTTCATTTTCTAATTATTTCTGTGAAATGTTCAAGGTTTATCAGTGTCTAATAGGCTTACAGAATAAATAAAATATAACAATTTCAAGATCAACTTAGCTTTTCACGGGAAAAACGTAAAAAAAATCGGTTTTTATTATTTTAACAACGGCGCACCTCTCTTAAAAATCTGAAAAAATTCATGTCGTTATAATAATATATCGGTACTGTAAAAATATAGAGGTGGTCAATTTAAAACTTCCATGTGAAATCTGCATTTTTTCGATTTTTTGAGGTTTTTGCTAAAGATTTGTTGGAGCTGAAAGTTCAGTTTCGAGTAGATCGAAGTTTTATGAGGGCTCGAATATTCGAGCCGTTTGACTCATTTCTGACGTAAAAATGACGTCTCCAAAGAGGCGACTTTTACACGTCCTTAAAGGCATCTTTTCTCAGACGTCGTTTTGACGACAGAAATGAGACGCATAAAAGGCACTTTCTTCAACCGTCAAAACGACGTCTGGGAAAAGATGAATTTAAGGACGTGTAAAAGTCGCCTCTTTGGAGACATCGTTTTTACCTCAGAAATAAGATGCATAAAAGGCACCTTTCTTGAACCGACAAAACGACGTCAGAGAAAAGATGCCTTTAATGACGGGTAAAAGGCGTCTTTTAGAGACGTAAGACGTAAAGACGTAAAAAAGACGAGAAAACGGCGTCTGTAAGACGTCCTGTGCTGATTGGGTATCTCATATTATCTTTTAATTGCAGACAACTAATAAAAATGTAATTGCTAGTTTCACAAAATAATACAGTCATTATTGTTTCAAAACTGATAAAAATAATGGTAAAAGATGAACTACATAAATCTGAACTCCTGTGTACTTTTGCGATATAATGTCAAGTCAGATCAATAATAGACAGAATTTTATACATATTTATTACACATTTAATTATTGTTTATAATTAATGTAAATTCTTGCATAACTTATGAAAATATTTGAAAAAGGACTAATAATTAATTGTATATTTAATATTAACGCATATAATAACAGACATGCTGCAACTTGTAACAAAACCAATTAACTTAACGGTAACAACTTGTCCTTAAAATTTTTTGTTAACTGATCTTCTGAATATTTTTCCGTCCTTTTGAAAATTATGTATTTTATAGCAGAAGGTGATTGCATAGAAACCAACAACAGTTTATATGAATAAATTTTAAGAAAAAAATAGCGTTAAATAGGTATTCAATTTTCAACAACAATAATTATTTTGTTTGCTATCAATAAATAACAGTTTATTTATATAAATCGAAAAAGCATTTATTCAGCTTTAAAATGATTATAGAAACAGAAAGCATTATATTTAAACAGAGATGAAATATTCAGGTGGAATTAATCATGTATTGACTGACTCGACTCGTTTCGTTTACTTTTCCAGAATTGTGACTGTAGCCTGGAAAATAGCAGAAATACGCGCTGTGCATTACACGGCAGTAACAGTAAATTGGCAACCATGCGACAAATATTTTCGGATGTGATGTGGCAACTGCGCATTCGATGTCTGAAATTCGATATAATTCCTAAACTCACCACTCTAAATCGTAGAGGGCATACCAAATCCTCTGGTTTTTTGAACAGTCGGTATTTCAGAACATGAGACACGAAGCCCCATAAGATGATAGGTCTATTCTATATCTCGTCGGTGCTCAAGTGCATCCTGGAGCGTCGCCGAGTGTAACTGGTCAGCGATGGCATATACGGTGTCCTAACATTACTTAGTCGGTATGATTAACATGGGTTGGTAATATAGGTATTCTACGGTAAGTCTTATAAGGTAAGTATTATATGGTAAGTATTATAAACTTATGTTAACGCTGCACATCGACAGATGTGACAACACATCGCCAGATGTGACAATGCGACAGTCAACTAATTTTAGACAGTTCGTTAAGTGATTTTAGAGCTGATGCGACAGTTCAACTGATTTTAGAGTTGATGCGACATTAAATAAATATCTATTAGGTAAACTCGAAAAGATTATTTTAAGAGCGAGCGGAAATGACATTAGTTTGAGTTGGGTCTGGGTTAGGTTAAATGGCCAAGAACATGCGTGGACAAGGGACGAGGGGACGGAGCGGGAGAAATGCTGCTCGCGGGGCCCCGCCCCGTCATTGTCACCCGTCATAGCGGCGGAGTAGAGGGGTGCTCTATTGAGCGTCCCGGGTGAGGGGGTTTAGCCGGTATTCCCAGTCCTTCAGACTGGGCGAGTCAGACACTATCTCCTATTTGGAGATGTGCGTAAACGCATTTGCCCTCATCCTTAACAAAAAAAAAAAAAGGTCTGAGTTAGGTTAGGTCTGGGTTAGGTTAGGTCTGGGTTAGGTTAGGTCTTCCGAGGAATTTGTGCGCGAAACGAATTAATTGAATTAGTAATAGAGGCACCGACGAGTTGGCACAGGTGGGCGCGGGGATAAGTGGAACTTACAGTGATCTGAAATACTACATCGCTAAAAGTTCCACAACCGACACGTCGGTGGTTCCGCGCTCTCTACCTAAATTGAACATTTTCTCGTGAACCACGTAAAACTACGTTAGTGTACCGCAGGTAATAAATAAACGCAGAATTCTGACATTACCCATTCTGTAATTACTTGGAAAATAATTACTTTTTCCTTATCGTTCACCATTTTAATCATTGTTTTATAATCGATAGATTATAGATGTAGGAAAAATGAAAGTAATTACTACCACCGAATCAGCACAGGACGTCTTAAAGACGCCGTTTTCTCGTCTTTTTTACGTCTTTACGTCTTACGTATCTAAAAGACGCCTTTTACCCGTCATTAAAGGCATCTTTTCTCAGACGTCGTTTTGACGGTTCAAGAAAGGTGCCTTTTATACATCTTATTTCTGACGTAAAAACGATGTCTCCAAAGAGGCGACTTTTACACGTCCTTAAAGGCATCTTTTCTCAGACGTCGTTTTGACGGTTGAAGAAAGTGCCTTTTATGCGTCTCATTTCTGTCGTCAAAACGACGTCTAAGAAAAGATGCCTTTAAGGACGTGTAAAAGTCGCCTCTTTGGAGACATCGTTTTTACGCCAGAAATAAGATGCATAAGGGGCACCATTTTTGAATCGTCAAAACGACGTTTGAGAAAAGATGCCTTTAAGGACGTGTAAAAGTAGCCTCTTTGGAGACGTCATTTTTACGTCAGAAATGAGTCAAACGGCTCGAATATTCGAGCCCTCATAAAACTTCGATCTACTCGAAACTGAACTTTCAGCTCGAACAGATCTTTAGCAAAAACCTCAAAAAATCGAAAAAATGCAGATTTCACATGGAAGTTTTAAATTGACCACCTCTAAATTTTTACAGTACCGATATATTATTATAACGACATGAATTTTTTCAGATTTTTAAGAGAGGTGCGCCGTTGTTAAAATAATAAAAACCGATTTTTTTTACGTTTTTCCCGTGAAAAGCTAAGTTGATCTTGAAATTGTTATATTTTATTTATTCTGTAAGCCTATTAGACACTGATAAACCTTGAACATTTCACAGAAATAATTAGAAAATGAAATTAATTTGATTAGTCGCAGTGGCTCAAGTGGATGAGGCCCGCGGCTTTACGATCTCGTGGTCCCAGGTTTCGAATCCCCCGTCACCTCTAAGATTTTTCTCAAGTGATATAAAACTGTTGTCGCTCGAGTGGTTCTCGGAACCCACCTTTAATAATAAACTGTAGGTCCAAACCGAAATAAACAAAAAAAAACTTGATTTAGTATTCTACTGTGTCAGCGCATAACATCAGAAAATATTAACGTTGTTTAAGCGCGGTAGTTTCTCAGCGTACTTTTTTTTTTTAAATTCCTAACTATGTAATAATCAATGCTCTAAGAGATGCCTCAAAGACCTCTAAAAAGACGTGTCAAAGATGCATAAAAGAAGTCTAACAGGTCCCTAAAAAGACGCCTAAAAAATGCCTCGAAAGACGCTTAAAAGATGCCTGAAAGACCTCTAAAAAGACGTGTAAAAGATGGATAAAAGAAGCCTAAAAAGACGCCTACAAGATGTCCAAAAAGACGTCTTAAAGATACGTCTTCCAGGCGATTTTTAGACGTCTTTACGAGACATCTTTAAGACGTCAAAAAGACCTGTAAGAGACGGCTTTAAGACGTACAGTATTGTAACAAAGACGTGTTAAAGATGTACTAGAGACGTGAAAACGGTGTGTCAAAGACGTAACAGACGTCTGAGAGACGTACTTACGTCTTGCGGCAGGCATCTTTCAGACGTCTTTTAGATGCCTTTGTGCTGAATGGGCAGTTACTACGTAATATTGTAAAAAACTTTCAAAATTTAAAATTAATTTGCAAATTATTGCGATATTTATAAAATAATGATTTTTAAGCAAAAAATATTCTGTTATAATTATAGAATAAAAAAAAAGAATAAACACAATCTACATGGAATGATAAAATTCAATCGTTATTGAGATCGTTAATAGGAAACAGAAAATTAATTTTTTTACTTATTTATCCAATACTTCTAATGCTCGACAGCATTGACTACATTTATTAAAGCAGAGGTAGTAACTAAATAAAAGTATTAACTAGTTAAACTAACTTTCGATGTCTCCTATCCATATAATGCTATTTGGAGGCAGCGCGTATACTGTATACATACAAAGTATATTTCGTACAAAGTCATTTAAAAAAAATAATTCTATATGACTCTATATGAAAATTTCTTGCAACATGATGCTATTTAAAAAGTGCGTATAACATGATTTTATTTCATTCTGAACCACTGCCTGAAATATCATTCGCTTATCAGCGCACTGTACAACGAGGCGAAGACCGAGCAGTCGAAGTCGAAAGACTCTCCGCGTATCTTTCTTTGCCCGACGCTATCCTTCTTTGCGTCCGAAACTTCCGTCGTTCATTACACCGAGGCCCTCAATGTGAACAGAATAACTTCAAAGACGCAGAGTCGAATTCGCTTCCACTATCCCGACGACAGTGTGTAATACGAATTCGCTTCGACTACCTATTTCGAGAGTGATCATTGAACAAGACATTGGAATTTCTTCAATTTAGTTCTATGTGTACCAAACTTTCATCAACAGATTTTTGTGAATTTTCTGGTTAAAAGGAGACCAAACTCGATAGAGTCTTAATCATATGTATTTACTATTTACTTATATTTATATCATAGGGTGTGTTACGTCTCACGCGGGGTCCGCGAAGACGTTACGTTTTTACGCGTGCGAATTTCTTTTGATGTCCACGGTTCGTTGCGACGTAGGGCGAGTTACGTCGTTCCGTCGTCAGAGAGAGAATGTCGGGATGGGATCCCCGGTCGGCTGGACCTAGTCCGCCTGGGCCGTGAATTGGAGTACGCACACGCAAACGGCTGGACCAAGTCCGCCAAGATTGTGGTGGGTACGGTAGATCGAACGGCTGGACCCAGTCCGCCTAGTTCGAGGAAAATTGGAGACTTCACAATCGGCTGGACCTAGTCCGCCAAGATTGTGGTAGGTGAGGGAACTCGAACGGCTAGACCCAGTCCGCCTAGTTCGAGGGAAATTGAAGGACGCACAAACGGCTGGACCCAGTCCGCCAGGAATGTGGTAGTGGGGGAGCTCGAGAGGCTAGATCCAGTCCGCCGTGCTCGAACGTGTAGGTATAGGACAGGGGTGAAAAAGTGGTTGGCGACTCCTCTCACGCCTAAGGTTCTTGATACACGCACGTTCGCACACGCAAATGAATTTATTCTTTGCTGGTCCGCACGCAGCAATATCGACGTATAAGGGGATTAGGAAGGAGGTGGTGCATCCTCTCAGTTTGAAGGCCAGAACTACAAATAGTTCAAAGTGCTCTCGGTTTCATCATCGAGAATGATGGAAGTAGGTAAATGGTTAAAAGGTTGGATTGAGGAAGGTGAACGCGAACAGCCGTTGCACTGGATGGTGCACCGAAGAATTCTGACTTCAGACTTCAGCTGACTCGTGACTTCGACTGACTCCTGACTTCGACTGACTTCGACTGACTTCGACTGACTTCGACTGACTTCTGACTTCAACTGACTTCTGACTTCAATTGACTCCTGACTTCGACTGCTTCCTGAATTCAACTGACTTCGTAGGTGTCTAGCTGCTTCCCTTATAGTCCAACGTTGGTGGAAGGGGGTAGTCCCAATCACATGTCAAGTTGTTCCAGTGGAAGGGGTAGTGGATCACTGGAGGTGGATCGACGTTCCTGCGTCTAAGTCCTTTATCGTATTTTGTGAAATAATTCTGTTCTGAGACAATGTCCTTATCGTATTTCGTGAAATAATTCTGTTCTCAGACTATGTTCTTATCGTATTTCGTGAAATAATTCTGTTCTCAGACTATGTCCTTATCGTATTTCGTGAGATAATTCAGCTGCAGGAGTGGTGTTGTCGGTTCGAACTGTCGACTACTAATGAACGATTTGATCCGCTGTCTCGATGATTTCGACTTCTGGTGGGGGTTGCGACGTAGTAGGTTCACTAGACTGGAACGGACCGTATCAATAGGGAAACGGTCCCTTGAAACTTTATTCTTATGAGATTTGAAATAGTGGCGTGTGAATGAGGGGCGGGCCCCTTGAAAATATACCACAGGAACGGCCTGGGCTTGCAAGAGCAGGACGGACTGTGGTGACGAACGTCACAAGTGTTACGATCACTCATTAAACAAGTAAATATCATCGAAATAGTGCCGTGTTTAGGCTCATTTTAATCAGAAAAATCTCACAAATATGTTTGTAAAAGTTGTATAAAAAAAAATGAAAAATAAAAAACTTTCCTATTTGCATTGACATTGTAATCGATACCCAGCCTTTTAAACTGTGCCGGCTGCCTCGGTCTTCAGTCCCTCTTTTGTCGCCTATGCGCTGTCGTTTTCTATGGATGTACCAGAATGTACCTACACGTTCACGTTCATTGATGCTCCAGAGTCCACAGTCCCGAAGTTTTATCACTCTCAGACTCTCAGAGGAAATACATACTGTTTGTATCAGAGTAGGGCAAAATATTTATCTAAATAAAAATTTCGAACAACGAATAAAAAATTTTAATTCCTTATTGAAATGTTCGAATAAAAACAGTCTTTTATAAAAAAAATTTTTCGACAAGAATTTATCCGACGAATAAAGATAATTTTTTTATAGAAAGCGTATTTATTCAAACTTCCAATAATTTATTCCTTTTTTTGTCTTTCATCTTTTATTCGAAGGCTTCGAATAAATATATAAAACTAATAATTATATCGGCGCAAAGTACGATCATTTTGAACCAACATCAAATGTGCAATTAATATATCGGATTTCTCGACGATTATTTAAAGATTATGTTTTTGTACATTTTTCTCTACACAATGTTTGCAAATATTATGCTTTGTGTATTTACCACAACGGATCTGTTCAGTTACGCTATTCAAATTTCCCGCCTAATATAGTTTTGAAACACCATCGATTGATATCGATAAATCAATCATGATATAGGTCGTCTATCATGACACATTCCTTCTCACCTTTGTTTTTTTTTTTTTTTTTTTTGTTAAGGGAGAGGGGAAATGCATTTACGCACTAACCCCCCCGGCCTTGTCGCCGGGGAGAGTGTCGGACTCGCCCGGTCTGATGGACCGGGAATACCGACTAAAACCCCTCTCCCGGGACCCCTTCCTGCGGCCCCTTTCCTCCTCCGGTCGGAGCTATCGGGCCGAGGCTCTGCTTCTGGCAATTCTCTCGGCCCCGACTTTACCTCCGTTCTTCTCCACGCCTGTTCTTGGCTATTACATTCCTTCTCACCTGTAACTAGCACTTGCTTCAGTTACATATCTGCCACCATGGAACATAGTCCATAATTTGTAACTCAAACCAAAAAAAAATTTTTTTTCTACAATGGGGTTAATTGTTGTCACAGCAAGTATGTGGTATTTTTAATTTTCTATATTCCAGTTGGATTTACACGGCTGTGTCACAAAGGTTTCTCTCTAACTATGTTTACTTATATATAATAAAATTTATTTTCCAGACGCAAATATATCTCTTAGATAATGATCAGCATAATGATCGAAACGTCGAGAAATCCGATATATTAATTGCACATTTGCTGTTGGTTCAAAATGATCGTACTTTGCGCCGATATAATTATTAGTTTTATATATTATATTTTCGATCGAGAAGAACATACATTATCTTCGAATAAATCTTGCAATAATTTTTGTCAGCTCGAATAAACGGTGACGAGGCCCGACAATCGCTGAACTTGAAAGACCAGCGACAGCGACCGACCAACAGCATATGTACATACATTGTAAGCACCTGGGGAATCAAGGTATATTAACAATTTAAACTTTTATATGTTTATAATACGAATAATATTATTAATACGAATGAGTTGTAGAGATCATCTCGACGAAAATGACTCCAAACACGACATCAAGTGGACTATCTTTAATAAGATTATAATTTTTATCATAACATTACGTATCAATAAAAATTGTTAGATTACACCCGAATTTGGACTCATTTTCATCAGGAAAACCACCTCAATTCACTCGTAATAATTTTAAAAAGGTATATTGAAAAATCTAAAAGTTTAAACTTTCATTCGTGCGTGCTTCTGATAATATATGTGTCGCGTAGTAAATTCGCTATGTAAATGTTAGCACTATGTGCGGCATAGGGAATTTAACGAAAAGAGACTGTATGTATATGCGCGCGCAGCTGCAGCGGCAGCAAGGTGTTAAAATTTCGTATTCGGCATTCCGAGAGTGTACTCCTTGCGAGATAGTCGTCAGTCATCCGAGATAATCAGAGTTATTAGTTTTTTTCCGAGTTTTATAAGTTAAGCTACGTATCAGTTGTATCTAATTATTAAATAAATATATTATAATACATATATTTCCAACAATTTGGTAGCAGAGCATGGTTATACCGCTACACGTGGTTATTGCAATACAAGGTTATTACGACACGTGGATTTGCTGCACGTGATTATACCGCACGTAACTGTGCTGTATATAATTCCGCTCAAACTAGATTGAGTTGGAAAATAATCAAGCTACACGTACTCAACTCACACGAGAGTGAGCTTGAGGAGAATAATTCGTGGTCCAGTTCAAACGAGCAAGGAGCACGTGCCACGACGAAGTGTAACGAACAAAGATGGCGGAATCTAGCTCGTTCGCCATTTCCAGAATAGAGCAACTGACGAGCAGTAATTACGCACTGTGGAACATGAGGCTGGCAGCCTTAATCAAAGCGAAACACTTGTACGAAGAGATTATTGTACAAGACGAGCCAGTCAAAAATGGAGCTATTGAGGCAACGATTACTAGATGGAACGAGTGGTCAAAAAGAAATGATGAGGTATGTGCTATGATTATATTAACTTTGTCCGCAGAGCAAGCGATGGCGTGTAAGAACATAACGAACGCCAAATTACTGTGGAATACATTGAAAAGACGGCATGAAGGAGCCGAACGCCAAAGAAAGACGCAGTTGAGAGCTAAACTAGCGCGAATTGAGAAGCAAGAAAAGGAATCGATAGATGAATACCTCACGAGAATTCAATCGTTGGCCACGGAAATCTCGGAATTAGGTACTGTAATAGATGAGGATGAATTAATATATTTTATCATTGAAGGTCTGCCGACTAAATACAGCGAAGTAACCACTGCAATATCCTCAAATCCCAATATTACATATGAGGTAGCAAGAGAGACGCTATTAAGATTCGAAAGGAAATACGACAAAACAAAGATGGGATTTGAAGTAAAAGCGTTCAAGGTTGAGGAACAAAAGAAAAGAAATTGTTATAATAATTATGGTAACGAAAACTGGAACAGGCAACATCATCCCGGTAATAAATGGAATAAACCTCCAACGCAAGGTAAAAGTGGCTATGGAAGCAACTATAGAGAAAAAAAGACAGATGAACATGCTATGAAAGTCAGAGAAGTCATCGATGTAAACAATAACATGGCGAAGGACAAGACTGTTACTTGGATGTTGGACTCAGCGTGTACATCACATATGACATTTCAAGGTAACATAATTGCCGACCAAAAGCCGGACAATATAGAAATAAACACCGCGGAACACGGACGAAGCATTACGGCAGAAGGTCGTGGTACAGTGTATGGATCAAATAACAGGCAAGAACTAGGTGTTAGCCGAATAAGAATGGAGGATACACTGTACGTTCCAAGTCTTAACTGCAATCTTATGTCGGTCCCGAGTTTGGTTAAGAGGGGAAAGCAGATCACCCTCGACGAACATGGCGCTAAAGTTTACAACAAAGAGACAGGTGAGATGATCGCTGAAGGATATTTTGAAAACGACGCTTTTTTGATACAGATAGACGTTGAACGAGAACGGAGGAAATCCGAGCCAGAAGTATGCCTGAGCACAGCAGAAGTGTGTCATAAAATATGGCATAAGAGGCTAGGGCACCTCAATTATATTTATTTGCAAAAAATGGCTGATGAACAGCTAGTTGATGGACTACCAGGAATAAAGAACGCAAAGGACACATGCGAATCATGCATCAAAGGCAAAATGAGCAGATTACCGTTTTCAGACGTTGAGATAGAGAAAAGCCAACAAATCCTGGAAAGGCTACATGTGGATCTGTGTGGTCCAATGCCAGAAATATCTCTCGGAGGGAGCAGGTATATGTTGGTAATAGTAGACGAGTATAGCCGGAGATACTTTGTAGAATTCCTACGTTCTAAGGATGAAACAGCGAACAAACTGAAGGAATTCATTGAAAGACGGGAAAACGAAAAAGGAAAGAGTGTTAAATACGTAAGATCCGATAACGGTACAGAATTTATTAATGAACCATTGATGACTTATTATAGACAAAAGGGGATCAAAAGCGAGAGAACGACAGTATATACTCCTCAAAGCAATGGAATGGCAGAGAGAGCTAACAGGTCGCTAATAAATATAGCAAGGACGCTATTACTAGACGCATCTCTACCGCAGAAATTCTGGGCAGAAGCAATATGGACGGCATCATACATACATAACGTTGTTCCTACTAAGAGAAGAACGGCTGTGCCAATGGAAATTTGGATGGGCAGAAAACCCTCTATTAGACATCTAAGGGTATTTGGATGCAAGCCTTATTACAGAAATGTTGATGTTTCGAGGAAGAAATTTGACGAAAGGTCTAGATCGGCAATATTTGTAGGATACTCACGAGATAGAAAGGCGTACAGGTTATATGATATGATAGAAGAAAAAATAATTGAAAGTAGAGACGTGAAATTTCTTGAAACGGAAATGGGACATAAACCAAACAGGAATATGGAATCTGAGACGCTAGACTATGTAACTATAGGTCATGACGATGAAGGGAGCATCGAGAATAATATTCAGATTGCCTCAACTAGTCAAAACCAAGACGATGAAACAGAGACTTTAGAAAGTCCCGATCATGGAACGGAAGAACCAGATAGGAACTTGCATAATGAGAGGCAAGTGACTAGAGGAAGAGTAAGAGGAGATACGAACGAAATATTGCATTTAAGAGATACCCAAATAAGAGAAGAAAACGAACGTCTACTGCGAGATCAAGGAGTGCGAAGATCCTTAAGAGAAAGAAGAGCAAATACGAAATATATGGCAAACATGAGTTGCGAGAATATGCCTAGAACATATGACGAAGCCATACGATCAAAGGATAAAGAAAAATGGTTGGAGGCTATCGAAAAAGAGTTAAAGACTCTAAAAGATTACGAAGTATGGAGAGCAGTCGAAGAGCCTAAAAATGAAAAGATAATTAGAAGTAAATGGGTTTTCACGAAGAAAACAAACGAGGGCAGGATAAGGTTTAAAGCTCGATTGGTTGCCGATGGATCCAGGCAACAAATAGGTAAAGACTACGAGGAGTCATACAATCCGGTAATGAAAAAGGAGTCATTACGTACATTGCTGGCGATTGCAGCAATCAGAGGGTTCCAAATAAGGTTCATTGACGTCGAAACGGCGTATTTGAATAGCAAATTGAACCGAAAAGTATACATGAAGACACCTCAAGGTGTTAAAAGCGAAAGAGGGAAGGTACTACTAGTCGAAAAGAGCTTGTATGGTCTACCAGAGGCCGGTAGATGCTGGTATAATAAGCTAGTAGAAATTCTCTTGGAAGCTGGTCTGAAGTCGACAAAAGCAGACCTATGCGTATTTGTTTCGGGTAAAGGTAACAACTTTATATCAATTGGATGTTATGTAGATGACTGTATTATTGTTGGGAAGGATGACAAGGTAATAGATAATTTAATACAAAAACTTAGTAAAAAACTAAAAATCAGAGAATTAACGAACAATATCGAGTTTTTAGGCATTAGCATTGACAGGAAAGAAGGTGGCTTTCTATTGTCCCAAGAAAAATATATAGATGAAATCCTGATCAAATACGACATGCAGAATTGTCACGGAGTCAGGACACCAGGGATATCAGGTTCCAAATTAGACGACTACGACGATTCTGAAAAGGTTGACGACATCTTTTATCAGGGGATACTGGGTAGTATTGGGTATCTGGTCACCGGAACGAGACCCGATCTTGCTTTCACATACAGCAAATTATCGCAGTATGCGAAAGACCCTCGTCAAATACACTTACAAACACTGAAGCGAGTATTAAGATATCTTCAAGGAACACGAGCACTAAAATTAAAGATTGGATCAAAATACGGCAAGCTGTCCATCAGTTCGGATGCGAGTTGGTGTACTACAAGCGACTCGAAATCGTTTTCCGGGTACACAATAAAGATTGGAAGTTCGACCATAGGATGGAAGAGCAATAAGCAAAGGATTGTTACGCTATCTACAATGGAGTCAGAGTTGGTCGGGATATGCGATGCAATCAGTGAGGGAAAATGGATGGTCGGATTACTGGAGGAGTTGTATCAATTCGACCTAATACAAAAACCAGTATGTATTAATACAGACAGCCAAGCAGTAATCGATTGGGTAGCAAATCTGAAGGTCAACCGTCGGAACAAACATATCCATAGGAGGTATCATTTTGTACGGGATGAAAAGGATATGAATGAAATATTGCTACTTCATATCGAATCGTCGGAATTGGAATCCGATTTGATGACAAAAGACTTGAACGCAGACTTATTAACAAAACATTCTAGAAAGCTAGGATTAGTTTAGAACCGTAATTTACTCGCGAAAGGAGGGATTTGATAATATATTTGTCGCGTAGTAAATTCGCTATGTAAATGTTAGCACTATGTGCGGCATAGGGAATTTAACGAAAAGAGACTGTATGTATATGCGCGCGCAGCTGCAGCGGCAGCAAGGTGTTAAAATTTCGTATTCGGCATTCCGAGAGTGTACTCCTTGCGAGATAGTCGTCAGTCATCCGAGATAATCAGAGTTATTAGTTTTTTTCCGAGTTTTATAAGGACAGTTTTATAAGGACAGTCTGAGAACAGAATTATTTCACGAAATACGATAAGGACATAGTCTCAGAACAGAATTATTTCACAAAATACGATAAAGGACTTAGACGCAGGAATGTCGATCCACCTCCAGTGATCCACTACCCCTTCCACTGGAACAACTTGACATGTGATTGGGACTACCCCCTTCCACCAACGTTGGACTATAAGGGAAGCAGCTGGACACCTACGAAGTCAGTTGAATTCAGGAATCAGTCGAAAGCAGTCGAAGTCAGGAGTCAGTTGAAGTCAGAAGTCAGTCGAAGTCAGTCCAAGTCAGGAGTCAGTCGAAGTCACGAGTCAGCTGAAGTCTGAAGTCAGAATTCTTCGGTGCACCATCCAGTGCAACGACTGTTCGCGTTCACCTTCCTCAATCCAACCTTTTAACCGTTTACCTACTTCCATCATTCTCGATGATGAAACCGAGAGCACTTTGAACTATTTGTAGTTCTGGCCTTCAAACTGAGAGGATACACCACCTCCTTCCTAATCCCCTTATACGTCGATATTGCTGCGTGCGGACCAGCAAAGAATAAATTCATTTGCGTGTGCGAACGTGCGTGTATCAAGAACCTTAGTCGTGAGAGGAGTCGCCAACCACTTTTTCACCCCTGTCCTATACCTACACGTTCGAGCACGGCGGACTGGATCTAGCCTCTCGAGCTCCCCCACTACCACATTCCTGGCGGACTGGGTCCAGCCGTTTGTGCGTCCTTCAATTTCCCTCGAACTAGGCGGACTAGGTCCAGCCGACCGGGGATCCCATCCCGACATTCTCTCTCTGACGACGGAACGACGTAACTCGCCCTACGTCGCAACGAACCGTAGACATCGAAAGAAATTCGCACGCGTAAAAACGTAACGTCTTCGCGGACCCCGCGTGAGACGTAACACATTATTCGATGGTTCGAATATAAAAAGTATCTTTATTCGACGAGCTTCGAATAAATAATTATATTCGACGAGAATTTTTCCGTCGAATAAAGATAATTTTTTTATACCAAGTGGCTTTATTCGAACTTCGAATAATTTTTTCATCGTTTATCTGTATCTTTTATTCGGAGGCTTCGAATAAATCTTTCTACAACTACTGCAAACTCTAATAAACGCGAACCATCGAATAATGAATAAAAATTTTCGTTATTCGAAATTTTTATTTAGATGAAAATTTTACCCAACTATGCGGCGAGCGTTGATCTCCGAACGCTGAGCTCCGAACGTCGAGTTCCGACTGTCCAAGACCCAACGACAGCGACTGACAAACGGCATACAATGTAAGCATATGGGGAATCACACACGAATGAAAGTTTAAACTTTTAGATTTTTCAATATTCCTTCATAAAATTATTACTATTATATTGGGGTGTTTTTCCTGATGAAAATGAGTCCAAAGTCGAATGTAATCGAACAATTTTCATTGATACGTAATGTTATGATAAAAATTATAATCTTATTAAAGATAGTCCACTTGATGTCGTGTTTGGAGTCATTTTCGTCGAGATGATCTCTATAACTCATTCGTATTAAAAATATTATTCGTATTATAAACATATGAAAGTTTAAATTGACAATAATGCTCGATTCCCCAGGTGCTTACAATGTATGTATACTGTTGGTCGGTCGCTATCGCTGGTCTTTCAAGTTTATTCGAGCTGGCAAAAATTATTTGAAGATTTATTCCAAGGCTTCGAATAAAAGATGAAAGATAAAAGATGAAACAATTATTCAAAGTTCGAATAAATCCGCTTCGAATAAAAAAAATTATCTTTATTCGTCGAATAAAATTATTTATTCGTAGCTCGTCGAATAAAGATACTTTTTTTATTCGAACCTTCGAATAACGAATAACGATAAAATATCTTTTATTCGAATCGTTATTTAAATAATTTTTTATCTAAATAATGCCCAACTCTGCACGTTACCGAGCATCGAGCTCCGAACGTCGAACACCCAGCGACTGACAAACAGCATACAATGTAAGCGGGTGGGCAATCACGCACGAATGAAAGTTAAAACTTTCAGATTTTTCTATATACCTTCTTAAAATTATTACGAGTGAATTGAGGTGGTTTTCCTGATGAAAATGAGTCCAAACTGGAGTGTAATCGAACAATTTTTATTGAAACGTAATGTTATGTCATGGTTGGACACATTTTCATCGGGCTGATTTGTGCAACTTATTCGTATACAAAATATAAAAGTTTGAATTGTCTATAATGCTTGATTCTCCATCTCTTTAAATTGTACGCTCCGCTGTTGGTCCGTCGTTGTCGCTGGTTTTCCATGTTCGGTGCTCGTCAGGCCTCGCCGCCGTTTATTCGAGTTGGCAAAAGTTATGGGAAGATTTATTCGAAGCTTTCAAATATAAGATACAGATAAAAGATGAAAAAATTATTTGAAGTTCGAATTAATCCGCTTCGAATAAAAAAAATTATCTTTATTCGATACTCGTTGAATAAAGATGCCTTTTTAATTCGAACCTTCGAATAACGAGTAAAGATAAAGTATGTTTTATTCGAATCGTAATTAAATAATTTTTTATCTAAATAATACCCAACTCTGGTCTATTTCAATAAAAATTTGCCCATCTCTGCTCCTATATTTATAGTATTGTATTAATTCATCCACATGATTCTCTCTCGAACTGTTTATTATTCGACATAATACCTGTATATATGTTTTTCAACATCTTTTGTCCCCACAGATCGATTTTTGGAACAATTATGTATAAAAACAAGTGAAGGAAATAATGCTCGTTTATGAAATATTCTTATATTAAAAATTGAAGTATCTTATATGAAATTTGAAGTATTACGTACAATATTTCTTGGAATTTTTTGTCCTTGATATTAGTTTTGATTTTAATATTTTAGAAATTAACGCCAAAATATTGTCTGAAATATTTGAATACGTTCGTCGGAGAATGTAACATTTCATGATAACCGATATGGTTTCGTGACGATTCATCTTTTCACCGACTTTCTCCTCAGTGGTCTTCTACGCCGACGAGATGACGTCGGTGGCTTTCTGTTTCTTACTCCGGCGACAATATATCCTAGAGGGCGTAAGCAAACGGCAAAATTTGTTTGACGACACGATGTCCCGTAAGGCTGGCAGTCTTTAACAGTATCTCTTACAATCTCGGACCAGAGAGTAATGAGAGTGCTCACGCCCGAGGTTTGGCCGTGCCACTTTTGGGTACCATCATCTTCTAGTTCGGACAAGAACCATTCTCCACACTCAGTCCGGACAAGAACCATTCTCCACGAGTGATGCCCGATTGGACGCGTTCCTTTTCGACTCCGTGCCGATTGGACTCGTGCCGTTTGGACGCCGTGCCGATTGGACGCCGGGGCGGCTGAATTCATGACGTTTGGACGCCGTAAATTTTATAATCATTGCTTTTCGAAGTCTACATATGGTCTACATACGGTGATATTGTATTGTGAAATATATGGGAACCTATTAAATTTGGATTTGAATTTTAATTTTTATGTGTTTCTTCAGACTCGTGCCTTCTGGACGCCGCGCCGCGCCGTGGCGGTTGGATTCATGACATTTGGACGCCGTAAATTTTATAATCATTGCTTTTCGAAGTCTACATATGATGATATTGTATTGTGAAATCTTAGACCATATATACTAATAGACCCGGCATAGGTTGTGACGTGGCAGTTTTGCCAACGTCTTCCGAGACCGGATATCGGAAGACCGGGTCACCCTCTGGCAGAATAAATGCGAGATGGGCCGTAGCGAGCGCTCGCCCTGGGCACGAGCGAGACCCATGGGCGAGTACTCATGTTTTTGAGCGTCGCGCCAATTTGCGCGACGCGATTTCGCAGGACCGTAGTCAGGTCCCGGCGAGGACCTGAAACAAAGATTCCCCGAAGGAGAGGAACGCGGTCAGCCCCGACGGAAACTCCGGCACCGGAATTCGAGGGATCAACGCGGCCCAGGAGGAACACCCTGGAGAGGCAGAGGAGGACATGCGGTGCCGTATACGGAATCGCTGATGCCTCGCTGTCAACTCGTCCGGAGGAAAACCTGGCCAGTTTCCGGATAGGCCCGCGTCGATCGCCGCACGATGAAACAACCAATCATCGAACGCCGCTGCCGGGGAACCGAGGAATCGCCGATCGCCAGGGACCGTCGCGCCGAGGCTAGGCCCCGGCCGAAAATCTATTCGCGATAGGTCGGATCGCCTGCGGGGAAAGAGCGCGGAAAGGGGGGGACGCTCCGCTTCCGCGTTCCCGAGTCATCGCGCAGGAAAAATGACTTCGTCGTTGGCTCTACTATCATATAGTCGCGCGTATATTAAGACAATTGTAATTAGTGCGATCTGCTGCCGGAGCCAGAGGGACGAGCTTAGCGAGCGTTGCCGTTGCCGGGTAAGCTTTCGTCAGATTGCCTCTTGTTTCAGCGATTTTTCCTCGCGTTGGCTCGGTACGCGTGTTCGTGATCGCGTCGCCGAAACCCAGAAGCAGCCACGAGGCTGCCGGTATTTGCGCTAACCGTAGGGCAACGAACGCGCGGGGACCATATTATTTGGTGAGGGCCGTGCCCTATTTATTTCGTTAGTGAGGATCCGCGCGTCGTTGTAGTTTTCACGCCAACCTCGACTCGTTCCACGGTGCGACGCCGCCACGTGCTCTCGCCGTATCTTCGCGACTTGTTACGCCGACGAGAAACTAACTGTAACGCGTTTTCCATCGGAATTCGGGCGTAGCACGCGAGTATCGCGTACGCCGACGCTATCACCGCGTGGCTGCCGGATTCGACGCGTCTCGAAGGGGTCCGAAAAGGGCAAATCGCGCGTGTACCGCTCTTCCGTCACGCGCCGGCTAACCTAGAAACGCTGCCGGTCGGGGCCGGCACGGCCATTGTGAACCGGCAAATAATAAAGACTTGTTAGCCGAAATTCCGAGTGTCTTATTACGTGAGAAACCTTCCCGCCGCGGGGAACGCCTCGTGTTCGCCCCGCGTAGTACCCTGCGACCGTTCGCGGAAAATCGTGATTAAATATCGGTTGTCGCAGGCGCGTCCGAACGCTTCTCGAACACTTCGGTGGCGGTAATCGCTTAGCGTGGCACCTCCCGTGCCTGGCGCCCGAACATCTAGGCAAGGGTTCGAGAAGTGACGTACCTGCGAACAACTTTTGTCCCGGGTGGACCGCGTCTCGTGCGGCCGAACGCGGCCCGGCCTTCAGGCTTGTAAATACCCGGTGTCGTCGGGAATTTCGCCCTCCTAGCGACGGTCAAATTCTGGACGACGTGACAAATTTGGCGCCCGAACAGGGACTTCTCATTGAAAGAGCAGGTCTTTTTCTAAAAAGAGATACGCGAAACGACGCGAGGCTCTCATGTAATTTCTAAATTTTCTCGTCGAACGTACAAGAATCGAACGCGAGCGTGGCCGTCGCGGCGTCGAAAACACAAACACCCGAAACGACCGTGACATTCCTACGTCGTACAAAGAGCCAACGAAGCGAGCCAGTTCTTATACGACCGTCCTTTGATGGAATTTATTTGAATTGTTGTGGCCGTGACTGGAAGGAATTTCGGATACGAATTTCCGAAATTACTTTCACAACCACGCTGCCGGTAATTTGGATATTTCGGCTGTTTCATCCTAATGTTATTATGATGTTTTTATGAATTGATTTATCTGCATTTTTTTTTGGTACTGCATTATTGATCTATTAATGAATTGTTCGATGCATTATTTATTTATTGTGTATGGAGATCCCATCGAACGGAGAGCGGTGAGAAACGTGATTCGAGGTCTCAGGTACGATTCGGTCAACAGAGAATATTACGCTATTCTCTGGGAGGCTGAATCGGACCGGTAGCTTCGGTGAAAGGTATTTCGCCTGCTGCATGATGTTCGATATGGAGCTCACTTGGAAAAATTTCGACGTCAGTTTATTATGTGCCATTTTGATCGAGACGGTCTTCCCGGTGCTGTTCATCTATTTGTCATTCGATTTTCTATTCAATTTTGATATTTATTTTTCGGTATTAATTCTATTTATTTATTTATTCTGGTTGTCGTCCGTATTTATTACTGTAAATTTTTGTCGTGTGTTCGCGTATCAATTGTACATAATCTAAATTGTAAATATCTTTTTTTTTGTTTGGATTTTGGGAGAGAATAGCGCCCGCACCTCTTGTCTTTTCTTTCTGCTGCTTCTTTCTCTTATCTGATCTTTCTCTCTTTTCTTCTCCACTCTCGTTATTCTCTTTCACATTTTCCTCTCTTCTCGCTATTCTCCCTAGTAGAATCTAGTTTTTTTTTGTTATCGCTGTAATATAAAATTCTTCTCTCTTCGTGGTATTTATTTATTTTTTTTATTTATTTATTTTCTCGCGGTTGTTATTAATTTATTAAAATCCTTTTTTTTACTATTCTCTGTGGTTCCGACGCGTTCGAGCCCCAGCACTGGCACCGGGGACACCCACCATTTCTTATGTAATTCTATTTTTATGCAACTGTTTTTTGTATATTTTTTGATAAATGTGGTGATGGACGGGGCGGGTTAAGAGCTGTGCCGTAGTAGAGAGTGACGTCACGTGTTGTTTACTTGTTTATTGCGAGAATATTACGCTCACTTAGGAAAAATTTGGATACCTTTTGTGATCACCGGTTAGGTGAAATATTTAATTGCGGAACGACCTTGCTGCCGGTTTAGAGAAAGTTGCCGGGCAGAGCCGTTCAATTGCGATATCGGTTATTAATTTGGATTTTATCGGGGAATTAGTTATCGGGAAAATAGAAATTTGTACGGTCTTGTGAGGATTGCTGGGAGGTAAGCAAGCCGAACTACGGGAAGATTCGCGCCGCCGGGATAGGAATTTTTTTTTCTCGGTCATTGGATAGCTGGCTCAAGAATTCGGAAATTTTTTTTTGTTTTTTTTTGCCTTCCGCAGACGACTGGAGGCTATAGGAACGCGATCGAGATCGGGTTCCCTTTTGTTCGCGTGTAGGGAAGCGAGGCCCGGGTACGACTGGCCAAACAAACAGGCGGTGTTTATTGCCGGGTTGGGTTGAGGCGGTAGTAGAGTGTCGCACGGTTTAGAAATCGCACGCTGCCGGTAAACATGTTACGGCCAGATATTGATGGGGAGGATGAGTGGGATTATCATTCGGCATACGACGATGGCACGGACGGAAGTGATAATCCGGACGCGATGACCTCGGATGAGGAACCGTACGGGGGGAGGAGATCGCCTCCACGCGACCTTTTCCTACCCGTACCGGGACTGGAACGGAAAGTATACCTCCCACCGTCTTCCCCTCAATGGAGATCCAAGAAAGAGCTGCCGGAAGATGGCCCCGGTACCTCGGGGCAACCCTCGCCGAGTACCAGTACCGAAATGTACCAAAGGGGAACATCAATAGCGGACATAATGAGACGATGGCGGACGAAATTTTCCGGGGAGCCCGAGGAAGATTCAGAAGCCTTCCTCGAACGCCTCGCAAAACATCGGAGACACTCGAACATCTCCGACCGATGCTTGCTCCGCTGCATGTCGGTCTGCTTAGAGGGTACAGCAGAGTACTGGTACGAGGGGAGGGAAGCCCAGATAGAGACCTGGGAGGATTTCGTGCGCGAGTTTCGGAAATACTTCGGCGACCCAGACTATAACGACACTCTACTCCGTAACATAAAGGATCGGTATCAGGGGGAAAGCGAATCGGTTCGCCGCTACCTGAGTTGTATGAGGGGGATGTTCGACCGATTAGATCCACCGTGGCCGGAGAGTAAAAAGATTAAACGGACCTATTGGGGGGCGAAACCGCTAACTAGGAGCGCGACGGTGTTGTCGTCGCTCACAGAATTTAGCCAGTTGGAGGAGGCGTTAATAGACGCCGAACGTGAAGCCACGGTAGACCGGGTAACACGAAATCCGAAGCCGTCGGAGATGGCCCATCCGCGATTTGCCTATGACCCCAATCACAAATCCTCTAACAAACAACTGGGGAAGGGGAGGACCACGCGCGTAGAGTATGCGAACGCGATAGCTGCCGGGGGTAGCGGAGAGGGTGATCGAACCCCTAATTCCGGAGGCATAGAATCCCGGTTCGGGCTGAGACCACGAGACTCCTTAGCGCCGTGCGCGAAAAGTTTTTCAGCTGCCGGGCGAGGGGAATCGGGTTCTCGGGCCGAGCCGAGAGAACGGTCAGATGCACGCCCACCGCGTAAACCGGAGGAAACCGCGAACGTCGATCGGCGAACGGAGCCGTCGCGCGCCAAACAACGCGCGTCGGGGAGTTCGTCGTTCGAATGTTGGAACTGCCGGAAAAACGGGCATAGGGCGCGGGATTGCCGGGAAGCACCACGGTTACACTGCTACGGGTGCGGGGCGCAGGGCGTAACGGTCAACAACTGCCGGAGATGCCAAAGACCGTCGGGAAATGGGGGGAGGAGTCACTCGACGGGGCCGGAGGGACTTCGCCGGAATTAATATCGGCCCAAGTAGTCACATTGGGTAAGAAAAAGCGACCGCCGCTATTAACGGTCGAAGCATGGGTGGGAACGCTGCCGGTTCGCGCCCTAGTAGATTCGGGTTCGTCCATCACGTTCGTTAGTCGCGACGTGTTAGAGCGGGTTGGCGACGGGGTCGCATTAGTCGAAAACACAGAAAAACCCTGCTATTTTCTCCTGGCCACGGGGACGATCGATCGAGCGGTAGAGCGGGCCCAATTGCCGGTAAGAATTGGGAAAAGGGAACACCGAGTCTCGGCACGCGTATTAGATCAGCTCGTGACCCCTCTCCTATTGGGGACCGATTCGATTGCACTCTTCGGGATTGTGGCGGAATACCACAAGGCTATCTGGTATTTTGCGTCTCAACCGAGTGAGAGATTCCCTTTCGATGACGCTCTGCCAGCTACCGTATGCTGCGGATTACAACTACTGAATGATGCCGAGAAAGACCGTTTGGCGAAATTCCTCGAGACCGAGCTGCCGGAATTCAAAACAATGAAAGGATTAACTGACTTGATCAGCCACCGGATAGACGTGGGCGATCATCCACCCATTAAGCAACGCTATTATGCCGTGTCTCCCAAAATACAGGAGGCCATTTATGCGGAGGTTGACACTTTGTTGGCCGACGGCATAATAGAGCCGTCGCAAAGTGGCTGGTCAAGTCCGATAGTGATGGTCAAAAAGGCCAACGGTAAATATCGATTTTGTTTGGATTTTAGGAAAGTTAACGAGGTCTCGAGAAAAGACGCGTACCCGTTACCGCTCATGACCCAGATCCTAGACAAATTACGAGCCGCAAAATACATTTCAACCCTCGATCTCAGTCAGGCCTACTTTCAGATTCCGCTGGAATCAAAAAGCCGGGAAATAACAGCATTCACGGTGCCGGGGAAGGGACTTTTTCACTTTTGTCGGATGCCATATGGGCTAACGGGAGCCCCGGCTACATTCCAGCGATTGTTAGACCGTCTGATTGGGCCAGAGATGGAGCCCCACGCGTTTGCTTATCTAGACGATATAATTATCGTCACGAAAACATTCGAAGAACACCTGGAATGGTTAAAACGCGTGTTAGATAAAGTAAAAGCTGCCGGTCTAATAATTAACCCGGACAAATGTGAATTTTGTCGCGCGGAAGTCCGTTATTTGGGGTTTGTGGTCAGTAGAGAAGGGTTAACAGTAGACCCAGAGAAGATCCGGCCGATAGTGTCCTATCCAACACCGAAGAACGTGAAGCAAGTGCGGCGTTTCTTAGGGATGGCTTCCTGGTATCGGAGGTTCATCCCGGGATTCGCTACGCTTGCGGAACCGCTAAACGAACTCCTTCGGAAGGACCGCGAGTGGGTTTGGAAGGACGGACAACAATCCGCCTTCGAAGCCCTCCGCGACATGATCACCACCGCGCCTACGCTATCGTGTCCTGACTTCAAAATACCATTTACGGTACAAACCGACGCGAGTACCGTCGGAGTAGGGGCTGTTTTGACACAAGAGATCGAGGGTATTGAAAAAGTAATTGCATTCGCGAGTCGCGCGCTCACGCTGCCGGAACGGAAGTACTCGGCGACGGAGCTGGAATGTCTAGCTATACTCTGGGCGGTACAGAAATTTAGACCGTATTTGGAGGGGTACAAATTCACGGTAGTCACGGATCATAACAGCTTACGGTGGCTGCGCAAATTACAAAATCCATCGGGACGTTTGGCGCGTTGGGCCTTGCAGCTCCTCGAGTACGACTTCGAGGTCGTATATCGACAGGGGGCCCTAAACCGAGTGCCGGATGCGCTCTCGCGCGCGTATGAGGGAGGAGAGGCCATCGAAGGGGAAATCGAGATAGCAGCTGCCGTGCGTGCGAGGTGGTACGAGAGCAAATTCGCGGAGGTAGAGGGAAACCCCCAAAAATTTAAGGACTGGTCGATTCGGAATGGGGAACTGTTTTGCCGGAGAACCGATCCCTTGATCGCGGAGACCTTAGGTCAGGATGGGGACGAATGGAAGTTAGTGGTCCCCGAGGAACGCAGGACCGAGATCCTGCAGGAGGCACATGATGGTCCGCAGGCAGGGCATTTGGGTATCGAGAAGACATACCACCGCGTCGCGACTCGATACTACTGGCCGGGCATGTACAGAACAACAGTAGAATACGTGAGACGCTGTACCACTTGCCAGCTGACGAAGGTGGAGCAGACGCTCCCTCCAGGGCTGATGGGCCGGCGCCGTATCGACATGCCCTGGTCAGTAGTCGCCGCCGACATTATGGGTCCATTTCCTCCTAGCAGGTCCGGTCATGCGTACCTCCTCGTAATGCAGGACCTTTTTACGAAGTGGATCGAGTGCGCCCCACTCCGACGAGCGACCGGTCCGAAGATTGCGGAGGCCCTCGAAAACCTCATTTTTTCGCGGTGGGGAACACCGGATGTGCTCCTCACGGATAATGGTACGGAGTTTTCCAATAAATGCCTACATGAACTGGCAAACGAGTATGGCATCCGTATCAGTACAACCCCTCCGTACCACCCGCAAGCAAACCCGGTGGAAAGGGTCAATCGAATCCTGAAGACCATGATGGTCGCTTACATAGGGAGGGATCACCGAGATTGGGACGCGAACCTAGCGAAGTTTAGATTCGCGTATAATACGGCGCATCATTCGATCTTGCAAACTTCCCCAGCATTCTTAAATTTCGGGCGAGAACCGCGACCAGCTAAATGCGTGCAGGCGAGCAGCGAGCCGCCGTTAGAATTAGAACTAGCGCCGACAAAAACGTGGAAAGGTAGGGTTGCCCAGCTGCAGACGTTGCGCAGCTGGGTGGTAGAAAATTTGGAAGACGCGTATAATCGCCAAGCGCGATATTATAACGAGCATCATAGGGATGTCGAATTTGAGGTCGGGGATCGCGTAATGAAGCGACACAGAGTTCTCTCCTCTGCGGCACAGCACATTGCGGCGAAATTGGCTCCCAAATATACCGGTCCAGTCGTGATAACGCGGAAGTTGTCACCAGTAGTATATGGGCTAGCGACCGAAGACGGCAAAGATCTAGGGAAATCGCACATAAGCGATCTTAAAGCGTACCGTCCATCATACGCACCCGAAGATAATAGCTAAATGTTCGAGCATGCTCTACAGAATTAAGAAAGGAGAGCTGCCGGAGGAAGCTGGAACCTACCACTTGCCGGAGTAGCCAGACGATGTCAGGCCGACAGGAAGACACCCGAGTGGAGGAGCTGTGGGAGGCAGTGAGAAAGATCCACAACACCGTGGGAACGAGGGGGTTGCGACAACTAGTGCGGCTATTCCTCGCCACGGAAAGAGACGAGGATCAGAGGGAGGTGGCCACCCAGACGTTCGAGGGTGGCAACGACCCCAACACGGAAACGTCGAATTACTGTTCGGCAATGGAGCTGCCGGAAGCGGGTACGGAGTCCCCAAAACAAGAGGACGAGGACCTCGACGATACCCTCCGCAACATCGAGGAGGTGCCGGAGGACGAACCCGACGAGGGAGTCGAACACACCACCACGGAGGTCGAAGAGCTGCCGGAGGAGGACCCCGGGAAAAAGAAGGGCAAGACACCGAACACAGCGCTGCCGGACCAGACAAAAGGGAGCAAGCTAACGGAGCCGGGGAAGGCAACCCCAAACCCAGCAGGGGGCCCAAGAACAACTGCGGCCGGGAAGGTAGAGGGGGCCCGGCCCGTCTGGGTCTATTCCGGGAGCGGAAAGGAGCCCACCCTGGAATGGATGGTAGAGCCGAAGAGACCGGTAACAACCAGAACCAGGGCACAGAAGCCGACCCCACCCCGAGTGGACAGGCCGAGGAAGCTGCCGGACACAAATGACGAAGAGGCACTGAAGGCCCGGCAGGATGGATGCTGGAGCTGTGGCTCCACCAGTCACCGGCAGCGCGACTGTGACAACCCCAGGGGGGATTATTGCTACCGGTGTGGACGGGTGGGATTCTCCGTCAAGACCTGCCCGAAGTGTGGTCCCCGCTGGAAGCTGGGAGGGCCACACAACAGGTGGTAAGGCCGGGTGATCGTGCCGGAGGAGCAAGAGAAGGGGGACGAGGAAGCTGCCGGAAAGATCGCCGCGAGAAAAAAAAAAAAAAAAAGAGACATTTAAGTTAGATGTTAGGATTAGGAAAAAAAAATTATTTTGTTTTGATGCTTAATTTACCGGACATCTCCCTCCGACAGGAGAAAAATGTAAAGGGAGGTAGAAGACCGGAAGCGCCGGATTATTAAAAAGGCGAGTGCTGCCGGTAAAAAGAAACGAGGCAGAGAGCTCTGTTCTTTCGACCCCCGAACCCCCTGCGAATATAGCCATGCGAGGCTAGCGCGTAAATTTTCAGTTGGCTGCCGGTAGGATAGGAGGTCTCGCCCGAGACACTGTACAAGTGAGCGTAAGTATTCGTTTGTTTTGTCAGAGCGTATTATGGGGAAAACGGTATCGGAGGGTTGTTTGTGAAAGTCCCGAGGAACGACCGAGGTCGAGCGTTCGCTACCGAGCCTGCAAGGAGTCTGACGAAGGTTTGCTGCGGGTATGACCCGGTCTCCCCTGGGGGGGGAGGAGTTGTGACGTGGCAGTTTTGCCAACGTCTTCCGAGACCGGATATCGGAAGACCGGGTCACCCTCTGGCAGAATAAATGCGAGATGGGCCGTAGCGAGCGCTCGCCCTGGGCACGAGCGAGACCCATGGGCGAGTACTCATGTTTTTGAGCGTCGCGCCAATTTGCGCGACGCGATTTCGCAGGACCGTAGTCAGGTCCCGGCGAGGACCTGAAACAAAGATTCCCCGAAGGAGAGGAACGCGGTCAGCCCCGACGGAAACTCCGGCACCGGAATTCGAGGGATCAACGCGGCCCAGGAGGAACACCCTGGAGAGGCAGAGGAGGACATGCGGTGCCGTATACGGAATCGCTGATGCCTCGCTGTCAACTCGTCCGGAGGAAAACCTGGCCAGTTTCCGGATAGGCCCGCGTCGATCGCCGCACGATGAAACAACCAATCATCGAACGCCGCTGCCGGGGAACCGAGGAATCGCCGATCGCCAGGGACCGTCGCGCCGAGGCTAGGCCCCGGCCGAAAATCTATTCGCGATAGGTCGGATCGCCTGCGGGGAAAGAGCGCGGAAAGGGGGGGACGCTCCGCTTCCGCGTTCCCGAGTCATCGCGCAGGAAAAATGACTTCGTCGTTGGCTCTACTATCATATAGTCGCGCGTATATTAAGACAATTGTAATTAGTGCGATCTGCTGCCGGAGCCAGAGGGACGAGCTTAGCGAGCGTTGCCGTTGCCGGGTAAGCTTTCGTCAGATTGCCTCTTGTTTCAGCGATTTTTCCTCGCGTTGGCTCGGTACGCGTGTTCGTGATCGCGTCGCCGAAACCCAGAAGCAGCCACGAGGCTGCCGGTATTTGCGCTAACCGTAGGGCAACGAACGCGCGGGGACCATATTATTTGGTGAGGGCCGTGCCCTATTTATTTCGTTAGTGAGGATCCGCGCGTCGTTGTAGTTTTCACGCCAACCTCGACTCGTTCCACGGTGCGACGCCGCCACGTGCTCTCGCCGTATCTTCGCGACTTGTTACGCCGACGAGAAACTAACTGTAACGCGTTTTCCATCGGAATTCGGGCGTAGCACGCGAGTATCGCGTACGCCGACGCTATCACCGCGTGGCTGCCGGATTCGACGCGTCTCGAAGGGGTCCGAAAAGGGCAAATCGCGCGTGTACCGCTCTTCCGTCACGCGCCGGCTAACCTAGAAACGCTGCCGGTCGGGGCCGGCACGGCCATTGTGAACCGGCAAATAATAAAGACTTGTTAGCCGAAATTCCGAGTGTCTTATTACGTGAGAAACCTTCCCGCCGCGGGGAACGCCTCGTGTTCGCCCCGCGTAGTACCCTGCGACCGTTCGCGGAAAATCGTGATTAAATATCGGTTGTCGCAGGCGCGTCCGAACGCTTCTCGAACACTTCGGTGGCGGTAATCGCTTAGCGTGGCACCTCCCGTGCCTGGCGCCCGAACATCTAGGCAAGGGTTCGAGAAGTGACGTACCTGCGAACAACTTTTGTCCCGGGTGGACCGCGTCTCGTGCGGCCGAACGCGGCCCGGCCTTCAGGCTTGTAAATACCCGGTGTCGTCGGGACTTTCGCCCTCCTAGCGACGGTCAAATTCTGGACGACGTGACAAGGTATAGTATGTGCATACAATGCCGTGTTCCGAGATTAAAAAATATCTGGTGCCCACATGTCACGGAACGAGATAATTCAAAATGGAGGATAGTGTATGAGACGAAGCACCTGGCTGTTGCGGTATATGTATATTGTTCTTACTATTCTTTTTTTAAATAAAATAAGTTGTGAAGAAGTAAATACAGATTTTATATTATCAACTTCTACATTAAAATTTAACTTTTTCCAAATTATAATCGACAAAACGAGTTAGCCATATTTAAAATAATAAGAGTAAAGTAAAAATGAACGAGTAATAAAATAAAATACATGTATATATGGTTTATGGTTTATGGTTTATGGTTTTTCTTTTCTTTATGTACATAAAGATGGCGTTGTAGAGCCTGAGCTCTATTTGCCCAATGCAAACCGGTCCTTTTATTTATATTGATGTTTATAAAAATTATATATTGATATGATATGATTATGATTCATGATTTGAAAAATTTATACTATTTCTTTCTTCTAATTTGTACTGTTTAAGTCTGTAAAGTTTTGTTTAAATTGGTCTGTCTATTTGTATTAGAAACACTGCTATTGCCCTCAAGATGGAATCATCTTTCTTATTCAAAATGTTGCAAACCTCCTCCTCCAGTTCTATGTCCTTTTTAGCGAAGGTTCTCAATAATTTCCCTCTTTTCTCTGCGTATACAGGACAATTCCATATTACATGATCGATATCCTCGTTTTCATGTCCACATTCACATGTCGTAGAATTTATGTAATTTTTTCTAGCAAGAGAACTTGCTAGGTTGTAGTGATTTGCTCTTATCCTGCCAAGCGTGTTTATGGATCTTCTTCCTATATTTTTTATGGCTTCAAACCATGGCTTTCTTTTTCCTATATTGTTATCTGTCGTTTCAAAGTATTTTTTTCCTTTAACTGTACCTTCTCTTATGTGCTTTAAATCTGATTTTTGCCACTTGTTGTCTGTAATATAGTTATTTATGTCTTCTGACGGGATTTTGATACTGTCGTCTGGCTCATATATAGTTCTTTCCTTTGCAATGGTATCAGCCCTTTCGTTGCCCTCAATTCCAACGTGTGCTGGAATCCATGCAAAAGTAATTCTTTTGTTTCCATTTGTATTTATGTTCATTATTTGTTTGGAAATCCTTATGATCCACGGATTGACTGTCTTGTCCGATGAGATGCCTTGCAGGCCTCTCAGGGCACTCTCAGAGTCGGTTAGGATGATAATCCTGTCCATTGTGTCTGCATATCTTTCTTCTACCATACTTAGTGCTTTGCTTATGGCAATGCACTCTGTTGTGTAAATGGTTGCTATTTTATTTACACTGAAACCCTCCTCTTCCCAGTCTTTGTCTTTTTTTATTGCAATACCAGCTCCGTTCGACATACTGTCTTTCTTTTTGGATCCATCTGTATATATTTGAATTGGTCTTGAGTCTGAGATCCTGAGTTTTTCCTTAATCATGTTTATAAGGGTGTCATCGTTAAAGACGCAGCATTGTCTTATTGCACCTGATTCGAAGTCTATTAGATCTTCCCATTTTATTTTCTTCAGATCCTGTATGTCGTTTTCTATTTCCCAAATATCCGTTTTCTCTATTATATCTTCCATTGACTTTGTTTCTAACCAGGCTTTGTTTAATATAATTTTTTCTTCTTGGGTTCTCGTTCCGTCTAGTCCAATAACTTGGCTACTTATATGCTCCATAACTTTGCTAAAAGTTTTTGATCTCTGTTTTAGGATGTATTTTTCCGCTAGTAGGTTGACCCTTTCCTCAAATGCCATAATGCCAGCCTCCACTGCCATGACATTGGTCGGAGTGGAGTTCCTATAGCCCATAGCTGTTCTAATTCCTTTATTTTGAATTTTCTGGTATCTTTCCATAGACTTGTTTGTTGGGCTGTAATAAACTGGAATGGCATATTCCAGAACTGATCTTACGAGGCTTTTATAAAGATGAATCATGATATTTGGGGATGCCCCCTTTTTTATATGTGCAATGTATCTTAACATACTTAATCTCTTTTTTACTTTATTTTCCGTTTCTTCTACCTGATGATTGAACTTCAGTTTGTTGTCCAATGTTATGCCTAAGAATTTGGCTTTTTCTTATATTACAGTTACAGTTTCCATAAATATTTATACAGAATGAGATGCGATGACGATTCCCCTTTCCCCTCTCCAACTTCAGCTTCGTGGTACTGCGATTTCTTAACATACTATAGCACATTGCCCACATAAATCGTCTGCTAGCCGGTTTAATCTTGGAACATGGCAGACTTATCTGCACCGGGTCTATAGGTATATATGGTCTAAGTGTGAAATATATGGTTAACAACGCCCGATTAACAACAACTTTAGTTATCTAGCCAAACCTAACCCAGACTAATGTCATTTCCGCTCGCTCTTAAAATAAACTTTCCGGAGTAAGACTTCGGAATCACCCCCCTCCGAAGCTTTACATAATTATTTTTCATTAATAGATTCTTAATCATAATTTAATGGTTAACAACGTCCGATTAACAACAACTTTAGTTATCTAGCCAAACCTAACCCAGACTAATGTCATTTCCACTCGCTCTTAAAATAAACTTTCCGGAGTAAGACTTCGGAATCACCCCCCTCCGAAGCTTTACATAATTATTTTTCATTAATAGATTCTTAATTATAATTTAATGGTTAACAACGCCCGATTAACAACAACTTTAGTTATCTAGCCAAACCTAACCCAGACTAATGTCATTTCCGCTCGCTCTTAAAATAAACTTTCCGGAGTAAGACTTCGGAATCACCCCCCTCCGAAGCTTTACATAATTATTTTTCATTAATAGATTCTTAATCATAATTTAATGGTTAACAACGTCCGATTAACAACAACTTCAGTTATCTAGCCAAACCTAACCCAGACTTATGTCATTTCCACTCGCTCTTAAAATAAACTTTCCGGAGTAAGACTTCGGAATCACCCCCCTCCGAAGCTTTACATAATTATTTTTCATTAATAGATTCTTAATTATAATTTAATGGTTAACAACGCCCGATTAACAACAACTTTAGTTATCTAGCCAAACCTAACCCAGACTAATGTCATTTCCGCTCGCTCTTAAAATAAACTTTCCGGAGTAAGACTTCGGAATCACCCCCCTCCGAAGCTTTACATAATTATTTTTCATTAATAGATTCTTAATCATAATTTAATGGTTAACAACGTCCGATTAACAACAACTTTAGTTATCTAGCCAAACCTAACCCAGACTAATGTCATTTCCACTCGCTCTTAAAATAAACTTTCCGGAGTAAGACTTCGGAATCACCCCCCTCCGAAGCTTTACATAATTATTTTTCATTAATAGATTCTTAATTATAATTTAATGGTTAACAACGCCCGATTAACAACAACTTTAGTTATCTAGCCAAACCTAACCCAGACTAATGTCATTTCCACTCGCTCTTAAAATAAACTTTCCGGAGTAAGACTTCGGAATCACCCCCCTCCGAAGCTTTACATAATTATTTTTCATTAATAGATTCTTAATTATAATTTAATGGTTAACAACGCCCGATTAACAACAACTTTAGTTATCTAGCCAAACCTAACCCAGACTAATGTCATTTCCGCTCGCTCTTAAAATAAACTTTCCGGAGTAAGACTTCGGAATCACCCCCCTCCGAAGCTTTACATAATTATTTTTCATTAATAGATTCTTAATCATAATTTAATGGTTAACAACGTCCGATTAACAACAACTTCAGTTATCTAGCCAAACCTAACCCAGACTTATGTCATTTCCACTCGCTCTTAAAATAAACTTTCCGGAGTAAGACTTCGGAATCACCCCCCTCCGAAGCTTTACATAATTATTTTTCATTAATAGATTCTTAATTATAATTTAATGGTTAACAACGCCCGATTAACAACAACTTTAGTTATCTAGCCAAACCTAACCCAGACTAATGTCATTTCCGCTCGCTCTTAAAATAAACTTTCCGGAGTAAGACTTCGGAATCTCCCCCCTCCGAAGCTTTACATAATTATTTTTCATTAATAGATTCTTAATCATAATTTAATGGTTAACAACGTCCGATTAACAACAACTTCAGTTATCTAGCCAAACCTAACCCAGACTTATGTCATTTCCACTCGCTCTTAAAATAAACTTTCCGGAGTAAGACTTCGGAATCACCCCCCTCCGAAGCTTTACATAATTATTTTTCATTAATAGATTCTTAATTATAATTTAATGGTTAACAACGCCCGATTAACAACAACTTTAGTTATCTAGCCAAACCTAACCCAGACTAATGTCATTTCCGCTCGCTCTTAAAATAAACTTTCCGGAGTAAGACTTCGGAATCACCCCCCTCCGAAGCTTTACATAATTATTTTTCATTAATAGATTCTTAATCATAATTTAATGGTTAACAACGTCCGATTAACAACAACTTTAGTTATCTAGCCAAACCTAACCCAGACTAATGTCATTTCCACTCGCTCTTAAAATAAACTTTCCGGAGTAAGACTTCGGAATCACCCCCCTCCGAAGCTTTACATAATTATTTTTCATTAATAGATTCTTAATTATAATTTAATGGTTAACAACGCCCGATTAACAACAACTTTAGTTATCTAGCCAAACCTAACCCAGACTAATGTCATTTCCACTCGCTCTTAAAATAAACTTTCCGGAGTAAGACTTCGGAATCACCCCCCTCCGAAGCTTTACATAATTATTTTTCATTAATAGATTCTTAATTATAATTTAATGGTTAACAACGCCCGATTAACAACAACTTTAGTTATCTAGCCAAACCTAACCCAGACTAATGTCATTTCCACTCGCTCTTAAAATAAACTTTCCGGAGTAAGACTTCGGAATCACCCCCCTCCGAAGCTTTACATAATTATTTTTCATTAATAGATTCTTAATTATAATTTAATGGTTAACAACGCCCGATTAACAACAACTTTAGTTATCTAGCCAAACCTAACCCAGACTAATGTCATTTCCGCTCGCTCTTAAAATAAACTTTCCGGAGTAAGACTTCGGAATCACCCCCCTCCGAAGCTTTACATAATTATTTTTCATTAATAGATTCTTAATCATAATTTAATGGTTAACAACGTCCGATTAACAACAACTTCAGTTATCTAGCCAAACCTAACCCAGACTAATGTCATTTCCACTCGCTCTTAAAATAAACTTTCCGGAGTAAGACTTCGGAATCACCCCCCTCCGAAGCTTTACATAATTATTTTTCATTAATAGATTCTTAATCATAATTTAATGGTTAACAACGCCCAATTAACAACAACTTCAGTTATCTAGCCAAACCTAACCCAGAATAATGTCATTTCCGCTCGCTCTTAAAATAAACTTTCCGGAGTAAGACTTCGGAATCACCCCCCTCCGAAGCTGTACATCATTATTTTTCATTAATAGATTCTTAATCATAATTTAAAATTTAATAGATTCCAAATCATATTTAATCATATATTTCACAATACAATATCACCATATGTAGACTTCGAAAAGCAATGATTATAAAATTTATGGCGTCCAAACGTCATGAATACAGCCGCCACGGCGTCCAATCGGCACGGCGCGGCGTCCAATCGGCATGGCGTCCAAACGGCACGGCGTCCAAACGGCACGAGTCCAATCGGCACGGAGTCGAAAAGGAACGCGTCCAATCGGGACAATCCAATCGGGACAGTCCAATCGGGACGTGTCCAATCGGTCGGAGTCCAAGTGGGACACCCCCATATTCGAAATAGTAAAAAGATGAAATGAGTTTAACAGTGTCCATATACAATTTTCAACATATAAAAAGTATTAATGAGGAACATAATTTGTTACTTGGCTTCTAAATTATTTATAGAACTTATTTTGCATAAAGATCCGCAGTCTACTTATCACACACCTTTAAATCAGAATAATTTTTTTATGAATGGACGAAACGACACCATTTCTCTGTAAAGCTAGAAGAATTAGTTTAGTCAATGACGTTTCAAAAATATCTTGAAAAAATGAATTTGCTCGGAATTGCGAAAAAGAATAGTGAAACCTGATGTTTTCAACTTTTTAGCAAGGCCAATAACGAAAGTTTAAAAGATGTGTTTGGTGAGCTCGTATAAATTATATGCACTCTGAAAATTTAATTGGTTTAGGAGTTATAAAAGATCAGAAGTGGTGAAGTGGCTGAAAATCATGGAAAATTGCAATTTTTATTCGAAGACTTCGAATAAATCCGCCATGCACAGTCCAAATCCTATCGAGTTTAGTATTTCCTTAATCGGATGAACGATACGAAGTAGCTAACGTCACTTCCGTGAAAGAATCATGGAAAATAAACAAGTTTAGCAAATCACTTGTTAGTGGTTCCATGCCGATATACCTGGCTCCCCGTGGGGTTGCCCGGCTGTGTTTATTGCACCACGTGTCCACGGAGACCGAGGCTCTCGTCGCCTTGTTGCCTCGTCGCCTCGTCACCCTAGCATAAGAGAAAATTATATGAAGGATCTATTCGAAAACTCCGACTACATCCACGAGTACTTTCACGAATACAACCAGTAGACACAGTTCAAATCCTATCGAGTTTAGTCTTTTTTTAATCAGATGAACGCCACGAAGTAGCTAGCGTCACTTCCGTGAAAGAATTTTGAAAAATAAACAAGGGCTGCAATTCACTTCTTAGTGAATTCTTGGGCCTCGATACGTTCATTGGAGCCTCGAGCAGGTCAAAATTATTCAGTCTCCGGTTAATAAATAGAAATAATAGATAAAAATTTTTTCGACGTTTTGAATAAATCCGCTTGGAATAAAAATTTATCTATTATTCGTTGAATAAATTCTCGGCGAATAAAAAATTATTTAAATAACGAATCGAATAAAAGATACTGGAACGTTATAATTAAATGAAAAGCGTGTAAACCTCATATGTAAAAACACCAATTTTGAAGATGTCAAAGAATTCTTTGAGATACGTTCATATTTCACTGAACATTGCAACATATGCAAATTCGAACAAAATTCGAAACAGCAGTTCTATTTTGCATGGAAGGATTCATGTGCATTAAGGGGCTGTGCGTACCCAACTACAACCACCACCCTTCCCACTCACACATCGATAGATCCGCATATACGTATACGAAATGCAAGGGTTTTGCGGCAAAAGAAACTGACGCCTCAATATTGCAATTACAAGTTCAGACCCGGTCGATTATGTTTCCTAAGAGTTCTGGCCAGGGTCGTTCAGAGCCCAAATTTCATATTTTTACGTTGTTGAAGAGTAATTTGCAATAATCGGCAGCGCTGACTTGTGACAAAAAGTATTCTGAAAAATTTTTTTAATAAATGCTAAACATCATTTCTCGTAGATTTTTTCACGCTGATTTCAAATCTGGTTTCAAAATTTGTCTACGACATCACGATTTTGAAAAAATTTTTTTTTTGACAAACAAAATTCATGAATATTCCACCTATTAACATACACGACTCAGACTTTTTTCAAAATTTTTCGTTGCGAAATCGATTTTTATTCAAATCGGAAAGCATAAAATAGCCGATTTTATATCGAAGTTTTCAATTGACCACGTTAATATTATTATGTTACTTTTGTCTTATCGTGATTATTAATGTGTATTTTTTTCAGTTCTTTCGGATTATGTAACCATGTTTAAAAAAATTGGAAATCTCCAAACATTCTAAGAAAATGCACATTTCGTATTCAAGTTTTAGAGATACCAGTTTTATAACAATTCAGTTGTTAGGTATTATTGAAACAAACGTTATTAATTTTTTATAAATTGCATCGCGGTTAAGAAAAATCAAAATCTAATACAAATCTTTTTTATATTCGGAAAAATTATGTATAAACTTAAAACTGCAATATAAAATATTTTATTTGCTTTATATATCAAGACATGAGCGTGCCTCTCAAAAATATCGGTTGGCGCATCGGTAAGGTCTCCACCTGAGAATCCTTTACTCCCCGGATCAAATCCCGCAGCGAATGATTTCTTTTTTTCGGTAAACACTTATTGCTTTGGGTTTAATCAAAAGTTTAACCAATAACACTTTGTAATTGTCGACATTTATTTTCAACTTAAAGGATTGATGTAATTCGCGCTGTCAATTTCTGTCGGGTCGTGGGGTTTTTCGAGGTTGCAGGTAACTAACTGTTTCCTTAAACGTCGTTCTCCACCTGTTCCCCGATCTTCGTTACGGCAGTAGAATATAGAATATTTTTTCCTTTAACGAAATATAGAGCAGTTCAACCATACACCGTGAGCCGCGGTATATTACGTGGGGGTCTTTCGAGTCGGAAGAGAATTAAATGTTTGCTAAAATTCAGTAGTTAGATATTATTAAAACAAATCGGCCTTAATTTTTATAAATTGCATTGTGGTTAAAAATATTCGAAATTATAGGTGTATAGGTGAATAACGTAATAATAAACATTTTTATATCGAAAAAATTGATTTTGATTTTTTTTAACCGCGATGCAATTTATAAAAAATTAAGAACGTTTGTTTCAATAATACCTAACAACTGGATTGTTATAAAACTGGTACGGTATTTTATTGATAATCGTCCGAAACACGGGTCCGGCCAGGGACGATTATCCGACAGGGACACTATTCTTTGACTTTTGCCGAACGTAGAAACTTGACACCGATGCTCGAGAGGCCTCGGCCGCCGAGAAGTATAATATGATACGGGTCGAGTATATCGGTGTGAGACCAGGAGATCACTACTAATGCAATGACAAAACTTCTTTATTTTTTTATGGGACTTTGACCAAAATATTCGTGGCATTTTTTCTAATGAAAATGAAACCAAAAATGATATAATTCCGATGATATTTACGTGTGTAATGGACGATAGGAGTGTCGTGCGCAAGGAAAGATAGCGTATGGAAAAGAAAGAGACGCGGAGAGTCGCAGTCGCCGGCACAGTTCAAAGGCCCGCGGCGTCCTCACAATGTAATTCCAATAAAAAACTTTTTTATTATTACTTATTTTCTCGGCCTGGAGGGCCTACCGCGTCTTGGCAGTATGTATGTGTGAGTGCATCTGATGTATGAAGGAGCGAACGCAAGGGAGCATGCCTCGGGCCCTGCGCACGAGGCCCCCCAGGAGGTTGAGTGCCAACCGGGCGCGTCTCCAGGTGGCGGATAGGAGAGTCAGCCTGGGCGGCCCGAGGCCCGAACCACGCGGGACGGTTTTGCTTTCAGCATCACCAGGCCTGCGCGGGACGACCCCGGCGGTAGCCCAGGTTAGTAGGTGCCATAGGGATCCCCAGCGGCCTAAAAACCGTAAGTGGGTGAACGAAAGCCCTGTCGCGGACCAACTCACCCAAGCCAAGGTGGGAGCTATCGTGCCGAGGGCTGCATGGCACTAGGGGTTATATGGTGTCTTAAACGATGCCCACGGGGTACCGGGTGACCCCCCGTGGTATTCTAGCCTTACCCCCGCAAGTCAGGCTCTGGGGGGGGCGGACCCCAATTTCCTGTCTACTCGTGGGACTCTTATGGACTATATTATTTCTAAATTAAAAATCGATGAGACGGAGGAGGCGGTGGCAGGACCCCCAGCAGGGGGTACGCCACCAGCCAACACAGACGCTGCGGAAGTGAGACCGGCGGAGGTTACCTCTATGGATATAGAGACAGCCGACGCCAGGCCCGCCGCAGGAACTACAACTACGACTCCCGCCGCGGGGGCAGAGGCGGATACCGGTCCTGGAGCCGGGCAACCCCTGCATACTGCGACGGTGGTCACAACCAAGTCAAAAAGCAGTGGTGCGGCCAGGAAAAGGGCCCGCAGCGCCAGAATGGCTCTGAAAGGCCCAAACCCTGGCCCGGCACTGATACCAAACGAGGCGAAGGGTGAGATCGCGGCAGAGGGTCGGGGCCTAAAAAGGAACCGGCAACCTGCGGGCGACACTCCTGAGCAGCCTCCAAAGAAAAGGGGTGGCCTTTTACCGGGCCCCTCCAGTTTCATCGAGGCAGTCGCGGCCGGTAGAAGGGTAGCCATTACGCTGCGCGGCTACCCGGACGAACTGCTGTCGGCGGAGCAGGGGAACTTGGTGATCCAGGCCCTAGGGACGGAGATTGACGCCGTACCCGAGGGCCAGCCACTCCCCCTGTTCGACGAATGCAGGGCAGTGCAGGGGATCATCTGGATCATCTGCACGAACCCTGAATCAAAGACCTGGCTGGGTACCACGGTGGCCAAGATCAGACCTTGGGAGGGCGCATCCCTATCCCTCAAGGAGAGGGACTGTCTACCAAGGCTGAAGAGGGTCACCACCTTCATACCCGGACCAGCGGCCACGAGTGAGGTCCTTCTGCAAAGAATGGCTCGACAGAACCCGGGACTCCGCACCGGCCTATGGCGGGTATGGGACCGGAGGGATGACGACGGAGGCACACATCTAGTCCTTGGTCTAGATGCGGAGTCCCTCATGTTTCTTCAGGCCAAGGGCTTCGTGGCCCATGTAGGTATGGTCAGGGCCCCTTTCAGAGAGGGAACTGCTCGCCCTGCAGAAGGACACGGGCCCAAGGCAAGCACCAGCGGGACGAGGTATGCAGGTCCGAGTTGCGAAGACCCGGCCCCCAAAGCATGCCCTGCTCCTCAGCCTACTGACGGCATGGCAAGGCGAACACCGAGCGGCCGGTGCCGGTCATCACACAGGACCCCAACTCTAAGGGGGACTGTGTGATGGCCGACCCAGTGCCTAAGGCTGCTGAGCCCCCTACCAGACCAGGAGCCCCCCCCTGCAAAACCAGCAACAGGGGCAGGCCCTCCAAACAAACGGTCACGCAGAGAGCCGGGACCGAGGGGACGAGGAAGGGAACTCAGAAAACTATTCTGAGCTCCCTGAAGACCCCTCTCCAGAAGGGCACTGGGAGCAGGCCCGACGCTAAGTCGGGACTGGCTCCCCTCAATCCAGGGGCGAAAGGAGGGAAGCCTTAACCGGCCTCCCCCCTGAAACTAAAATCAAACTGGGGCACCGTGATACAAGATACCACAGCGGCCGGGCCCAGGGCCTGCTTATTAATTAATAATAGGCTGAATGCCGTGGGCCTAAGAAGCCACTGCTCAAGGGATCTAGCGGCCGCCCTCATTAAAATAAAGCTTAACGGCCACATGACCAAACTGGTAGTCTGCTCGGCATACCTGCCGTACGACGCTGAGGAACCACCACCAACTAGGGAACTCAGAGCGCTCGTGGAAGACTGTAGAGCTCAGGGACTCCAGCTGGTCATCGGCTGCGACGCAAACTCGCACAACACCCTTTGGGGCAGCTCAGACTGCAACAGGAGGGGCATAGCCCTTCTAGAATTTCTATCTGCTCATAATCTGGAGATTATGAACAGAGGAAACAGGCCCACGTTTGTGACCTCACGCAGGCAAGAAGTGATTGACATCACTCTCGGTACTGCTAAGGTATCACATACTGTCAAAAATTGGCGAGTCTCCGATGAGATCACCCTCTCGGACCATAGACTCATTTCCTTTAGGCTGTAGGGCGAGGCATGCGCCGTTCCGACGGGCCCCTACAGGAATCCCAGAGCCTGTGACTGGAGCCTCTATAAAGAGGAGCTAGCCACCAGGCTGGGGGGGGGGCTGTTCGTGCGCCCAAGGACGACCAACGAGACGGAGTGTTCTGTTGCCGACATCCAATCGGCCGTCGCCCAATCGTATGAACTCGCCTGCCCTGCTAAGTCAAGGAAAACCAGCAAAAAGGTCCCTTGGTGGAGCAATGAGCTCAATAAATCCAGGTTGACAACTAGAAAGCTGTTCAATAGGGCCATGAAGATCAACTCTGAGGACGCCTGGAGTACCTACAGGGAATCCCAGAGGGACTTCAAAAGGCTCATAAAGTCCTCTAAAAGAGCGGCCTGGAGAAGCTTCTGTGAAGAAACGGAGGCCCTCCCCTTTGTGGCTAGGCTACGCAAGGTCTTCACAAGCGGGCCACTAACCACCTCGATTAATGACATCACCCTCCCAGATGGGAACATTGGTGATGACAATACACCGCTCTTAGAACATCTGCTGGAGGTTCACTTCCCAGGATCTACCCCGTTGAGCCAGGGGCAGCCGACTATTTCGGCTGGTACCAGGAACAATTTGGGTGATCGCTGGAGAATTGCCTCAGAGGTGTTCACGAATGAAAGAGTACTTTGGGCTATACAATCTTTCGATAGATACAAAAGCCCTGGCCTGGACGGCATCTTTCCCGCCTTGCATCAAGAAGGCGGGGCTATCCTGTCCGATCGCCTAAGGGAGGTTTTTAAATCCTGCCTCGCCTTAGGTTATACCCCTATCTCCTGGAGAATGGCCAGAGTAGTCTTTATTCCTAAGGCAGGAAAAAGTGACTACAGCTCGGCCAAATCGTTCCGGCCGATAAGCCTCACATCCTTCTTACTCAAGACGATGGAACGGCTTATCGACAGATTTATTAGAGAAACAGCGCTGATCCAAACGCCTGTGCATGCCAATCAGCATGCCTACCAAAGTGGCAAATCAGTAGAGACGGCGCTCCACCACCTAGTTGGTTTCATTGAAGGAGCGCTAGCAAACAAAGAATCGGTCCTGAGTGTGTTTATCGACATCGAGGGTGCCTTCGATAACACGTCCTTCGACGTCTTAGAGAAGGCCCTGGACCGTTTGAACATTAGGGAACCCCTGAGCGGATGGATCAGCAGCATGCTCAGGAACCGTACCATGAAGACCGAGGCGAACGGCTCGATAGTGTATGCCCGGGCCGGCAGGGCATGCCCTCAGGGGCGAGTCCTCTCCCCCCTACTGTGGACCCTGGTGGTCGACGGGCTCCTGAAAGAGCTGGTCGATGAGGGCTTCGTGGTCCAAGGCTATGCTGACGATGTATCCTTCTCAGTCAGGGGGAAACATCCTCTATTGTTAGGTAGGAGAATGCAAACAGCTCTTACGCTAACACAAAACTGGTGCCTCAACCACAACCTCAGGGTTAACCCGAGCAAAACGGAAATGGTACTCTTCACGAGGAAGCGACGCTTTAAATTCAAAGCCCCCTCCATTTTCGGCACCGAACTATGAATCTCGGATGAGGTGCGTTACTTAGGTGTCACCCTAGACAAAAGGCTCACGTGGAAAAGGCACGTCGCCAGGCTATCCCAGAAGGGTATTAATACCTACTGGGCCTGTAAGTCGATGTTTGCTAGGACCTGGGGCCTGAAACCCCATGTGGTAAAATGGATCTATACTGCGATCATGGTACCACAGATGACGTACGCCTCCCTTGTCTGATGGACCTCCATGAAGAAGGCCACACACAGAAGACTATTGGGAAGGGCCTACCGTCTGGCGCTAATAGGTATCACGGGCGCTTTTCACACCACGCCCACCCTGGCGCTGGGAGTTCTCCTTAATCTCGCACCCCCACACATAGTGGCGGAGAGCTTAGCGAGAAGTTCCGCCTTAAGACTCCATCTGGATAACAGATGGATCAAGTCAAGGTACGGCCACTCGACCCTACTGGACGCACAGGATCTTCAATGGATCATGTTGCGTGGTGGGGATAGATGTGAGCCGCACTATAACTTTACGGTTAAACACCAAACTCGCCTCCCTAATAGGTGTGACTGGGAGTCAAATGCTGGAGAGCTTCTCTCTCCGCAAGGCCTGGTCTGGTTTACAGACGGCGCAAAGAATAGAACCGGAGCAGGTGCAGGCGTCTGCGGTGTCAGCCCAAGGACTAGCTTATCTCTAGCACTTGGGCAACACGCTTCGGTCTTTCAAGCTGAAGTATGTGCTATCTTGGCCTGCGCTGAGCTCAACCTCAGCAAAGGCTACAAGAACAAACACATATATATTTGTAGCGACAGCCGCGCGGCAATTAGATCGCTGGGCAAAGGTATGACCAGATCTAAGCTTGTCCGTGACTGTGTTACAACCATAACAGAGCTAGCTGATCGTAATCACGTTAGCCTTCTGTGGGTTCCAGGTCACTCTGGAATCAAGGGAAATGAGGAGGCAAATAGACTAGCGCGTGAAGGCACCCGCTGCCAGAACGCAGCTATCTACAGACCTCTAAAACTGGCACCCAGTGTAATTAAAAACTGGAATAAAGAATGGGCGAGGAACCAACTTGCCCATTTATGGAATTCCGAACCAGGCATGCGACACACTAAAGCTCTGGTGGAAGGGCCTAGTAAAGACCTCGCCAACAAGCTGTGTCATATGGACCGTCTAAAGGTGCGGCGGCTCGTGGGAATCACCACGGGCCACTGGTACACCGGTAAGCACTTGGCCAGGCTTGGTATCCAGATGGATTCTAACTGCCCAAGATGCGGGGAGGAGGACGAAACCCCTCTCCACGTACTATGGCACTGCAAAGGTACTGAGGCCCTAAGAAGTAAACTCTTAGGGCTTTCAAACCAAGGTGTCCTTTGTCTTAAGGACGACGGGGTGGATGCACTCCTGGATTTTGCCAGAGAGGCCGCCCTGCTCGAGCGCCTTATTTAAGTCGGTAGCCCAACTTTCAACGGGCCCGGGTACAATGGTCCCATAGGACTGAGTGCCCGGTTCACCTTCCAATTCAAATTCAAATTCAATTACTTATTTTTGTATGAGAATTTCACCAATATATTTGTAACATTTTTCTGATTAAAATGATACTAAACATGATATAATTCGCATCATATTTACATTAATTGTCGCTCATATAATTTGAATGAGAAGTTACGCGGGGTCGTCCATTACACACGTAAATATCATCGGAATTATATCATTTTCATTAGAAAAATGCCACGAATATTTTGGTCAAAGTCGCATAAAAAAATAATGAAAAATAAAGAAGTTTTGTCATTGGATTAGTAGTGGTCTCCTGGTCTCACACCGATATACTCGACGCGTATCATATTACACTTCTCGGTGGCCGAGACCGTTCGAGCTTCATGGCCCCTTACGGGGTATACCCCGCAGGAGTGAGTCATTTAACCGCCAGACTCTTTGGACATTTATCGATAAAATACTGTATCTCTAAAACTTCAATACGAAATGTGCATTTTCTTAGAATGTTTGGAGATTTCCAATTTTTTTAAACATGGTTACCTAATCCGAAAACTGAAAAAAATACACATTAATAATCACGATGAGACAAAAGTAACATAATAATATAAACGTGGTCAATTGAAAACTTCGATATAAAATCGGCTATTTTATGCTTTCCGAATTGAATAAAAATCGATTTCGCAACGAAAAATTTTGAAAAAAGTCTCAGTCGTGTATGTTATTAGGTGGAATATTCATGAATTTTTTCGTAACTATTTGTTCAGCATGGTGTGACTAAAAATGAACGTGGATGGGCACTTTTGACCATCTTATCCAGCTATATCTTAAAAATCAATGAAAATATAATTTTAAAAATACATTTCAGTATATATCATTAAACCCGATTTTTTAAAAAAAATTTAGTCCAAATTTCACTTTGATATCTTTTTTAAATCAAAAGTTATAGCAAAATGTACGCCGCGCTGCGCCGGGAATCGAATGCGCGCTATCTCCAGATTCCGACTCATGCTTCCGAAACTTCGGTAACGTGAAATTCGGAGGAACGCGACGAGGCTCGAGCAGTCGAACAGGCAGCTCACACGGACAGAGTAGAGGTACGCTTGTGTGTGTAGCGCCCGCGCAATCGAGCCACGGACCTGAATCGAACAGGCACTCACACGGGTAGAGTAGAGGTACGTCTGTGTGTAGCACGTAGCGCGTGTTCAGTGAGGCAACGATACGTCAGAGTGGGGAAACTCAGCCGCTCAGGGCCGTGGCCCACGAATATCCCATCACTGCTGCCGAGGGTGATTTATACGCCAGGGATACTATTCTTTGAGTTTTACCGAACGCCAAGAACTGTAAACAACTAATGATCTAAATCGCAGTTTGTTATAATTGTTTTAATTTCCATGATCGTTAATCTACATACCATTAATGCACATGAATCCTTCCATGCAAAATAGAACTGCTGTTTCGAATTTTGTTCGAATTTGCATATGTTGCAATGTTCAGTGAAATATGAACGTATCTCAAAGAATTCTTTGACATCTTCAAAATTGGTGTTTTTACATATGAGGTTTACACGCTTTTCATTTAATTATAACGTTCCAGTATCTTTTATTCGATTCGTTATTTAAATAATTTTTTATTCGCCGAGAATTTATTCGACGAATAATAGATAAATTTTTATTCCAAGCGGATTTATTCAAAACGTCGAAAAAATTTTTATCTATTATTTCTATTTATTAACCGGAGACTGAATAATTTTGACCTGCTCGAGGTTCCAATGAACACGTATCGAGGCCCAAGAATTCACTAACAAGTGAATTACAGCCCTTGTTTATTTTTCAAAATTCTTTCACGGAAGTGACGCTAGCTACTTCGTGGCGTTCATCTGATTAAAAAAAGACTAAACTCGATAGGATTTGAATTGTGTCTACTGGTTGTATTCGTGAAAGTACTCGTGGATGTAGTCGGAGGTTTCGAATAGATCCTTCATATAATTTTCTCTTATGCTAGGGTGACGAGGCGACGAGGCAACAAGGCGACGAGAGCCTCGGTCTCCGTGGACACGTGGTGCAATAAACACAGTCGGGCAACCCCACGGGGAGCCAGGTATATCGGCATGGAACCACTAACAAGTGATTTGCTAAACTTGTTTATTTTCCATGATTCTTTCACGGAAGTGACGTTAGCTACTTCGTATCGTTCATCCGATTAAGGAAATACTAAACTCGATAGGATTTGGACTGTGCATGGCGGATTTATTCGAAGTCTTCGAATAAAAATTGCAATTTTCCATGATTTTCAGCCACTTCACCACTTCTGACCTTTTATAACTCCTAAACCAATTAAATTTTCAGAGTGCATATAATTTGTACGAGCTCACCAAACACATCCTTTAAACTTTCGTTATTGGCCTTGCTAAAAAGTTGAAAACATCAGGTTTCACTATTCTTTTTCGCAATTCCGAGCAAATGCATTTTTTCAACATATTTTTGAGACGTCATTGACTAAACTAATTCTTCTAGCTTTACAGAGAAATGGTGTCGTTTTGTCCATTCATAAAAAAATTATTCTGATTTAAAGGTGTGTGATAAGTAGACTGCGGATCTTTATGCAAAATAAGTTCTATAAATAATTTAGAAGCCAAGTAACAAATTATGTTCCTCATTAATACTTTTTATATGTTGAAAATTGTATATGGACACTGTTAAACTCATTTCATCTTTTTACTATTTCGAATATTACACTTGTTCATCTTTGTCATAAATTAATGCATAAAATCTGCATAGTCTATGTAGTGACAGGTGGTGCTCCTAATTGTATGATTTCGATCGAACATTTCGTCTAATAATTTGTATTTAAATGTTATTTGCGACAGTATGGATAGGAAAATATTAAATGAAAATATTAATGAACAAAAGGTAAAAACGGTTTATGTACAATATATATATGATTTATTCAATTTTGGACCAGACAGAATTGACGCAGCAATGGTCCTTCCTCGTGTTCAAAAAGTCCTTTTTACTTTCAGAAAATGCAAAAAATAAAAAATCAATTTTTTTAGTGATGTAGAGTAGAATAAAAATATGAAAAAATCGGAGATAGTGTTGATGACAATATCTCATTATTAAATTAATAATATTCAAGATGAAATCTGTATTTTTTCGAATTCTTCCGTGTTTTTTATTTTTTACAACTATAGATGAGTTTGTAACTAAAAGATTGAAAAAAATTAAAATACTTCTATCGTTATAATTAATGTTATATTTAATTTATATTAATTAGAGATTTGTATATTAGATCTATATCTTAGTTACATATTTTATATAAAACGATATAAACTTTTCGTTCTGATCAAGGCCAAATATGATGTAGGTTCTTGTCCGGACTGAGTGTGGAGATAGGTTCTTGTCCGGACTGAGTGTGGAGAATGGTTCTTGTGCGGACTGAGTGTGGAGAATGGTTCTTGTCCGGACTGAGTGTGGTGTTGCGTCGCGGTGTGGTGAAATAGGGATTTATAGTAGGTTCGAGTGCCCGTGGAGCGCTGAAGCACTCTGCTCGTGGAAGGTGAACAGGAAAAATAAATAAAATAGCAACCATTTACACAACAGAGTGCATTGCCATAAGCAAAGCACTAAGTATGGTAGAAGAAAGATATGCAGACACAATGGACAGGATTATCATCCTAACCGACTCTGAGAGTGCCCTGAGAGGCCTGCAAGGCATCTCATCGGACAAGACAGTCAATCCGTGGATCATAAGGATTTCCAAACAAATAATGAACATAAATACAAATGGAAACAAAAGAATTACTTTTGCATGGATTCCAGCACACGTTGGAATTGAGGGCAACGAAAGGGCTGATACCATTGCAAAGGAAAGAACTATATATGAGCCAGACGACAGTATCAAAATCCCGTCAGAAGACATAAATAACTATATTACAGACAACAAGTGGCAAAAATCAGATTTAAAGCACATAAGAGAAGGTACAGTTAAAGGAAAAAAATACTTTGAAACGACAGATAACAATATAGGAAAAAGAAAGCCATGGTTTGAAGCCATAAAAAATATAGGAAGAAGATCCATAAACACGCTTGGCAGGATAAGAGCAAATCACTACAACCTAGCAAGTTCTCTTGCTAGAAAAAATTACATAAATTCTACGACATGTGAATGTGGACATGAAAACGAGGATATCGATCATGTAATATGGAATTGTCCTGTATACGCAGAGAAAAGAGGGAAATTATTGAGAACCTTCGCTAAAAAGGACATAGAACTGGAGGAGGAGGTTTGCAACATTTTGAATAAGAAAGATGATTCCATCTTGAGGGCAATAGCAGTGTTTCTAATACAAATAGACAGACCAATTTAAACAAAACTTTACAGACTTAAACAGTACAAATTAGAAGAAAGAAATAGTATAAATTTTTCAAATCATGAATCATAATCATATCATATCAATATATAATTTTTATAAACATCAATATAAATAAAAGGACCGGTTTGCATTGGGCAAATAGAGCTCAGGCTCTACAATGCCATCTTTATGTACATAAAGAAAAGAAAAACCATAAACCATAAACCATATCTTGAGACAACGAAACAAATATTTAAATCTGTATATGGACTTTATTATTCAGACTCTGAGATGTAGTTCCCTCAGTACCAGAATAATATCTGATCTCGTCCTGAAGCTTTGAATCCTCTTCCAGCTCCAGCATCTTCATTCTCGTCTTCTTCTCCCCAGCCAATAGGAAGATTCGGATCTTCCAGCTAGGCGTTGATTCGCTAGGTGACTCGTCCTCCGGTTGCAGCTTGATGGTGATTGGTGGTGGAGGAGTCTCAATAGCGCACGCACGAGAGTGGGGTACACGCGAGGGTAAAGGCCCGTCAAAACAAGGGATGTGGGATCATGTGGGACCGAACGAGAGAGAGGTCCAAGGGAGTTCCAAGAGGTCCTTGACTGAGAGTTTATGACTTCCCGTCTTTGACTGATTCCAGACTTCGACTATCTCTAATTTATGCGAAATTGGAGAAGCTCCTCCAAGAGGCTGCGTCACTTTCCCTAAATTCCTCAATTAGTCTCGCCGACTCGAATTACGTCAAGAATCTCTATGGAACCTTCCCGGTCTTTCTTTACCTACTTTAACTAACGCGCCCGAATAAAATAACCGTGTACAAAATATACGGTTTCGACTTAAACATTACATTTTATATTTAAATTTCCCTCTCCGCGCCATTAATAAATGCTATGGTGCAATCATGGGTGCAATAGCGCTATCATAACCAGAGAGTAGATGAGAGTGCTCACGCTCGGGTTTTGGCCGTGCCACTTTTCGTTTCGTTTCGACTTAGCCAGGAACAGAACCTGTTTCGACTTAGCCTGTAACAGAACCTGTTTCGACTTAGCCTGTAAGAGAACCTGTTTCGACATAGCCTGTAACGAGTGGAGTGGGGGGTGTCCCACTTGGACTCCGACCGATTGGACACGTCCCGATTGGACTGTCCCGATTGGACGCGTTCCTTTTCGACTCCGTGCCGATTGGACTCGTGCCGTTTGGACGCCGTGCCGATTGGACGCCGTGGCGGCTGTATTCATGACGTTTGGACGCCGTAAATTTTATAATCATTGCTTTTCGAAGTCTACATACGGTGATATTGTATTGTGAAATATATGGGAACCTATTAAATTTGGATCTGAATTTTAATTTTTATGTGTTTCTTGAGACTCGTGCCTTTTGGACGCCGTGTCGATTGGACGCCGTGGCGGTAGGATTCATGACGTTTGGACGCCGTAAATTTTATAATCATTGCTTTTCGAAGTCTACATATGGTGATATTGTATTGTGAAATATATTATTAAATATGATTTGGAATCTATTAAATTTGTATCTGAATTTTAATTTTTATGTGTTTCTTGGGACTCGTGCCGTTTGGACGCCGTGCCGATTGGACACCGTGGCAGTTCGATTCATGACGTTTGGACGCCGTAAATTTTATAATCATTGCTTTTCTAAGTCTACATATGGTGATATTGTATTGTGAAATATATGGGAATTTATTAAATTTGCATCTGAATTTTAATTTTTATGTGTTTCTTGTGTGTGAGGATATAACGTGTTTTTTCAAAAGTGCATACGTATTTAATAAGAAATCTTCCGTGCCGTTGTCGAAAAAAAGTATATAAAAATAGTATTTGAGTGTGAATATCATAATACAAATTTACATAAATATTAATTTTGTGCAAATAAGAAACAATTGTATATATCGTTTGACAGATATAGGTTAGAGTGAGGAATAGCTGGACAATTTCCAATTGTGTGCAAAATCCAATTTCCGCCTTATGTACATTGATATTTACATCCAGATTAATATGTAAAATGTATAATACCCAATATTAATATAAAAATTATTATGTAAAATATTCAGTACTTTCAGCAAAGTTTCAAATATAAAGACTGAAAGCAAAAAAGCATACAATTATAATTTTCATACAAACTTTAAATACAGATCACTTAATTCTTGTCTACTTTCCAGATATTCTTCATTTTAACCTACACCTGTCAAACGTTTTCCTATTCCCTGTAATACTCGCATGATTCTTCTTGTGGCATTTTAATAATTACTACCAGGCATCCTTCACTCATATAAAATATTACAATTTCACAGCGACAGCATCTATACTTGGAATGCACCAAAATACTTTTGCTTCATGAAATAAATTATTTGTTAACAAATTATTTGCTTCATGAAACAAGCAATTCATCCCTTCGTTTCCTCTTATTGGGATGGCTGTAGCTGCTTAGACCAATCAAAGACTGCGGTAACAGAAATGCACAAGGATTTGCAACGATAGTACCTATACTTTAAACGCACAAAACTACTTATCAAATAATGGGAAACACACTCTGCTTTTCATTGTGGATTTTACTTACACTTTTATTGATGAACCTCTGTTGAATGCTCCTCTTCTTGTCGTAAACAGATAAATACCACTTTCCAAAGATAGCGCTATGTAGGTACATATAGGTACCATGTCATGTCGTACTGCTAGAAACTATTATGCTTCTAATGCGTGCACACACGTATTACAGGGCAACATTACTGTGCTTGTGCATTATTTCTTCCAATATCTGGTGGAATTTTCTTCCACTGTCTTAATAATTAGCGTCCAGCTATTCCTCACTCTAACCTATATCTGTCAAACGATATATACAATTGTTTCTTATTTGCACAAAATTAATATTTATGTAAATTTGTATTATGATATTCACACTCAAATACTATTTTTATATATTGTTTTCGACAACGGCACGGAAGATTTCTTATTAAATACGTATGCACTTTTGAAAAAACACGTTATATCCTCACACACAAGAAACACATAAAAATTAAAATTCAGATGCAAATTTAATAAATTCCCATATATTTCACCATACAATATCACCATATGTAGACTTAGAAAAGCAATGATTATAAAATTTACGGCGTCCAAACGTCATGAATCCAACTGCCACGGCGTCCAAAAGGCACGAGTCTCGAGAAACACATAAAAATTAAAATTCAGATGCAAATTTAATAAATTCCCATATATTTCACAATACAATATCACCATATGTAGACTTAGAAAAGCAATGATTATAAAATTTACGGCGTCCAAACGTCATGAATCCAACTGCCACGGCGTCCAATCGGCCGGCGTCCAAAAGGCACGAGTCTCGAGAAACACATAAAAATTAAAATTCAGATGCAAATTTAATAAATTCCCATATATTTCACAATACAATATCACCATATGTAGACTTAGAAAAGCAATGATTATAAAATTTACGGCGTCCAAACGTCATGAATCCAACTGCCACGGCGTCCAATCGGCACGGCGTCCAAAAGGCACGAGTCTCGAGAAACACATAAAAATTAAAATTCAGATGCAAATTTAATAAATTCCCATATATTTCACAATACAATATCACCATATGTAGACTTAGAAAAGTAATGGTTATAAAATTTACGGCGTCCAAACGTCATGAATCCAACTGCCACGGCGTCCAATCGGCACGGCGTCCAAAAGGCACGAGTCTCGAGAAACACATAAAAATTAAAATTCAGATGCAAATTTAATAGATTCCCATATATTTCACAATACAACATCACCATATGTAGACTTAGGAAAGCAATGATTATAAAATTTACGGCGTCCAATCGGCACGGCGTCCAAACGGCAAGAGTCCCAAGAAACACATAAAAATTAAAATTCAGATCCAAATTTAATAGATTCCAAATCATATTTAACCATATATTTCACAATACAATATCTCTTTAAGATTTGTAAACACAATACTAGCGATACAAAAAAATAAAGTATATATGTTAAATAACCACTCCGTTATTACTGCTTTTTGTATAGTTATGACCTTTAATTCAGCAAGGATTTATTTAAAGGTAGAAAAAGATAATGTGAAACGTAACTTAAACTCAATAATAAAGAAACGAAATTAAGAAATTACAATTTAACGGTCTCATTTTCCTATATTAATTTATTTATTTAAAATATGCTGGCATTACATTATTTTTAAGGTCTATGAATACAAGACGAACTTATGTAATTTAATACTCCCCTTGTTTGGATAATCTCTTCATTGTATCTATTCAATTTGTCGATTCTAAAATTTTTTGCTGTAATTTTCTCATCAATGTCTGTACAAACGCTGAAAATAAAGAAAAAGATATCATAGTGTTATATATTGATACATAGAATTTTACAATATTAATTTGAAATAAAAAATTTAATTCCCTTTTTATCTTAAACATATTTCCAGATCTATCTTGCGACAAAGTAAGTGCGTCTCTATATTCAATATTTTTGCTATTTGTCCTAATATTTCAATGGAAACTGTACGTTCTCTCTATGTCGTGTTACTCCAGTTTTGTTGCAACATTAAAATTACTATTAAAGCATATAATTACATAGAAGAATGTTTAATCAGTATAAGTATAACTACTGTATAATTACAACTACAATAATGTACTCTGCAAGAAAATACATTATTAGATGTTGTGAAACTTTTCAACATATAGAAAAAACTAAAGTGAGAACAACGATTTGCATTGAAGAGGCATAACACCAATTAAAGCATGTAATAACTACAGGATCTCATTAAATGCTAGCTATTAATATAGATGAAAGTGTGAAATTATTTTTTTTGTAAATCACTGTTAGACTCTGGCTGATCATCAACAACATATCGCAGGACTCAAGTAATGGGAACTTCAAACATAAAATCCCACTAAAAAAAGTTCCGTGTCATGTTCATTGATCTGATTTACTATCTTCTTAATTATCTTATCCAATTTCCGCCTTATGTACATTGATATTTACATCCAGATTAATATGTAAAATGTATAATACCCAATATTAATATAAAAATTATTATGTAAAATATTCAGTACTTTCAGCAAAGTTTCAAATATAAAGACTGAAAGCAAAAAAGCATACAATTATAATTTTCATACAAACTTTAAATACAGATCACTTAATTCTTGTCTACTTTCCAGATATTCTTCATTTTAACCTACACCTGTCAAACGTTTTCCTATTCCCTGTAATACTCGCATGATTCTTCTTGTGGCATTTTAATAATTACTACCAGGCATCCTTCACTCATATAAAATATTACAATTTCACAGCGACAGCATCTATACTTGGAATGCACCAAAATACTTTTGCTTCATGAAATAAATTATTTGTTAACAAATTATTTGCTTCATGAAACAAGCAATTCATCCCTTCGTTTCCTCTTATTGGGATGGCTGTAGCTGCTTAGACCAATCAAAGACTGCGGTAACAGAAATGCACAAGGATTTGCAACGATAGTACCTATACTTTAAACGCACAAAACTACTTATCAAATAATGGGAAACACACTCTGCTTTTCATTGTGGATTTTACTTACACTTTTATTGATGAACCTCTGTTGAATGCTCCTCTTCTTGTCGTAAACAGATAAATACCACTTTCCAAAGATAGCGCTATGTAGGTACATATAGGTACCATGTCATGTCGTACTGCTAGAAACTATTATGCTTCTAATGCGTGCACACACGTATTACAGGGCAACATTACTGTGCTTGTGCATTATTTCTTCCAATATCTGGTGGAATTTTCTTCCACTGTCTTAATAATTAGCGTCCAGCTATTCCTCACTCTAACCTATATCTGTCAAACGATATATACAATTGTTTCTTATTTGCACAAAATTAATATTTATGTAAATTTGTATTATGATATTCACACTCAAATACTATTTTTATATATTGTTTTCGACAACGGCACGGAAGATTTCTTATTAAATACGTATGCACTTTTGAAAAAACACGTTATATCCTCACACACAAGAAACACATAAAAATTAAAATTCAGATGCAAATTTAATAAATTCCCATATATTTCACCATACAATATCACCATATGTAGACTTAGAAAAGCAATGATTATAAAATTTACGGCGTCCAAACGTCATGAATCCAACTGCCACGGCGTCCAAAAGGCACGAGTCTCGAGAAACACATAAAAATTAAAATTCAGATGCAAATTTAATAAATTCCCATATATTTCACAATACAATATCACCATATGTAGACTTAGAAAAGCAATGATTATAAAATTTACGGCGTCCAAACGTCATGAATCCAACTGCCACGGCGTCCAATCGGCACGGCGTCCAAAAGGCACGAGTCTCGAGAAACACATAAAAATTAAAATTCAGATGCAAATTTAATAAATTCCCATATATTTCACAATACAATATCACCATATGTAGACTTAGAAAAGCAATGATTATAAAATTTACGGCGTCCAAACGTCATGAATCCAACTGCCACGGCGTCCAATCGGCACGGCGTCCAAAAGGCACGAGTCTCGAGAAACACATAAAAATTAAAATTCAGATGCAAATTTAATAAATTCCCATATATTTCACAATACAATATCACCATATGTAGACTTAGAAAAGTAATGGTTATAAAATTTACGGCGTCCAAACGTCATGAATCCAACTGCCACGGCGTCCAATCGGCACGGCGTCCAAAAGGCACGAGTCTCGAGAAACAGATAAAAATTAAAATTCAGATGCAAATTTAATAGATTCCCATATATTTCACAATACAACATCACCATATGTAGACTTAGGAAAGCAATGATTATAAAATTTACGGCGTCCAATCGGCACGGCGTCCAAACGGCAAGAGTCCCAAGAAACACATAAAAATTAAAATTCAGATCCAAATTTAATAGATTCCAAATCATATTTAACCATATATTTCACAATACAATATCTCTTTAAGATTTGTAAACACAATACTAGCGATACAAAAAAATAAAGTATATATGTTAAATAACCACTCCGTTATTACTGCTTTTTGTATAGTTATGACCTTTAATTCAGCAAGGATTTATTTAAAGGTAGAAAAAGATAATGTGAAACGTAACTTAAACTCAATAATAAAGAAACGAAATTAAGAAATTACAATTTAACGGTCTCATTTTCCTATATTAATTTATTTATTTAAAATATGCTGGCATTACATTATTTTTAAGGTCTATGAATACAAGACGAACTTATGTAATTTAATACTCCCCTTGTTTGGATAATCTCTTCATTGTATCTATTCAATTTGTCGATTCTAAAATTTTTTGCTGTAATTTTCTCATCAATGTCTGTACAAACGCTGAAAATAAAGAAAAAGATATCATAGTGTTATATATTGATACATAGAATTTTACAATATTAATTTGAAATAAAAAATTTAATTCCCTTTTTATCTTAAACATATTTCCAGATCTATCTTGCGACAAAGTAAGTGCGTCTCTATATTCAATATTTTTGCTATTTGTCCTAGTATTTCAATGGAAACTGTACGTTCTCTCTATGTCGTGTTACTCCAGTTTTGTTGCAACATTAAAATTACTATTAAAGCATATAATTACATAGAAGAATGTTTAATCAGTATAAGTATAACTACTGTATAATTACAACTACAATAATGTACTCTGCAAGAAAATACATTATTAGATGTTGTGAAACTTTTCAACATATAGAAAAAACTAAAGTGAGAACAACGATTTGCATTGAAGAGGCATAACACCAATTAAAGCATGTAATAACTACAGGATCTCATTAAATGCTAGCTATTAATATAGATGAAAGTGTGAAATTATTTTTTTTGTAAATCACTGTTAGACTCTGGCTGATCATCAACAACATATCGCAGGACTCAAGTAATGGGAACTTCAAACATAAAATCCCACTAAAAAAAGTTCCGTGTCATGTTCATTGATCTGATTTACTATCTTCTTAATTATCTTATCCAATTTCCGCCTTATGTACATTGATATTTACATCCAGATTAATATGTAAAATGTATAATACCCAATATTAATATAAAAATTATTATGTAAAATATTCAGTACTTTCAGCAAAGTTTCAAATATAAAGACTGAAAGCAAAAAAGCATACAATTATAATTTTCATACAAACTTTAAATACAGATCACTTAATTCTTGTCTACTTTCCAGATATTCTTCATTTTAACCTACACCTGTCAAACGTTTTCCTATTCCCTGTAATACTCGCATGATTCTTCTTGTGGCATTTTAATAATTACTACCAGGCATCCTTCACTCATATAAAATATTACAATTTCACAGCGACAGCATCTATACTTGGAATGCACCAAAATACTTTTGCTTCATGAAATAAATTATTTGTTAACAAATTATTTGCTTCATGAAACAAGCAATTCATCCCTTCGTTTCCTCTTATTGGGATGGCTGTAGCTGCTTAGACCAATCAAAGACTGCGGTAACAGAAATGCACAAGGATTTGCAACGATAGTACCTATACTTTAAACGCACAAAACTACTTATCAAATAATGGGAAACACACTCTGCTTTTCATTGTGGATTTTACTTACACTTTTATTGATGAACCTCTGTTGAATGCTCCTCTTCTTGTCGTAAACAGATAAATACCACTTTCCAAAGATAGCGCTATGTAGGTACATATAGGTACCATGTCATGTCGTACTGCTAGAAACTATTATGCTTCTAATGCGTGCACACACGTATTACAGGGCAACATTACTGTGCTTGTGCATTATTTCTTCCAATATCTGGTGGAATTTTCTTCCACTGTCTTAATAATTAGCGTCCAGCTATTCCTCACTCTAACCTATATCTGTCAAACGATATATACAATTGTTTCTTATTTGCACAAAATTAATATTTATGTAAATTTGTATTATGATATTCACACTCAAATACTATTTTTATATATTGTTTTCGACAACGGCACGGAAGATTTCTTATTAAATACGTATGCACTTTTGAAAAAACACGTTATATCCTCACACACAAGAAACACATAAAAATTAAAATTCAGATGCAAATTTAATAAATTCCCATATATTTCACCATACAATATCACCATATGTAGACTTAGAAAAGCAATGATTATAAAATTTACGGCGTCCAAACGTCATGAATCCAACTGCCACGGCGTCCAAAAGGCACGAGTCTCGAGAAACACATAAAAATTAAAATTCAGATGCAAATTTAATAAATTCCCATATATTTCACAATACAATATCACCATATGTAGACTTAGAAAAGCAATGATTATAAAATTTACGGCGTCCAAACGTCATGAATCCAACTGCCACGGCGTCCAATCGGCACGGCGTCCAAAAGGCACGAGTCTCGAGAAACACATAAAAATTAAAATTCAGATGCAAATTTAATAAATTCCCATATATTTCACAATACAATATCACCATATGTAGACTTAGAAAAGCAATGATTATAAAATTTACGGCGTCCAAACGTCATGAATCCAACTGCCACGGCGTCCAATCGGCACGGCGTCCAAAAGGCACGAGTCTCGAGAAACACATAAAAATTAAAATTCAGATGCAAATTTAATAAATTCCCATATATTTCACAATACAATATCACCATATGTAGACTTAGAAAAGTAATGGTTATAAAATTTACGGCGTCCAAACGTCATGAATCCAACTGCCACGGCGTCCAATCGGCACGGCGTCCAAAAGGCACGAGTCTCGAGAAACAGATAAAAATTAAAATTCAGATGCAAATTTAATAGATTCCCATATATTTCACAATACAACATCACCATATGTAGACTTAGGAAAGCAATGATTATAAAATTTACGGCGTCCAATCGGCACGGCGTCCAAACGGCAAGAGTCCCAAGAAACACATAAAAATTAAAATTCAGATCCAAATTTAATAGATTCCAAATCATATTTAACCATATATTTCACAATACAATATCTCTTTAAGATTTGTAAACACAATACTAGCGATACAAAAAAATAAAGTATATATGTTAAATAACCACTCCGTTATTACTGCTTTTTGTATAGTTATGACCTTTAATTCAGCAAGGATTTATTTAAAGGTAGAAAAAGATAATGTGAAACGTAACTTAAACTCAATAATAAAGAAACGAAATTAAGAAATTACAATTTAACGGTCTCATTTTCCTATATTAATTTATTTATTTAAAATATGCTGGCATTACATTATTTTTAAGGTCTATGAATACAAGACGAACTTATGTAATTTAATACTCCCCTTGTTTGGATAATCTCTTCATTGTATCTATTCAATTTGTCGATTCTAAAATTTTTTGCTGTATTTTTCTCATCAATGTCTGTACAAACGCTGAAAATAAAGAAAAAGATATCATAGTGTTATATATTGATACATAGAATTTTACAATATTAATTTGAAATAAAAAATTTAATTCCCTTTTTATCTTAAACATATTTCCAGATCTATCTTGCGACAAAGTAAGTGCGTCTCTATATTCAATATTTTTGCTATTTGTCCTAATATTTCAATGGAAACTGTACGTTCTCTCTATGTCGTGTTACTCCAGTTTTGTTGCAACATTAAAATTACTATTAAAGCATATAATTACATAGAAGAATGTTTAATCAGTATAAGTATAACTACTGTATAATTACAACTACAATAATGTACTCTGCAAGAAAATACATTATTAGATGTTGTGAAACTTTTCAACATATAGAAAAAACTAAAGTGAGAACAACGATTTGCATTGAAGAGGCATAACACCAATTAAAGCATGTAATAACTACAGGATCTCATTAAATGCTAGCTATTAATATAGATGAAAGTGTGAAATTATTTTTTTTGTAAATCACTGTTAGACTCTGGCTGATCATCAACAACATATCGCAGGACTCAAGTAATGGGAACTTCAAACATAAAATCCCACTAAAAAAAGTTCCGTGTCATGTTCATTGATCTGATTTACTATCTTCTTAATTATCTTATCCAATTTCCGCCTTATGTACATTGATATTTACATCCAGATTAATATGTAAAATGTATAATACCCAATATTAATATAAAAATTATTATGTAAAATATTCAGTACTTTCAGCAAAGTTTCAAATATAAAGACTGAAAGCAAAAAAGCATACAATTATAATTTTCATACAAACTTTAAATACAGATCACTTAATTCTTGTCTACTTTCCAGATATTCTTCATTTTAACCTACACCTGTCAAACGTTTTCCTATTCCCTGTAATACTCGCATGATTCTTCTTGTGGCATTTTAATAATTACTACCAGGCATCCTTCACTCATATAAAATATTACAATTTCACAGCGACAGCATCTATACTTGGAATGCACCAAAATACTTTTGCTTCATGAAATAAATTATTTGTTAACAAATTATTTGCTTCATGAAACAAGCAATTCATCCCTTCGTTTCCTCTTATTGGGATGGCTGTAGCTGCTTAGACCAATCAAAGACTGCGGTAACAGAAATGCACAAGGATTTGCAACGATAGTACCTATACTTTAAACGCACAAAACTACTTATCAAATAATGGGAAACACACTCTGCTTTTCATTGTGGATTTTACTTACACTTTTATTGATGAACCTCTGTTGAATGCTCCTCTTCTTGTCGTAAACAGATAAATACCACTTTCCAAAGATAGCGCTATGTAGGTACATAGGTACCATGTCATGTCGTACTGCTAGAAACTATTATGCTTCTAATGCGTGCACACACGTATTACAGGGCAACATTACTGTGCTTGTGCATTATTTCTTCCAATATCTGGTGGAATTTTCTTCCACTGTCTTAATAATTAGCGTCCAGCTATTCCTCACTCTAACCTATATCTGTCAAACGATATATACAATTGTTTCTTATTTGCACAAAATTAATATTTATGTAAATTTGTATTATGATATTCACACTCAAATACTATTTTTATATATTGTTTTCGACAACGGCACGGAAGATTTCTTATTAAATACGTATGCACTTTTGAAAAAACACGTTATATCCTCACACACAAGAAACACATAAAAATTAAAATTCAGATGCAAATTTAATAAATTCCCATATATTTCACCATACAATATCACCATATGTAGACTTAGAAAAGCAATGATTATAAAATTTACGGCGTCCAAACGTCATGAATCCAACTGCCACGGCGTCCAAAAGGCACGAGTCTCGAGAAACACATAAAAATTAAAATTCATATGCAAATTTAATAAATTCCCATATATTTCACAATACAATATCACCATATGTAGACTTAGAAAAGCAATGATTATAAAATTTACGGCGTCCAAACGTCATGAATCCAACTGCCACGGCGTCCAATCGGCACGGCGTCCAAAAGGCACGAGTCTCGAGAAACACATAAAAATTAAAATGCAGATGCAAATTTAATAAATTCCCATATATTTCACAATACAATATCACCATATGTAGACTTAGAAAAGTAATGGTTATAAAATTTACGGCGTCCAAACGTCATGAATCCAACTGCCACGGCGTCCAATCGGCACGGCGTCCAAAAGGCACGAGTCTCGAGAAACAGATAAAAATTAAAATTCAGATGCAAATTTAATAGATTCCCATATATTTCACAATACAACATCACCATATGTAGACTTAGGAAAGCAATGATTATAAAATTTACGGCGTCCAATCGGCACGGCGTCCAAACGGCAAGAGTCCCAAGAAACACATAAAAATTAAAATTCAGATCCAAATTTAATAGATTCCAAATCATATTTAACCATATATTTCACAATACAATATCTCTTTAAGATTTGTAAACACAATACTAGCGATACAAAAAAATAAAGTATATATGTTAAATAACCACTCCGTTATTACTGCTTTTTGTATAGTTATGACCTTTAATTCAGCAAGGATTTATTTAAAGGTAGAAAAAGATAATGTGAAACGTAACTTAAACTCAATAATAAAGAAACGAAATTAAGAAATTACAATTTAACGGTCTCATTTTCCTATATTAATTTATTTATTTAAAATATGCTGGCATTACATTATTTTTAAGGTCTATGAATACAAGACGAACTTATGTAATTTAATACTCCCCTTGTTTGGATAATCTCTTCATTGTATCTATTCAATTTGTCGATTCTAAAATTTTTTGCTGTAATTTTCTCATCAATGTCTGTACAAACGCTGAAAATAAAGAAAAAGATATCATAGTGTTATATATTGATACATAGAATTTTACAATATTAATTTGAAATAAAAAATTTAATTCCCTTTTTATCTTAAACATATTTCCAGATCTATCTTGCGACAAAGTAAGTGCGTCTCTATATTCAATATTTTTGCTATTTGTCCTAGTATTTCAATGGAAACTGTACGTTCTCTCTATGTCGTGTTACTCCAGTTTTGTTGCAACATTAAAATTACTATTAAAGCATATAATTACATAGAAGAATGTTTAATCAGTATAAGTATAACTACTGTATAATTACAACTACAATAATGTACTCTGCAAGAAAATACATTATTAGATGTTGTGAAACTTTTCAACATATAGAAAAAACTAAAGTGAGAACAACGATTTGCATTGAAGAGGCATAACACCAATTAAAGCATGTAATAACTACAGGATCTCATTAAATGCTAGCTATTAATATAGATGAAAGTGTGAAATTATTTTTTTTGTAAATCACTGTTAGACTCTGGCTGATCATCAACAACATATCGCAGGACTCAAGTAATGGGAACTTCAAACATAAAATCCCACTAAAAAAAGTTCCGTGTCATGTTCATTGATCTGATTTACTATCTTCTTAATTATCTTATCCAATTTCCGCCTTATGTACATTGATATTTACATCCAGATTAATATGTAAAATGTATAATACCCAATATTAATATAAAAATTATTATGTAAAATATTCAGTACTTTCAGCAAAGTTTCAAATATAAAGACTGAAAGCAAAAAAGCATACAATTATAATTTTCATACAAACTTTAAATACAGATCACTTAATTCTTGTCTACTTTCCAGATATTCTTCATTTTAACCTACACCTGTCAAACGTTTTCCTATTCCCTGTAATACTCGCATGATTCTTCTTGTGGCATTTTAATAATTACTACCAGGCATCCTTCACTCATATAAAATATTACAATTTCACAGCGACAGCATCTATACTTGGAATGCACCAAAATACTTTTGCTTCATGAAATAAATTATTTGTTAACAAATTATTTGCTTCATGAAACAAGCAATTCATCCCTTCGTTTCCTCTTATTGGGATGGCTGTAGCTGCTTAGACCAATCAAAGACTGCGGTAACAGAAATGCACAAGGATTTGCAACGATAGTACCTATACTTTAAACGCACAAAACTACTTATCAAATAATGGGAAACACACTCTGCTTTTCATTGTGGATTTTACTTACACTTTTATTGATGAACCTCTGTTGAATGCTCCTCTTCTTGTCGTAAACAGATAAATACCACTTTCCAAAGATAGCGCTATGTAGGTACATAGGTACCATGTCATGTCGTACTGCTAGAAACTATTATGCTTCTAATGCGTGCACACACGTATTACAGGGCAACATTACTGTGCTTGTGCATTATTTCTTCCAATATCTGGTGGAATTTTCTTCCACTGTCTTAATAATTAGCGTCCAGCTATTCCTCACTCTAACCTATATCTGTCAAACGATATATACAATTGTTTCTTATTTGCACAAAATTAATATTTATGTAAAGGCTATTGCCGGGTTTGGTGGTGAAATTCGCCCCCGACGAGTTTTTAATCGAGCTTTGGCTATTCGATAGCCTACCCAAAAAGACCCCGATCTGCCAAGTTACAGCCCCATATCTCATCTGTAAGGGTAGTTATTGAGGAAAATCAAAAAATCAGTTTTTGGCCCATTTTCCCTATTTATTGACAATTAAAAATTCTGAAAAAATTCTGACACATTTTGGATACTAAGCCACATATTGCGTATCATTTTCAGATTTTTCCGTTGCAAAGTCTGGCTGTAAAACGCAAAAAACACGAAAAAAATAGAAAAAATGCTGATTTCATATAGAAATCGAAAGAACACTACTCCAGATTTAATTCAGTAATGAGATATTATCATCAGTATTATGCTCAATTTTTTTTCAAATCCCTGAGAGTGGTGCGTCATCGTTGAAAAAAATAAAAACCACTTTTTTCGGCGTTTTTCCTAAGTTTTCGTTTTCCTAAGGATTCGAACCTGGTCTAAAAAGTCATCAGCGGTTCCGCAGACTGAGACCATAGCCGCTGCACCAACCGGCGCCATTGAAACTATCTTCGAAATATTCGAATATAACGACTTAGTATTATTTTCGTTTTTTGTACTACGCAACTTTTAAAGTCTGGAAAATATTTTCCTGAACGTAGGAATGTTTAATATAACATAATATATTTTTTTAATTCAGAGAAGATAGATATAACTTAGGAAAAACGCCGAAAAAAGTGGTTTTTATTTTTTTCAACGATGACGCACCACTCTCAGGGATTTGAAAAAAATTGAGCATAATACTGATGATAATATCTCATTACTGAATTAAATCTGGAGTAGTGTTCTTTCGATTTCTATATGAAATCAGCATTTTTTCTATTTTTTTCGTGTTTTTTGCGTTTTACAGCCAGAGTTTGCAACGGAAAAATCTGAAAATGATACGTAATATGTGGCTTAGTATCCAAAATGTGTCAGAATTTTTTCAGAATTTTTAATTGTCAATAAATAGGGAAAATGAGCCAAAAACTGATTTTTTGATTTTCCTCAATAACTACCCTTACAGATGAGATATGGGGCTGTAACTTGGCAGATCGGGGTCTTTTTGGGTAGGCTATCGAATAGCCAAAGCTCGATTAAAAACTCGTCGGGGGCGAATTTCACCACCAAACCCGGCAATAGCCTTTGTATTATGATATTCACACTCAAATACTATTTTTATATATTGTTTTCGACAACGGCACGGAAGATTTCTTATTAAATACGTATGCACTTTTGAAAAAACACGTTATATCCTCACACACAAGAAACACATAAAAATTAAAATTCAGATCCAAATTTAATAGATTCCCATATATTTCACAATACTATATCACCATATGTAGACTTCGAAAAGCAATGATTATAAAATTTACGACGTCCAAACGTTATGAATTAAACCGCCACGGCGTCCAATCGGGCGTCCAAACCAGTGATGCCGAAATCGTGGTACTGTGGTACTAAGCCGTGGAACTAGACCTCCCCACTACGACCTACTGTTGCCCCTACAGTCCTTTTCCAACGCGCTCGCGCGCTACACGCACTAGTGTACCTCTACTATATAGTAGACTATATACTAGAGCGTGTAGCGCGCGAGCGCGTTGGAGAAGGACTGTAGGGGCAACAGTAGGTCGTAGTGGGGGAGTCTAGTTCCACGGCTTAGTACCACAGTACCACGATTTCGGCATCACTGGTCCAAACGGCATGGCGTCCAAACGGCACGAGTCCAAACGGCACGGCGTCCAAACGGCACGAGTCCAATCGGCACGGAGTCGAAAAGGAACGCGTCCAATCGGGACGTGTCCAATCGGTCGGAGTCCAAGTGGGACACCCCCGATTGGACGGTGCCGATTGGACGCGTTCCTTTTCGACTCCGTGCCGATTGGACTCGTGCCGTTTGGACGCCGTGCCGTTTGGACGCCGTGCCGATTGGACGCCGTGGCGGCTGAATTCATAACGTTTGGACGCCGTAAATTTTATAATCATTGCTTTTCGAAGTCTACATATAGTCTACATACGGTGATATTGTATTGTGAAATATATGGGAACCTATTAAATTTGGATTTGAATTTTAATTTTTATGTGTTTCTTCAGACTCGTGCCTTTTGGACGCTGTGGCGGTTGGATTCATGACATTTGAACGCTGTAAATTTTATAATCATTGCTTTTCGAAGTCTACATATGATGATATTGTATTGTGAAATATATGGTTATCAACGCCCGATTAACAACAACTTCAGTTATCTAGCCAAACCTAACCCAGACTAATGTCATTATCGCTCGCTCTTAAAATAAACTTTCCGGAGTAAGACTTCGGAATCACCCCCCTCCGAAGCTTTACATAATTATTTTTCATTAATAGATTCTTAATCATAATTTAATGGTTAACTAACGTCCGATTAACAACAACTTCAGTTATCTAGCCAAACCTAACCCAGACTAATGTCATTTCCACTCGCTCTTAAAATAAACTTTCCGGAGTAAGACTTCGCAATCAACTCCCTCGGAAGCTGTACATCATTATTTTTCATTAATAGATTCTTAATCATAATTTAAAATTTAATAGATTCCAAATCATATTTAATAATATATTTCACAATACAATATCACCATATGTAGACTTCGAAAAGCAATGATTATAAAATTTACGGCATCCAAATGTCATGAATCCAACCGCCACGGCGTCCAAAAGGCACGAGTCTGAAGAAACACATAAAAATTAAAATTCAAATCCAAATTTAATAGGTTCCCATATATTTCACAATACAATATCACCGTATGTAGACCATATGTAGACTTCGAAAAGCAATGATTATAAAATTACAAACGGCACGAGTCCAATCGGCACGGAGTCGAAAAGGAACGCGTCCAATCGTCACCGTCCAATCGGGACGTGTCCAATCGGTCGGAGTCCAAACGGGCATCACTCTTCAATACGGTGCAAGTTAATTTATTCATTTAATTAATGCTTTGATATGATATCTGTATTTCTTCGAATTATTCAGTTTTTTATTTTTTACAATTATAGAGTTTGCAACTGAATGGTCGGAAAAAATGAAGATACTTCTATCATTATATAATTAATATTATATTTAATTTATATTAATTAATGTTTGGTATATTAGATTTATATATTAATTACATATTTTATGTAAAACCAGATAAAACAATTAAACTGTGCGTGCCCTATCCAGGCCTAAGTCGAAACAGGTTCTCTTACAGGCTAAGTCGAAACAGGTTCTGTTACAGGCTAAGTCGAAACAGGAGCTGTTCCTGGCTAAGAACTAGACTAGGGGGCAGCACTATAATGGGCACTGTGGGGAATCCTGCGTATATTCCCCTAGACCACGAATGTGGCGATACCACGCGACGGAAGCCACGAGGCTCACCGCCGCACAGTGGTCCAAATCGAGAAATTCAGTGACTTTTTGTTATAACTTTTGTACCATAAGAGATATCGGGATGAAATTTGCACTAAAATTCATTAAAAAAATAGTCAATTTGAACTAAAGAGAAATTAATATTTTTTTAATTTGTTAAACAATAATTTTTAATTAATTTTCATTGATATTTTTCACTAAAAAAAAATTGTTTAAATACAATCTTCCAAACCATTTTTTTCTTTCTAAGTGTGTATTTTATATTTATGTTTCACACATGGAATGTTTAATGAAATGGGCAAAATGTAAATTTGAGGAGTCGCGTAAGGTAAAAACGTCACATAACTGTTTCAAAAGATATTTTTAATAATAATTGATATTATTTGTAATATTGTATATAATATAAAATAATTTAGTAACCTTTTTGTAAGTCTTTTGTGATAAAAATGTGATAACAATAATAGTTTCATAATATAATAATAATAGCATACAACGAATAACATGAAATATAAAAAAATAATATTTGTTTATACTATTAACACAAAACATAAAATGATTAAAACGAAATAAAAATCAATAGCGGAAAAATGCTCCGAGAGGTCTCACTGTGGCAGCTCGAATGGTTCTGTCTAAACTAAATGCAGCAGAAAGTCGAAGACTCATTTGAAGCCTTATCTGCACCATAATATAAACATTTCAAGTATCTCTAATCGAAACAGTTCGTTGAAAAGAACTCCGTATCCCTTTGGAAGTTTGGTCGGAGAATACAAGTTAGTCCGTAAAACGTAAGGGGACGCGACGCGACGTAACATTGACAGTTTTAAACTAATATAATTTGTAAAGGCGGAAGAGAGCGGAAGTGATTTTTGTACCATCATATAGAGGAAGGTGTACTGAAAATATTCCAATTTGTTAGGACCTGGAATAACCTGGAATAAGAAAGATATCCCTTACCGATTATAAAGAATTTTAAAAATTTTCTCCATTTAGTTCAGCATTGACTTTTAATATATTATGCAGACTAATTAATAATGAAAGATATGATTTCTTATCGCAAAAATCTGCTCTTTAATTTAAAAAAAAAGCGCGAGAAAATATGAAAGTGAAGCAATTTTTCTCGTGAAAAATACTCTTCTTAAAATGTCCAACTTTCAACATGTATTACAACTATAATATTTAATAAATTGTACTAATTTCTCCATTTCCGAGGTCTATGGACATTTGGGAAGCAATGTTCATTGATCAGATATCGATACAAGAAAGTTCGTTTTTGGGCAAAAGTCACTGAATTTCTCGATTTGGACCACTGTGCGCCGTTCCCGCGCTTCCGGTTCCGGCGCTGGTGCGCACAGCCGACTGGATCGTCCAGTCGGTTACGAGCTCTCGTTGAGTACAGACGTTATACTACGCTAGATAGTAACACGTGGCGTGACGCCTCACGCCACTACAAGCAGTGTCCTTGTTGTTAATATTTTATTAATAAACTTCCTCGGCTTGCCGAATATTTAATGTTGGATTTAGGCTTAGAGATACAAGCAACTATGCAGGATTACAAAACTGAACAAAGATATTTATTAACGTATAAAAGACGTGGTACACAAGACAGTAATGGCGGGAAAAAGTGAAGTAGAAGAACAAAAAGAAAAGAAGTCAAGGTAGCGACAGAGTAGAAACAAAAAGAACAAATACACACAGCGCCACATAGTGACTACTTTACATAAGCTACACTTGACCAATAGGGATGGTGCATATTAAACAAATACAATTCTAACACTCCCACTATTTGTTCAATATGGACATCCTAGTTTACAAAATACAAAAAAACAAAGTTATTCATATATATCGTCCACCGAATAGCATAAATCTTCCTTGTGTCGCTCGAACAGTTGACGAGGCAAAGGCTTAGTTAGGATGTCCGCCTTTTGGTCTTCGGTGCTGATATACTGGACTTCAAATTTCTTCTCGAAAAACTTTTCTCGTATATATTTATATTGGATATCTATGTGCTTAGTCCTCTTGTGGAATACAGGATTTTTAATCAATTGTATTGCACTTTTATTGTCTACATGGAGAGTCACCTTGGTTTTGTCCATCCCATAGAACTCATCCATAAATTTCTTGAGCCACATTATTTCCTTTACAGCTTGACATGCTGCTATATATTCCGACTCAGTTGTTGATAGTGCTATCGTTGGTTGTCTTTGTGAACACCAAGTGAGTACATTGGGTCCCCACTTTGCTACGTATCCTGTTGTGGATCTTCTAGTCTTGGTGTCTCCTGCAAAGTCTGCATCACTGTAGACTTGTAATCGCATGTCTGTATCATGCGAAAATTTTAACCCAACGTTCAGAGTTCCTTTTATGCATTTCAAGATTCTCTTCACTGCACTCCAGTTGGCCTTGTTTGGGTGATCCAAAAATCTCCCTGCTTTGTTGATGGAGAAAGCAAGATCAGGTCTCGTGGCGGACGATAAATACAGTAGACTGCCCACAGCCTCCCTATACGGAGCCTTTGTTTCTTCGCTCAAAAGATCAGCTTCGTCGTCTGCATCATGTGGACTTGCGGGTATGGCTACTGGATTTGCATCCTCCATACGAAATCTGTCCAAGACCTTCTGCGCATAGGCCTTTTGATTTACGGTAATTGAGTTATCTAGGTTTCGTCGAATCTGAAGACCGAGAAACATGTCCACATCATGATGTGTGATCTCAAATTCTTCCTGCAGACCTGACAGCAATTCATCTATTGTTTCCTGAGAACTTGCTGCGATCAGTCCGTCATCTATATAGATGGCCAAGATCACTATCCCTCTTTGGTCTACTCTGGCCAACATGCACGGATCAGCATGTAATTCTTCTAATCTGTATTTTTTTAGAAACTTTGTGAAGCGCTGGTTCCAACATCTCGACGACTGTTTGAGTCCGTACAAACTTTTCATTAACTTGCAGGCTCTTGCGGTTCCATCTGAGAATGCTTCCGGCTGCTCCATGTACACCTCTTCTTGGATTTCTCCATTTAGAAAAGCTGTTTTTACGTCAAACTGCTTCAGAATCAGCTTTTCCCTTGCTGTTATAGCTAGCAATATTCTCAAGGAATCAAACCTGACTACTGGACTGAAAGTTTCTGTGTAGTCTTGGCCTTCCTTCTGATTGTAGCCCTTCACAACCAGCCTTGCTTTGTATCGCTGAATATTGCCATTGGCGTCCTTTTTAATCTTGAACACCCATCGATTTTTCATAATTGATTTCCCTTTTGGTACTTCAACCAACTTCCATACTTTATTTTTCTCCAAGGACCTCATTTCTTCTTTCATCGCTATCTTCCATTTTTTGGATTCGTCACTCTTCATGGCATCTGCATACGATAAGGGCTCGCCGTGTTCTGTGACGAAAGCTTGTTCTGTGGCAAAACAGAAATCTCCATAGTAGCTCTTCCTTTTTAGCGTTGATCTGTCCCTGAGGTTTCTGTCACTTGAAGGAGTTTCCGCGTCCTTTCTTCTGCACCTGTTTTCAGACTGTTGCTCAGGTGTCTCTGGATTTGGTTCTACTCTTGGATCCCCTGTCTGTTCGGATGTTTCTTCTGACTTTGAGTTTCTTTCATCTTCAGGACGAGTTTCTTCTGGTCTTTCTGGAAAAACCTCGTCATTTTCTTCATCCCCCGGTATATATAACATATGACATTCTTTTTGGGTTTTTTCTTGATCTTGATTCAGCCTCTTAATATTCCCAGTGAATATAATGTTTCTGACTGTTTTTATTTGTGTTCTGGCGGGAAGCCACACTCTGTAGCCTTTCACGTTTTCTCCGTAACCAACAAAATGGCCTTTCTCGCCTCTGTTATCCAGTTTTGGTTTCTGATTGGGTAGATGCACAAAAACTTCCTCGCCAAAAACGTGTAGGTCTCTTATTTGTGCCTTCTGTCCATGCCAGAGTTCATGAGGGGTTTTGTTCCTCACAGAACTGGTACCAGTGCAGTTCAGCACATGATTCGCTGCTTTGAGCGCCTCAGTCCAAAACTTGTTTGGGAAACCTTGCGCATGTAAAGTGGTACGCACTGCTTCCATTAGCGTTCTATTTTCCCTTTCCGCAGCTCCATTTTGTTCCGGGCAATAGCTCACTGTCTTCTGATGCTGAATTCCATATTTATTCAGCAGCTCGGCTACATCACGGTTTATGTATTCCAAACCGTTATCTGTCCTAAGAACCTTTATGCCTTTAGGACAGTGTTTTTCTGCCTTCCTCAGAAAAGTCTCCAGGCAAGCAAACACATCGGATTTGTTTGCTAAAAAATATATGTGACGATAATGCGAGTAGTCATCTTTAAACAGGAGGAAATACCTTGAACCCTCTATAGATCGTGTCTGGATAGGGCCGCAGACATCAGAGTGAATAATCTCGCCAATTCTGTCTGTTTTCGAAACACTCCTGTGAAAAGGTAGGCGGTGAATTTTCCCAACCGCACAAGCCTCACAGAAAGGCTCCTTTTTGTCCTTGACCTCAATGTTGAATTGACTCAAAATCTTTTTTATTTGCTGAAAATTTTGGTGCGCCAACCTCTGATGCCATACCTCAAGAGAACTGGTTTCCACAACTCGTGCGCAAGGTTCAGTGTCAGATTCCAAGACCTCTTCTGCTTCCATTTGGAACTTCATAGTGAAGAGCTTTCCTTTTCGCTCTCCCACTGCAATGGTGCGCCCTTTTTTGGTGAACTTGCACGTCTTACTATCCGAGTGTTGTTCCAGTCCTTTGTCCATTGCCACTCCTGAAGAAAAAAGGTTATACTTTAGGTCAGGTACGTATAATACCTCAGAAAGGTGATTCATGTTCCACTGTTCTCCATCGAAGGTCCGAACGTTGATATCTCCTGTTCCATAGCCCGGGAGACAATTGCCATCTCCAATTCTAACCCATACAGGTTCCTTCAGTTTTTTGTAATTTATTAACCACTCCTTTCTGTGGGTCATATGGTCTGTGGCGCCAGAGTCCAGGTACCAGACGTCTACAGCATTGTTCTGCTTCTGTAACGACGCCAGTGCTTCGCTTACCAAACTCTCACCTTGAGAGTCTCTTTTTTTTTGAGAGTCGTCATAGTGTCTTTTGGAACGACATTCGTTAGCCCAGTGTCCAAACCTATGACACTTGTAGCATTTACCAGGTTTCTTTCCACTCTGAGAACCTTTGGTATTTTGTCCCTGCCTCAAGAATTTCTTGTTCTTGTCAAACTGCAGCCTAGACGTTAAGGCATTTTCTTCACTCTCTTCGCGACTCGATTGACGGAATTCCTCTGCTACTAGTCTTGATATAAGATTTTCCTTTGTGCGTTCATTTGCAGACGTTGACTCCCACGCACTCACAAAATGATAGTAATTTTGTGGCAGCGTTAAAAGAATCTTAGTCATTATCATACTATCTGGGACAGTCTCTCCCATCAACTGCAATCTATGCGCCAAATTTTCTATCTTCGCAATGTGAGCGGCCAGATTATCAGAGGAATCTTTCGCCATAGTGAACCACTTTTGTTGTAAGACATGTACACTCACTTGTGACTTTTGCTCATAGACACTCACCAGCTTGTCCCACATCTGCTTGGCTGTCTCACAATTTATGATATGCAGCGTTGGTTGTTCCGTTATAGTGGTCACTATTATTCTCTGGGCCGAAGCGTCAGCTTTCTTGTACGCAGCCAGTTTCTTCTCGTATTCGATTTTGATCGCTGGCGTGGTATCAATTGCTGGTGCTTCTGGAGTCGAGTTTGTGCCCTGCACTACATTCCACGCGTTGTAATAACTGTTGTCTATGGTGAAATTGCTTGCTTGCAACAGTACCCTTACTTGGAATTTCCATATGTTCCAGTTTTCTATGCTTTGTAGCTTGGTGACTCGCGACAGTTCCGTTTCCATGGCTAATAATTACTTTAAAGAATTATTGCTTTGCACGTGGGCGTTAACCTCAATTGAACACGAGTCACGAATTAATCTTTCTTTCAGTTACTTTTACAAAGAAAGAGAAAAAATTTGCGTTTCTAAGCCATCCTGGGCCCATAACCTGTTGGATTTAGGCTTAGAGATACAAGCAACTATGCAGGATTACAAAACTGAACAAAGATATTTATTAACGTATAAAAGACGTGGTACACAAGACAGTAATGGCGGGAAAAAGTGAAGTAGAAGAACAAAAAGAAAAGAAGTCAAGGTAGCGACAGAGTAGAAACAAAAAGAACAAATACACACAGCGCCACATAGTGACTACTTTACATAAGCTACACTTGACCAATAGGGATGGTGCATATTAAACAAATACAATTCTAACATTTAATAAGCACGCAGTCGCTTAATTCCGGACACCCTTGCCTACACGCACGTCCGCAGGTGTGTGAGCCTGCTGGTGACCCTTGCAGTAAACAGTCACCTTCATCTCCACAGTGGTGACCCCGACGTGATCGGCAAGCTAAAACGTTCCTCGCAACAGTGAACCGACTCGAGAAAAACCGACGCGTCGCATATAGCAAAGTGCGACGTCCCTTGCAACGTTGGACCAACGTGTTCGCGAGACGTATAAATAGACGCGAACATCGTGCAGCCAAACCCCGGCCAGCGGACATCGCCGAGAACACCAGGTCCTGGCAGCGACCACGAGTCCAGAGGTCCGAGCAGCCGCATCGAGCCGTCGGACCACGCGGACCGCGTGGCCTCGCAGAACCGGTCCACAAGGACAGCGCCTTCACAGCAGGACTTTCCAGCCGAGTTCTACAGCGGTAAGCGTCGACAGTGCCGCCATATTGTTCAGTGAACGCGTCCCCAGTGTTCGCTCACTATGGTCTTATCGTAGACCTCAAGAGGCGCAGCCTCGTCGACTCCCTGACCGGACTCCAGGCCTTTGGAGTCACCAAGACCTTCGTCGGATCTTCCATCCTCAGGGTCGACCCCAGCGCAGAATACGCGCATATCATCGCGAAATTCCCTCGCGTTATCGGCATCGAGCAGCCAGCTCCACTTGAGTCCAGGGGCGTATTTCACCACATAGTAACCTCTGGTCCCCCGGTGGCAGAACGCGCCCGTCGGCTGCCACCGGAAAAACTGAATGCCGCCAAGGCCTAAATGCAGCGGCTGATTAAGGCCGGCATTTGCAGGCCCTCCAACAGCCCTTGGGCCAGCCCTATACATTTGGTGCCCAAGAAGGGCGGTGAATGGCGCCTCTGCGGCGATTATCGTCGCCTGAATAGCATCACCGTCCCCGACCGTTACCCGGTTCCACACTTGCATGACTTTCCGACTGTCCTGCACGGCAAGTCGGTATTCTCAACGCTAGACCTCCTAAAAGCGTTCCACCAGATCCCGGTCGCGCCAGAAGACATCCCAAAGACCGCGGTAATCACGCCCTTCGGGCTTTTTGAGTATCGCGCGATGACCTTCGGCTTCCGGAACGCCGCGCAGACCTTTCAGCGATACATTGATATGGCTCTCAGCAGTTTAGATTTTATCTTCTCATACATCGATGATATTCTCATTGCGTCCGCCTCGCAGGAGGAGCATGAGAGGCATCTCCTCACGGTTTTGGAGCGACTCCAGAAGTTCCACCTCCTCCTGAACTTGGAGAAGTGCCGGTTCGGCATCGAGGAGGTGATTTTCCTCGGCCACCTTGTCGACAAAAATGGGTTTAGACCGACCCCAGACAAGGTGGAGGCCGTCGTTCGTTTCGCCAAGCCGAACACGATCGAGGAGCTGAGACGGTTCCTCGGTATGGTAAATTTTTACCGCAGATGCATTCCGCACGCCGCGCGCATCCAGGCCCCTTTGAACGCGTATCTGCACGACGCGCGTAAACGCGACAGGCGCCCCGTCGAGTGGACGCCTGAGGCCGACTCGGCGTTCGCCGAGTGTAAAGAATCCTTGGCCAATGTAGCCCTTATGGCTCACCCTTCGAGCACGGCGAGCATACGTCTCGTCACGGACGCATCGGACTTCGCGATGGGGGCAGTGGTCGAGCAAGCCCTCGACGACGCTTAGCAACCCCTCGCATTTTTTTCGAGGAGTTTCACTCCCGCCCAGCTCAAATATAGCACGTACGACCGCGAACTCACAGCCGTCTTCGAGGCCGTGCGGCATTTCAAGCACTTCCTGGAAGGACGCGAATTTGCAATTTGCACCGACCATAAGCCGCTGATTTACGCGTTCTTACAGTCATCGGAAAAAGCCTCACCTAGGCAGTCGAGACAACTCTCATTCGTCGCGCAGTATTCCACGCATATCGTGTACCTCGCCGGCGAGCAAAACGTTGTCGCAGACTCATTGTCGCGTATTCAGGCAATTAGATTTCCGACCCAGTTCGACATCAACGAGCTGTCGACGGAACAAGGGAAGTGCCCGGAGTTGAAAAAGCTCCTCGAAAATTCTGACCACTCTCTCAACATAAAGAGACTGACGTTCGGACCCACGCATTCTCCAATTTACTGTGACATTTCGGACGAATCCCTGAGGCCTTACATACCGTCTTCGATGCGCGAACGCGTGTTCTCATTATTTCACACCGCCTCCCACCCGGGAGCGAAAGTTACAGATCGGATCATCCGACAGAGGTACGTGTGGCCGGATATGCACCGCGATATCGCACGCTGGTGCAAAAATTGCATCGCCTGCCAACAAGCTAAAGTCGCGCGTCATGTTAAATTTTTACCGAACAAGTTCGTTGTCCCCGACGGGAGATTTTCGCATATCCACATTGACGTGGTGGGACCTCTGCCCGTGAGCGAGGGGTTCCGTTTCATGCTGACGATGGTCGATCGCTTCTCGCGCTGGCCGGAGGCTGTGCCCATCGCGGACTCCTCCGCGCAGACCATAGCACGAGCCTTCTTTGACACGTGGATCGCACGCTACGGCGCACCCACGTATTTGACCTCCGACCAAGGGGCGCAGTTCGAATCCGAACTCTTTTCAGCCCTCCTGTCTCTCGTCGGCTGCCAGCGCATCCGCACGGCGCCCCTTTAACCCATCCGCCAACGGCATGGTGGAGCGTTGGCACCGTGACCTCAAGGCAGCGCTTACTTGCCACTCGCGACAGTGGTCGCGTGTCCTATCGACTGTCCTGCTCGGGCTCCGCACACGCGTGCGTTTGGACACCCTCGCGTCCCCGGCCGATATGCTATACGGGACATCCCTGCGCGTTCCAGGCGAATCCAACCCTCGTTATTTCCTGGAGGAATTCAGGGAGTACATGAAAGAGGTCCGCCCCGTGCCCGTGGCACACCGCGACAAGCGAAGAACATTCTTCTATAAGGATCTCGCGTTATGTACGCATGTGTTCTGCCAGGCGAGGACAAAGAAAGCTCTAGAAAAACCCTAGACCGGGCCTCATAAGGTCCTCGAGCGACGTTCGGACCGTACGTACAGCATCGAGGTGAACGGCAACCCGTGCATTGTTTCCGTTGAACACCTAAAACCGGCTTATTTCATTCCGGAGGACGCAGAACCGCCGACTGCGAGCGCACAGTCCTCCTCGTCTGCCGACAGACTGACAGCGGACGCGCAATTGCCGTTTCACGCGAGCGAAACCCCGGCGAGCGATCAAGCGCCTTCCGCTGCAACCGATACAGCGTCGAGCGCCAGGCCAACCGCGCCCAGAACGTACGCGCGCAAGAAAGTTTCTTTCAAAGAAACCATTGCGCAAATTAGATATATACCTCGCGCCGTCCATAGGTTAAGATAGCTCGTAAGAACATTGTACCTTCACACCGCAATATGTATACCAGCTGTGATCAAAAGCCAAAGCGTATTATGTTAACTTAAGTACTGATTTTGTCAAAATAAAATAAGCGGTCTATCCGTGCGGCAGCAGCGTAGGCTCCTTGAGCCATCAGGCTAGGACCCTCTTCTCATTGGGGGGGGGGGGGGGGGTGCTGTGGGGAATGCTGCGTATATTCCCCTAGACCGCGAATGTGGCGACACCACGCGACGGAAGCCACGAGGCTCACCGCCGTTCCCGCGCTTCCGGTTCCGGCGCTGGTGCGCACAGCCGGCTGGATCGTCCAGTCGGTTACGAGCTCTCGTTGAGTACAGACGTTATACTACGCTAGATAGTAACACGTGGCGTGACGCCTCACGCCACTACAAGCAGTGTCCTTGTTGTTAATATTTTATCAATAAACTTCCTCGGCTTGCCGAGTATTTAATAAGCACGCAGTCGCTTAATTCCCGACACCCTTGCCTACACGCACGTCCGCAGGTGTGTGAGCCTGCTGGTGACCCTTGCAGTAAACAGTCACCTTCATCTCCACAGCACGGCCAAAACCCGAGCGTGAGCACTCTCATCTACTCTCTGTCATAACTATATTCACGTGGTCAACTCATGGGTCAACTGGCCACGCTACAGTGGAGATAGGAGCTGATCCAGGCTAAACACTAGAGTAGGGGGCAGCACTATAATGGGCACGGCCAAACCCCGGGCGTGAGCACTCTCATTACTCTCTGCTCGGACCTACTTAAAATTTGGCAGAAACCAGGACCGACGCACAGTGGGCCAGATTGACGCGCTAGCTGTTCACGGCTATTCCAGCATTATTTAAAAACTTAGAGACCACATTAAGGATGCGCAGGAGCCAAAGTGGTGCCTCTATCGGCGTAGAGGTGTCATTCTATGTATTTCATAACTTTGTGCGACATCTTTGTCTCTCCTACAGAGCTGTGACAGAGAGGGAGACATGTCACTCGCAGGAGAGACAAAGACAGAGAGTAACCAAGCAGCTTGATTTTTCGATGAACTTCCAACAACTTCCTGAGACGAAGAAGCAATATTTTCTCATGTTTTTTGTGTAGAAATATTCGTTGTATTATTACGCATGTCCGTACAGAGCGCTTTTTTTGGAAAAAGTGTACAGAAAAAAATTTCTTCTATAAAAACGTACACTTTTATTTTTTATAAAGTTTCAAGAGCGAAATTGCAAAAAAGGGCTCTGTACGGACATGTGGGATAGAACAAAGAATATTTTAAAATAAGAATCGTAAGAAAATATTGCTTTTTCGGCTCAGGAAGTTGTTGGAAGTTCATCGAAATTCAAGCCGCGCGGTTACTCTGTCTTTATCTCTCCTTTTTTTTTTTTTTTTTTTTTATTGTGGGGAAATGCATTACGCATACCTCGGCCCCCGGGGGGGGAACCGAGGTTATGTGGGACTACCACCGGGGAGGGGGGCGCCGAAGGCGCGCCCGTCCCCAGTGGCTACCCACTAAAACCCCACACCCACCTAAGCTAAAGGGGAAGTGCCTGGGTCACGCGAGTACTCAACAGGACACTTCCCAGCTATCATGAAATCCCGGGGGGAGGGGTTAGCCTCCCCCACTACCTACTCTATAAGACCCCGGGCGGAGGGACCCGCCCGGTGTCCCCATCCCTATCCCTGGGGCCGTCGGAATGGGCTTCCCGAGCCCCCGCTCGGTCCACCCACGGCCCCTCGGCGTCCTCGTGCCCCGCCCGGTCCGGGTGACCCGAAGGTACCCGCCTCAGGCTAGGGCAAGAGGACGCCGTCACCGGTAAGGAAGGGTCGTCGGAGGCGTGATCCGGCACGCCCCGACCCTCCCCACCCCACCCCCCACGCGCCCCGATCGACCCGGTGGTCTAAACGGGGCGGGCTGTCTTTGTCTCTCCTGCGAGTGACATATCTCCCTCTCTGTCACAGCTCTGTAGGAGAGACAAGGATCTCTCTATCCTTGTCCTAGTTTATTTTTATTTCATCTCTACGCCGATAGAGGCACCACTTTGGCTCCTGCGCAGCCTTAAGAGGCTAGATCCCGCACTAGAATTCCCCTAGAATACCCTAGAAATCTGGCCGAAACATGGGTTACGCGGTACCACTTTTCGCCCTTATACGAGCATATTTCTTGCTGGACAAGGGCTCATTCGATAGAGGAAAGTTAAATGAACGGGTCTCTGCCCCTCTGTTATATGAAATTATGCATATATTTCGTAATATAAGTGTTAGAAGTAAGCCAAAATTGATGATGTTCAGCCATGTAATCCAAGCCATTTTTATGCCATTGGATGAATTTTCTGGATGCTATCGTGGGCTGAGCCTTAAGGGTGTAGACCTTACTCACACACTCGAACTCACACACCGCTAGCGACTGTATACGTACACGACATTGCAAGGGTTCAGTTCCTGACGTTATTCGTCTCGCTAATGTACATTTGGGACCCCTACGTAGTCACAATCGCTAGAGAAAAGATCAATCTAGTTCGCGAGCTCGCCCAAGTGGCCTACTATTGCGTTTTCGAGGCGTAATTTACATTATTCGGCAGCATGTAGCGGAGCCGCGAGAAGCATCGGGCGGCGCGACAGTGCTGCCACTGTCAAGAGACACACATTTTTTTAAATATCGAGAGAAGTAGGATCCTTATAGAAACGATTGGGAGCTCACGCGCTAGCGGGGACACATACAATGTGATTGCAACGTTTATTATGTTAAATCAAACGAATTTAAACCCACCTAACGTCAGGAACTGAAGCATATCTCAGAAGGGACGGTACTCGGAAATTACAGCCGCGGAATTTTTCCGCTACAAGCGCTGATGTAGGTTTCTTGTCATTCGGTCACCCGGCAATTCAACACAGACTGTGAATTCAATCACTGTATCGGTAAAACAGAGGATGACAAGAGTTGCCGGTAAGTTAGGCTTCATACGCAAACGTGACGTCACTATACGGCCGACGTTGATGCTGCGTTGGTATGCTCGAGTGAGAGTGTGTGGCACACACTCGCCGCTCGGGCAGCGTGTACGTGTGGCTTGGCGGATTGCAAGGGTTCAGTTGCTGACGTTATTCGTCTCGCTAATGCACATTTGGGACCCCTACGTAGTCACAATCGCTAGATAAAAGATCAATCTAACGCGTGAGCTCGCCCAAGTGGCCTACTTTTGCGTTTTCGAGGCGTAATTTACATTATTTGGCAGCATGATGTTTGCTCGAGAGGCTCTGTAAGCAGTCGTGACAACCGTACCGCGCGGCGCACTCACACACTCGCCGCTCGGGCAGCGTGTACGTGTGCCTTGGCGGATTGCAAGGGTTCAGTTCCTGACGTTATTCGTCTCGCTAATGCACATTTGGGACCCCTACGTAGTCACAATCGCTAGATAAAAGATCAATCTAACGCGTAAGCTCGCCCAAGTGGCCTACTTTTGCGTTTTCGAGGCGTAATTTACATTATTTGGCAGCATGATGTTTGCTCGAGAGGCTCTGTAAGCAGTCGTGACAACCGTACCGCGCGGCGCACTCACACACTCGCCGCTCGGGCAGCGTGTACGTGTGCCTACGCGGATCGCAAGTCGCAAGGTTTCGGGATGCTACAAACCATTTCTCGTCCTCCGTTGCATCCTCCGCCGTATCTTCTGCCGCATTATAAATTATTATTGTTATTCTATATATTATAAAAATTTAAACAATTATTTTATCAATAAATTAGTAGGTTGGAACGGACAAGTCTAAATGCACAGTCGTCGTGCCATACGTAGCGATGCGAGTGCCATTTGCCGCGAACAATTCAGTCTCGTCTTTCGGCAACCGGCCACCGATACGCGACCGCGGAAAAACGTACACATCTGCACCCGTATCCACAAGAAACTTCACTTTAGTTTTTCTGTCGGATACGAAAATGCGGCCAGGATAGGAACCGTCGAGAACTGCCGCGTTTACAATCGACGGTTTTCCTCGTTTCCCACTTTCCACGTACAATGCTCTTTGCACTTAGTGGCCTTTTCACCCCACACGCGGTTGGTGCAGCGGCTATGGTCTCGGACTGCGGAACCGCTGATGAATTTTTGGACCATGTTCGAATCCCGCCCGGGTCAATTTTTTTGTTTATCAGATGTTTTTTCGATTCCTTTCAGAAAAAATTGTTGAATTGGGTCCAACGTTTTTTTCAATTTTTCGGAAACCGTGTGTTTTACGAAAAAAAGTAAAAAGATATAAAATACGCAGCCTGTCCAGATCAACAGGTTGTGTTGCACATTTTTTTGGACGCGGTAAATATATAGTTTAGAAGATATTCGGGAAAAACGATTTTATGAACCTTAAATTAATTACTTTAATGTTTAATCCAGTTGGGGCACGTTTTCCCGGTATCCGATCGAGCTCAAACTTTGCACAGATTTTGTATCTATTATTTGGAATAACTCTGTGGGGTGCCGTGTAAAAGAAATTTTGACAAAAATTTTTGACAAGAGCAAATAAAAGCCACATTAATGTATATGTATACATATATGCTCTTGAATATCAAACCAATAATTTATAGGTAATATAATATATATGTATCCAGAAGATAATTTATTTAAAAATTATTGAATCTTTAAAACACTATACATAATATTTTTGACATGAATATCTTTGAGACATTACCTCAAATAAAATAAAATTACCTTGTAAAACTTTTTGTACGAGACTTATATTCCATTTATGTTATAACTTATAATAATGAATGTAGTCAAAATTAATATAAGTTGTGGTGACCATTGTGAACATTTACTTGAAAGTAAGAAATTAGAACCTAAAATTATATTATTACTTTCAAAGTTGAATGATTATAAGTATGTATTCTTATTGTGAGTAGTTTTTACTTTTATCATTTAGGTCTCGGCTTCCACATTGACGATAACCTAAAGTATCCTTGCGCTTTGTTGGCAAATATCCTGGAATGTACAAACTTGGTGTTTCTAATCGTCCAGTAGTCATAAGTTTGTTAAAATCTTGTTCCATTCTATTAGCAATTGGACCTGTGTATATGAAGGTATACATTAATTGTTTAACAATTTGTGTTTAATGTTTAGATAAAGTAAATATAAGTACCTTTAAAATGTAACAGAAATTGAATACATGCTTCATTATGTAATGTTTTAGTTTTTCTATTATCTATAGATAACATCCACTCTGGGATTCCCATAACTTTTCGTACATCTTCTAAAAATTGAGCTCTATAATAAAAAAAAATAGGAAAATTAATCCAAGAGAAGATTTTAAATAGAAAACTAATTTTTACAATCTAGTATGACTATGTATACTGTATACCGACACTACAAAACGTGGTGGTTTTCTTATGTTCGCATATTTTACAATATCATTATCTGGTTCAATATTAGCACAAGCAAATCTATTACTTCCAAAGTTTTTATCGAAAATAACGATAGATCTTCCCATAGCTGATATTGATCCACCTAAAGGAAAGTTTGAATCTGTAAAAACTTGTCTTTCTACTCCTATGTTAATAGGTCCCAGTCGGCCTGATACATCTCCTATATAACATCTTAATGGTAAATCAGGACCACATTCTTGTCTATATAGATCATTCTGTAAAATAAAATTGAGATCATGTTACTAAATTATATTTTATGTTACTTACTGCCATATAAAATGTCATTCCATAATAATTAGTAATACATTTAGAGGGTCTGCCAATTGAGTAAAATGAGGATTCCATATATATCCACCTGCTACGCATCTAGTGTCTTTTACTTGCACAGCTGCATCCACACCAATAGGATTTACATATATTGCCCAATTGTGATCTTTTGTCTGAAATGAAGTATATTGTATAATTTTGAATCTCTGAACAAAAATATTATACAATTAGACTTAGACATTTAAAAAGTATTTTAAAATCTAGGTGCACGGTAGTGCACCAGCCGAGTTCTCGCACTACCTCCTTTTACACGAAACAACTTGGCCGTTTTTTAGAGGCTTGTAACTCGGAACTGGAGGCAGATGGAGAGATGTAATTTCGTACACTTTTAAACCAATGGCCATCAAAGGTGTTAGGTAGCGGCTAAGTTTGAATAATTTAGCCTTCCATGTAACTCTTTAAAAATTAAATAGCGTTCTTTTATACTAATTTTTACAAACGCTTTTTTCAGTATTGCAACAGGTATTTCTAAGCTAACGAACTTGGCCGTATTTTGTTTGATCTCACAACTTTTTACGGCCATAGAGAACTTGGCTCCTGTTTACAGGATGTTTTTGTTGGGATCATTTTTACACAGATGAAATAGTAGCAGAATGTTGTCTGCGTTGTAATTATTTTTATCAATTAAATAGTTTCATTTCAATTAGCTTCATGTTCAAGTAGTTTCAGCTAGTTGAAAACATATGACACATGTTGACCTAATTCTCCTGTTCTATACAATTCTAAGTTCTATTATAATGTAACGCAACTTACAATTAGTTTAGTAATTAGTTCAATTCGTTTCAACAAATGTTATTGTACTATGATAACAAAAAGCCATAAGACACCTTTTACTATAATAAAATTAGCTTGGTCTAGGAAAGTTTCCTGTTTCTCCACATACAGAAAAATTGGTAATATCACATTCTCCTTTTATAATAAATAATTTTAGCAAGATTATATCTTGTATTTATTTCAAGACATATTATACTAATGCTCATATGAATCAACTCTCCCAATCAGCACACGTCGTCTCAAAGATGTCTCTTACACGGCGTTTTCCCGTCTGAACGTCTTATGTCCCAAAGATACGTCTTTTAGTCGGCTTAAAGATATCTTTATGGAGACGTCGTTTTCACGGCAGAGGTTGAACGTCTTTTAGCCGTCTCATTTCAGTCGTAAAAACAACGTCTCCATAAAGGATATCTTTTTGGCGACTGAGAGACGTTTTTCCGGAGACGTTGTTTTTGCGGCTGAAGGTAGCTGTCTTTTAGTACAATGGCTAAAATATACTGGTTTTTAATTTTGCTATTTCTTGGAATGATAAAAAAATTAATTTTCAAAACATTATATATATTTATATGATAATATTTATATTTAAAATGAATCTTTATTTAATATTAGAAGTGGAATATTTATTTCCTGATATACGGATAATATTTATTTCATATTATGAAAAAAATATTTTTTTCTAATTATAAAATGAATCTTTATTTAATATTAGAAATGGAATATTTTTTTCCTTATATACAGATAATATTTATTTATTGTTATTTCGTATTATGAAAAAAACATTTTTTCTCATTATAAAGTGAATCTTTATTTAATATTACAAAAAGAATATTTTTTCCTAATATACAGATAATATTTATTTCATATTATGAAAAAAATATTTTTTTCTCATTATAAAATGAATCTTTATTTAAAATTAGAAATAGAATATTTTTTTTTAAATATGCAGGAAATACTTTATGTTTATCATGGAAAAATATTTGTTCCAGAATATGGAAGACATACAACTTTCATATTACGAATGAAATATTGGTTTCAAATATAAAATAAATCTTTATTCAATACTGGAAGTAAAATGTTTACTTTTAATTTACTTTGAATTCGTGCGTGTCATTTAATTTTTTAATAGAAGTTTATCTCTTCTAATTATATGATTTCATATGATTTGAACTTTTATAAGAATAAAAAGTAATAAACGTAACAATAGGTTCGCATAGCTCAACGAGGAAGCACATCATCAAGTAAACGGTCATCCCGAGTTCGAATCCCGCCAACTGCATAGAAATTTCTGAATTGTAATAAGGTCCTTTCGAAGACAAATTGGAATATTTCCTCAAGCATTGCATAGAGAAAAGTATATGTATATGGATAGTTTCTAATTTTTGTTATAACTTTTTTTTAAAAGATGCCCAAAAAGATGTCTTTACAAGGTAACTTTCAGACGTCTTTGAAAGATGTTTAAAAGCTGTCTTTGGACGCCCAACAGAGTCGTGAAAGATGTCTGAGAGATGCCATTGGACGCCTGTGAGGTGTAAAAAATACGTCTCTACAATGCCTGAAAAACGACCAACAGTCATTCTGAAGACGACTTTAAGACGGACAAATTTGTAACAAACGACCTTCCGGAGCCTTTCCAGAGACGGTCTGGAGACATTCGCCGACGTCTTTCGGACGTCTGAATGTCTTGCGGCAGACATCTTTCAGCTCTCTTTGAGCTGTCTCTGTGCTGATTGGGCTGCATTATTACTTGCTTATTTATATTACTTACAATATTACGGTCGTGTTTACCAGGATGGCGAAGTTTCACTTCGATTATAGTTTCACTTTCAGCACCATCACGATGTACTAGTTGTGTCTGCAATTATTAATTACGATAACGAACTACTTTCATAGTTTTTCACTTCACCAGTTTATCATTTAAACATTTTACGATTTTACCATTTTTATGTATCCATATGCAAACCCGTGTGGATGGTGAAAAGAAGCAATGGCTCGAAGTTCGTTAGCTTCAGATGGTGAATATCCTCGTTCTATAGTCGAACATGCCCACCTAAACCAAAAGAGTACTGTAAAATATTTTCTTAAAATTTACTGCAAGTAAATATTAGAGTTAAATGTTGTATAATCATTAGAACAATAGAATAATAGAATTATTTCATACTCAAAAAATATCAACAATCTTATTAATATGAATTAATACGCAATTTAAAATTGTTTAAAAATTGATGTTTTAGTAGACCATATCTAATTTAATGCAGTAATTTTTTACACATAATAATATTCCTTTTTTTTGTATCTGTGCTCAAAAATGGAAATGTAACACAAAATATTTATGCTGCACACACAAGATTTAAACACATCAAATGTTTATAAGGTACGGATAAAGTAAAGTATAATTTCTAATATCTGTGGTTTTACTTAATATCACTAATGATTTTGATTAAATTAAATTAATTAAAAATCAATATTTCACTACCAGTAATCCTAATTTCTACAATAAATCATAGATACCTCATGTTTTTTTCTTTTTTATGAATTACTATGCTTCGACCCAGCACACTTCTTGGTCCAAATAACGGAAGAATTGTATCATTAAAAGTTAACATATATCTTTTTCTGTTTTCTAAAGTTCCAAATTTTCCACTAAGATCACCCATTTCATATTGGTCACTTGTTCCTTCTCCAGGATTCGGTGTGCCATTATTTACATTGACGCCAAATGGATTCCAGTGACCATACAAAGATGTACCTTCACAGGGGAATTCTAAATCATGTTCTACCGGAGTCTAGAATACATAGAATACATACACATAGACTGTATCAGCGTGTATTAGCATTATAAATATAAACAATGAAAGTTATTATTTTATTATACATATTTACCATGTGCACATGATATCCACTCATTTTTCCATTTAGACCATCAAGAGTTATTTCTCCATTTGTAATGTCGTATTCAGATTGTTGTATGAATTCAACTTTTCCTCTTAACGAAATGTTTTCTCCATTTCCAAACCAATCTTTTACTACAGCTTTGCGACGGTATACTCTGTTAATTCTAAGTAAAAAGTATACTATATATTAAATTGCACTATCATCACTAACGTAATACTATTTAATGAGAATAATTTTGTACATTTCCAAATTTTATTAAATTCTGTGCACATACATTGAACATGCTAATCTTTCTCCTCTTGCACGTGGTCCATTGTCATCATATATAACTAAACTTTTTCCGACTATACTATTAGGTCCAGACAAAGACAATAGTGTATCCGTAAAGAATTTTCGAGTTAAAATAGGTGCATAAAGTTTTTTTCCAGCAACGTCAATTGTACCATGTCTTGTTAAATCGCCTATTCTACACAATGTTATTTCATCCAATGAACAATAGTCAGGATGCTTTGAATCCCATTCTACCTAATAATTTGTAACATAGCATATTAAGATATCTATCATATTTATATCTGTTTTTTTATACCCAGTGGCGCACCCAGGGGCGGAGCCAGGGGGCCAAGTCCCCCTCCCCCCAAGAAAAAGGAAACGAAACACTGGAAAATTTGCTAAACCATAGAATAGTTACTTCTAAAACTAAACATTTTGAACAACTTTTCTCTATACAAATAAGGCATACACTCACTTAGGTTCCGACGTATTTGCAAAAACTGCCGATACTAGAACACTGAATTCTGCCTATTGTTGTGCGTCTGTGGCTGTGTACGTGTCAGTACTGGTGTCCATGGTCTCCATGCAAAAATGCCATTGATGCGATTTTGAAATGTGATAAAACGATATATCCTAATATTTATAATTTATTAAAAATATTTGCAACGCTTCCGGTAACGGTGTGCGTCAGTGAAAGATCATTTTCTACATTAAGAATTTTGAAAACATATTTAAGATCTACAATGACACAACCACAACTGAATGGGTTGGCTTTGTTATACATACACAGAGACATTCATGTAACTACAACCGAAGTAATTGAAGAGCTATGTAAAAAGAAAAGAAAACTAGATTTTATTCTATAAATAAATTTATGTTTAAAAAAATCTAAAATAGGTCATTTTGTTCAACTCGTCCCCCTCTAAGATGAAATCCTGGGTGCGCCACTGTTTATACCAATACCTTATAAGAATTATAAGGGTCCCCCGTACTCAAACATCTGCCTGTCCAATTATAATAATCCTTTCCTGGTGAATTATCATGAACAATCCATCTAAATATTTATGAAACTTTATCTTTTAAACGTCTATGTAATTTTGGAAAATATGTATAATTCTGGATAGACATAGCAATAAACAACATATTGTACCTATGCAATGCTGAGTTGTTTAAAGCATTACCATCTGCATGTACTAAATATTCAATTATAATAGTTGTATCCATTTGGGGATCATTTTGTGGTTGACGGAAAGTTATTCTACCAACAATAGGATATCTGTATATTACTTGTGCTGTTATCATTGGCATTTGTCCACTATTATCTGGCAGATGAGGACTTAAAGTTCCGCATACCCAAGGTATTATACTCATATTATCGGTTTCATTATATCTAATAAAAAATTATATGTATAAATTTGTAGCGGGAAATAAAAGAAATTTTTTAAATGAAAAATACTTATGAATTACTTATGAAGAACAAGACTTCGATGTGTTACACTATGAATTCCTGAAAGTGGAAGATACGTATCCCAATAAATTCCACTGAGTTTGGCACTTCCTGATAAGATATCATAGTGGTACGATCCTTCTTTGCGTCCTTGAAGTTTTCCAGAAAGATCTCCAATAGCATATTGATCTTGACTTCCAAATCCTAAAGTACACACATGCTTAAAGAATGTGCATTTGCTTAAGGACTGCTTTCAAGTCTGATTCAATTGATTGTTTACCTGCTGGCGGTACTGTTGTTTCATCTATATGACTTGGATTGTACACTTTCCCAGTTGTATTGCATACATCAGCAGAATCACTTTTGGTTCTTGTTGTTTCTGCAGGTAATTCATGAATTTGGTATGATTTTATTTTAGTAGCATATCGTAATCTTGTTTCCAAGTCATTTACAGGCGTCAAGGATATATTAACCCATGTTGGCTCGAACAGAGTCACTTGAGTCAATGTTACCTCTCCTTTTATACCATGAGAATTAATTAAAGTTCTAACAATAAGTGGACAATATTAACAAGTTTTTATCACATATAGATCATAGAGTAACAATACTCTATTTGAAAATAAGTAACAGATGTGAAAAATTGAAATACATTATGAAATCTTACTTGGTAGACATAGTTCTCCAGTGATTAATCTTGGTACAAACTAAAAAGGAATCATCATGTGTCGGATGAAAAATTACTAAGTATATGAGGCGATGAGGACCAAGTAAATCTGCAGGTAGTAGAGATAGATCTGAATCTCTGTACAGAGTTTTATATCGTCTGTTGTGGTTAGTAGCTACTTTTATCTTGCCTAGACGCATATCGATATCACCAATACCTTTTCCGTTTCCAGCATTATCAGGATCAAAAACAGTTTGTAGAATATTGCAACTTGATTTATCTGTATTGCAATCAAATATCAATTTATGAAAATTAGTTGATTATTATAAATTCATAATATATAATTATAATTTATACATAATATATATTAATAATATATAATATCAACCTTTGCCAATATCGAAAATATCGGTTACATAAATTTTCCAGTAATGCTCTGTGTAGTCTACGCTTTGCAACTTCTGTTTGTTAACATGATGCAGGTCAGTATAAATTATCGTGTCAGTAGTATTATCACCAGCATGACCGCCTAGCCATCGGAACCAAACAGTTCCAGCTACAGGACCATAGAATTGTGCTTTTGCAACTTTCTCTACATTTTTTTCCAGCACCTGAAATGTTACTGATACAAACGTATTGACATTTTTATATGTACATAAAAGAATAAGTGGGATCGGTTCTCTTTATTTAGAGAAGTACCGTGATCGAAGTGCAAATGGTCCTAGATGAGTATGTATCCTTTAGTATTAAGCCCTTGCCCCATAAACCCATTTTTCCTGTTAAACTTATGCCTGAAACTTCCACTGCTCCAGTTTCATTTCCAGGTAGATCTAATGGTCCAATTAATTCTGTAAGGTCGATGGTACTGCAACATTCGTAAGATTATTTTCAAATAATATTAACAGTTTCATTCAGTTATTCTCGCATGCGGAAAAGCATAAAATACTGACAAAATTTGAAATGCATGAGTACATACCTTTCTCCAAGATATCGTTGGTCGCATCTATTCTTTGTAATCGTATAATCGACGGGAAACTGAGTAACTGACCAAAACCATTGTTGATCTGGATACTGCAAAGTAGCTTGAAGGGAAAATCGAATTCTGACGGACGTGTCCGTGGCTTTTTCGAATCGAATTTCTCCATGCAGACCGCCAGACGAAATATACGCCGCGAGGCGTAATGAATTTGCAAAGGTTACTGCAACGAAGTAAGTTAACATTATAATAGAATGCTTATCGAATTATGTACTTTAAAAACATTTGAAACAGCGCAATTCAATTTTTATTCGATTCTTATTTTTGCAAGAGTAACTCATAGTCATTTACTTTGTTTGTAATTTACATGCAATAAAAACAGACATGGACGCCACAAGCTTATTTTTGTATAAATTGTAAAGATATTATATTGTCTAAAAATGCTGACAAAAGAAAATATCCCATTCTTTGACAAAGCTTACTTACTATAATTTAATAGAATAAGCAACCACATGTTTTCCTTAGACAAGAAATAATATATAAAATATTATTTTTACAAAAAGTCATGTATCAGAAACGGAGAGTCTGGCTTTAACCCATACTTTGTGAAACTGTTGCCTTCGAAAGAAACTGACTAAGGCAACGCGACTGCATTTACGTATTTATCAGCTTACTTTCTCATTTCTTCGCGCGCTCGTGGTAGGAGACTTGGTAGAAAAAGCGAGCAATGACCTTCACGCTTACAATCAGTAAGAGTAAGGACAGAAATATTTAAACTGTAATCGAAATCAAAAGTCACGTACAGCGGTACGTACAGTAACTTTTAATAATATTATTAGCATCGTAAGTAGATACAACGATTCGGATTATTTTTGTACATATTTTTGATACTGATTATGTTTGTAAATATACAATACATACCGTGACTCGTATAAATAATGACACACACTTTAAATCAGAATAACTTTTTTATAAATGGACCAAACGACTTCGGTATTTTCGTAAAACTACAAGGATTAGTTAACTATAAATGACGTGTAACGAAAATTTTTATAAAAACTACATTTGGTAGAAATCGCGAAGAAAATAGTAAACGTTGCTTTCTACAACTTTTTTACCTGGGCCCAAAACGGAAATATTAAAAATGTATTTTGTAGATTCATATAAGTTAATATAGATGCTGGATAAGATGGTCAAAAATGCCCTCCCAGATAGCACAAAGTCGTCTTAAATACGTCTTTTAGTCGCCTGCCGCAAGCTGTAAGTACGTCTTAAAGACGTACGTAAAGACTTTTTTTCGTCTTTTACTCGTCTTTAATTGGTCTTTGACACGTCTTTGTTACAAATGTTACGTCTTACAGACCGCTTTTATACGTCTTTTGCGCGACTTACAGACGTCTTTTTGTTTATTAAAAAAGTCGTCTGAAAGATGTAGCTTTAAGACCTCTTTTTGCCATCTTTTATACGTCTTTTAGGGTCTTTGATGCGTCTTTTATGCATCTTTTATACGTCTTTCAGACAGCTTTTCAGCATCTTTCGGGGATCTTGCAGGCGTCTTTTTAGGGGCCTTTTAGGCTTCTTTTATGCATCTTTTATACGTCTTTTTAGAGGTCTTTCAGGCATCTTTTAGAGCATTGATTATTACATAGTTAGGAATAAAAAAAAAGAACGCTGAGAAACTACCGCGCTGACCGAACCGAACTGTTGGAAACAACATTAATATTTTCTGATGTTATGCGCTGACACAACCCTGATAGCCAGTTCTGCTCCGAGCAGGAAGAGAGCGGAGTCTGGAGTGCACGTGGAGTGCAGTATCGTTCCAGACCGCCGCTTGAGGCTGCTCGGAGCCATGGATGGAGGGAATCTGGAATGAGTGTGGCGTGCGCGCCAGTGGCGCCTCCGAAAACGAACGCAGCAGAACAAAATCTGCCGTCACACCACCTGGCCAGGAGCTTCTTCCAGCCAGATGGGAGGCAGCTCGTGGAGTCGGCGTGGAGCGGCGGATGTCGTTACACAGGGCAGCACCGTCGGCGAGGTTATGTTGGTTATGTCGGTGAAATGAATTCCTACATATCGTATAAATATAAGGCAGTCTTCATTTTTACCGACAATTCCAAATATTCAGTCTGTGCACATTAGGCTGGAGCCACCGACGAGGATGGGAAGCAAAAAGACAACTGCGGCAGACGCCGACAGATCGTTCTCTATCTCTCTCTCTCTCTCTCTCTCTCTCTCTCTCTCTCTCTCTCGTTCTGTCTTCATCACTCTCATTTACAGCGATTTTTGTTCTTATAGTTCTCTCTTTCTCTTTCTCCCTTGCACAGGGCCGTTCCTACCGGGCGTGCAGTGCGTGCCCGCACGCAGGCGGCCGATTTTAAGTTTCAACAAATTTATTGTATTCTGAATTTCTCATTATAAATTTGAATAAAGTACTTATGTATAGTGGTTTAAATATTTGTTCCCATTGTCAGGGGGGGGGGGAGGGCGAAAAATTGCTCGGCACGCAGACGGCTGTACACCTAGGAACGGCCCTGTCCTTGCACCCTTGCAATCCTGGAAACGAGTTTACTCCCTTTTAATAAACTAAAGCAAGGATTTCAAAGCAAGGAGTGTCCTAACAAAAACATCCTGTAAACAGGTGCCAAGGTCTCTGTGGCCGTAAAAAGTTGTGAGATCAAACAAAATACGGCCAAGTTCGTTAGCTTAGAAATACCTCTTGCAATACTGAAAAAATGCGTTTGTAAAAATTAATTTAAAAGAACGCTATTTAATTTTTAAAAAGATACATGGAGAGCTAAATTATTCAAACTTGGCCGCTACCTAACACCTTTTATGGCCATTGGTTTAAAAAGTAACGATTTTTGTGGTCCTATATCTCGGAACCTACTAATGTTGGAAGATTAATGTTTTGTCAATACAGTAGTCTCGAAATTTGTCAAAACACTGTGTTCTGGGCCGACAACTTTCGAGACAACTGGCTCGACTTTTGATTTATGACTGCCTGTATAGTCTACCGCGCCGAGACATCAATCGAAAGCCGAACAGAATGATTGTACTGATCGCGTGGCCGAAGCGTGTCGCCGCGCCGCGCCGTCGCCAGCACAGTTTAAAGGCCCGCGTGTTCTCACAATGTAATGCCAATTAAAAATGCTTTATTTTCCATTATTTTTTTATGGGACTTTCACTGGCTTATTTCTGGCATTTTTCTGGCAATATTCTGATTAAAACAAGACCAAACACGGTATAATTTGGCCCATACATAATGTCTTGAAAGTTGTCGGAGGTCTGTATGCGAAATTTGCCGTAGTGCCTACCCATTCCACCACCGCCTGTCAACGTTGCGCCGGCCTCTGGAGTAAGTGGCCTGCAGTTCCTTTTTTAGTTGGAGCAACCTAAATATTGGAAAAAGACGAAAAAAAACAAAAAAATACCGGTATTACATATTCCGGTTTCGGTAGAATATGGGTTATTGCGCTATAGGAAGACTTCGAATTTACATGGACCTAAACCTATGGCCAGTAGCATGTTCTAGAAAATACAATGAAAATCAGTTATGTACAATATATGTATACACGAGGTGTAGAATGGCATAATTAAATATACGTACCACGCGAGAAATTATTGAAGCCTTCCTCTTCCCTAGTTGCCGCAGCTTCCTTCTTCTCCTTCCCTGGACAGCACATTTTTCCTCGGATTGCAATAGGTTTCCGCATTACCCTGGAGGTACTATTGTCAATGCGTTTTTTTTAAAGTGGTATCCCCAGTAGGCCTATTCCACTATGTCGCTGTATTCTCGACCGACCTAAAAAAAAGGAAACATTAGTTAGAGCGCGCGACTGCGGACTTCATGGTCGCGGGTTCAACGCGCCGTCCTGTCGCGAAAAAACCTTGGCGGTTAAATATATATATACTTAAATAAAAAAATATATTTACTACGCCGTGGCGTCGTCGTTGCTGCTGATGGTGGTGACGGTGTTCCGCCAGCAATTCTGTTTGTGCCGCATACTGTTGGCGGAGGTTGTGGTGGAGGGGATGCGGCGGTGCACCCCGGTTTCCTTCCGGTGCCGCTCCTTCGCCGACTTTAACGCGTTTTGCGCAAGTTTTTCGAACTCTCGTTCGAGAGGCCGCGAGAACGCTCTGTTCCGCAGCGTTGCCTCTGTAACATTCATTTGAATCAAGATAAATAAGACAAAACAATAAATTAATGAAGATAAATAAGGAATTAATAACGAAATTAAACAAAGTCAACGATGTACAATTCTTACCGTATATGGCCTTCATTATTTTAGTGTCCGACAAGGACTTGGTCCCATTTGCGCCGAACCATGTGTGCTCAAACGCGCAGGCGTCCGTCACGGCCTCCTTGAAACTTGCATTCACCGCCTCTTTCGCGGTGTAGCCGCCCATCTGGGTGAAGTACGCAACCTAAAAAAGAAAAATTAACATTGGTTTCCATATTATACTTACTTTTATTTATTTTATTATATGCATATCTGTATTACAATATACTTACCACACTCTCGTACTCCTCGTCGGATGTGGTTTCAAACAGGAGCACCTCTTCTGCTGTGTTCAGCGGGAGAAAGTGCGGCGGCTCGCCCCGCTGTTCACAGCACATCGCTCGACGTTGCGCCCTGTTCACGGTGGGAGGAAAGAAAAATTAATTAATGGAACAACTTTTCCAGAAATATGTAATTTCAACAAATTCTGACGTTGACTCACTCCAGTTTCTCCATCATTTTCTCCTGCTGCTGCTGCAACTCGGTTTGCTTCTGTAGCACGGCATTCATGACCTCCGTGATCTTGGCGACCTCGGCTCTACGTTCGGCCCTGTTGATGGTGGAAGCAAAGAAAAATTAGTAAATGAAACAACTTTGTCAGAAATATACGATATATCAACAAATTCTGAGGATGACTCACTCCTGTCGCCGTAGGTTATTCTGCCCCTCCAGAATTTGCAGCAGCAGCTCCTCCATTCTAAAACAAATTACACCATGTACTACACAATTTAGTTATAATTATTACTAAATTTAAAAATATGTATACAACTTACCGTTCCGACACCGCAGGGGGCGACGGGAGAGTCGGATGCATAAATGCCCGTGGGGCGGGAATAGGTGCGGGGGGGGGGGGGGGGGGGGAACTGGGCATAATGAGCCCCAGGAGAAAGGAGGGTAGATGGTGGGTGGGCGAGATTTGCCGCCTCCGCTACCACATCCGTCAGCGATTGAAGCAGCCCTTCAACGCTGGGTTGCTTTGGCAGCCGCGAAGACGGCGACGGCAACGGCGACGGCGACGGCGACGGCGACGGCGACGGCGACGGCGACGGCGACGGCGAAGGCAAGGGCAACCTTTCCGAGGCCGGCAACCTCTGCGACGTCAAGCTCCTTGACCACTTCGCCGAGGGATCTTCGTCGGACGAAGTTGTTTCGTATCTCCTCGGCTTCGTAGTCATTCTTTTCGGGCGATCCTGCTGAAATGTATGAATATAGAAAAATATTATAAAGAAACAAACAAGGTCGCTAGAGAAACTAGAAATTGTACATTCGTAAATATTTAAAACTTACATTTTCCATGTCGTGATGGCAATCCATATAGGCACTGAATAAATTAATAATTCAAGGAGTGTCAAAATAGTCTCAATAGTCGGTACGCGTTCGACGGCGAGATTCAGACTGACTCTCTGGATGTTTTAACTCTCTTTTATACTAAATGCTTGTACACCAAATCGACCAATAACGAGATGGGTCTTTGACGGTTTCCGAACCTCGGCGACGGAATCGACGGTCTTTTCGCTGAAACGATCGGATCCTTTGGTCGGCATCTATGTTGGGCACAGTAAACGCTCGATCGTTGTCAAAAGGCCGGGGGTTTGAGCGGACAACGAGCGTGCCCCGACATGCTTTTCGATTTATGACTGCGTCTAGATATCGCGCCGACCTCGCCGAGCGAGACTTCCATAGAAAGCCGAACATAGAAAAGGAAAGAATGAAATAAAGATCGCATGACCGAAGCGTGCCGCCGTCACCGGTGTCACGCGTCAGAATCGAGGAGAACAAGACTAATATATATATGTGATGTTCACACTCATACTTCGGCGCGTAGTGAGTAAAACAAAACTTATATCTCTTATACTAAAAGAGGTAAATTGAAAGAGTTGAGGTGAAGCGGATTAAGAAGTGCTCGTGGCTAAAGACAATGGTAGACTGATTTTATTTTCTTAGTTACAGTGGCTCATCGGGCCCCGCATATCTGTTCTTATCGGCGCATCGTGGGAGGCATCTCAGGGGTATTATCTATCGGTTACCTGTTCTTATCGACGTATCGTATGGGTATCGATTATGTTTCTGGTGTCGCATGGTTACACCGGCACAGTTTAAAGGCCCGCGTGTTCTCACAATGTAATGCTAATTAAAAATGCTTTATTTTCCATTATTTTTTTATGAGACTTTTTTATGAGCTTGTGTATTTTCTAGACCATTATTACACAGAACATGGTTTGCGATGGAGTATGCTGACAGGAAGAACTGTGATCGTATGCAAATGATTTTGACCGTTACCGGCCGTTACTTGTTTATATCTCGCGCGCGGTCCGGTACGAAGATGCGTATGGTGGGGGCAACGAAGGCGGGAAACATACGCGGTCGCGACGAAGACGCACGCGCAAACGCACACGGACATAGTAGAGGTACGCTGGTGTGTGTAGCGCGCAAGCGCGTTGGAGAAGGAGAGTAGAGGCAACAGTAGGCCATAGTGGGGAGGTCGAGCACAGTCGAGCACGACGGTTAACGGTTTAACCACGGTTCCACGAGTCTGGCGTTTTCGTTCCCTTGCGTTCCCTTTGATCGGTCGTTGTCGGTTGTGGTCAGTCAAAGTGCGCTCTAGGTACTTACCGTTATACTCGCGAGTGCGCTAGTCTGTTGCAACATTTTGGATAACGTGCCTGGATTGCGGGGATTGCGCTCAGAAGGACGGATTTTTTATTGTTCGGTAAGATTTTGCCCAAATGTCTTCCAGGAGGGTATTAAAAACTTCGATATCGCGAAAAGATTTTCGACACATAGGTCCTGCCCATAGACGACGCATTTTAAAGGAAATTAGGTCAAATCTCAAGCGTAGTAATACAGCAAACCAGTATAATGTTGGCACTGTGCAGGGCACATCCACCACGACCTCTTCATTCGCGGATAATTTAAATTCACGGGAAAATTTAGAATCAATTTGTAGCATTACTTGCCAAAATGTAGAAGACATGCCCAGCACGTCCTCTTCATTCGCGGATAATTTAAATTCACGGGAAAATTTAGAATCAGTTTGTAGCATTACTTGCCAAAATGTAGAAGACATGCCCAGTACGTCCTCTTCATTCGCGGATAATTTAAATTCACGGGAAGAATCAGTTTGTAGCATTACTTGCCAAAATGTAGAAGACATGCCCAGTACGTCCTCTTCATTCGTGGACAATTTAAATTCACGGGAAGAATCAGTTTGTAGCATTCATTCCATTCCGTTAAGCAATGACACAGCCCGGCGTTCTGCTGGCGCTGTGTCAGAACAGTCGTTTCGCGATAATTTGGCGTCTTGCTTTGTTACTGATAACATATCGCACAGTCACGCAAATAATATACTACGCGTTCTGCGTACCCACCCTTGTCACGCGAATTTACCGAAAGATGTTAGGACGCTTATTCGCACACCTCGCGACAGTGCCATCACGTATGACGTGCTACCGGGGAAATATATTCATTTTAATGTAGAGTCGAAAATAGTCAGTTATTTATGTAATTCTCTTGTAACCATTCCCGACCGGTTGGAATTAGATTTTCACGTGGACGGATACACGCTAGATAATTCAAACTCAATTCAATTATGGCCAATTCAGATTAGAATTAGTAATATCGAAAATAGTAGACCCATTGTAGTAGGCATCTATAGCGGTGCACACAAGCCTAGCAATGCCGTAAGCTACCTTCAAAAATTTGTCTCCGACATTGAATCCATCATGTCGAATGGAGGCATTATTTTTGAAGGTAGACTAATCCCTTTAGCATTACGTTGTTTCATTGCCGATGCGCCGGCCCGCGCGTTTATTCTCAATCATTCCGGACATAATTCTCGCCGACCGTGTTCTAAATGTAAAGTAGAGGGTACACGGGTACAAGACCGTATGATTTTTCTTGGAACAAAACACGATTCGCGAACCGACGAGATATATATGACATCACCGTATGATGATCATCATAAAAACGGACATAGCCCCTTAGCTTCCTTACCAATGGGAATGGTTACAGATGTACCCTTTGAATATATGCATTTAGTATGCATCGGAGTAGTGAAGAAGTTATTATTTGCTTGGGTGCGGGGTTATTATACAAAACGCGCCAAATTATCTAGTCACCAACTCGATGTGATTTCTCAAAGAATAAAGTTCATTCACGCGTACTGCCCGTCTGATTTTGCTAGGCGTCCGAAGCCAATAACAGATTTTTCTAAATTTAAAGCCACCGAATATCGGCAGTTTCTTCTGTATACTGGCCCAGTTGCCACATACAGAATAATAAACAATACTGTATATTTCCATTTTTTGCTGTTGCATAGTGCCATTAGAATACTGGTTTCACCCTTCTATGTTAAGGACCATTTCTTGTTCGCGAAATCAGCATTGATACACTTTGTAGAAACTTGTGAAGCGGTCTACGACAGGACTTTTATGTCGTATAATGTTCATGGTCTACTGCATTTGGCAGATGACGTCGCCAAGTTGGGCACCCTCGATTCATATTCAGCTTTCCCGTACGAAAGCAACATGGTGCTTTTTAAAAAGTATTTTCGTAAACCGCGACAAATTCTTCAACAGTTTGCCAAGAGATTTGCTGAATTAGAACGTCATGGTTGCAGAGAGAGTGGTGGTGATTCTTCCACCACTCTCCATGCTTCTATGCCGTTTCGCGATACTAGTGGTGCGCTTTTTTTCCGGAAAATTAAGTTTGGTAATTTGTTACTTTCGACAACAGATCGCGACAATTGTTGTATCTTACGCGACGGTTCCATCTGCATTGTTTCCAGTATTTTTCCATACGAAAATACTTTTAGATTAGCAGTAAACATGTTTAAGAACATAGATGCATTTTATAACATTCATTTAAAGTCTCCGGAGATAGACATTTTTAAATGTGCTACATTGAGCACCGATGTAGTCGTTACAGGCCTGGAAAACGTTCGGGCAAAATGTTTCCGAATGCCGTTTATCGGCACGAGCGAATTATACGATAGCGCATTAGGGTTCTCCGAATGGGTTGTCGCAGTCATTGCGCACACAGAAAATGCATAATTTCTTTCAAAGTTAATATTATGCGACAAAGTGGAATAGGCCTACTGGGGATACCACTAAAAAAAAAACACATGGCAATAGTACCTCCAGGGTGATGTGGAAATCTATTGAAATACTAGAAAAAATACACTGTGATGTCTCCAGGGAAGCAGGAGAAGGAAGCTGCGGCAACCAGAGAAGAGGAATTCTTCGATAATTTCTCGTGTGGTACGTATATTTAATTATGTCGTTTAGTATACGTGTATACATATATTGTACATTACTCATTTTTTGTGTTTTACAGGTATTTCGCCTATGAGAAAACTTTGTATAGCGGTGCGCACGACTTGCCACTACCGAGAAGAAAACGTAATGTGCTGCCGAGGGAAGCAGCAGAAGGAAGCTGCGGAAACCGAGGAAGAAAGGAAGGACCGAACAATTTCTCCTGTAGTACATATATTTAATTATACCATTCATCACGCGCCTCTACATGCATTGTTCAATTTACTGATTTTTTTTTTGTATTTTTCAGGTATCCTGCCAATCATCGGAAGGAGCTACAGCGGAGCGCTCTACGTTCCACGGCCGACGAGAGGACTTGACGTGCTGCCGAGGGAAGCAGCAGAAGGAAGCTGCGGAAACCGAGGAAGAAAGGGAGGACCGAACAATTTCTCCTGTCGTACATATATTTAATTATACCATTCATCACGCGCCTCTACATGCATTGTTCAATTTACTGATTTTTTTTTTGTATTTTTCAGGTATCCTGCCAATCATCGGAAGGAGCTACAGCGGAGCGCTCTACGTTCCACGGCCGACGAGAGGACTTGACGTGCTGCCGAGGGAAGCAGCAGAAGGAAGCTGCGGAAACCGAGGAAGAAAGGGAGGACCGAACAATTTCTCCTGTCGTACATATATTTAATTATACCATTCATCACGCGCCTCTACATGCATTGTTCAATTTACTGATTTTTTTTTTGTATTTTTCAGGTATCCTGCCAATCATCGGAAGGAGCTACAGCGGAGCGCTCTACGTTCCACGGCCGACGAGAGGACTTGACGTGCTGCCGAGGGAAGCAGCAGAAGGAAGCTGCGGAAACCGAGGAAGAAAGGGAGGACCGAACAATTTCTCCTGTCGTACATATATTTAATTATACCATTCATCACGCGCCTCTACATGCATTGTTCAATTTACTGATTTTTTTTTTGTATTTTTCAGGTATCCTGCCAATCATCGGAAGGAGCTACAGCGGAGCGCTCTACGTTCCACGGCCGACGAGAGGACTTGACGTGCTGCCGAGGGAAGCAGCAGAAGGAAGCTGCGGAAACCGAGGAAGAAAGGGAGGACCGAACAATTTCTCCTGTCGTACATATATTTAATTATACCATTCATCACGCGCCTCTACATGCATTGTTCAATTTACTGATTTTTTTTTTGTATTTTTCAGGTATCCTGTCAATCATCGGAAGGAGCTACAGCGGAGCGCTCTACGTTCCACGGCCGACGAGAGGACTTGACGTGCTGCCGAGGGAAGCAGCAGAAGGAAGCTGCGGAAACCGAGGAAGAAAGGGAGGACCGAACAATTTCTCCTGTCGTACATATATTTAATTATACCATTCATCACGCGCCTCTACATGCATTGTTCAATTTACTGATTTTTTTTTTGTATTTTTCAGGTATCCTGCCAATCATCGGAAGGAGCTACAGCGGAGCGCTCTACGTTCCACGGCCGACGAGAGGACTTGACGTGCTGCCGAGGGAAGCAGCAGAAGGAAGCTGCGGAAACCGAGGAAGAAAGGGAGGACCGAACAATTTCTCCTGTCGTACATATATTTAATTATACCATTCATCACGCGCCTCTACATGCATTGTTCAATTTACTGATTTTTTTTTTGTATTTTTCAGGTATCCTGTCAATCATCGGAAGGAGCTACAGCGGAGCGCTCTACGTTCCACGGCCGACGAGAGGACTTGACGTGCTGCCGAGGGAAGCAGCAGAAGGAAGCTGCGGAAACCGAGGAAGAAAGGGAGGACCGAACAATTTTGTTGATAACATTTTTCCATATTATTACAAATAACGTTCTTGTCATTTTCAATAATAAAGGATTATAATAATAAATAAAAAATTGTAAAATTTATTATTCCTTTTGCTATTTCTTTCGTTTTCCATTCTTCCATGTGATTGAATATAAATTCAAAAATCAGTATTGTCGGTAAAGAGGAAAACTGCCACATATTTGTACAATTGAAATTTACTTTACCGACATCTGCCACATTAGTGCGATCTGCCCTTACCGACGGCGCTGCCCTGTTTAACGACATTCGCCGTATTAATCAGTGCGACCGTGCTGCCACCTTGCGGGGAAGCGAAGTCGAGGACACAGATGCATTCCACCTGGACTGCAGAAGCTGCTCTCCACGTGGCCTGCATCCAGACGGTTCCACATTCTATGCTACTGCGTTCATTTTCGACACTCCACGTGGAGTCCATTTGGCTATCAGGGAATAGAATACTAACAAGTTTTTTTTTTATTTAGAGGCCTTTTTTGAAACCTGTTGGTTTATTTCGGTTTGGACCTACACAGTTTTTATTAAGGAGGGTTTCCAAGAACCACCCGAGCGACTACCAGTTTTAAATCACTTGAGAAAAATCTCAGAGGTGACGGGGGGATTCGATAACCCGGGACCACGAGATCGTAGCCGCGGGCCTCATCCACTTGAGCCACTGCGAATAATCAAATTAACTTAATTTTCTAATTATTTCTGTGAAATGTTCAAGGTTTATCAGTGTCTAATAGGCTTACAGAATAAATAAAATATAACAATTTGAAGATCAACTTAGCTTTTCACGGGAAAAACGTCAAAAATCGGTTTTTGTTTTTTTTTACAACGGCGTACCTCTCTTAAAAATCTGAAAAAAATCATGAACGACACTTATAATAATATGTCGGTACTGTAAAAATATAGAGGTGGTCAATTTAAAACTTCCATGTAAAATCTGCATTTTTTCGATTTTTTTGAGGTTTTTGCTAAAGATCTGTTCGAGCTGAAATTTCAGTTTCGAGTAGATCGAAGTTTTATGAGGGCTCGAATATTCGAGCCGTTCGACTCATTTCTGACATAAAAAAGACGTCTCCAAAAAGACGACTTTACAGATATGTAAAAGACGTCACATTGAAGCCGTCTTTTTCACAGCAAAAATAAGACGAAAAAAAGCCGTCTCCCCTCAGCCGTAAAAAAGACGCCTCCAAAAAGACGACTTTACAGATATGTAAAAGACGCCACATTGAAGCCGTCTTCTTCACGGCAAAAATAAGATGAAAAAAAGCCGTCTCCCCGCAGCTGTAAAAAAGACGACTTTACAGATATGTAAAAGTCGTCTTTTTGAGACGTAAGACGTAAAGACGTAAAAAAGTCGAAAAAAGACGACTTAAAGTCATACTGTGCTATCTGGGCTTGAGTCGAATAGTATCGGGGATGGGCCATTCGATAGAGATTCTATGTAGAGGCTAAGATAAAAGGGAACATAACAATTAGATAAGAATATATATCTTAAACTATCTGGAAGAAAAGCGCATGGGGGAAAAAAAGGAGAAGTAATTTTAATAAGAAAAACCCCTGCAACAATCTTAAACATATTTACATACAGGGTGTCCCGAAACGACTGCGTAAGCGGGAAATGGGAGGTTCCTTGGGTCATTTGAAGCGACATTTTCCTTAGCAAAAATGGCGTCCGCGGCTTTGTTTAGGAGTTATTAACGAAAAACACGGACCAACCAGAGCGCGCCTAGTCGCTCGGTGGCACGGTCAGCGCGGCGAGCCGGGGGGAAGAGAGTGTTGTCGGTACGCCGCGATGTAACAGATAACAGTTTCTCGATTATGTCCCGATTTCGATGAGCTTTGGATATGTTGTAATGACCACGATTCTGAACAACATTTCCCTTTAGACTTTTTGCCTCGCGTCTTTAGTTTACGAGATATTTGTAAAAACTTGTAATTGAAAATGCTTCGAAATGTGTGTCACTGTCACTGGGTCATTCGGTGGCGAACTGCACAGATGTCTTCAGGTGTACCACAGTACCGAAAGCTAAGGGTTGTACGGTCAGGTCAACGAACTGTACAGCTGATGGTAGATAGCAGGTATACGACAATCACATGTTTCGGTTTTCCTGCAGATTTGTACGCAGAGTCGATGGGTTACTGTTCGAAAACGTCGTCCGTCTTTCTTTTAGAAAGTTTCTTAAGGGAGGCATAGGACAATAGGGGCCCTAAAACGCCACGCCGACCTGACATTTCTACCTCTTGCTGGGTGAAAGGACGGACGACCTTTTCGAACAGTAAGTAACCCATCGACTCTGCGTACAAATCTGCAGGAAAACCGAAACATGTGATTGTCGTATACCTGCTATCTACCATCAGCTGTACATTTCGTTGACCTGACCGTACAACCCTTAGCTTTCGGTACTGTTTTTACAAATATCTCGTAAACTAAAGACGCGAGGCAAATAGTCTAAAGGGAAATGTTGTTCAGAATCGTGGTCTTTACAACATATCCAAAGCTCATCGAAATCGGGACATAATCGAGAAACTGTTGGTTGTTACGACATCGCAGCGTACCGACAACACTCTCCTCCCCCCGCTGACCGTGCCACCGAGCGACTAGGCGCGCTCTGGTTGGTCCGTGTTTTTCGTTAATAACTCCTAAACAAAGCCGCGGACGCCATTTTTGTTAAGGAAAATGTCGCTGTATATACAATAGAAGAGGTAAAACGAGCGCCTACCGTGCTGACCCAACCGGGCTGATGGAAACAAAGTTAATATTTTCAGATGTTATTCATTTTATAATTATTTCTGAAATGTTCAAGGTTTATCAGTGTCTAATAGGCTTATAAAATAAATATAATGTAACAATTTGAAGGTTAGCTTAGCTTTTCACGGAAAATACGTTGAAAAAATCGGTTTATTTTTTTTAACAACGGCACACCTCACTTAAAAATTTGAAAAAATTCATGAACGACACTTATTATAATATATCGGTACTGTAAAAATATAGATGTGGTCATTCTAGAACTTCCATGTGAAATCTGCATTTTTCGATTTTTTTGAGATTTTAGATTTTTTACAAGCAGGATTTTCAATTTAAAAATCTGAAAGGAATTGCAGAGTATGTATTCGGGTGCTTGACATATGTCAGATTTTTTTCAGAATTTCTAAACATAGTTTTTTTATGCCCTATACTCTAGACTCTAGATTCATCCCAATCAGCACACGTCGTCTCAAAGATGTCTGTTTCACGTCGTTTTCCCGTCTGAACGTCTTATGTCCCAAAGATACGTCTTTTAGTCGCCAAAAAGATATCTTTATGGAGACGTCGTTTTCACGGCAGAGGGTGAACGTCTTTTAGCTGTCTCATTTCAGTCGTAAAAACAACGTCTCCATAAAGGATATCTTTTTGGCGACTGAAAGACGTTTTTCCGGAGACGTTGTTTTTGCGACTGAAGGTAGCTGTCTTTTAGTACAATGATAAAATATACTGGTTTTTAATTTTGCTATTTCTTGGAATGATAAAAAAATTAATTTTCAAAACATTATATATTTATATGATAATATTTATATTTAAAGTGAATCTTTATTTAATATTAGAAAAAGAATATTTTTCCTAATATACAGATAATATTTATTTCATATTATGAAAAAAATATTTTTTTCTCGTTATAAAATGAATCTTTATTTAATATTAGAAACAGAATATATTTTTTTAAATATGCAGGAAATACTTTATGTTTATCATGGAAAAATATTTGTTCCAGAATATGGAAGACATACAACTTTCATATTACGAATGAAATATTGGTTTCAAATATAAAATAAATCTTTATTCAATACTGGAAGTAAAATGTTTACTTTTAATTTACTTTGAATTCGTGCGTGTCATTTTATTTTTTAATAGAAGTTTATCTCTTCTAATTATATGATTTCATGTGATTTGAACTTTTATAAGAATAAAAAGTAATAAACGTAACTAATAGGTTCGCATGGCTCAGCGAGGAAGCACATCATCAAGTAAACGGTAATCCCGAGTTCGAATCCCGCCAACTGCATAAAAATTTCTGAATTGTAATAAGGTCCTTTCGAAGACAAATTGGAATATTTCCTCAAGCAGTGCATAGAAAAGTATATGTATATGGATAGTTTCTAATTTTTGTTATAACTTTTTTTTAAAAGATGCCCAAAAAGACGTCTTTACAAGTTAACGTTCAGACGTCTTTGAAAGATGTCTAAAAGCTGTCTTTGGACGCCCAACAGAGTCGTGAAAGATGTCTGAAAGATGCCTTTGGACGCCTGTGAGGTGTAAAAAATACGTCTCTACAATGCCTGAAAAACGACCAACAGTCATTCTGAAGACGACTTTAAGACAGACAAATTTGTAACAAACGACCTTCCGGAGCCCTTCCAGAGACGGTCCGGAGACGTTCGCCGACGTCTTTCGGACATCTGAATGTCTTGCGGCAGACATCTTCTATTAAAAAATTAAATGACACGCACGAATTCAAAGTAAATTAAAAGTAAACATTTTATTTCCAGTACTGAATAAAGATTTATTTTATATTTGAAACCAATATTTCATTCGTAATATGAAAGTTGTATGTCTGCCATATTGAATTGAATTGAATTGAATTTAGAGGGTGAACCGGGCACTCAGTCCTATGGGACCATTGTACCCGGGCCCGGTGAAAGTTGGGCTACCGACTCAAATAAGGCGCTCGAGCAGAGCGGCCTCTCTGGCAAAATCCAGGAGTGCATCCACCCCGTCGGCCTTAAGACAAGGGACACCTTGGTTTGAGAGCCCTAAGAGTTTACTTCTTAGGGCCTCAGTACCATTGCAGTGCCGTAGTACGTGGAGAGGGGTTTCATCTTCCTCCCCGCATCTGGGGCAGTTAGAGTCCGTCTGGATACCAAGCCTGGCCAAGTGCTTACCGGCAGTGATGCCAGAATCGTGGACCGTGGGCTTTTTCCCCTCCGCTCGCTGAGCCGACTCGACCCCCCACTCTGACGCACCGTCGTCGCGTGTAGCGCGCGTGCAATCGAACAGGCACTCACACGGACAGACTAGAGATACGTTCGTGTGTAGCGCGTGCGCAGTAGAAGCAACGTGGCGACAACGGTGCGTCAGAGTGGGGGGTCGAGTCGGCTCAGCGAGCGGAGGGGAAAAAGCCCACGGTCCACGATTCTGGCATCACTGCTTACCGGTGTACCAGTGGTCCGTGGTGATTCCCACGAGCCGCCGCACCTTTAGTCGGTCCATGTGACACAGCTTGTTGGCAAGGTCTTTACTAGGCCCTTCCACCAGAGCTTTCGTGTGTCGCATGCCTGGTTCGCAATTCCATAAATGGGCAAGTTGGTTTCTCGCCCATTCTTTATTCCAGTTTTTAATTACACTGGGTGCCAGTTTTAGAGGTCTGTAGATAGCTGCGTTCTGGCAGCGGGTGCCTTCACGCGCTAGTCTATTTGCCTCCTCATTTCCCTTGATTCCAGAGTGACCTGGAACCCACAGAAGGCTAACATGATTACAGTCAGCTAGCTCTGTAATGGTTGTAACACAGTCTCGGACTAGCTTAGATCTGGTCATAACCTTGCCCAGTGATCTAATTGCCGCGCGGCTGTCGCTACATATATACAGGGTGTCCAAGACCACCCGTCCACCCCTATTAAAATGGCGGAGAGTGATTTTTATTGAAAACTAAAAAAATTTTAATAACTAATTCGGGTACGCTCTATCGAATGGTGGTAGTTGCAATTTCCGGTACTAACCGGAAATAGGATTTTCAGACCGGAAGTCGTTTTTTTTAAATGGGACCCGGTATTTTTCACTGCATACTTAGATTGTATGAAAAAAAAAATAAAAGTTTTGTCTCACACGTTTTTCTCTAAAATGCGAGTATCAATCACAAAACGGTTATTAACACTTTCGGTACTACCGCCGCCTATTGGCGGCATTCACGAAACGTTCTCTGGGTCCTATCGCCACTCTACCTAAAATCGGCATTTACGAAAAGTTATGACTGTCGCGGTGCGAATGAAAAGTTTAGTGTCAATCACGCTCGAGATTTCTATGAATACCGAAAAACACGTTTTCGCGGCTTATGCTGCCGGACAGTGCAACCACTCTGGTGGAAAACTTCCTCGTACCGCGAGTGTACTACCGCGGCCAACGCCTCCGTACCGAAAGGGTTAGGACTGGTATACAGATTGTACGCAAAAAAAGTAAAAGTATGTATTTTCTCAGATGTTTTTCTCGAAAATGCCTCCATTGGACGGAAAATTAACTCCAATGTATGAATTCACATTTTTTAAATTAAAGATGTAATTTTTAATAATGAATTTGCACATGTTACAGGACAAACAGTAAAGGACAATACCTTTTCTTAAATAAATTAATAAACAACTTAACAGAAATAAACTATGGAAATAAACAAAAGTGTAACAAAGATTAATTGTGGAAATAAACATGAAATAATTAGGTATCTAATATTGGTTCACGTAACTTGAAAAAACGAGTGTAGATGGAAAAGTGTTTAACTTTGGAATTCAAATGGGCCACCATTCTGCGTAATACAGAGGTGTATCTTGTTTTGGAAGGAATCGACAGCACGAAGAATTTCATCAGCATTTAACAATCGAATTGCTTCTTTTAATCTTTCTATCATATTCTCTCTTGTCGTTGGGCGTTCCCGGTACACCAGGTCTTTAATTCTTCCCCACAAATAATAATCAAGGACGGTGAGGTCAGGTGACCGAGGTGGATATGCAACTGGACCATATTTTCCTATCCACTTATTGGGAAACATTGCATTCAATTTTGTACGAGCAGCTCTCGATGTATGTGCGGGACATGCGTCTTGCTGGAACCACATGTCCACTCGCAATTGCAGTGGAATATTTTCTAGTAAATCTGGAAGATCTGTTTCTAATAAAGCACAGTATTTAGCACTGTTAAGATTCCCCTCAAGAAAAAGAGGACCTACGATCTGATTTGCAAAAATGCCGCACCAAACATTGATCTTCCAAATGTGTTGATGATCTGTGGCTGTCGCCCCATGAGGATTAATATCTGACCAATAACGGGAATTCCAAGAATTACCATCTTCATCACTTTTAAATGTACATTCATCAGTGAATAAAATTTTGCGATGAAAATCATGTGGTTGTTGTCTTATCCAGTTACAAAATTCAAGTCTTTGAAGAAAATCATCATGATACAATGTTTGATAGTGCGTCATTCTGTAAGGGTGCCATTTCTGATCTTTGAAGATATACGAAATTATAGATTTACTTATACCAGATACTCTTTCTGTATGTCTTAGAGAATTATGAGGATTTAAATTTGTAAATGCAAGAATGTCTGCCGTTCTTGTATCTCTAACTGGGCGTTTGATCTTTTTCCCTTTATTATAATGAGGTTGAATAATGCCTTCATTTTTAATTCGTTTAGCCAAACGTGAAAAAACTTTTTTAGAGTGAGGAAACCGGTGAGGAAAACGTTCTCGCCACAACGTTTCGGCTGTAGAAAATCTACCTCTACACTCTATCAGAATCTGTAACATATCATATGCTTCCTGATTTGAATATACCATAACGGAAGCTTACTGATTGTAAATTCTGCAACCGAAATAGAGAAAATGAATGAAAACAACTTTATCGAGTATTGGCAAGTCGAGTCCCAAGAGTCATCTATGACTGGAGCTCGAGATAATGGCAAGAAATTTCAAAACATTAAAAGCGAGAGTAGGGGAATACTTATAAATACTGATAAATAAACATGAATCGAATATTTGGTGTAATCGGTACCTTAACACTTTACCGACCGATAACCTATAAATAGGCTTTTTGTCGCCGACGCATATCATTAATATCATTAACACTAAACCTACCAAGTATTAAAAGTATCTGGTAAATGATGCCTTATAAACGTGGCAACATTAAATTTATTGAGATTGTCCGTAATTTTTAATATAATATAAAAGATTTTATTAAATCTAATAATCCTATAATAACAGGAAGCGGGTAATTTTATCTGAGCATACGAAAAGCACAGATACTCCGTGGCGACAGTCTAAACCGAAACGGAGCCGGCGCCAGGGAGTATCTGCAGCTGAGCGGCCGGTCGGACGTGCGTATGCTGTTCAACCGCTAGCGGTCGTTGAAGTGTTAATAATCGTTTTGTGATTGATACACGCATTTTCGAGAAAAACGTATGAGACAAAACTTTCATTATTTTTTTCGTACAATCTAAATATGCAGTGAAAAATACCGGGTCCCATTTAAAAAAAACGACTTCCGGTCTGAAAATCCTATTTCCGGTTAGTACCGGAAATTGCAACTACCACCATTCGATAGAGCGTACCCGAATTAGTTATTAAAATTTTTTTAGTTTTCAATAAAAATCACTCTCCGCCATTTTAATAGGGGTGGACGGGTGGTCTTGGACACCCTGTATATATATATGTGTTTATTCTTGTAGCCTTTGCTGAGGTTGAGTTCAGCGCAGGCCAAGATAGCACATGGGACTCCCCTCGGGACGGGCTGGCACCACGGAGATAAGAATCGGTTATGGGGTGCCGGTCGGTCCCTTCTTGACAGGGCGACCACGGGGGGGGGAGGGGCGGGGCGTGCCGGAACATGCCTCCTTCGGCCCTCCCTTACCGTGTGCGGCGACCTCCTGCCCTGGCCGGTGTGGGCCCCCTCTCCGGAGGGGTCACCCGCTCCGAGCGAGGCAGGAGGCCGCCGGGGGGCCCAGGGTGGACCGAGCTGGGGCTCGGGAAGCCCGTTCCGGCGGCCCTCGGGGATGGGGACATCTGGCGGGTCCCATACCGCCCGGTGTCCGACTAGAGTAGGTCAGTGGGGGAGGTTAACCCCTCCCCCCGGGTTCTATTGTAAGCGAGGGGGTTGCCTGATGAATACTCGCGTGATCCGGGCACCCCCTCCATAGCTTAGGGATGGGTGTGAGGTTTTAGTGGGTAAACAACCGGACTGGCGGGCGCTGCGCGTCTTCTTCGAAGCAGCAACAACCGGATTGTCAAAATTTTTTTCATGGTTCGCAGCAGACCTAACCGGATGGTCAAAATTTTTTTCATGGTTCGAACGACTATCGAACGTGTATCGAACGTACATGTTGAACGTAGAACGGGTGTAGAATGGATGTAGAACGAGGTGTTGAACGTACACGTTCAACGTGGAACGGGCGTAGAACGGGGTATCGAACGTACACGTTCGACTTCGAACGGGCATCGAACGACTATCGAACGTACACGTTTAACGCAGAACGGACATCGAACGACTATTGAACGGGTATCGAACGTACACGTTTAACGTAGAACGGGTGTAGAACGGGGTGTCGAACGACATCGAACGGGTGTAGAACAGTGTTAAAACGTTTCTAATCGAGCATGGGTCAAAAATTCTGTTGAATACAAGAGGGAAAAATGAAATGTTAACAAAAGAGATTGCCAAGACGAGTGAAGCTATACGAAGAGCCTCCTGCAGATGAAGTATGGACAGACGATGCAAATACAGAAACACCCGAACAAAATATTCTAGAAACGACAATGCTGGGGATTACTGAGAATCCTGAACAGCACACGGACGCCACTACTTATCAGAATCTCGGACTGCGAGCGGGTGTCGAACGGGTGTCGAACGGCATCGAACGTGTGTAAAAAACAGAAAGTAGTTTTGCAATCATTTTTGTTACATAGGCTGTAAAGAGTGTTAATATCTGCCTATCCTGTAAGGATGTATGATTTTTTTTCACTAATCGAATCGAGCATTGTTCACAATCAGATTTCGTAACACATCTCATGACCGCAAATCCTGCAAAATATTCAACGGTGAAGACGCGGCTAGGCAACGAAGAGGAAAATGTGATATGTAATCTCAACGAATGTGAGAGTTCTATCGATTCAGAAGATAGTTCTTACACAGTTTTCGAAACTGAATTTAGTCAAGCTAGTGATGACTACGAAAATGAGGCATGCTATCTCAATGAACATGTTTCTCCAGTTCCAAAAGTAAATAGTCACTTGATGGTTGGAATTATATATTTGAATTCCTATGTGTTAAAGAATGAAATCTTAATTCTAGGTAACATTTAATTTGAATCCGACTGTTCATGTCATGGTACAATGGGCTTATGCATATCATGCTGCTCGTAGAGGTCCGTGGGAACAAATGAGTAGAGACAGAGATCGGTTTAAAAGCCGTATTAATTGTATATGATACATTCTTAATCCAATATTAAGTATTGAACATCGGCTTCACGTTTGGCAGAAAAGAGTTGTACCTACAATTTGTATGGATGAGCGATGAGACAACATTTGCCATATATCGAATTTCAATATTATACCAACACAGTTTGATAAAGAGACGATGCATATTTTATAACTTACATAAAAAAAAATGTTGACACCTTTTTTTAATAGGAGGTGACGCGTTATAGAAGCTGGAAGATTGTGAAGAGGAGAAATCACACGCATACCAGCATCATAAAGTATTTAGCATTGCATACTATGTGCATTGCGCATACGATGCATCTCTATCGGTGTATCGATGTCGCCGCGATGCGAATTGCTTCTCATGGTTCGTTGAAGAATTAGAAAATTTGGAATGTATTTTGATGTAAACAATTTGTACGGATGGGCAATGTGTCAACCTTTGCCATATGCCGAATTTCAATGGGTTAACGACATTGAAAATTTTGACATAGCTTTGATTACCGCTGATTCACCCATAGGCTACATTCTCGAGGCTGATCTAGAATATTCGCAACGTCTGCACGATGTTCACGCCGACCTGCCGTTCTGTCCGACGCGTGCCAAACCATCTGGTAAAAGCGAAGTCAAGTTGCTTGCAACGTTACATGATAAGCAGCGATATGTTGAGCACTACTATAACCTGCAGCAATGCCTGCGCCACGGTCTTCGTATTACAAAGATTCATCGCATCCCCCAATGCACACAGTCGCCATGGCTCCGCGAATACATAGAATTAAATACGCTCTTTAGAACACGTGCGACAAACGATTTTGAAAAGAATTTGTACAAATTGATGAACAACGCGGTATTTGGTAAAACTATGGAAAATGTTCGGAATCATGTAGACGTAAAACTCGTAACACATTGGGATGGAAGATATGGTGCAGAGGCAATGATCGCGAAACCAAATTTCCACAGTCGTTGCGTATTTTCTGAAAATTTTGTGGCTCTGGAATTGTGCAAACTCAGGGTGAAATTCAACAAACCCATCTATGTGGGTATGTGCATATTAGATATATCTAAAACTTGTTTTTATGAATTTCATCATGAGTACATGTTTCCTCAATATGGTTAAAATTGTAAAATAGTGTGCACAGATACAGATAGTTTAATTTATCATATTACGTGTGAGTTTCGACACAAGCGATTATCCGATAGAGAATAAGTATAATATCCCACTTGTAAATAAAAAGGTTCCCAACTTGATGAAAGACGAGAACAATGGGATGATAATGACGGACTTTGTCGGGCTGAGAGCAAAAATGTGTACATTGCGTGTAGACGGGAAAAAGGACACAAAAAAGCGAAAGGTGTAAAAAATAATGTTGTAAGGACAACAATAACGTTCGATGATTACATGCGATGTTTGCAGGATGAAATTGCTATGAGTCGTACACAGACATGCATACGATTGAAATTGCACAAAGTGTATATTATATCAGAGTGAAAAATTGCTCTGAGTCCATACGATGACAGGCGGTATATCATACCCAACTCGACGGAAACATTGCCGTGAGGCCATTATCGAATTCCTTTGTTGTGATTGTAATTGTCGTGTTTTCAACGTTAAAGTTTGGTGGCCCTGAAAAGGGTCGATTGCTCCACAGTGGCTCACCACTGCCTAACCACCACTTCAAAAATCGTGCCATGTGTTAACAGCCACCACTGACCGGGGGTGAAGTCGAGACTCTGTTCGATGCACTCTGCACATTCCACCGCAGGCTTCGCCTCCGTGATTTGTGATCCACACAAATGACACAGTATTACCGCGCCGGCTGTTGGCGTGTGACACATCACATGCCAACCGTCTTCGACATAATACCATGCCACTTCATCGCTAGCTGCACGATAGCATGTATCACAAATCCTTCGGGCATTATGTGTGTATATTGCGCCGTCCCACGGTCCCATTACACAGGACATCTGCAACAGTTGGTGATGTCTCAGGGTGGTCGCTGGGCCTCACCCCATCAAAGGGCCCGACGTAGTCCTCCTCCAGTTGGTAGGCTTTCTGCAGGTCGTACGATGCTCTCGGGATTGGCATGTTGATGACTGACTGTCCCGTGAAAGGTTGTCTCCTCTTATATTTGGAGTGGTACGTGCTTTTTCGTTCTTTGTCAGCATCTTTTTCTTTTCTCAGGCTTCTTCTATCTTCGTGATGCCATCCAGGCTAGGATTCTGCTTCGCAAAATCTTGATGAGCGCATTTTTGCAGCTGCTAGGATTCTGCTTCGCAAAATCTTGATGAGCACATTTTTGCAGGTGTTCCGTTTATATATTTTTCATTAAACAGGTTAAATTGTTTATAATAAATGTTTATAATAATAAATGTTTATAATACATTGTCTTTATTTATCCATGAATTATTTACATTACTCAATCCTAACCATTTTACATACACCTTATTTCCTTTTCTACGCAACACCTTCTCCACTAGGTATACATCTGGATTGGCAACGCGATGCAACTCATATTCGTAGAATCCTCCAGCAACGGGGTTTCCACGGGGATCTTGCAGCAGATAAGTCGCCGGATTAGTTGCTTGTACCTTCACTATCTTGAACACCTCAGTGGTCCAATTTGGTGTGTAACCTTTATCGAAAACGGTTTTAAATTTGCTGACGCGTACAGACTGAACCACACTGATTTTCGCAGGCGCGACAATCTTTATGTTGTTATATATGGTGTCTAAGAGCCTGTCGGAAATGGCGGGTGGGCGACATCACACGGTTGCATTCCAATAGTTCTATGCTTTTTGCGCATTGTACTGTCGCGGTAGCGCATCGACCCATTTATAGGTTCCATTAAGTGTAAAGTTAAGTGTAACTCTTTCCACATGGTATTCTTCAATGTACGATTGAACCGTTCTACGATGGAAGCCTTCATAACCGAATACGTAGAATAATATCTAATACCGTGTTTCGTAAAGAGTTTTTGCACCTCATTGTTGTAAAATTCCTTTCCTTGATCGGTTTGCAAATTTTTGGACGTCGATTGCGAAATATCTTCGTTAACGCTTTAGCTACCTCACCTCCACTTTTAGTCTTGAGTGGCATGCCCCAACCATATTTGGATAGCACATCGATAACCGTTAATATGTACTTGTTACAGCCATTTATACGCGCATGAGGCTGCATATCTACGAGATCGGATTGCCACAAACCGTCATACCCATGTGCTAAAACTCGACGTCGTGGAAAATCCGTCTGTCGGGGGCATGTAGTTCCTCCACTAATTGCGTCTTCTCTTTGCTCATGTTCAGGATTTGAACAAAAGAGATTTAAAATTATATTAAACAAAATCACGATCCATGAACTGCGATTGGTTTCTCGTGAATGCATTCTCGTTAGAGATTGACATCTTTAAACATATGTAAATATATTTATAACGTCTTAAAAGAAGTTATAATATTTAACCCGATGTGTCGAGATTCCCTGACTCCTATCATTCATGTTCTACAATGGCTTTTGCAAACTTATTTCTTCGTCTTAAAAGAAGTTATAATATTAAACCCGATCAATATGAGGAGATTACGATTCCTGTGGCCCCTTGTTTAGAGGTTAAATATGTGTTCTTGGGATTTTCAATGATACATGGCATATTACATTATATTATTTGGTGTTTTCAATGATGCACTGCATATTACATTATATTAAGTCCATTTATATTTTAGAAAACATTCCCAGATCGTATAGAAAAATCGTTGAATCTTTAGTTTTTACAGTATGACGATTTTGACCGCAATTCATTAATAGACACCGAATTGTTAGCTTTAGGCTCAGATGTAATGCTAATAAAATAAAATCAAAAGGATATTCTGACATTTAATGCATGATTTACATTTCCTGTCCTGAGATTGTTGTTCGTTCCCAAGGGGTATCATTAACATAAAAAAAATGTCAGGATCAATCAAATGGCGTCTTAAATGCTGTCTTAAAAGAAGTTATAATATTTAACTCGATGTGTCGAGATTCCCTGACTCCTATCATTGCAAAAAACTGATTACTCAGCAAAGTGTTCGGTTGCAAAATGCGAGATTCTCTGATTTTAAAGGGGCATAACGTTAAACAGTTAAACATATTAAAGAAATACAACAAAATATGCTCCTTCCGGCTGCATAATGAATGTCATGATTCTCATCTGAATTCAACTATGTATCACTGCGTGTGGATTAAAAGACGTGTGCTCTCAAGCTATACAAAAAATATTGCTATATTCATTTGTTTATCTGAACAGAGCCGTGACACCTTTATATCAAGATCTTCTTCGAAAGAAGGAAGACATTCTGCGGAACATTACCAGCTCAGGGGATGCGGTGCATGTTGATATATAACTGTGGATATAACTGTGGAGTTCTGTCAGTTAAACGACGATCTAAAGCTTGCAAAATTATCAAATTCGACTAAGTGCATACAGATTGCCCAGAAAACGATGCGAAAATTGTTTGATTTAGAATTTTGTATCGATCACATGTACTCTTGGCTATCCGAGAACCTATTCTGTGTACAAACAAAATATTGTAAGTTTATGCAAATAATATCTAATGTTACCGATGATTTTGCAAAAGCCGTTGCAGAACATGACGATTTGACCGCAATTCATTAATAGACACCGAATTGTTAGCTTTAGGCTTAGATGTAATGCTAATAAAATAAAACAAGATATATTACATAAAAAAATGTCAGGGTCAATCAAATAGCGTCTTAAATGCTGCCTTAAAAGAAGTTATAATATTTAACCCGATGTGTCGAGATTCCAAAGGGGGGTATAACATTACAACAAACTGATTACTCAGCAAAGTGTTCGGTTGCAAAATGCACATGCGCCTGTTGTCCAAAATCTGCGATTCTTTGCTTCATATATATCAAAATCAACGCTGTGTTTATAAGATTGTTGGTTGGTCAAGCGGTTAATGAGATGGTCTACCAAGCGGTAGACCGGGGTTCGAATCCCGTCGGAGCTAGAAATGTTTTTCTCAGTTAAAAAAAATGACTCAGCAAAATGTTCGGTTGCAAAGTTTGCCGAGATTAGGTTAGGTCTGGGGGTGACCCCGAAAAAAGATGGCGCCTGGGGGTGACCCCGAAAAAGATAAGCTGCGATTCTTTGCTTCATATATATCAAAATCAACGCTGTGTTTATAAGATTGTTGGTTGGTCATGCGGTTAATGAGATGGTCTACCAAGCGGTAGACCGGGGTTCGAATCCCGTCGGAGCTAGAAATGGTTTTTCTCAGTTAAAAAAAAAATGACTCAGCAAAATGTTCGGTTGCAAAGTTTGCCGAGATTAGATTAGGTCTGGGGGTGACTCCCGAAAAAGACCGCCCCGGTTAGGTCTGGGGGTGACCCCCGAAAAAGACCGCCCCGGTTCGGTCTGGAGGTGACCCCCGAAAAAAACCCTCCCCAGAGGGGAGGGGAGGGGGGAGCCCCCCCCGGGTTAGGTCTGCCTCGAAAGGTCAATGAACTTGGTCCAGAATGAACATTACCTTCCTACTACCGTAAAGTTATAGTGCGGCTCACATCTATCCCCACCACGCAACATGATCCATTGAAGGTCCTGTGCGTCCAGTAGGGTCGAGTGGTCGTACCTTGATTTGATCCATCCGTTTTCCAGATGGAGTCTTAAGGCGGAACTTCTCGCTAAGCTCTCCGCCACTATGTGTGGGGGTGCGAGATTAAGGAGAACTCCCAGCGCCAGGGTGGCGTGGTGTGAAAAGCGCCCGTGATACCCATTAGCGCCAGACGGTAGGCCCTACCCAATAGTCTTCTGTGTGTGGCCTTCTTCATGGAGGTCCACCAGACAAGGGAGGCGTACGTCATCTGTAGTACCATGATCGCAGTATAGATCCATTTTACCACATGAGGTTTCAGGCCCCAGGTCCTAGCAAACATCGACTTACAGGCCCAGTAGGTATTGATAGCCTTCTGGGATAGCCTGGTGACGTGCCTTTTCCACGTGAGCCTTCTGTCTAGGGTGACACCTAAGTAACGCACCTCATCCGAGATTCGTAGTTCGGTGCCGACAATGGAGGAGGCTTTGAAGTTAAAGCGTCGCTTCCTCGTGAAGAGTACCATTTCCGTTTTGCTCGGGTTAACCCTGAGGCTGTGGTTGAGGCACCAGTTTTGGGTTAGCGTAAGGGCTGTTTGCATTCTCCTAGCTAATAATAGAGGATGTTTCCCCCTGACTGAGAAGGACACATCGTCAGCATAGCCTTGGACCACGAAGCCCTCATCGACCAGCTCTTTCAGGAGCCCGTCGACAACCAGGGTCCACAGTAGGGGGGAGAGGACTCCTCCCTGAGGGCATCCCCTGCCGGCCCGGGCACACACTGCCGAGCCGCTCGCCTCGGTCCTCATGGAACGGTTCCTAAGCATGCTGCTGATCCATCCGCTCAGGGGTTCCCTAATGTTGAAATGGTCCAGGGCCTTCTCTAAGACGTCGAAGGACGTGTTATCGAAGGCACCCTCGATATCGATAAAAACACTGAGGACCGATTCTTTGTTTGCTAGCGCTCCTTCGATGAAACCAACTAGGTGGTGGAGCGCCGTCTCTACTGATTTGCCACTTTGGTAGGCATGCTGATTGGCATGCACCGGCGTCTGGATCAGCGCTGTTTCTCTAATAAACCTGTCGATAAGCCATTCCATCGTCTTGAGTAAGAAGGATGTGAGGCTTATCGGCCGGAACGATTTGGCCGAGCTGTAGTCACTTTTTCCTGCTTTAGGAATAAAGACTACTCTGGCTATTCTCCAGGAGATAGGGGTATAACCCAAGGCGAGGCAAGATTTAAAAACCTCCCTTAGGCGATCAGACAGGATAGCCCCGCCTTCTTGTAGCAAGGCGGGAAAGATGCCGTCCAGGCCAGGGCTTTTGTATCTATCAAAAGACCGTAGAGCCCAAAGTACTCTTTCTTTCGTGAACACCTCTGAGGCAATTCTCCAGCGATCTCCCATATTGTTCCTGGTACCAGCCGGAATAGTCGGCTGCCCCTGGCTCAATGGGGTAGATCCTGGGAAGTGAACCTCCAGCAGATGTTCTAAGAGCGGTGTGTTGTCATCACCAATGTTCCCATCTGGGAGGGTGATGTCGTTGATCGAGGTGGTTAGTGGCCCACTTGTGAAGACCTTGCGTAGCCTAGCCACAAAGGGGAGGGCCTCCGTTTCTTCACAGAAGCTTCTCCAGGCCGCTCTTTTAGAGGACTTTATGAGCCTTTCGAAGTCCCTCTGGGACTCCCTGTAGGTACTCCAGGCGTCCTCAGAGTTGATCTTCATGGCCCTATTGAACAGCTTTCTTGTTCTCAACCTGGATTTATTGAGCTCATTGCTTCACCAAGGGACCTTTTTGCTCGTTTTCCTTGACTTAGCCGGGCAGGCGAGTTCATACGATTGGATGACGGCCGATTGGATGTCGGCAACAGAACACTCCGTCACGTTGGTCGTCCTTGGGCGTACGAACAGCCCCCCCAGCCTGGTGGCTAGCTCCTCTTTATAGAGGCTCCAGTCACAGGCCCTGGGGTTCCTGTAGGGGCCCGTCGGAACGGCGCATGCCTCGCCCTCCAGCCTAAAGGAAATGAGTCTATGATCCGAGAGGGTGATCTCATCGGAGACTCGCCAATTTTTGATAGTTTGTGATACCTTAGCAATACCGAGGGTGATGTCAATCACTTCTTGCCTGCGTGAGGTCACAAACGTGGGTCTGTTTCCTCTGTTCATAATCTCCAGATTATGAGCAGATGGAAATTCTAGAAGGGCTATGCCCCTCCTGTTGCAGTCTGAGCTGCCCCAAAGGGTGTTATGCGAGTTTGCGTCGCAGCCAATAACCAACTGAAGTCCCTGGGCTCTGCAGTCTTCCACGAGCGCTCTGAGTTCCCTAGTTGGTGGTGGTTCCTCGGCGTCGTACGGTAGATATGCAGAGCAGACTACCAGTTTGGTCATGTGGCCATTAAGTTTTATTTTCATGAGGGCGGCCGCTAGATCCCTTGAACAGTGGCTTCTTAGGCCCATGGCATTCAGCTTATTGTTAACTAATAAGCAGGCCCTGGGCCGGCCGCTGTGGTATCTTGTATCACGGTGCCCCAGTTTGATCTTAGTCCTCCTACATGCCCCATGTGTATCCATGGTTCTTGTATGAGGATAATATCTGTGTAAAAGGGTCACTACCTTTGTACCAGGCCCCTCCACAAAGAGTGAGGTCCTGCTGCATAGGCTAGCCAGGCAGAATCCGGGCCTCCGCACCATCCTCTGGAGGGTGTGGGACCGGAGGGACGCGGATGGGGGGACGCACCTTGTCATGGGCATTGATGCGGACTCTCTGAAAGTCCTGTGCTCTAGGGGCTACGTGGCCCACGTGGGCATGGTAAGGGCCCTCTTCAAAGGGCTTCAAAGGGAACTACCCACCCCCGGGAAGGCCACGACCCTCATTTAACCAGCAGTGGACAGGGGGACACAGCTGCTGCTGTGGCAACCAGGAGTGACGGGGACGATATGAAGTCAACCCCGCCCTCCAGGCCCGCTGGCACTGACGCGACAACCGCTGTCTCCTCTGAAGCCACCGCTTCAGAGGGGATTAATTCCAGCCCCAAGGACCGGCCGGCCCCAGCGGCTGCGTGTAACCCATCTGTGGAAGAGGGGGATCGCGCAGCGGCTGGCCCAGTGCCCCAAGGACGGGGGCCACCAAAACTCGGGGGCCCTCCAATAGAGGCGTTAGCAGGGGTAGACCTACGAGGGCTACCCTCACCTACAGGATAGGGACCGATGAGACTCGCAGGGGTAAACAAAAAACCCTGCCGGTCTCTCTCGGAATCCATCGAGCCAAGGACGCAGGGAGCAGACCCGGAACAAATCCGGGACGGGCTCCCCCCAAGCAGGGGTCAGACGATTAAGCGCCTTCGCGGAGCTTTCTCGTAACCCCAACCGCGCGAAAAGGCACGCGTCGGAAGCCCCTTTGGCTTCCGGCGGAACCGTATTTTCGCAGATCAACTTGCAACACTGCAAAGCGGCTACGGACCTGCTCCGACGCCGCATAACAGTGATGTCTTCCATATTCTGGAACAAATATTTTTCCATGATAAACATAAAGTATTTCCTGCATATTTAAAAAAAAATATTCTATTTCTAATTTTAAGGCTGCGCAGGAGCCAAAGTGGTGCCTCTATCGGCGTAGAGATGAAATAAAAATAAACTAGGACAAGGATAGAGAGATCCTTGTCTCTCCTACAGAGCTGTGACAGAGAGGGAGATATGTCACTCGGAGGAGAGACAGAGTAACCGCGCGGCTTGAATTTCGATGAACTTCCAACAACTTCCTGAGCTGAAAAAGCAATATTTTCTTACGATTCTTATTTTAAAATATTCTTTGTTCTATTCCACATGTCCGTACAGAGCCCTTTTTTGCAATTTGGCTCTTGAAACTTTATAAAAAATAAAAGTGTACGTTTTTATAGAAGAAATTTTTTTCTGTACACTTTTTCCAAAAAAGCGCTCTGTACGGACATGCGTAATAATACAACGAATATTTCTACACAAAAAACATGAGAAAATATTGCTTCTTCGTCTCAGGAAGTTGTTGGAAGTTCATCGAAAAATCAAGCTGCTTGGTTACTCTCTGTCTTTGTCTCTCCTGCGAGTGACATGTCTCCCTCTCTGTCACAGCTCTGTAGGAGAGACAAAGATGTCGCACAAAGTTATGAAATACATAGAATGACACCTCTACGCCGATAGAGGCACCACTTTGGCTCCTGCGCATCCTTAAATAAAGATTCATTTTATAACGAGAAAAAAATATTTTTTTCATAATATGAAATAAATATTATCTGTATATTAGGAAAAAATATTCTTTTTCTAATATTAAATAAAGATTCACTTTATAATGAGAAAAAATGTTTTTTTCATAATACGAAATAACAATAAATAAATATTATCTGTATATAAGGAAAAAAATATTCCATTTCTAATATTAAATAAAGATTCATTTTATAATTAGAAAAAAATATTTTTTTCATAATATGAAATAAATATTATCTGTATACCAGGAAATAAATATTCCACTTCTAATATTAAATAAAGATTCATTTTAAATATAAATATTATCATATAAATATTATTTGTACTAAAAGGCAGCTACCTTCAGCCGCAAAAACAACGTCTCCGGAAAAACGTCTCTCAGTCGCCAAAAAGATATCCATTATGGAGACGTTGTTTTTACGACTGAAATGGAACGGCTAAAAGACACCTACCTTCAGCCGCAAAAACAACGTATCCGAAAAACGTCTCTCAGTCGCCAAAAAGATATCTTTTATGGAGACTTTGTTATTACGACTGAAATGAGACAGCTAACAGACGTTCACCCTCTGCCGTGAAAACGACGTCTCCATACAGATATCTTTTTGGCGACTAAAAGACGTATCTTTGGGACATAAGACGTTCAGACGGGAAAACGACGTGAAACAGACATCTTTGAGACGACGTGTGTTGATTGGGTAGGTTCGCGCCTCGTCATGTACTGTTGAGTGCTGACAAGAAGGTCCCCGGGGGGGCACAGAGGCAAGAGGGGTCTCCAGCTAGCTCCGCCCATCCCCACCAATGACGCTCCGGTAGTCGCCGCGTGAACACGCCGTTTCGACTGCTTACGTCACACGACGCATAATAGTAGGATTTCCGTATTTACTCGAGTAGTGTGTGTGACTGCTTCGGCCAATAGAACGCTCTAGCCGAAATTGCGTGTGAGCCTAGCCGCGCCCCTTCCAAGCCAACCAATCGGGTATGCATTCTTGCCTACGTCACCACATTCCTGCCAGGGACCTTCTTGTTAGCACTCAACAGTACCTACTTTTTTTCTTTTGATTAAATTTTTTTTTTATTTGTAACTATGTAATAATCAACGCTATTATTGTACAATACTTTTAGAACCAATATTTAAATATTCAATAAATATTTTAAGGTAAAATACTTTGCAAATCCCGGGTTTTACGATGCCATTGTAATTGCTACTCACGCCAAAAACGAAAATTCTAAAGAACGGAAAACATACTTTGTCTACAACACTAATTGTCCATTGTTCCATGTTCCATATCGTTTTATAACTAAACTGATCTCCGCCACCCTACACTCGTGACCGTGGAAGATACTTTTATGAATGTACAATAAAAGTTAATAAAACACGGGAAGTTTGTATTTCTAAGGTAGTTTCCATGGATTTATAACTTTACTTTAAAAGGTATCGGAACATCTGTTTACCTCACTGATTGTTAGAGACGGGTGAAATATTTCATTACCGAACCTGGGTGTTTCATACATAATTGCTCTCCCGCATAAAAGACGAGGTACGAAAAGCAAAAGGCTCAAAGGAATTGAATAACAATGGAGCAATTTCTACAACTTGCATTTATTTCTTTTTTCTATAACAGATTATTTAAAACTCGGAGACACGCATAGATATACCGCAGAAAATGTTGGATCCTACCAGAATTAAAAATTGATGAACTAACAATTGCTCCGAAATTATATTTTGACGTATTTTACCTTAAAATATTTTTTAAATATTTAAATATTGGTTCTAAAAGTATTCTACAACAGTAGCATTGATTATTACATGGTAAGAAATAAAAAAAAAAGAATTTGTGACGGATAGAGAACAGTTCCCTATTAAATTCTTCATAGGAATCTGTTCAGGATCGTCTCTGGAAGGAAGCGCCCTAGATAACCTTTTCATATCATAGTTAACCCTTTTTAACGAAGACCGAGTTCGGACCCGATTTAATTGAAAGTGACAAAAAACGAGAGTCTGTCCCTAAGTGATACAGATAATGAATAACGTGTTCCATTCATTCTAGGGATATATAAACCCTTGCGTCTTTACTCTCGGGGGCTAGTACTCTCGTAGATTCAAACCGTGTCACGTTGTGCTGCATCTCGTAAAGTCACTTCCAGTGAGATCGGGCTAAAGTTCCCCTTCGATCAAATATAACCGTACAGATTCCGCTAGTCCGGTATTAAATCAGTAGGTAGAGTATGTCGATTCTGGATCAATGTCAATGATCTTTCGAGGCAGACCTAACACGGGGGAGGGGGCTTGCCCCCTCCCCCGCCCCCTCCCCTCCGGGGAGAGGGTTTTTTCGGGAGTCACCCACAGACCTAACCGGGTGGTCGTTTTCGGGAGTCACCCCCAGACCTAACCGGGCGGTCTTTTTCGGGGGTCACCCCCAGACCTAACCGGGGCGGTCTTTTCCGGGAGTCACCCCCAGACGCGGTCTTTTTCGGGGGTCACCCACAGACCTAACCGGGTGGTCTTTTTCGGGAGTCACCCCCAGACCTAACCGGGCGGTCTTTTTCGGGGGTCACCCCCAGACGCGGTCTTTTTCGGGGGTCACCCCCAGACGCGGTCTTTTTCGGGAGTCACCCCCAGACGCGGACGTTTTTCGGGAGTCACCCCCAGACGCGGTCTTTTTCGGGAGTCACCCCCAGACGCGGTCTTTTCCGGGAGTCACCCCCAGGCGCGGTCTTTTTCGGGGGTCACCCCCAGACGCGGTCTTTTTCGGGTGGGGGTCCGCGGATTTTTGGGGGATCGCGAACTTTTTGGGGGGTTAAGGCCTGATTTTTTTCGCGAATGTTTTTCGGGAGAGTGACGTCACAAAGGATAGGAGTGGTGGTCGGTGGATTTTTGTGACGTCACAGCGGTATCCTCTCGCGCACGAACCGCATACTTTGACGATCTAACCGAGAATGATGGAACAGACGCCTCTCAGACCCCGCCCGTTCTTTCCTGCAGTGGTGGTGGGGGAACAGGTCGTTTTGCTGAGTAATCAGTTGTAACGTTATGCCCCTTTGACATCAGGGAATCTCGCATTTTGCAACTGAACACTTTGCTAAGTAATCAGTTTGTTGTAATGTTATACCCCCCTTTGGAACCTCGACAAACACATCGGGTTAAATATTATAACTTCTTTTAAGACGAAGAAACAAGTTTGCTGAGTAATCAGTTTTTTTATAATGATAGGAGTCAGGGAATCCCGACACATCCGGCGAAATATTATAACTTCTTTTAAGACGCTATTTGATTGATCCTGACTGTTACACCGACCCTTTGGAGGAGTCGGGAACTTGAAACGCCGGGATTGTTTTGAAGGAAACGATTTCTGGATATGCGCGGAACAAGGTTTGAATAACGGTTCGAGTGCACTCGATTTCCACCACACTTTTAACCCGCTGTAACTTCAAGTTTATTCAATAAACTATTAACAAAAACAGTTCACGTGTCTAGTTTATTTCTAGCCCGCACAGGTTCTCGCAGGGGAGATAACCGCTTGTAAAAGAAAGAATCGCTTTATAAATTGTTGAGTGTTCGCGTGTGTCCTCGTAGGAGAGTAGCATGGAATACCTCGCAAACCCGGCAGGGGGGCCTATTTACAAAACTCGGTGGGTGCCCTCATCGAGACGCCAAGGGGGGAGATTCGCGGCGCTAAGGTGACGTCTAGACCGTTCGACTCGTGTCTAACACTGACATTTTTTTTTAATGTAATATGATACCCCTTGGGAACGAACAGGAATCTCGGGACAGGAAATGTAAATCATGCATTAAATGTCGGAATATCCTTTTTTTATTTTATTAGCATTACATCTAAGCCTAAAGCTAACAATTCGGTGTCTATTAATGAATTGCGGTCAAAATCGTCATGTTCTGCAATGGCTTTTGCAAAATCATCGGTAACATTAGATATATATATAACTTTATTTTGTTCCCCTGAGGGTTACAATGTTTACGCCACCTTACTCTACCTTATTCCTAACTTAACCTATTCCGCTTAAACCTCTATATACATCTCAACCTAAACCTAAAACCTAAACGCTCGCCGCAGTTCGCTTTCCCCTTTATCCTACACACACACACACACCCCCCCTTCCCTAACCAATTGGACCCCCTCTTCCGGCCGTTCCATTCTCATTCCAATCTTGCACATTTTCTCCCACTCTTTCACTCCTTTCATTCATTCTCTCTCTCCACCCCTCCACCTTTCTCATCCACATCTCCCCTTCCCCATCGTCCCCTAACACTTCGCTCATCACCTCCTGCCAGCCTCTTTTCTCATCCATTCTCAAACATACTTCCCAAACATGCTCCCACGTCTCTCTCTCCCATCCACACACCCTGCACTTTCTCTCATCTTCCTCCAACCAATATTTCCCCCCTTTCATTCCGCTCCCTAGCCTGAACCTGGCCACCCTTTGCCACCTACTCTCTCCCCACCCTTTCCCCAAATACCCCGGAACTCCCTCTCCCTTCACCATCCCGTACCACACATTGTACCTGGCCCCCCTTATTCTTTCCCATCTCTCCTCCCTCTGTCGCATTTTCTCCCACTTTACCATCCCCTCACTTATCGTCTCCCTCTTCTCCTCCAACCTTCCCTCCGCCTCCTCCGCCGACCATCCCCTCTCCTCCCAATAATCCCTTCTCTCCTTCTCCCATCCATCCACTATACCCCCTCTTCTGCCCCTTCTCCTTACCTCCTCCCAGCAGAGCCGCGCCAGCTCCCCCCCTTTGCCCTCTCCCAGCTTTTTTTCAAAGCCCCAAGCCCTAAGCCTTGCTCTCCCCCTCAGCAGCTCCCTCTGCAGCTCTTCCCTTACCAGGTATCCCGGTGTACACCTTTCGACCCCTAGGACCCATCTCAGGAATCTTTCCTGGAGTCTTTCCAGCCCTTCCCACTCTTTCCATCCCCAGATTTCCACGCCATAGCTAATAACCGACCATACCAGTCTGTCGAATAACCATAACCTCCTGCCCCAGTCATTTTTAAATTTCCTCTTTCCTATCCCCCACACCTGTCCCATTACCGCCGCCCCCTTCCTTAGTCTGTCCTCCACCTGCCTCCTCTGTCCCCCGTCTCTCGTGATAATGTACCCCAGATACCTATATTCCCCCACCTCCTCAATCTCCTTCCCCTTCCATCTCCAGGTTACTTTTTTCCACCTCCCCCCACCCCTCCTACATCTCATCACCTTCGACTTTTCCACATTCATCCGTAACTTTTTCTCCTCCAGGTACCTTTCTAGCACCGCCAGCATCCCTCTCATCCCCTCCTCCTCCTCCGCCAACATCGCGATATCATCCGCGTATGCCAGCGTGAAAAGCTTTCTTTCCCCTACCATTACCCCTCCCCATCTTCCCTTCTCCAGCACCTCGTCCAGGTCGGCTAGCAATAGAGTGAAAAGCAGCGGACTGAGCGGACACCCCTGCCTCACCCCCCTTGCCGTCCAGAAACTTTTCCCCTCCTCTTCCCCCACTTTTACCGTGCTTTTAGTTTCCTTCAACAGTTCCTCGCACCTCCCCACCAGCCCCTCCCTCACCCCCCTTTTCCTCATGGCCCTTATCAGTATCTCCCTATCTACCGAGTCAAAAGCCGCCTTCAGGTCTACAAACGTGATTATCAGCCTTCTGCTCTTTCTCCTCACCTGCCTGTTAATCAAATAGTTGATCACGTATATGTTGTCGACGCATCCCACCCCCTTCCTGAATCCCGTTTGACTCGCCGGTAGCAGCCCCATCCCCTCCACTTCCTCTCTCAGCCTTTCCGCCAACACTGCTGCGTACACCTTGTAAGCTGTCTGCAGCAGTGTTACCCCCCTGTAGTTACCTACCTTGCTCCCATCCCCCTTTTTTGCGATTGGGATGATTACCCCCTCCACCCAATCCTCTGGCCATCCCTCCCCCGCCCATACCCTGCTACACACCCTCCATAACCAATCCACCACCTCGCTGCCTCCATGCTTCCAAACCTCGTTCTGTATCCCATCTCCCCCAGCTGCTTTTCCCTCCTTCAGTCCCTTTATCACCCTGCTGACCTCCCACTTTTCTATACCCTTCTCCCCATCATCCCCCCTTTTACTTGCCCCTCCCTTCCTCACCCTCCACTCCACTCCTCCCAATAGATCCCTGAAGTGCTCATCCCATTCTTCCATTTTTATTCTCTCGTCCACCCTATTTCTCCTTCTCCTTTCCCTATTCACCACCTCCCACACCTGTTTCTCCGTTTTTACTCCCTCCATCTCCTTTTCCCACCTCTCCCTCTCCTTTTTCTTCTTTTCCTCACACAACCCCTTGTATTCCCTCTTCCTTAACTTATACTCCGCTCCCACCCCTCCCCTCTTCCTCCAGCTCCTCAACTCCTCCCTCACTTTCCTTTTTTCCTCTCTACATTCCTCATCCCACCATCCCCTACTCCTCCCCATTCTCTTCCTCCCCATTCCCCCTAACACCTCCTTTATTTTTTCCTTCAACCCTTTCCAGTCTTCCTCTACCCCCTCTTCTCCCTCCTTCTCTCTCCCAAACTTTTCCCTAAATTCCTTCGCCGTCTCCTCCGACCACCTTACCTTTGCCTCCTTCCTTCTACCCTCCTCCTTGCTTCTCCCTCCCCTTTCCCCCTTTATCCATACAGTCAGCGGCACGTGGTCTGAGTCAACCCTGTCCCCTACCACCATCTTTTCCACCCCCTTTCTTGTCTCCTCATTTCCTAGCACATAGTCAATGACCGAATTTCCTCTCACCCCTATGTACGTCCATTCCCCTTCCTCGTCCCCCTTTATATTTCCATTCAGAATCCCCCACCCCCTCTCGCCTAAGTACTCACACAGCCTCCTCCCCTCAGCGTTTACCTTGTCATCCCTGGAATTCCTGCTTCCCATCACCCCCCTTTCCTCCTCTTCCTCCACCTCTCCCCCTTCCCTCCCTGTTCTTACATTGAAGTCCCCCCCTATAATTACCCTTACTCCATTCTCCCTTCCCTCAATCCACTCCCCCAGGTCTACCAGCTTCCTTTCCAAGTCCCTATTCACATAAACCCCAATCACCCTCCACCATCCCCCCTCTATCTTCACTCTTATCGCCATCATTCCCTCCCTCCCTTCTACTTCTCCTCCGTCAGTCTCTAACCCCTTCCTTACCCCCATAACCATGCCCCCCATTGCCCTTCCCATCTTCCCCACTCTCCTGGCCCATTGCGCCTTCCATGCGTACCCCCTTGGCAATCTCTCCCTGACCTTGTCCCAACATTTCTCCTCCACCCACGTCTCCATCAAAAATACCAGATCCCACTCTTCCAATCCTTTCCAAAAGTCCATATCCTTGTTCCTCAGCCCAGCCACATTCCAGAAACCTATCTTGTAACCTGCGCTCTTTCTCTTTCCCCCTCCGCTCCCTCTTTCCCCCCTCCATTCCCCCCACTCCCGTTTCCCTGTTCCTCATACCAATCTTCCTCTATTTCGTTCCATCTCTTCATCCTTCCATTCACCCACATTTTCATATATCCTACCTGTACGCTCTTTCCTTTCTCTCTTTCCTTCTCCGCTTCCCTTTCTATTTTCCATCTAGCCCTCCTTTCTTCCTCGGTTAGATCATCATCTAACCACTCTTTCTTTCCTCTTAAGTTTCTCCTTCTCTCCATTACTTTCCTTTTTTGCTCCAAATTCACCATTTTAACCCTTACCATCCCACTCCCATCCTTTCCTACTTTCCCTATCTTCCCTATCACCTCTATACCCTCCTCTTTCACACCCACCAACTCCCACACCTTTCTTACTTCCTCTTTCATATCTTTACCCTCTACCTGAATCCTCTTTATTATTATGTTTTTCCTCCTCTCCTCTCTTTCTCTCCTATCCTGCATTACCTCTATCCTCCTTATTCTCCTTCTATTGTCCAGCACCGCTTCCCCCCTCATCCCTCCTTTTTCACCTTCCTTCCCCTTTTCCTCCGCCCCTCTGCCCCCTTCCCCTATCTTTTCTTCTATTTTTACAATCCTTCCTTCCATGCTTTCTAGCCACTTCTCTATCTTTTCCCTTCTTATCCCCTCTTGCCTCCTCTCCTCCTTCCAGCTCTCCCTTTCTTTCCTCCACTCCTCTATCATCCATTTCCTTTCCTTCCTCTCGTCCTCTAACTCCTCCCTCATCCTCTGGAATTCCCCTAATAATCCCCTCATCATTTCCTCCATCCCTCCCATTTCTACTCCCTCCCCACCTTTTGTATTCCCCGGCGACCTTTTTGTTTTGTCACTCTTTTTAAAAATTCCACCATCGCCTTCCACCCCCCCCTCATCCTCCTCTCTTCCCCTCTTCTTCCCCACGTTTTCCCCACTTTCCAGACTTTCCGCGCTTAACCACCGCTCTAAATTATCATCTCTTCTAATCTTCCCTACTCTTCCTTTTCCTGCTTCCCCCTCTACCCTTCCCACCCCCTTGGCTTCACCACCTTTCTCAGCCATTCCAACTTCACTTTTTCCTTTTCTCTACCTTTCTCCTACTCAAACTTCCCGCCTTCTTACAATATCTTTCCCCCGCTAGATCGCGCTACCTTCCACTCCTTCCAGCGGTAATCTCGCGCGCTCTCTACCTTCACGCGAACCTAACCTCCAATCTCCTCTCCCTTTAACCTTCCCCCAATGCTCTCTGTCCTACTTCCTCGCCCTTAGCCCTTCCTCTACCACCTCCCCTTATCCTCACTCACCCCTCACCTCACACTCTCACCCTTCTCACTTCCTGCGCTCCTCACTTTCACTCAGAATTCTCTCTCACACCAAATCGCACGTCTTTCTCTCTTACGACCGGAAACGGAAGTCCGGTAACATTAGATATTATTTGCATAAACTTACAAAATTTAGTTTGTACACAGAATAGGTTCTCGGATAGCCAAGAGTACATGTGATCCATACAAAATTCTAAATCAAACAATTTTCGCATTGTTTTCTGGGCAATCTGTGTGCACTTAGTCGAATTTGATAATTTTACAAGCTTTACATCATCGTTTAACTGACAGAACTCCACAGTTATATCACCAACATGCACCGCATCCCCTGAGCAGGTAATGTTCCGCAGAATGTCTTCTTTCTTTCGAAGAAGATCTTTCCAGGTAGCCATAGACAGTTGAATTTCATTGCCGTGATTGTCTCCTATAGCCAACTCGACGTGACAGCAACCACCAATTCTGACTCCAATGTCAAGGTATTTGTAGAATGTATTCGTCAAGGGATATCTCCTGCCAATATACGCACCGCGCGCACGATCCTCTGTTCCGAATTATCAGCGCTGATAAGAAAAGAAGCAATTAGGAAAGACAATTTTTTTCAGTTGCGAAGAAACAATAGTGAATAGCATTTTTAGCGGTTGCCGGAGTACTTACTGTGTGTGTAATTGCGGAGGATTGAACACATTATTCTGCAGCGTTGCGCGAGAGTTGACGGTTGCGGACCACATAGTTGATACTTTGTCGATCTAACCAACAATGGCGTTTTATAGCCTCTCAGACCCCCTTCTTCCCATTTTGAAAAGTGCAAACATAGCAAGAAATCTCAAACACATCCCATGAAATATGATAAATTCTTAGAAATAAGTTTGCTGAGTAATCATTTTTTGTAATGTTATACCACAAACTGCGCATTTTGTCGGCAACATCGGGTGAAATATTATACCATTTTAAGAAATACGGAAAAAACTTTGTTAAATAATATACTTTATTCAAAATATGATTCTTGTTGATCATTATATATTTTACACAGTTTAAATATATTGTTACGACGGCACGAGATGAAGTTGCCTTCCCCTGTGATATTCTGAAGATATCACAGAAATCGAGAGAAGTTGCCCGTCGTATCGATATTGCAGTATCCAGACAACGAGGCTGTTGATAAGAGGAAACAAGAGAGTAGAATCTCTCGAGACGTTGAAGCGAGAGCACGCACATTCTTTGCATCTTCTTAGTTATTGTCTAAATAAAGAGTTCTATTTGTTTGTAGTGTTGTGAGTTAGCTGTTGTAATCTGTTCTCCGGCAAGGCAACGCCGAAGTCTCCGCAACATTGGTGTCAGAAGTGGGATTGCGGGAGAAAACACCGCAACGGCATCCACTTCAGGAGCAGATGCGATGATGTTGCAGACGCTGTTCGAAGGCCTCCAGAGGAACATTTCAGGGCAGTTTCAAGAGCAGCAGAAGATCTCGGAACGGAGATGGGAACAGGAGTGGACCCGGTTTGAAGAAAGGGAAGCAGCAAACAGGGCCGCTCAAGCTGCAAGGGAAGCTGCCTTGGAAGGACGTTTTGGGATCCTGGAGGCTCAGTGTCAGGTGCTCTCGCAAAATCTGCACGCGTTTGTACAGCCGCGGTTAATTAACTCTATCGAAAACCGTGAACCTCAAAATTTAAATATATCTGTTCCTAACGGGTCCACGGTTCCGGTCCTTCCACTCTCGCAGCAGGTACCTATGCGTGATACAGTTGGTGTGCTTTGTAGTGTTTCGGAGTTGGGATACGCCGTGAAGCCGCCTAGATTCGATGGCAAAGCTTCATGGGAAGAATATCGAATTCAGTTCGACACGATAGCTCGCGCGAATGGATGGGATGAACCGAGGAAAGCTTTGGCCTTGGTTGCATCTTTGGAGGGCCCTGCTCGAGGAGTGTTGACCTCTCTTTCTGTTGATAAGCAGAATGATTTCCAGGCGATTGTTTCGGCACTGGAGTTCCGTTATGGAATTAAAAATTTTCAAAATTTAAGTTACGTAAAATTTCAAAATTACAAACAACGGAAAGGGGAGTCGATCTCCAAGTTGGCAGCAGAAATTGAGAGGCTTGCTCAAGCTGCATTTGGTGAATGCCCTTTTGAAAGTAGAGATAAACTTGCAGCCTCTCAATTCGTAGCAGCATTGGCCAATGAGGAGACAAAGCGACTATTAAGACTCGGTGGTTTTACTTCCCTGAGGGCGACGGTTATTAGAGCCCTAGAGATTGAAGCTGTCGAGTCTATCGCTGAAAATCAATATAGAAGCAAAAATAATCGCTACAAACCTTACTATTTTCCAAAACAAAACTTTCATGGACGGAGTTATGGTAATCGAGGATACGAGAGAAGACCGGAGGATGGTGACCGAGGATACGAGAGAAGCCCGGAGGAAGCCGACAGACCGAACAGGAGCTATGTGCAGAGGACGAGTTTCGTGAATCAGAATACGAGGACCGACACTGAACGGGAAGATCGACCTAGGGTGTGTTGGAATTGTCGACAGACTGGACATCTCCAGAGAGACTGCCCGAAGACACAAGCAAAGAAGAAGATGGGAAACGCAAAGAAGTCGCAGTAGAGGGGTAGACTGCGACTTCATCTTCTTCTACCCCCGTCGTGCTGAAGGCTTATTTGAAGAAAGATTGTACGGCCATCGAGGGATTCATCGATGGAGAAAAGGCTACGATAATACTGGACACGGGTTCGAGTGTGAATCTTTTGGGGACAAATAAATTCAGTCCCAGAAGTGAGCTTGGCGCGGCGGAGGGATTTGAGGAAATGAAAATTGTATCCATTTCCGGAGAAAATTTACCGATTCGGGGCAAGTATAGATGTCCCCTTAGAATCAATGAATTTGAATCAGAGGAAGATTTCTTCCTGATTGACATGGCGGAGGAGTGTATTTTGGGGAATGGATTTCTCCAGAAACACGCATGTAGGCTCGACTATTCGACAAGAAACCTACAAATAGCCGAAAGGGAGGAGGTCAGCTTCATTGGACAGGAAAAACGAAATAAGGTGGATATGGCCTTATTTGCAAAAAGGGACGAGGAGACTCCGGTAGCGCAAGAGGAGACTCCGGAAGCGGAAGAACAAGAGGAAGTTGCAATATCACCTGTGCCAACGCATTTAGAAGACCTTTTCCAGCGATGCGGCACGACCTTATCCTCGCCACGGAAAGTAGCATTTGCGGAAGTAACACGCGAGTTCCAAGATGTGTTCGCTGAAAATCCTGAACATGTTGGAAACTGTGACGTTGTCCAACATAGGATTGATACGGGAGATTGTGCACCAATCAAACAAGCACCGCGACGTCTCTCTTTTCATCGACGAGCCGAAGTTGCCGAGTTGCTCGCGAAGATGGAAAGACAGGGAGTAATTGAGGAATCGAAAAGTCCATGGTCATCTCCTATCGTTCTCGTGAAGAAGAAGGATGGCAGCACAAGATTCTGTGTAGATTATCGACGGCTAAACGATGTCACAAAAAAGGATTCTTATCCGTTACCGAGAATTGAGGACACGCTGGATGCTCTAGCTGAATCGTCCTGGTTTTCGACCATAGATTTGCAAAGTGGCTATTGGCAGATTATGGTCGATGAAAGAGACCGTGAGAAGACCGCATTCTGCGTGGGAGAGGGGCTCTGGCAATTCCGAGTGATGCCTTTCGGACTTTGTAATGCCCCAGCCACGTTTGAACGTCTTATGGACACGGTTTTAAAAGGTCTTTGTGGATAGATCTGCCTAGTATATCTGGACGACATAATCGTCTACGGGAAAAACTTCGAAGAAAACATGCACAATCTGAAGACTGTCTTCGTACGCCTGCGCCAAGCCAAATTATTAGCGAACCCGAAGAAATGCAATTTCTTCTGCAAGGAAGTGCGTTACCTGGGTCATATTGTTTCCGAACGCGGAATTAAGACTGATCCCGAAAAGATAATGGCAATCCAGAAATGGCCAATCCCCAAAAACAAAACAGAGTTAAGAAGTTTTCTCGGACTATGCACTTATTACAGGAAATTTGTCAAGGATTTTTCTTCCATCGCCAGGCCGCTACATCGCTTGACGGAAGACAAAGTTACGTTTGTATGGACGGAAGAGTGTCAGAAAGTGTTCGAGTGGCTGAAACAACGCCTCACCGAATCTCCGGTCCTAGCCTACCCTTTATTAGACGCAGATTTCATCTTGGACACAGATGCGTCGAATTTTGCTATTGGAGCGGTTCTTTCTCAAATCCAGGGTGAAGAGGAGAAAGTTATTGCATACTTTTCTAAAATGCTGGGAAAAACCGAGAGGAACTATTGCGTTACACGAAGAGAACTTTTGGCGATAATTAAGTCCATAGAACATTTTCACCACTATCTTTATGGTCGGAAATTTCTGGTAAGGACTGATCATGCTGCGTTAAGATGGCTACTGTCGTTTAGGAATCCAGAAGGACAAACAGCTCGCTGGATAGAAAGGCTGCAGCAGTACGATTTCGAAATTAAACATCGAGAAGGAAAATTACATGTCAACGCAGACAGTCTGTCGAGAAGACCGTGCGAAATTTCGCAATGTAAATATTGCCTTCGCCTTGAGGAGAAGGAGGCACGCAAAGAAATGTGCAGTCAAGAAGAACACGTGTTGAAGACGATCTGCGAAGATGCAGGTTCGGAATGGAAGAAAGCGCAAGAGGATGATGAAGAAATAAATTTCATTTTACAAAGGAGAATCGAACGGAATAAACCGAACTGGCAGGAAGTTTCATGTTTTTCGCCCGTAATGAAATTTTACTGGAAAATCTGGGATTCTCTTGAAGTGAGAGAAGGCTTACTTTTCCGTAGGTGGGAATCTTCGGACGGAAAAGAAGCAGTATTATTACTAATTGTCCCTAGAAGTAAAACCGAAGAAGCGTTGCGGGAATGTCATAATGCTCCATGGGGAGGACACTTCGGAATTCGCAAAACACTTGCCAAGGTTCGACAAAGGTTTTTCTGGCCTGATCATCGTCGAGATGTTGAAGAATGGTGCCGTCGTTGCGATAGCTGTGTGGCGAAGAAAGGCCCAAGGGAGAGAGGAAGAGGCACCCTAAAAGTTTACAATGTCGGAGCCCCTTTTGAAAGAATTGCACTCGACATTGTGGGCCCTTTACCAAAATTTACGACCGGAAACAAATATGCCCTTGTCGTCGTAGATTATTTCTCAAAGTGGCCGGAAGTGGTTCCACTTCCGAATCAAAAAGCAACGACCATAGCGAAGAGCCTTTTAACAGAAGTAATAAGTCGTCATGGTGTACCACTGGAACTACATTCAGATCAAGGTCTGAATTTCGAGTCGAATGTCTTCAAAGAGTTGATGAGGATGCTTGGAATTAAGAAGACAAGGACGACACCCCTACATCCTCAATCGGATGGTCTCGTTGAAAGGATGATTCGTACACTGTTGCAGTATTTAACACAGTTTGTTTCAGAACATCAAAAAGACTGGGACGAATGGATACCGACGTTCCTATTAGCATATCGGACGTCTCAACATGAAGTAACGCGAAATACCCCAGCAATGGTTCTCATGGGACGAGATTTACGACTTCCTTTGGATCTGCTGAGAGGAAGTGCCTATACTTTTGAGAAGGAGGAGAGGACTTACGTTGAAGAAACGAGAGCTAAAATCTTGAAAATCCATGATTTCGTGCGCCAACGGATGAAGATTGGCAGTGACAAAATGAAGTCTTGGTACGATGTCCACGCAAATCAAGTTTCGTTCAATCCAGGTGACAAGGTTTGGTTGTTTAACCCGCGGCGTAAGAGAGGCAGGTGTCCGAAACTTCAGTCCGACTGGGAAGGACCGTATATTGTCAAGGATCGATTAAATGAATTAATTTATCGAATACTTCGTTCTCCTAAGGCAAAACCGAAAGTTGTTCATGTGAATAGGCTTGCACGTTACAACGCTTGAACGTATGACGCGAAAGAAGAAAATTTGGATACTTCAACGTCCTGCTCAGGGTTTTTGGGTGGTTTTCCCCTGAGACAGAGGACAAATGTCGGGACGTTTACTGTCTGAAAAAGGCCACCGAGGTAAATCATATATGTTTTCGATTACCCATTTTTCAGACAGAGATTGACACGTCAAGGAGCTGTCATTCTGACGTGGGAAGGTTAGCAACTACGTACTGAAGATACTGGCTAATCAGAGGCATGACGGTTGAAACGTCTACAGAGGTGAATCCAGTCGCGGTCGGGACGCCCGCTTTCTTCGAAGGGGGGAGTAGTGTTACGACGGCACAAGATGAAGTTGCTTTCCCCTGTGATATTCTGAAGATATCACAGAAATCGAGAGAAGTTGCCCGTCGTATCGATATTGCAGTATCCAGACAACGAGGCTGTTGATAAGAGGAAACAAGAGAGTAGAATCTCTCGAGACGTTGAAGCGAGAGCACGCACATTCTTTGCATCTTCTTAGTTATTGTCTAAATAAAGAGTTCTATTTGTTTGTAGTGTTGTGAGTTAGCTGTTGTAATGTGTTCTCCGGCAAGGCAACGCCGAAGTCTCCGCAACAATATTTTCGACGGCACATACGCCAGTATGGAATGCACATCTATGCAGCCCCTTTTGCAACATCGACAATCTTGGAACATCCTCTAGATCCACATCAAGAGCCTCGATTCCAGTTAATTTCCACAGCCATTTTTTCTTTTCCAATCCCTTAACAACGATCTGCTGCGTATTTTCCAGGGCTAGTTTCAAACAGCTTCCAGCTTCTTTGTATGGAACATATCCGTCCATCCAGCCGATTCCATGATGTTTTCTCGTTAGCCATCGAACCTGACGTGCTTCGGCAGCAGTCAATCGGTGGAACCCAAATGGTGGCTCGAATATCCAGTGCAATAGTTTATTTCCATCCCGTAAAATGGCCGCTTCTTTTACAATGAATTCGTTTGACCCGATCTTGAAGCCTTGTAGATCGACAAACGTTAGATGAACCATCGTCGCTTGTTAAAGTATTCTGTGCACTACGTTGGTCAACGGGCTGTACTCGACTATACGATCATGTATAATCAAGCAGTATGCAGCTGTGTTGACTGGCACATTATCTCTGCATTCGAAATCTATGCGCACATCAATTGTAGCACTTTTAACAGACTCGTTTTGACGAGAGCAGTCTATGACCACAAATGGGCCACGTGATAAGAACTCTAATTCGTCCAATAGCGGCTCACTGCATCGATCACCATAATACGAGTGTTGAAATTTTGCGTACATATCGTAAAGTACCGCATACTTATTTTTTTCAAAGTCCAAGTTTAGGTCATCGTATGGGTATGATTCCGAATTTAGGTACAAACGTATGTTTGACAGTTTACAATCGTCGAATTGATTAGCAGTCTTATGCAATTGATTCTTCCTATCATTCTGCAATGCGAATATGATGAAGCGAGGTTTCTCCAGTTGTGTTACAGTCTTGATGGCCCACGTATGCATCGTAGTTGTTTGTAAATGTGGATATTCGAATAGATCCCAAGAGCGAAAACTCATAGGTATCATTTGTCCTCTCTCGAGAATGCGTAGCAACGACAATTTGGTTACTTCTTCAAGACTTATGTGCGGCATTCGCCACTGAACTTTAAATAATTCGATTTTAGGTCTTAAAATACTAGAACCATTCAATGCGTTTAGATCGTTTCGTGATCGAATTAAGACCAACTCTTGACGCACATTAACGGTTATCTTGTTATAATCTTCACCGAAGCCGAATAGCATATTGAATGGTATGCAGAAATTGAAATCTGCGCCATCCAGTTTACGATACCAGCCAGCGGTGGCCAATGCTTTACTTCTTCCGGGGGAGATGGACACGTGTGTTTTTAACGCAGTCGTTATTCCAGGATTTTTACAGCGATCTATTTCAACGCCATTTAGTTCATATCGAATTTCATCAAACATGAAAGCAGCGCAATTGGTATCGAGAGTAACATTGTTGCTTGTTCCTTCAGGTGGAGCCTCTGCTAAAATAACTTTTCCTTCAATGTACAAGAAACTCTCGCACGGTAGCGTATACAGATCTTGCTGCTGTATCGGTATTCTTATTTCATCGCTATTTCCGAGAGTAGTATTTGCATAGGGATTATACGTGTGCACTTCTATCTTGGTTATACGATTATCGGAGGTCGGCGTATTGCCAATGGCCAGAATGCCAGACATTATTGCTTTACAACAAATCCCAACGATTGTAGAAAACGCACGTTCTGCAAGCTCAGCAGGTTCTTCCTCGACGATGGTGTGGCACGATAATTTGCCCGAATTACTGTGTCGATGAATGTATTTGTTGCAGCAGTCGGAATTAGAGGTTCGTTCACTTTGTTATACACAAGCATACAACAGTGATTTCTTCTCCACGAAAATCGATCAGACGATTATTTTGGTCAAGCAGACGTATTTCTAAATCGTCTATTATCCGCACGACGATAGGAAGGTAAATGACTCGCGGCGGTGTTTCTGAGATCTTATATCCTGGAGGAACCCTAGGTGAAAATTCGTGAATAATGTGTACAGGTTTGTCATTACTGTACGAACCAGCTGTTATGCTGCATTCCACTCTGATCACGTTGATGCTTATGATGTTCACAGGAGCGTTAGACTCATGCCACATTTTACGTGGGAGAATACGGTTTGCAGAAAATCCAAGTAGCGATCCTATGTTATTAGGTTTCTCAAAATTAATCTTATAGGAGCAGTATATTTCACTCTTCATCGTATTATTGTTAGCACGTATGACGAGAGGGTATTCATCGTTCCCCGAATCATGCCTGTTGGGATATCTTCGCAGTATTTCCCGTTTCAAGTACTTATCGATTGCATCCAGTTCGTAAGATCCTTCGGGAATGACAATTTCTTCGTCATTTTCACCAAAATAAAATTTATTGTTGCGAGCATCGACGTTCGCTATCGTGTTAAACGTTTCAAAATCCACGAGACCTAATTCGTATTCATGACCACTCAAATCTATCGCGGGAAAGTATTGGACTGCAAGCATGCTGCTCTTACCCGTTAACGTCAGTGTCAACGACGAGGGCGTCATGTTTATGCGAAAGGGGTAAAGAATGTAATGAAATTGTACTTGTCGGTAATGTGCATTTATAATGAGTTTTCCTCGAGAAATTTTACACACAATTGCCCGCATATGGTTTGATCGAAATTTTGAAAACGTGCATGATTGTAAGTAATTTTTGCGGATGATCCAAAGTATGCAATAAGTTCCACAGGTGGACGTAGATTACCAAAGCTATCAAAATATTTTCCGGTACGATTGCGTTTCACGTATGCAATGTGTGCCCGGACCGATACTATCGTCCAAGTTTACTATACCGCTCTCATTTACATTTGCTCTCGCCGGAAGACTATCGCGCATGTATACTCCGCGAAAATGTAGTATATTCTTTCTTCCTATATCCTCAAGCTGAACATTTGTCATCGGTAGTGTCCCTAGTTTTTCATGGATTGAACTTTTTTTTCCCCCTTAAACCGGCACCCTTCTTGTAGGGTGCGAGATAAATTCGGCGACCTTCCATAGCATGGTTATGACGTTGCAATTCCTCCAACTGTTTTCGCGCAGCCTTGGCATCGTTCACAGCCCTCGCTATGCCAGCAGCACCGCCCGTCAACGACCCTATAGCTGACAATGCAGGTAAGAGGAACGGTAGGAAACCACCTCGCTTTGCCATCGGTAGAACTCGCGTCTTCTTCTTCTTACCACTGTTCTTTTTTTTCTTGAGCCCCATCCCAAGCTTCGACTTAGCTTTCATCGCGGCCCAAACAGCTGTCGCAACACTCTTCTCGCCTAACGTAGCGTCCTTCGCAGTTATGCGCTGACGTGCTCGATCAGCTAAAATTTGATCTGCCTTGTGACGATTCGTCAAATCTTCGTTTTGAGAGTATGCAATGTCGTGTTCTCTAGGCCGAGTTTAATGGATTTATGCCACGGTCGCTGCAAGCCAAGCGTTCCTGCAAACGTGTGCCGGGTCCACAAAATTGATATCCTGGTATATGTAACTCAAACGGCAATTTATTTATTAGGGTATTTAGAAGTCCTGCTCCCTGCCGCCGTATGCGCAAGTAACGATCCTTTTTCATAGGTGGTCCGTCAATGTGTTGCCAGTACGAAAGTCATTTCTCGACTGATTGATATCTCTGGATCGCGTTTGTATAAATATTCCCCATACCCCGCTTATATGTTATTGTTGCAACAGCTGCGATGCGGTTCGTAAGGCAGCCTGTGAAAATTCGAGTGTTTTCAGACAGAAAGTTTGATAATATTATGCATCATGTTCTGATACATGGACCATTATTACCTAACACTGTACGCGGTATAGTGTGTGGCCCTTCCAATTGTGGGAAAACTAATGTTGTCATTAGCTTGTTGGAAAGCCCTAATGGTATGCGATTCGAGAACGTGTATGTATATTCAAAGTCGCTGCAACAGCCAAAATACCGCTATTTGGAAAAGCTGCTCTCATCCGTAGAGAATGTGGCCTACTTTCCTTTTTCAAACAATAGCGACGTCGTTCCACCTAATGAAGCTCTACCAAATTCTATATTTATATTTGATGATGTGGCATGCGACAATCAGGATGTGATTAGAGAGTACTTTTCCATGGGCAGACATTCAAAAGTGGACAGTCTGTATCTATGCCAATCGTATGCAAGAATTCCAAAGCACCTGATTCGCGATAATACCAATCTCTTACTACTATTCAAACAGGACAACATGAATTTACGCCATGTGTATGACGATCACGTAAATACCGATATGACGTTTGGACAATTTAACGAACTGTGTGCAAAATGTTGGCAACAAAACTATGGATTTGTGGTTATAGACAAGGATAGTCCTATGCATAGAGGTCGCTATCGACGAGGATTTAATGACTATGTCGTATTATAACTACATCATTTGGCTGCCAACCTGTGACGTGATTGAACGGGTGTCGAACGGGTGTTGAACGGCATCGAACGGGCATTGAACGGTTGTCGAACGGTTGTTGAACAGACATTGAACGGGCATTGAACGGGTGTCAAACGGTTGTCGAACGGGGTGTTGAACGGCATCGAACGGTTGTCGAACGGCATTGAACGGGCATTGAACGGGTGTAGAACGATTGTCGAACGGGTGTCGAACTGTTGTCGAACGGCATCGAACGGGCATTGAACGGGTGTAGAACGATTGTCAAACGGTTGTCGAACGGGGTGTTGAACGTGCACGTTCAACGTAGAACGGTTGTCGAACGGCATTGAACGGGCATTGAACAGTGTTAAAACGTTTCTAATCGAGCATGGGTCGAAATTCTGTTGAATAAAAGAGGGAAAAAGAAATGTTAACAAAAGAGATTGCCAAGACGAGCGAAGCTATACGAAAAAAGTACTTAACACTAAAGGTCGGAAAAATGGATACCGATGCGGTGTTGGAACATAGCTTGCAACCTGTGATAAGACCCTTGAAAGAATTGATTGAAAACACAAAACCATTTCCCAGCCCAATTCCTGAAGAGACATCTTCAGAGTCGACATCCAAACAGCAATTGCCCGTGTTTAACGCTACACCTGAATATCATGGAGAGACCTCTTCAGAGTCCCCATTGCATCAGCCGCCCGTGCTTAACGCTGCACTCCAATATTGCGTATTAAAGCCGTCTGTGCTAAACGCTACGCCTCGGTATCGCGGATTGAAAAGAGTACGTGCGGAAACACCTTTAAAACCAACACCTCATCGATTATCGAAACGACTTTGCCCAGATTCCGAACCTCCTGCAGAAGAAGTATGGACAGACGAAGCAGAAACACTTGAACAAAATGATGAAGCCACTACATATTTGACTCAGAATCTAGGACCGCTGTCGCAGGAATATTTGAACTTATTTATCACGGATAAGAAAAAACAGGTTGACCACTTGTATGGTGTGTACTATGATAAAAATGCAATGATGCTTGGGGATAAGAATTTCGACGTAGACATGGAAGATAATATAATCATCGATAATGTAAAATACAGAGGAACGCCTGGCCTTTTCGAACTAATTTTCAAGAGAATGCCCGACGATACGATATACACCGATGCTGACAAACAGAAATACAGGGTGTTCCAAAAGTACTTCAACATCGGGAAATGGGAGGTTCCTGAGGTCATTTCAAGCGTTATTTTCCTTTTGCAAAATGTTGTCCGAGGCTTCGTTTGGGAGTTATTAACGAAAAACACGGACCAATGAGAGCGCGAGTTCGACGCTCGCTGGCACGTTCAGCGCGGCGAGCCGGCAGGCGGTTGGCTGAACATGCCAACGAGCGTCGAGCTCGCGCTCTGATTGGTCCGCGTTTTTCGTTAATAACTCCTAAACAAAGCCGCGGACAACATTTTGCAAAAGGAAAATGACGCTTGAAATGACCTCAGGAACCTCCCATTTCCCGATGTTGAAGTACTTTTGGGACACCCTGTATAAGAGTATTCTGCTGACGACAAATGCGCACAGGCGCAACCATAGTGCTGCAAATCCCCCATTGAGTAACAGAGGATACAAGTATAAACATATAATTGCATCACTGCTTGAAATACGACCTCGCACTGGAAGAGGGTTTGCCCCCAAGTCAACTTTGATGAATACATTACCGGAGAACATGATGGTTACCGATAATGCGATTGATTATGTACATTGGGATGATGCCAACGAGTTAGTGGATAGAATAAGATTGCTTGTGTCATCGCGAGCTGCTGGACATACAGGCCATGATAACGAAATCATGTCAATCATAGAGGAGCTCCGAGAAGCGGGTCTGATTATAAATTAAAGATGGGTTTTGAACGCGTTCAACAGTTTCACGATGTCAATCAACAAGTTCGGTGTTACGTTGCGAAACGAGTCAAATAAGGATGATGCAACATGCAAGAATTACGTGAGACGGAGTGCGCTTTGTTTCAATGGCGACGCTTTCGACGCGAGAGACCGAAAGCTTGGAGGTTTGGCATACCCGACGAACGATGCCGATGCAGTGAATAAGGCATGCTTGGACAAGGAAATGGCGCATATTCTGAAAACATTAAATCAATTGGAGGAGCGCATCTTCAAGGAAACACGTAAAACAATTTTAAAAATGTCTAATGAAGCAGAAAAAAAATGTGACGTCATGTGTTCGAAGCTGCGCTGCGGCGAGAAATAATGGCCGAAGTCCATAAATTGCAAGGTTACGTCGAATTAAATTTTACTCGGCAGTGACGCGCGCAAGACCCGAACAATTATATAAATATTTTTACATGATTATATTGTGCATGGTGGAGAAATGACAATTAAGATTTTTAATAAATAATTTGAAAAATAAACCATTTTTTAAATTCCAAAACCCTCTTACAAACTATGTACATATGAGATTTTTTTTATTGTATGTGCCATGGATGGGAAGAACAATTAAGTTTTTTAATATGAGGCGGCACGGTATCCGATTAAGGATAGAATTTTACTGCTCCGGCGGTTTCATGCCCCGTTTCAAATATCGCTTTGGACTGGAGTCATGTGATACTTAGCAGTGTTTGAAAATGTCGTGTTCTAGACCACGTTATGAATTTTGCTGAGTCAACTGTTTCGGGAGGCTATAAATGCGCCGCCCTTAATTAAGTCTCTTAAGTCCTTAATTAAATCTCGCTCAATCATTGTTCGCGCAAATAGCAAAACGACACAGCCATGGAGGAAATTCAGAAAACTGAACGTCAGTTGTGGGATCAGTCTGATCGGTTAAGATTGCAGGAAGAATACCTTGCCTGGGAGGAAAGGTGCAACGAATGCCTCGAGTTGCTTGAAGAATACAGTCGAGTGAAACGTCCTCGATTATCGATCGGTATTCAACAATCATTGATCGCGCGTATCGCCGGTCTTGAGAGTTTAAAATATTCTTTGCGAAGACGTTTCGTACGTGAAGGTGCAGGACATGCAAGTACAGAACTCTTGTGGCGTGAAATAGACTCGGCTTTCAAGTGTCGCATATTAACTGGTGCTGTCATAAATTCCAATTACATTGAACCACGCAGCTTCCTCCAGGACGCGAGGGAAATGGTGCTTGAAAAAATACGGAACGCATTGGAAAAACATAGATCTTTAAAAGTGAACATGGTGTTTAATGGTGAATTTGTGACGGGTGATCAATGCTCGTGCAAAAGCATGAGCACAAAGAACTGTGAAATCTTTTACACATCCGATCTCGAAGAGTTGTACGAGCGGTGCTTCGTGGAGCCAATCCTAACATCGTTGGAAGAATTTCAGGAACGGGATAGCGGATGGGCATTGTCACGAATACTCAATCTTACAGTGTGCATCAACAAGTATAACCCATTGCACGCGGGGTGCCAGATCAACATACCGAGAGAAATAGCGTTGAAGCATGCCACAATTAATGTGCAATCCACAGGCAATGCGTGCTTTGCGTGGTCAGTGATTGCTGCTCTGTATCCAGCGACAACTAACATAAACCGCCAAAATTCGTACCCGCATTACACAACTGTATTAAAATTCCAAGACATCGAGTTTCCCATGCTGCTGAATCAAATTACACGGTTCGAAAAGTTGAACAATATTTCGATCAATGTATACGGTTTTGAAGACATCCGGGAGCAGAAAAATAGGGCAAAATCCATCGTATTTTTTCCACTTCGCCTCACTAATCAGAAGAGGGACCGATACGTCAACTTGCTGTACATACAAGACCCGGCTGGCAGTATGGGGCATTATGTGTGTATTAAGAACCTGTCCCGACTCGTTGGTGCACAATTGAGCAAAATCGAGCGCAAGAAACTCATCTGCGATCGGTAGGTACAACATTTTTACAAAGTATCATTGTATATCATAAAAAACGTGTAAAAAATTATGTTTTTGCAGGTGTTTGCATTACTTTCATTCCAACGAAAGATTGCACATCCATGAAAGAGACTAATATTGGATAATATTTAATATTGGAAACTTTTCATATGATTAAGAACCGTAGCGTAAACCTTAGGTATGAAACACCTATAATACATGAATTTTACGCAACATTACTGTGTCAGTAGTGTTATATGAAGAATCTTTTCCAATATAATATTTTATTTTCTCTTATTAGTTTAATAATTACACATACATTTTAATGTATGAAAATTGATTTCGTTTCAATTGAATGTCAATATCTTTGATCTTACCTTTTGGTATTTTCATTATGTGGGGTTTAAGACTTATGGTGTCTATTTGAATTTACCGCCTGTGTATCGATCTATATAACCTAGATCTCTGCCTAAAACGATCAGTGTCGTGCAGGCAAACATGATGAACACATGTGTTCACGAGTCTCACGACTCTCACTTTGTATTTAATCACACCTAAGCAAGTGAGTAAGAAAAGTTTTGTGTTAAAATTTGTTTCCCTTACATTTAAGCATACAATAGTTGTTATTGTGAAAATTGTATTTTATTTTGGTTTCTAAAAATTCTTTTTTCATTTTTCTTACAGACGCAATTTCAAAAATTATCTTGAAAATGGTGCAAATCAGCACCGAAACGTCGATTTTTTGTGACTATTAGCAAAATTGCTTTTGATTAATTTACTTTATTTTTCAAATGATCGAACCGTAGCGCCGAAATCATTTATTAATTGTTATAAGCAATAATATGATCGATATAAACTACTTTATTTATCATGAAAGAGACTGTGCAAAAATGAATGACTGCGCCATCGTGCTACCTAGCGAGGACGATAAATGGCTCTCTTTCGACAACTATATCAGGAAAGAACCGCTTCCATTTGTCGTGTATGCTGATCTCGAATGCACTCTGGAGAAGATGGAAGATTGCGAAGAGGAGAAATCACACGCATACCAACATCATAAAGTATTTAGCATTGCATACTATGTGCATTGTGCACACGATGCATCTCTATCGGTGTATCGATGTCGCCGCGATGCGAATTGCGTCTCATGGTTCGTTGAAGAATTAGAAAATTTGGCGCATCGTGTTAAATCCACTCCATCCAGTAATATACATATGACACAGTTAACGAATGAACAGTCTGATGCATTTATCGGCGCAACACATTGTCACATTTGCGAAAAACCATTTGAGGAAATCGATATACGGGTGCGCGATCATTGCCATCTAACGGGGCGTTATAGAGGTCCAGCACATCAAGACTGCAATCTAAATTACTAAATTTCGTTTTGTATTCCCATAGTTTTCCACAATTTATCCGGGTAAGATTCGCATTTTATTATCGAAGAAATAGCGAATGCGTTTGAAGGTCGTGTCGACGTATTACCCATAATGAAGGAAAAGTATATTTCATTTACAAAAAATGTTGAAGACCGGCAATCAGAGTCCCGTAATTGTATTAAATTACGATTCGTACAAATTTTTGAATACCAGTCTCGACAAATTGGCATCTTTCCTCGGTACAGACAAATTAACAATTTTACATTCCGAATTTCAAAATCTTTCCGTTGAAAATTTCAAGTTGTTGACACGAAAGGGTGTCTTTCCATACGAATACCTCAATTGCGTAGATAAATTAGACGATGAATGTTTGCCGCCGCTCGAGTCATTTTACTAAAGCATACAAAAATTAGATTTGACTTATTAACTGATATCAATATGGTGATGTTTATTGAACGTGGTATACGCGGCGGTTTGAGCCAATGTTCCAACAGACATGCAGAAGCCAATAACAAGTATATGCAGTCGTACGATCCATCGAAACCATCATCATACTTAATGTATTTTGATGTAAACAATTTGTACGGATGGGCAATGTGTCAACCTTTGCCATATGCAGAATTTCAATGGGTTAACGACATTGAAAATTTTGACATAGCTTTGATTACCGTTGATTCACCCATAGGCTACATTCTCGAGGTGGATCTAGAATATCCGCAACGTCTGCACGATGTTCACGCCGACCTGCCGTTCTGTCCGACACGTGTCAAACCACCTGGCAAAAGAGAGGCCAAGTTGCTTGCAACGTTACATGATAAGCAGCGCTATGTTACCCACTATTATAGCCTGCAACAATGCCTGCGCCACGGTCTTCGTATTACAAAGATTCATCGCATCCTCCAATTCGCACAGTCACCATGGCTCTGCGAATACATAGAATTAAATACGCTCTTTAGAACACGTGCGACAAACGATTTTGAAAAGAATTTATACAAATTGATGAACAACGCGGTATTCGGTAAAACTATGGAAAATGTACGAAATCATGTAGACGTAAAACTCGTAACACATTGGGATGGAAGATATGGTGCAGAGGCAATGATCGCGAAACCAAATTTCCACAGTCGTTGCGTATTTTCTGAAAATTTTGTGGCTGTGGAATTGCGCAAACTCAGGGTGAAATTCAACAAGCCCATCTATGTGGGCATGTGTATATTAGATATATCTAAAACTTGCTTGTATGAATTTCATCATGAGTACATGTTTCCTCAATATGGTTAAAATTGCAAAATAATGTACACAGACACAGATAGTTTAATTTATCATATTACGTGTGAGGATATTTATGAAACCATGAGGCGCGACATTAGCCGTTTCGACACGAGTGATTATCCGATAGAGAATAAGTATAATATCCCACTTGTAAATAAAAAGGTCCCCGGCTTGATGAAAGACGAGAACAATGGGATGATAATGACATACTTTGTCGGGCTGAGAGCAAAAATGTATACATTGCGTGTAGACGGGAAACAAGACACAAAAAAAGCGAAAGGTGTAAAAACTAACGTTGTAAGGACAACAATAACGTTCGATGATTACTTGCAGTGTCTACAAAATGAAATTGTGATGAGTCGTACTCAGGCATGCATAAGATCGAAATTACATGATGTGTATACTGTATCAGAACAAAAAATTGCTCTGAGTCCATACGATAACAAACGGTATATCATACCCAACTCGACGGAAACGCTACCATGGGGTCATTATCGAATTCCTTTGTAACTATAAAAATTGTTAATATTCAATGTAAATAGAAGATTGTGTTTTTTATTTGAACAGGCTAAGTTGTTTATAATAAATTGTCTTTGTTTATGCACGAATTGTTCACATTACTCAATCCTAGCCATTTTACATACACCTTATTTCCTTTTCTGCGCAACACTTTCTCCACTAAATATACATCTGGATCGGCAACGCGATGCAGCTCATATTCGTAGAATCCTCCAGCAACGGGGTTTCCACGGGAATCTTGCAGCAGATAAGTCGCCGGATTAGTTGCTTGTACCTTGACTATCTTGAACACCTCAGTGGTCCAATTTGGTGTGTAACCTTTATCAAAAACGGTTTTAAATTTGCTGACGCGTACAGACTAACCCACACTGAATTTCGCCGGCGCGGCAATCTTTATGTTGTTATATACGGTGTCTAAGAGCCAGTCGGAAATGGCAGGGGTGACATCATCACACGGTCGCATTCCAATAGTTCTGTGCTTTTGCGCATTGTACTTTGCAACTAGTTGTGGTAGCGCATCGACCCATTTATAGGTTCCATTAAGTGTAAACTCTTTCCACATGGTATTCTTCGATTGAACCGTTCTACGATGGAAGCCTTCATAATCGAATACGTAGAATAATGCCTAATACCGTGTTTCGTCAAGAGTTTTTGCACCTCACTGTTATAAAATTCCTTTCCTTGATCGGTTTGCAAATTTTTTGGACATCGATTGCGAAATATCTTTGTGAACGCTTTAGCTACCTCACCTCCACTTTTAGTCTTGAGTGGCATGCCCCAAGCATATGTAGAGAGCAATGACCGACCATATGGTACGCCGCGTTAAACCAAAAAATGAGAGCAACAAACTCGGAAGGCCGAGTTTGTTGACGAGTCAGTAGACAAACACGGCGGTGCGAACGCGAGCGACGAACGCGTTAGAAAAAGAGTGCGTGAGAAGGAGCGAGAAAAAGGTGTAACGCGAGAAAGAGAGAGCGTATGTAAGATAGCATACTTAACGAGTGAGAGCGAGGGGAGAGCGTCCTTTGTTGGCAACAGCGATAGCGAGTCGAACAGCGAGTTTTAAGCGATAGCGATACTAAGTGTTAATTGTGCATCTGTTAATAAATATCTGTTCATCTGTGCCGTCTATACGAGAGTTTCTGGTCCACCTCACTCTGTCCCTACAAACTTGGGGGCTCGTCCATTGAAAGCCATCTTTCATAAAAATATCTATTCTGTAGAGCACAGAGTGTGTGGCCGTTAGTGCGGAAAAGTGTGACCAAAAAACAACAATGAGTGCTAGCTGGAAAGTGCAACAGATGAAAGAAGAGTTGTCGAAACTAGGCCTATCAACGGAGGGCACAAGAGCAGTTCTCTTCATGCGACTAGCGGAAGCAAAGGGAGAAACAATTCCTTTGCCACTGAGCTTTGCGGCAGACGATGGCGAGGAAGGGGAGCCTGCGTCCGATGAGATCGGAAGCGCGGCACAAGGAAGCGACCAACCTGCGTTTGATACGAGCGTACGGGGAGCATGGTACACGCTTCCAAACGAAAAACCACCGACCGCCCGCGAACGGCAGCTAAGCCGCGAAATGGACCTCCTAAGGCGCGAAAATGAACTAGCACACCGCGAGCTAGAATTAGCCCGCCGCGAAATTGCGCTGATGCGACAATTGCAACCGGCTGGACCAGCGGCCGATGCAGTACAAATGGCAAACGCACGACGACCGAGAGTGAAGATAGCCGAGGTCGCGGAGCTCCTGAGCGTTTTTGATGGAAGCGGGGGATTTTTCGATGGAAGCGGGGGCGTTTTTGATAGATGGGAAAAGCAAGTGAACCTCCTCAAGGCGACGTACGAGCTGTCCGAGAACGAGTGCAGAATCCTCGTCGGTTTCAGACTCCGAGGAAAAGCACTGCAGTGGCTGCACTCGAGGCCAGAATTCCTCCTAATGTCCAGCGAGGAACTGTTTACCGAGCTGCGTGCCAGGTTTGGCCATGAATCGGACAAGGTGGACCGCCGAAGACAATTCGAGCGCCGCGCGTGGAAACGTGATGAAAGTTTCGCAGAATACTACCACGAGAAAGTACTCTTGGCGAATCGGGTACCGATACCGGAGGACGAAATGGTAGACGAAATCATCGCCGGGATACCTGACACTGTCTTGCGCAACCAGGCCTACATACAGCGCTTCCAGAATCGTATGGCTTTGCTCGTCGCATTCAACAAGGTGCGCATGGAGCCGCCCGCGAGATCTGTTCAAGGATCCAGCGACAGGAAACCGCAAGCACTCGAAAATCGTGCGCCAGCAACGACGCGGACGAACCCGAGCGACGAGAGGGTCAAACGATGCTCCAGCTGTGGATCCAAATACCACTCTCTCACCGACTGCCCTACAAAAGACAAAGGCGTCAAATGTTTCGAGTGTCGTGGATACGGGCACGTATCAGCGGCCTGCCCGACGAAGATCCAGCCAAGCAGGAGTTCCTGTAGCGTGGCGGAATTTTTGCAGAGTTCAGTGAGCCCGACGAGTGGCAAGTATTATAAAAAATCAAGGATAAACGACTGCGAAGTTAACGCGTTGATCGATACGGGTAGCGACATCTCATTAATGCGCGCAGATACTTATACGGAAATAGGTGCCCCTCACCTCGAGGCGAGAGAAATCGTTTTCAATGGCATAGGACTTAAAAAATATAAAACCCTAGGCGAATTTCGTGCGAAAATTCAGTTCGATGACGAGAAATACGACATCCGCGTTCACGTGATTCCGGAAAACATAACGCGACATAAATTAATCATAGGCACCGATTTTCTAGACACCATTAAGCTAGTCGCAGAAAACGGAGAAATTTCCATCCGTAACTCCGCGCGAACTAACGAACCCAACTTGACGAACACTCCGCACATTTTCAAAATCAACTATGACCCTGAGATTAACCAAGTGGACACGTCACATATAACGAATCCGACACACAGAGCCGCCGTAAATAAAATAAGAGAAACCTACAATCCGGTCAAAACACGCGAATGCAACATTAAAATGTCCATTATCGTTAAGGATGACGAACCCATTTTTCAGAGGGCGCGGCGTTTATCCCAACCGGAAAAGACAGAGGTGAATAAACAGCTAGAAGAATGGTTGCGCGACGGAATTATTCAGCCATCGTTATCGGAGTACGCAAGCCCAATAGTAATAGTAAAGAAAAAAGACGGAACCTCAAGATTGTGTGTAGACTATAGGAAGATAAATAAAAAAATCGTAAAGGACCGCTACCCTCTTCCATTGATAGAGGATCAGTTGGACCGACTGCAGGACGCGAAAATTTTCTCTACCCTCGACTTAAAAAACGGGTTTTTCCACGTACCGATAGAGAAAGACAGCAGAAAATTCACCGCGTTCACCGTCCCAGACGGCCATTACGAATTTCTGAGGGCCCCGTTTGGATTGTGTAACTCGCCGAGCGTATTTCAAAAATTCATCAACGAAATATTTCGCGAACTAATAAAAACTGGTATCGTGTTAATCTACATGGACGACCTGATAATACCCGCACTAACCGTAGAAGACGGGATCGAACGATTGTCGCGCACGTTAAAACTAGCCTCCGAATACGGCCTCCTTATTAACTGGAAAAAGTGCCACTTCCTTCAATCGCGAGTTGAATTCCTAGGGCACATCATCGAAAACGGTAACGTGCGACCATCGGAAGAAAAAACCGACGCGGTTATGCGATTTGCAAAACCGAAACGCGTAAAGGAAGTACAAAGTTTCCTCGGTCTAGCAGGTTATTTCCGCAAATTCATCCCTAACTACGCGACGGTTGCACGGCCTCTGTCTAATTTATTGAGAGCGAACGTAAAATTCCATTTCGGAAACGAGGAGGAGCGCGCGCTCGAGTATTTAAAAACAGCGTTGGCGAACAAGCCCGTCTTAAAATTATACCGGCTAGATGCAGAAACCGAACTGCATACGGACGCGAGTATGTACGGGTATGGCGCCATGTTGATGCAACGGGATAACGAGGATAGAGCCTTCCACCCTGTATTTTACGCGAGCGGAAAGACGACTGCGGCAGAGGAAAAATATACGAGCTACGAGCTAGAAGTTTTAGCCGTAGTAAAGGCCCTGAAAAAATTTAGAATCTACCTATTGGGCATCCCGTTTAAAATAGTCACCGATTGTCGAGCTTTCACACTCACAATGAACAAAGCGGACCTCTGCGTCCGAGTCGCGAGATGGGCACTCTTATTAGAAGAGTTCGATTACTCCATAGTACATCGATCCGGGAAACAAATGATTCACGTAGATGCTCTAAGCCGCAATCCTCTTCCCTCTGCATTACTTATTAGCGAGTGCGAGGAAAGCATAACCGCACGACTGAGACAAGCCCAGCGCGAGGATAACGAGTTAGCGAGAATCTTCGAAGCGTGCGAGCGAGAGAGAATGGACGGGTATGTGACGCGGAACGGCTTACTATACAAAGAGTGCGACGGAGACGTACGATTAGTAGTACCGAAATCGATGCAAACGCAGATCGTGAAGCGAGCGCACGAAAACGGCCATTTCTCGTGCAAGAAAACTGAGTGGCTGGTACAAAGGGATTACTGGTTCCCAAACATGCGAGCGAAAATAGAAAAAATCGCGAAGAACTGCGTTGATTGTATCCTTGCAGAAAGAAAACATGGAAAGCAGGATGGTTTCCTGCATACGATCGACAAGGGTGAACTACCCTTGGATACGTACCATATAGACCACCTCGGCCCTATTCCCTCAACAAAAAAAAGCTACCGCCACATCCTGGTGGTGGTCGACGCGTTTTCAAAGTTTGTATGGTTATACGCGACAAAATCGACCGATTCCGCAGAAGTAATCCAGCGGTTAACGACCCAAGCCACGACATTTGGAAACCCGCGCCGCATCATTTCCGACCGAGGCACTGCGTTTACCTCAAAAGCGTTCGAAGATTATTGTAGCGAGCAGGGTATCGAGCATGTGCTAATCGCGACCGGCATTCCAAGAGGCAATGGGCAAGTCGAAAGGGTTAACCGAACCCTTATCCCGGTACTAACAAAGGTGAGCGCGCCGAAACCCGAAAGTTGGTACCGTCACCTCGACGCACTACAGAGATGTTTGAACGCGACGTACCATCGCAGCATCGGCACCACGCCGTTTGACCTTTTATTTGGAGCGCGTATGAGAACGAAGGAAGAGCTGCCCCTCACCGAACTACTACAGGCAGAATGGGTCGAAAAATTCCAACAAGAACGAAAAGAACTGCGAGATGGCGCGAGGGAACAAATCTCGAAAGTGCAAGCGGAAAACAGGAAAACGTACGACAAGAAAAGAAAAGAAGCTCGAATATACGAAGAAGGCGATCTTGTAGCGATCAAAAAAACGCAGAGGGGACCGGGACAGAAGCTCATGGCAAAGTACATGGGCCCGTACCGTATAACAAAGGCATTGCGTAACGAGCGGTATCTGGTACAAAGGATAGGCAACCATGAGGGACCCTTCGAAACCTCGACAGCCGCGGATCATATAAAACCATGGGTGAAGCTGCATGCAGAAGCAAGCGAAAGCGATATGATGGATGCGGAAATGGATGGCTAGCGGCACCCGAGGACGGGTGCATTTTCTTAGGGGGGGCGAGTGTAGAGAGCAATGACCGACCATATGGTACGCCGCGTTAAACCAAAAAATGAGAGCAACAAACTCGGAAGGCCGAGTTTGTTGACGAGTCAGTAGACAAACACGGCGGTGCGAACGCGAGCGACGAACGCGTTAGAAAAAGAGTGCGTGAGAAGGAGCGAGAAAAAGGTGTAACGCGAGAAAGAGAGAGCGTATGTAAGATAGCATACTTAACGAGTGAGAGCGAGGGGAGAGCGTCCTTTGTTGGCAACAGCGATAGCGAGTCGAACAGCGAGTTTTAAGCGATAGCGATACTAAGTGTTAATTGTGCATCTGTTAATAAATATCTGTTCATCTGTGCCGTCTATACGAGAGTTTCTGGTCCACCTCACTCTGTCCCTACACATATTTGGATAGCACATCGATAACCGTTAGTATGTACTTGTTACCGCCATTTATACGCGCATGAGGCTGCATATCTACGAGATCGGCTTGCCACAGATCGTCATATCCATGCACTAAAACTCGACGTCGTGGAAAAATCCGTCTGGTGGGGGCATGCAGTTCCACCACTAATTGCGTCTTCTCTTTGCTCATGGTCAGGATTTGAACAAAAGAGATTTAAAATTGTATTAAACAAAATCACGATCCATGAACTGCGATTGGTTTCTCGTGAATGCATTCTCGCTAGAGACTGACATCTTTAAACATATGTAAATATATTTATAACGTCTTAAAAGAACTTATAATATTTAACCCGATGTGTTTGTCGAGGTTCCAATGGGGGGTATAACATTACAAAAAACTGATTACTCAGCAAAGTGTTCAGTTGCAAAATGCGACATTCCCTGATGTCAAAGGGGCATAACGTTACAACTGATTACTCAGCAAAACGACCTGTTCCCCCACCACCACTGCAGGAAAGAACGGGCGGGGTCTGAGAGGCGTCTGTTCCATCATTCCCGGTTAGATCGTCAAAGTATGCGGTTCGTGCGCGAGAGGATACCGCTGTGACGTCACAAAAATCCACCGACCACCACTCCTATCCTTTGTGACGTCACTCTCCCGAAAAACATTCGCGAAAAAAATCAGGCCTTAACCCCCCAAAAAATTCGCGATCCCCCAAAAATCCGCGGACCCCCACCCGAAAAAGACCGCGTCTGGGGGTGACCCCCGAAAAAGACCGCGCCTGGGGGTGACTCCCGAAAAAGACCGCGTCTGGGGGTGACTCCCGAAAAAGACCGCGTCTGGGGGTGACTCCCGAAAAACGTCCGCGTCTGGGGGTGACTCCCGAAAAAGACCGCGTCTGGGGGTGAACCCCGAAAAAGACCGCGTCTGGGGGTGACTTCCGGAAAAGACCGCCCCGGTTAGGTCTGGGGGTGACCCCCGAAAAAGACCGCCCGGTTAGGTCTGGGGGTGACTCCCGAAAAAGACCACCCGGTTAGGTCTGGAGGTGACCCCCGAGAAAGACCGCATCTGGGGGGTGACCCCCGAAAAAACTCTCTCCCCGGAGGGGGAGGGGGAGGGGGGCAAGACCCCTCCCCCGGGTTAGGTCTGCCTCGAAAGGTCATTGACATTGATCCAGAATCGACATACTCTACCTACTTAAATCTATTAGGCTCTTCTTAAGTTGATTTCGAGACCCCCGCATTGCCAGTGCGTCAAAACCGAGCATCTTAGGTAATAATAACAAACATATACTACTACTTCAATTCAGTCGCGACACAAATTGTACATACCACATTCTTTATTAGAATATATTTGTGTTGTTTGGCAAATCGTGCAATTTTCTTAAACCCTTAATTATTGACCAAAATCCTAATCTAGTAATTGAACGTTCCCACACAATACAATCTTACCGCTCGGATTGTATCAATTAAATTATATTAGTTACGAGGCCCACCCATTATCCTTGGCGGCTCCCTGATTATCACATCAGGTTCGTCTGCACTCTTAACCATCCTAGGCGGCTCCCTGATTATCGCATCAGGTTCGTCCGTTTCCTAGCAGCACCCTGGTTACGCATCAGGTTCGTCTGCACTCTTAAAACCTTAATCCAAGAGTAATAACACCTCGCCGGCCACTCGTGCTACTTCACGGCCCTGGCTCGTAACAGAACTGGTGACAGCGGTGGGATAAGTTCAATTGTTTTAGGATCACTTTAATTTTGGGTTTTACCACGTTAAATTACTCATAGCTGAGTATTGACAATATACTAGTTTTCCTAGTCACGTCTCGATATTATTAGCAATATACTAGTTTTCGCTAGTTACGTTTTGCTATTAATATACTAGTTTTCTCTAGTTAAAAAATTCGTTTAAAAATGCAGAATTCAGCTGCAAATACTTCTTCCGCTGTCATAATGAATTTGACGGTTTCGCTTGCGAATTCTATGTCAGTGTTGACGCAAAGGACATGCATACAGAATATTACTTCGACAATTCCGATCTTTGACGGGGAAGATCCATCCTTAATTCGTTGCGCGCAAACTTTGGAGGACGGATTAACTTTGATTTCGGAGGGTGCGGAAGCCGAGTATCTGGCAATTGTCCTTACTAAGCTCGTCGGGCCAGCACGTAGATGCACACTGGACCACAAATTCACTACCGTAAAATCGTTAGTAAAACATTTGAAAAAACGGTTTGCTCCCGGTAAGAGCCTATCACACTATCAAGTGGAGATCACGAAGCTACGTATCCGCGATGGAGAAAGTCTACGGCAATACATCGACAGGACAATCCATTTGGTATACTCTACACGCGGAGCCATTAAGGAAAAATATGAGGCCCATGCAGAGGAATGTATCAAGCTGATGGAAAAGGACGCGATGGAAAACTTCATCGATGGATTACCGGATCGCATTTCTCTGAAGGTGTCGGCAGTCCTGAGGGATATAAAAAATCTAGAGGATGCTTACGATACCGTACTACAGATAGATAAGAGATTAAGAAATCGACGACAGTCGCCTCGGAATGAGGCACCCTCAAGGTGGTCCCGCCGAGAGTCATATGACCGGGACTCGCGTGATCGCGATCGTGAGGTATCATATCCTCTATCGCCGAGCAGATACGACCGTCATAGAGAACGATTCACGAAACCATCTGGTTTCGATGAAGAAAGAGAAGGACGAGCCTCCGCCTGGACCTTGCATCACAGGAGTCCTTGCAACTCCCCCTCCAACCGCTCAGATTCATCAATTACGAGAGACGGAGAGAAACGGTACACAATTTAAAAAAATCCTGATAGGGATCGCATGTCAAAATCGTATTGTTGGCATTGCGGAACATCTGGGCACGATGGAAAATTCTGTAAGAATCGACCATTTAACCCGCGATTTCAACGCGATTCGCGTGATTCATCCACGGAATCAAGGAAATCTTTAAACTTCGAACGCGCTCACCGTACAGGCGACATGATGAGCGAAAACAAAGATGGTCGCCAAAGAACTGTCCGCTTCGAGGAGAACCCCTCATCAAAGAAGCACCAGCACTACGAATCAAAATAAAACTCCCAGAACTGGAATCAGGCACGGGAGAATTTTTGATTGATGGTGGAGCATCGGTAAATCTAGTAGTCCTCAACGTTTTAGGAGAGGAAGCCGAAATCATTTCTCGCGAAGAAATTGAAATAACTGGACTGACCACAGCTCCAATTCGCACCCTTGGAATCACGATTCTTCACATCCATGATGCTCCTGCGTTTTTCTATGTAGTGAAGCATCTTGCAATAGAAGCAGATGGACTTATAGGAAGCCCATTTTTAAAACAAGAAAAAGCAGAAATTTCATATTACCATGGAACTATGGTGTTAAAAAGTAAACCAACCAGGCCTATTCGATTTTCGAATTATCAGCAGGAATCAGAGAAGACGACTAAACATCGTATCGATGCCCGATCATCTCAACAAATTGCCATACGAATAGCTAACTCAAAGATAAGGGACGGCTATCTGTCACGCATAAAGACACATGAGAAACTTTTCATAGGAGAAGCCGCCGTTACAAACAATGAAGGAAGGTGTCATGTTCTGGCAACGAACACCAGCGAAGAAACTCTGGATATAGAATTGGAGCCACAAGTGATAGAATTGGAGCCACAAGTGATAGAACCCAATGACATTTTTAGCACTTCCGACGAAGACCCTTACTTGGAGGTACAACACCACTCTAATTTCAAAACTAGAGAAGATAAGATACAGGAAATCTCCAAAACATTGAACTTAAATCACTTGAACAATGAGGAACTGTGTAGCATCACCGCATTGATAAGGGAATTTCCCGACCGCTTTTATCTCTCTGAAGATAAATTAGGGAAGGCCTCCGATTTCAAACATTCTTTGCATACAACTGATGAGATTCCGATTAACACGAGACAGTATCGCTATCCTCCTGTGCATCAGGATGAAATCAAAAAACAAATTAATGGTTTATTATCCGAAGGTATAATTACTCCGTCGAAATCTCCGTATAATTCACCCTTGTGAATTGTACCCAAAAAAACCAGACGCGCAAGGAAACAAACGTTGGCGTATGGTAATATATTTCCGTGCGCTTAACGAAAAAACCATTTCCGATAAATATCCACTACCTAAGATCACGGAAATATTAGATCGTCTCGGTGGATTTAAATACTTCTCCGTTTTCGATCTTGCTAGCGGTTTTCACCAAATAGAAATGGATCCGAAAGACCGACAGAAAACAGCCTTTACCACTCCTAATGGGCATTATGAATTTTCACGAATGCCGTTTGGTTTGAAAAATGCACCACCTACTTTCCAACGCCTCATGGCTCGAGTATTAACTGGACTTCAGGGAACGGATGTATTTGTTTACCTGGATGATATCGTGGTCTACGCCTCATCATTACATGAACACAATGTTAAAGTCAGGAAATTGCTAAACCGTCTGCAAGAACATGGCTTAACCCTTCAGACCAATAAATGCGAATTCTTAAGGAAGGAGGTTGCATACCTCGGACATATTATTTCAAGACAAGGAGTAAAACCCGATCCTCGAAAATTAAAAGCTGTCAGGGATTTTCCAACGCCTATCTCGCAGAAGAACATTCAACAATTTTTGGGCTTGGTAGGGTATTACCGAAGGTTTATATCAGATTTCACTACAAAAGCAAAATCTTTAATTTACCTTTTAGGGAAAGGTAAAAAGTTCAAATGGGCTGAAGAGCAAGAGAACTGTTTTAAACAATTACGAGAAGAACTCTGTCAAGAACCTATCTTACAATATCCGGATTTCAGTAAACCATTCGTCATTACAACAGATGCCTCCGAATATGCTGTCGGAGCCGTGCTTAGTCAAGGTGAAATAGGCAATAATCTGCCGATTGCCTACGCATCACGCAGCCTTAATAAAGCAGAAAAAAATTATTCAGCAACAGAGAAAGAATGTTTAGCAATGGTATACGCCGTTATTTATGGAACCAAATTCACGCTGGTTACCGATCATCTCCCGTTGGTTTGGCTACATTCCGTAAAGGATCCGACATCAAGACTCATGAAATGGAAACTACGACTTTTGGAATACAATTATCAAGTCGTCCACAAATCCGGAAAAATTAATAAAAATGCGGATGCATTATCGCGTAACCCGACTACCGTCTGCCTTCCGCTTATACCAAAGGAGCTCCAAGATCCCGACTTTAAGATGCAGATACCGAAAACGGACGCCGGTGGCGATTTAATTGGGCAACGAATTAGGCAATTACATCGAGAATGACAAAGACGGCCGACATACCAGGATTCAAGCAGTTCAGATGAAATAGAAGAACCAGCCCTTGGAAGAGTGCAACACTCGCCAATAATAGACAGAAACAGATCTCTTCCGAGTTTGTCTCGAGAAGTGTTGATGCCGGATGAAAATCAAGACACCACATACAATTTTTTACCCGCGGCAAACTCAACTGAAGTTTTTTCTACGGATAAAAATACGAATTTGTCCGAGGACTTGATTTCCTTTGAGGAACCGCTTGGGAACACCGTCATAGAGAATATAAACAATTCACAGGAGGTTTTACCCAATATACAAGGGGAATCATTTCGCGAGACAGATAGAATTTTACAACCCGCTGTAATTCAACTACCAAACAATACAATAGGCGAAGCAAGTGCACGACAACTACCTGACTGCACAACCGACCCTTACCCATTCTTCGACGCCGCTTCGGATAGCTCTTTTTCTGAAACTGACCTGGAAGAACCACCGAAACCGAAACAAAGGATTATCATTTCTCCAAACACCCTCACCGCCGAGGAGGACAATTACGTACATTTTGCATCTGCCGATTGCAACATAATAACCACCGTCGGAAAACTACTATTGGATACTGGATTAATAAATAAACAAAAACTTTTAGCTGCACGACCCCAAAAGGGACAAGTTTTAATTTCAAACAATGAGTTGCTTAAAACCTTTAGTATTATTATATCCGATAACTTTCATGACAAAGTGAAGAGAGCAGATATAGTAAATGGTTTGAAAATCCTTCAATCAACTTTGGAACAAAAACAAGTAAAATCCTTCCGAATATCTGCCACCGGAGATTGTCATAAATTATCATTTTCCGAATTTTTCAAAACGATGGAAGACGTCTTCACAAATTCGACTCAACAAATTACAATATGCAATTGCATCATTACTACACCGTCTGTAGAAGACAGGCAGGAAATAATCCATGAAGCACACGTTAGTTTAATTGGAGGACATAAAGGAGTTACAAAAACTTACAACCGCATTCGGTCAAGATTCCACTGGCCTCATATGCGCAACGAAATTCAAGAATATATTCGGAAATGCACAAGTTGTCAGGAACAGAAATTAGTCAGGATAAAAACTCGTCAACCTATGTTGATCACCGACACACCCCTGAATGCATTTGATAAAATTTCCCTGGATACCGTGGGACCGTTACCAATTACACCTGGTGGAAACCGACATATTCTTACCATGTAGGATAACTTAACTAAGTATTGTATTGCAGTAGCAATACCCAATATCCGAGCCACTACCATCGCAGATGCTTTTGCACGGCATTTCATAGCAATTTACGGAACACCCCGCGCAATACTCACAGATAAGGGGACCAGCTTTATTGGGAATCTGATGACAAATCTTTCGGAAATATTTAAAATCAAACAAATCACCACCTCCAGATACAGACCACAAACTAATGGATCACTGGAACGGAGCCATATTGTTCTCACGGAATACCTCAAACACTATATGGAGAATTACGAGGATTGGGATTTATTAATTCCTTTTGCAATGTTCTCTTATAACACATCAGTTCATGAAGCGACTAACTTTACACCATACGAATTAGTTTTTGGTAAACAAGCTCGAGAACCAACTTCATTTCCAACCGGTGCAAATTTAGAACGTATGGAGATTACTTAACGGAACTCATAACAAACATAGGAAAAATTCGCAACGTAACAGCAGACAATCTAAGTAAAGCAAAAAATCGCTCTAAAAATTATTACGATAGCCGAGCAAAACCTGCCACATTCAATGTGGGCGAGTTTGTTTACGTACTTTTAGAACCTCGTACTAGTAAATTCGACCCTCATTACATCGGACCGTACAAAATATTGAATAATGTAGTGTTACAAACACATAAGAAAATAATTACTAAACATCAAAATAAACTAAAACATGCTCATTTTACATTAACAGCCGAGGATGAACATGATCTTTGTTTACCTATTCCTGCTACCGCTGACAATGGGTCAACCTCAGAAGGAGAATGACTCAACAATACAACAATTACATGAAGACACGGGATTATTTTTTGAGAGAATATCGGATTTGAGAACATATCAAACTCAATGGCGCCTGGTAACTTCGCTCGACGTCAATAAATATTTACAGCATGCACCTCCTGTGCAACAACTCATGTCCATAGTCAATCAGTTATGCAAACGACATGAAGCAACAAAATGCCTTAACGAGGACCTGGGACCTCGACTGATTAAAAAAGAAGAGAATACACGCTATTATCGGAGTTTAATAAGATCTGCAATAGGGGATCATCCATACCTCAATTCAAAATCACCTCGACGCAATGCTCCATTTGGGTTCATGGGAACTGTTAGTAACATTCTTTTTGGAACTCTAACTCAGGAAGACGCAGATTATTATAATCAGGAACTAAATAAAAGGGTATAGACCGATAAGCATGGGCCAGCGGCCCCCGCTCCGATTTTCTTGATTCTTGTCTCAAAACATCGTTTTATGTCTAAAAAAACATTGTGTAAAATTTCAAATGTCTACCCCCACCGATAGGGGTGATATTGGGGTAAATTCCCCCGCACTTAAATGCAATTTGCTCTAAAACGAAAAAAGATATCGACATGGGGTCAACGGCAAACGAAAGATATAGATACACTCTATATTTCAGAGTTTTTTTACATTTTTTGCTATCTGAATTCACCTGATAATTTCTTGGGTTACGCTTCCGCCATATTGATTCCGCCATTTTGTTTTTTGTAATTTTGACCTCAGATTCATATTCAACGGCACGAGAAATATGGGAATACTAATTTTCAAGATAGTCCAATAATTTCTTGGGTTATGCTTCCGCCATATTGAATCCGCCATTTTGTTTTTTGTAATTTTGACCTCAGATTTATAATCAGCGACCCGAAAAACCTATGAGTATCAATTTTGAACTAAATTGGAGTACTCCTTCCTATTTTGACTACGTTTTGGCGATTTCCGACTTCCCGTTCGCTCCCATCAGTAGCCACCGCAAGGGGACAAAATAGGTTAGCATTATAGCAATATTTTAGAATTTTTTGGTAGGTGTCAACCAAGGGGAAGATAGTTAAAAAAATTCCCAAAAAATTAATTAATTATTTTCAACTATAAATAATTAGCAAAAAATTCTGAAATATAGAGTGTATCTATATCTTTCGTTTGCCGTTGACCCCATGTCGATATCTTTTTTCGTTTTAGAGCAAATTGCATTTAAGTGCGGGGGAATTTACCCCAATATCACCCCTATCGGTGGGGGTAGACATTTGAAATTTTACACAATGTTTTTTTAGACATAAAACGATGTTTTGAGACAAGAATCAAGAAAATCGGAGCGGGGGCCGCTGGCCCATGCTTATCGGTCTATACCCTTTACAAGAATGAACAAGAGATTACGGAAATAATAGCAAGACAAACCCACATCATCAAGGGAGAATTTCCACCGTCCACACAAGATTATTGAACCTGACGAAAGGCATGTCTGAACTCATGAAAGCCGTCTCCGAACATCCTCAGCAATTACAAGAAACACAATCGGAAATAGACAAATTGCGTTTTGAGGGTGTCATAAGGGAAACCCTGTTCGAAATCGAGAAGGGTTTGGATGATTATAGTACTAATTTATTACTGTTAATAGATGCAATACTTTTAGCAAAACAAGGAATTCTACATCCGGCAATTTTCTCGCCCCAGCAATTGTTAAACTCGGCCTTAAAAATCAAGCAGACGTCATCACGAGAATTTCCTTTTTCACCTGAAGAGTTGTTAACAGAACAACTTGAAAGAATCACCAAGTTGAATATCATTTTCACGGGAGGTAGGATAGTTTTTGAATTAACTGTACCACTCTTGGATCATCAGGTATTTAACTTCTACAAAATTTACTCCTGCCCATCCGTACAATTACTTGGATCGAAAACTGTAACATCATACATTCAACCACGATTCACGTACATCGCAGTATCAACTGACGAACAGTATTTCCTGCCTACGGAAGAGTATTTAAAAACCTGCCGTCATCACCATAAACAATTATTAGGACCAGTCACACTACCTTTGTATCAAACGACTCAACATGCTACCTGTGAAACCAACCTACTGCTGAACCCCACTACAATAGACTGGAATACCTGCAACATAAAGGTGACCGGGCACCTGGAACCTTATTGGCGACCTCTAAACGCACCCGCCGCGTGGTTGTATTTTATGCCCGAGGAAAGAAGAGCACAAATTTATTGCAAAGGAAAAAAGGCAACAGTAAGGACTTTTTACAAAACAGGAATCTTCAAATTAGAAGCAGGTTGTCAGACCACGATCAACTCCATGCAGTTGAGGGCATTAGACGTAATTAAATCATCAGGAGATATAATATATTACCCTGCTGCATCTTATAATTTGTCGTTTTTACTACCAGAGGTAACGGACCACCACTTCAAAGTAATAGAATCACATGTATCAAGACATGAAGGCCTCATTGACCATTGGGACCAACTTCCAGCAGCTATATCTCTCGGTGAAATAGAAAAACAGGTAAAGGGTATTACGACCCATCGAGAACTGCTGAGACACCAACAAATTTCGACCTTTTCCTCCACGGGAATAATAATTGTATTCTTAATCTTGGTTGGGGTACTCTTTTTAAAATTCAAACCTTTTCAAGGCCAATGCAATGTGCGCCGTGTTAATGTAAAACAGACAGAGGATAATATCACAGAATCACTTGAGACAGAAATACAGGCCCCGAATATGAATAAGGAGCAGGACTACCCCCACCCCTCAACAGCATCATATCTCTAGAGATAAGGACCTCTATAAAAGCAGAGCATTGGGTCCTCAAAGTCACAGTCACAGCATCCATGCAGGACAACTCACAACTGCAATCAGAACTGTTCAAGGGAAGGCGCAGTATTGCCGTACAAACAGAAAATAGTGAGTGCTGCGAAAAAGAGAACAGTCGAGTTATTATTTCTCGACCATACCAACCTGCGAAGGGAGGAAGAGTTGTAAAGGGCAGGACAACGTCAACACAGGAAATAGGAAAGCGTCAACACAACAACCGCAGGAAACAACAAACACATCTAGCACTTTACGAAGTAACAGATAAAAACATTCACAACTGGACACCAGGTGAAGCGAGAAACAAGATACCAAGGGTACAATGAGGCCCCGTGAGGTAATCGCGCCGTTCAGGTGCATCGTCACCGAGGTTCTGGACCAGACGACTGCCTGGATCATCGTGGAAGATACCTCAGTAGAAGCGGAAATCTTCTCCAGGGACTTCGGCCACCACATGCAGGACCGCCATCATCTGTATGTGCCTTTGTTGACCGCCATCAAACCGGGACTCCTCACGGTGGTCCGAAATGGATCGTATTGGTTCCGGGGCGAAGTAGCCGAGGTACGAGCGGGGTTGGTCTCCGTATTTCTGGGAGATATCGGCACGACGGTGGAGCGGGAGGTCAGCCAGGTGTGGATACTACCACCACGCTTCCGGTCCCGACCTTGGCAGGCGATTCGGATAACTCTCAAGGGCATCCGCCCACGCAACAATCGTCCGATGGCAAAAATAACCACTTTCGCGAAGCACGTGATGGGAAACAGGCGAGGTTGTGTCATCGGTGCAACAACGACAGAGGACGGACACATCGTGGGTCGCCTGCTACTGGACAGACTTCCGGGCCAGCCACCACACGACGTCGCAGAGGGTTGGCTTCAACTAGGATACGCAGTTCCAACATAAACTTACCTAGCACTTAAGTACTCACTACACACTACACCCGTCAAAAAATATTTTTTTTTCTCGTTTCTCTCTCTTTCAAGTTTATAGTGTTTAGGACGTTTCCTTCCTAATGAAAAAGCATCACGCGAACCGCGATGTTTCCTCTTGGTGGGGAGATGTGACGGATAGAGAACAGTTCCCTATTAAATTCTTCATAGGAATCTATTCAGGATCGTCTCTGGAAGGAAGCGCCCTAGATAACCTTTTCATATCATAGTTAACCCCTTTTTAACGAAGACCGAGTTCGGACCCGATTTAATTGAAAGTGACAAAAACGAGAGTCTGGCCCTAAGTGATACAGATAATGAACAATGTGTTCCATTCATTCTAGGGATATATAAACCCTTGCGTCTTTACTCTCAGGGGCTAGTACTCTCGTAGATTCAAACCGTGTCACGTTGTGCTGCATCTCGTAAAGTCATTTCCAGTGAGATCGGGCTAAAGTTCCCCTTCGATCAAATATAACCGTACAGATTCCGCTAGTCCGGTATTAAATCTGTTAGGCTCTTCTTAAGTTGATTTCGAGACCCCCGCATTGCCAGTGCGTCAAAACCGAGCATTTTAGGTAATAATATCAAACATATACTACTACTCCAATTCAGTCGCGACACCAATTGTACATACCACATTCTTTATTAGAATATATTTGTGTTGTTTGGTAAATCGTGCAATTTTCTTAAACCCTTAATTATTGACCAAAATCCTAATCTAGTAATTGAACGTTCCCACACGATACAATCTTACCGCTCGGATTGTATCAATTAAATTATATTAGTTACGAGGCCCACCCACTATCCTTGATACCCACTCTTGACCATCCTAGGTGGCTCCGTGATTATCGCATCAGGTTCGTCCGTTTCCTAGCAGCACCCTGGTTACGCATCAGGTTCGTCTGCACTCTTAAAACCTTAATCCAAGAGTAATAACACCTCGCCGGCCACTCGTGCTACTTCACGGCTTGGCTCGTAACACACTTAACCTGAAGAGAAACGTCTTTGTCACGACAAAGTTTATGTGCGCGGCAGAACGGCCACAAACTTTAAAATTGCGAGCCGTGCTCAGTCTCGCATCTTAAAAATTATTCTGGGTCTCCCCACGAGAACCCCTACCCGATTGATTAATGACATTTCAAAAATGCCCAGTGTATTGGAGTTCTGTATTAGCAACATAAAAAACTACGATGTTCATCTCCATCCGAACCAACTTGTTCGGATTACAGGAGAATTTAATCCTCACCAAATTCCTTACCGTATTAAAAAAAGATTTCCTCTTCATTACTACCATCACCGACCGCCCTAACGCGTGTCGGTTCCTATCTGCCTATCTTTCGGAGAAACCAGCTGTAGACCCCTCGCAGCGCCTTTCTCCGCTCAACTCCTTAATGAGCAACATCTCGATGTTGACTCTCTCTCTCTTCTGCTGCATCTTCTGTCGGGCGCTCCCGACGGAGAGCTACGGCGTCCCCGTCTCTTCGGCCCGTGCGGACCGGAGCACCGAATCACGGCACGCCGATCCTGGCCTTCCGCTGACCATTCCCGACGACGTCTAGAGCCGTGTCGATCGCCAACGGGAACGGGGAGTGCGTATCCCCCGGGCGCTTCCGGGCGCGTACGATCTCTGTCCCTCCTACGGGTGCTGCCGTAGAATCGCGGAGACGCCGTTCCCCGCAGCAGGACAATACGGTCCGAGTCCGTCCGTCCGGCACGGCCGACCGCGGGCCCCTCTTTCCCCCTCAGGGCGTAAACGCTCAAACCGACCGCCGCGAGCGCCGAAACATACCGCGTAAGCACCGCTATAATAACAATACCGAAACGTTGATTGTACCGTCTCCGACCTGTTTAGACCGAACGCGGCCCAGCGCGAACCGACGCCACCGCTGCCCGGACGCTGCGACGGCAGTTCCTACTGTCGATGAAGACTGAGCAATAAATTGCGTACATACCGATATGGTTGTTAACTTTCTTTTACTGCCTTCCCGTCACCACACTCTCGCAAGGACCCTGGCTCCCTGAGGATCCAGCGAGAGGCTGCCGCGAAAGCGGAACGTTACAGTCGTTTTGACGGTTCAGGAAAGGTGCCTTTTATGCATCTTATTTCTGACGTAAAAACGATGTCTCCAAAGAGGCGACTTTTACACGTCCTTAAAGGCATCTTTTCTCAGACGTCGTTTTGACGTCAGAAATGAGACGCATAAAAGGCACCTTTCTTCAACCGTCACAACGACGTCTGAGAAAAGATGCCTTTAAGGACGTGTAAAAGGCATCTTTTAGAGACGTAAGACGTTAAGACGTAAAAAAGACGAGAAAACGGCGTCTGTAAGACGTCCTGTGCTGATTGGGTGGAATTCGTGATTATATGCATTTTTCTTGTTAATGCTTATCTAAAGACGCGGATACGAGCTACGGTGGCAATGGAAACTCCGCGTTAATATGTAGAATTTAAAAAAAAACTGTATGCATATAGTTATATTGATGAAAAAAATAAGCAACGTATCAATAACAAATTTTGTAACCATCTGTGGTATTTATCGTCTGAGGAAGCAGCATTAGCATAGGGTACTGACGTCAAAAAACAAACATTATCAAAAGATACATAAAATATTTTAACGAACCTTTTGAAAGGATATTTCAAAATCATAAAGATGCTTCCATTTTTTTCTTCTCTAATTTTTTCAGTACGATTATAAAACAGAATTTTTTTAACATAAATATATAATATATTGTGTGCGTAAATAATTGTAAATTACTACTACAATCGGAACATTTTTTTATATCGGTATATTTGCTCCCTTTAACAGTACAACTTTCCTCTCTAACATTTTCTTCGATCTCTAATCCTAATGGAGCTATTTAGGTGGCCTGTTTCTCGTGAACCACCCGGTATATTGTAAATATCTTTGTAAATTCTGTTTTCTTTGTAAATTTTGTAAATATCTTTGTTATTAATAAATATATGCAAAAATGTAAGAAACTAAAGTTGTATTATGCGACGAAGTAAATATAATTCTAAAGAGACATTTTTTTCTGAAATTCAATTTATGAAATTTCAAATTTGCGAGTTTTTTTTATGATGACCTTGTATTTTATATACATATAGTTATAGATCATGTAAAAACAAATTCAACGATATATAGAAATGTATATTTACGATGTACTAGAATGGAGAAAACCGTGTTTTAAAAATACAAAAATTTTCAAGCTCGATGCGGCACGTTTTCCCGTTGTTCAATCGATCTAAAATTTTGCATAGATTATTTTTTTACCCAGTGTCACAATCCTAGGGGTGTCTCGAAAAAAATTTGATAATTTGTTTTCCGCTAAGAGTAAATAAGGTCCACTAATCAACATCGACATAACAAAAATTTTGTCACAATTGACATAAGTATAATGTAACTTACACCAATAGAAATATTATAATATAAATAAAGTGAAGTAATTATTGCTTGGATTAAAAAGAAAATGAAAAGTTACTGACTTGTTATTTTGAAAAGTAAATACAATAACTAATGCGTGGAATCGAACTTGATTGTTTTGGGTAAATTGATAGCTTTTTCACAGAAATGACATATGTTTATGATTATACATATGTATTAGTGTACCTACCAAGGAAAAGATTTCAGTCATACTATGCGTTGATCTTCCAATGAATTTGAAAGAAACCAAGAAAATAAAAATTTGTTTGTTTCTGTCTAATTGTAAGAAGTATTTGGCGAAGTTTACGTTTACGTCCATGTTCAGAATTCGATGAAATTTTGAAAATAGGTTCTTTTTTGACTAAAATGACGATTGCCAGAAGGATTTTTGGCGACTCGAAAAAAAATTTTGTCACTCTCCACTTTACCAACAAAGTCGTAAATGGCCCACATACCTCTATCACCGACGAGTTACTATTAAGGGGGTGCGCCCCGATTTGACCTTGACGGAGTTGATCGTCATGCTAAATTTGTACGAACGGAGATTAGACGAAGCTGAGTAGTACGATTTTCGACCGATAGATGGGATAGACGAAGCTGATTAGTAAGAATTTCGCCCGATAGGTGGTGTGGGTCTAATTTTCTGTGACGAGCTACAATTAGGTAGGATTTTTCAGAAGCCGCTACGTGACAAGCAGTATTCTGCCGATTATTGCAAATTACTCTTTAACAACGTAAAAATATGAAATTTGAGCTCTGGACGACGCTGCGCAGGACTCTTAGGAATCATTAACAACCAATTCTGAACTTCTCATTGCAATATTGAGGCGTCAGTTTCTTTTCTCGTAAACCCTTGCATTTGAGTATACGCGACTCGAGACAAGCAGTATTCTGCCGATTATTGCAAATTACTCTTCAACAACGTAAAAATATGAAATTTGGGCTCTGGACGACGCTGCGCAGGACTCTTAGGAATCATAATCAATCAATTCTGAACTCCTCATTGCAATATTGAGGCGTCAGTTTCTTTTCTCGTAAACCCTTGCATTTGCGTATTCGCGACTCGAGAAGCCGCGCCGCGCATTCTTCAGGCGCCTTGTGGCAGGCAGTTTGCTGCCGATTATTGCAAATTACTCTTCAACAATGTAAAAATATGAAATTTGGGCTCTGGACGACGCTGCGCAGGACTCTTAGGAATCATAATCAACCAATTCTGAACTTCTCATTGCAATATTGAGACGTCAGTTTCTTTTCTCGTAAACCCTTGCATTTGAGTATACGCGACTCATCAATCCGCGGCGCGCTTGCTTCAGACGTCTTATGTTTTTAGTATGTATTTTGCAGTTTTTTTACCACCCTTCCGTTCTCCATCCCCAAAATCAGGTTTGGGCATTATTAAAATAGAAAATTATTTAAATAGCGATTCGAATAAAAGATACCTTATCTTTATTCGTTATTCGAAGGTTAGAATAAGAAAAGTTTCTTTATTCGACGAGTATCGAATGAAGAAAGTATCTTTATTCGACGAGTGTCGGATAAATAATTTTATTCGACAAGATATTTATCCGACGTATAAGGATAATTTTTTTATTCGAAACGGATTTATTAAAAGGCTTCGATGCTACACTACCGAATAGCCCCACAGATAAAACGTTTAGATACATACCAATAATATATCGTGTTTAGTGTCATTTTAATAAGGAGAATGCCACGAATTAGTTGATGCAATTCCCATGGAAAATACAGAAGTTTTGGAATTGAATGGTGGTGAATTCACACCGATATACCTGACCCGTTGTCGGGTTACCCTGCTGTGTTTATTGCACCACTCGGCGACCGAAGTAACTCGTGCTACTGGGCCTAGGCAGTCGGTGCTCGTCGCCGTTTCTTGGATTCGGCAGAAAATTGTTCGAAGCCTACGTATAGCCCGCGGATAAAACCACTAGATACAGTCCAAATTATATCATGTTTAGTGTCATTTTGATCATGATAATTCCACGAATTAGTTGATGTAGGTCTTATAAAAAAACAATTGAAAATAAAGAAGTTTTGGAAGTGGATTGGTGGTGGATTCACATCCACGTACCTGACCCGTCGTCGGGTTACCCTGCTGTGTTTATTGCACCACTCGGCGACCGAAGCGACTCGTGGTACTGGGCTCTTAGGAATCATAATCGACCGGGTCTGAACTTCTCATTGCAATATTGAGGCGCCAGTTTCTTTTCTTGTAAACCCTTGCATTTGCGTATACGTATATGCGGATCTGGCGATGTGTGAGTGGTAGGGTGGTTGATGGTGTTTGGCAGGGCGCACCGCCTTAAGGTGCTAGGGTAGTCACGTGACTTTGGCAGACACAGCAGGTCGGTAACTGCCGGTAACTGCTGCATTGTAGAAATAGTATTTCCGACGAGACATCTGGTCGGCGATTGTATTAACTAAAGATGTTTAGCTGCCTGATGAATACGAGATGGAGCCATCGGCGTGTGCTATTATGAGAGAAAAAGGAACTGAATTGACGTTACTTCACAAGTGTGTGTGTGTGTCTGTGGAAGCTAGAAGTTACAGTATTGCCAGCTTTAAAAGTGCAATGTTGCCGAATTATATTCGCACAAACACCGTCGATGTTCGCATCGAAAGCGTTCGAGGTTCATTCCATGCCGAAACAAACACTTTTTGCGGTCACCATCTTCGATTTTGTTCTAATTGAAATATGTTGTAGTCCATGTGAAATTAGGGGGGGAGTTTAAGTCAACATTTTGCCGATTTCGAATTTTTTTAGAAATGGCAGGCCTTCAAAGTTTGCGATTTTTACCCATTTTTGCGAAAGTAGGCTTCACTTACAAATTTTTATCTCAGGAACTGTTTGTCCGATTGACCTATACTTTTTTTTGTTTTATTCCGGAAGGATTGGGCTATTGTAAAATAATTTTTTCATCCTCGATAATTTACTTTATAATGTCAAACAATTTAAACAAATTCTTTTTTTATATTTTTTTCAATTTTGGACAGTAATGTAAATTTTGAAAAAAATATGGTTATATTCCTTGAAGTTTCCTCTTCAAAATAAGTTTTACAAAATGGCGTTTTTCCTGTAATCGTCACAATATCCTGGAAAAGGACGCGGTGTACCCGCGTTTCAGGTAAAGGCGAGTCGAGCGCACCGCTATTATGTTCAGTTTTCTTTTCCGGTGGTCTCTATTTGTACCTCGAGAACAATATTAGTAACCACTCTTGGCCAACGACACCTTTCTAATCATAACTTCATTTATAGATATGTAGTTTCTATACGAATTGTATATGTTTTACAAGAAAGGTGTCGTTGCTCAATGGAAACCACGAGAAGGTGGCGGTTTTCTTCCATCAGGAAGGGATAAGGAAGTGTCAGAAGTATGTATTTATTGGTAGGATCACTGAAAACTATTTCATTACACTGAAAACAGAGCCACGAGCAAGTTTTACATAGCAGTTTATTATTTGATAATGGGGTAAAGCTATGAAAGCTTCTAGTGCCTATAATAGGTAATGCTGTTGCAAAGCGAGCTTGTAAACAATCAGCATGTTAAAAAAATTCGAAATCGGCAAAATGATGACTTAACACACGGACTACAACATATTTCAATTAGAACAAAATCGAAGAAGCAAAATTTTAAAAATATAAATTCAGTTTTAAAATGTAATATAAAATAGAATGTTTGGATATGTCATAGAAATCAACATCAACGGTACCAATACCTACATTGAATATTGTCTGTCCGTACATGCTCAGGAGAACATACATATAGTGCTACAAAAGAAAATATATATATATATATATATATATATATATATATAAATAATTTATACATTAATAAATAATTATATTACAGATATAATAAAATAATTAATTATATATGAATTAAATATATATAAATAATTAATACATTTTATTTGTACATATAAATTTCTATAGTCACGAGCTGAAGCGAGAGCTCGTGCTCGCCAGCCGTCGACTTGGGCATGCCTGGCGTACAATGTAAACAGATGGTGAATCAAGCATTATTCACAATTTAAACTTTTATATTTTTAATACACATAATATTTTTAATACGAATAAGTTGTAGAGATTATTCCGATGAAAATGAGTCTAAACACGACATCATTTGGACTATCTTCAATACGCATATAATTTTTATCGTAACATTACGTATCAATAAAAATTGTTCGATTACACTCGAGTTTGAACTCATTTTCATCAGGAAACGTACCTCAATTCACTCGTAATAATTTTATGAAGGTATATTGAAAAATCTAAAAGTTTAAACTTTCATTCGTGCGTGATTCTCCATCTGTTTACATTGTACAATGCCGTTTTTTCAGTCGCTGGCTCTTCGACGTTCAGAGCTCGACGCTCGGTAACGCGATTATTCGAGCTAGCAAAAGTTCTGTGGTTGTCAGAAAAAACGCAGCATGTCACAATTTCAAACAATTTGAGTTTATGCTGAGCTTTAGAGTATAGGATTTACGTATTTACCAGAAAAAAAAGTCATGAAATCAAATTCGAAAGGTTCAAAATATAACGCAATTTAACCGACGTCCTATACAAAGCATTAGTGATCAAAACTTTAAACGGCAATATCTCAATATTTTCAACCACAGTTTGAAACAAAACAGACAAAATTCTGTAATATATCAGAATAGGCCTAGCGTTTATTTAAAAATGGTTTCATGAAAGAAATAAAATCCGACAAGTTACACAGTACATAGTAAATGCTTGATTCTTGTCCGAGGTCGTGAGTACGATTCCTGTCCAGTGCCTACCCACTCCACTGCTTGTCAACGGCGAGCTCAGCTGTTTGTGTTCGACAACAACCGACCGGGTGAACGATCGAGTTTGTAAACCTCGCTGCATCGAAGGTGCGTTCACCTCGCGATTATTGCCGCGTGGGCCATCGTATTCTATTTTCGATAGTAAAATAATGAGAAAGCAAAATAATCGATGAAATGTTAATTTTGCATAGAAATAGAGAAAATACCATTCCCCGATAAGATAATATGAGATAATTTTTTAATGTGTCGTCAGGGTGAAGATTCTGAACAACTGTTTCCTATACATGTAACCGCCGCTCGGTCTGAGTTTTTGAGATATTCGCGAAAAACTGCAACTACTGGTATGTATGTATGTATGAATATTGAATTTTGTCTATACGTGCAAGTCCGTGGCGTGCGGATGCGTCAGCATGTGGGACCGCTCGTCAACTATTTTTATAGTATATATATCACTGATCTAAATGGGATAATTATCGGCCAGAAATACTACTGTTTGAATTCTGTCGAACGTGGAAAAGGACAGCGAAGCTTGATAGCCTCGGTCACCGAGCAATGTAACATTATACGGGTCGGGTATATCGGTGTGAGACCAGGAAACCACTAACAAAACTTCTTTATTTTTCATTATTTTTCTATGGGAATTTCACCATCATGTTCGTAGAATTTTTGTAATGAAAATGATACCAAATATGATATAATACCGATGATATTTACTTGTGTAATGAATGGAAGTTGCGAACGCAAGGAAGAACATCGGACGCAAGCGAAAGCCTTTGAATTGTGTCGTCGCGCTGCGACTCCTCCGCTATTCTTTCTTTCCCATACGCCATACGGTGTCCTTCCTTGCGTCCGAAACTTTCATTCATTACACAAGTAAATATCATCACTTTCGCCCTTCCTTCCAAAACCAGTTTAGTTATTTAAAAAATGTATACTCAATAAAAAAATATTTGGATGTTCATTATTTCATTGCATTTTTCAATTTTTGTAGATCTGAAATAAATAAAAATCGTATGAAATTCTGTGGAATTTTCTTTTCTAGCATATATGTTCTCCTGAGCATGCACACACAGACAATATTCAATGTAGGTTTGGTACCGTTGATGTTACACATTCTACACATTCTATTGTACATTACATTATAAAACTGAATATAAGTTTTTAAATTTTTGCTTCTAAGCTAATATAATATAAGGATAGGTTGAAAGAAGAAAATGTAGTGCGAAAATTTAGTTAGAAAGTTTGGTATAATAACATTTAGTAACTTCTCCAAATATAATGGGTTATATTATCATAGTTCCAAGCCAATTTCCTTTCCTTTTTTGTATAACGTGATACTGTATGAAATCTCAACGGTTACTTAGTATTTTGATTGCAATTATAGCGTATATGTATTGACAGCTGCTCTTCGCTTGCATGCGTCCGAAATATCAAGTTAGAGGATTCGCATGTGTAGAAAAGTTATATGTAAACACATATACAGTCGTATACAGCTGATGAGCGAATAGGCATCCAACATAACCATAATCTGTCACGTCACGATCTACGCTTGCATCTTCCTCAGATTCCAGGTCGACAGTACTTCTGCTTAGGCGCCACCTGACGCGCATCAGTCAAACTAAACTTGTCACATTTTTGCTCTGTATTATCGCACATCATGAATTCTGACGCCAGAAAATCAGGCTAAGACGCGGTACCACTTTTCTCCCTTATTACTCAGAGAATCAAGACGTAATATAGCTCATTTTGTAGCTGGAGATATAATCTGTGCTGCTCAACTCACGATAGCATCCAAAAAACTCATGCAATGGCATAAAAATGGGTCGCTCTACATTGCTGAACATCGAATCAATTTTGGCCTACTTCCAACACTTATATTAGCAAATATATGCTTAATTCATATAAGAGACGAGTTGAGCAGCACAGATTTAACCTTCCTCTTTCGAATGGGCCCTTGTCCAGCACAAAATATGGTCTTATAAGGACGAAAAGTGGTACCCTTAAGGGCCTATGCGATGTACCACCGCGATAAAGTAGAGTGACAAAATACCGACGAAATTACCGACATTTTAGGGGTTAACGCGGTACCACTTTTCGTCCTTATAAGACCATATTTTGTGCTGGACAAGGGCTCATTCGAAAGAGGAAGGTTAAATCTGTGCTGCTCAACTCGTCTCTTATATGAATTAAGCATATATTTGTAAATATAAGTGTTGGAAGTAGGCCAAAATTGATTCGATGTTCAGCAATGTAGAGCGACCCATTTTTATGCCATTGAATGAGTTTTCCGGATGCTATCGTGAGTTGAGCAGCACAGATTATATCTCCAGCTACAAAATGAGCTTTATTTCGTCTTGATTCTTCCAGTAATAAGGCAGAAAAGTGGTACCGCGTTTTAGCATGATTTTATGGCGTCAGAATTCATGATGTGCGATAATACAGAGCAAAAATGTGACAAGTTTAGTTCGACTAGTGCTGGTCAGGTGGCGCCTAAGGAGAAGTACTGTCGACCTGGAATCTGAGGAAGATGCAAGCGTAGATCGTGACGTGACAGATTGTGGTTATGTTGGATGCCTATTCGCTCATCAGCTGTATACGACTGTATATGTGTGTGTACATATAACTTTTCTACACATACGAATCCTCTAACTTGATATTTCGGACGCATGCAAGCGAAGAGCAGTTGTCAATACATATACGCTATAATTGCAATCAAAATACTAAATAACCGTTGAGATTTCATACAGTATCACATTATACAAAAAAGGAAAGGAAATTGGCTTGGAACTATGATAATATAACCCATTATATTTGGAGAAGTTACGAAATGTTATTATACCAAACTTTCGAACTAAATTTTCGCACTACATTTTCTTCTTTCAACCTATCCTTATATTATCTTATTAGCTTAGAAGCAAAAATTTAAAAACTTAAATTCAGTTTTATAATGTAATGTACAATAGAATGTGTGGATATGTCATAAAAATCAACATCAACGGTACCAAACCTACATTGAATATTGTCTGTGCGTGCATGCTCAGGAGAACATATATGCTAGAAAAGAAAATTCCACAGAATTTCATACGATTTTTATTTATTTCAGATCTACAAAAATTGAAAAATGCAATGAAATAATGAACATCCAAATATTTTTTTATTGAGTATACATTTTTTAAATAACTAAACTGGTTTTGGAAGGAAGGGCGCAATGGTGATATTTACTTGTGTAATGAATGAAAGTTTCGGACGCAAGGAAGGACAGCGTATGGCGTATGGGAAAGAAAGAGTAGCGGAGGAGTCGCAGAGCGACGACACAATTCAAAGGCTTTCGCTTGCGTTCGCAACTTCCATTCATTACACAAGTAAATATCATCGGTATTATATCATATTTGGTATCATTTTCATTACAAAAATTCTACGAACATGATGGTGAAATTCCCACAGAAAAATAATGAAAAATAAAGAAGTTTTGTTAGTGGTTTCCTGGTCTCACACCGATATACCCGACCCGTATAATGTTACATTGCTCGGTGACCGAGGCTATCAAGCTTCGCTGTCCTTTTCCACGTTCGACAGAATTCAAACAGTAGTATTCCTGGCCGATAATTATCCCGTTTAGATCAGTGTTTTGGACAATTGTCGAGAAAACACTGTATACATAGATCGTTCGACGATCGTAGTGTTATATGTACTGTAAAAATAGTTGACGAGCGGTCCCACATGCTGACGCATCCGCACGCCACGGACGTGCACGTATAGGCAAAATTCAATATACATACATACATACATAGCAGTAGTTGCAGTTTTTCGCGAATATCTCAAAAACTCAGACCGAGCGGCGGTTACATGTATAGGAAACACTTGTTCAGAATCTTCACCCTGACGACACATTAAAAAATTATCTCATATTATCTTATCGGGGAATGGTATTTTCTCTATTTCTATGCAAAATTAACATTTCATCGATTATTTTGCTTTCTCATTATCTTACTATCGAAAATAGAATACGATGGCCCACGCGGCAATAATCGCGAGGTGAACGCACCTTCGATGCAGCGAGGTTTACAAACTCGATCGTTCACCCGGTCGGTTGTTGTCGAACACAAACAGCTGAGCTCGCCGTTGACAGGCAGTGGAGTGGGTAGGCACTGGACAGGAATCATGCCCACGACCTCGGACAAGAATCAAGCATTTACTATGTACTATGTAACTTGTCGGATTTTATTTCTTTCATGAAACCATTTTTAAATAAACGCTAGGCCTTTTCTGATATATTACAGAATTTTGTCTGTTTTGTTTCAAACTGTGGTTGAAAATATTGAGATATTGCCGTTTAAAGTTTTGATCACTAATGCTTTGTATAGGACGTCGGTTAAATTGCGTTATATTTTGAACCTTTCGAATTTGATTTCATGACTTTTTTTCTGGTAAATACGTAAATCCTATACTCTAAAGCTCAGCATAAACTCAAATTGTTTGAAATTGTGACATGCTGAGTTTTTTCTGACAACCACAGAACTTTTGCTAGCTCGAATAATCGCGTTACCGAGCGTCGAGCTCTGAACGTCGAAGAGCCAGCGACTGAAAAAACGGCATTGTACAATGTAAACAGATGGAGAATCACGCACGAATGAAAGTTTAAACTTTTAGATTTTTCAATATACCTTTATAAAATTATTACGAGTGAATTGAGGTACTTTTTCTGATGAAAATGAGTTCAAACTCGAGTGTAATCGAACAATTTTTATTGATACGTAATGTTACGATAAAAATTATATGCGTATTGAAGATAATCCAAATGATGTCGTGTTTAGACTCATTTTCATCGGCATAATCTCTACAACTTATTCGTATTAAAAATATTATGTGTATTCAAAATATAAAAGTTTAAATTGTGAATAATGCTTGATTCACCATCTGTTTACATTGTACGCCAGGCATGCCCAAGTCGACGGCTGGCGAGCACGAGCTCTCGCTTCAGCTCGTGATTATAGAAATTTATATATATAAATAAAATGTATTAATTATTTATATGTATATATTTAATTAATATATAATTAATTATTTTATTATATCTGTAATATAATTATTTATTAATGTATAAATTATTTATATATATATATATATTTTCTTTTGTAGCACTATATGTATGTTCTCCTGAGCATGTACGGACAGACAATATTCAATGTAGGTATTGGTACCGTTGATGTTGATTTCTATGACATATCCAAACATTCTATTTTATATTACATTTTAAAACTGAATTTATATTTTTAAAATTTTGCTTCTTCGATTTTGTTCTAATTGAAATATGTTGTAGTCCGTGTGTTAAGTCATCATTTTGCCGATTTCGAATTTTTTTAACATGCTGATTGTTTACAAGCTCGCTTTGCAACAGCATTACCTATTATAGGCACTAGAAGCTTTCATAGCTTTACCCCATTATCAAATAATAAACTGCTATGTAAAACTTGCTCGTGGCTCTGTTTTCAGTGTAATGAAATAGTTTTCAGTGATCCTACCAATAAATACATACTTCTGACACTTCCTTATCCCTTCCTGATGGAAGAAAACCGCCACCTTCTCGTGGTTTCCATTGAGCAACGACACCTTTCTTGTAAAACATATACAATTCGTATAGAAACTACCTATCTATAAATGAAGTTATGATTAGAAAGGTGTCGTTGGCCAAGAGTGGTTACTAATATTGTTCTCGAGGTACAAATAGAGACCACCGGAAAAGAAAACTGAACATAATAGCGGTGCGCTCGACTCGCCTTTACCTGAAACGCGGGTACACCGCGTCCTTTTCCAGGATATTGTGACGATTACAGGAAAAACGCCATTTTGTAAAAGGTCTTATTTTGAAGAGGAAACTTCAAGGAATATAACCATATTTTTTTCAAAATTTACATTACTGTCCAAAATTGAAAAAAATATAAAAAAAGAATTTGTTTAAATTGTTTGACATTATAAAGTAAATTATCGAGGATGAAAAAATTATTTTACAATAGCCCAATCCTTCCGGAATAAAACAAAAAAAAGTATAGGTCAATCGGACAAACAGTTCCTGAGATAAAAATTTGTAAGTGAAGCCTACTTTCGCAAAAATGGGTAAAAATCGCAAACTTTGAAGGCCTGCCATTTCTAAAAAAATTCGAAATCGACAAAATCGAAGATAGTGACCGCAAAAAGTGTTTGTTTCGGCATGGAATGAACCTCGAACGCTTTCGATGCGAACATCGACGGTGTTTGTGCGAATATAATTCGGCAACATTGCACTTTTAAAGCTGGCAATACTGTAACTTCTAGCTTCCACAGACACACACACACACTTGTGAAGTAACGTCAATTCAGTTCCTTTTTCTCTCATAATAGCACACGCCGATGGCTCCATCTCGTATTCATCAGGCAGCTAAACATCTGTAGTTAATACAATCGCCGACCAGATGTCTCGTCGGAAATACTATTTCTACAATGCAGCAGTTACCGGCAGTTACCGACCTGCTGTGTCTGCCAAAGTCACGTGACTACCCTAGCACCTTAAAGACAGCCAGCCCCTGTGCTATTCAGCGTGACCAGTAACCGGGCGCGACCGGGCGCGGGGATAACGTGGAACTTACAGTGATCTGATATACCACATAGCTAAAAGTTCCACCACCAACGAGATGCAGTTGGTGATTCCGCGCTGTCTACCTAAATAGGACATTTATTCGTGAACCACGTAAGACTGCGTCAGTGGCGTAGGTAAATAGATTTAGTGCCGCAGGTGAAAAATAAATGTAGAATGCTGACATTACCCATTCTGTAACTGTTTGGAAAAAAATGACTTTTTATTCTATAATTTAATTACACTCTTATTCCTTTCTTATTTCCCTTATTGTTCACCATTGTAATTATTGTTTTGTAATCGACAGTGAATAGATATAGGAAAAATGAAAGTAATTACTACGTAATATTCCAAAAAAGTATCGGAATTTAAAATTAATTTGGAAAATATTCTGTACTAATCGTTATTTATTGTTATTTGTAATTCAAACAATTTTTAAATAAATACATTTTAATAATTTGTTTTTATATTCGTTATTTAAATTATTATTTCAATGCACACTAATCTATTGTAACCTTACGTTAAGCGGAGGCATCTTGGATGACCTTGACACTACCCGGCGCGGCGCTCAGTCTTAGTTTCCGAGATAATTGCACAAAACTATTGCTAGTACTGAAATAATGAATTTTCCCTATTCGTGCACACTCCGTGGCAATGTAAGCCTGCTCCGGCGCGGAGTCAGTTTACTGTTTTTGTAAACACGTTGTGGAGATCAGACAGAAAACAGGGTCTCACTCTGGTAATACATATATAAGATGAGCTTTTAATTTTGAGAGACTACTCCTGGATTTTCGTCTGCATGGTCGGTTGACCAATTTTTTTTTTTTTTATGCGAACAAAGTGAGGTGTGGTTAGGTGGTGGGAGGGGCCGCCGTTAGGCCATGCCGACGAAAATCCAGGAGTAGACTCTCAAAATTGAAAGCTCACCTTATACAGGGTGTCCCACGCAACTGGAACTGCTAAACGGTCGGGAATAGAAGAAGATGTTATAAGTAAAAGTTGAATGGTATCAGACGGTGCATAATATGCAACTAATTGTATGCACTTTTGTGCATCGGTGCATCAGAAAAATGCAACTGTACTATTATTTATAGATCGATAGAGTATCAAATTCTGTGTATAATAATGTTGCCACGGAGCGTGCACGAATACGAAAAATTCGATACAGTATTAGCAATAGTTTTTTTGCGAATATCCTATATGTAAAAAGGAAAAAGTTGTTCAAAATGTCGAAATCTATAACACATTTAAATATTATCAAAATCGGAGAGGAGTATCTCTCTTTCTAAATAATTACCAAAACTTCTCTTGTTTATAACTTTTTAATTGTAGGAACAGGATTATTTGAAATAATGTATCTGCTCTTTATTTAGAACACGCGACAGACACAACAAAGATAACAAAGAGTACAATTACAATATAGACCGTATCCGTATTCGTAAATCCCTAATCGTAAGCCGTATGTCGTAATCAAGTTCGTATATCGTATCGTGGTTCGTATCGTAGCGGTTTTTAACAAAAGCTAACTCGCGTCTTTACGCGGCCTGCCTTTATCGATGTACACACAGGTACGTCTTCGGCACACGTATACGGTCTTTTCGTGCCCTATTCGAGGTACGGGCGATGACACTGGCCCGAGTTTACATGCCAGTTCATTCCCCCGGTCCTCGACTGTTTACCGCATGAAGAACGTGTGTGGCTAGGTGTTTTTTTTCGGCGCGCACGGCGGTTGTTGTCGGTAAGAGGCCAACGACTCGGTTGATGGCCTTCCGAAATAATCGTTCTCACATAATAAAAAACGAGCTGACGGCTAAAATATATTTTATCACTTAAAATAACTGCTATATTTTGAAAACTTCTTTTGTTTATAACTTTTTAATAAACAACTAACACCGGCTAAAACTTCTTGAGGGTTACTCAGAATTTTGTCCTTGAGAACATATGTCAAGCTCAAGGTCATCCGAGGTGCCACGCCTAGGCTTACCTCTATATTTATTATTTGAATTATTATTTCCATAATAATTTCCATAATAACTTATTTAAACAGTTATTTTAACAATAAATTATCATTGAAATAATAATTCAGATAGTGAATACAGTAAATGTTCGATAGACGCGAAAAGTTCTATACGATAGATGCGAAAAAAATATCCCCTCCAACTTAATACACTGATCTCGGCTCGGTATATCGGTGTGAACCACTACTAATGCGACGCGGAGAATCGCAGTCGTCGGCACAGTTCAAACGCCCGTGCGTCATCACAATGTAACACTGTAACGAGTCCGGTTTCCTCGTGTTCGCGGCGGAATCCTCTCGTGCCCGGGGAGCTCGTCGTGCTAGGGTGACAGTCGGCGAGAGGACGGCTTAATCGCGTGTGTCGGGAATCGAGGTACGGGTGTGAAATAACGACACGATACTCGGTCGTAGGCTTAGATCGTAACAGTCCTGCGAGCAGGTCTGTTACAACACCAATATTTAATCTTCTTTATTTTTAATTATTTTTTTATGGAACTTTCAGCAACATATTCCTGCCATTTTTCTAATGCAAAATGATACCAAACACGATATAATTTCAGTGGTTTAATTGACGATGAAATGAAAGAGACGCGGAGAGTCGCAGTCGCCGGCACAGTTGAAAGGCCCGCGCCGGCGCAGTTGAAAGGGCCGCGCGTGGTCTCGCTTTACACTCGCAGTCCTTCTCTACGTTCGGATCGGCCTTTGAAGTTCCACAAAATAGCTCCCCTATACGATAGATGCGAAGAAATCCCCCCGAGGCGTTCGCGTCTATCGAACATTTGCTGTATAGAAACAAATTATAAACATTTATTTATTTAAAAATTGTTTACATTATAATTAACAATAAATAACTACTTAAATAATAAATATATAAGGCCGAACACAATACGGAATTCAAAATGACAGAACCGAAACTGGAACCGTAACCGATATAAGCCAGAACCGATATTCTCGTAATAGTTTTATAACATCATCTCGGTTTTCATAACAGTTTTCAATCCCTGCTTTCGATTTCAATGCGTGTTGTTTTCTTCTGCGTCAACTGATTTTAATGAAATTTTCAGTACGTGTATCATTAACGTAGATTCGTAGATGTACAGACACATTTTAAATTTTCATTGCGAATTGAAATAAAAAATGTTTAAAAAGTCTTTTATTTTTTCATGTAATTCCTACCAATTGTAATTTTTATAAAATCTGTTTTACGCGTCATTTAAGTAAATCAATGTATAAATTTAAAAAGGGTATCCGGACTGTACGCGGACTGTCTGCGGACAATTGTCCGTCAGTTTAGACAAGACTTTAAAAATAAAATCATAAAATTATGGTAATTGTGCATAAAAGGTAACATCTTGCTGATTTTGATAAAATTTAAATATGTTGTAAAACTCAACATTTCGAACAACTTTTTCGTTTCTGAGATATTCGCGAAAAACTGTCTGTAGCGCGCGTATGCATCAAGAGTCAATTGTTTCTACAGATACATCACGACGAGCAGCAAACGATCTATATACCGCGTGAACTTTTTACTACAAATGATAATGAAAGTTTGATTTTTTACACCAGACCTAGTCAGTTGGTTTAGGTTTGGGTTAGGTTTTAGATTAGGTTGTGGATACAACCTGTATTGTACAAGCATTGTTTAATTGTATAATATTGTACATATCTGTAAATAATAGGCATGTGCGGGCTGCCCGATACTCGGGCTCGGGTCGGGTCGCAGAAAGTCGGGCGGGCTCCATTCGGGCGCGCAATACTTCATGACACATCAGGCGGCCCGAGGGTTTCGGGCGGCCTGAGAGTAACTTGACTTCATAATAACTCGCTCGCCCGAACTTGTCCGATTCTTTCCGAACCCACCCGACGAAGTTACGTCACTCTCAGGCCGCCCTAAACGCTCGGGCCGTCCGATGTGTCATGAAGTATCGCGCGCCCGAATCGAGCCCGCCCGACTTTCTGCGACCCGACCCGACGATTCGGGCGCCCGACAATCGGGCGGCCCGCACATGCCTAGAATAGAGATTGACATCGATCTATCGATTAGTTCGGCTCGCTGTCGTCCGCACACCGTCCCACCGTTCCCCGCGAGCGCCATGGGTGGATCGAGCAGCTCGGGCCCCGCGGGCGCGGCAGGGAGAGCGGACACGGTCTATTGACAACGCATACTGTTTAAGCGTAGAAATAAGCGAATTTATAAGTCTGTTCGAGAACACACATACGGCCCTGGGGAGCGCCCCGCGATCAGGTCTTTGCCTCGTTCTGTCTCGTGCTCGACACGTGTTTATCAAGCACACTCGCGCCCACCTGTGGTCTTCATCATTTTCGTTTCTGCCTATCGGCGTCCGACTTTACGCTCATCTCCGTTGCGTCTAGCCAAGTTGATGGTCCATACTCTTGTAGTTTCCGCGAGTGCTGCAATAAACGTTGTATATATCGTTCAACACGTGAGAAGTGAATCTTTCTGAACTTCCTTCGCTCTATCGGCCGTTATCCCCCGTTCCTTCCTTCACACTGTTCACTCCTTCGAACTTCCGACTCCCCTACTGTGTTCGTACCCGATCCTATTTCCCAATACAGTCCACTCACCAAAATTATCGTCCCGGGTTCCCGAACACATACGATACCCAATTTCAGTAACTATCAGCCTTCTGAATACGTTACGTAACCGTTTCGTCGAACCACCTCAGTTTTGTTTTAACATCTTTTTAACTTGGAATCCCGGTATCGGTCCAAGTTCGGAAACGACCGCGAATCTAAAACACTTAGATAAAATTAATTACAATATGTCGCTGTAACGCTTCATATTATTCTACTTAAAACAGAAATGTCATGAAATGAAGACTTACCACGATGTGTTGCTTTACGTAGGAAATATACTTTATTTCAAAATTATAAAAATAGATGAAATTATGAGTAGAGATGAATAAAGCGTTCTAAAGCATTATAATAACTATAATGAAGAAGTTTTTATTCCTATTATGTAGAAGTATTTTAATAGTTTTAATGTATGACAACGTCGTGCTCGATTTGCTGTATTCTATTTAGCAATTATTAAATCAGGTGAGTCATCAATCGTCAACCGATATCTCATCTCGAGAACCTTCAGCCTCGGCCTTCAGGGCTTCGAGACATTCGAGTGTCAGCATCGGGTTCCTACGTTCCTTGTTCCTACACATAAAGATAAAGGTTGCCGGCGTGTGCCGTGCCCGCCGCGCCGTGCAGAGTTGAGCCAATTTTATTTCGAATAACGAATGAGGAATAGCGAATAAAGTCCCAGAATTTATTCACGAATAACGAATAACGATTTCATTCGCCGAGAAATTATTCGTAACTTGCGAATAACGCTTTATTCGTTATTCGTTAGTCACGAATAAATCCGGCGGCGAATAAAGAATAAGGCCAAGAATAAACGCAGTCGGCACGGCGCGCGGCGCGGGGGGCACGGCGGCATGGCACACGCCGCGCCGCGCCGGCAGCCTTTATGGGTAGGAAGTAAAAACCCGACGCCGACACTCGAGGTCCTGAGGCTGAGGCTTCTCGAGACGAGATATGGGTTGACGATTGATGATATATACAATACATAACTGAACAGTGATTCTTTTAACGCAAGCAGTAAAATACCATCGACCTTTTTTTGATGAACAAAAAATATTATATGAGTACAGTAAATGTTCGATAAACGCGAACGCCTCGGGGGGATTTCTTCGCATTTATCGTATATGGGAGCTATTTTGTGGAACTTCAAAGGCCGATCCGAACGTAGAGAAGGACTGCGCGTTTAAAGCGAGACCACGCGCGCTCCTTTCAACTGCGCCGGCGCGGGCCTTTCAACTGTGCCGGCGCGGGCCTTTCAACTGTGCCGGCGACTGCGACTCTCCGCGTCTCTTTCTTTTCATCGTCAATTAAACCACTGAAATTATACCGTGTTTGGTATCATTTTGCATTAGAAAAATGCCAGGAATATGTTGCTGAAAGTTCCATAAAAAATAATGAAAAATAAAGAAGATTAAATATTGGTGTTACATTGTGATGACGCAAGGGCGTTTGAACTGTGCCGACGACTGCGATTCTCCGCGTCGCGTTAGTAGTGGTTCACACCGATATACCGAGCCGAGATCAGATAACTAAGTTGGAGGGGATATTTTTTTCGCATTTATCGTATAGAACTTTTCGCGTTTATCGAACATTTACTGTACTTGTTATAATTTTGCTATTCTATCGTAACTATGGGTACCTAAATATTAATGCAATGTTGTTAATAATTTTATAATATTAAGTCTTTATTTCATGAAAAAGCGTTACTGCGACATATTGTAATTAATTTTATCTAAGCAACTGCCTAAATTTTCCTAATGGCAACCGTCCCTAGATTTTGAGCACGTTTTATTTGCAATAAGAAATAAAAAGTAATAAATAAAATATGAGGATTTATTCGTGAATGTAATAATGATTTTATTCGGTAAACAATTATTCAGTAGTAGGATCGAATAAATCTGTAACGTTATTCATTATTCGAAATAATTTGGGGCACACTTTACTGTCGCGATTCTTGGCTTCACTGTCTAGACTGCACCAACACATTTATTCATACACACACACGTCGCTGGTGTGTGTCGAGTCGATGTCGATGACGCGATGTCATTCGCTCGCTGGCCTATTCGAATAAATTTTTATTCACTGGGTTATTCGAATAAAAATTCATTCGAATAAAAATTTATTCGAATAAAAGTTTATTCGTTATTTCGAATAAAGTCACTTTATTCGTAACTTTCTTTCGAACTTTTCTTCGAATAAAATTATTTTCGCAATTTTTATTCGCTGGGTTATTCGAATGAAATATCATTGCTGCCGGCTGCGCTTATTCTCGGCCTTTATTCGCTGAGCGTCATTTAGAATAACGAATAACGAACGAAAGTCCGAGGATTTATTCGTGAATAACGAATAACGAAAAAGCGTTATTCGCAGGCTACGAATAATTTCTCGGCGAATGAAATCGGTATTCGTTATTCGTGAATAAATCCTGGGACTTTATTCGTTATTCTTTCTTCTTCATTCGAAATAAAATTTGCCCAACGCTGGTTGGGGATAATTATCGATAATATGCTTTATTGACATTTGAGATTTTTTCCGATTTTTCGTTTCAAAATCTTATTTACGAAAAATTGTAAACACGTAAAAAATCGACATATGCATTTTTTTTATAGAAATTGAAAAGAGCATTGATTATATTTTTACACTATCAACATATCATTAGAACTTTTTTTATTCGGAGAAAAATAACTATTATGAAATAAATTTTTACAACAGAGTCAATATATTAATGTAGAAAGTTCAATTAAACCAAAAATAAAAGATGCAAAAGTTAAAAAGTCTAAAAAGAACTACGATTTAGAATTTAGAAGAATCCACAGTCTTATTCGATCTGTGCAGTCGTCTTTGGGCGATACATACTATACATTGTAACGCGAGTTTCAGTCTTTGACTGCTCGGTCCTTTCTACAGCATTCGAACGCGGCTCGGATCTCGGAAGAGTATTCGAAGTCGAATAAACCGTCGAATGAAAAACTGAAAAGGAATCGTTTATTCAACGCTAAAGATAAATTTTCATTGAATAAAACATTATTCTTCATGCGTTGAATAGAGAATAGAGATAACCAAAATTATTTTTATTTGACGTGTGACAAATAATTTTTTTATCTTTTATTCGATATCTGAAATTTTTAATTCAATGAAAACTTGTCTATCTCTGCTCCTACAATTATATTATATTTATCAGCGATTCGAATTTCTAGACATTCCTACACTTTTCCTCTTCGTGAGGCGCCGGTTGTACATATACAATATATGTACATATGTTTTCTTCGCGAAGAGGCTAAGCGGAACGAAATGCGAGGAAATGCTTTGGGCACGTCCACTTGGGACTCCCCCTATTTTTCCAAAGATGTTTTCCACGTCGCACAGTGTGTCGTCCAATGGAAAAAAGTCCGAAAATCAAAATGTAAGATCTGCAAATTTATGCATCTTAAAATGTTCGTAACAAAACGTAGTTTCTAAAACTACCTTCAATTGTAATTGAATAAATCAATTTGTTATTAAAATTGAGGCTCAAAGTTTACTGTCAAATTCAGTGCATTTTTTTTAAACACGCGTTCCCCGCAAGCTATTTGGTTTTTTAAGTTGATTTTTACATTGTGTGTTTAGTATTATAAGACCGTCCTTCTGTCAAAAATTTCTTCTGAAATAATCGCAATTTGTCCTAATTTTTTATGTTTAACATTTATCAACTTTAATTCGAGTTTTAAAGAAAGTACCAGAGAGTACCCTCGTGAATTTTTTTACAATAACTGGTGGCATATTAAACTTTAATTTCGCGTTGGTTTTAATTAGCACATATTTGCACAAAATGGAGAAAATAATAAAAATCCATATTAAGAAGCTCGCGATCGGCGGCTTTCTGCGTAGTCTTTCGAAAAAATTTGTTGCAATTATTTTTAAACGCTTTTTTAAACATTTTAACAACTTTAACTGTATCCTCAGCTGGGATCCAGACTCTGTATCCTTTGGTTAAGTCTTCATAACCTAGAAAACATAACCTTCTTTGGCATTCACATCTAATTTTCGTCTATGTTCCTTTGGTATGTGAACATAAACTACTTCGCCGAAAATATGGAAATTTTTCACCTGAGGTTTGCAGCCGTGCTATAGTTCATATGGTGTTGCGTCTTTCACAGAGCTTGTACCTGTGCGATTTAATACATGGACGACAGTGTTTATCGCTTCAGCCCAGAACCTTTTTTCGAAACCTTTCGAGTGAAGGAGTGTTCGAGCTGCTTCTACTAGTGTTCTGTTTTCCCTTTCAGCTGATCCGTTCTGTTCAGGGCAATAAGCGACTGTTTTTTGATGTTGAATCCCTTGTCTGCTTAGCAAGCTGTCCAATTTTTGGTTGACGAATTCCAATCCATTGTCTGTTCTAAGGTACTCGATTCCTTTGGCACAATGTTTTTCGGTTTTCCTAATAAAGTCCTCAATGTAGCCGTACACCTCTGACTTGGTTGCTATAAAATAAACTTGACGATAGTGAGAATAGTCATCCTTGAGGAGCAAAAATTGAATTGGTCCACATATGTCAGCATGTATTACCTCTCCTATGCATTTAGTTTTTGACTGACTCTGCGGGAAAGGCAGTCTGTGGCTTTTCCCCATTGCACAAGCTTCACAGAAAGTTTCACTTTTACTTTCCTTTACTTTAATGCCATGTTGTTTCAGGATTTCCTTTGTCCTGGCAAAATTTTGGTGTATAAACTTCTCACTTCTCGTGCCAGTTTGTCATCGTATCTGCTTCTGCTGCTGCGGCTGATATTGTGAGTTGTGCCTCGTCTGACCTGTGTTGAATTTTTGGATAATCAACCTTGAACTTCATGACGAATAGCGAGTTCTCACGTTCTCCTACCGCAATAACCCTTTCTCCTTTAAAGAATTGACAATAATTTTTGTCCGACACAGACTTTATTCCTCTATCGAGAGTTCTTCCCAATGAAAAAAGGTTATACTTGAGTTTTGGTACATGTAGCACGTTTGTTAGATGGTGTTTCGTCCAGTTTTCCCCATCAAATGCTAGTACATTAATGTTACCTAGACCACATGCTTCTATGTACGTTCCATCTCCAATGCGAACGTATATCTTCTCTTCTAGTGGTTCATATGACGTGTACCATTCCCTTTTGTGCGTCATGTGTTCGGATGCACCTGAGTCCAAATACCATGTATCTAGAATTTTACGCTGTAAAGATACTAAAGCTTCGCTTATTAAGCCTTCTCCGTGAGCTACGTCTCTCCTTTCTTTGTTGTTCACGGATTTGTTTCGACACTCTCGAAACAATGACCTGGCTTGTTACATATATTGCATTTTCCTGGTTTCCAAGTACTTCGTTTACCTCGGTTTTGGTACTGGCCTCCTGACTCACCTCGATTATACCTAGTTTTTGAAGTTAGAGCGTTGTCGCTGTCCCCTTCTCTTTGGTTAAGCCTAAACTCTTCTATTGTGATCCTCGCAATCAGATTGGCTTTTGTGCGCTCTGCCTCTGGCGTTGACTCCCAAGCACAAAATTTTTGCCATAATCATTCTATCTGAGATTGTCTCACCTGTTGCTTGCAGCTTGTAGGCTAAATTTTCTAGGTTGGCAATGTAGGTGGCCATATCGTCTGATCCTTCTTTTTTCATTGTGAACCATTTCTGTTGGAGAACATGTGTCGATGCTTCCGACTTCTGTTCATATATTCCTTCCAGTTTTGTCCACATCTCCTTGGCGTGTGTACATTGCATGATATGTATCATACACTGTTCTGAAATTGTGGTGACAATTACCTTTTGCGCTACTGCATCTATCTTGGTCCATTCAGCTATTTCTTTTTCGATTTGTTTCTTTTCAGCATCTGGTGCTGTTTCTGCCGCGGGTTGTATGAGAACCTTGGCTCCTGTGACTATTTCCCATGCTCTCTGAGCTTTGAGAATTACGCTTATTTGGAATTTCCAAATATTCCAATTTTCTGCCCTCTTCAGTTTCTTGATACTGAGCAGTTCTCTCGAATTGTCCCCTTCCATCGTTTTCGTTTCTTTGGCTGGCGAAGTTATACTTTTATATTAGTTATATTTATTTTCATGCACCTGGGCCCATAACCTGTTGTATTTTCAGGTGTTGAAATAAAGTTACTTCGGGATGTACGTTTAATAAATAGATTTAATAATGGAATGAACGGAACAGAAAAAGACGCGTGTTAATCGTAGTAATACCACAGACGAGACATAGAATAGACCTATCATCCAATGTATTTTGGCGGCCATCATTGCTGGGGTTACGTAGCCCCATTTCCTTGTCACTTCCTGTATTACCAACTCGGTTTTGAGGCCCCAGGCAGGGTCTCGTCGGTGCTGCTGGAACTAAAATAGGATGACAGCACAAACGAGATATACGAATAGGATTCCTATATCTCGTTTGTGCTGACAGCTTTCTTAGGGTACGCGTCCATCTGAGAGTTTGTAGAACCCCTCTTTTTTGTAATAATAACCAACTTTTAAATATTATAACTAATTTAAAGCACTAAATAGAAGTAAAATAAGTAAAGAAAATTATAAATAAGTGTAGAACAGTGTACATATGCATTATGTGTGTGAAAAGTATAAATGCTAATGGCAACGACTAAATAGTTAGTAGTTAATTTTTTTCTAAACGCAGTTCTCTTTATAAGACCTTGACCCTTAAGAAAGTGGAACTCAAAAATTAAGACTTTTAAAAAAATATATAATATATATAGAATCTTCAGCAAAAAAATCTGCAATTAAAAAAAAGTAAGTTCCGCAAGTTAAAAAGAACACATTTGTCGATAATGTTAATTGATAAAAGATAATAAAACCACATTTCAATTTTCAAAGGCTATGGGTACATATATGTACCCGGGTTTCGTGGTGAAATTCGCCCCCGACGAGTTTTTAATCGAACTTTGGCCATTCGATAGTCTACCCAAAAAGACCCCGCTCTGCCAAGGTACAGCCCCATATCTCATCTGTAAGGGTAGTTATTGAGGAAAGTCAAAAAACCATTTACTAAGCCACATATACATTTTCAGATTTTTCCGTTGCAAACTCTGGTTGTAAAACGCGAAAAATTGAAAAAATGCAGATTTCATAGAGAAATCGAAAGAGCACACCTACAGATTTAATTTAGCAATGAGATATTATCATAAGTATCATGCTCAACTTTTCAAATCCCTGAGTGTGGTGCGTCATAGTTGAAAAAAATAAAAACCACTTTTTTCGGCGTTTTTCATAAGTTATACCTATCTTCTCTGAATTTAAAAAATATATTATGTAATATTAAACATTCCTACGTTCAGAGAAATATTTTCCAGACTTTAAAACTTGTTCAATACAAAAAACAAAATAATATTATGTATAGTATATTAAAATACACGTATTTCGAAGTTTCTTTCAACGGCGCTGGTTGGTGCAGCGGCTATAGTTTGCGACTGCGGAACCGATGACGACTTTTTGGACCAGGTTCGAATCCCGCCCGAACCAATTTTTTTGCCGTTAATCAGATGTTTTTTCACTTCCTAACCATATATTTGTTGTTAAACCTTTGTAAAAACATTTTTTAACAATGTTTAAACTATTTTTAAATAATATTTCGGAAAAATATTTTTGGAGTACTTTAAGACTTTAAGAAAGGAGAGAATTTAACAATACTATTATTTTCTACTAAATAACGGAAGTTAATGTTATTATCGTGTTCATCCATTATTTCGGATTACTTCAAATACGAAACAGCTTGCGATAATTGATATGATTACGTGAAGAGGATCTTTTAATCAGCAACGTTACTATTCGTGTTATAAACCTGGTGTACACAAAAAAATATTGGAACACCTAAATAAAGCAATGTTCACAGCTCGACTATCTCAGGTAAATGCCCGAAATCGAAAATACCCATCTTCAGGACTTTTCCAGACAACAATGGTTGCAGTTGTTCGAAGCAGAAAACTCGTTCTTATGGTATCCTTAATAATATGTATTGCACTTTCCTTTTCAGTTCATTTGTCGCGCTATGTAATAAACAGATACATAATCTGTTTTTAGTAATGTCCAAACTTTTGTCATGTTTTCTAGAACCCTACAAGTTTTAAGATTCTTTTCCATTCAAAGCGACGAGGGTTTCAGGGTTCTTACCTTTTAACTGAAAAGGTATCGTTGGCCAAGACTGGTTACTAATTGTTATTGAGGTATAAATAGGGCTATTTAGTCGTGTACAGTCTGCTGGTATTTTCCCGAGACCAACGTTATAGACAACGGACCATAATAGCGGTGCGCTCGACTCGCCTCTACCCTTTTTTTCTAATTTCGTGCGGCGCTCAGTGGGCTAGAATGACGATTTAGCTATTCATTCCAATTTTAACGTTATTTCAAAACTTAAAGACCACAATAAGTAGGTCGTTGGATTCGTCTTGGCGTCAGTAATAATGTTATTAAATAAAAAATAAAAACGTGGTAAAATATATAGTGATAAATAAATAATCAAGGTGTCCTCAATTTTTGATTAAAAAAAAAATTTTTTTTTAAGTTTTTATATTGAAATTTGTAGACTTCTACTGACTTCTTGTGAGATTACTTTTTGTAGGAAACATTTTTTTTTCACACCACCGAAATATCTGAAAAATCGTGTGAATAATGAGTAATAATTGAAAACTGGATGTTGAGACTTTCAAACAAGAGTAATCCATAATTTTTGAATCGAGGAATTTTATTGCAATTAATGAAATAACAAAAACGTGTTATTACTGTCTTATTTAAAAAATTACAAATATTTAAACAAAAATAAGTATCATATTTTAGACAGTTACCGACTATAATCAATTAATCATACGGATTAGCGGCTTATAATTATATTTACCAATAAATAAACAAAAATCTATACAATAATTCTATTTAACAAAGAAAAAAATAAAATAAAAATAAAAAAATTCAAAAGATAAGTCTGGGTTAGGTCTTTCCACTCTTAAGAGCCGCTGAGTGGTCGTCAATGCGTCTCGTGCGCCGCGACTCGCTGCGGAATTGCGTGTCACACGACGCTTTAAACTATCATAATTTAAAAGTTGGTTGAGTTGGGACGTGAATTTTGCAGGATTTCTTAGAGGAAATGTTGCTGAAAATGTTCCACTTTGTTAGAACTTGAACTTTTTTAAACTTTTTAACTTATCCCTTGCCAAAGATGAAAAACATTAACGGATCTCTTCAGTGCACCGAGTATTTTTTTTTTAAAAGTTATTAACAAAAATTTTAAATTCCAAGTGCGTCGTAAACATAGACGCATATACTATCCAAAAAAATGGGCTCATAATGTTCACTAGGTATTCCAGGACAGCGTTACGAAAAAAAGGAATTTTTTCGGTGAAAAACGGTATCTGAAAAAGTTTGATCTTTGAACACTTATTGTGACGAGAGTTTTTAATACTTTTAATTAATATTATCGTTTTCGTATGTAATGGACATTTAAGAAACAATGTACTTTCGTTAAAAATCTTCACTGCGGATTTACCCAATTCCGACTCGACTCGCCTCAACCTGAAACGGGGGTACACGCGTACTTTCCCAGCTCATTGTAACGCCAATTTTTATAGCTCCATCTTTTCCAAGGGCTTATTTTAAAAGGGGAAACTTCAAGGAATATAACCATATTTTTTTCATAATTTAAATCACTCTGACCCCTCATAAAAAAAAACGTAAAAAAAGAATTTGTTTTTTTACTACATTATGAATTTGATTTTCGAGGTTGAGACAATTGGACAAACAGTTACTAATGTAAGATAAAACTTCGTACATAAGTGAGGCCCGTTTTCGCCAAAATGGGCAAAAATTGAAAATTGGGAATAGCCGGATAAGATAGTCAAAAATTCTGGTCATTCGATAGGGCACCAAGAAAAACCATACTGTGCAAAATTTCAAACCTGTATCTCGATCGGGAGGGTAGTTATGGGGTAAAATCGAAAATTTTCCGAGTGTGGTGCTCGCGAAATAATCGCAGTTCTTTATGCGTTGCTTCCTGGGCATCTTCTGAAAGATTTGCGATGCGTAATAGGATGCTTTCTGTCACATCAGCACCATGTATAAGCACTTTGCGGACAGTTACCGGCATATATTACTTAATACCATGGAGTAAGTTTTGGTGACAAACAAAGAAAGTAAATGATAAAGACAGTCTCTCGACTCGGATATTTCGCGACTCTTAAAATCAGAAAACGGGCAGAACCTTAGCTACAGTAGTTAAGTAACCAAGTTTATTTCACCATAACTAGAATTTATTACCGTAAAAAATGTAAAAACTATGAAAAATATAAATAGGTATAAACGATATATAAAATAAAAAAAATAGCCAGAAGTAAAAAATATAAAAAATAAGAAAACGACGGAGGACCGACAACTGTTGTACAGTGAATTTATGGGGCGACCGGACATATTCTATACACATTGTTCATATTATCTAATATATTTTTAACAAAACGATGCGACTTGTAGTGTCTCTTTCTTTACCATTTACTCTCTTTGTCTGTCACGAAAACTTACTCCATCGTCAATTAAAAAAAATGATATGTATGTATGTATGTATCGTATAATCAGACAAATTTTTATCAGAGAAATATTATACAAATACAGTGTTTGGGATTGGTTGCGCGTGGCGTCAGATCGTGACGCACGATTTACCTCGCGCGCGGTGATTGGCTTTGGCTCGCGGTGTCGCTGGATCGATGATCGATCGATTACGCGCCGCGCTATAGGCGGTCGTCGTCGGATCGATAGTCGACCTAGCACCAAGCCATTCTATTGGTCGAGCTGACTATAATCGAGATAATCGTTCCGCCGAGAGAGACCATGTGCTCTGTTCGTCGACCGTAATCCATTCTAAGATTACCATCGATCGAAGAAACGTCGCGCGTCTTGGGACCGGTTTCTATCGATATAGTCAGGTTCTAGAATCAATTCATTAGCACCGCTACATTTACTCGTAATCCAACGTTCAAACTCTCGCTTTATTTCGTTTACTGGCTCTAGCCAACTTACAGAAGGCAGAACCGTGTAAGTACATAGTGTAAAGTTCGATTGTGACGAATCGCAAGGCGATTAAAATGTGCTCGTTCAAAATCAAAGCGTTTTTTTTGCCGCCTAATCCTAAACATACAGTATTCTCTCGATAATTGTTCCAACCACGGGTCCGACCACGGACAATTATCGTCCAGGGATACTATTCTTTGACTTGTGCCAAACGTAGAAATGGACTGGGAAACTCGAGAGGCCTCGGTCTCCGAGAAATGTAAACATAATACGGGTCGGGTATATCGGTGTGAGACCACTACTAATCCGATGGCAAAACTTCTTTATTTTTCATTATTTTTTATGGATCTTTCACCAGCATATTCCTGGCATTTTTCTAATGAAAATGATACCAAATATGATATAATTCCGATTATATTTACGTGTGTAATGGACGACCCCAGTAACTTCTCATAAAAATTATATGAACGGATTGATGTAAATATGATGCGAATTATATCGTGTTTAGTATCATTTTAATCAGAAAAATGTCACAAATATATCGGTGAAAGTCTCATAAAAAAATAAGTAATAATAAAAAAGTTTTTAATGGGATTACATTGTGAGGACCCGGCGGGCCTTTCAACTGTGCCGGCGACTGCGACTCTCCTCGTCACTTTCTTTCCCATACGCTCTCTTTCCTTGCGCACGAAAGTTCTATCGTCCATTACACACGTAAATACCATCGGAATTATATCATTTTTGGTATCAATTTCATTAGAAAAATACAAAGAATATTTTGGCGAAAGATCCATTAAAAAATAATGAAAAATAAAGAAGTTTTACCATCGGATTAGTAGTGGTCTCACACCGATATACCCGACAGGTATCATGTTTACATTTCTCGGCGGCCGAGGCCTCTCGAGTTTTATGGCCCCTCACGGGGTATACCCCGCAGGAGTGGGGATAGTTCAGGGACAATTATCGTCCAAACTTTTGGGACATTTATCGCGAGAATACTGTATGATGGTGAAAGTCTCATAAAATATTAATTAAAAATGAAAAAGTGTTGCTTCTTCTTACCCCACTCCCCGGTACCCACCTCTCATTTACCGTAAAGTCTATCCCCGTTTCTCGCAGCTTTCTGTGCTTTTCTTGATGGTGGGGGCGCAGCGAGCCTATCACCTCTCATACCACTACCCACCCCCCATTTTCTTGAACCAATTAGTACCCTTGTGGGATATACTACAGCGGAAAATGTTCTGCGAGGGTTACCATTTTTGGGTTTTTCCAACTTGCGTGCTCGTTTTCATGTTTTGACCACGACGCGCCGTGTTTGAACACTTAGCTAAGAACAGCGGAAGAGTACACTCGTTAAACAAATCTTGGTTCGCGTTACGAGTCGATTGGTGATTCTGACCTTTCCGGTGTCAAACCCCTCCTACATTGTACATAATATATATTTAGCTTGTTTAGTTAACTATATTAATTAACAAAAAATGGAAATTTCAAAATATTAAATCTCGACCTCATTATAAAAAGTGTGCGCATTCGAAGTGCAGTTTAACAACACGCAATTCATCGGACAATTGTACTTTTCATCGTTTTCCGGTTTATGACAATGAAAGGTGTATAACGTGGCTAGTTAATAGTGGTTTAGACGATTGGGTAGAAATGACCAAGTCAGAATTACAAAAGAAATATCTATGTAGTAGGCATTTTTTAAGAAGTAGTTTTCATTGAATAGGATTAAATATAAGCTTCCTTCAGGTTGTATTGATGATACATGTTTGAAAAAGGCAATCGCGAAAAAAGTTTCTGGTATTGCTTTTACTTTCATTGTTATGTTATTATTTAAACCGTTTAGAAGAGCTTTTACGCGCGATGAGCAACAGTTGTGCATGACAATGCATTATACTTCGCCGTCTTTATATGACAAAATGCGCACTCTTTTCAATTTTCATTTACCGAGTCCAATTACACTTCTTCGGTGGTTCGGGAAAAGTGATATTTGGCCTGGTATTTGCCAAAATATATTTTACGGTCTAAAAATAAAAGCTGCGCAGATGGAAGTCGGAGATCGTAATTGCATTCTTTTGTTTGATGAAATGGCAATTAAGAAATGTTTAACTTTCCACCCAACGAAACAGATAATTGAAGGTTTCGAAGACTTGGGATTTTTAGGTCGTCGTGCAGCCGTAGGTACTCAAGTCCTTGTTTTTATGCTACGGGGGCTGTTTACTAATTGGAAACAACCAATGGCTTTTTTTGTTACAAATTCGGGAATCAAGAGGGATAATTTATCCATAATTTTAAACAGAATTTTAGATGCGGTGCATGAGACCGGTTTAAAAGTTAGAGCGGTTGTTTCCGATCAGGGAAGCAGCAATCAAAGCATAGCAGACGAATGCACATCAATCGAAAAACCTTTTGTTTCAAGGAATGGCCACAAAATTTATTTTCTTTTTGATTTTTTACATTTGTTTAAAAGTATTCGAAATAATTTATTGAAGCATAATTTTTCAATCAACGGTTCTATAGTTTCGGGGAACGATGTAGTTTCACTTTGGAATTTAGAAAAAAAATAAGAGTACACGAGCAGCTTACAAATTATCAGAAAAGCATATAAGGCCAAAAGCATTCGATAAGATGAAATGTAAGCTTGTTCTTCAAGTTTTTAGTAAAAGGATTTCGTCTGCTTTGTTTACCGCTTCGTTGACAGGTTGCATAGAAACAACGACTATTCAACACACGGCTAGTTTCTTTGAAACCTTGAATGATCTGTTTGACAATTTAAATAGTAGATGCGCTCGCGACCCCAACCCAAACAAATGTGCGCTTTCGCGTTTTTATAATAATGTAGAAGATAATTTGAAACTGCAATTAGATGCGATGCAGAATTTGTTTGTTGTTTCTCCGAAAGGATTAAAAGCGCCTCCTTGTTTGTTGGGGTTGCGACAATCTGTAAGTGCTACCCTGCAACTGTGGAATGATCTGCGAGAAGAAGGCGTAACATTTTTTATGACTTCGCGCCTTAATACAGATGCGCTAGAAAATTACTTCGCAGTTCTGCGGATGCACGGTGGCACTTACAATCATAATCCTTCAGTAAAAGCGGTGCGTCTTGCTATGAGAAAATATATTCACTTACATTTACGTAGTGGTAGTTCTACTAATGGGAATTGCATGCCCGATGACGACACACCGTTAGTACTGGGGGGGAGTGATATACCGCGAGATGATATACCGCGGGATGGTTTACTGTAATGTGAACCAGCCGCGTCGTCTTCCGGTCACGTATTTTTTGGCGAAGAATGTACTGATGATGTCAGTATCAATACGCATGTTCAAGGGAACAATAGTATTAATGAACTGTCAACGCCAGTAAGTTCTTTAGAAGTTTGCGCCGTCGAATATTTTACAGGGTATGTTGGTAAGAAAAGTATTGAAAAAATGGCATGTCCTACATGTTACGACGCATTTGTTTCTAAAAACAGTACCTTTTGTCGCAACGAGCAAATACTGCTATTTTTCCGGGCATATGTTGTTAACGATAGCGTTAACGATTTTGGACATCTCTATGTTCCAAGTGTAGAATTTTCAAATATATTTCAAATCATTAATGACAGTTTTGATAATCATTATCCGAAATTACGCAGCGAAACATTCATCCTGGATAAATTGTTTTCGATTATTTCCCACTCTGTGCATCAGAAATATCCAGAATGGTTTAACCACGATGAATATGCTGTACATCGTAAAAGTATGGTATATTTTACATTAATAGTTAAAATCCATAAAGATACAGTATGGCTCGGGCAACAATTGAGATTTTCAGGTGCACGTATGACCAATAATAATTCTAGATTATCGCATTTACAGAATGTTTAAACAGTTTCGCTTTTTTTAGCAATTACTCTAATTGTTTATGTATACTTTTTTGGTATTTTGCATGATGTATTGTATTTCGTATTTTTTATTGTATTTGTATTGTATTTTTAACTTCCCGATTCATAGGGAAGTTACTGTAATGACCCCGAAAATCAAAAATCGATTTTTTAGCAGATCTTCACGTTTCATGGTCATTGGAGTCATTTTAGACTATTTTTATCAAAATGTCCGTATGTGTGTGTGTGTGTGTGCGTATGTCTGTTTCTATGGTATCAAATTTTTCGTTAACGTTTTCTGAAAAAGTAACAACGCGATCAGAATGATGAATGATGCAATCGATGTGCCCCGTCGTAACTTAGAGCTGATTAGATTTTGGTCCATATTGGTCAAGTAGTTTTTTAGATTTGTAGGAACGTTCCTGAACGTTCCGCTGTTCAGATCATTCGACAGCTTCATCGTTTGATTACGGATAGTCACGACGACAGCAATCATAACGACGACGGTAAACACGACAACGGAAAATCACGTCGTATCGACAGTCCGATATTACGCCCGAAACTCGAAACATGTAACCGTGTTAAATAAACTTTTCATTTTTCTGGATACTACAGATTTTTAGTTTTTTTCTTTCGAAAGGAGTTGATTTTACAATGCAATTTATAAGGGAGGACGGAAATTTTTCACCAAAGAAACAAACGCAATTGCATAAAAAAATTTTTTCTTAATTTTTTTTTTTAGATTCAAAAAATTTTTTTTTTTTCCCAAACTGATGCTCATGTTACCGCTTGGAATAATCGAAAGTTATTCCAATGCAAGAGTGGGTTAATCATCTCTACTGCCGAGAATACATTTTCGAAGAATATCGATGAAAGTACAAAAAAATTTATATTACAATCTTTAAAAGCACAATCAGTTCAGAACGAATTATTAACAGAGATTAAATTGAAAATTAATATAAAATATATGATAATTAATAACATTGATGTTGAAGACGGATTGGTTAATGGATCATGCGGAATATTAAAATTTATTACTTTTCAAGAAAATACTAAAATTCCGTCTACATATATTGTGGTTAGATTTTCAATTGCCCAGAGTGGGAGTGAAAGTAAGGACTCGTTATCGTTATCAGAATTAAACACCAATAATAAAAATATCGAATCAAGTAAATATGTCGAGTGAGGAAAAATATCAAATCACACGTTGTCAATTTCCAGTGGTTCCTGCTGAAGCGATTACGATTCATAAAAGTCAGGGACAAACATACGAGAAAGTATGTTTGGATTTTAAAAAATCAGAAAGGCGAACTTTACAAATGTTGTATGTAGCACTGAGCAGAGTTGCAAAATTGAGCGGTTTATATATTTTGGGACAATTTAAATTAACAGTATCGAAAAAAACAAAGATCAATATTGCAAACACGGCTAACGATGAATTGTATCGTTTGCGAAAAAATAAACAATTAAAATTATCATTCAATAATTTGGTAAATGAAACCGGATTAATAGTTATATATCAAAACACTGGTACTTTGACAAGTAAATTAATTCATATAAATAAAGATTCATGGTTTCATCGAAGCGATATATTAATTTTTAGTGAAACATTAACGAAAACCGATGATGAGTTGAATATTTTAAATTATGATATATTATTCCGATCCGACATTGACAACAACAGCCGCGGATTAATTTGTTATGGAAAAACAGAATTATCAATAGAAAAATTATTTGTTGAACAAGAATTTAGTTCAAATGCGCATGTCGAACTGTTCACTTTTAAAATCAGAAATTATTATATAATAAGTGGTTATAAATCACCAAAAGCAACTAATTCTATGTTTGGTAGCGTTGTACAGCGAATAATGAATAAAATTACAATTGAAAATGAAAAGATTTTGATAGGTGATTTCAATTACAATATATTAAATTGCAAGGATAATGGTAATAATTATTTGATTAACCTTTTGAACAAGTACAATTTAAAAACTAAATTACCATCCAAAAGTATAACAACCAATTTTAATACGCAAATAGATATCATTTTCTCATATGTTGATGATATAGATTGCGGTGTTTATAAAACATATTTCAGCTATCATAAGCCAATTTATGCAATCCTCGATAAGAAGATTGTCAAATATAAAAAAGAAGAGAACGTAGAGAAAACAGATGTAACAATCACAAATCAAAAAATGAATCCTGAAAATTTTACAATTTTTGATGAACGTATACTGATCTCGGACCAGCATATCGAGCAAAATAATCATGAATATGCAGTGCCTGCAGAATGTTTCCTCAATGATAGTTATAACTATGCTTTAGAAACAGCCGAATGTAAAGAAGTCATAAAACCTGATTGTTATTTACAAGACAAACATATTAATTTATTTCACGAAATTATGAACAGAAATCTAAATGAGCGTGGAATATACAACTTTGCTCAAGATACTGGTTACGTTCGAGCTTTTTTGAGTAATTTACAAGAGATCCCAGAACATGAGACGAATATTCAGATAATATACACTGTTGAAATTGGAAAAAAGGTAGTAGGATATTGGATTTGCACAAGATCTGATGGTAACGGAAATGTACACATTTATGATAGTTTTAATGCTAATCATTTGAACCATGATGTAATAGATTATTTGAATGCCCTTTATAAATATAAGAAGAAGTATATATTTCACAGAGTACAATATCAAAACAATGCGTTTGATTGTGGAGCATTTGCGATTTATTTTGCAACATTACCATGCTATAACAGGGAACCAAGCGAGCAACGAGCATACGATGTTGGTTTAATGCGACGTCATATAGCAAACATTTTGATAAGTAGAAAACTATTGAACTTCCCTGAAAACGTATAATCTACTTAAAATGTACACTAAATAATGATAATAAATAATATACTGCAACCAACGAATCGGGAAGTTCTTTGTGTGACTCTTAGAGAGCCAGATACCAAATAACATCCTTACCACTAACCCTCTCGCGAACTCGCAAAGCGAGCTACAACACCCCCACCCGCGAGCGAGCGAAGCGAGCGAGCAACAATATCCAGCTGGTTTATATAGCGAAGATGTAAATATATACGTATATATGTATATATATATGTACAATCATTTTAGTATGAGTATTTTCAATGTTCTATTTTTCTATATAAGTTTTTTCCATTTTTTAACAGCATGCCATTTTCTTGAATTGTTTGTAAACATTTAACATACTCTGGGATGGTAAAGACCTTCTTTCACGCCTTCACGTGGCCCATCCTGTTAACACTATTGCTTTAATATATGTAATATGTTAAAAAATTAAATGATTGAATTAGAAAAGTAATAGTGTAACTAAGCTGAAAGACTGGCACGTATTTTAAGGTATACTAATTATATATTCATAAAAGAGTTTTAATTTGTAGAACCCCTCTTTTTTTGTAATAATAACCAACTTTTAAATATTATATCTAATTTAAAGCACTAAATAAAAGTTAAATAAGTAGAGAAAATTATTTAACATTAGTTGTAAAATTTGCTAATATGGTGTGAAGTGTAAGTGTGGCGCGAGTGGGAATAGTGAACATATGCCGTATGTGTGTGAAAAGTATAAATGCAAACGGCAACGACTAAATAGTTAGTAGTTAATTTTTTTCTAAACGCAGTTCTCTTTATAATTCGATCGAGCTCTAACTTTGCACAGATTTTGTTTTAATTATTTGGAATAACTCTGTGGGATGCCATATAAAAGAAATTTTGACAATAATTTTTTACAAGAGTATGTATACATATATGTAAATAAATAGTATGTATCAATATATTATTTCTTTCCTTCATACTGTCTCTACTTTCTGAATCCTACATATATTACTTTATCTAATAAATATATATTTAATACTGTGACGTGACAGATTTGCCAACGTCCTCCGAAACCGTTAGCGGAAGACCGGGTCACCCTCACGCAGTAATAATGCGAGATGGACAGTGGCGAGCGCTCGCCCTGGGCACAAGCGAGACCCATGGGCGAGTACTTTATGTTTTTGAGCGTCGCGCCAATTTGCGCGACGCGAGTCTGCAGGACCGTAACCGGGGCCCCAGGGGGGGACCCGAGGCACCCTTCCTGCCGAAGGAACGGAAGAACGAGCGGCGTCCGCGAAATTCCCGCACCAAGGGCGAGGGATCAACGCGGCCCAGGAGAAACAGCCTGGAGGCGCCGACGAGGACGAGCAGTACCGAATCAGGAACTTCCGCAACCTCGCCGTCGCCTCATCCGGAAGACAACCTGATCAGTTGCCGGAGTGGCTCGCGCCGATCGCCGCCGCGGGAGAACCACCAATCATCGGGCACCGCTGTCGGAGCACCGAGGAATCGCCGATCGCCAGGGACCGTCGCGCGGGGCTAGAGCCCCGTCCGAAAATCGAGTAGCGATAGGCCAAATCGTTTGCGGGGGGAAGCGCGCGGTAAGGGAAGGACCCTCCGTTTCCGCGGTCCCGAGCCATCGCGTAGAGCAGCACTTCTTCGTTGGCCAAAGTGACGAATAGTCGAACTCATTGTAAAATCCAAGTATTGTAAAATCGTTGTGAATTACTGCCGGCTAGAGGGCTCGAAAGAAGCTGCCGGACAACCGCCGCTCATCGAGTATTCGTGGTAAGCTAACGTCCGACTTTATTACGAATTAGTGATTGTGCTCGCGCTGGCTCGGGAAGCGTGTCGGGTCTGAATTCGTGTCGCAGAAACCCCGACGTGGGTTAGCGCTGCCGGAGATCGCGAAATCGTAAGTTCACGAACGGTCCGGTCCCGTCGGGCGACGTACGCGCGGAAAAGAATATTTAGCGGGGGCGAAGCCCTATATTACGGTTGCGAGAATCCGCGCGACGTCGTAGTTTTCCCTCGAACCTCGTGTCGATACACGGTGCGTCGCCGCTACGTGCTCTCGTCGCATTTTCGCAGTCCATTCCGCCAACGAGAAGAAATTATAAGCGCGCAGAACATCCGAATTCGGGCGTAGAACGCGGTTATCGCGTACGCCGACGCTTACATCGCGTAGCGGCCGAGTTCGCCGCGCCTCAGGAAAGGCCCGTGAAGGGCAACTCGCGCGTTCACCGACCACCTGTCACGCGCCGGCTAACCTCAAAACGCTGCCGGTCGTTGCCGGCAGTGCGATTGTTATCTCGGGAAAAATAAAGTATTGTTAGCCGAAACCTTGAGTATCGTTCTTTCATGAGAAACCTGCCCGTCGCGGGGAACGCCTCGTGTTCGCTCCCCGTAGTCCCCTGTGCCCGTTCGCGAAAACATCTCGGTCAATTATCGGTTGTCGCCGACTCGTTCGAACGTCTCTCAGGGTGCTCGCAGCTGTAGAAGCTTCGCGTGGCACCTGGGTGCCTGGCGCCCGAATCTCTCAGCGAGGACTCTGAGGGACGACGAACCGGCGAACAACTTTTGTCCCGGGTGGACCGCGTTTCGTGCGGCCGAACGCGGCCCGACCTTCGGGCCTATAAAAACCCGGTGTCGCCAGCGTTCTCGTCCTTCTGACGAGGACGAATCGACGGACGACGTGACAATACATAAAATGGTACTATTTATTTCATCCCCTGTTTCATATTAGGTATTATTTCATATTATCTTTTAATTGAAGACAACTAATTGTAAATGTAATTGCTAGTTTCACAAAATAATACAATCATTATTGTTTCAAAACTGATAAAAATAATGGTAAAAGATCAACTATATAAATCTGAACTCCTGTTTGCTTTTGCGATATAATGTCAAGTCAGATCAATAATAGACAGAATTTTATACATATTTATTACACATGTAATTATTGTTTATAATTAATGTAAATTCTTGCATAACTTATGAAAATATTTGAAAAAGGACTAATAATTAATTGTATATTTAATATTAACGCATATAATAACAGATACGCTGCAACTTGTAACGAAACCAACTTAACGGTAACAACTTGTCCTTAAAATTTTTTGTTAACTGATCTTCTGAATATTTTTCTGTCCTTTTGAAAATTATGTATTTTATAGCAGAAGGTTCAAAGAAACCAACAACAGTTTATATGAATAAATTTTAAGATAAAAATAGCGTTGAATAGGTAATTCTATTTTCAACACTATTTTTGACAACAATAATTATTTTGTTTGCTATCAATAAATAACAGTTTATTTGTATAAATAAAAAAAGCATTTATTCAGCTTTAAAATGATTACAGAAACAAGAAGCATTATATTTAAACAGACCCATAAGATGATAGCACAGACGAGATATAGGAATAGACATGACACCTTATGGGACTTGGCGGCAACAGGAATCTGTAGTAACGTTACCTTAAATGCCAGTGATTTTAGCGTCCTCTACGTTTTGAGAACGGTGAATTCGAGAACTAGATCCAGTGCGATTCGGGTTCGACTGGTCAATCTTCTACAGCGTTGTCAAGTCTACAGTACGAAACGTTGTCAGATTATGAGTTTTCAATACATCCGAAAATCATCGGAGAGCGCGATCGCGATCGCGAAGGGGCTCTCTTTTGCCCATTCGCCGTAATGAAGAATCTCCTCACGTTAAGGGGCTAGTCTGATTCGCCGTGAATGCGGTGGCACACTCACACACCGCTAGGTTAGACATATACGTACACGAAGATTGCAAGGGTATACGAAGATTGCAAGGGTCCACAAAATGTAATGCCATTTCTCGATAAAGCACAGTTGGGGCTTGTGCGTAGTCCCAATCGCTAGATAAATGATTAATCTATTCCAGATGCATCCTAAAATTGCTCACTTTTGCGTTCTCGAGGCGTGATTTGCATTATTCGGCATCATGTAGCGGACCGCGGGCGGCGCTACAGTGCTGCCGCTGTCGGAGCAGTCTAGTAATACTGTTCATACAGCTGCATGCTGCCGAATAATGCAAATCACGCCTCGAGTCCTTACTCGAGTTATCCTAGATCTTTTATCTAGCGATTGGGACTACGCACAAGCCCCAACTGTGCTTTATCGAGAAATGGCATTACATTTCGTGGACCCTTGCAATCTTCGTGTACGTATATGTCTGAAGGAATAAATGGAAATGTTTATAAGTCAACACGAGTTCTATCCTTGGGCAAGGTGATGTGTTTATTCAGTTTGGTATACTACAATATCCAAGTCGCTTGAGATCGTTCTCTTAGCTTGACTCGGACTAGACTAAAGTCTCCCCGCTCGTCCTACACCTAAGGAACTTCTCAATACCTAAATGTCCTGATTGGTTAAGCCTGAACTAGCCTTTTCCACCAATCAGGACATTTCCCAGGTACTCTTTGCGCCCCCCATTCCTTGTGCCCTTAGCGCGACTTCTTGAACGTGGGGGCGAATCTCGGTAATTAAGGGTGTAGCGGGATTTCCTACGGGCCCACGGTGCATGACGCGATCAGCTGTCGCTTACCTGCTTAGCCTCGCTGTCCCTTTGGAAACTCAAGGTTTATGGTACCCGCACTAGCTGTTGAGACCGAAGGCAAAAAGGTCTAATGGCCAAAACGTGCCAATACAAAAGCTCGCTAAAACGCTTGCTAAAACTAGTAACGGTTTACTCAAAAACAGCTGTGGGACAACGCGTTCCATAAACTCCCTTGACCATTTGCACGCCAAATGTTGCTAAATGTACGTGCCGATGGCCGCTACATGTCTAACCTAGCGGTGTGTGAGTGTGCCACCGCATTCACGGCGAACCAGACTAGCCCCTTAACAACCTTACGCTAGCTTATATTGAACTTAATTTCTTTCCACTTAACATTGTACAACATTTGTAATGTTTCTATTTCTATTTATTATAAATCTTTTTATTGCATTATTCAAAATTTGATGCTTAACTTAATTGAATCTCAAATTTATTTTTGTTCCTGTATTTGACAATGGTTAACCTGTGTTCTTAAATAATACAAATCGAACTTGAATATGTATAAATGCATTATATTAGTCGTATTAAGTTAACAAAATGGAAGAAGTGCCTTTTTTCATCTTAGTTCCATTACTATACCATATATATATTCAGATAAACATATATTTAGTAATGTTAACAGAATTGGCCGCGTGAAGGCGTGAACAAAGGGCTTTGCAATCCCAGAATACACTTAACGTTTATAAAATTATAAAGCAATATAAACAAATAATAGTAAAAGCATCAGCGTGATAAATATACAGGGTGTCCCAAAACGACTGCGTAAGCGGGAAATGGGAGGTCCCTGGGGTCATTTGAAGCGACATTTTCCTTAGCAAAAATGGCGTCCGCGGCTTTGTTTAGGAGTTATTAACGAAAAACACGGACCAACCAGAGCGCGCCTAGTCGCTCGGTGGCACGGTCAACGCGGCGAGCCGGGAGAAGGAGAGTGTTGTCGGTACGCTGCGATGTCGTAACAACCAACAGTTTCTCGATTATGTCCCGATTTCGATGAGCTTCGGATATGTTGTAAAGACCACGATTCTGAACAACATTTCCCTTTAGACTTTTTGCCTGGCGTCTTTAGTTTATGAGATATTTGTAAAAACTTGTAATTGAAAATGCTTCGAAATGTGTGTCACTGGCACTGGGTCATTCGGTGACGAACTGCACAGATGTCTTCAGGTGTACGACAGTACCGAAAGCTAAGGGTTGTACGGTCAGGTCAACGAACTGTACAGCTGATGGTAGATAGCAGGTATACGACAATCACATGTTTCGGTTTTCCTGCAGATTTGTACGCAGAGTCGATGGGTTACTGTTCGAAAACGTCCGTCTTTCTTTTAGAAAGTTTATTAAGGGAGGCAAAGGACTATAGGGACCCTAAAACGCCACGCCGACCTGACATTTCTACCTCTTGCTGGGTGAAAGGACGGACGACCTTTTCGAACAGTAACCCATCGACTCTGCGTACAAATCTGCAGGAAAACCGAAACATGTGATTGTCGTATACCTGCTATCTACCATCAGCTGTACAGTTCGTTGACCTGACCGTACAACCCTTAGCTTTCGGTACTGGTTTTACAAATATCTCGTAAACTAAAGACGCCAGGCAAAAAGTCTAAAGGGAAATGTTGTTCAGAATCGTGGTCTTTACAACATATCCGAAGCTCATCGAAATCGGGACATAACCGAGAAACTGTTGGTTGTTACGACATCGCAGCGTACCGACAACACTCTCCTCCCCCCGGCTCGCCGCGCTGACCGTGCCATCGAGCGATTAGGCGCGCTCTGGTTGGTCCGTGTTTTTCGTTAATAACTCCTAAACAAAGCCGCGGACGCCATTTTTGCTAAGGAAAATGTCGCTTCAAATGACCCAAGGAACCTCCCATTTCCCGCTTACGCAGTCGTTTTGGGACACCCTGTATACAACACAACTTCTATACTCCATCAAATTCCCGATTGAAACCCAAGTCGTTGAATGTATTCAAACTTTAAACAGTATATTTGTATGTACAGCGTGTATGTACAGTAAAATACAGAATATACGCATATACATACAGTGACTCTCATGAGTATTCGTACGCTCTTTAAAACAGAATAACTTTTTTATAATTGTACCAAACGACCGTGTTTTTTGTAAGCAATTAGAAGCATTGGTTTATAAAATGATTTAAAAAAAAGATTCACTAACCACGTAAAACATTTCTTGGTGTTATTAATAGGAAAAGAATAAAAAGTGCTACCATCAGCAGATTGTCTGCTGTTAATACAACAGTTACTGTGAGAACACTTTTTATAGCGAATTCTTTTATCTTTATGATGCTCCATTGTATCAGATAAGCACTTTTCTAACTACTATGTTTGACACAAAAAATTTATTATTTTGGTTACCTGTGTTCACTGTTCAGCGCACAACACTCACACTTTTTATTAAAAACAAAAAGATATTTATGAAAAATTAAAAGCCCCGCACATCTAACAGTAAATTAACCCTGCGCTACAATCGTCACGAAAGCACTATCCCTGTTGAGACTTAGGCCGCAACTGTGCCGTAGAAATGCAAAAATTATAAAAACGTAAAATTGTAGCACCATTCGCCGCCAGAATAATAGCGGATTTCCCCGTAATATGGAAATTCCGTCACCATGCTGTAAGGTAGCCTCGCGCATCAACTCCAAGCAGGTACCCCTCGAGCGTACCCCTTCGATTTCGCGACGTAACAATAGCCGTCGATCGTCAATTCATTGTCGCTCGATCGTGGGCTGACCGGGAAAACATTTATGCCGAGAACCTGTGTTCCAAGATACACAAGAACACAACTTTGTGTTCGCAATAAATTAAAATTAAAATATAGTCCAGAAAATTGTGTATAACATTGCAGATTATTGTTAAATTTTTTAATTTTATACATCACTGCATTCTACACATTGAAAACAGAAAAAGTTTCAAAGGAACCGTACGCCGTACACGAACCGTTTGGTTACGAAAAATTGTAAAAAATTTCATTATGTTTTCAGGTACAAATGCACCTTGCTAGATTTTCTGTCCCTTTAAACGTCGTATTGTGTTCATGTAAGGATACGCACGCAAACCATTGGGCCAAGCCTCACCGTCCAGGTAGCTCCTACCCAAGCGGCAGAGTATTGGTAGGCCCATGCCTCTGTGTAACTCTACACTCTACACAATCAAAACGTTATGAAATCCTTAACAATTTTTCCTGACTAAACGGTTCGTTTGCAGAATATAATTTCTCTCACACTTTTTCTGGTCTCAATGCGTAGAATGGGTTAATGTAAAAAAAAAATTAACATTACTTATCGATGTTATAAACAATTATGCATTTTTTTTTTAAATGTCCAACGGCCCAAAGGTGTAGAATCCCACTGTGGCGGTCTTTAGGTATAACTGTTATATGTGTAGCTCCAAAATCAAGTATTAATTCGATTATATGCAGCTGAGTAGTGAAACCAGTTGTAACAATAAACATTATTGTGTAACTAAAACTGCCCCGCGATAAATCAGTTACATGATCTCAAAGTTGATTATTCATTTTTAAATCTGCATGAGAACTTGCTGTGTCGAATTGAAATTCCAACGTTTTACCTTTCTGTCATTATTTAATAAAGTTATTTGCATACCAGCGCTTAATTAAAAAAAAAATAGAATTCACGTAACTTTCTTATTTTGTAAGTAAAGTATTAACATACTTGCTTATAATTTAGTTTATTACTTAATATCTCACAATAAATAAAGTTATTGTTCGGATCTTTATTGGCTTCCATTGTGTGGAAGCTTGAATTTAGGATCACTCGATTATCCCGGAAATGTAAAATGTCAATTATAGCTGTGTTTTGTGGGAGAGCATTTATTCAGGGGTTTTCCTGTCCACCACCACTCGCGATACAACGGAAATCGTATTACAAGAAACTACAAGAATCGGCTTGTAGTTTCGGAGAAAGCGCGAAGACAATACTGGTTTTCAATAGAAGTGATTCGTCACGGAGATTCCGAGAAAAGAGAGCGAGAGGCTCCTCGTTATCGTGTACATTCGTCGCAGCTCGTTTCCCCCACCGCGCACCTCGAACTACTCGGTCCGCTCGAAGTGTGCGGGGAGTGAGAGACGAGCAGCGATGACAACCGAGTCCTCGTCACAATATCATTTCGGCAATCGTCTAAACACGTACACGCTCGACGCGGTATATTGCGAGGACGGATCCGTACAGCGATACCGATCAGCTGACGGTTTTAACTCGAACAGTTATTGTAAATAATCTGTGCGTATTATATATATATATATATATATATATATATATATATATATATATATATATATCCTTCTTAATGTATTCGTTTTTATAATTTTCTTATTACAGTTTGATATAATATGCATATTTTATAGGTTTTTTATTACATTTCGATCTAGTAATGCATATATAGCTATATATATAATTACATCAAAATGTAATAAACAGATATATATATATATATATATATATATAAAGTATTTGAAGAGTGCTTTCAGACATTTTATTTTCTATTGCAGTTGACTTTGGGTGACCTTGAATGACCTTCATAATAGGTCATTGTATTCGTCTTGAAACACTCTATCAGAATGTAAGCAAAAAAACATACTGTTCCGTTTAAAAAATCAGAGTTGACCTTTATATCACTGTTGGATTCCGGGTTTGGAAATCGAGTACAACAATTTATAATAAAATCGAGAAGAGTTTTATTTAAGAATATACACAGTGGCGAGTTTAAGATACAACGATGTGACCTTCTGCACTGAAGTGTGCAAGAATAAGCTCTGAATCTGTTTCGACGGACTGCTATATATATGTAGTTTTTGAGAGGAAAATGTGGAAGGGAGTAGAAAAGGTTTGTTGTGGAAAGGATGACGTGAAAAGAGACAAAGTCTAAGGGTCTGTTTGGTCCTGATGATTCAAGGGTTTTGGCTGACATGTCTATAGCATGGTTATCATGATGCGTTGGCGTTTGACTAAGGCCTAGAGTTATCGGGTATACAACACCTCCCCCCATTAAAATTGAAGACGATGAGAAAAAGAGTCTTCAATAGTATGAAAGTATGAACGCGGTGTGTTAACAATATCTTAGAATTAAATCGCGGAAATAATAATAAAAACATAATACTGAATGAATATACAATGATATACAATTGAGTACAAATAAATTAACGCAAATGACTATACATATTTTTACAACGGTGTAGTGCTCCTACGTGATGGGGTTCTTCCTCGGGTTCGTGCTGATTGGACGTCTCCCTGTGGTTCTTCTGGAACGGTGTGCATTATACGGGCGACGTCTCGATTTTGATCATAAGAGACCAAATCCCGAGTAATGTTGTGTTCCGAATGTATATCGGATTGGAAGTTGCAATTTACAAAATTTTTTATCATCGGAGGAATAGCAAATATGCGTTTCAACAAATTTAAGCAACCAAACCAACGGCAACAGTTCATGCAGACCATTAGGAATATTATCGCTCCGATAACCGATAATCCAATAGTGTACTATTTTGTCAAAATCGTTTAGCTTTTTGTTGGCATATCTTAATTCGGTCAAGTCTATGTTTGTTAATTTGACCGGAGTTAATTGGATCGGGACCGTCTTGTTGAATCTTCGTTTGAGGAGACAGCAATCATCGGTAGTGATGTCAAGTTTTGGTACATAATGTGATATGTTCCGACTTGAGCTGCTGGTCGTTTCCAACACGAAAAGATCCGTGTATCCCTTACAGGACGGTTCCAATTGAAGGATTCCAGTCTGGTGTAATACTATATCCTCCATGTGGTTGGGATTGTTGTCACACAGGAGTGTAACAGTAATGGGTTGTTGCAGTATGTAGATCCATTGATTATTTTTTATATATTTCCAGGTTTCTACTTCAGCCTGGAAGGTTCTCGTTCGATAATCTTCCGGTATTCTTGCGAGTTGTGGAAACAAGAGTTGTGTTTCACACGTGATTTGATCAGTCCTTTTGTTGATGTGAACTCCATGACACATAAAATGTTGATCCAGATACTCAATACAACTTGATAGATCTTTTATGAATGTGGAATAAGTTTTGGAATGAGATACTAATAAGAAGGGTTGTCGAGGTTCAATATAGGAAAAGATGCTACTAATGTTGTGTTGCATCGGGAGAGGAATCAGTTCGTATAAATTAAATAAATTCTTGTCAACAAGAGGAATTTTGATGGCAAAAATAACTATGGCTTCGGTTGATAAAACATGTAACTGTAGAATTTTATAATACAAATGAACATTCGTATAATTGATTTGAAGTGGTAATTCATAACGTCCTTCGTACTTCGTTAGTTCTTCGAGTAAGATTTTTGGTGTAACAATTTGTGGTGATAATATGCCGTGCCGGCCTAGATTTATTGAATTAATATATTCATCGTATTGATTAGATAATCTAGTGATAAATAAAGACAATGCCATTATATGCTGTGTAACCGCGTTTTGTAATTTTAACTCATCTAGGATATGATTTGTTTCTACTGATAACTTGTTAATTAATTCAATGTTGCTATTTAATTGATTTTCATTACGTTTTAAGGAAACCACTGAGTTATTGAAATTTCTTATCGTGCTAGAAATCACCTGTATCTGAGTTTTTAGAAGAGTTTGTGTCTGTCTGTTATCATTTAATAGAGTGTTGATACTATCGGTGTAATATTGCGCGTCGTCAGCATCTGGAGTACCAAACAACCAATTAAGAGCGTATATACACCATTAATAAGTCCGCGACGTTTACGAAAATGTGATTTTTGGCCCACTATATGATGCAGCATTTCGTCTTTGGCAGTGATATCAGATAATTGATCTTCTATTATTTTTAATGTTTGTTCACAGTGAAAGTTTGCGTAACTAGTTTTTGACGATTCTTTTGATACCAATGTACAGAGATCTTGTGATTGAAGGAAATGATGCCTTTCCTTTTCAAATGCTTCATTTAAATGTGTGAAATTTATATAACTAAGAAGCGTTAATGTAGCCTTATCAATCTTTGCTTCGCCTAAATTGTTATAAAATATTCCACTCGATAGGTTATGAGGAGTATTGTTATAGATATAGCATACTACGTAAGGAAAAAAGAGGAAAAAGATAATTAAATTGTTAAGAGTCCGCATCTGAAACAAAATGTTTCAATAAGTTAGTATGATATCGTTTTTTGCGTGTACCTATTTCAATTTCTACTGTATTATCAGAAAATGTTCTTATTATCTTATATGGTCCTTTAAAGTTTGGACACAATTTTTTAGATAGATTGGCCTTTCCCTGTTTATTATAAATGGTTAAAGGTTAGCCTTTTTATCATAATAAGTTTTAGTTCTTGTTTTTGAATTGATTATATTTTCTTGTGCTGTTTTGAATGATGTATTTAATTTGTATTGCAAGGATTTAATGTAATCGTCATGGGTATAATGAAATTTGGGTTCTTGGACGATAAATGATGGCAAATATGCTTTAAATCCAAACAGTAGTTCGTATGTTGTGTAATTAGTTGTTTTATGAAATGACGTGTTATAGCTGAACATGGCAAAAGGTAAATAATCGTCCCAATCTGTTTGATTTGGCTTTACATAATGTTTAAGGTAATCTTTTAAAGTTAAATGAGATCGTTCGAGTGCTCCATTGGTTTGAGGGTGATACGGAGTAGTTGACAAATGTTTTGTTTTAAATAATTTGGTTAGGTCTTTTATTAATTGAGACATGAAATCCGCGCCTTGATCCGTTAATATAGCTTTAGGTATGCCGAATGATGTAATGGTTTCTGTCAGAGTCTTCGCGACCGTTATGGCTTCGTGATTAGGTATTGCTTTTGCGAAACTATACTTTGTTAAATCGTCTTGCATCGTTAAGATAAATTTATTGCCATTTTCACTTAAGGGTAATGGTCCTACAATATCTAAAGCTAATCTTTCAAAGGGTTGTTCGGATGTGGAAGTAATTTCCATAGGTTGTTTTACGGGTTTAAAATTGGTTTTGTTAATTTGGCACGATGGACAAGTTCTTACGTATTTTCTAATGTCTTCCTTCATCGAATTCCAATAATAGCGTTCTTTGATTTTAGAATATGTTTTATTAAATCCATAATGTCCCGATAGTTTACTATCATGATTTTCTTTTAATATTTCTGTGAGTTGTTCTTGACCTTGGGGTTCTATTTTACTATTATCATAAATTCTAATCTTGTTTTTAGTAAATACGTACTTTAACACTTTTGATAGTTGCACTAAATTTATATTTTTTTTTTTCTGGAGGAACTACGATAAAATCGTTGTCTTTAATGTGGCATTTAAAATTTATTAAACACTCAAACAAATTTTTAAATTCTATTTTGTCGAAATATACGTGTGTGGGAAATAATATATAAATAATTTGATTTTCATCACTCAGCTTACAGACATTATTACTTACGGGAGTGATTTCGTGAATATTAAATTTGTTTGAAACATATTTCGTGTATGGATTGTCTTTATTTAAATCTTGGGACCAAAACAATAGAATTAGAGTTTTTAGTTTTTTTAACGGTGAATTCATTTTCTCAAGTGTGACTATTTCTTGATTATTACCTTCAAATTGTAGAAAATCGTCATAAGACCTGACGTTTTTAATTGTTACGTTGACTGGACATTGTGGTTCCGTTGGCAATCTAGATAGTCCGTCCGCATTTGAATTGACTCTACCGGGTTTGTATTTAATTTGATACTGATATTCCTCGAGTCTTAATCGCCATCTAATTAATTTTGAGGAAGGATTACGACAATTCACTAACCATTGTAACGGACGATGATCGGTGTAAATTATGAATTCACGGCCGTATAAATAAGGTCTAAAATGTTCTATAGAGTTAACTATTGCTAAGATTTCTTTTTCGATTGTTGAGTAATTTTGTTCTGATTTATTAAGCGTCCTAGAATAATTTGCAATGGGTAGATCCGCATCATTTTTCTTTTGTGAAAGTACCCCACCAATACCTACATTAGAAGCATCAGTGGTTAAAATAAATTGTTCCGAAAAATTCGGGTATTGAAGAATGGGCTTATCCATTAATTTCTTTTTTAAAATAACGTGTGCTTGTTCATGTTCGTCTGACCAAACGAAAGTTGCATCCTTCTTTAATAAACGCGTCAAAGGTTTTGTGATCGTAGAAAAATCTTTAATAAATTTCCTATAATATCCTGCTAAACCTAAAAACATTTTAATTTCTTTTTGATTCCTAGGTCTTGTTGCGCGTTGAATGCAGTCTACTTTTTTGGGATTAGGTTCTATTCCTTTATCGGATATAATATGTCCTAAATATTCACACGACCTCTTTAAAAATTCGCATTTGTCGAGTTGTAACTTAAGATTATTTTCGCGTAACCTCGAAAATACATTCAGTAATTTCTTGTTATGATCTTCTAAAGTAGATCCGTATAAAACGACATCGTCTAAATAAACGAAACATTGCTTGTTTGTCAAACCCGATAAAACACTATTCATCATTCGTTGAAATGACGAAGGTGCATTTTTAAGGCCAAATGGCATACGTGTGAACTCGTAATGTCCATTGGGAGTGGAAAAAGCAGTTTTGGAAGCATGATTAGGGTTCAAAGGGATTTGATGGAATCCGCTTGCAAGATCAAGAGTGGTGAAATATTGCGCATAACCTAATTGATCCAAGATATCTTCGATATTCGGAAGTGGGTATGCATCTCCTATTGTTTTTTCATTAAGTTTCCGATAGTCGATTACAATACGCCATTTACGTTTTCCTGAGGTGTCTGGTTTCTTTGGGACCACCCAGAGGGGGCTGGACCAAGGGCTAGTCGAAGGTTTTATTATACCTTGCTGAAGCATACTCTCAATCTGCTTTTCAACCTCGATTTTATGAATTTGAGGATATCGATAAGTTTTGGCATAAATTGGAATCTCGTTTGTAGTAGGAATATCATGGGTAGTAGCTGTTGTTCGAGTTAGTAAGTCAGTCGGTAGATGAAATATATCGTTAAATTCCTTGCAAATTTGAGAGATCGCGTTTCGTTCTTCTCCATTTAAATAGTCAAGTCTAAGATTTTGATTTAATACGCGTAATCTTTCCGTATTATTATTAGTTGATTGATTTGGGGCTAAACTGTATATATGTGATTGAATTGGAAGAGGTTCGACATACAATTCGGGAATTGGAATTGTTTCAACTTTGACTGAAGTATTGACAATTGTAATAATTGCTTGATTTGATTGTTGACTTGAACAATAGTATTTGGAATTAACAATGTATTGTCAGAATTAAGTTGTCGAGACCACACTACACCTTCTTTAACGTTGTAAGGGTTTAATAATGTAATAGGGACAACTGTTTCTGTACGTGGATTGACTCTAATTGTAGAAATGGATCGTTGTGGTGTATTACGAAGCAGCGGAATTTGGAACGGAAAAGAATTTAGCGAAATAGTGAATGTGGAATAATCGATTTTTGCTTCTTGGGATTGGAGGAAGTCGTCTCCTAATAATCCATCGAACGGTATATTAGTAAGCGCATTTAAAACTTGGAATTTTGCAGTGATAGTTCTAGAATGAATTTCAAGATCGATTTCGGTTTCACCTGAAGTTGTAATTGGTGTATTCGGCGACACTCCATTTAATATTACAGGCGTGTTGTTTTTTATTGTAGGATGTAATATGCTACTTGCCCTTGTAACAGACCTGTAATCCGACAGGCCTGTTACCAATAAAGCGCGTACCGTCCAGAAACACGACCGACGCCAGTACCAGAAATCGACCGCCAGAGGGCCACAATGCCCGCAAGTGAAAGTGTACACAGGCGAAAGTACGCACAGTACACCTTCGGGAATCGGCCGCTAGATGGCCACCGCCGCGACTACCGATTCCCGCTAGCGAAATTGCTCGGTCGCGGGAATATAGCACCCGATCGATGCAACGAGAGTCAGTTCGATCCAGCACAGTTCCACTGCGATTTCTGTAACCGCGAAGATACCGAACCCAGTACGCGACCGACATTGCCGACGTCCATCGTATCAATTACCCCGACGATCCCGTAAGTACCATTCCGACCGTTTCTCTCCTCTGTTACTTCGGTGACGTCTTGAAGGCGTTATCGAGCCCCCGAAGTCAAGCGCCTCGTCGTGATAACGAGATCGTGCGACTCTCCCGTTCCCGCGGCTTCGTCTTGAAGGCGAAGTCCTTCCCACGCTACAGCGCCTCGTCGTGATAACGAGCCCGCTCCAGCGATCCTGCCCCGTGACTTCGTCGTGACGGCGATCTCCCGTTCCCGCATCGGTACCTCTCTGTGACGGCGAGGCCTACCGACGACTCCGCCACCCCGACCTCGTCTTGACGGCGATGTCGACTCTCCGCGTCGACGCCTCCGTGTGACAACGGCCTGCACCGACGACCCCGTACCCTCGACCTCGTCTTGACGGCGATCTCGAACTCCGCGTCCGCGCCTCGTTGCGATGACGAGCCCGTACGACGTTCCCGTACCCTCGACCGCGTCGTAACCGCTCTTGCGATCCCCGCGTCGGCCGTCCGTAACGTAACCGACCCGATCCGACACCGACAGTAACACGGTCCGATAAACCGTATCTCCACGTCCCGACACCGCCGCGATCCTTGCGCCTCCGCGAGCGTTGCGCACGACGAGCATTTAATCTATATAAGTCGCTTCATTTTACCTCGTCCCTCCTGAACCTACCGATCCCCTCGTCCGACCGCGGACCCTGGCACGACGAGCTCAATCCGGCACGAGGAGATTCCGTTGTAACGAGCAAGCAATTTACGGACTCGTTACACCCTAATTAATGAAACTGAAGCACCCGTGTCAATAAGAAATTTTAAAACTTTGTCATTGGAACTAGAATTATTAGATTGAAATAGAATATAAGTTAAATCATTAGAGGCTAATAATGATTCGGAAATTATCACATGCTCAGGTTGTTGAAATCTACAGTTGCTTGTTCTAAATGTATTGGAGGATTCGGAAGCTGGGAAACATCCTGAAAATCCTGTTGGTGAAAATTTACGGTTCTCGTATTGTGTTGTTCTCGGTATGGACGAAAAGAATTTTGGTAGTGTTGATTATGATTGGGAGAATTTGGATACCGATGGTTGTGATTAGAAGAATTTAGGTACTGTTGATTATGATTGGGAGAATTTGGATACCGTTGGTTGTGATTAAAAGAATTTTGGTACTGTTGGTTATGATTGGGGGAATTTGGATACCGTTGGTTGTGATTAAAAGAATTTGGGTACTGTTGGTTTCGATTGAAGGAGTTTTGTTGTTCATGTGAATTATATGAATTGTAATGCTCTCGAGTTGGATTATAAGGACTTCTATATTGCGTTTGTATATTCTGACGTTTTCTACATTTTTCTATTACGTGACCGAATTTTTTACAATAATAACACTGTTTAACTGATTATACTTGTGGGTTTGTGTAAATATTAGAGCTATTCCTGAAACAACTACTCGTATTGTGGTTTGTACGACCACAAATTCTGCATTCGCGAGAATTTTCTTTATTTAACCGTAAGGCTTTCTCTTCGGCAATGGCGGCAGTAAAAGCATTATTCATATTTCTGAATTCTCTGTACCTTAGCATCTGGGAAATCGCAGGGTGAGTATGGAGAATAAATCGATTCAAAGTAATATCGTTAATCATAAGTAACCGTCCGCTTAATGTTTCTTGATTGCGCTCTGTACTATGGATCGTACCTAATATTTTAGAATTCAAATCTTCTAGTCTCTGATAAAACTGTGATACATTTTCGTAAGGTTCTTGTTTCATACAATGTAGATCTTCTAATAATTGATCAAGCGATTTCTGGTCTTGATATAACGTTATCAATAATTCAGAAATTTCATCCCAAGTGGTTAAATTACAATGAACATCTATTTGTTCGCGTGCTTTTCCCGTAATTTTACTTTTTACGTATAACAACAATGGTTGGACTTGATTTGGCTTGGCTAATTCGAAAACGGCATCAACTTGTTTTATGAAACTACGTAACTTATACCTGTTACCGTCAAATGTATCTGTTATTAATTTGATTAAAAAACTTAACGAGTATTCTGGAGTAGAATTTGTAGAGAGAGTGTCTGCTTGATGTGAATTTGCCATAATTATTTAAAATTTTTAGGAAAACGAAAGAGGAAGAGAAAAAAAAAATATATATATATAGGAAGACCTAATCAAGTTATGAGAGTAATCCTTACAACACTCACCGTAGATGTCTTCTTAAATGTGTTTTCCCTTCTTTGCGATTTGTGTATTCGTTGATCCGATTCACAACTAATGTTGTCGTTCACGCTTCGTGCTGGATGTTTCTTCAACCAGGAGTTCGACGAGATCAATGAACGTCAGATCATCCGACTTCTGACACCAAATTTATGTTGGATTCCGGGTTTGGAAATCGAGTACAACAATTTATAATAAAATCGAGAAGAGTTTTATTTAAGAATATACACGGTGGCGAGTTTAAGATACAACAATGTGACCTTCTGCACTGAAGTGTGCAAGAATAAGCTCTGAATCTGTTTCGACGGGCTGCTATATATATGTAGTTTTTGAGAGGAAAATGTGGAAGGGAGTAGAAAAGGTTTGTTGTGGAAAGGATGACGTGAAAAGAGACAAAGTCTAAGGGTCTGTTTGGTCCTGATGATTCAAGGGTTTTGGCTGACGTGTCTATGGCATGGTTATCATGATGCGTTGGCGTTTGACTAAGGCCTAGGGTTGTCGGGTATACAACATCACCTTGACGCCTCCACCTACAGAAAAATTGGTAATACCAGATTATGAGCCCCCCGATACCAAGTAAGTTTGGTCTAATGCATTTTCTCCTATCTTCAAAAACAAGCGAGTTATTCAGGTGACCTGTTTAAAATGCCCCACCCTGTATATAGCAGCCCGTCGAAACAGATTCAGAGCTTTTTCTTGCATTCTTCAGTGCAGAAGGTCACATCGTTGTACCTTAAACTCGCCACCGTGTATATTCCTAAATAAAACTCTTCTCGATTTTATTATAAATTGTTGTACTCGATTTCCAAACCGGGAATCCAACATTAGTTCTAATCTTATCTTTGACTAAAAAAACATTTTAATATTCTAAAATTTTAGAATGCCTCTACTTTCACTAAACAAATTCTCGAGCGCAAACTCGCTTACCTGAAACGCAGGTTTCGTTTCTCTTTACAATTGGATATTTTAATAAAGGGATGCTCAAGAATCGGAACGATTGGAAAACCAACGTTTGCTGTGCTATGCATTCATTAAGTTATAAAACATAATAGCCGGCGAAAAATTCGGCTATTTTCGAGGAGTTTATTACACACGGCTGGGGGATAGAAACTCAAGGGGTTAGTTTCTATCCCCCAGCCGTGTGTAATAAACTCCTTTCAAGGGGTTAAAGTGGCCTCAAGATGCACCGAGTCCGAGGGTGGTCGCTCACCTAACAAATCCACCTGCGTTGTTTCGAAAGGTTTATGACATACTAATAATCGTCATTGACTTGGAAGCAAGACTCTGCAAACGACCTGCATTTTGGCTAAAAATTTGTCAAAATCTTTCCACATTTTGGATATTTATGCACCTCAAAATTACATTTGCATGCAAATTGATAAATTATTTTAAAAGAATAGTTTTCTCGATGATTATTCAAAAAAGAAAATGTTTCTATTCTTAATAACAACCGTGATTGAAATTTTTTTTGTAAAGGTAGTTTTCGTAAAAACTCATTTTCATCGATTTGTTAGTTCAACCATTACGATGTAATGGAAAAAAATGTTAACACTTTTTTTACACGTTTGTAAAACCAACAATTTTCCTCATTTCGATAAATCCTTTGAGATACGTTCATATATCACTACAGATTACAATATGTATACAGTAAATGCTTGATTCTTGTCCGTGGTCGTGAGCACGATTCCTGTCCAGTGCCTACCCACTCCACTGCCTGTCAACGCCGCGCCGCTACGCAGGGCGGCGACGATTGATGTAGGTTCTGGTATATCCGTGTAAAGTGTAAACACCACTACATTGACACCATGAATCGAATGTTCGAATTTCTTAATTTTCATTATTTTTTTATGGGACTTTGACTGGCTTGTTTCTGGCATGTTTCTGATTAAAACAAGGCCAAACACGATATAGTTTCAATTGTATTTAGTGGCTTAATCGACGCACAGTGTGTCGAGTATATGGGCGTTCGGGAAAAAGTCATAACTCTTAAGTCATAACTATGCAATTTTCTTAAGGTGGACGACGCACTAATACCATCATCACTCACACATCGCTAGATCCGCATATACGTATACGCAAATGCAAGGGATCACGGGGGCCAAAACTGGCGCTTCAATATTCCAATCAGCAGTTCGTAACTGGTAAATTGTGTTTTCTAAAAGTCCAATCTCGGGGGGAGCATAGCCCAAAATGCATATTTGTACGCTATCGTGGAGTTATTTGTAATATTCGGCACCTATATGCCTTTTGATGCAAGTGTGACGTCACAAGATGGCCGCCATTGTCATATTTTCTTAAATAACGAGAGATTTAGCGTTCTTATCGCAAAAATCGCTCTGCTCCCCCCTAGAAAAAACATTTCCAAAGACGGTGGTATTCATATTTAATTGATTACTATTTTTTTTAAACACGAAAAACCAGCCCTCCTAAAACGGGATTTCGACGTCCCGAAACACCATCTCGACCTTACGACATTTATCACTACGAGTGCCACTGTCACTTTCCCAGCAAAATTGAACGTGACGATAAACTAAGGTCGATAATGTAGGACGATAATACAGGTTTCTACCTCGTGGGAAGCAGTACGCTGTCGATTATTACAAATAACTCCTCGACAACGTAAAAATATGAATTTTGGGCTCTGCTCCCCCCTAGATTGGACTTTCAAGTAGCATAATCGACAAGTTCTGAACTTCTGATTGCAATATTCAGCCGTGAATTTGAGCCCCCGTAAACCCTTGCAAGTTCGCGTACGAATCTCGTGACGTCACGCTTGCTTCGGATGCCTCGTTGCAGACAGTTTGCTGTCGAATATTACAAATAACTTCACGACAACGTAAAAATATGAATTTTGGGCTCTGCTCGCCCCAAATTGGACTTTCAGGAAACATAATCGATAAGTTCTGAACTTCTCATTGTAATATTGAGACGTCAGTTTGGGCTCCCGTAAACTCTTGCATTTGCGAATACAGATCTCGTGAAAAGCAGTACACTGCCGATTATTACAAATAACTCCTCGACAATATGAATTTTGGGCTCTGCTTCTCTCTAGATTGGACTTTCAAGAAACATAATCGACAAGTTTAAAATTTTGAAGTTGTTCAAAATGTCGAAATCTATAACATATTAATCGAAGTGGACACACCTTTTCTATATAATTACCGAGAAAAGAAATACAGGATGGAAAGTACGAATGAATGAGAGAGGAATATGAAGATAGGGAGGAAAGGATGAATGAGAGAGAGAGAGTGAATGTAAAAGAAAAAAAAATATATTATTATTATTATAAGATGGATTGTGATTGTGTACAGGAAAGCAAAATAGTAATGCTGTAATATTGTAAAGGGAACGGGGTCCCCTTGTAACCCGTAAGGGAACAAGAATAAATATACATACAATATACATACAATATACATACATAAATTTATTTAAAAATTGCAAAATAGAAATCAATTGTAAACATTAATTGTACATCCGCGCTGGCTCCCTTGGGACCCGCGGTACCCGTCGCAGTTGCCTCCTCGTGATTTGGGGCGGTAACCTCCGCGGTGTCGGTTTTGGAAGCCTCCGCGTGATTCGTGTCGTTGTCCGTGTCGGTGTCGGTTTGGTACCCTCCGCGGGATTCGTTTTCGTTGCCTCCGCGGCGGTTTCCTCCGCGCTGGCCTCTTCTATATATAATTTCTTTAACCAACTTCTTCAGTTGCGACTGTAACATAAAAATATTTTTTATTATTATTTACCGAAAGCATTTCTGAATTATTATTGTACATTTACTTACATAAGAAATTTTTTCTTCTTTTTTGTTCCTTTTTGTCTCCGGGCAATCCACCTCCACGGAACTCTCGTCCGAGTCGAAGGATGTGTTTCGCGTTCTGTATTTGTTGTCCGCTTTACCAGTGGACCCAGCATTGCCCGAGGGACCAGCTTTGGCAGAGGGGCCAGCTTTGGCCAAGGGGCCAGCTTTGGCCGAGGGGCCAGCTTTGCCCGAGGGGGCAGGACTTATCCTGTCCTTATAGATTACTAAAGCCCCAAGGCGCTGAATTGTCTGCTCCATTTTTCTGTAAAAAAATAGTTATGTCAAAAATATCGATGAAAGAGACAATACAATTTAGAAGTGCGCGAGAACGTATTTGTAGGTGTGCAATAATTCGAAAGAGTCGGATACCCACTCGTTGGGACGCGCATTCAGGCCACGTCACCGAAAACCTGATAGACACTCAAAATATGAAAATTCGACAAAGGCTAAAAGTTGGGTATCCTTTCATTAAAAAAAAATACGTTCAAATACGTCCCCACGATTGATTACCCGACTGTTTCCAATTATTGCACACCACAGACACTCACAATCTATTCATTTTATTCAATACGTTTACTTACGTTCTCCTCGCTGTGAGATGCAAATGTTGAATGACGTCGTTTGTTCAAAACCCGTGGCACCACCGATTTTCATGAAAACACAGCGGTCGCTAACGGAGACCGTTGGCCGAGATACGCTAATTATAATAAAAGCTATCGCGGTATGTTTGAAAGTCTGCCCTGGAGGGGATTCAACACCTCAGGCGTTTACTGACGAACATAGATGCGTTGAGTGATCATTGGTTTTTTGAAAAGCGCGATTTCTATTAGTTATTACTAGTATATACTATACTATTATAGTGAATTTCAGTTTATTTAAGTTTATTTTAGTTTTAGTGTTATTGTGTAGTGTAGTGTAATTTTATTTTTTTTTTTTTCGTATTTTGTTCTATTGTATAAGATGTCGGAAGTTTTAAAAAATAGTGAGTTAGATTATGTTCCATCCTTGTCATTTCGGAAATTGAAGGGGCGGGATGTCTCACACAAACTTCGCCTTACTAAAAGTAGAAAAAGTACAAGAAAAATGTTGATGGAGAGGTAAGTGTACATTTGTATTACTATTGGTAGGTAAATGTGTGTATAAAAATAAGCTAGAATATGGGTAAGAGACTCGATGTAAAATACGAATGTAATTTATTCAACTTTATATTGTTATATGAAAAATAATTAGAGAAGCATATTCGACAAAAAGAACGCGAGTGAGAATCGTTTTACAATTACGACGATCAATTTATAAATTGTTTCTAAGATCGTCAATCGTTCGTGAACGATCCACACTCGCGTCCTTTTTGTCGATTGTATATATGTAAAGAAAATATACTTTCTTTAATTTAAATCGAGCGCGCTGGGCATGCTCAGCGCACTCTTTGAACGATTCCCACATCTAAGATAGAGAAGAGAGAGAGTAAAAGAATAGACATAGAGAGCACGTGTGCATAATAATTAAATAAAGATAGAGGTAGTAAATAAACTGTGTAGTGTAGATAAAGAGAGTGAACAATAGACTTTAATTGTCGTTTCTTTATTTACAGGTGAGTTTGTAAATAGTTGTAAAAAGTGTATATTAATAAGTAGTTAATAAAACATAACCTTTATTTACAGAGAAACAAATTTAGTCTGTTGTCTAATTATTAACACAGAATATAATAGTTCACATTATATATTGTATATACAGGGTGTTTAGCGGGGTAGTTCTCAACGATAATATAAGACGAAAATGAAGAATCTGTGACGCGTACGACGGAGATCTTGCCGCGGGCAGAGGCACGACACGCGACGCGAACAGCTGTAAATCGGCGGGCGTTTGCTGCTGTAGATCGGCATTTGTTTTATCGATCGGGCTCAGGCATTGACCTCATCAGCTGTCTTGAATCAGTGTGCATACTAGAGATCACGGTTTTGGACGTGTATTGAGGATACACGTATTCACGTGTTCACGTGTACTAATATGTATATATCCGTATTTTACATCTTTGTACACGGATACACGAGTATTGAAGTACTGTTGAGTGCTGACAAGAAGGTCCCTGGCAGGAATGCGGTGACGTAGGCAAGAATGCATACCCGATTGGTTGGCTTGGAAGGGGCGCGGCTAGGCTCACACGCAATTTCGGCTAGAGCGTTCTATTGGCCGAAGCAGTCACACACACTACTCGAGTAAATACGGAAATCCTACTATTGTGCGTCGTGTGACGTAAGCAGTCGAAACGGCGTGATCACGCGGCGACTACCGGAGCGTCATTGGTGGGGATTGGCGGAGTTAGCTGGAGACCCCTCTTGCCTCTGTGCCCCCCCGGGGACCTTCTTGTCAGCACTCAACAGTACACGTGTACACGCATATCGAAACACAGATAATACACGGGTACACGTGTATCAAGCTACACGGATAATACAGGGGTACCAATATAATAATACATTCGGTTGTGTAATTTGTAAATTTGTTTACAACTTTGTTAAAAAAATATACATTTTCTTTCACGCGTGTATCAAAATACACGGATAATACATGTGTACGCGTATATTCAAGTTAACGGTTATACATGTATCATCCGTATAGTTTGATACACGTGAACACGTGTATTTCAGTACACGTGTATCCGTGTAATAGGACCCGGACTTCTACACGGATATATTAATTACACGTGTCACGTGTATTTGCAATACACGTGAAATGGGTATCTCTAGTGCATACGGATGCTGGCTTGTACGGACGATTTTTCCCGCACGCGTCGGAGATTTCCGTTCGCAGAAATCGCATGTCCTCAAAGATGTGAATGAAAATGGTGGTCACATTGAAAAGCATTTGTAATTTTAGGCGGATTTTTAATTGTTAATAACTAAATAACGAAGCCGAAATCGAAATTTTTTTATTCTTCATTTTCGTCTTATATTATCGTCTAGAACCACCCCTTAAATTTTCTCCCACCTGTAGCTAAACACCCTGTATACAGACCGCGCGAGCAGGTGAACTAATATATATACATATACAGGGTGTCCTAGACCACCCTCCACCCCTATTAAAATGGTAGAGGGTGATTTTTATTGAAAACTAAAAAAAAATTTGGTAATTATTTACTTTAGTGACTTCCTCACCGATTTTGATGATATTGAAATATGTTGTCAAGGTCATCATTCTAAACAACTTTTTCCTATACATGTTACCGCCGCTCGGTTTTAGTTTCCGAGACATTCGCAAATATGTTTCAACATCTCATAAAGTGATCGGAGTAGGTCTGGCTTAGATTTGAAATTGTGTATAGAAAAAAGTTGTTCAGAATGATGACCTTGACAATATATTTCAAGACATAAAAAATTTTTTCTTTAACATTATATTTGCCCCCTGCAATAGTGTCACTCTGTCCTCTGAAGTTTTTTGATAGGACTGTAAATACGAAAGATATTTAGGTGTTTCTATTTATGTGGGACACCCTGTATAACTGCTCGCGCGTTTCAACGATCCACGGGCTGCCGCCAATGAATCGCTGTATATTAGAACCGCGCTGTATTGGTGTCATGAGAGTGTTTTTTTGGCGGGTTGCGCGCGTATTAGGATGTATTCCACCTTTGCACTAGCAAGAAGAGACCGCGACCATCGGGTCACCGATTATGTTGAAACATAAACGTAAGAAAAATATAGAATTTTTTTTTCTTCGTCTGTAGAGCACATAAAAAATTTAAAAATTTTTATTCGTTATTCGAAGGTTCGAATAACAAAATTATCTTTATTCGACGAGGTTCGAAAAATAATTTTATCTGACGAATAAATAGAAGCGGATTTATTCGAACTTCGAATAATTATTTCATCTTTAATGTTTTATCGGTAGGCTGTTTTTCTCAAAGGCTATAGCCGGGTTTGGTGGTGAAAAAATTCTGACACATTTTAGATACACATATTAGGTATCATTTTCAGATTTTTCCGTTGCAAACTGGGGTTGTAAAAAACGAAAATAATACTAAGTCGTTATATTCGAATATTTCTAAGATATGTACTTTCAACGGTTAAATTATATCACAACTGAAACCTTAGGAATGTATACCATACAAAGGCTATAGCCGGGTTTGGTAGTGAAATTCGCCCCCGACGAGTTTTTAATCGAGCTTTGGCTATTCGATAGCCTACCCAAAAAGACCCCGATCTGCCAAGTTACAGCCCCATATCTCATCTGTAAGGGTAGTTATTAAGGAAAATCAAAAAACCAGTTTTTGGCCCATTTTCCCTATTTATTGACAATTAAAAATTCTTAAAAAATTCTGACACATTTTCCGTTGCAAACTCTGGTTGTAAAACGCAAAAAACACGAAAAAAATCGAAAAAATGCTGATTTCATATAGAAATCGAAAGAGCACTACTCCAGATTTAATTCAGTAATTAGATATTATCATCAGTATTATGCTCAATTTTTTTGAAATCCCTGAGAGTGGTGCGTCATCGTTGAAAAAAATAAAAACCACTTTTTTCGGCGTTTTTCCTAAGTTATACCTATCTTCTCTGAATTAAAAAAATATATTATGTTATATTAAACATTCCTACGTTCATGAAAATATTTTCCAAACTTTAAAAGTTGCATGGATGAATGGAATTATAATATCGGCGCAAAGGTTCGATCAAATTCTACTCTAAATTATAGCTAATATGTAGTAAACTCAAACGTTTCGATTCGGATGTGAATCTGTGCGTCCTAAGACCACGTTTGCTATAGAAATATTCTATTAGAGAAAAAGAAAGGTGGTGTTTCGTCGTGGATCCGCTAGAGGACTCGTCAGTAAGGCTATTGTGGGGATCTGTGGCACCGCGTGCTTAAGTCCGCGATTATGTGCCACACTGGTACCGAATGGTCACGGGTACTCCCCACTGTATTATTAGGTCTCCGCACGCACGTGCGTGCGGACGTGGATGCGTCCCCGGCCGAATTTATGTTTGGAACTACGTTACGCTTACCGGGTTAATTCTTTTTATACGACGAGTTTGCGCCAGACCCGAATGTATTTCTCGAAGAGTTCAAGAAGTACATGCGGGACGTGCGTCCTGTGCCCGTGGTGCACAATAGTAATAGGTCGCGTGCTTTTGTTTTTAAGGAGCTTGACTCTTGCACGCATGTTTTCCTGCGACGCATGGCGAAGAAGTCGCTGGAACAACCGTACTCCGGACCGCACAAGGTTATAAAGCGAGATAGTGACCGTGTCATCACTATTGACGTAAACGGCACTGAAAAGACGGTTTCTACCGAGCTTGTAAAGCCGGCGTTTTTTGTACCGGAAGATCCGGGAACCCTGACGTCCGCTGATCTGTCTGTGCCTGGCCCATCTGGCCAAATCCGCCCTCCTTTGAGGACGTATTCCAAAAAAACGGTCTCCTTAGCATCTAGCGTGATCAAATGTAGCGATTACAATACCTGTGCAGTATTGCGCGCGTCTTAGTTGTTATCGCGCGGTCGTCCGGCGTGCGCCTTTCCATGTATGCGTAACCGTCGTGTGTGCATGTCCCGATACAGAAGTGTTACGCGCAGTGTCATTCGATTGTAGCGCGCCGCGCAATATTGCAGTGTGTGGTTGCGTCTACCGTGCCTGTGCGCTTCGCGCGATTATGCCACCTTCGTGGGTGGTACTAGTGGTTTAAGTGCGATCTTTGTGTTACGGGCCTTATGGTCCCGCGGGATAAATGTAATCTATTGATGGATAAATAAATATGACCGTTGCACTTGGGGGGGAGTGCTGTGGGGATCTGTTCCCCCACTCCTCGATACTGGTGTAGTGGGGATGGCGTGGCGTTGTCCGCCATTACCTTCTTCGCTCGCCCTCCTTCTTCTCTGGATCGTGCAACGGTATGGTCGTACCGTGAAACGCTCGGTGTAGTTTCTTAACCTCACCTCCGCGTGCTCTCCGAAGTCGGAGCACGTTCCGATCGAGGGACGAGTGGAACCCTCGGTTCGAATACGCGTATCTAGTTGCTCGTAACAGAAGTCGATGTCGACTCCTGCTTAATTGCTGTCCATCAGGCAGCTGGTGACCCTGCGAACCATCCATGGTTCAAACGTGGCTTAGCGCCTCGTTTACGAGACCCGCGGCTGTCGCCGCGGTGTATCTCTGCCGTTCGGTAATCTAGTCACCAAAATTTCCACATTGGTGACCCCGACGTGATTACGTCGTCAGCGTTGGAGTTCCTGGATCGGGTGAGGCCACCTTGGAAACTGAGCTGGGGCCAGGTTGCTGTTCACGGAGGAGCCGTCCTTTCCAATACATTGAAGGATGGAAGGATGTATTGCGTGAAGCCACCGACACCGGCGCCTTCACCATGCGGCCTTTTCATGTCGTCGGAGAAGCGGCTGTGCTGTTGGTGAACGAATAGTGCTGTGCAGTGTAGGTGTGCGAACACGTGCCGTAGCGTTCATTGCGTTGGTTGTGTCCCTGCGTTAGCCGCTTTACGCTCGTGCGTTTCGTGCGTCGGAAACGTGGCGTGCGCGGTAGTCCGCCGCCATTTTTGCGTGCGTAGTCGACGCGGCCCGTTCAAATTCGCGCGTCGCGGTCGATTTCTGTGTTTCTCGGATCGTTTTCCTTGCGAATTAAAGATATTCTCTTGTTCGCGTTTAATCGCGCTTTGTTCTCGTGGCTATGTTGGCGCGCTAGGTGACGCATTTGATAGTTTTTATAACCGTATGTAAACCACGTTCTCGCGACTTTACTTAGCTTCAGTGCGGTTTACGATTTTTTTTCTTCTGCGTTCGCGACGTTGTTAGGTACGCTTAGCGAACTGCGTGCCCTTCTGGCGGTCGTGGTTGTTGACGCTCACGACCTGTGTCATTGTGTGACACACGATATACGAAGAAGGCGTAACACATGCGAGATCGTGTTGTTCTAAATCGTTCGTGTTTACGAGTTTCAGAGACAATTATTTGCGTCGCTCGCGTTCTCCCTCCCGTCGCCCCCTGTGACGTACATGCCTACGGGGCTGTCGGTTGATTATAGTGCGTTTGTTCTAGGCGTAAAATCTTGTATATAGAAATGCGTCCTTGTACTGTGCGATTTTTGCGTAGTCATGTAAGTTGCGTTATTGGTTAACGGTCGGTTCAGCATTCGGTCTGGGGATTTTTGTCGACGGGGTTTTTCCGTGTGTTTCAGGTTATACGTTGTCGTGATGGCTGATGAAGCTAGCGGGTCTGCCTCGGGGCCTCCCGAGGGCCCGCGGGCGGGACACGTCGACACGTACCGCGTTCCGAAGATGCCTCTATTTTATAAAAATGATCCAGCTCTCTGGTACGCTCAAGCCGAGGGTACGATGCGCTCCGCCCGCATTACCTCGGAGGCCACAATGGCAGACACGGTGCTAGCGGCGATAGATTATGAAGTCGCGACGTGTGTAAAGGATTTAATTCTCCTGTCCCCCCGTCCCCCAGACATCTACGAGTTAATCAAGCGTAGGGTCATTTCGACCTTAAAGCGGCAAGTGTTGTCAGATGGCAAGCCCTCATTAATACTGAACCGACTGCGTAACTTGAATGACGGCACGTGCGACGATGCCGTCATTCGGAGTGTGTTCTTGGAACACCTCCCGGCTAACCAGCGAGCTATCCTAGCTGCCACCGGTGTCACTGACTTAGACAAGCTGGCACAGGTGGCTGACAAGATCGCGGAAACTGCGGGACCGTCGGACCAATCGGTATCAGCCGTGGCACTGCCTGTCGCGAATTCGCGACCTGTTCCTCCTGTCTCTTCGATAGAGAGGGAGTTGAAGAGACTCTCCGTTGAGGTCTCGAAACTCAGAGCCGATTTAAGTAATTTGCAGCGGCGTAGGTCGCGTTCGGTAACGCCTTCGAGACGCGCGCGTTCTGGGTCACGTGATCCATCGGTTCCGAAGTTGTGTCGGGCGCATCAATTGCATCCCGACAATCCGACCTCCTGCAGGAGTTGGTGCTCCAAGTTCTCTACCTTTCGGGCGGGAAACTGATCCGCCCCTCCGTGTCTGAGGCGGGCACGGACGGGTGTGATGACACCCCTCGTCTCCACGTGCGTGATCGCACGACCGGTGTATGGTACTTGATTGACATCGGTGCAGACTTGTCCTTGGTTCCAGCCAACCCCTTGGTGGCGGGTAAGCCAACGGGATTTCAGTTGCTGGCTGCGAACAATTCTGTGATCGACACGTACGGTGAGTCCCACCGTACCTTGAACTTGGGGTTGCGGCGTTCCATTCGCTGGAATTTTTGTATCGCCGCGGTGCCACACGCGATTATAGGGGCTGATCTGATTCAGCATTATGGTCTACTCGTCGACCTGCGGTCTCGGCGTTTAATAGATCCCCTTACGAATATCTATACGGTTGCTCTTCCCCGCCGCGGGGTGAGAGAAGTAGTTGGTACCATCATGGGTACTTCTCGGTACTCCGGTATATTCTCTGAGTTTCCTGGCGTCAGGGGTGCGTCGAAACTCGGTGCGCCCACTAAGGCCGATGTGTTCCACCACATCCTGACAACGGGTCCCCCGGTGTCAGAGAGGCCGCGGCGTTTAAACCCTGAAAAGTTGGCTGCTGCCAAAAAGGATTTCGGGGCGCTAATGGAAGCGGGTATTTGTCGCCCGTCGTCCAGCCCTTGGGCTAGTCCCATACATATGGTAATCAAGAAAGATGGATCTTGGCGCATTTGCGGTGATTATCGCAAACTGAATAGTGTCACTATCCCGGATAAATATCCTACGCCCCATCTTCATGATTTCTCTTCAAATCTTCATGGTAAGAAGATTTTTTCATCCCTCGACCTTTTCAAGGCGTATAACCAGGTGCCTATGGCTCCCGAGGATGTACAGAAGACGGCGGTGTCCACGCCTTTCGGGCTGTTTGAATTTCTTTATATGACTTTCGGTCTTAAGAACGCCAGTCAGACCTTTCAGCGATACCTGAACCGGGTACTCGGCGATCTGGAATTCGTGTTCACTTACATTGATGATATCCTGATCGCGTCAACCTCTGAGGAGGAGCATGAAAGCCATCTTCGAGTGGTGCTCGCCCGGCTCCAGGAGCATAACCTGCGTGTGAACCCAAGCAAATGTACGCTCGGTGTTCCCGAAATAGAGTTCCTCGGCTACTCGATTAGCTCGGCGGGAATCAAACCGCTCAGGTCGAAGGTCGATGCCATTTTGCAGTTTCCCAGGCCTAAGCGAGTCATGGACTTGCGCAGGTTCTTGGGGATGGTAAATTTTTATAGACGAAATACCCCTCGTGCTGCGCATATACTTGCGCCGTTGAATGAGTTTCTCAAAGACTCTAAAAAAAATGACACGAGGGAGGTCTCTTGGACCGACTCAGCTGTTGATGCATTTGAGAAAGCAAAAGAAGCCCTTGCTAAGATGACTCTTCTAGTTCATCCGCGGGCTGGTGCTGAATTGCGTATTGTGTCTGATGCGTCGGATTTCGCTATGGGCGCTGTTCTAGAGCAGCTTGGGGTTAACTCCGTATGAGAACCCCTTGCTTTTTTCTCCAAAAAGTTCTCTCCGGCTCAGGTTAATTATAGTACCTACGACAGAGAACTGACTGCCATATATGAAGCTGTCAACCATTTTCGGCATTTTGTGGAAGGTCGAGAATTGTCGGTCCTGACAGACCACAAGCCGCTTACTTATGCGTTTGTACCACGCCTAGAGAAAGCTTCCCCGAGACAAGTTCGTCAACTGTCGTTTATAGCGCAGTTCACGACGCGGATCCAATACGTTCCCGGACCCGAGAATGTAGTTGCGGATTCCCTGTCCAGGGTAGATGCCCTCAGGTTGCCCCTCGAGATGAGTCTCGAGGAGATTGCTTCTCAGCAGTCCGCTGATGAACAGCTCAAACTCATCAGCGCTGATCCCGATTTTCCTCTTAAAATGAAGAAACTCCTCTGGGGTCCGCAGCATGTTCCTATTTATTGCGAGATTACCGGTGAGGCAATACGCCCTTTCGATCTCTTCCATAATCCAGCGCATCCTGGTGAGGGGGTTACTCTGCGTCTAGTTCGTCAGAGATATGTGTGGCCCAATATTTCCAAGGACATTTCCTCATGGTGCAAGGTGTGCATCAAGTGCCAGCGGTCAAAGGTATCGAGACACTGCCGTCTCCTCCCTGAGCATTTCATAGCTCCTGACGGGAGATTTGACCATGTACACATGGATATCATTGGTCCATTACCCCCTTCAGAAGGTTTTTCCTACTGTATCACGTTAATAGACCGTTTCTCACGGTGGGTGGAAGCTGTCCCACTCAGGGACATTAGCGCAATGGTTGTCGCGCGCGCGTTCTTCGAGACCTGGGTTTCGCGATATGGCGCGCCCAAGGTGTTGACCACCGATCAAGGGGCTCAGTTCGAGTCGAGATTGTTTTCGGCTTTGTTGTCGCTGATTGGTTGCGACCGGATTCGAACAACCCCCTATCATCCCGCCTCGAACGGCATGATAGAGCGGTGGCACCGCGTGCTTAAGTCCGCGATTATGTGCCACACTGGTACCGAATGGTCACGGGTACTCCCCACTGTATTATTAGGTCTCCGCACGCACGTGCGTGCGGACGTTGATGCGTCCCCGGCCGAATTTATGTTCGGAACTACGTTACGCTTACCGGGTGAATTCTTTTTATACGACGAGTTTGCGCCAGACCCGAATGTATTTCTCGAAGAGTTCAAGAAGTACATGCGGGACGTGCGTCCTGTGCCCGTGGTGCACAATAGTAATAGGTCGCGTGCTTTTGTTTTTAAGGAGCTTGACTCTTGCACGCATGTTTTCCTGCGACGCATGGCGAAGAAGTCGCTGGAACAACCGTACTCCGGACCGCACAAGGTTATAAAACGAGATAGTGACCGTGTCATCACTATTGACGTAAACGGCACTGAAAAGACGGTTTCTACCGAGCTTGTAAAGCCGGCGTTTTTTGTACCGGAAGATCCGGGAACCCTGACGTCCGCTGATCTGTCTGTGCCTGGCCCATCTGGCCAAATCCGCCCTCCTTTGAGGACGTATTCCAAAAAAACGGTCTCCTTAGCATCTAGCGTGATCAAATGTAGCGATTACAATACCTGTGCAGTATTGCGCGCGTCTTAGTTGTTATCGCGCGGTCGTCCGGCGTGCGCCTTTCCATGTATGCGTAACCGTCGTGTGTGCATGTCCCGATACAGAAGTGTTACGCGCAGTGTCATTCGATTGTAGCGCGCCGCGCAATATTGCAGTGTGTGGTTGCGTCTACCGTGCCTGTGCGCTTCGCGCGATTATGCCACCTTCGTGGGTGGTACTAGTGGTTTAAGTGCGATCTTTGTGTTACGGGCCCTATGGTCCCGCGGGATAAATGTAATCTATTGATGGATAAATAAATATGACCGTTGCACTTGGGGGGGAGTGCTGTGGGGATCTGTTCCCCCACTCCTCGATACTGGTGTAGTGGGGATGGCGTGGCGTTGTCCGCCATTACCTTCTTCGCTCGCCCTCCTTCTTCTCTGGATCGTGCAACGGTATGGTCGTACCGTGAAACGCTCGGTGTAGTTTCTTAACCTCACCTCCGCGTGCTCTCCGAAGTCGGAGCACGTTCCGATCGAGGGACGAGTGGAACCCTCGGTTCGAATACGCGTATCTAGTTGCTCGTAACAGAAGTCGATGTCGACTCCTGCTTAATTGCTGTCCATCAGGCAGCTGGTGACCCTGCGAACCATCCATGGTTCAAACGTGGCTTAGCGCCTCGTTTACGAGACCCGCGGCTGTCGCCGCGGTGTATCTCTGCCGTTCGGTAATCTAGTCACCAAAATTTCCACATTGGTGACCCCGACGTGATTACGTCGTCAGCGTTGGAGTTCCTGGATCGGGTGAGGCCACCTTGGAAACTGAGCTGGGGCCAGGTTGCTGTTCACGGAGGAGCCGTCCTTTCCAATACATTGAAGGATGGAAGGATGTATTGCGTGAAGCCACCGACACCGGCGCCTTCACCATGCGGCCTTTTCATGTCGTCGGAGAAGCGGCTGTGCTGTTGGTGAACGAATAGTGCTGTGCAGTGTAGGTGTGCGAACACGTGCCGTAGCGTTCATTGCGTTGGTTGTGTCCCTGCGTTAGCCGCTTTACGCTCGTGCGTTTCGTGCGTCGGAAACGTGGCGTGCGCGGTAGTCCGCCGCCATTTTTGCGTGCGTAGTCGACGCGGCCCGTTCAAATTCGCGCGTCGCGGTCGATTTCTGTGTTTCTCGGATCGTTTTCCTTGCGAATTAAAGATATTCTCTTGTTCGCGTTTAATCGCGCTTTGTTCTCGTGGCTATGTTGGCGCGCTAGGTGACGCATTTGATAGTTTTTATAACCGTATGTAAACCACGTTCTCGCGACTTTACTTAGCTTCAGTGCTGTTTACGATTTTTTTTCTTCTGCGTTCGCGACGTTGTTAGGTACGCTTAGCGAACTGCGTGCCCTTCTGGCGGTCGTGGTTGTTGACGCTCACGACCTGTGTCATTGTGTGACACACGATATACGAAGAAGGCGTAACACATGCGAGATCGTGTTGTTCTAAATCGTTCGTGTTTACGAGTTTCAGAGACAATTATTTGCGTCGCTCGCGTTCTCCCTCCCGTCGCCCCCTGTGACGTACATGCCTACGGGGCTGTCGGTTGATTATAGTGCGTTTGTTCTAGGCGTAAAATCTTGTATATAGAAATGCGTCCTTGTACTGTGCGATTTTTGCGTAGTCATGTAAGTTGCGTTATTGGTTAACGGTCGGTTCAGCATTCGGTCTGGGGATTTTTGTCGACGGGGTTTTTCCGTGTGTTTCAGGTTATACGTTGTCGTGATGGCTGATGAAGCTAGCGGGTCTGCCTCGGGGCCTCCCGAGGGCCCGCGGGCGGGACACGTCGACACGTACCGCGTTCCGAAGATGCCTCTATTTTATAAAAATGATCCAGCTCTCTGGTACGCTCAAGCCGAGGGTACGATGCGCTCCGCCCGCATTACCTCGGAGGCCACAATGGCAGACACGGTGCTAGCGGCGATAGATTATGAAGTCGCGACGTGTGTAAAGGATTTAATTCTCCTGTCCCCCCGTCCCCCAGACATCTACGAGTTAATCAAGCGTAGGGTCATTTCGACCTTAAAGCGGCAAGTGTTGTCAGATGGCAAGCCCTCATTAATACTGAACCGACTGCGTAACTTGAATGACGGCACGTGCGACGATGCCGTCATTCGGAGTGTGTTCTTGGAACACCTCCCGGCTAACCAGCGAGCTATCCTAGCTGCCACCGGTGTCACTGACTTAGACAAGCTGGCACAGGTGGCTGACAAGATCGCGGAAACTGCGGGACCGTCGGACCAATCGGTATCAGCCGTGGCACTGCCTGTCGCGAATTCGCGACCTGTTCCTCCTGTCTCTTCGATAGAGAGGGAGTTGAAGAGACTCTCCGTTGAGGTCTCGAAACTCAGAGCCGATTTAAGTAATTTGCAGCGGCGTGGGTCGCGTTCGGTAACGCCTTCGAGACGCGCGCGTTCTGGGTCACGTGATCCATCGGTTCCGAAGTTGTGTCGGGCGCATCAATTGCATCCCGACAATCCGACCTCCTGCAGGAGTTGGTGCTCCAAGTTCTCTACCTTTCGGGCGGGAAACTGATCCGCCCCTCCGTGTCTGAGGCGGGCACGGACGGGTGTGATGACACCCCTCGTCTCCACGTGCGTGATCGCACGACCGGTGTATGGTACTTGATTGACATCGGTGCAGACTTGTCCTTGGTTCCAGCCAACCCCTTGGTGGCGGGTAAGCCAACGGGATTTCAGTTGCTGGCTGCGAACAATTCTGTGATCGACACGTACGGTGAGTCCCACCGTACCTTGAACTTGGGGTTGCGGCGTTCCATTCGCTGGAATTTTTGTATCGCCGCGGTGCCACACGCGATTATAGGGGCTGATCTGATTCAGCATTATGGTCTACTCGTCGACCTGCGGTCTCGGCGTTTAATAGATCCCCTTACGAATATCTATACGGTTGCTCTTCCCCGCCGCGGGGTGAGAGAAGTAGTTGGTACCATCATGGGTACTTCTCGGTACTCCGGTATATTCTCTGAGTTTCCTGGCGTCAGGGGTGCGTCGAAACTCGGTGCGCCCACTAAGGCCGATGTGTTCCACCACATCCTGACAACGGGTCCCCCGGTGTCAGAGAGGCCGCGGCGTTTAAACCCTGAAAAGTTGGCTGCTGCCAAAAAGGATTTCGGGGCGCTAATGGAAGCGGGTATTTGTCGCCCGTCGTCCAGCCCTTGGGCTAGTCCCATACATATGGTAATCAAGAAAGATGGATCTTGGCGCATTTGCGGTGATTATCGCAAACTGAATAGTGTCACTATCCCGGATAAATATCCTACGCCCCATCTTCATGATTTCTCTTCAAATCTTCATGGTAAGAAGATTTTTTCATCCCTCGACCTTTTCAAGGCGTATAACCAGGTGCCTATGGCTCCCGAGGATGTACAGAAGACGGCGGTGTCCACGCCTTTCGGGCTGTTTGAATTTCTTTATATGACTTTCGGTCTTAAGAACGCCAGTCAGACCTTTCAGCGATACCTGAACCGGGTACTCGGCGATCTGGAATTCGTGTTCACTTACATTGATGATATCCTGATCGCGTCAACCTCTGAGGAGGAGCATGAAAGCCATCTTCGAGTGGTGCTCGCCCGGCTCCAGGAGCATAACCTGCGTGTGAACCCAAGCAAATGTACGCTCGGTGTTCCCGAAATAGAGTTCCTCGGCTACTCGATTAGCTCGGCGGGAATCAAACCGCTCAGGTCGAAGGTCGATGCCATTTTGCAGTTTCCCAGGCCTAAGCGAGTCATGGACTTGCGCAGGTTCTTGGGGATGGTAAATTTTTATAGACGAAATACCCCTCGTGCTGCGCATATACTTGCGCCGTTGAATGAGTTTCTCAAAGACTCTAAAAAAAATGACACGAGGGAGGTCTCTTGGACCGACTCAGCTGTTGATGCATTTGAGAAAGCAAAAGAAGCCCTTGCTAAGATGACTCTTCTAGTTCATCCGCGGGCTGGTGCTGAATTGCGTATTGTGTCTGATGCGTCGGATTTCGCTATGGGCGCTGTTCTAGAGCAGCTTGGGGTTAACTCCGTATGGGAACCCCTTGCTTTTTTCTCCAAAAAGTTCTCTCCGGCTCAGGTTAATTATAGTACCTACGACAGAGAACTGACTGCCATATATGAAGCTGTCAACCATTTTCGGCATTTTGTGGAAGGTCGAGAATTGTCGGTCCTGACAGACCACAAGCCGCTTACTTATGCGTTTGTACCACGCCTAGAGAAAGCTTCCCCGAGACAAGTTCGTCAACTGTCGTTTATAGCGCAGTTCACGACGCGGATCCAATACGTTCCCGGACCCGAGAATGTAGTTGCGGATTCCCTGTCCAGGGTAGATGCCCTCAGGTTGCCCCTCGAGATGAGTCTCGAGGAGATTGCTTCTCAGCAGTCCGCTGATGAACAGCTCAAACTCATCAGCGCTGATCCCGATTTTCCTCTTAAAATGAAGAAACTCCTCTGGGGTCCGCAGCATGTTCCTATTTATTGCGAGATTACCGGTGAGGCAATACGCCCTTTCGATCTCTTCCATAATCCAGCGCATCCTGGTGAGGGGGTTACTCTGCGTCTAGTTCGTCAGAGATATGTGTGGCCCAATATTTCCAAGGACATTTCCTCATGGTGCAAGGTGTGCATCAAGTGCCAGCGGTCAAAGGTATCGAGACACTGCCGTCTCCTCCCTGAGCATTTCATAGCTCCTGACGGGAGATTTGACCATGTACACATGGATATCATTGGTCCATTACCCCCTTCAGAAGGTTTTTCCTACTGTATCACGTTAATAGACCGTTTCTCACGGTGGGTGGAAGCTGTCCCACTCAGGGACATTAGCGCAATGGTTGTCGCGCGCGCGTTCTTCGAGACCTGGGTTTCGCGATATGGCGCGCCCAAGGTGTTGACCACCGATCAAGGGGCTCAGTTCGAGTCGAGATTGTTTTCGGCTTTGTTGTCGCTGATTGGTTGCGACCGGATTCGAACAACCCCCTATCATCCCGCCTCGAACGGCATGATAGAGCGGTGGCACCGCGTGCTTAAGTCCGCGATTATGTGCCACACTGGTACCGAATGGTCACGGGTACTCCCCACTGTATTATTAGGTCTCCGCACGCACGTGCGTGCGGACGTGGATGCGTCCCCGGCCGAATTTATGTTCGGAACTACGTTACGCTTACCGGGTGAATTCTTTTTATACGACGAGTTTGCGCCAGACCCGAATGTATTTCTCGAAGAGTTCAAGAAGTACATGCGGGACGTGCGTCCTGTGCCCGTGGTGCACAATAGTAATAGGTCGCGTGCTTTTGTTTTTAAGGAGCTTGACTCTTGCACGCATGTTTTCCTGCGACTCATGGCGAAGAAGTCGCTGGAACAACCGTACTCCGGACCGCACAAGGTTATAAAGCGAGATAGTGACCGTGTCATCACTATTGACGTAAACGGCACTGAAAAGACGGTTTCTACCGAGCTTGTAAAGCCGGCGTTTTTTGTACCGGAAGATCCGGGAACCCTGACGTCCGCTGATCTGTCTGTGCCTGGCCCATCTGGCCAAATCCGCCCTCCTTTGAGGACGTATTCCAAAAAAACGGTCTCCTTAGCATCTAGCGTGATCAAATGTAGCGATTACAATACCTGTGCAGTATTGCGCGCGTCTTAGTTGTTATCGCGCGGTCGTCCGGCGTGCGCCTTTCCATGTATGCGTAACCGTCGTGTGTGCATGTCCCGATACAGAAGTGTTACGCGCAGTGTCATTCGATTGTAGCGCGCCGCGCAATATTGCAGTGTGTGGTTGCGTCTACCGTGCCTGTGCGCTTCGCGCGATTATGCCACCTTCGTGGGTGGTACTAGTGGTTTAAGTGCGATCTTTGTGTTACGGGCCTTATGGTCCCGCGGGATAAATGTAATCTATTGATGGATAAATAAATATGACCGTTGCACTTGGGGGGGAGTGCTGTGGGGATCTGTTCCCCCACTCCTCGATACTGGTGTAGTGGGGATGGCGTGGCGTTGTCCGCCATTACCTTCTTCGCTCGCCCTCCTTCTTCTCTGGATCGTGCAACGGTATGGTCGTACCGTGAAACGCTCGGTGTAGTTTCTTAACCTCACCTCCGCGTGCTCTCCGAAGTCGGAGCACGTTCCGATCGAGGGACGAGTGGAACCCTCGGTTCGAATACGCGTATCTAGTTGCTCGTAACAGAAGTCGATGTCGACTCCTGCTTAATTGCTGTCCATCAGGCAGCTGGTGACCCTGCGAACCATCCATGGTTCAAACGTGGCTTAGCGCCTCGTTTACGAGACCCGCGGCTGTCGCCGCGGTGTATCTCTGCCGTTCGGTAATCTAGTCACCAAAATTTCCACACTATCTAGCGGACCCTGCCTTAGACACACAGTGTCGGAAGACATTTTTTGGAACGTTATTAATATACTAATTGATGACAGTTTTAGTAACTTGCGAAAAGGCAATTTCGACGATGTGTACCATCTTGTGTACGAGGTCGAAACTAAGCCTACTCGAACTCTGTAAATTTTTCGCCATTGTTGATAATGAGAAATTTTTATCGATCGTAAATTGGTTAAATGGAATTATAATATCGGCGCAAAGGTTCGATCAAATTCTACTCTAAATTATAGCTAATATGTAGTAAACTCAAACGTTTCGATTCGGATGTGAATCTGTGCGTCCTAAGACCACGTTTGCTATAGAAATATTCTATTAGAGAAAAAGAAAGGTGGTGTTTCGTCCTGGATCCGCTAGAGGACTCGTCAGTAAGGCTATCTAGCGGACCCTGCCTTAGACACACAGTGTCGGAAGACATTTTTTGGAACGTTATTAATATACTAATTGATGACAGTTTTAGTAACTTGCGAGAAGGCAATTTTAAAAGTTGCGTAGTACAAAAAACGAAAATAATACTAAGTCGTTATATTCGAATATTTCGAAGATAGTTTCAACGGCGACGGTTGGTAAATGATTTTTGAAAAACTGGTTTTTTGATTTTCCTCAATAACTACCCTTACAGATGAGATATGGGGCTGTAATTTGCCAGATCGGGGTCTTTTTGGGTAGGCTATCGAATAGCTACAGCTCGATTAAAAACTCGTCGGGGGCGAATTTCACTACCAAACCCGGCTATAGCCTTTGTTTATTTTTTCAAGATAACAAAAAAGGTTCAGTGTAACTAAGTATTTCAATATTTTCAAAATACCGCGATATGTAATACTTGTCTTCCCATTACACGAACAAACGATACTCAATAGCAATGACCAATTTTGAACTCAAAGGACACTGAACCGAACCTCTGAAACGTCACTATTTTTCAACTATAACTTACTGACGGATAAAATTAAAAAAAATAGGTATATGACAGGGGGCGCGTGACATCTAAAGTCGCCACGTGAAATCTGCATTGTTCCGATGTTTTTGATTTTTTACAAGCAGGATTGTCAATTTAAAAATCTGAAACGAACTGTAGATTCTAGTTTTGGGTGCTCGACATGTGTCAGATTTTTCTCATAAGGGAAAATAGAAATAATGACACTAATCACGGTATAATTAGGGCTGTATCTAGAGGTTTTATCAATTTTTATGTGTTATGAGGTAGAATGTGTAGGAATGTTCGATATTTTTTTTATCAGACGCAAGTTTGCTTTATCATCACGGAGAGTTGCGACGCAAAAAGTAGAGGAAGCCACATTTGCACCAGAAATGGAACAAACGGCCGGGGATGTTCTTGTGACAATTGAAGATGTCGAACCGGTGCAAATGGACCTAGATGATTTAATTGTCGAGGCTGCAACGCAGGAGGAAACTCGCGAAGAATCAACCGCCGAGGGATTGTGCATCGTTAATTTCCGGCATGTGTTTAATCAAATTAAAGAAATTGGAAACCACTCGAAAGCCTTCGACTGTTCAACGGCGCATTTGGACATCACCGGAATAAAGCGCAATGGCTTGAACACAACTATGCTCGTAAAATGCAAGATGTGCAATTACGAAGCGGAAATAAATAGCGAATCCGCAGAAAGTACAACAATGGATATAAATACCAGTGCGGTCATCGGAACAATAACTTCTGGAGGCGGTTACGCGCAGCTCGAAGAAACATTATCGGCAATGAATATCTCATGCATGTCGAGTGAAAAATACCGGAAATGTCATGACGATATTGTCGATACAACGATCAAAACTGCAGAAGAAGAAATGAAAGCAGCAGCCGAAGAAGAGAAACAATTAGCCATTGAAAGAGGCGATGTTTTACCATCGGGAATACCGTTCATCCCCGTCGTGGCTGACGGTAGTTGGATGAAAAGATCCTACCGTACTGGCAAGTACGACTCCATGTCCGGTGTAGGTATTATAGTTGGACACTACACACAAAAAGTTTTATTCACTTCAGTGAAAAACAAGGTTTGCAGCATTTGCCACAATGCTTATAAAAGGATGGAAAGTCCAAAGAAGCATATGTGTTTCAAGAACTGGGGATCTAATCAAACGTCAACGAAAATGGAGTGCGACGCAATCGCTGAGGGTTTCGAGACCAGCATCGAGAAAAGAGGTCTCGTGTACGCGGCATTGATTGCGGATGGTGACAGCAGCGTGTACAAAAGGATTTTGGATTGCGATCCATATAAAGCGGAGATGGTTCGTGTAAAAAAGATTGAATGCACGAACCATTTGTTACGCAATTTTTGCAATAAGATTAAAGATATTGCAAAAAAAACTCCACCCGGCATATATAGAAAAGCCGTGGAAAATAGTGTCCGCAGAATGCGCATAGATGTTGCGAAAGCTGCGGCTCATAGATCCAAGGAAAATGTTTCGAACAATGAAAATGTCAGAAACTTGAAAAAAGACATGGCAAACATTCCGAGCCACGTCTTCGGAGAGCATAAGGAGTGCCGAAGAATAGGATATTTCTGCGACCGCACCGCAGAAGAGTCTGAAGCAAACATGGTGCCGCATCTAATGGAAATCGGAACTTATCGACTGATCCAAGATATCTTCCGTCCATTAATGGCTCATGCAGAAAGTCTGTTAGAAAACAGAAATAACAATCCCGTGGAAAGTGTGAATGGAGTAATTGCCAAATATACAGGCGGGAAAAGGATCAACTGGGGTCAAAGGGGATCATATTCCGCAAGATGTGCCGCTGCTGTAATACAATATAATACTAAGGCAGTATTATCCCGGTTAGCCAAGGCCAAGGGAAAGGAGCCGTCGAAACTAGTAGCAGCATTAGAGAAACGAAGAACAACAGAAAATGAAAGAAGAGGGAAAAGTAAGAAGTGCACATGGAAGTATGCACAAAAGCCGTTTTCCAAAACGAAGGATGACAAGGACTACGGACCCAGCGCAGAAAAACCGGACATGGAGAAACATGTGTTCGATGCAGAAAAGGAACGTCACATGGAGATTCTGCAGGATTGGCAGAATAACAGAGACACCATCGAGAAGGAGACCAAGGACCAAGCAAAGAGCCAGAAGTGGCTAATGTACAGAAATAAATTATTGACGGCATCGAACTTCGGAAAAGTGTGCCGTCGACGAAAAACAACGCCGTGCGGTATGATGGTACAGTCACTGCTGTTTCCAAAAGTTTTAAATCTGCCTGCCATTGAATATGGCCGGCAGTGTGAAAATATTGCCCGAGAACAACTATCGAAGAAGGAAGGCATAATAATAAAAAAATGTGGCCTCTTCATCGATACCGCCCTTCCATTTTTGGGAGCAACGCCGGACGGCACAATCGACGATAACGACGGTATCGTCGAAATAAAATGCCCGAAAACGGCAGAAAATCTTTCGCCAGAAGAAGCGATACAAAAAATACCTCTCATACGCAGAATGTTTGAGGATGATGCAGGTACTGCACTACGCAGAACCCATCCGTATTTTTATCAAGTACAGGGACAACTGCACATTGCAGCAAAGAAATATTGTCTGTTTTGCCTTTGGACACCAAAGAGTTTAAAATCTATTAAAATATTCAAAAACGACAAATTTTGGCAGCATGAAATGCAGTCGAAATTGTCGCGCTTTTACATTCAATGTATGCTGCCAGAAATAGTGGACAGCCGATACATAAGGAGTATGGCCATTCGAGAGCCCTCCGATAATGAAAAAACAAAGCCGATCATAATTAGCTCGCGAATCATCGCTGGAGCTTCCCGACGTGATGTCGGGCCGCACACTGTGAAATAGTGTACGGTATCGCTGATTATTTCAGCGAATGAAAATTGCAAAATTATTGATCCCTCAGCTCGCGAATCATTACAATCGCTCGAGCTTCCCGACGTGATGTCGGGCCGCACACTGTGAAATAGTGTACGGTATCGCTAATTATTTCAGCGAATGAAAATTGCAAAATTATTGATCCCTCAGCTCGCGAATCATTACAATCGCTGGAGCTTCCCGACGTGATGTCAGGCCGCACACTGTGAAATAGTGTACGGTATCGCTGATTATTTCAGCGAAAGAAAATTGCAAAATTATTGATTCCTCAGCTCGCGAATCATTACAATCGCTGGAGCTTCCCGACGTGATGTCGGGCCGCACACTGTGAAATAGTGTACGGTATCGCTAATTATTTCAGCGAATGAAAATTGCAAAATTATTGATCCCTCAGCTCGCGAATCATTACAATCGCTGGAGCTTGCTGACGTGATGTCGGGCCGCACACTGTGAAATAGTGTACGGTATCGCTGATTCTTTCAGCGAATGAAAATTGCAAAATTATTGATTCCTCAGCTCGAGAATCATTACAATCGCTGGAGCTTCCCGACGTGATGTCGGGCCGCACACTGTGAAATAGTGTACGGTATCGCTAATTATTTCAGCGAATGAAAATTGCAAAATTATAGATCCCTCAGCTCGCGAATCATTACAATCGCTGGAGCTTGCTGACGTGATGTCGGGCCGCACAGTGTGACATAGTGTACGGTATCGCTGATTAGTTCAGCGAATGAAAATTGCAAAAATATTGATCCCTCAGCTCGCGAATCATTACAATCTCTGGAGCTTCCCGACGTGATGTCGGGCCGCACACTGTGAAATAGTGTACGGTATCGCTGATTATTTCAGCGAATGAAAATTGCAAAATTATTGATCCCTCAGCTCGCGAATCATTACAATCGCTCGAGCTTCCCGACGTGATGTCGGGCCGCACACTGTGAAATAGTGTACGGTATCGCTAATTATTTCAGCGAATGAAAATTGCAAAATTATAGATCCCTCAGCTCGCGAATCATTACAATCGCTGGAGCTTCCCGACGTGATGTCAGGCCGCACACTGTGAAATAGTGTACGGTATCGCTGATTATTTCAGCGAAAGAAAATTGCAAAATTATTGATTCCTCAGCTCGCGAATCATTACAATCGCTGGAGCTTCCCGACGTGATGTCGGGCCGCACACTGTGAAATAGTGTACGGTATCGCTAATTATTTCCGCGAATGAAAATTGCAAAATTATTGATCCCTCAGCTCGCGAATCATTACAATCGCTGGAGCTTGCTGACGTGATGTCGGGCCGCACACTGTGAAATAGTGTACGGTATCGCTGATTAGTTCAGCGAATGAAAATTGCAAAAATATTGATCCCTCAGCTCGCGAATCATTACAATCTCTGGAGCTTCCCGACGTGATGTCGGGCCGCACACTGTGAAATAGTGTACGGTATCGCTAATTATTTCAGCGAATGAAAATTGCAAAATTATTGATCCCTCAGCTCGCGAATCATTACAATCGCTGGAGCTTCCCGACATGATGTCGGGCCGCACACTGTGAAATAGTGTACGGTATCGCTGATTCTTTCAGCGAATGAAAATTGCAAAATTATTGATTCCTCAGCTCGAGAATCATTACAATCGCTGGAGCTTGCTGACGTGATGTCGGGCCGCACAGTGTGAAATAGTGTACGGTATCGCTGATTAGTTCAGCGAATGAAAATTGCAAAATTATTGATTCCTCAGCTCGCGAATCATTACAATCGCTGGAGCTTCCCGACGTGATGTCGGGCCGCACATTGTGAAATAGTGTACGGTATCGCTGATTCTTTCAGCGAATGAAAATTGCAAAATTATTGATTCCTCAGCTCGAGAATCATTACAATCGCTGGAGCTTCCCGACGTGATGTCGGGCCGCACACTGTGAAATAGTGTACGGTATCGCTGATTATTTCAGCGAAAGAAAATTGCAAAATTATTGATTCCTCAGCTCGCGAATCATTACAATCGCTGGAGCTTCCCGACGTGATGTCGGGCCGCACACTGTGAAATAGTGTACGGTATCGCTAATTATTTCAGCGAATGAAAATTGCAAAATTATTGATCCCTCAGGTCGCGAATCATTACAATCGCTGGAGCTTGCTGACGTGATCTCGGGCCGCACACTGTGAAATAGTGTACGGTATCGCTGATTAGTTCAGCGAATGAAAATTGCAAAAATATTGATCCCTCAGCTCGCGAATCATTACAATCTCTGGAGCTTCCCGACGTGATGTCGGGCCGCACACTGTGAAATAGTGTACGGTATCGCTAATTATTTCAGCGAAAGAAAATTGCAAAATTATTGATCCCTCAGCTCGCGAATCATTACAATCGCTGGAGCTTCCCGACATGATGTCGGGCCGCACACTGTGAAATAGTGTACGGTATCGCTGATTATTTCAGCGAATGAAAATTGCAAAATTATTGATCCCTCAGCACGCGAATCATTACAATCGCTGGAGTTTCCCGACGTGATGTCGGGCCGCACACTGTGAAATAGTGTACGGTATCGTTCATTATTTCAGCGAATGAAAATTGCAAAATTATTGATCCCTCAGCTCGCGAATCATTACAATCGCTGGAGCTTCCCGACGTGATGTCGGGCCGCACACTGTGAAATAGTGTACGGTATCGCTGATTCTTTCAGCGAATGAAAATTGCAAAATTATTGATCCCTCAGCTCGCGAATCCTTACAATCGCTGGAGCTTCCCGACGTGATGTCAGGCCGCACACTGTGAAATAGTGTACGGTATCGCTCATTATTTCAGCGAATGAAAATTGCAAAATTATTGATCCCTCAGCTCGCGAATCATTACAATCGCTGGAGCTTCCCGACATGATGTCGGGCCGCACACTGTGAAATAGTGTACGGTATCGCTGATTATTTCAGCGAATGAAAATTGCAAAATTATTGATCCCTCAGCTCGCGAATCATTACAATCGCTGGAGCTTCCCGACGTGATGTCAGGCCGCACACTGTGAAATAGTGTACGGTATCGCTGATTATTTCAGCGAAAGAAAATTGCGAAATTATTGATTCCTCAGCTCGCGAATCATTACAATCGCTGGAGCTTCCCGACGTGATGTCGGGCCGCACACTGTGAAATAATGTACGGTATCGCTGATTCTTTCAGCGAATGAAAATTGCAAAATTATTGATTCCTCAGCTCGAGAATCATTACAATCGCTGGAGCTTCCCGACGTGATGTCGGGCCGCACACTGTGAAATAGTGTACGGTATCGCCGATTATTTCAGCGAAAGAAAATTGCAAAATTATTGATTCCTCAGCTCGCGAATCATTACAATCGCTGGAGCTTCCCGACGTGATGTCGGGCCGCACACTGTGAAATAGTGTACGGCAGGGCTGCCGTTTAATGGCTCGCGACGGCCGATTTTCGAAGGCTACGCCCCTCGACCCGGCCGCGCGTCTCGCCCCCCCGTGATGGTCCTAGTACTCGGAGCCGCTCAGGCACGTACCATAGCGTAGGCGCTATTCGTGGCGCTTCAGACCTACACGCGTGTCAATATATTTCCACATTACCATCGAGGTACTATTGCCAATGCGTTTTTTTTTGTTAGTGGTGTCCCCTGTAGGCCTATTCCACTATATCGCACAATAATTTCGGACAACAGCTGTAGAAAATTAATTAGAAAAATAAATTCGTAAAATAAATTAAAAAAATAATTATTAATTTTATTGTTCAAATTTTAATACCATCTGGAATAGCATGATTTTCGCGCATGTTTAGACGTGCTTGGCAAATTGGTCAAATCTACTGGAAGTTTAGATGTGACTAATTAATTTTTTTAATTAATTTTCTACAGCTGTTGTCCGAAATTATTGTGCGATATAGTGGAATAGGCCTACAGGGGACACCACTAACAAAAAAAACGCATTGGCAATAGTACCTCGATGGTAATGTGGAAATATATTGACCCGCGTGTAGGTCTGAAGCGCCACGAATAGCGCCTACGCTATGGTACGCGCCTGAGCGGCTTCGAGTACTAGGACCATCACGGGGGGGCGAGACGCGCGGCCGGGTTGAGGGGCGTAGCCTTCGAAAATCGGCCGTCGCGAGCCATTAAACGGCAGCCCTGGTGTACGGTATCGCTAATTATTTCAGCGAATGAAAATTGCAAAATTATTGATCCCTCAGCTCGCGAATCATTACAATCGCTGGAGCTTCCCGACGTGATGTCGGGCCGCACACTGTGAAATAGTGTACGGTATCGCTAATTATTTCAGCGAATGAAAATTGCAAAATTATTGATCCCTCAGCTCGCGAATCATTACAATCGCTGGAGCTTCCCGACGTGATGTCGGGCCGCACACTGTGAAATAGTGTACGGTATCGCTGATAATTTCAGCGAAAGAAAATTGCAAAATTATTGATTCCTCAGCTCGCGAATCATTACAATCGCTGGAGCTTCCCGACGTGATGTCGGGACGCACACTGTGAAATAGTGTACGGTATCGCTAATTATTTCAGCGAATGAAAATTGCAAAATTATTGATCCCCCAGCTCGCGAATCATTACAATCGCTGGAGCTTGCTGACGTGATGTCGGGCCGCACACTGTGAAATAGTGTACGGTATCGCTGATTAGTTCAGCGAATGAAAATTGAAAAAATATTGATCCCTCAGCTCGCGAATCATTACAATCTCCGGAGCTTCCCGACGTGATGTCGGGCCGCACACTGTGAAATAGTGTACGGTATCGCTAATTATTTCAGCGAATGAAAATTGCAAAATTATTGATCCGTCAGCTCGCGAATCATTACAATCGCTGGAGCTTCCCGACATAATGTCGGGCCGCACACTGTGAAATAGTGTACGGTATCGCTGATTAATTCAGCGAATGAAAATTGCAAAATTATTGATCCCTCAGCTCGCGAATCATTACAATCGCTGGAGCTTCCCGACGTGATGTCGGGCCGCACACTGTGAAATAGTGTACGGTATCGCTGATAATTTCAGCGAAAGAAAATTGCAAAATTATTGATTCCTCAGCTCGCGAATCATTACAATCGCTGGAGCTTCCCGACGTGATGTCGGGCCGCACACTGTGAAATAGTGTACGGTATCGCTGATTATTTCAGCGAATGAAAATTGCAAAATTATTGATTCCTTAGCTCGACAATCATTACAATCGCTGGAGCTTCCCGACGTGATGTCGGGCCGCACACTGTGAAATAGTGTACGGTATCGCTGATTAGTTCAGCGAATGAAAATTGCAAAAATATTGATCCCTCAGCTCGCGAATCATTACAATCTCTGGAGCTTCCCGACGTGATGTCGGGCCGCACACTGTGAAATAGTGAACGGTATCGCTAATTATTTCAGCGAATGAAAATTGCAAAATTATTGATCCCTCAGCTCGCGAATCATTACAATCGCTGGAGCTTCCCGACATGATGTCGGGCCGCACACTGTGAAATAGTGTACGGTATCGCTGATTATTTCAGCGAAAGAAAATTGCAAAATTATTGATGCCTCAGCTCGCGAATCATTACAATCGCTGGAGCTTCCCGACGTGATGTCGGGCCGCACACTGTGAAATAGTGTACGGTATCGCTAATTATTTCAGCGAATGAAAATTGCAAAATTATTGATCCCTCAGCTCGCGAATCATTATAATCGCTGGAGCTTGCTGACGTGATGTCGGGCCGCACACTGTGAAATAGTGTACGGTATCGCTGATTAGTTCAGCGAATGAAAATTGCAAAAATATTGATCCCTCAGCTCGCGAATCATTACAATCTCTGGAGCTTCCCGACGTGATGTCGGGCCGCACACTGTGAAATAGTGAACGGTATCGCTAATTATTTCAGCGAATGAAAATTGCAAAATTATTGATCCCTCAGCTCGCGAATCATTACAATCGCTGGAGCTTCCCGACATGATGTCGGGCCGCACACTGTGAAATAGTGTACGGTATCGCTGATTATTTCAGCGAATGAAAATTGCAAAATTATTGATCCCTCAGCTCGCGAATCATTACAATCGCTGGAGCTTCCCGACGTGATGTCGGGCCGCACACTGTGAAATAGTGTACGGTATCGCTAATTATTTCAGCGAATGAAAATTGCTAAATTATTGATCCCTCAGCTCGCGAATCATTACAATCGCTGGAGCTTGCTGACGTGATGTCGGGCCGCACACTGTGAAATAGTGTACGGTATCGCTGATTAGTTCAGCGAAAGAAAATTGCAAAATTATTGATGCCTCAGCTCGCGAATCATTACAATCGCTGGAGCTTCCCGACGTGATGTCGGGCCGCACACTGTGAAATAGTGTACGGTATCGCTGATTATTTCAGCGAATGAAAATTGCAAAATTATTGATCCCTCAGCTCGCGAATCATTACAATCGCTGGAGCTTCCCGACGTGATGTCAGGCCGCACACTGTGAAATAGTGTACGGTATCGCTGATTAGTTCAGCGAAAGAAAATTGCGAAATTATTGATTCCTCAGCTCGCGAATCATTACAATCGCTGGAGCTTCCCGACGTGATGTCGGGCCGCACACTGTGAAATAATGTACGGTATCGCTGATTCTTTCAGCGAATGAAAATTGCAAAATTATTGATTCCTCAGCTCGAGAATCATTACAATCGCTGGAGCTTCCCGACGTGATGTCGGGCCGCACACTGTGAAATAGTGTACGGTATCGCTGATTAGTTCAGCGAATGAAAATTGCAAAAATATTGATCCCTCAGCTCGCGAATCATTACAATCTCTGGAGCTTCCCGACGTGATGTCGGGCCGCACACTGTGAAATAGTGAACGGTATCGCTAATTATTTCAGCGAATGAAAATTGCAAAATTATTGATCCCTCAGCTCGCGAATCATTACAATCGCTGGAGCTTCCCGACATGATGTCGGGCCGCACACTGTGAAATAGTGTACAGTATCGCTGATTATTTCAGCGAATGAAAATTGCAAAAACATTGATCCCTCAGCTCGCGAATCATTACAATCTCTGGAGCTTCCCGACGTGATGTCGGGCCGCACACTGTGAAATAGTGTACGGTATCGCTAATTATTTCAGCGAATGAAAATTGCTAAATTATTGATCCCTCAGCTCGCGAATCATTACAATCGCTGGAGCTTCCCGACGTGATGTCAGGCCGCACACTGTGAAATAGTGTACGGTATCGCTCATTATTTCAGCGAATGAAAATTGCAAAATTATTGATCCCTCAGCTCGCGAATCATTACAATCGCTGGAGCTTCCCGACATGATGTCGGGCCGCACACTGTGAAATAGTGTACAGTATCGCTGATTATTTCAGCGAATGAAAATTGCAAAATTATTGATCCCTCAGCTCGCGAATCATTACAATTCGCTGGAGCTTCCCGACGTGATGTCGGGCCGCACACTGTGAAATAGTGTACGGTATCGCTGATTAGTTCAGCGAATGAAAATTGCAAAAACATTGATCCCTCAGCTCGCGAATCATTACAATCTCTGGAGCTTCCCGACGTGATGTCGGGCCGCACACTGTGAAATAGTGTACGGTATCGCTAATTATTTCAGCGAATGAAAATTGCTAAATTATTGATCCCTCAGCTCGCGAATCATTACAATCGCTGGAGCTTCCCGACATGATGTCGGGCCGCACACTGTGAAATAGTGTACGGTATCGCTGATTATTTCAGCGAATGAAAATTGCAAAATTATTGATCCCTCAGCTCGCGAATCATTACAATCGCTGGAGTTTCCCGACGTGATGTCGGGCCGCACACTGTGAAATAGTGTACGGTATCGCTCATTATTTCAGCGAATGAAAATTGCAAAATTATTGATCCCTCAGCTCGCGAATCATTACAATCGCTGGAGCTTCCCGACGTGATGTCGGGCCGCACACTGTGAAATAGTGTACGGTATCGCTGATTCTTTCAGCGAATGAAAATTGCAAAATTATTGATTCCTCAGCTCGAGAATCATTACAATCGCTGGAGCTTCCCGACGTGATGTCGGGCCGCACACTGTGAAATAGTGTACGGTATCGCTGATTACTTCAGCGAATGCAAATTGCAAAATTATTGATTCCTCAGCTCGCGAATCATTACAATCGCTGGAGCTTCCCGACGTGATGTCGGGCCGCACACTGTGAAATAGTGTACGGTATCGCTAATTATTTCAGCGAATGAAAATTGCAAAATTATTGATTCCTCAGCTCGCGAATCATTACAATCGCTGGAGCTTGCCGACGTGATGTCGGGCCGCACACTGTGAAATAGTGTACGGTATCGCTGATTAGTTCAGCGAATGAAAATTGCAAAATTATTGATCCCTCAGCTCACGAATCATTACAATCTCTGGGGCTTCCCGACGTGATGTCGGGCCGCACACTGTGAAATAGTGTACGGTATCGCTAATTATTTCAGCGAATGAAAATTGCAAAATTATTCATCCCTCAGCTCGCGAATCATTACATCGCTGGAGCTTCCCGACATAATGTCGGGCCGCACACTGTGAAATAGTGTACGGTATCGCTGATTATTTCAGCGAATGAAAATTGCAAAATTATTGATCCCTCAACTCGCGAATCATTACAATCGCTGGAGCTTCCCGACGTGATGTCGGGCCGCACACTGTGAAATAGTGTACGGTATCGCTGATTATTTCAGCGAATGAAAATTGCAAAATTATTGATTCCTTAGCTCGAGAATCATTACAATCGCTGGAGCTTCCCGACGTGATGTCGGGCCGCACACTGTGAAATAGTGTACGGTATCGCTGATTATTTCAGCGAAAGAAAATTGCAAAATTATTGATGCCTCAGCTCGCGAATCATTACAATTCGCTGGAGCTTCCCGACGTGATGTCGGGCCGCACACTGTGAAATAGTGAACGGTATCGCTAATTATTTCAGCGAATGAAAATTGCAAAATTATTGATCCCTCAGCTCGCGAATCATTACAATCGCTGGAGCTTCCCGACATGATGTCGGGCCGCACACTGTGAAATAGTGTACGGTATCGCTGATTCTTTCAGCGAATGAAAATTGCAAAATTATTGATTCCTCAGCTCGAGAATCATTACAATCGCTGGAGCTTCCCGACGTGATGTCGGGCCGCACACTGTGAAATAGTGTACGGTATCGCTGATTACTTCAGCGAATGAAAATTGCAAAATTATTGATTCCTCAGCTCGCGAATCATTACAATCGCTGGAGCTTCCCGACGTGATGTCGGGCCGCACACTGTGAAATAGTGTACGGTATCGCTAATTATTTCAGCGAATGAAAATTGCAAAATTATTGATTCCTCAGCTCGCGAATCATTACAATCGCTGGAGCTTGCCGACGTGATGTCGGGCCGCACACTGTGAAATAGTGTACGGTATCGCTGATTAGTTCAGCGAATGAAAATTGCAAAATTATTGATCCCTCAGCTCACGAATCATTACAATCTCTGGGGCTTCCCGACGTGATGTCGGGCCGCACACTGTGAAATAGTGTACGGTATCGCTAATTATTTCAGCGAATGAAAATTGCAAAATTATTGATCCCTCAGCTCGCGAATCATTACATCGCTGGAGCTTCCCGACATAATGTCGGGCCGCACACTGTGAAATAGTGTACGGTATCGCTGATTATTTCAGCGAAAGAAAATTGCAAAATTATTGATGCCTCAGCTCGCGAATCATTACAATCGCTGGAGCTTCCCGACGTGATGTAGGGCCGCACACTGTGAAATAGTGTACGGTATCGCTAATTATTTCAGCGAATGAAAATTGCAAAATTATTGATCCCTCAGCTCGCGAATCATTATAATCGCTGGAGCTTGCTGACGTGATGTCGGGCCGCACACTGTGAAATAGTGTACGGTATCGCTGATTAGTTCAGCGAATGAAAATTGCAAAAATATTGATCCCTCAGCTCGCGAATCATTACAATCTCTGGAGCTTCCCGACGTGATGTCGGGCCGCACACTGTGAAATAGTGAACGGTATCGCTAATTATTTCAGCGAATGAAAATTGCAAAATTATTGATCCCTCAGCTCGCGAATCATTACAATCGCTGGAGCTTCCCGACATGATGTAGGGCCGCACACTGTGAAATAGTGTACGGTATCGCTGATTATTTCAGCGAATGAAAATTGCAAAATTATTGATCCCTCAGCTCGCGAATCATTACAATCGCTGGAGCTTCCCGACGTGATGTCGGGCCGCACACTGTGAAATAGTGTACGGTATCGCTAATTATTTCAGCGAATGAAAATTGCTAAATTATTGATCCCTCAGCTCGCGAATCATTACAATCGCTGGAGCTTGCTGACGTGATGTCGGGCCGCACACTGTGAAATAGTGTACGGTATCGCTAATTATTTCAGCGAATGAAAATTGCTAAATTATTGATCCCTCAGCTCGCGAATCATTACAATCGCTGGAGCTTCCCGACGTGATGTCAGGCCGCACACTGTGAAATAGTGTACGGTATCGCTCATTATTTCAGCGAATGAAAATTGCAAAATTATTGATCCCTCAGCTCGCGAATCATTACAATCGCTGGAGCTTCCCGACATGATGTCGGGCCGCACACTGTGAAATAGTGTACGGTATCGCTGATTATTTCAGCGAATGAAAATTGCAAAATTATTGATCCCTCAGCTCGCGAATCATTACAATCGCTGGAGCTTCCCGACGTGATGTCAGGCCGCACACTGTGAAATAGTGTACGGTATCGCTGATTAGTTCAGCGAAAGAAAATTGCGAAATTATTGATTCCTCAGCTCGCGAATCATTACAATCGCTGGAGCTTCCCGACGTGATGTCGGGCCGCACACTGTGAAATAATGTACGGTATCGCTGATTCTTTCAGCGAATGAAAATTGCAAAATTATTGATTCCTCAGCTCGAGAATCATTACAATCGCTGGAGCTTCCCGACGTGATGTCGGGCCGCACACTGTGAAATAGTGTACGGTATCGCCGATTATTTCAGCGAAAGAAAATTGCAAAATTATTGATTCCTCAGCTCGCGAATCATTACAATCGCTGGAGCTTCCCGACGTGATGTCGGGCCGCACACTGTGAAATAGTGTACGGTATCGCTAATTATTTCAGCGAATGAAAATTGCAAAATTATTGATCCCTCAGCTCGCGAATCATTACAATCGCTGGAGCTTCCCGACGTGATGTCGGGCCGCACACTGTGAAATAGTGTACGGTATCGCTAATTATTTCAGCGAATGAAAATTGCAAAATTATTGATCCCTCAGCTCGCGAATCATTACAATCGCTGGAGCTTCCCGACGTGATGTCGGGCCGCACACTGTGAAATAGTGTACGGTATCGCTGATAATTTCAGCGAAAGAAAATTGCAAAATTATTGATTCCTCAGCTCGCGAATCATTACAATCGCTGGAGCTTCCCGACGTGATGTCGGGACGCACACTGTGAAATAGTGTACGGTATCGCTAATTATTTCAGCGAATGAAAATTGCAAAATTATTGATCCCCCAGCTCGCGAATCATTACAATCGCTGGAGCTTGCTGACGTGATGTCGGGCCGCACACTGTGAAATAGTGTACGGTATCGCTGATTAGTTCAGCGAATGAAAATTGCAAAAATATTGATCCCTCAGCTCGCGAATCATTACAATCTCTGGAGCTTCCCGACGTGATGTCGGGCCGCACACTGTGAAATAGTGTACGGTATCGCTAATTATTTCAGCGAATGAAAATTGCAAAATTATTGATCCGTCAGCTCGCGAATCATTACAATCGCTGGAGCTTCCCGACATAATGTCGGGCCGCACACTGTGAAATAGTGTACGGTATCGCTGATTAATTCAGCGAATGAAAATTGCAAAATTATTGATCCCTCAGCTCGCGAATCATTACAATCGCTGGAGCTTCCCGACGTGATGTCGGGCCGCACACTGTGAAATAGTGTACGGTATCGCTGATAATTTCAGCGAAAGAAAATTGCAAAATTATTGATTCCTCAGCTCGCGAATCATTACAATCGCTGGAGCTTCCCGACGTGATGTCGGGCCGCACACTGTGAAATAGTGTACGGTATCGCTGATTATTTCAGCGAATGAAAATTGCAAAATTATTGATTCTTTAGCTCGACAATCATTACAATCGCTGGAGCTTCCCGACGTGATGTCGGGCCGCACACTGTGAAATAGTGTACGGTATCGCTGATTAGTTCAGCGAATGAAAATTGCAAAAATATTGATCCCTCAGCTCGCGAATCATTACAATCTCTGGAGCTTCCCGACGTGATGTCGGGCCGCACACTGTGAAATAGTGAACGGTATCGCTAATTATTTCAGCGAATGAAAATTGCAAAATTATTGATCCCTCAGCTCGCGAATCATTACAATCGCTGGAGCTTCCCGACATGATGTCGGGCCGCACACTGTGAAATAGTGTACGGTATCGCTGATTATTTCAGCGAAAGAAAATTGCAAAATTATTGATGCCTCAGCTCGCGAATCATTACAATCGCTGGAGCTTCCCGACGTGATGTCGGGCCGCACACTGTGAAATAGTGTACGGTATCGCTAATTATTTCAGCGAATGAAAATTGCAAAATTATTGATCCCTCAGCTCGCGAATCATTATAATCGCTGGAGCTTGCTGACGTGATGTCGGGCCGCACACTGTGAAATAGTGTACGGTATCGCTGATTAGTTCAGCGAATGAAAATTGCAAAAATATTGATCCCTCAGCTCGCGAATCATTACAATCTCTGGAGCTTCCCGACGTGATGTCGGGCCGCACACTGTGAAATAGTGAACGGTATCGCTAATTATTTCAGCGAATGAAAATTGCAAAATTATTGATCCCTCAGCTCGCGAATCATTACAATCGCTGGAGCTTCCCGACATGATGTCGGGCCGCACACTGTGAAATAGTGTACGGTATCGCTGATTATTTCAGCGAATGAAAATTGCAAAATTATTGATCCCTCAGCTCGCGAATCATTACAATCGCTGGAGCTTCCCGACGTGATGTCGGGCCGCACACTGTGAAATAGTGTACGGTATCGCTAATTATTTCAGCGAATGAGAATTGCTAAATTATTGATCCCTCAGCTCGCGAATCATTACAATCGCTGGAGCTTGCTGACGTGATGTCGGGCCGCACACTGTGAAATAGTGTACGGTATCGCTGATTAGTTCAGCGAATGAAAATTGCAAAAATATTGATCCCTCAGCTCGCGAATCATTACAATCTCTGGAGCTTCCCGACGTGATGTCGGGCCGCACACTGTGAAATAGTGAACGGTATCGCTAATTATTTCAGCGAATGAAAATTGCAAAATTATTGATCCCTCAGCTCGCGAATCATTACAATCGCTGGAGCTTCCCGACATGATGTAGGGCCGCACACTGTGAAATAGTGTACGGTATCGCTGATTATTTCAGCGAATGAAAATTGCAAAATTATTGATCCCTCAGCTCGCGAATCATTACAATCGCTGGAGCTTCCCGACGTGATGTCGGGCCGCACACTGTGAAATAGTGTACGGTATCGCTAATTATTTCAGCGAATGAAAATTGCTAAATTATTGATCCCTCAGCTCGCGAATCATTACAATCGCTGGAGCTTGCTGACGTGATGTCGGGCCGCACACTGTGAAATAGTGTACGGTATCGCTAATTATTTCAGCGAATGAAAATTGCTAAATTATTGATCCCTCAGCTCGCGAATCATTACAATCGCTGGAGCTTCCCGACGTGATGTCAGGCCGCACACTGTGAAATAGTGTACGGTATCGCTCATTATTTCAGCGAATGAAAATTGCAAAATTATTGATCCCTCTGCTCGCGAATCATTACAATCGCTGGAGCTTCCCGACATGATGTCGGGCCGCACACTGTGAAATAGTGTACGGTATCGCTGATTATTTCAGCGAATGAAAATTGCAAAATTATTGATCCCTCAGCTCGCGAATCATTACAATCGCTGGAGCTTCCCGACGTGATGTCAGGCCGCACACTGTGAAATAGTGTACGGTATCGCTGATTAGTTCAGCGAAAGAAAATTGCGAAATTATTGATTCCTCAGCTCGCGAATCATTACAATCGCTGGAGCTTCCCGACGTGATGTCGGGCCGCACACTGTGAAATAATGTACGGTATCGCTGATTCTTTCAGCGAATGAAAATTGCAAAATTATTGATTCCTCAGCTCGAGAATCATTACAATCGCTGGAGCTTCCCGACGTGATGTCGGGCCGCACACTGTGAAATAGTGTACGGTATCGCCGATTATTTCAGCGAAAGAAAATTGCAAAATTATTGATTCCTCAGCTCGCGAATCATTACAATCGCTGGAGCTTCCCGACGTGATGTCGGGCCGCACACTGTGAAATAGTGTACGGTATCGCTAATTATTTCAGCGAATGAAAATTGCAAAATTATTGATCCCTCAGCTCGCGAATCATTACAATCGCTGGAGCTTCCCGACGTGATGTCGGGCCGCACACTGTGAAATAGTGTACGGTATCGCTAATTATTTCAGCGAATGAAAATTTCAAAATTATTGATCCCTCAGCTCGCGAATCATTACAATCGCTGGAGCTTCCCGACGTGATGTCGGGCCGCACACTGTGAAATAGTGTACGGTATCGCTCATTATTTCAGCGAATGAAAATTGCAAAATTATTGATCCCTCAGCTCGCGAATCATTACAATCGCTGGAGCTTCCCGACATGATGTCGGGCCGCACACTGTGAAATAGTGTACGGTATCGCTGATTATTTCAGCGAATGAAAATTGCAAAATTATTGATCCCTCAGCTCGCGAATCATTACAATCGCTGGAGCTTCCCGACGTGATGTCAGGCCGCACACTGTGAAATAGTGTACGGTATCGCTGATTAGTTCAGCGAAAGAAAATTGCGAAATTATTGATTCCTCAGCTCGCGAATCATTACAATCGCTGGAGCTTCCCGACGTGATGTCGGGCCGCACACTGTGAAATAATGTACGGTATCGCTGATTCTTTCAGCGAATGAAAATTGCAAAATTATTGATTCCTCAGCTCGAGAATCATTACAATCGCTGGAGCTTCCCGACGTGATGTCGGGCCGCACACTGTGAAATAGTGTACGGTATCGCCGATTATTTCAGCGAAAGAAAATTGCAAAATTATTGATTCCTCAGCTCGCGAATCATTACAATCGCTGGAGCTTCCCGACGTGATGTCGGGCCGCACACTGTGAAATAGTGTACGGTATCGCTAATTATTTCAGCGAATGAAAATTGCAAAATTATTGATCCCTCAGCTCGCGAATCATTACAATCGCTGGAGCTTCCCGACGTGATGTCGGGCCGCACACTGTGAAATAGTGTACGGTATCGCTAATTATTTCAGCGAATGAAAATTGCAAAATTATTGATCCCTCAGCTCGCGAATCATTACAATCGCTGGAGCTTCCCGACGTGATGTCGGGCCGCACACTGTGAAATAGTGTACGGTATCGCTGATAATTTCAGCGAAAGAAAATTGCAAAATTATTGATTCCTCAGCTCGCGAATCATTACAATCGCTGGAGCTTCCCGACGTGATGTCGGGACGCACACTGTGAAATAGTGTACGGTATCGCTAATTATTTCAGCGAATGAAAATTGCAAAATTATTGATCCCCCAGCTCGCGAATCATTACAATCGCTGGAGCTTGCTGACGTGATGTCGGGCCGCACACTGTGAAATAGTGTACGGTATCGCTGATTAGTTCAGCGAATGAAAATTGAAAAAATATTGATCCCTCAGCTCGCGAATCATTACAATCTCTGGAGCTTCCCGACGTGATGTCGGGCCGCACACTGTGAAATAGTGTACGGTATCGCTAATTATTTCAGCGAATGAAAATTGCAAAATTATTGATCCGTCAGCTCGCGAATCATTACAATCGCTGGAGCTTCCCGACATAATGTCGGGCCGCACACTGTGAAATAGTGTACGGTATCGCTGATTAATTCAGCGAATGAAAATTGCAAAATTATTGATCCCTCAGCTCGCGAATCATTACAATCGCTGGAGCTTCCCGACGTGATGTCGGGCCGCACACTGTGAAATAGTGTACGGTATCGCTGATAATTTCAGCGAAAGAAAATTGCAAAATTATTGATTCCTCAGCTCGCGAATCATTACAATCGCTGGAGCTTCCCGACGTGATGTCGGGCCGCACACTGTGAAATAGTGTACGGTATCGCTGATTATTTCAGCGAATGAAAATTGCAAAATTATTGATTCTTTAGCTCGACAATCATTACAATCGCTGGAGCTTCCCGACGTGATGTCGGGCCGCACACTGTGAAATAGTGTACGGTATCGCTGATTAGTTCAGCGAATGAAAATTGCAAAAATATTGATCCCTCAGCTCGCGAATCATTACAATCTCTGGAGCTTCCCGACGTGATGTCGGGCCGCACACTGTGAAATAGTGTACGGTATCGCTAATTATTTCAGCGAATGAAAATTGCAAAATTATTGATCCCTCAGCTCGCGAATCATTATAATCGCTGGAGCTTGCTGACGTGATGTCGGGCCGCACACTGTGAAATAGTGTACGGTATCGCTGATTAGTTCAGCGAATGAAAATTGCAAAAATATTGATCCCTCAGCTCGCGAATCATTACAATCTCTGGAGCTTCCCGACGTGATGTCGGGCCGCACACTGTGAAATAGTGAACGGTATCGCTAATTATTTCAGCGAATGAAAATTGCAAAATTATTGATCCCTCAGCTCGCGAATCATTACAATCGCTGGAGCTTCCCGACATGATGTCGGGCCGCACACTGTGAAATAGTGTACGGTATCGCTGATTATTTCAGCGAATGAAAATTGCAAAATTATTGATCCCTCAGCTCGCGAATCATTACAATCGCTGGAGCTTCCCGACGTGATGTCGGGCCGCACACTGTGAAATAGTGTACGGTATCGCTAATTATTTCAGCGAATGAGAATTGCTAAATTATTGATCCCTCAGCTCGCGAATCATTACAATCGCTGGAGCTTGCTGACGTGATGTCGGGCCGCACACTGTGAAATAGTGTACGGTATCGCTGATTAGTTCAGCGAAAGAAAATTGCAAAATTATTGATGCCTCAGCTCGCGAATCATTACAATCGCTGGAGCTTCCCGACGTGATGTCGGGCCGCACACTGTGAAATAGTGTACGGTATCGCTAATTATTTCAGCGAATGAAAATTGCAAAATTATTGATCCCTCAGCTCGCGAATCATTATAATCGCTGGAGCTTGCTGACGTGATGTCGGGCCGCACACTGTGAAATAGTGTACGGTATCGCTGATTAGTTCAGCGAATGAAAATTGCAAAAATATTGATCCCTCAGCTCGCGAATCATTACAATCGCTGGAGCTTCCCGACATGATGTCGGGCCGCACACTGTGAAATAGTGTACGGTATCGCTGATTCTTTCAGCGAATGAAAATTGCAAAATTATTGATTCCTCAGCTCGAGAATCATTACAATCGCTGGAGCTTCCCGACGTGATGTCGGGCCGCACACTGTGAAATAGTGTACGGTATCGCTGATTACTTCAGCGAATGAAAATTGCAAAATTATTGATTCCTCAGCTCGCGAATCATTACAATCGCTGGAGCTTCCCGACGTGATGTCGGGCCGCACACTGTGAAATAGTGTACGGTATCGCTAATTATTTCAGCGAATGAAAATTGCAAAATTATTGATTCCTCAGCTCGCGAATCATTACAATCGCTGGAGCTTGCCGACGTGATGTCGGGCCGCACACTGTGAAATAGTGTACGGTATCGCTGATTAGTTCAGCGAATGAAAATTGCAAAATTATTGATCCCTCAGCTCACGAATCATTACAATCTCTGGGGCTTCCCGACGTGATGTCGGGCCGCACACTGTGAAATAGTGTACGGTATCGCTAATTATTTCAGCGAATGAAAATTGCAAAATTATTGATCCCTCAGCTCGCGAATCATTACATCGATGGACCTTCCCGACATAATGTCGGGCCGCACACTGTGAAATAGTGTACGGTATCGCTGATTATTTCAGCGAAAGAAAATTGCAAAATTATTGATGCCTCAGCTCGCGAATCATTACAATCGCTGGAGCTTCCCGACGTGATGTAGGGCCGCACACTGTGAAATAGTGTACGGTATCGCTAATTATTTCAGCGAATGAAAATTGCAAAATTATTGATCCCTCAGCTCGCGAATCATTATAATCGCTGGAGCTTGCTGACGTGATGTCGGGCCGCACACTGTGAAATAGTGTACGGTATCGCTGATTAGTTCAGCGAATGAAAATTGCAAAAATATTGATCCCTCAGCTCGCGAATCATTACAATCTCTGGAGCTTCCCGACGTGATGTCGGGCCGCACACTGTGAAATAGTGAACGGTATCGCTAATTATTTCAGCGAATGAAAATTGCAAAATTATTGATCCCTCAGCTCGCGAATCATTACAATCGCTGGAGCTTCCCGACATGATGTAGGGCCGCACACTGTGAAATAGTGTACGGTATCGCTGATTATTTCAGCGAATGAAAATTGCAAAATTATTGATCCCTCAGCTCGCGAATCATTACAATCGCTGGAGCTTCCCGACGTGATGTCGGGCCGCACACTGTGAAATAGTGTACGGTATCGCTAATTATTTCAGCGAATGAAAATTGCTAAATTATTGATCCCTCAGCTCGCGAATCATTACAATCGCTGGAGCTTGCTGACGTGATGTCGGGCCGCACACTGTGAAATAGTGTACGGTATCGCTGATTAGTTCAGCGAATGAAAATTGCAAAAATATTGATCCCTCAGCTCGCGAATCATTACAATCTCTGGAGCTTCCCGACGTGATTTCGGGCCGCACACTGTGAAATAGTGTACGGTATCGCTGATTAGTTCAGCGAATGAAAATTGCAAAAATATTGATCCCTCAGCTCGCGAATCATTATAATCGCTGGAGCTTGCTGACGTGATGTCGGGCCGCACACTGTGAAATAGTGTACGGTATCGCTGATTAGTTCAGCGAATGAAAATTGCAAAAATATTGATCCCTCAGCTCGCGAATCATTACAATCTCTGGAGCTTCCCGACGTGATGTCGGGCCGCACACTGTGAAATAGTGAACGGTATCGCTAATTATTTCAGCGAATGAAAATTGCAAAATTATTGATCCCTCAGCTCGCGAATCATTACAATCGCTGGAGCTTCCCGACATGATGTCGGGCCGCACACTGTGAAATAGTGTACGGTATCGCTGATTATTTCAGCGAATGAAAATTGCAAAATTATTGATCCCTCAGCTCGCGAATCATTACAATCGCTGGAGCTTCCCGACGTGATGTCGGGCCGCACACTGTGAAATAGTGTACGGTATCGCTAATTATTTCAGCGAATGAAAATTGCTAAATTATTGATCCCTCAGCTCGCGAATCATTACAATCGCTGGAGCTTGCTGACGTGATGTCGGGCCGCACACTGTGAAATAGTGTACGGTATCGCTGATTAGTTCAGCGAATGAAAATTGCAAAAACATTGATCCCTCAGCTCGCGAATCATTACAATCTCTGGAGCTTCCCGACGTGATGTCGGGCCGCACACTGTGAAATAGTGTACGGTATAGCTGATTATTTCAGCGAATGAAAATTGCAAAATTATTGATTCCTTAGCTCGAGAATCATTACAATCGCTGGAGCTTGCTGACGTGATGTCGGGCCGCACACTGTGAAATAGTGTACGGTATCGCTGATTAGTTCAGCGAATGAAAATTGCAAAATTATTGATCCCTCAGCTCGCGAATCATTACAATCGCTGGAGCTTCCCGACGTGATGTCGGGCCGCACACTGTGAAATAGTGTACGGTATCGCTGATTCTTTCAGCGAATGAAAATTGCAAAATTATTGATTCCTCAGCTCGAGAATCATTACAATCGCTGGAGCTTCCCGACGTGATGTCGGGCCGCACACTGTGAAATAGTGTACGGTATCGCTGATTACTTCAGCGAATGAAAATTGCAAAATTATTGATTCCTCAGCACGTGAATCATTACAATCGCTGGAGCTTCCCGACGTGATGTCGGGCCGCACACTGTGAAATAGTGTACGGTATCGCTAATTATTTCAGCGAATGAAAATTGCAAAATTATTGATTCCTCAGCTCGCGAATCATTACAATCGCTGGAGCTTGCCGACGTGATGTCGGGCCGCACACTGTGAAATAGTGTACGGTATCGCTGATTAGTTCAGCGAATGAAAATTGCAAAATTATTGATCCCTCAGCTCACAAATCATTACAATCTCTGGGGCTTCCCGACGTGATGTCGGGCCGCACACTGTGAAATAGTGTACGGTATCGCTAATTATTTCAGTGAATGAAAATTGCAAAATTATTGATCCCTCAGCTCGCGAATCATTACAATCGCTGGAGCTTCCCGACATGATGTCGGGCCGCACACTGTGCAATAGTGTACGGTATCGCTGATTCTTTCAGCGAATGAAAATTGCAAAATTATTGATCCCTCAGCTCGCGAATCATTACAATCGCTGGAGCTTCCCGACGTGATGTCGGGCCGCACACTGTGAAATAGTGTACGGTATCGCTAATTATTTCAGCGAATGAAAATTGCAAAATTATTGATCCCTCAGCTCGCGAATCATTACAATCGCTGGAGCTTCCCGACGTGGTGTCGGGCCGCACACTGTGAAATAGTGTACGGTATCGCTGATTATTTCAGCGAATGAAAATTGCAAAATTATTGATTCCTTAGCTCGAGAATCATTACAATCGCTGGAGCTTCCCGACGTGATGTCGGGCCGCACACTGTGAAATAGTGTACGGTATCGCTGATTATTTCAGCGAATGAAAATTGCAAAATTATTGATTCCTCAGCTCGAGAATCATTACAATCGCTGGAGCTTCCCGACGTGATGTCGGGCCGCACACTGTGAAATAGTGTACGGTATCGCTGATTACTTCAGCGAATGAACATTGCAAAATTATTGATTCCTCAGCTCGCGAATCATTACAATCGCTGGAGCTTCCCGACGTGATGTCGGGCCGCACACTGTGAAATAGTGTACGGTATCGCTAATTATTTTAGCGAATGAAAATTGCAAAATTATTGATTCCTCAGCTCGCGAATCATTACAATCGCTGGAGCTTGCCGACGTGATGTCGGGCCGCACACTGTGAAATAGTGTACGGTATCGCTGATTAGTTCAGCGAATGAAAATTGCAAAATTATTGATCCCTCAGCTCACGAATCATTACAATCTCTGGGGCTTCCCGACGTGATGTCGGGCCGCACACTGTGAAATAGTGTACGGTATCGCTAATTATTTCAGTGAATGAAAATTGCAAAATTATTGATCCCTCAGCTCGCGAATCATTACAATCGCTGGAGCTTCCCGACATGATGTCGGGCCGCACACTGTGCAATAGTGTACGGTATCGCTGATTCTTTCAGCGAATGAAAATTGCAAAATTATTGATCCCTCAGCTCGCGAATCATTACAATCGCTGGAGCTTCCCGACGTGATGTCGGGCCGCACACTGTGAAATAGTGTACGGTATCGCTAAATATTTCATCGAATGAAAATTGCAAAATTATTGATTCCTTAGCTCGAGAATCATTACAATCGCTGGAGCTTCCCGACGTGATGTCGGGCCGCACACTGTGAAATAGTGTACGGTATCGCTGATTATTTCAGCGAATGAAAATTGCAAAATTATTGATCCCTCAGCTCGCGAATCATTACAATCGCTGGAGTTTCCCGACGTGATGTCGGGCCGCACACTGTGAAATAGTGTACGGTATCGCTCATTATTTCAGCGAATGAAAATTGCAAAATTATTGATCCCTCAGCTCGCGAATCATTACAATCGCTGGAGCTTCCCGACGTGATGTCGGGCCGCACACTGTGAAATAGTGTACGGTATCGCTGATTATTTCAGCGAATGAAAATTGCAAAATTATTGATTCCTCAGCTCGAGAATCATTACAATCGCTGGAGCTTCCCGACGTGATGTCGGGCCGCACACTGTGAAATAGTGTACGGTATCGCTGATTACTTCAGCGAATGAACATTGCAAAATTATTGATTCCTCAGCTCGCGAATCATTACAATCGCTGGAGCTTCCCGACGTGATGTCGGGCCGCACACTGTGAAATAGTGTACGGTATCGCTAATTATTTTAGCGAATGAAAATTGCAAAATTATTGATTCCTCAGCTCGCGAATCATTACAATCGCTGGAGCTTGCCGACGTGATGTCGGGCCGCACACTGTGAAATAGTGTACGGTATCGCTGATTAGTTCAGCGAATGAAAATTGCAAAATTATTGATCCCTCAGCTCACGAATCATTACAATCTCTGGGGCTTCCCGACGTGATGTCGGGCCGCACACTGTGAAATAGTGTACGGTATCGCTAATTATTTCAGTGAATGAAAATTGCAAAATTATTGATCCCTCAGCTCGCGAATCATTACAATCGCTGGAGCTTCCCGACATGATGTCGGGCCGCACACTGTGCAATAGTGTACGGTATCGCTGATTCTTTCAGCGAATGAAAATTGCAAAATTATTGATCCCTCAGCTCGCGAATCATTACAATCGCTGGAGCTTCCCGACGTGATGTCGGGCCGCACACTGTGAAATAGTGTACGGTATCGCTAAATATTTCATCGAATGAAAATTGCAAAATTATTGATCCCTCAGCTCGCGAATCATTACAATCGCTGGAGCTTCCCGACGTGGTGTCGGGCCGCACACTGTGAAATAGTGTACGGTATCGCTGATTATTTCAGCGAATGAAAATTGCAAAATTATTGATTCCTTAGCTCGAGAATCATTACAATCGCTGGAGCTTCCCGACGTGATGTCGGGCCGCACACTGTGAAATAGTGTACGGTATCACTGATTATTTCAGCGAATGAAAATTGCAAAATTATTCATCCCTCAGCTCGCGAATCATTACAATCGCTGGAGTTTCCCGACGTGATGTTGGGCCGCACACTGTGAAATAGTGTACGGTATCGCTGATTAGTTCAGCGAATGAAAATTGCAAAATTATTGATCCGTCAGCTCACGAATCATTACAATCTCTGGAGCTTCCCGACGTGATGTCGGGCCGCACACTGTGAAATAGTGTACGGTATCGCTAATTATTTCAGTGAATGAAAATTGCAAAATTATTGATCCCTCAGCTCGCGAATCATTACAATCGCTGGAGCTTCCCGACATGATGTCGGGCCGCACACTGTGAAATAGTGTACGGTATCGCTGATTCTTTCAGCGAATGAAAATTGCAAAATTATTGATCCCTCAGCTCGCGAATCATTACAATCACTGGAGCTTCCCGACATGATGTCGGGCCGCACACTGTGAAATAGTGTACGGTATCGCTGATTATTTCAGCGAATGAAAATTGCAAAATTATTGATCCCTCAGCTCGCGAATCATTACAATCGCTGGAGTTTCCCGACGAGATGTCGGGCCGCACAGTGTGAAATAGTGTACGGTATCGCTGATTAGTTCAGCGAATGAAAATTGCAAAAATATTGATCCCTCAGCTCGCGAATCATTACAATCTCTGGAGCTTCCCGACGTGATGTCGGGCCGCACACTGTGAAATAGTGTACGGTATCGCTAATTATTTCAGCGAATGAAAATTGCAAAATTATTGATCCCTCAGCTCGCGAATCATTACAATCGCTGGAGCTTCCCGACGTGATGTCGGGCCGCACACTGTGAAATAGTGTACGGTATCGCTGATTCTTTCAGCGAATGAAAATTGCAAAATTATTGATTCCTCAGCTCGAGAATCATTACAATCGCTGGAGCTTCCCGACGTGATGTCGGGCCGCACACTGTGAAATAGTGTACGGTATCGCTAATTATTTCAGCGAATGAAAATTGCAAAATTATTGATCCCTCAGCTCGCGAATCATTACAATCGCTGGAGCTTCCCGACATGATGTCGGGCCGCACACTGTGAAATAGTGTACGGTATCGCTGATTATTTCAGCGAATGAAAATTGCAAAATTATTGATCCCTCAGCTCGCGAATCATTACAATCGCTGGAGCTTCCCGACGTGATGTCGGGCCGCACACTGTGAAATAGTGTACGGTATCGCTAATTATTTCAGCGAATGAAAATTGCTAAATTATTGATCCCTCAGCTCGCGAATCATTACAATCGCTGGAGCTTGCTGATGTGATGTCGGGCCGCACACTGTGAAATAGTGTACGGTATCGCTGATTAGTTCAGCGAATGAAAATTGCAAAAATATTGATCCCTCAGCTCGCGAATCATTACAATCTCTGGAGCTTCCCGACGTGATTTCGGGCCGCACACTGTGAAATAGTGTACGGTATCGCTGATTATTTCAGCGAATGAAAATTGCAAAATTATTGATCCCTCATCTCGCGAATCATTACAATCGCTGGAGCTTCCCGACGTGATGTCGGGCCGCACACTGTGAAATAGTGTACGGTATCGCTGATTATTTCAGCGAATGAAAATTGCAAAATTATTGATTCCTTAGCTCGAGAATCATTACAATCGCTGGAGCTTCCCGACGTGATGTCGGGCCGCACACTGTGAAATAGTGTACGGTATCGCTGATTATTTCAGCGAAAGAAAATTGCAAAATTATTGATGCCTCAGCTCGCGAATCATTACAACCGCTGGAGCTTCCCGACGTGATGTCGGGCCGCACACTGTGAAATAGTGTACGGTATCGCTAATTACTTCAGCGAATGAAAATTGCAAAATTATTGATCCCTCAGCTCGCGAATCATTATAATCGCTGGAGCTTGCTGACGTGATGTCGGGCCGCACACTGTGAAATAGTGTACGGTATCGCTGATTATTTCAGCGAAAGAAAATTGCAAAATTATTGATGCCTCAGCTCGCGAATCATTACAATCGCTGGAGCTTCCCGACGTGATGTCGGGCCGCACACTGTGAAATAGTGTACGGTATCGCTAATTATTTCAGCGAATGAAAATTGCAAAATTATTGATCCCTCAGCTCGCGAATCATTACAATCGCTGGAGCTTCCCGACATGATGTCGGGCCGCACACTGTGAAATAGTGTACGGTATCGCTGATTATTTCAGCGAATGAAAATTGCAAAATTATTGATCCCTCAGCTCGCGAATCATTACAATCTCTGGAGCTTCCCGACGTGATGTCGGGCCGCACACTGTGAAATAGTGTACGGTATAGCTGATTATTTCAGCGAATGAAAATTGCAAAATTATTGATTCCTTAGCTCGAGAATCATTACAATCGCTGGAGCTTGCTGACGTGATGTCGGGCCGCACACTGTGAAATAGTGTACGGTATCGCTGATTAGTTCAGCGAATGAAAATTGCAAAAATATTGATCCCTCAGCTCGCGATTCATTACAATCTCTGGAGCTTCCCGACGTGATGTCGGGCCGCACACTGTGAAATAGTGTACGGTATCGCTAATTATTTCAGCGAATGAAAATTGCAAAATTATTGATCCCTCAGCTCGCGAATCATTACAATCGCTGGAGCTTCTCGACGTGATGTCGGGCCGCACATTGTGAAATAGTGTACGGTATCGCTAATTATTTCAGCGAATGAAAATTGCAAAATTATTGATCCCTCAGCTCGCGAATCATTACAATCGCTGGAGCTTCCCGACATGATGTCGGGCCGCACACTGTGAAATAGTGTACGGTATCGCTGATTATTTCAGCGAATGAAAATTGCAAAATTATTGATCCCTCAGCTCGCGAATCATTACAATCGCTGGAGTTTCCCGACGTGATGTCGGGCCGCACACTGTGAAATAGTGTACGGTATCGCTAATTATTTCAGCGAATGAAAATTGCAAAATTATTGATCCCTCAGCTCGCGAATCATTACAATCGCTGGAGCTTCCCGACATAATGTCGGGCCGCACACTGTGAAATAGTGTACGGTATCGCTGATTATTTCAGCGAATGAAAATTGCAAAATTATTGATCCCTCAGCTCGTGAATCATTACAATCGCTGGAGTTTCCCGACGTGATGTCGGGCCGCACACTGTGAAATAGTGTACGGTATCGCTCATTATTTCAGCGAATGAAAATTGCAAAATTATTGATCCCTCAGCTCGCGAATCATTACAATCGCTGGAGCTTCCCGACGTGATGTCGGGCCGCACACTGTGAAATAGTGTACGGTATCGCTGATTCTTTCAGCGAATGAAAATTGCAAAATTATTGATTCCTCAGCTCGAGAATCATTACAATCGCTGGAGCTTCCCGACGTGATGTCGGGCCGCACACTGTGAAATAGTGTACGGTATCGCTGATTACTTCAGCGAATGAAAATTGCAAAATTATTGATTCCTCAGCACGTGAATCATTACAATCGCTGGAGCTTCCCGACGTGATGTCGGGCCGCACACTGTGAAATAGTGTACGGTATCGCTAATTATTTCAGCGAATGAAAATTGCAAAATTATTGATTCCTCAGCTCGCGAATCATTACAATCGCTGGAGCTTGCCGACGTGATGTCGGGCCGCACACTGTGAAATAGTGTACGGTATCGCTGATTAGTTCAGCGAATGAAAATTGCAAAATTATTGATCCCTCAGCTCACAAATCATTACAATCTCTGGGGCTTCCCGATTTGATGTCGGGCCGCACACTGTGAAATAGTGTACGGTATCGCTAATTATTTCAGTGAATGAAAATTGCAAAATTATTGATCCCTCAGCTCGCGAATCATTACAATCGCTGGAGCTTCCCGACATGATGTCGGGCCGCACACTGTGAAATAGTGTACGGTATCGCTGATTATTTCAGCGAATGAAAATTGCAAAATTATTGATCCCTCAGCTCACGAATCATTACAATCTCTGGAGCTTCCCGACGTGATGTCGGGCCGCACACTGTGAAATAGTGTACGGTATCGCTAATTATTTCAGTGAATGAAAATTGCAAAATTATTGATCCCTCAGCTCGCGAATCATTACAATCGCTGGAGCTTCCCGACATGATGTCGGGCCGCACACTGTGAAATAGTGTACGGTATCGCTGATTCTTTCAGCGAATGAAAATTGCAAAATTATTGATCCCACAGCTCGCGAATCATTACAATCACTGGAGCTTCCCGACATGATGTCGGGCCGCACACTGTGAAATAGTGTACGGTATCGCTGATTATTTCAGCGAATGAAAATTGCAAAATTATTGATCCCTCAGCTCGCGAATCATTACAATCGCTGGAGTTTCCCGACGAGATGTCGGGCCGCACAGTGTGAAATAGTGTACGGTATCGCTGATTAGTTCAGCGAATGAAAATTGCAAAAATATTGATCCCTCAGCTCGCGAATCATTACAATCTCTGGAGCTTCCCGACGTGATGTCGGGCCGCACACTGTGAAATAGTGTACGGTATCGCTAATTATTTTAGCGAATGAAAATTGCAAAATTATTGATTCCTCAGCTCGCGAATCATTACAATCGCTGGAGCTTGCCGACGTGATGTCGGGCCGCACACTGTGAAATAGTGTACGGTATCGCTGATTAGTTCAGCGAATGAAAATTGCAAAATTATTGATCCCTCAGCTCACGAATCATTACAATCTCTGGGGCTTCCCGACGTGATGTCGGGCCGCACACTGTGAAATAGTGTACGGTATCGCTAATTATTTCAGTGAATGAAAATTGCAAAATTATTGATCCCTCAGCTCGCGAATCATTACAATCGCTGGAGCTTCCCGACATGATGTCGGGCCGCACACTGTGCAATAGTGTACGGTATCGCTGATTCTTTCAGCGAATGAAAATTGCAAAATTATTGATCCCTCAGCTCGCGAATCATTACAATCGCTGGAGCTTCCCGACGTGATGTCGGGCCGCACACTGTGAAATAGTGTACGGCATCGCTAAATATTTCATCGAATGAAAATTGCAAAATTATTGATCCCTCAGCTCGCGAATCATTACAATCGCTGGAGCTTCCCGACGTGGTGTCGGGCCGCACACTGTGAAATAGTGTACGGTATCGCTGATTATTTCAGCGAATGAAAATTGCAAAATTATTGATTCCTTAGCTCGAGAATCATTACAATCGCTGGAGCTTCCCGACGTGATGTCGGGCCGCACACTGTGAAATAGTGTACGGTATCACTGATTATTTCAGCGAATGAAAATTGCAAAATTATTGATCCCTCAGCTCGCGAATCATTACAATCGCTGGAGTTTCCCGACGTGATGTTGGGCCGCACACTGTGAAATAGTGTACGGTATCGCTGATTAGTTCAGCGAATGAAAATTGCAAAATTATTGATCCGTCAGCTCACGAATCATTACAATCTCTGGAGCTTCCCGACGTGATGTCGGGCCGCACACTGTGAAATAGTGTACGGTATCGCTAATTATTTCAGTGAATGAAAATTGCAAAATTATTGATCCCTCAGCTCGCGAATCATTACAATCGCTGGAGCTTCCCGACATGATGTCGGGCCGCACACTGTGAAATAGTGTACGGTATCGCTGATTCTTTCAGCGAATGAAAATTGCAAAATTATTGATCCCTCAGCTCGCGAATCATTACAATCGCTTAAGCTTGCTGACGTGATGTCGGGCCGCACACTGTGAAATAGTGTACGGTATCGCTGATTAGTTCAGCGAATGAAAATTGCAAAAATATTGATCCCTCAGCTCGCGAATCATTACAATCTCTGGAGCTTCCCGACGTGATGTCGGGCCGCACACTGTGAAATAGTGTACGGTATCGCTAATTATTTCAGCGAATGAAAATTGCAAAATTATTGATCCCTCAGCTCGCGAATCATTACAATCACTGGAGCTTCCCGACATGATGTCGGGCCGCACACTGTGAAATAGTGTACGGTATCGCTGATTATTTCAGCGAATGAAAATTGCAAAATTATTGATCCCTCAGCTCGCGAATCATTACAATCGCTGGAGTTTCCCGACGTGATGTCGGGCCGCACAGTGTGAAATAGTGTACGGTATCGCTGATTAGTTCAGCGAATGAAAATTGCAAAAATATTGATCCCTCAGCTCGCGAATCATTACAATCTCTGGAGCTTCCCGACGTGATGTCGGGCCGCACACTGTGAAATAGTGTACGGTATCGCTAATTATTTCAGCGAATGAAAATTGCAAAATTATTGATCCCTCAGCTCGCGAATCATTACAATCGCTGGAGCTTCCCGACGTGATGTCGGGCCGCACACTGTGAAATAGTGTACGGTATCGCTGATTCTTTCAGCGAATGAAAATTGCAAAATTATTGATTCCTCAGCTCGAGAATCATTACAATCGCTGGAGCTTCCCGACGTGATGTCGGGCCGCACACTGTGAAATAGTGTACGGTATCACTGATTATTTCAGCGAATGAAAATTGCAAAATTATTGATCCCTCAGCTCGCGAATCATTACAATCGCTGGAGTTTCCCGACGTGATGTTGGGCCGCACACTGTGAAATAGTGTACGGTATCGCTGATTAGTTCAGCGAATGAAAATTGCAAAATTATTGATCCGTCAGCTCACGAATCATTACAATCTCTGGAGCTTCCCGACGTGATGTCGGGCCGCACACTGTGAAATAGTGTACGGTATCGCTAATTATTTCAGTGAATGAAAATTGCAAAATTATTGATCCCTCAACTCGCGAATCATTACAATCGCTGGAGCTTCCCGACATGATGTCGGGCCGCACACTGTGAAATAGTGTACGGTATCGCTGATTCTTTCAGCGAATGAAAATTGCAAAATTATTGATCCCTCAGCTCGCGAATCATTACAATCGCTTAAGCTTGCTGACGTGATGTCGGGCCGCACACTGTGAAATAGTGTACGGTATCGCTGATTAGTTCAGCGAATGAAAATTGCAAAAATATTGATCCCTCAGCTCGCGAATCATTACAATCTCTGGAGCTTCCCGACGTGATGTCGGGCCGCACACTGTGAAATAGTGTACGGTATCGCTAATTATTTCAGCGAATGAAAATTGCAAAATTATTGATCCCTCAGCTCGCGAATCATTACAATCACTGGAGCTTCCCGACATGATGTCGGGCCGCACACTGTGAAATAGTGTACGGTATCGCTGATTAATTCAGCGAATGAAAATTGCAAAATTATTGATCCCTCAGCTCGCGAATCATTACAATCGCTGGAGTTTCCCGACGTGATGTCGGGCCGCACAGTGTGAAATAGTGTACGGTATCGCTGATTAGTTCAGCGAATGAAAATTGCAAAAATATTGATCCCTCAGCTCGCGAATCATTACAATCTCTGGAGCTTCCCGACGTGATGTCGGGCCGCACACTGTGAAATAGTGTACGGTATCGCTAATTATTTCAGCGAATGAAAATTGCAAAATTATTGATCCCTCAGCTCGCGAATCATTACAATCGCTGGAGCTTCCCGACGTGATGTCGGGCCGCACACTGTGAAATAGTGTACGGTATCGCTGATTCTTTCAGCGAATGAAAATTGCAAAATTATTGATTCCTCAGCTCGAGAATCATTACAATCGCTGGAGCTTCCCGACGTGATGTCGGGCCGCACACTGTGAAATAGTGTACGGTATCGCTAATTATTTCAGCGAATGAAAATTGCAAAATTATTGATCCCTCAGCTCGCGAATCATTACAATCGCTGGAGCTTCCCGACATGATGTCGGGCCGCACACTGTGAAATAGTGTACGGTATCGCTGATTATTTCAGCGAATGAAAATTGCAAAATTATTGATCCCTCAGCTCGCGAATCATTACAATCGCTGGAGTTTCCCGACGTGATGTCGGGCCGCACACTGTGAAATAGTGTACGGTATCGCTGATTAGTTCAGCGAATGAAAATTGCAAAAATATTGATCCCTCAGCTCGCGATTCATTACAATCTCTGGAGCTTCCCGACGTGATGTCGGGCCGCACACTGTGAAATAGTGTACGGTATCGCTAATTATTTCAGCGAATGAAAATTGCAAAATTATTGATCCCTCAGCTCGCGAATCATTACAATCGCTGGAGTTTCCCGACGTGATGTCGGGCCGCACACTGTGAAATAGTGTACGGTATCGCTAATTATTTCAGCGAATGAAAATTGCAAAATTATTGATCCCTCAGCTCGCGAATCATTACAATCGCTGGAGCTTCCCGACGTGATGTCGGGCCGCACACTGTGAAATAGTGTACGGTATCGCTGATTCTTTCAGCGAATGAAAATTGCAAAATTATTGATTCCTCAGCTCGAGAATCATTACAATCGCTGGAGCTTCCCGACGTGATGTCGGGCCGCACACTGTGAAATAGTGTACGGTATCGCTAATTATTTCAGCGAATGAAAATTGCAAAATTATTGATCCCTCAGCTCGCGAATCATTACAATCGCTGGAGCTTCCCGACATGATGTCGGGCCGCACACTGTGAAATAGTGTACGGTATCGCTGATTATTTCAGCGAATGAAAATTGCAAAATTATTGATCCCTCAGCTCGCGAATCATTACAATCGCTGGAGTTTCCCGACGTGATGTCGGGCCGCACACTGTGAAATAGTGTACGGTATCGCTGATTAGTTCAGCGAATGAAAATTGCAAAAATATTGATCGCTCAGCTCGCGAATCATTACAATCTCTGGAGCTTCCCGACGTGATGTCGGGCCGCACACTGTGAAATAGTGTACGGTATCGCTAATTATTTCAGCGAATGAAAATTGCAAAATTATTGATCCCTCAGCTCGCGAATCATTACAATCGCTGGAGCTTCCCGACATGATGTCGGGCCGCACACTGTGAAATAGTGTACGGTATCGCCGATTATTTCAGCGAATGAAAATTGCAAAATTATTGATCCCTCAGCTCGAGAATCATTACAATCGCTGGAGCTTCCCGACGTGATGTCGGGCCGCACACTGTGAAATAGTGTACGGTATCGCTAATTATTTCAGCGAATGAAAATTGCAAAATTATTGATCCCTCAGCTCGCGAATCATTACAATCGCTGGAGCTTCCCGACATGATGTCGGGCCGCACACTGTGAAATAGTGTACGGTATCGCTGATTACTTCAGCGAATGAAAATTGCAAAATTATTGATCCCTCAGCTCGCGAATCATTACAATCGCTGGAGTTTCCCGACGTGATGTCGGGCCGCACACTGTGAAATAGTGTACGGTATCGCTGATTAGTTCAGCGAATGAAAATTGCAAAAATATTGATCCCTCAGCTCGCGAATCATTACAATCTCTGGAGCTTCCCGACGTGATGTCGGGCCGCACACTGTGAAATAGTGTACGGTATCGCTGATTATTTCAGCGAAAGAAAATTGCAAAATTATTGATTCCTCAGCTCGCGAATCATTACAATCGCTGGAGCTTCCCGACGTGATGTCGGGCCGCACACTGTGAAATAGTGTACGGTATCGCTGATAATTTCAGCGAATGAAAATTGCAAAATTATTGATCCCTCAGCTCGCGAATCATTACAATCGCTGGAGCTTCCCGACATGATGTCGGGCCGCACACTGTGAAATAGTGTACGGTATCGCTGATTATTTCAGCGAATGAAAATTGCAAAATTATTGATCCCTCAGCTCGCGAATCATTACAATCGCTGGAGTTTCCCGACGTGATGTCGGGCCGCACAGTGTGAAATAGTGTACGGTATCGCTGATTAGTTCAGCGAATGAAAATTGCAAAAATATTGATCCCTCAGCTCGCGAATCATTACAATCTCTGGAGCTTCCCGACGTGATGTCGGGCCGCACACTGTGAAATAGTGTACGGTATCGCTAATTATTTCAGCGAATGAAAATTGCAAAATTATTGATCCCTCAGCTCGCGAATCATTACAATCGCTGGAGCTTCCCGACGTGATGTCGGGCCGCACACTGTGAAATAGTGTACGGTATCGCTGATTCTTTCAGCGAATGAAAATTGCAAAATTATTGATCCCTCAGCTCGCGAATCATTACAATCGCAAGAGCTTCCCGACGTGATGTCGGGCCGCACACTGTGAAATAGTGTACGGTATCGCTAATTATTTCAGCGAATGAAAATTGCAAAATTATTGATCCCTCAGCTCGCGAATCATTACAATCGCTGGAGCTTCCCGACATGATGTCGGGCCGCACACTGTGAAATAGTGTACGGTATCGCTGATTATTTCAGCGAATGAAAATTGCAAAATTATTGATCCCTCAGCTCGCGAATCATTACAATCGCTGGAGTTTCCCGACGTGATGTCGGGCCGCACACTGTGAAATAGTGTACGGTATCGCTCATTATTTCAGCGAATGAAAATTGCAAAATTATTGATCCCTCAGCTCGCGAATCATTACAATCGCTGGAGCTTCCCGACGTGATGTCGGGCCGCACACTGTGAAATAGTGTACGGTATCGCTGATTCTTTCAGCGAATGAAAATTGCAAAATTATTGATTCCTCAGCTCGAGAATCATTACAATCGCTGGAGCTTCCCGACGTGATGTCGGGCCGCACACTGTGAAATAGTGTACGGTATCGCTAATTATTTCAGCGAATGAAAATTGCAAAATTATTGATCCCTCAGCTCGCGAATCATTACAATCGCTGGAGCTTCCCGACATGATGTCGGGCCGCACACTGTGAAATAGTGTACGGTATCGCTGATTATTTCAGCGAATGAAAATTGCAAAATTATTGATCCCTCAGCTCGCGAATCATTACAATCGCTGGAGCTTCCCGACGTGATGTCGGGCCGCACACTGTGAAATAGTGTACGGTATCGCTGATTAGTTCAGCGAATGAAAATTGCAAAAATATTGATCCCTCAGCTCGCGAATCATTACAATCTCTGGAGCTTCCCGACGTGATGTCGGGCCGCACACTGTGAAATAGTGTACGGTATCGCTAATTATTTCAGCGAATGAAAATTGCAAAATTATTGATCCCTCAGCTCGCGAATCATTACAATCGCTGGAGCTTCCCGACATGATGTCGGGCCGCACACTGTGAAATAGTGTACGGTATCGCCGATTATTTCAGCGAATGAAAATTGCAAAATTATTGATCCCTCAGCTCGAGAATCATTACAATCGCTGGAGCTTCCCGACGTGATGTCGGGCCGCACACTGTGAAATAGTGTACGGTATCGCTAATTATTTCAGCGAATGAAAATTGCAAAATTATTGATCCCTCAGCTCGCGAATCATTACAATCGCTGGAGCTTCCCGACATGATGTCGGGCCGCACACTGTGAAATAGTGTACGGTATCGCTGATTACTTCAGCGAATGAAAATTGCAAAATTATTGATCCCTCAGCTCGCGAATCATTACAATCGCTGGAGTTTCCCGACGTGATGTCGGGCCGCACACTGTGAAATAGTGTACGGTATCGCTGATTAGTTCAGCGAATGAAAATTGCAAAAATATTGATCCCTCAGCTCGCGAATCATTACAATCTCTGGAGCTTCCCGACGTGATGTCGGGCCGCACACTGTGAAATAGTGTACGGTATCGCTGATTATTTCAGCGAAAGAAAATTGCAAAATTATTGATTCCTCAGCTCGCGAATCATTACAATCGCTGGAGCTTCCCGACGTGATGTCGGGCCGCACACTGTGAAATAGTGTACGGTATCGCTGATAATTTCAGCGAATGAAAATTGCAAAATTATTGATCCCTCAGCTCGCGAATCATTACAATCGCTGGAGCTTCCCGACATGATGTCGGGCCGCACACTGTGAAATAGTGTACGGTATCGCTGATTATTTCAGCGAATGAAAATTGCAAAATTATTGATCCCTCAGCTCGCGAATCATTACAATCGCTGGAGTTTCCCGACGTGATGTCGGGCCGCACAGTGTGAAATAGTGTACGGTATCGCTGATTAGTTCAGCGAATGAAAATTGCAAAAATATTGATCCCTCAGCTCGCGAATCATTACAATCTCTGGAGCTTCCCGACGTGATGTCGGGCCGCACACTGTGAAATAGTGTACGGTATCGCTAATTATTTCAGCGAATGAAAATTGCAAAATTATTGATCCCTCAGCTCGCGAATCATTACAATCGCTGGAGCTTCCCGACGTGATGTCGGGCCGCACACTGTGAAATAGTGTACGGTATCGCTGATTCTTTCAGCGAATGAAAATTGCAAAATTATTGATCCCTCAGCTCGCGAATCATTACAATCGCAAGAGCTTCCCGACGTGATGTCGGGCCGCACACTGTGAAATAGTGTACGGTATCGCTAATTATTTCAGCGAATGAAAATTGCAAAATTATTGATCCCTCAGCTCGCGAATCATTACAATCGCTGGAGCTTCCCGACATGATGTCGGGCCGCACACTGTGAAATAGTGTACGGTATCGCTGATTATTTCAGCGAATGAAAATTGCAAAATTATTGATCCCTCAGCTCGCGAATCATTACAATCGCTGGAGTTTCCCGACGTGATGTAGGGCCGCACACTGTGAAATAGTGTACGGTATCGCTAATTATTTCAGCGAATGAAAATTGCAAAATTATTGATCCCTCAGCTCGCGAATCATTACAATCGCTGGAGCTTCCCGACGTGATGTCGGGCCGCACACTGTGAAATAGTGTACGGTATCGCTGATTCTTTCAGCGAATGAAAATTGCAAAATTATTGATTCCTCAGCTCGAGAATCATTACAATCGCTGGAGCTTCCCGACGTGATGTCGGGCCGCACACTGTGAAATAGTGTACGGTATCGCTAATTATTTCAGCGAATGAAAATTGCAAAATTATTGATCCCTCAGCTCGCGAATCATTACAATCGCTGGAGCTTCCCGACATGATGTCGGGCCGCACACTGTGAAATAGTGTACGGTATCGCTGATTATTTCAGCGAATGAAAATTGCAAAATTATTGATCCCTCAGCTCGCGAATCATTACAATCGCTGGAGTTTCCCGACGTGATGTCGGGCCGCACACTGTGAAATAGTGTACGGTATCGCTGATTAGTTCAGCGAATGAAAATTGCAAAAATATTGATCCCTCAGCTCGCGAATCATTACAATCTCTGGAGCTTCCCGACGTGATGTCGGGCCGCACACTGTGAAATAGTGTACGGTATCGCTAATTATTTCAGCGAATGAAAATTGCAAAATTATTGATCCCTCAGCTCGCGAATCATTACAATCGCTGGAGCTTCCCGACATGATGTCGGGCCGCACACTGTGAAATAGTGTACGGTATCGCCGATTATTTCAGCGAATGAAAATTGCAAAATTATTGATCCCTCAGCTCGAGAATCATTACAATCGCTGGAGCTTCCCGACGTGATGTCGGGCCGCACACTGTGAAATAGTGTACGGTATCGCTGATTATTTCAGCGAATGAAAATTGCAAAATTATTGATCCCTCAGCTCGCGAATCATTACAATCGCTGGAGCTTCCCGACATGATGTCGGGCCGCACACTGTGAAATAGTGTACGGTATCGCTGATTACTTCAGCGAATGAAAATTGCAAAATTATTGATCCCTCAGCTCGCGAATCATTACAATCGCTGGAGTTTCCCGACGTGATGTCGGGCCGCACACTGTGAAATAGTGTACGGTATCGCTGATTAGTTCAGCGAATGAAAATTGCAAAAATATTGATCCCTCAGCTCGCGAATCATTACAATCTCTGGAGCTTCCCGACGTGATGTCGGGCCGCACACTGGGAAATAGTGTACGGTATCGCTGATTATTTCAGCGAAAGAAAATTGCAAAATTATTGATTCCTCAGCTCGCGAATCATTACAATCGCTGGAGCTTCCCGACGTGATGTCGGGCCGCACACTGTGAAATAGTGTACGGTATCGCTGATAATTTCAGCGAATGAAAATTGCAAAATTATTGATCCCTCAGCTCGCGAATCATTACAATCGCTGGAGTTTCCCGACATGATGTCGGGCCGCACACTGTGAAATAGTGTACGGTATCGCTAATTATTTCAGCGAATGAAAATTGCAAAATTATTGATCCCTCAGCTCGCGAATCATTACAATCGCTGGAGCTTGCTGACGTGATGTCGGGCCGCACACTGTGAAATAGTGTACGGTATCGCTGATTAGTTCAGCGAATGAAAATTGCAAAAATATTGATCCCTCAGCTCGCGAATCATTACAATCGCTGGAGCTTGCTGACGTGATGTCGGGCCGCACACTGTGAAATAGTGTACGGTATCGCTGATTAGTTCAGCGAATGAAAATTGCAAAAATATTGATCCCTCAGCTCGCGAATCATTACAATCTCTGGAGCTTCCCGACGTGATGTCGGGACGCACACTGTGAAATAGTGTACGGTATCGCTAATTATTTCAGCGAATGAAAATTGCAAAATTATTGATCCCTCAGCTCGCGAATCATTACAATCGCAAGAGCTTCCCGACGTGATGTCGGGCCGCACACTGTGAAATAGTGTACGGTATCGCTGATAATTTCAGCGAATGAAAATTGCAAAATTATTGATCCCTCAGCTCGCGAATCATTACAATCGCTGGAGTTTCCCGACGTGATGTCGGGCCGCACACTGTGAAATAGTGTACGGTATCGCTAATTATTTCAGCGAATGAAAATTGCAAAATTATTGATCCCTCAGCTCGCGAATCATTACAATCGCTGGAGCTTGCTGACGTGATGTCGGGCCGCACACTGTGAAATAGTGTACGGTATCGCTGATTATTTCAGCGAATGAAAATTGCAAAATTATTGATCCCTCAGCTCGCGAATCATTACAATCGCTGGAGTTTCCCGACGTGATGTCGGGCCGCACACTGTGAAATAGTGTACGGTATCGCTGATTAGTTCAGCGAATGAAAATTGCAAAAATATTGATCCCTCAGCTCGCGAATCATTACAATCTCTGGAGCTTCCCGACGTGATGTCGGGCCGCACACTGTGAAATAGTGTACGGTATCGCTAATTATTTCAGCGAATGAAAATTGCAAAATTATTGATCCCTCAGCTCGCGAATCATTACAATCGCTGGAGCTTCCCGACATGATGTCGGGCCGCACACTGTGAAATAGTGTACGGTATCGCCGATTATTTCAGCGAATGAAAATTGCAAAATTATTGATCCCTCAGCTCGAGAATCATTACAATCGCTGGAGCTTCCCGACGTGATGTCGGGCCGCACACTGTGAAATAGTGTACGGTATCGCTAATTATTTCAGCGAATGAAAATTGCAAAATTATTGATCCCTCAGCTCGCGAATCATTACAATCGCTGGAGCTTCCCGACATGATGTCGGGCCGCACACTGTGAAATAGTGTACGGTATCGCTGATTACTTCAGCGAATGAAAATTGCAAAATTATTGATCCCTCAGCTCGCGAATCATTACAATCGCTGGAGTTTCCCGACGTGATGTCGGGCCGCACACTGTGAAATAGTGTACGGTATCGCTGATTAGTTCAGCGAATGAAAATTGCAAAATTATTGATCCCTCAGCTCGCGAATCATTACAATCTCTGGAGCTTCCCGACGTGATGTCGGGCCGCACACTGTGAAATAGTGTACGGTATCGCTGATTATTTCAGCGAAAGAAAATTGCAAAATTATTGATTCCTCAGCTCGCGAATCATTACAATCGCTGGAGCTTCCCGACGTGATGTCGGGCCGCACACTGTGAAATAGTGTACGGTATCGCTGATAATTTCAGCGAATGAAAATTGCAAAATTATTGATCCCTCAGCTCGCGAATCATTACAATCGCTGGAGTTTCCCGACATGATGTCGGGCCGCACACTGTGAAATAGTGTACGGTATCGCTAATTATTTCAGCGAATGAAAATTGCAAAATTATTGATCCCTCAGCTCGCGAATCATTACAATCGCTGGAGCTTGCTGACGTGATGTCGGGCCGCACACTGTGAAATAGTGTACGGTATCGCTGATTAGTTCAGCGAATGAAAATTGCAAAAATATTGATCCCTCAGCTCGCGAATCATTACAATCGCTGGAGCTTGCTGACGTGATGTCGGGCCGCACACTGTGAAATAGTGTACGGTATCGCTGATTAGTTCAGCGAATGAAAATTGCAAAAATATTGATCCCTCAGCTCGCGAATCATTACAATCTCTGGAGCTTCCCGACGTGATGTCGGGACGCACACTGTGAAATAGTGTACGGTATCGCTAATTATTTCAGCGAATGAAAATTGCAAAATTATTGATCCCTCAGCTCGCGAATCATTACAATCGCAAGAGCTTCCCGACGTGATGTCGGGCCGCACACTGTGAAATAGTGTACGGTATCGCTGATAATTTCAGCGAATGAAAATTGCAAAATTATTGATCCCTCAGCTCGCGAATCATTACAATCGCTGGAGTTTCCCGACGTGATGTCGGGCCGCACACTGTGAAATAGTGTACGGTATCGCTAATTATTTCAGCGAATGAAAATTGCAAAATTATTGATCCCTCAGCTCGCGAATCATTACAATCGCTGGAGCTTGCTGACGTGATGTCGGGCCGCACACTGTGAAATAGTGTACGGTATCGCTGATTAGTTCAGCGAATGAAAATTGCAAAATTATTGATCCCTCAGCTCGCGAATCATTACAATCGCTGGAGTTTCCCGACGTGATGTCGGGCCGCACACTGTGAAATAGTGTACGGTATCGCTGATTAGTTCAGCGAATGAAAATTGCAAAAATATTGATCCCTCAGCTCGCGAATCATTACAATCTCTGGAGCTTCCCGACGTGATGTCGGGCCGCACACTGTGAAATAGTGTACGGTATCGCTAATTATTTCAGCGAATGAAAATTGCAAAATTATTGATCCCTCAGCTCGCGAATCATTACAATCGCAAGAGCTTCCCGACGTGATGTCGGGCCGCACACTGTGAAATAGTGTACGGTATCGCTGATTATTTCAGCGAATGAAAATTGCAAAATTATTGATCCCTCAGCTCGCGAATCATTACAATCGCTGGAGTTTCCCGACGTGATGTCGGGCCGCACACTGTGAAATAGTGTACGGTATCGCTAATTATTTCAGCGAATGAAAATTGCAAAATTATTGATCCCTCAGCTCGCGAATCATTACAATCGCTGGAGCTTCCCGACGTGATGTCGGGCCGCACACTGTGAAATAGTGTACGGTATCGCTGATTCTTTCAGCGAATGAAAATTGCAAAATTATTGATTCCTCAGCTCGAGAATCATTACAATCGCTGGAGCTTCCCGACGTGATGTCGGGCCGCACACTGTGAAATAGTGTACGGTATCGCTAATTATTTCAGCGAATGAAAATTGCAAAATTATTGATCCCTCAGCTCGCGAATCATTACAATCGCTGGAGCTTCCCGACATGATGTCGGGCCGCACACTGTGAAATAGTGTACGGTATCGCTGATTATTTCAGCGAATGAAAATTGCAAAATTATTGATCCCTCAGCTGGCGAATCATTACAATCGCTGGAGTTTCCCGACGTGATGTCGGGCCGCACACTGTGAAATAGTGTACGGTATCGATGATTAGTTCAGCGAATGAAAATTGCAAAAATATTGATCCCTCAGCTCGCGAATCATTACAATCTCTGGAGCTTCCCGACGTGATGTCGGGCCGCACACTGTGAAATAGTGTACGGTATCGCTGATTAGTTCAGCGAATGAAAATTGCAAAAATATTGATCCCTCAGCTCGCGAATCATTACAATCTCTGGAGCTTCCCGACGTGATGTCGGGCCGCACACTGTGAACTAGTGTACGGTATCGCTAATTATTTCAGCGAATGAAAATTGCAAAATTATTGATCCCTCAGCTCGCGAATCATTACAATCGCTGGAGTTTCCCGACGTGATGTCGGGCCGCACACTGTGAAATAGTGTACGGTATCGCTAATTATTTCAGCGAATGAAAATTGCAAAATTATTGATCCCTCAGCTCGCGAATCATTACAATCGCTGGAGCTTCCCGACATGATGTCGGGCCGCACACTGTGAAATAGTGTACGGTATCGCCGATTATTTCAGCGAATGAAAATTGCAAAATTATTGATCCCTCAGCTCGAGAATCATTACAATCTCTGGAGCTTCCCGACGTGATGTCGGGCCGCACACTGTGAAATAGTGTACGGTATCGCTAATTATTTCAGCGAATGAAAATTGCAAAATTATTGATCCCTCAGCTCGCGAATCATTACAATCGCTGGAGCTTCCCGACATGATGTCGGGCCGCACACTGTGAAATAGTGTACGGTATCGCTGATCATTTCAGCGAATGAAAATTGCAAAATTATTGATCCCTCAGCTCGAGAATCATTACAATCGCTGGAGCTTCCCGACGTGATGTCGGGCCGCACACTGTGAAATAGTGTACGGTATCGCTAATTATTTAAGCGAATGAAAATTGCAAAATTATTGATCCCTCAGCTCGCGAATCATTACAATCGCTGGAGCTTCCCGACATGATGTCGGTCCGCACACTGTGAAATAGTGTACGGTATCGCTGATTATTTCAGCGAAAGAAAATTGCAAAATTATTGATTCCTCAGCTCGCGAATCATTACAATCGCTGGAGCTTCCCGACGTGATGTCGGGCCGCACACTGTGAAATAGTGTACGGTATCGCTAATTATTTCAGCGAATGAAAATTGCAAAATTATTGATCCCTCAGCTCGCGAATCATTACAATCGCTGGAGCTTGCTGACGTGATGTCGGGCCGCACACTGTGAAATAGTGTACGGTATCGCTAATTATTTCAGCGAATGAAAATTGCAAAATTATTAATCCCTCAGCTCGCGAATCATTACAATCGCTGGAGCTTCCCGACATGATGTCGGGACGCACACTGTGAAATAGTGTACGGTATCGCTGATTATTTCAGCGAATGAAAATTGCAAAATTATTGATCCCTCAGCTCGCGAATCATTACAATCGCTGGAGTTTCCCGACGTGATGTCGGGCCGCACACTGTGAAATAGTGAACGGTATCGCTAATTATTTCAGAGAATGAAAATTGCAAAATTATTGATCCCTCAGCTCGCGAATCATTACAATCGCTGGAGCTTCCCGACATGATGTCGGGCCGCACACTGTGAAATAGTGTACGGTATCGCTAATTATTTCAGCGAATGAAAATTGCAAAATTATTGATCCCTCAGCTCGCGAATCATTACAATCGCTGGAGCTTCCCGACATGATGTCGGGCCGCACACTGTGAAATAGTGTACGGTATCGCTGATTATTTCAGCGAATGAAAATTGCAAAATTATTGATCCCTCAGCTCGCGAATCATTACAATCGCTGGAGTTTCCCGACGTGATGTCGGGCCGCACACTGTGAAATAGTGAACGGTATCGCTAATTATTTCAGAGAATGAAAATTGCAAAATTATTGATCCCTCAGCTCGCGAATCATTACAATCGCTGGAGCTTCCCGACATGATGTCGGGCCGCACACTGTGAAATAGTGTACGGTATCGCTAATTATTTCAGCGAATGAAAATTGCAAAATTATTGATCCCTCAGCTCGCGAATCATTACAATCGCTGGAGCTTCCCGACATGATGTCGGGCCGCACACTGTGAAATAGTGTACGGTATCGCTGATTATTTCAGTGAATGAAAATTGCAAAATTATTGATCCCTCAGCTCGCGAATCATTACAATCGCTGGAGTTTCCCGACGTGATGTCGGGCCGCACACTGTGAAATAGTGTACGGTATCGCTAATTATTTCAGCGAATGAAAATTGCAAAATTATTGATCCCTCAGCTCGAGAATCATTACAATCGCTGGAGCTTCCCGACGTGATGTCGGGCCGCACACTGTGAAATAGTGTACGGTATCGCTAATTATTTCAGCGAATGAAAATTGCAAAATTATTGATCCCTCAGCTCGCGAATCATTACAATCGCTGGAGCTTCCCGACGTGATGTCGGGCCGCACACTGTGAAATAGTGTACGGTATCGCTGATTCTTTCAGCGAATGAAAATTGCAAAATTATTGATTCCTCAGCTCGAGAATCATTACAATCGCTGGAGCTTCCCGACGTGATGTCGGGCCGCACACTGTGAAATAGTGTACGGTATCGCTAATTATTTCAGCGAATGAAAATTGCAAAATTATTGATCCCTCAGCTCGCGAATCATTACAATCGCTGGAGCTTCCCGTCATGATGTCGGGCCGCACACTGTGAAATAGTGTACGGTATCGCTGATTATTTCAGCGAATGAAAATTGCAAAATTATTGATCCCTCAGCTCGAGAATCATTACAATCGCTGGAGCTTCCCGACGTGATGTCGGGCCGCACACTGTGAAATAGTGTACGGTATCGCTAATTATTTCAGCGAATGAAAATTGCAAAATTATTGATCCCTCAGCTCGCGAATCATTACAATCGCTGGAGCTTCCCGACATGATGTCGGGCCGCACACTGTGAAATAGTGTACGGTATCGCTGATTACTTCAGCGAATGAAAATTGCAAAATTATTGATCCCTCAGCTCGCGAATCATTACAATCGCTGGAGTTTCCCGACGTGATGTCGGGCCGCACACTGTGAAATAGTGTACGGTATCGCTGATTAGTTCAGCGAATGAAAATTGCAAAAATATTGATCCCTCAGCTCGCGAATCATTACAATCTCTGGAGCTTCCCGACGTGATGTCGGGCCGCACACTGTGAAATAGTGTACGGTATCGCTGATTATTTCAGCGAAAGAAAATTGCAAAATTATTGATTGATCAGCTCGCGAATCATTACAATCGCTGGAGTTTCCCGACGTGATGTCGGGCCGCACACTGTGAAATCGTGTGCGGTATCGCTGATAATTTCAGCGAATGAAAATTGCAAAATTATTGATCCCTCAGCTCGCGAATCATTACAATCGCTGGAGTTTCCCGACGTGATGTCGGGCCGCACACTGTGAAATAGTGTACGGTATCGCTAATTATTTCAGCGAATGAAAATTGCAAAATTATTGATCCCTCAGCTCGCGAATCATTACAATCGCTGGAGCTTGCTGACGTGATGTCGGGCCGCACACTGTGAAATAGTGTACGGTATCGCTGATTAGTTCAGCGAATGAAAATTGCAAAAATATTGATCCCTCAGCTCGCGAATCATTACAATCGCTGGAGCTTCCTGACGTGATGTCGGGCCGCACACTGTGAAATAGTGTACGGTATCGCTGATTAGTTCAGCGAATGAAAATTGCAAAAATATTGATCCCTCAGCTCGCGAATCATTACAATCTCTGGAGCTTCCCGACGTGATGTCGGGCCGCACACTGTGAAATAGTGTACGGTATCGCTAATTATTTCAGCGAATGAAAATTGAAAAATTATTGATCCCTCAGCTCGCGAATCATTACAATCGCAAGAGCTTCCCGACGTGATTTCGGGCCGCACACTGTGAAATAGTGTACGGTATCGCTGATTATTTCAGCGAATGAAAATTGCAAAATTATTGATCCCTCAGCTCGCGAATCATTACAATCGCTGGAGCTTCCCGACGTGATGTCGGGCCGCACACTGTGAAATAGTGTACGGTATCGCTAATTATTTCAGCGAATGAAAATTGCAAAATTATTGATCCCTCAGCTCGCGAATCATTACAATCGCTGGAGTTTCCCGACGTGATGTCGGGCCGCACACTGTGAAATAGTGTACGGTATCGCTAATTATTTCAGCGAATGAAAATTGCAAAATTATTGATCCCTCAGCTCGCGAATCATTACAATCGCTGGAGCTTCCCGACGTGATCTCGGGCCGCACACTGTGAAATAGTGTACGGTATCGCTGATTCTTTCAGCGAATGAAAATTGCAAAATTATTGATTCCTCAGCTCGAGAATCATTACAATCGCTGGAGCTTCCCGACGTGATGTCGGGCCGCACACTGTGAAATAGTGTACGGTATCGCTAATTATTTCAGCGAATGAAAATTGCAAAATTATTGATCCCTCAGCTCGCGAATCATTACAATCGCTGGAGTTTCCCGACGTGATGTCGGGCCGCACATTGTAAAATAGTGTACGGTATCGCTGATTAGTTCAGCGAATGAAAATTGCAAAATTATTGATCCCTCAGCTCGCGAATCATTACAATCGCTGGAGTTTCCCGACGTGATGTCGGGCCGCACACTGTGAAATAGTGTACGGTATCGCTAATTATTTCAGCGAATGAAAATTGCAAAATTATTGATCCCTCAGCTCGCGAATCATTACAATCGCTGGAGCTTGCTGACGTGATGTCGGGCCGCACACTGTGAAATAGTGTACGGTATCGCTGATTAGTTCAGCGAATGAAAATTGCAAAAATATTGATCCCTCAGCTCGCGAATCATTACAATCGCTGGAGCTTGGTGACGTGATGTCGGGCCGCACACTGTGAAATAGTGTACGGTATCGCTGATTAGTTCAGCGAATGAAAATTGCAAAAATATTGATCCCTCAGCTCGCGAATCATTACAATCTCTGGAGCTTCCCGACGTGATGTCGGGCCGCACACTGTGAAATAGTGTACGGTATCGCTAATTATTTCAGCGAATGAAAATTGAAAAATTATTGATCCCTCAGCTCGCGAATCATTACAATCGCAAGAGCTTCCCGACGTGATGTCGGGCCGCACACTGTGAAATAGTGTACGGTATCGCTGATTATTTCAGCGAATGAAAATTGCAAAATTATTGATCCCTCAGCTCGCGAATCATTACAATCGCTGGAGCTTCCCGACGTGATGTCGGTCCGCACACTGTGAAATAGTGTACGGTATCGCTAATTATTTCAGCGAATGAAAATTGCAAAATTATTGATCCCTCAGCTCGCGAATCATTACAATCGCTGGAGTTTCCCGACGTGATGTCGGGCCGCACACTGTGAAATAGTGTACGGTATCGCTAATTATTTCAGCGAATGAAAATTGCAAAATTATTGATCCCTCAGCTCGCGAATCATTACAATCGCTGGAGCTTCCCGACGTGATCTCGGGCCGCACACTGTGAAATAGTGTACGGTATCGCTGATTCTTTCAGCGAATGAAAATTGCAAAATTATTGATTCCTCAGCTCGAGAATCATTACAATCGCTGGAGCTTCCCGACGTGATGTCGGGCCGCACACTGTGAAATAGTGTACGGTATCGCTAATTATTTCAGCGAATGAAAATTGCAAAATTATTGATCCCTCAGCTCGCGAATCATTACAATCGCTGGAGTTTCCCGACGTGATGTCGGGCCGCACATTGTAAAATAGTGTACGGTATCGCTGATTAGTTCAGCGAATGAAAATTGCAAAAATATTGATCCCTCAGCTCGCGAATCATTACAATCTCTGGAGCTTCCCGACGTGATGTCGGGCCGCACACTGTGAAATAGTGTACGGTATCGCTAATTATTTCAGCGAATGAAAATTGCAAAAATATTGATCCCTCAGCTCGCGAATCATTACAATCCCTGGAGCTTGCTGACGTGATGTCGGGCCGCACACTGTGAAATAGTGTACGGTATCGCTGATTAGTTCAGCGAATGAAAATTGCAAAAATATTGATCCCTCAGCTCGCGAATCATTACAATCGCTGGAGCTTGCTGACGTGATGTCGGGCCGCACACTGTGAAATAGTGTACGGTATCGCTGATTAGTTCAGCGAATGAAAATTGCAAAAATATTGATCCCTCAGCTCGCGAATCATTACAATCTCTGGAGCTTCCCGACGTGATGTCGGGCCGCACACTGTGAAATAGTGTACGGTATCGCTGATTATTTCAGCGAAAGAAAATTGCAAAATTATTGATTCCTCAGCTCGCGAATCATTACAATCGCTGGAGCTTCCCGACGTGATGTCGGGCCGCACACTGTGAAATAGTGTACGGTATCGCTGATAATTTCAGCGAATGAAAATTGCAAAATTATTGATCCCTCAGCTCGCGAATCATTACAATCGCTGGAGTTTCCCGACGTGATGTCGGGCCGCACACTGTGAAATAGTGTACGGTATCGCTAATTATTTCAGCGAATGAAAATTGCAAAATTATTGATCCCTCAGCTCGCGAATCATTACAATCGCTGGAGCTTGCTGACGTGATGTCGGGCCGCACACTGTGAAATAGTGTACGGTATCGCTGATTAGTTCAGCGAATGAAAATTGCAAAAATATTGATCCCTCAGCTCGCGAATCATTACAATCGCTGGAGCTTGCTGACGTGATGTCGGGCCGCACACTGTGAAATAGTGTACGGTATCGCTGATTAGTTCAGCGAATGAAAATTGCAAAAATATTGATCCCTCAGCTCGCGAATCATTACAATCTCTGGAGCTTCCCGACGTGATGTCGGGCCGCACACTGTGAAATAGTGTACGGTATCGCTAATTATTTCAGCGAATGAAAATTGAAAAATTATTGATCCCTCAGCTCGCGAATCATTACAATCGCAAGAGCTTCCGGACGTGATGTCGGGCCGCACACTGTGAAATAGTGTACGGTATCGCTGATTATTTCAGCGAATGAAAATTGCAAAATTATTGATCCCTCAGCTCGCGAATCATTACAATCGCTGGAGCTTCCCGACGTGATGTCGGGCCGCACACTGTGAAATAGTGTACGGTATCGCTAATTATTTCAGCGAATGAAAATTGCAAAATTATTGATCCCTCAGCTCGCGAATCATTACAATCGCTGGAGTTTCCCGACGTGATGTCGGGCCGCACACTGTGAAATAGTGTACGGTATCGCTAATTATTTCAGCGAATGAAAATTGCAAAATTATTGATCCCTCAGCTCGCGAATCATTACAATCGCTGGAGCTTCCCGACGTGATCTCGGGCCGCACACTGTGAAATAGTGTACGGTATCGCTGATTCTTTCAGCGAATGAAAATTGCAAAATTATTGATTCCTCAGCTCGAGAATCATTACAATCGCTGGAGCTTCCCGACGTGATGTCGGGCCGCACACTGTGAAATAGTGTACGGTATCGCTAATTATTTCAGCGAATGAAAATTGCAAAATTATTGATCCCTCAGCTCGCGAATCGTTACAATCGCTGGAGTTTCCCGACGTGATGTCGGGCCGCACATTGTGAAATAGTGTACGGTATAGCTGATTAGTTCAGCGAATGAAAATTGCAAAAATATTGATCCCTCAGCTCGCGAATCATTACAATCTCTGGAGCTTCCCGACGTGATGTCGGGCCGCACACTGTGAAATAGTGTACGGTATCGCTAATTATTTCAGCGAATGAAAATTGCAAAATTATTGATCCCTCAGCTCGCGAATCATTACAATCGCTGGAGCTTCCCGACATGATGTCGGGCCGCACACTGTGAAATAGTGTACGGTATCGCTGATTATTTCAGCGAATGAAAATTGCAAAATTATTGATCCCTCAGCTCGAGAATCATTACAATCGCTGGAGCTTCCCGACGTGATGTCGGGAGGAACACTGTGAAATAGTGTACGGTATCGCTAATTATTTCAGCGAATGAAAATTGCAAAATTATTGATCCCTCAGCTCGCGAATCATTACAATCGCTGGAGTTTCCCGACGTGATGTCGGGCCGCACATTGTGAAATAGTGTACGGTATCGCTGATTAGTTCAGCGAATGAAAATTGCAAAAATATTGATCCCTCAGCTCGCGAATCATTACAATCTCTGGAGCTTCCCGACGTGATGTCGGGCCGCACACTGTGAAATAGTGTACGGTATCGCTGATTATTTCAGCGAATGAAAATTGCAAAATTATTGATCCCTCAGCTCGAGAATCATTACAATCGCTGGAGCTTCCCGACGTGATGTCGGGAGGAACACTGTGAAATAGTGTACGGTATCGCTAATTATTTCAGCGAATGAAAATTGCAAAATTATTGATCCCTCAGCTCGCGAATCATTACAATCGCTGGAGCTTCCCGACATGATGTCGGGCCGCACACTGTGAAGTAGTGTACGGTATCGCTGATTACTTCAGCGAATGAAAATTGCAAAATTATTGATCCCTCAGCTCGCGAATCATTACAATCGCTGGAGTTTCCCGACGTGATGTCGGGCCGCACACTGTGAAATAGTGTACGGTATCGCTGATTAGTTCAGCGAATGAAAATTGCAAAAATATTGATCCCTCAGCTCGCGAATCATTACAATCTCTGGAGCTTCCCGACGTGATGTCGGGCCGCACACTGTGAAATAGTGTACGGTATCGCTGATTAGTTCAGCGAATGAAAATTGCAAAAATATTGATCCCTCAGCTCGCGAATCATTACAATCGCTGGAGTTTCCCGACGAGATGTCGGGCCGCACACTGTGAAATAGTGTACGGTATCGCTAATTATTTCAGCGAATGAAAATTGCAAAATTATTGATCCCTCAGCTCGCGAATCATTACAATCGCTGGAGCTTGCTGACGTGATGTCGGGCCGCACACTGTGAAATAGTGTACGGTATCGCTGATTAGTTCAGCGAATGAAAATTGCAAAAATATTGATCCCTCAGCTCGCGAATCATTACAATCGCTGGAGCTTGCTGACGTGATGTCGGGCCGCACACTGTGAAATAGTGTACGGTATCGCTGATTAGTTCAGCGAATGAAAATTGCAAAAATATTGATCCCTCAGCTCGCGAATCATTACAATCGCTGGAGTTTCCCGACGTGATGTCGGGCCGCACACTGTGAAATAGTGTACGGTATCGCTAATTATTTCAGCGAATGAAAATTGCAAAATTATTGATCCCTCAGCTCGCGAATCATTACAATCGCTGGAGCTTCCCGACGTGATGTCGGGCCGCACACTGTGAAATAGTGTACGGTATCGCTGATTCTTTCAGCGAATGAAAATTGCAAAATTATTGATTCCTCAGCTCGAGAATCATTACAATCGCTGGAGCTTCCCGACGTGATGTCGGGCCGCACACTGTGAAATAGTGTACGGTATCGCTAATTATTTCAGCGAATGAAAATTGCAAAATTATTGATCCCTCAGCTCGCGAATCATTACAATCGCTGGAGTTTCCCGACGTGATGTCGGGCCGCACACTGTGAAATAGTGTACGGTATCGCTAATTATTTCAGCGAATGAAAATTGCAAAATTATTGATCCCTCAGCTCGCGAATCATTACAATCGCTGGAGCTTCCCGACGCGATGTCGGGCCGCACACTGTGAAATAGTGTACGGTATCGCTGATTCTTTCAGCGAATGAAAATTGCAAAATTATTGATTCCTCAGCTCGAGAATCATTACAATCGCTGGAGCTTCCCGACGTGATGTCGGGCCGCACACTGTGAAATAGTGTACGGTATCGCTAATTATTTCAGCGAATGAAAATTGCAAAATTATTGATCCCTCAGCTCGCGAATCATTACAATCGCTGGAGCTTCCCGACATGATGTCGGGCCGCACACTGTGAAATAGTGTACGGTATCGCTGATTATTTCAGCGAATGAAAATTGCAAAATTATTGATCCCTCAGCTCGCGAATCATTACAATCGCTGGAGTTTCCCGACGTGATGTCGGGCCGCACACTGTGAAATAGTGTACGGTATCGCTGATTAGTTCAGCGAATGAAAATTGCAAAAATATTGATCCCTCAGCTCGCGAATCATTACAATGTCTGGAGCTTCCCGACGTGATGTCGGGCCGCACACTGTGAAATAGTGTACGGTATCGCTAATTATTTCAGCGAATGAAAATTGCAAAATTATTGATCCCTCAGCTCGCGAATCATTACAATCGCTGGAGCTTGCTGACGTGATGTCGGGCCGCACACTGTGAAATAGTGTACGGTATCGCTGATTAGTTCAGCGAATGAAAATTGCAAAAATATTGATCCCTCAGCTCGCGAATCATTACAATCGCTGGAGCTTGCTGACGTGATGTCGGGCCGCACACTGTGAAATAGTGTACGGTATCGCTGATTAGTTCAGCGAATGAAAATTGCAAAAATATTGATCCCTCAGCTCGCGAATCATTACAATCTCTGGAGCTTCCCGACGTGATGTCGGGCCGCACACTGTGAAATAGTGTACGGTATCGCTGATTATTTCAGCGAAAGAAAATTGCAAAATTATTGATCCCTCAGCTCGCGAATCATTACAATCGCAAGAGCTTCCCGACGTGATGTCGGGCCACACAATGTGAAATAGTGTACGGTATCGCTAATTATTTCAGTGAATGAAAATTGCAAAATTATTGATCCCTCAGCTCGCGAATCATTACAATCGCTGGAGTTTCCCGACGTGATGTCGGGCCGCACACTGTGAAATAGTGTACGGTATCGCTAATTATTTCAGCGAATGAAAATTGCAAAATTATTGATCCCTCAGCTCGCGAATCATTACAATCGCTGGAGCTTGCTGACGTGATGTCGGGCCGCACACTGTGAAATAGTGTACGGTATCGCTGATTAGTTCAGCGAATGAAAATTGCAAAAATATTGATCCCTCAGCTCGCGAATCATTACAATCTCTGGAGCTTCCCGACGTGATGTCGGGCCGCACACTGTGAAATAGTGTACGGTATCGCTAATTATTTCAGCGAATGAAAATTGCAAAATTATTGATCCCTCAGCTCGCGAATCATTACAATCGCAAGAGCTTTCCGACGTGATGTCGGGCCGCACACTGTGAAATAGTGTACGGTATCGCTGATTATTTCAGCGAATGAAAATTGCAAAATTATTGATCCCTCAGCTCGCGAATCATTACAATCGCTGGAGTTTCCCGACGTGATGTCGGGCCGCACACTGTGAAATAGTGTACGGTATCGCTAATTATTTCAGCGAATGAAAATTGCAAAATTATTGATCCCTCAGCTCGCGAATCATTACAATCGCTGGAGCTTCCCGACGTGATGTCGGGCCGCACACTGTGAAATAGTGTACGGTATCGCTGATTCTTTCAGCGAATGAAAATTGCAAAATTATTGATTCCTCAGCTCGAGAATCATTACAATCGCTGGAGCTTCCCGACGTGATGTCGGGTCGCACACTGTGAAATAGTGTACGGTATCGCTAATTATTTCAGCGAATGAAAATTGCAAAATTATTGATCCCTCAGCTCGCGAATCATTACAATCGCTGGAGTTTCCCGACGTGATGTCGGGCCGCACACTGTGAAATAGTGTACGGTATCGCTAATTATTTCAGCGAATGAAAATTGCAAAATTATTGATCCCTCAGCTCGCGAATCATTACAATCGCTGGAGCTTGCTGACGTGATGTCGGGCCGCACACTGTGAAATAGTGTACGGTATCGCTGATTAGTTCAGCGAATGAAAATTGCAAAAATATTGATCCCTCAGCTCGCGAATCATTACAATCGCTGGAGCTTGCTGACGTGATGTCGGGCCGCACACTGTGAAATAGTGTACGGTATCGCTGATTAGTTCAGCGAATGAAAATTGCAAAAATATTGATCCCTCAGCTCGCGAATCATTACAATCTCTGGAGCTTCCCGACGTGATGTCGGGCCGCACACTGTGAAATAGTGTACGGTATCGCTGATTATTTCAGCGAAAGAAAATTGCAAAATTATTGATCCCTCAGCTCGCGAATCATTACAATCGCAAGAGCTTCCCGTCGTGATGTCGGGCCGCACACTGTGAAATAGTGTACGGTATCGCTGATTATTTCAGCGAATGAAAATTGCAAAATTATTGATCCCTCAGCTCGCGAATCATTACAATCGCTGGAGTTTCCCGACGTGATGTCGGGCCGCACACTGTGAAATAGTGTACGGTATCGCTATTTATTTCAGCGAATGAAAATTGCAAAATTATTGATCCCTCAGCTCGCGAATCATTACAATCGCTGGAGCTTGCTGACGTGATGTCGGGCCGCACACTGTGAAATAGTGTACGGTATCGCTGATTATTTCAGCGAATGAAAATTGCAAAATTATTGATCCCTCAGCTCGAGAATCATTACAATCGCTGGAGCTTCCCGACGTGATGTCGGGCCGCACACTGTGAAATAGTGTACGGTATCGCTAATTATTTCAGCGAATGAAAATTGCAAAATTATTGATCCCTCAGCTCGCGAATCATTACAATCGCTGGAGCTTGCTGACGTGATGTCGGGCCGCACACTGTGAAATAGTGTACGGTATCGCTGATTAGTTCAGCGAATGAAAATTGCAAAAATATTGATCCCTCAGCTCGCGAATCATTACAATCGCTGGAGCTTGCTGACGTGATGTCGGGCCGCACACTGTGAAATAGTGTACGGTATCGCTGATTAGTTCAGCGAATGAAAATTGCAAAAATATTGATCCCTCAGCTCGCGAATCATTACAATCTCTGGAGCTTCCCGACGTGATGTCGGGCCGCACACTGTGAAATAGTGTACGGTATCGCTGATTATTTCAGCGAAAGAAAATTGCAAAATTATTGATCCCTCAGCTCGCGAATCATTACAATCGCAAGAGCTTCCCGACGTGATGTCGGGCCGCACACTGTGAAATAGTGTACGGTATCGCTGATTATTTCAGCGAATGAAAATTGCAAAATTATTGATCCCTCAGCTCGCGAATCATTACAATCGCTGGAGTTTCCCGACGTGATGTCGGGCCGCACACTGTGAAATAGTGTACGGTATCGCTAATTATTTCAGCGAATGAAAATTGCAAAATTATTGATCCCTCAGCTCGCGAATCATTACTATCGCTGGAGCTTCCCGACGTGATGTCGGGCCGCACACTGTGAAATAGTGTTCGGTATCGCTGATTCTTTCAGCGAATGAAAATTGCAAAATTATTGATTCCTCCGCTCGAGAATCATTACAATCGCTGGAGCTTCCCGACGTGATGTCGGGCCGCACACTGTGAAATAGTGTACGGTATCGCTAATTATTTCAGCGAATGAAAATTGCAAAATTATTGATCCCTCAGCTCGCGAATCATTACAATCGCTGGAGTTTCCCGACGTGATGTCGGGCCGCACACTGTGAAATAGTGTACGGTATCGCTAATTATTTCAGCGAATGAAAATTGCAAAATTATTGATCCCTCAGCTCGCGAATCATTACAATCGCTGGAGCTTCCCGACATGATGTCGGGCCGCACACTGTGAAATAGTGTACGGTATCGCTGATTATTTCAGCGAATGAAAATTGCAAAATTATTGATCCCTCAGCTCGCGAATCATTACAATCGCTGGAGTTTCCCGACGTGATGTCGGGCCGCACACTGTGAAATAGTGTACGGTATCGCTGATTAGTTCAGCGAATGAAAATTGCAAAAATATTGATCCCTCAGCTCGCGAATCATTACAATCGCTGGAGCTTGCTGACGTGATGTCGGGCCGCACACTGTGAAATAGTGTACGGTATCGCTAATTATTTCAGCGAATGAAAATTGCAAAATTATTGATCCCTCAGCTCGCGAATCATTACAATCGCTGGAGCTTCCCGACATGATGTCGGGCCGCACACTGTGAAATAGTGTACGGTATCGCTGATTATTTCAGCGAATGAAAATTGCAAAATTATTGATATCTCAGCTCGAGAATCATTACAATCGCTGGAGCTTCCCGACGTGATGTCGGGCCGCACACTGTGAAATAGTGTACGGTATCGCTAATTATTTCAGCGAATGAAAATTGCAAAATTATTGATCCCTCAGCTCGCGAATCATTACAATCGCTGGAGCTTCCCGACATGATGTCGGGCCGCACACTGTGAAATAGTGTACGGTATTGCTGATTACTTCAGCGAATGAAAATTGCAAAATTATTGATCCCTCAGCTCGCGAATCATTACAATCGCTGGAGTTTCCCGACGTGATGTCGGGCCGCACACTGTGAAATAGTGTACGGTATCGCTGATTAGTTCAGCGAATGAAAATTGCAAAAATATTGATCCCTCAGCTCGCGAATCATTACAATCTCTGGAGCTTCCCGACGTGATGTCGGGCCGCACACTGTGAAATAGTGTACGGTATCGCTAATTATTTCAGCGAATGAAAATTGCAAAATTATTGATCCCTCAGCTCGCGAATCATTACAATCGCTGGAGTTTCCCGACGTGATGTCGGGCCGCACACTGTGAAATAGTGTGCGGTATCGCTAATTATTTCAGCGAATGAAAATTGCAAAATTATTGATCCCTCAGCTCGCGAATCATTACAATCGCTGGAGCTTCCCGACGTGATGTCGGGCCGCACACTGTGAAATAGTGTACGGTATCGCTGATTCTTTCAGCGAATGAAAATTGCAAAATTATTGATTCCTCAGCTCGAGAATCATTACAATCGCTGGAGCTTCCCGACGTGATGTCGGGCCGCACACTGTGAAATAGTGTACGGTATCGCTAATTATTTCAGCGAATGAAAATTGCAAAATTATTGATCCCTCAGCTCGCGAATCATTACAATCGCTGGAGTTTCCCGACGTGATGTCGGGCCGCACACTGTGAAATAGTGTACGGTATCGCTAATTATTTCAGCGAATGAAAATTGCAAAATTATTGATCCCTCAGCTCGCGAATCATTACAATCGCTGGAACTTCCCGACATGATGTCAGGCCGCACACTGTGAAATAGTGTACGGTATCGCTGATTATTTCAGCGAATGAAAATTGCAAAATTATTGATCCCTCAGCTCGCGAATCATTACAATCGCTGGAGTTTCCCGACGTGATGTCGGGCCGCACACTGTGAAATAGTGTACGGTATCGCTGATTAGTTCAGCGAATGAAAATTGCAAAAATATTGATCCCTCAGCTCGCGAATCATTACAATCTCTGGAGCTTCCCGACGTGATGTCGGGCCGCACACTGTGAAATAGTGTACGGTATCGCTAATTATTTCAGCGAATGAAAATTGCAAAATTATTGATCCCTCAGCTCGCGAATCATTACAATCGCTGGAGCTTCCCGACATGATGTCGGGCCGCACACTGTGAAATAGTGTACGGTATCGCTGATTATTTCAGCGAATGAAAATTGCAAAATTATTGATCCCTCAGCTCGAGAATCATTACAATCGCTGGAGCTTCCCGACGTGATGTCGGGCCGCACACTGTGAAATAGTGTACGGTATCGCTAATTATTTCAGCGAATGAAAATTGCAAAATTATTGATCCCTCAGCTCGCGAATCATTACAATCGCTGGAGCTTCCCGACGTGATGTCGGGCCGCACACTGTGAAATAGTGTACGGTATCGCTGATTCTTTCAGCGAATGAAAATTGCAAAATTATTGATTCCTCAGCTCGAGAATCATTACAATCGCTGGAGCTTCCCGACGTGATGTCGGGCCGCACACTGTGAAATAGTGTACGGTATCGCTGATTATTTCAGCGAAAGAAAATTGCAAAATTATTGATTCCTCAGCTCGCGAATCATTACAATCGCTGGAGCTTCCCGACGTGATGTCGGGCCGCACACTGTGAAATAGTGTACGGTATCGCTGATAATTTCAGCGAATGAAAATTGCAAAATTATTGATCCCTCAGCTCGCGAATCATTACAATCGCTGGAGTTTCCCGACGTGATGTCGGGCCGCACACTGTGAAATAGTGTACGGTATCGCTGATTAGTTCAGCGAATTAAAATTGCAAAATTATTGATCCCTCAATTCGCGAATCATTACAATCGCTGGAGCTTCCCGACGTGATGTCGGGCCGCACACTGTGAAATAGTGTACGGTATCGCTGATTAGTTCAGCGAATGAAAATTGCAAAATTATTGATCCCTCAGCTCGCGAATCATTACAATCGCTGGAGCTTCCCGACGTGATGTCGGGCCGCACACTGTGAAATAGTGTACGGTATCGCTAATTATTTCAGCGAATGAAAATTGCAAAATTATTGATCCCTCAGCTCGCGAATCATTACAATCGCTGGAGCTTGCTGACGTGATGTCGGGCCGCACACTGTGAAATAGTGTACGGTATCGCTGATTAGTTCAGCGAATGAAAATTGCAAAAATATTGATCCCTCAGCTCGCGAATCATTACAATCGCTGGAGCTTGCTGACGTGATGTCGGGCCGCACACTGTGAAATAGTGTACGGTATCGCTGATTAGTTCAGCGAATGAAAATTGCAAAAATATTGATCCCTCAGCTCGCGAATCATTACAATCTCTGGAGCTTCCCGACGTGATGTCGGGCCGCACACTGTGAAATAGTGTACGGTATCGCTAATTATTTCAGCGAATGAAAATTGCAAAATTATTGATCCCTCAGCTCGCGAATCATTACAATCGCAAGAGCTTCCCGACGTGATGTCGGGCCGCACACTGTGAAATAGTGTACGGTATCGCTGATTATTTCAGCGAATGAAAATTGCAAAATTATTGATCCCTCAGCTCACGAATCATTACAATCGCTGGAGTTTCCCGACGTGATGTCGGGCCGCACACTGTGAAATAGTGTACGGTATCGCTAATTATTTCAGCGAATGAAAATTGCAAAATTATTGATCCCTCAGCTCGCGAATCATTACAATCGCTGGAGCTTCCCGACGTGATGTCGGGCCGCACACTGTGAAATAGTGTACGGTATCGCTGATTATTTCAGCGAATGAAAATTGCAAAATTATTGATTCCTCAGCTCGAGAATCATTACAATCGCTGGAGCTTCCCGACGTGATGTCGGGCCGCACACTGTGAAATAGTGTACGGTATCGCTAATTATTTCAGCGAATGAAAATTGCAAAATTATTGATCCCTCAGCTCGCGAATCATTACAATCGCTGGAGCTTCCCGACATGATGTCGGGCCGCACACTGTGAAATAGTGTACGGTATCGCTGATTATTTCAGCGAATGAAAATTGCAAAATTATTGATCCCTCAGCTCGCGAATCATTACAATCGCTGGAGTTTCCCGACGTGATGTCGGGCCGCACACTGTGAAATAGTGTACGGTATCGCTGATTAGTTCAGCGAATGAAAATTGCAAAAATATTGATCCCTCAGCTCGCGAATCATTACAATCTCTGGAGCTTCCCGACGTGATGTCGGGCCGCACACTGTGAAATAGTGTACAGTATCGCTAATTATTTCAGCGAATGAAAATTGCAAAATTATTGATCCCTCAGCTCGCGAATCATTACAATCGCTGGAGCTTCCCGACATGATGTCGGGCCGCACACTGTGAAATAGTGTACGGTATCGCTGATTATTTCAGCGAATGAAAATTGCAAAATTATTGATCCCTCAGCTCGCGAATCATTACAATCGCTGGAGTTTCCCGACGTGATGTCGGGCCGCACACTGTGAAATAGTGTACGGTATCGCTAATTATTTCAGCGAATGAAAATTGCAAAATTATTGATCCCTCAGCTCGCGAATCATTACAATCGCTGGAGCTTCCCGACGTGATGTCGGGCCGCACACTGTGAAATAGTGTACGGTATCGCTGATTCTTTGAGCGAATGAAAATTGCAAAATTATTGATTCCTCAGCTCGAGAATCATTACAATCGCTGGAGTTTCCCGACGTGATGTCGGGCCGCACACTGTGAAATAGTGTACGGTATCGCTGATTAGTTCAGCGAATTAAAATTGCAAAATTATTGATCCCTCAATTCGCGAATCATTACAATCGCTGGAGCTTCCCGACGTGATGTCGGGCCGCACACTGTGAAATAGTGTACGGTATCGCTGATTAGTTCAGCGAATGAAAATTGCAAAATTATTGATCCCTCAGCTCGCGAATCATTACAATCGCTGGAGCTTCCCGACGTGATGTCGGGCCGCACACTGTGAAATAGTGTACGGTATCGCTAATTATTTCAGCGAATGAAAATTGCAAAATTATTGATCCCTCAGCTCGCGAATCATTACAATCGCTGGAGCTTGCTGACGTGATGTCGGGCCGCACACTGTGAAATAGTGTACGGTATCGCTGATTAGTTCAGCGAATGAAAATTGCAAAAATATTGATCCCTCAGCTCGCGAATCATTACAATCGCTGGAGCTTCCTGACGTGATGTCGGGCCGCACACTGTGAAATAGTGTACGGTATCGCTGATTAGTTCAGCGAATGAAAATTGCAAAAATATTGATCCCTCAGCTCGCGAATCATTACAATCTCTGGAGCTTCCCGACGTGATGTCGGGCCGCACACTGTGAAATAGTGTACGGTATCGCTAATTATTTCAGCGAATGAAAATTGCAAAATTATTGATCCCTCAGCTCGCGAATCATTACAATCGCAAGAGCTTCCCGACGTGATGTCGGGCCGCACACTGTGAAATAGTGTACGGTATCGCTGATTATTTCAGCGAATGAAAATTGCAAAATTATTGATCCCTCAGCTCACGAATCATTACAATCGCTGGAGTTTCCCGACGTGATGTCGGGCCGCACACTGTGAAATAGTGTACGGTATCGCTAATTATTTCAGCGAATGAAAATTGCAAAATTATTGATCCCTCAGCTCGCGAATCATTACAATCGCTGGAGCTTCCCGACGTGATGTCGGGCCGCACACTGTGAAATAGTGTACGGTATCGCTGATTCTTTCAGCGAATGAAAATTGCAAAATTATTGATTCCTCAGCTCGAGAATCATTACAATCGCTGGAGCGTCCCGACGTGATGTCGGGCCGCACACTGTGAAATAGTGTACGGTATCGCTAATTATTTCAGCGAATGAAAATTGCAAAATTATTGATCCCTCAGCTCGCGAATCATTACAATCGCTGGAGCTTCCCGACATGATGTCGGGCCGCACACTGTGAAATAGTGTACGGTATCGCTGATTATTTCAGCGAATGAAAATTGCAAAATTATTGATCCCTCAGCTCGCGAATCATTACAATCGCTGGAGTTTCCCGACGTGATGTCGGGCCGCACACTGTGAAATAGTGTACGGTATCGCTGATTAGTTCAGCGAATGAAAATTGCAAAAATATTGATCCCTCAGCTCGCGAATCATTACAATCTCTGGAGCTTCCCGACGTGATGTCGGGCCGCACACTGTGAAATAGTGTACAGTATCGCTAATTATTTCAGCGAATGAAAATTGCAAAATTATTGATCCCTCAGCTCGCGAATCATTACAATCGCTGGAGCTTCCCGACATGATGTCGGGCCGCACACTGTGAAATAGTGTACGGTATCGCTGATTATTTCAGCGAATGAAAATTGCAAAATTATTGATCCCTCAGCTCGCGAATCATTACAATCGCTGGAGTTTCCCGACGTGATGTCGGGCCGCACACTGTGAAATAGTGTACGGTATCGCTAATTATTTCAGCGAATGAAAATTGCAAAATTATTGATCCCTCAGCTCGCGAATCATTACAATCGCTGGAGCTTCCCGACGTGATGTCGGGCCGCACACTGTGAAATAGTGTACGGTATCGCTGATTCTTTGAGCGAATGAAAATTGCAAAATTATTGATTCCTCAGCTCGAGAATCATTACAATCGCTGGAGCTTCCCGACGTGATGTCGGTCCGCACACTGTGAAATAGTGTACGGTATCGCTGATTATTTCAGCGAAAGAAAATTGCAAAATTATTGATTCCTCAGCTCGCGAATCATTACAATCGCTGGAGCTTCCCGACGTGATGTCGGGCCGCACACTGTGAAATAGTGTACGGTATCGCTAATTATTTCAGCGAATGAAAATTGCAAAATTATTGATCCCTCAGCTCGCGAATCATTACAATCGCTGGAGCTTGCTGACGTGATGTCGGGCCGCACACTGTGAAATAGTGTACGGTATCGCTAATTATTTCAGCGAATGAAAATTGCAAAATTATTAATCCCTCAGCTCGCGAATCATTACAATCGCTGGAGCTTCCCGACATGATGTCGGGACGCACACTGTGAAATAGTGAACAGTATCGCTAATTATTTCAGCGAATGAAAATTGCAAAATTATTGATCCCTCAGCTCGCGAATCATTACAATCGCTTGAGCTTCCCGACGTGATGTCGGGCCGCACACTGTGAAATAGTGTACGGTATCGCTGATTCTTTCAGCGAATGAAAATTGCAAAATTATTGATTCCTCAGCTCGAGAATCATTACAATCGCTGGAGCTTCCCGACGTGATGTCGGGCCGCACACTGTGAAATAGTGTACGGTATCGCTGATTATTTCAGCGAAAGAAAATTGCAAAATTATTGATTCCTCAGCTCGCGAATCATTACAATCGCTGGAGCTTCCCGACGTGATGTCGGGCAGCACACTGTGAAATAGTGTACGGTATCGCTAATTATTTCAGCGAATGAAAATTGCAAAATTATTGATCCCTCAGCTCTCGAATCATTACAATCGCTGGAGCTTGCTGACGTGATGTCGGGCCGCACACTGTGAAATAGTGTACGGTATCGCTGATTAGTTCAGCGAATGAAAATTGCAAAAATATTGATCCCTCAGCTCGCGAATCATTACAATCGCTGGAGCTTGCCGACATGATGTCGGGACGCACACTGTGAAATAGTGTACGGTATCGCTGATTATTTCAGCGAATGAAAATTGCAAAATTATTGATCCCTCAGCTCGCGAATCATTCCAATCGCTGGAGTTTCTCGACGTGATGTCGAGCCGCACACTGTGAAATAGTGTACGGTATCGCTAATTATTTCAGCGAATGAAAATTGCAAAATTATTGATCCCTCAGCTCGCGAATCATTAAAATCGCTGGAGCTTCCCGACGTGATGTCGGGCCGCACACTGTGAAATAGTGTACGGTATCGCTGATTCTTTCAGCGAATGAAAATTGCAAAATTATTGATTCCTCAGCTCGAGAATCATTACAATCGCTGGAGCTTCCCGACGTGATGTCGGGCCGCACACTGTGAAATAGTGTACGGTATCGCTGATTATTTCAGCGAAAGAAAATTGCAAAATTATTCATTCCTCAGCTCGCGAATCATTACAATCGCTGGAGCTTGCTGACGTGATGTCGGGCCGCACACTGTGAAATAGTGTACGGTATCGCTGATTAGTTCAGCGAATGAAAATTGCAAAAATATTGATCCCTCAGCTCGCGAATCATTACAATCTCTGGAGCTTCCCGACGTGATGTCGGGACGCACACTGTGAAATAGTGTACGGTATCGCTGATTAGTTCAGCGAATGAAAATTGCAAAATTATTGATCCCTCAGCTCACGAATCATTACAATCTCTGGAGCTTCCCGACGTGATGTCGGGCCGCACACTGTGAAATAGTGTACGGTATCGCTAATTATTTCAGTGAATGAAAATTGCAAAATTATTGATCCCTCAGCTCGCGAATCATTACAATCTCTGGAGCTTCCCGACGTGATGTCGGGCCGCACACTGTGAAATAGTGTACGGTATCGCTAATTATTTCAGCGAATGAAAATTGCAAAATTATTGATCCCTCAGCTCGCGAATCATTACAATCGCTGGAGCTTCCCGACATGATGTCGGGACGCACACTGTGAAATAGTGTACGGTATCGCTGATAATTTCAGCGAATAAAAATTGCAAAATTATTGATTCCTCAGCTCGCGAATCATTACAATCGCTGGAGTTTCCCGACGTGATGTCGGGCCGCACACTGTGAAATAGTGTACGGTATCGCTAATTATTTCAGCGAATGAAAATTGCAAAATTATTGATCCCTCAGCTCGCGAATCATTACAATCGCTGGAGCTTGCTGACGTGATGTCGGGCCGCACACTGTGAAATAGTGTACGGTATCGCTGATTAGTTCAGCGAATGAAAATTGCAAAAATATTGATCCCTCAGCTCGCGAATCATTACAATCGCTGGAGCTTGCTGACGTGATGTCGGGCCGCACACTGTGAAATAGTGTACGGTATCGCTGATTAGTTCAGCGAATGAAAATTGCAAAAATATTGATCCCTCAGCTCGCGAATCATTACAATCTCTGGAGCTTCCCGACGTGATGTCGGGCCGCACACTGTGAAATAGTGTACGGTATCGCTAATTATTTCAGCGAATGAAAATTGCAAAATTATTGATCCCTCAGCTCGCGAATCATTACAATCGCTGGAGCTTCCCGACGTGATGTCGGGCCGCACACTGTGAAATAGTGTACGGTATCGCTGATTATTTCAGCGAATGAAAATTGCAAAATTATTGATCCCTCAGCTCGCGAATCATTACAATCGCTGGAGTTTCCCGACGTGATGTCGGGCCGCACACTGTGAAATAGTGTACGGTATCGCTAATTATTTCAGCGAATGAAAATTGCAAAATTATTGATCCCTCAGCTCGCGAATCATTACAATCGCTGGAGCTTCCCGACGTGATGTCGGGCCGCACACTGTGAAATAGTGTACGGTATCGCTGATTCTTTCAGCGAATGAAAATTGCAAAATTATTGATTCCTCAGCTCGAGAATCATTACAATCGCTGGAGCTTCCCGACGTGATGTCGGGCCGCACACTGTGAAATAGTGTACGGTATCGCTGATTCTTTCAGCGAATGAAAATTGCAAAATTATTGATCCCTCAGCTCGCGAATCATTACAATCGCTGGAGCTTCCCGACATGATGTCGGGCCGCACACTGTGAAATAGTGTACGGTATCGCTGATTATTTCAGCGAATGAAAATTGCAAAATTATTGATCCCTCAGCTCGCGAATCATTACAATAGCTGGAGTTTCCCGACGTGATGTCGGGCCGCACACTGTGAAATAGTGTACGGTATCGCTAATTATTTCAGCGAATGAAAATTGCAAAATTATTGATCCCTCAGCTCGCGAATCATTACAATCGCTGGAGCTTCCCGACGTGATGTCGGGCCGCACACTGTGAAATAGTGTACGGTATCGCTGATTCTTTCAGCGAATGAAAATTGCAAAATTATTGATTCCTCAGCTCGAGAATCATTACAATCGCTGGAGCTTCCCGACGTGATGTCGGTCCGCACACTGTGAAATAGTGTACGGTATCGCTGATTATTTCAGCGAATGAAAATTGCAAAATTATTGATTCCTCAGCTCGAGAATCATTACAATCGCTGGAGCTTCCCGACGTGATGTCGGGCCGCACACTGTGAAATAGTGTACGGTATCGCTGCTTATTTCAGCGAAAGAAAATTACAAAATTATTGATTCCTCAGCTCGCGAATCATTACAATCTCTGGAGCTTCCCGACGTGATGTCGGGCCGCACACTGTGAAATAGTGTACGGTATCGCTAATTATTTCAGCGAATGAAAATTGCAAAATTATTGATCCCTCAGCTCGCGAATCATTACAATCGCTGGAGCTTCCCGACGTGATGTCGGGCCGCACACTGTGAAATAGTGTACGGTATCGCTGATTATTTCAGCGAATGAAAATTGCAAAATTATTGATCCCTCAGCTCGCGAATCATTACAATCGCTGGAGTTTCCCGACGTGATGTCGGGCCGCACACTGTGAAATAGTGTACGGTATCGCTAATTATTTCAGCGAATGAAAATTGCAAAATTATTGATCCCTCAGCTCGCGAATCATTACAATCGCTGGAGCTTCCCGACGTGATGTCGGGCCGCACACTGTGAAATAGTGTACGGTATCGCTGATTCTTTCAGCGAATGAAAATTGCAAAATTATTGATTCCTCAGCTCGAGAATCATTACAATCGCTGGAGCTTCCCGACGTGATGTCGGGCCGCACACTGTGAAATAGTGTACGGTATCGCTAATTATTTCAGCGAATGAAAATTGCAAAATTATTGATCCCTCAGCTCGCGAATCATTACAATCGCTGGAGCTTCCCGACATGATGTCGGGACGCACACTGTGAAATAGTGTACGGTATCGCTGATTATTTCAGCGAATGAAAATTGCAAAATTATTGATCCCTCAGCTCGCGAATCATTACAATCGCTGGAGTTTCCCGACGTGATGTCGGGCCGCACACTGTGAAATAGTGTCCGGTATCGCTAATTATTTCAGCGAATGAAAATTGCAAAATTATTGATCCCTCAGCTCGCGAATCATTACAATCGCTGGAGCTTGCTGACGTGATGTCGGGCCGCACACTGTGAAATAGTGTACGGTATCGCTGATTAATTCAGCGAATGAAAATTGCAAAAATATTGATCCCTCAGCTCGCGAATCATTACAATCTCTGGAGCTTCCCGACGTGATGTCGGGCCGCACACTGTGAAATAGTGTACGGTATCGCTAATTATTTCAGCGAATGAAAATTGCAAAATTATTAATCCCTCAGCTCGCGAATCATTACAATCGCTGGAGCTTCCCGACATGATGTCGGGACGCACACTGTGAAATAGTGTACGGTATCGCTGATTATTTCAGCGAATGAAAATTGCAAAATTATTGATCCCTCAGCTCGCGAATCATTACAATGGCTGGAGTTTCCCGACGTGATGTCGGGCCGCACACTGTGAAATAGTGTACGGTATCGCTAATTATTTCAGCGAATGAAAATTGCAAAATTATTGATCCCTCAGCTCGCGAATCATTACAATCGATGGAGCTTCCCGACGTGATGTCGGGCCGCACACTGTGAAATAGTGTACGGTATCGCTGATTAGTTCAGCGAATGAAAATTGCAAAAATATTGATCCCTCAGCTCGCGAATCATTACAATCTCTGGAGCTTCCCGACGTGATGTCGGGCCGCACACTGTGAAATAGTGTACGGTATCGCTGATTATTTCAGCGAATGAAAATTGCAAAATTATTGATCCCTCAGCTCGCGAATCATTACAATCGCTGGAGCTTGCTGACGTTATGTCGGGCCGCACACTGTGAAATAGTGTACGGTATCGCTGATTAGTTCAGCGAATGAAAATTGCAAAAATATTGATCCCTCAGCTCGCGAATCATTACAATCTCTGGAGCTTCCCAGTCGTGACGTCGGGCCGCACACTGTGAAATAGTGTACGGTATCGCTAATTATTTCAGCGAATGAAAATTGCAAAATTATTGATCCCTCAGCTCGCGAATCATTACAATCGCTGGAGCTGCCCGACATGATGTCGGGACGCACACTGTGAAATAGTGTACGGTATCGCTAATTATTTCAGCGAATGAAAATTGCAAAATTATTGATCCCTCAGCTCGCGAATCATTACAATCGCTGGAGCTTCCCGACGTGATGTCGGGCCGCACACTGTGAAATAGTGTACGGTATCGCTGATTCTTTCAGCGAATGAAAATTGCAAAATTATTGATTCCTCAGCTCGAGAATCATTACAATCGCTGGAGCTTCCCGACGTGATGTCGGGCCGCACACTGTGAAATAGTGTACGGTATCGCTGATTATTTCAGCGAATGAAAATTGCAAAATTATTGATTCCTCAGCTCGCGAATCATTACAATCGCTGGAGCTTGCCGACGTGATGTCGGGCCGCACACTGTGAAATAGTGTACGGTATCGCTGATTAGTGCAGCGAATGAAAATTGCAAAATTATTGATCCCTCAGCTCACGAATCATTACAATCGCTGGAGCTTCCCGACGCGATGTCGGGCCGCACACTGTGAAATAGTGTACGGTATCGCTAATTATTTCAGCGAATGAAAATTGCAAAATTATTGATCCCTCAGCTCGCGAATCATTACAATCGCTGGAGCTTCCCGACATGATGTCGGGCCGCACACTGTGAAATAGTGTACGGTATCGCTGATTATTTCAGCGAATGAAAATTGCAAAATTATTGATCCCTCAGCTCGCGAATCATTACAATCGCTGGAGCTTCCCGACGTGATGTCGGGCCGCACACTGTGAAATAGTGTACGGTATCGCTGATTAGTTCAGCGAATGAAAATTGCAAAATTATTGATCCCTCAGCTCGCGAATCATTGCAATCGCTGGAGCTTCCCGACATGATGTCGGGCCGCACACTGTGAAATAGTGTACGGTATCGCTGCTTATTTCAGCGAAAGAAAATTGCAAAATTATTGATTCCTCAGCTCGCGAATCATTACAATCGCTGGAGCTTCCCGACGTGATGTCGGGCCGCACACTGTGAAATAGTGTACGGTATCGCTAATTATTTCAGCGAATGAAAATTGCAAAATTATTGATCCCTCAGCTCGCGAATCATTACAATCGCTGGAGCTTCCCGACATGATGTCGGGATGCACACTGTGAAATAGTGTACGGTATCGCTGATTATTTCAGCGAATGAAAATTGCAAAATTATTGATTCCTCAGCTCGCGAATCATTACAATCGCTGGAGCTTGCCGACGTGATATCGGGCCGCACACTGTGAAATAGTGTACGGTATCGCTGATTAGTTCAGCGAATGAAAATTGCAAAATTATTGATCCCTCAGCTCACGAATCATTACAATCTCAGGAGCTTCCCGACGTGATGTCGGGCCGCACACTGTGAAATAGTGTACGGTATCGCTAATTATTTCAGCGAATGAAAATTGCAAAATTATTGATCCCTCAGCTCGCGAATCATTACAATCGCTGGAGCTTCCCGACATGATGTCGGGCCGCACACTGTGAAATAGTGTACGGTATCGCTGATTATTTCAGCGAATGAAAATTGCAAAATTATTGATCCCTCAGCTCGCGAATCATTACAATCGCTGGAGCTTCCCGACATGATGTCGGGCCGCACACTGTGAAATAGTGTACGGTATCGCTAATTATTTCAGCGAATGAAAATTGCAAAATTATTGATCCCTCAGCTCGCGAATCATAACAATCGCTGGAGCTTGCTGACGTGATGTCGGGCCGCACACTGTGAAATAGTGTACGGTATCGCTGATTAGTTCAGCGAATGAAAATTGCAAAAATATTGATCCCTCAGCTCGCGAATCATTACAATCGCTGGAGCTTGCTGACGTGATGTCGGGCCGCACACTGTGAAATAGTGTACGGTATCGCTGATTAGTTCAGCGAATGAAAATTGCAAAAATATTGATCACTCAGCTCGCGAATCATTACAATCTCTGGAGCTTCCCGACGTGATGTCGGGCCGCACACTGTGAAATAGTGTACGGTATCGCTGATTATTTCAGCGAATGAAAATTGCAAAATTATTGATCCCTCAGCTCGCGAATCATTACAATCGCTGGAGCTTGCTGACGTGATGTCGGGCCGCACACTGTGAAATAGTGTACGGTATCGCTGATTAGTTCAGCGAATGAAAATTGCAAAAATATTGATCCCTCAGCTCGCGAATCATTACAATCTCTGGAGCTTCCCGACGTGACGTCGGGCCGCACACTGTGAAATAGTGTACGGTATCGCTAATTATTTCAGCGAATGAAAATTGCAAAATTATTGATCCCTCAGCTCGCGAATCATTACAATCGCTGGAGCTGCCCGACATGATGTCGGGACGCACACTGTGAAATAGTGTACGGTATCGCTAATTATTTCAGCGAATGAAAATTGCAAAATTATTGATCCCTCAGCTCGCGAATCATTACAATCGCTGGAGCTTCCCGACGTGATGTCGGGCCGCACACTGTGAAATAGTGTACGGTATCGCTGATTCTTTCAGCGAATGAAAATTGCAAAATTATTGATTCCTCAGCTCGAGAATCATTACAATCGCTGGAGCTTCCCGACGTGATGTCGGGCCGCACACTGTGAAATAGTGTACGGTATCGCTGATTATTTCAGCGAATGAAAATTGCAAAATTATTGATTCCTCAGCTCACGAATCATTACAATCTCTGGAGCTTCCCGACGTGATGTCGGGCCGCACACTGTGAAATAGTGTACGGTATCGCTAATTATTTCAGTGAATGAAAATTGCAAAATTATTGATCCCTCAGCTCGCGAATCATTACAATCGCTGGAGCTTCCCGACATGATGTCGGGCCGCACACTGTGAAATAGTGTACGGTATCGCTAATTATTTCAGCGAATGAAAATTGCAAAATTATTGATCCCTCAGCTCGCGAATCATTACAATCGCTGGAGCTTGCTGACGTGATGTCGGGCCGCACACTGTGAAATAGTGTACGGTATCGCTGATTAGTTCAGCGAATGAAAATTGCAAAATTATTGATCCCTCAGCTCGCGAATCATTGCAATCGCTGGAGCTTCCCGACATGATGTCGGGCCGCACACTGTGAAATAGTGTACGGTATCGCTGATTATTTCAGCGAATGAAAATTGCAAAATTATTGATCGCTCAGCTCGCGAATCATTACAATCGCTGGAGCTTCCCGACGTGATGTCGGGCCGCACACTGTGAAATAGTGTACGGTATCGCTGATTCTTTCAGCGAATGAAAATTGCAAAATTATTGATCCCTCAGCTCGCGAATCATTACAATCGCTGGAGCTTCCCGACGTGATGTCGGGCCGCACACTGTGAAATAGTGTACGGTATCGCTGATTCTTTCAGCGAATGAAAATTGCAAAATTATTGATTCCTCAGCTCGAGAATCATTACAATCGCTGGAGCTTCCCGACGTGATGTCGGGCCGCACACTGTGAAATAGTGTACGGTATCGCTGATTGTTTCAGCGAAAGAAAATTGCAAAATTATTGATTCCTCAGCTCGCGAATCATTACAATCGCTGGAGCTTCCCGACGTGATGTCGGGCCGCACACTGTGAAATAGTGTACGGTATCACTAATTATTTCAGCGAATGAAAATTGCAAAATTATTGATCCCTCAGCTCGCGAATCATTACAATCGCTGGAGCTTGCTGACGTGATGTCGGGCCGCACACTGTGAAATAGTGTACGGTATCGCTGATTAGTTCAGCGAATGAAAATTGCAAAAATATTGATCCCTCAGCTCGCGAATCATTACAATCTCTGGAGCTTCCCGACGTGATGTCGGGCCGCACACTGTGAAATAGTGTACGGTATCGCTAATTATTTCAGCGAATGAAAATTGCAAAATTATTGATCCCTCAGCTCGCGAATCATTACAATCGCTGGAGCTTGCTGACGTGATGTCGGGCCGCACACTGTGAAATAGTGTACGGTATCGCTGATTAATTCAGCGAATGAAAATTGCAAAAATATTGATCCCTCAGCTCGCGAATCATTACAATCTCTGGAGCTTCCCGACGTGATGTCGGGCCGCACACTGTGAAATAGTGTACGGTATCGCTAATTATTTCAGCGAATGAAAATTGCAAAATTATTAATCCCTCAGCTCGCGAATCATTACAATCGCTGGAGCTTCCCGACATGATGTCGGGACGCACACTGTGAAATAGTGTACGGTATCGCTGATTATTTCAGCGAATGAAAATTGCAAAATTATTGATCCCTCAGCTCGCGAATCATTACAATGGCTGGAGTTTCCCGACGTGATGTCGGGCCGCACACTGTGAAATAGTGTACGGTATCGCTAATTATTTCAGCGAATGAAAATTGCAAAATTATTGATCCCTCAGCTCGCGAATCATTACAATCGATGGAGCTTCCCGACGTGATGTCGGGCCGCACACTGTGAAATAGTGTACGGTATCGCTGATTCTTTCAGCGAATGAAAATTGCAAAATTATTGATCCCTCAGCTCGCGAATCATTACAATCGCTGGAGTTTCCCGACGTGATGTCGGGCCGCACACTGTGAAATAGTGTACGGTATCGCTAATTATTTCAGCGAATGAAAATTGCAAAATTATTGATCCCTCAGCTCGCGAATCATTACAATCGCTGGAGCTTCCCGACGTGATGTCTGGCCGCACACTGTGAAATAGTGTACGGTATCGCTCATTCTTTCAGCGAATGAAAATTGCAAAATTATTGATTCCTCAGCTCGCGAATCATTACAATCGCTGGAGCTTCCCGACGTGATGTCGGGCCGCACACTGTGAAATAGTGTACGGTATCGCTAATTATTTCAGCGAATGAAAATTGCAAAATTATTGATCCCTCAGCTCGCGAATCATTACAATCGCTGGAGCTTCCCGACATGATGTCGGGATGCACACTGTGAAATAGTGTACGGTATCGCTGATTATTTCAGCGAATGAAAATTGCAAAATTATTGATTCCTCAGCTCGCGAATCATTACAATCGCTGGAGCTTGCCGACGTGATATCGGGCCGCACACTGTGAAATAGTGTACGGTATCGCTGATTAGTTCAGCGAATGAAAATTGCAAAATTATTGATCCCTCAGCTCACGAATCATTACAATCTCAGGAGCTTCCCGACGTGATGTCGGGCCGCACACTGTGAAATAGTGTACGGTATCGCTAATTATTTCAGCGAATGAAAATTGCAAAATTATTGATCCCTCAGCTCGCGAATCATTACAATCGCTGGAGCTTCCCGACATGATGTCGGGCCGCACACTGTGAAATAGTGTACGGTATCGCTGATTATTTCAGCGAATGAAAATTGCAAAATTATTGATCCCTCAGCTCGCGAATCATTACAATCGCTGGAGCTTCCCGACATGATGTCGGGCCGCACACTGTGAAATAGTGTACGGTATCGCTAATTATTTCAGCGAATGAAAATTGCAAAATTATTGATCCCTCAGCTCGCGAATCATAACAATCGCTGGAGCTTGCTGACGTGATGTCGGGCCGCACACTGTGAAATAGTGTACGGTATCGCTGATTAGTTCAGCGAATGAAAATTGCAAAAATATTGATCCCTCAGCTCGCGAATCATTACAATCGCTGGAGCTTGCTGACGTGATGTCGGGCCGCACACTGTGAAATAGTGTACGGTATCGCTGATTAGTTCAGCGAATGAAAATTGCAAAAATATTGATCACTCAGCTCGCGAATCATTACAATCTCTGGAGCTTCCCGACGTGATGTCGGGCCGCACACTGTGAAATAGTGTACGGTATCGCTGATTATTTCAGCGAATGAAAATTGCAAAATTATTGATCCCTCAGCTCGCGAATCATTACAATCGCTGGAGCTTGCTGACGTGATGTCGGGCCGCACACTGTGAAATAGTGTACGGTATCGCTGATTAGTTCAGCGAATGAAAATTGCAAAAATATTGATCCCTCAGCTCGCGAATCATTACAATCTCTGGAGCTTCCCGACGTGACGTCGGGCCGCACACTGTGAAATAGTGTACGGTATCGCTAATTATTTCAGCGAATGAAAATTGCAAAATTATTGATCCCTCAGCTCGCGAATCATTACAATCGCTGGAGCTGCCCGACATGATGTCGGGACGCACACTGTGAAATAGTGTACGGTATCGCTAATTATTTCAGCGAATGAAAATTGCAAAATTATTGATCCCTCAGCTCGCGAATCATTACAATCGCTGGAGCTTCCCGACGTGATGTCGGGCCGCACACTGTGAAATAGTGTACGGTATCGCTGATTCTTTCAGCGAATGAAAATTGCAAAATTATTGATTCCTCAGCTCGAGAATCATTACAATCGCTGGAGCTTCCCGACGTGATGTCGGGCCGCACACTGTGAAATAGTGTACGGTATCGCTGATTATTTCAGCGAATGAAAATTGCAAAATTATTGATTCCTCAGCTCACGAATCATTACAATCTCTGGAGCTTCCCGACGTGATGTCGGGCCGCACACTGTGAAATAGTGTACGGTATCGCTAATTATTTCAGTGAATGAAAATTGCAAAATTATTGATCCCTCAGCTCGCGAATCATTACAATCGCTGGAGCTTCCCGACATGATGTCGGGCCGCACACTGTGAAATAGTGTACGGTATCGCTAATTATTTCAGCGAATGAAAATTGCAAAATTATTGATCCCTCAGCTCGCGAATCATTACAATCGCTGGAGCTTGCTGACGTGATGTCGGGCCGCACACTGTGAAATAGTGTACGGTATCGCTGATTAGTTCAGCGAATGAAAATTGCAAAATTATTGATCCCTCAGCTCGCGAATCATTGCAATCGCTGGAGCTTCCCGACATGATGTCGGGCCGCACACTGTGAAATAGTGTACGGTATCGCTGATTATTTCAGCGAATGAAAATTGCAAAATTATTGATCGCTCAGCTCGCGAATCATTACAATCGCTGGAGCTTCCCGACGTGATGTCGGGCCGCACACTGTGAAATAGTGTACGGTATCGCTGATTATTTCAGCGAATGAAAATTGCAAAATTATTGATTCCTCAGCTCGCGAATCATTACAATCGCTGGAGCTTCCCGACGCGATGTCGGGCCGCACACTGTGAAATAGTGTACGTTATCGCTAATTATTTCAGCGAATGAAAATTGCAAAATTATTGATCCCTCAGCTCGCGAATCATTACAATCGCTGGAGCTTCCCGACATGATGTCGGGCCGCACACTGTGAAATAGTGTACGGTATCGCTGATTATTTCAGCGAATGAAAATTGCAAAATTATTGATCCCTCAGCTCGCGAATCATTACAATCGCTGAAGCTTCCCGACGTGATGTCGGGCCGCACACTGTGAAATAGTGTACGGTATCGCTGATTCTTTCAGCGAATGAAAATTGCAAAATTATTGATTCCTCAGCTCGAGAATCATTACAATCGCTGGAGCTTCCCGACGTGATGTCGGGCCGCACACTGTGAAATAGTGTACGGTATCGCTGATTCTTTCAGCGAATGAAAATTGCAAAATTATTGATTCCTCAGCTCGCGAATCATTACAATCGCTGGAGCTTGCCGACGTGATGTCGGGCCGCACACTGTGAAATAGTGTACGGTATCGCTGATTATTTCAGCGAAAGAAAATTGCAAAATTATTGATCCCTCAGCTCACGAATCATTACAATCTCAGGAGCTTCCCGACGTGATGTCGGGCCGCACACTGTGAAATAGTGTACGGTATCGCTAATTATTTCAGCGAATGAAAATTGCAAAATTATTGATCCCTCAGCTCGCGAATCATTACAATCGCTGGAGCTTCCCGACATGATGTCGGGCCGCACACTGTGAAATAGTGTACGGTATCGCTGATTATTTCAGCGAATGAAAATTGCAAAATTATTGATCCCTCAGCTCGCGAATCATTACAATCGCTGGAGCTTCCCGACATGATGTCGGGCCGCACACTGTGAAATAGTGTACGGTATCGCTAATTATTTCAGCGAATGAAAATTGCAAAATTATTGATCCCTCAGCTCGCGAATCATTACAATCGCTGGAGCTTCCCGACGTGATGTCGGGCCGCACACTGTGAAATAGTGTACGGTATCGCTGATTGTTTCAGCGAAAGAAAATTGCAAAATTATTGATTCCTCAGCTCGCGAATCATTACAATCGCTGGAGCTTCCCGACGTGATGTCGGGCCGCACACTGTGAAATAGTGTACGGTATCACTAATTATTTCAGCGAATGAAAATTGCAAAATTATTGATTCCTCAGCTCGAGAATCATTACAATCGCTGGAGCTTCCCGACATGATGTCGGGACGCACACTGTGAAATAGTGTACGGTATCGCTGATTGTTTCAGCGAAAGAAAATTGCAAAATTATTGATTCCTCAGCTCGCGAATCATTACAATCGCTGGAGCTTCCCGACGTGATGTCGGGCCGCACACTGTGAAATAGTGTACGGTATCACTAATTATTTCAGCGAATGAAAATTGCAAAATTATTGATCCCTCAGCTCGCGAATCATTACAATCGCTGGAGCTTGCTGACGTGATGTCGGGCCGCACACTGTGAAATAGTGTACGGTATCGCTGATTAGTTCAGCGAATGAAAATTGCAAAAATATTGATCCCTCAGCTCGCGAATCATTACAATCTCTGGAGCTTCCCGACGTGATGTCGGGCCGCACACTGTGAAATAGTGTACGGTATCGCTAATTATTTCAGCGAATGAAAATTGCAAAATTATTGATCCCTCAGCTCGCGAATCATTACAATCGCTGGAGCTTCCCGACATGATGTCGGGCCGCACACTGTGAAATAGTGTACGGTATCGCTGATTATTTCAGCGAAAGAAAATTGCAATATTATTGATTCCTCAGCTCGCGAATCATTACAATCGCTGGAGCTTCCCGACGTGATGTCGGGCCGCACACTGTGAAATAGTGTACGGTATCACTAATTATTTCAGCGAATGAAAATTGCAAAATTATTGATTCCTCAGCTCGAGAATCATTACAATCGCTGGAGCTTCCCGACGTGATGTCGGGCCGCACACTGTGAAATAGTGTACGGTATCGCTGATTATTTCAGCGAATGAAAATTGCAAAATTATTGATCCCTCAGCTCGCGAATCATTACAATCGCTGGAGCTTCCCGACATGATGTCGGGCCGCACACTGTGAAATAGTGTACGGTATCGCTGATTATTTCAGCGAATGAAAATTGCAAAATTATTGATCCCTCAGCTCGCGAATCATTACAATCGCTGGAGTTTCCCGACGTGATGTCGGGCCGCACACTGTGAAATAGTGTACGGTATCGCTAATTATTTCAGCGAATGAAAATTGCAAAATTATTGATCCCTCAGCTCGCGAATCATTACAATCGCTGGAGCTTCCCGACGTGATGTCGGGCCGCACACTGTGAAATAGTGTACGGCATCGCTGATTATTTCAGCGAATGAAAATTGCAAAATTATTGATTCCTCAGCTCGCGAATCATTACAATCGCTGGAGCTTGCCGACGTGATGTCGGGCCGCACACTGTGAAATAGTGTACGGTATCGCTGATTAGTTCAGCGAATGAAAATTGCAAAATTATTGATCCCTCAGCTCACGAATCATTACAATCTCTAGAGTTTCCCGACGTGATGTCGGGCCGCACACTGTGAAATAGTGTACGGTATCGCTAATTATTTCAGTGAATGAAAATTGCAAAATTATTGATCCCTCAGCTCGCGAATCATTACAATCGCTGGAGCTTCCCGACATGATGTCGGGCCGCAGACTGTGAAATAGTGTACGGTATCGTTGATTATTTCAGCGAATGAAAATTGCAAAATTATTGATCCCTCAGCTCGCGAATCATTACAATCGCTGGAGCTTCCCGACGTGATGTCGGGCCGCACACTGTGAAATAGTGTACGGTATCGCTAATTATTTCAGCGAATGAAAATTGCAAAATTATTGATCCCTCAGCTCGCGAATCATTGCAATCGCTGGAGCTTCCCGACATGATGTCGGGCCGCACACTGTGAAATAGTGTACGGTATCGCTGATTATTTCAGCGAATGAAAATTTCAAAATTATTGATCGCTCAGCTCGCGAATCATTACAATCGCTGGAGCTTCCCGACGTGATGTCGGGCCGCACACTGTGAAATAGTGTACGGTATCGCTGATTATTTCAGCGAATGAAAATTGCAAAATTATTGATTCCTCAGCTCGCGAATCATTACCATCGCTGGAGCTTCCCGACGTGATGTCGGGCCGCACACTGTGAAATAGTGTACGGTATCGCTAATTATTTCAGCGAATGAAAATTGCAAAATTATTGATCCCTCAGCTCGCGAATCATTACAATCGCTGGAGCTTCCCGACGTGATGTCGGGCCGCACACTGTGAAATAGTGTACGGTATCGCTGATTATTTCAGCGAATGAAAATTGCAAAATTATTGATCCCTCAGCTCGCGAATCATTGCAATCGCTGGAGCTTCCCGACGTGATGTCGGGCCGCACACTGTGAAATAGTGTACGGTATCGCTAATTATTTCAGCGAATGAAAATTGCAAACATATTGATCCCTCAGCTCGCGAATCATTACAATCGCTGGAGCTTCCCGACGTGATGTCGGGCCGCACACTGTGAAATAGTGTACGGTATCGCTGATTATTTCAGCGAATGAAAATTGCAAAATTATTGATCGCTCAGCTCGCGAATCATTACAATCGCTGGAGCTTCCCGACGTGATGTCGGGCCGCACACTGTGAAATAGTGTACGGTATCGCTGATTAGTTCAGCGAATGAAAATTGCAAAATTATTGATCCCTCAGCTCACGAATCATTACAATCTCTGGAGTTTCCCGACGTGATGTCGGGCCGCACACTGTGAAATAGTGTACGGTATCGCTAATTATTTCAGTGAATGAAAATTGCAAAATTATTGATCCCTCAGCTCGCGAATCATTACAATCGCTGGAGCTTCCCGACATGATGTCGGGCCGCAGACTGTGAAATAGTGTACGGTATCGTTGATTATTTCAGCGAATGAAAATTGCAAAATTATTGATCCCTCAGCTCGCGAATCATTACAATCGCTGGAGCTTCCCGACGTGATGTCGGGCCGCACACTGTGAAATAGTGTACGGTATCGCTAATTATTTCAGCGAATGAAAATTGCAAAATTATTGATCCCTCAGCTCGCGAATCATTACAATCGCTGGAGCTTGCTGACGTGATGTCGGGCCGCACACTGTGAAATAGTGTACGGTATCGCTGATTAGTTCAGCGAATGAAAATTGCAAAATTATTGATCCCTCAGCTCTCGAATCATTGCAATCGCTGGAGCTTCCCGACATGATGTCGGGCCTCACACTGTGAAATAGTGTACGGTATCGCTGATTATTTCAGCGAATGAAAATTGCAAAATTATTGATCGCTCAGCTCGCGAATCATTACCATCGCTGGAGCTTCCCGACGTGATGTCGGGCCGCACACTGTGAAATAGTGTACGGTATCGATAATTATTTCAGCGAATGAAAATTGCAAAATTATTGATCCCTCAGCTCGCGAATCATTACAATCGCTGGAGCTTCCCGACGTGATGTCGGGCCGCACACTGTGAAATAGTGTACGGTATCGCTGATTATTTCAGCGAATGAAAATTGCAAAATTATTGATCCCTCAGCTCGCGAATCATTGCAATCGCTGGAGCTTCCCGACGTGATGTCGGGCCGCACACTGTGAAATAGTGTACGGTATCGCTAATTATTTCAGCGAATGAAAATTGCAAAATTATTGATCCCTCAGCTCGCGAATCATTGCAATCGCTGGAGCTTCCCGACGTGATGTCGGGCCGCACACTGTGAAATAGTGTACGGTATCGCTAATTATTTCAGCGAATGAAAATTGCAAACATATTGATCCCTCAGCTCGCGAATCATTACAATCGCTGGAGCTTCCCGACGTGATGTCGGGCCGCACACTGTGAAATAGTGTACGGTATCGCTGATTATTTCAGCGAATGAAAATTGCAAAATTATTGATCGCTCAGCTCGCGAATCATTACAATCGCTGGAGCTTCCCGACGTGATGTCGGGCCGCACACTGTGAAATAGTGTACGGTATCGCTGATTATTTCAGCGAATGAAAATTGCAAAATTATTGATTCCTCAGCTCGCGAATCATTACCATCGCTCGAGCTTCCCGACGTGATGTCGGGCCGCACACTGTGAAATAGTGTACGGTATCGCTAATTATTTCAGCGAATGAAAATTGCAAAATTATTGATCCCTCAGCTCGCGAATCATTACAATCGCTGGAGCTTCCCGACGTGATGTCGGGCCGCACACTGTGAAATAGTGTACGGTATCGCTAACTATTTCAGCGAATGAAAATTGCAAAATTATTGATCCCTCAGCTCGCGAATCATTACAATCGCTGGAGCTTCCCGACGTGATGTCGGACCGCACACTGTGAAATAGTGTACGGTATCACTGATTATTTCAGCGAATGAAAATTGCTAAATTATTGATTCCTCAGCTCGCGAATCATTACAATCGCTGGAGCTTCCCGACGTGAAGTCGGGCCGCACACTGTGAAATAGTGTACGGTATCGCTGATTATTTCAGCGAATGAAAATTGCAAAATTATTGATCCCTCAGCTCGCGAATCATTACAATCGCTGGAGCTTCCCGACGTGATGTCGGGCTGCACACTGTGAAATAGTGTACGGTATCGCTGATTATTTCAGCGAATGAAAATTGCAAAATTATTGATCCCTCAGCTCGCGAATCATTGCAATCGCTGGAGCTTCCCGACGTGATGTCGGGCCGCACACTGTGAAATAGTGTACGGTATTGCTAATTATTTCAGCGAATGAAAATTGCAAAATTATTGATCCCTCAGCTCGCGAATCATTACAATCGCTGGAGTTTCCCGACGTGATGTCGGGCCGCACACTGTGAAATAGTGTACGGTATCGCTAATTATTTCAGCGAATGAAAATTGCAAAATTATTGATCCCTCAGCTCGCGAATCATTACAATCGCTGGAGCTTCCCGACGTGATGTCGGGCCGCACACTGTGAAATAGTGTACGGTATCGCTCATTCTTTCAGCGAATGAAAATTGCAAAATTATTGATTCCTCAGCTCGAGAATCATTACAATCGCTGGAGCTTCCCGACGTGATGTCGGGCCGCACACTGTGAAATAGTGTACGGTATCGCTGATTGTTTCAGCGAAAGAAAATTGCAAAATTATTGATTCCTCAGCTCGCGAATCATTACAATCGCTGGAGCTTCCCGACGTGATGTCGGGCCGCACACTGTGAAATAGTGTACGGTATCGCTGATTATTTCAGCGAATGAAAATTGCAAAATTATTGATCCCTCAGCTCGCGAATCATTACAATCGCTGGAGCTTGCTGACGTGATGTCGGGCCGCACACTGTGAAATAGTGTACGGTATCGCTAATTATTTCAGTGAATGAAAATTGCAAAATTATTGATCCCTCAGCTCGCGAATCATTACAATCGCTGGAGCTTCCCGACGTGATGTCGGGCCGCACACTGTGAAATAGTGTACGGTATCGCTGATTGTTTCAGCGAAAGAAAATTGCAAAATTATTGATTCCTCAGCTCGCGAATCATTACAATCGCTGGAGCTTCCCGACGTGATGTCGGGCCGCACACTGTGAAATAGTGTACGGTATCGCTGATTATTTCAGCGAATGAAAATTGCAAAATTATTGATCCCTCAGCTCGCGCATCATTACAATCGCTGGAGCTTGCTGACGTGATGTCGGGCCGCACACTGTGAAATAGTGTACGGTATCGCTAATTATTTCAGTGAATGAAAATTGCAAAATTATTGATCCCTCAGCTCGCGAATCATTACAATCGCTGGAGCTTCCCGACATGATGTCGGGCCGCAGACTGTGAAATAGTGTACGGTATCGTTGATTATTTCAGCGAATGAAAATTGCAAAATTATTGATCCCTCAGCTCGCGAATCATTACAATCGCTGGAGCTTCCCGACGTGATGTCGGGCCGCACACTGTGAAATAGTGTACGGTATCGCTGATTATTTCAGCGAATGAAAATTGCAAAATTATTGATCCCTCAGCTCGCGAATCATTACAATCGCTGGAGCTTGCTGACGTGATGTCGGGCCGCACACTGTGAAATAGTGTACGGTATCGCTAATTATTTCAGTGAATGAAAATTGCAAAATTATTGATCCCTCAGCTCGCGAATCATTACAATCGCTGGAGCTTCCCGACGTGATGTCGGGCCGCACACTGTGAAATAGTGTACGGTATCGCTGATTGTTTCAGCGAAAGAAAATTGCAAAATTATTGATTCCTCAGCTCGCGAATCATTACAATCGCTGGAGCTTCCCGACGTGATGTCGGGCCGCACACTGTGAAATAGTGTACGGTATCGCTGATTATTTCAGCGAATGAAAATTGCAAAATTATTGATCCCTCAGCTCGCGAATCATTACAATCGCTGGAGCTTGCTGACGTGATGTCGGGCCGCACACTGTGAAATAGTGTACGGTATCGCTGATTAGTTCAGCGAATGAAAATTGCAAAATTATAGATCCCTCAGCCGGCGAATCATTGCAATCGCTGGAGCTTCCCGACATGATGTCGGGCCGCACACGGTGAAATAGTGTACGGTATCGCTGATTATTTCAGCGAATGAAAATTGCAAAATTATTGATCGCTCAGCTCGCGAATCATTACAATCGCTGGAGCTTCCCGACGTGATGTCGGGCCGCACACTGTGAAATAGTGTACGGTATCGCTGATTATTTCAGCGAATGAAAATTGCAAAATTATTGATCCCTCAGCTCGCGAATCATTGCAATCGCTGGAGCCTCCCGACGTGATGTCGGGCCGCACACTGTGAAATAGTGTACGGTATCGCTAATTGTTCCAGCGAATGAAAATTGCAAACTTATTGATCCCTCAGCTCGCGAATCATTACAATCGCTGGAGCTTCCCGACGTGATGTCGGGCCGCACACTGTGAAATAGTGTACGGTATCGCTCACTATTTCAGCGAATGAAAATTGCAAAATTATTGATCCCTCAGCTCGCGAATCATTACAATCGCTGGAGCTTCCCGACGTGATGTCGGACCGCACACTGTGAAATAGTGTACGGTATCGCTGATTATTTCAGCGAATGAAAATTGCTAAATTATTTATTCCTCAGCTCGCGAATCATTACAATCGCTGGAGCTTCCCGACGTGATGTCGTGCCGCACACTGTGAAATATTGTACGGTATCGCTGATTATTTCAGCGAATGAAAATTGCAAAATTATTGATTCCTCAGATCGCGAATCATTACAATCGCTGGAGCTTGCCGACGTGATGTCGGGCCGCACACTGTGAAATAGTGTACGGTATCGCTAATTATTTCAGTGAATGAAAATTGCAAAATTATTGATCCCTCAGCTCGCGAATCATTACAATCGCTGGAGCTTCCCGACGTGATGTCGGACCGCACACTGTGAAATAGTGTACGGTATCGCTGATTATTTCAGCGAATGAAAATTGCAAACTTATTGATCCCTCAGCTCGCGAATCATTACAATCGCTGGAGCTTCCCGACGTGATGTCGTGCCGCACACTGTGAAATATTGTACGGTATCGCTGATTATTTCAGCGAATGAAAATTGCAAAATTATTGATTCCTCAGATCGCGAATCATTACAATCGCTGGAGCTTGCCGACGTGATGTCGGGCCGCACACTGTGAAATAGTGTACGGTATCGCTAATTATTTCAGTGAATGAAAATTGCAAAATTATTGATCCCTCAGCTCGCGAATAATTACAATCGCTGGAGCTTCCCGACGTGATGTCGGGCCGCACACTGTGAAATAGTGTACGGTATCGCTAATTATTTCAGCGAATGAAAATTGCAAAATTATTGATCCCTCAGCTCGCGAATCATTATAATCGTTGGAGCTTGCTGACGTGATGTCGGGCCGCACACTGTGAAATAGTGTACGGTATCGCTGATTAGTTCAGCGAATGAAAATTGCAAAATTATTGATCCTTCAGCCGGCGAATCATTGCAATCGCTGGAGCTTCCCGACATGATGTCGGGCCGCACACTGTGAAATAGTGTACGGTATCGCTGATTATTTCAGCGAATGAAAATTGCAAAATTATTGATCGCTCAGCTCGCGAATCATTACAATCGCTGGAGCTTGCTGACGTGATGTCGGACCGCACACTGTGAAATAGTGTACGGTATCGCTAATTATTTCAGCGAATGAAAATTGCTAAATTATTTATTCCTCAGCTCGCGAATCATTACAATCGCTGGAGCTTCCCGACGTGATGTCGTGCCGCACACTGTGAAATATTGTACGGTATCGCTGATTATTTCAGCGAATGAAAATTGCAAAATTATTGATTCCTCAGCTCGAGAATCATTACAATTGCTGGAGCTTCCCGACGTGATGTCGGGCCGCACACTGTGAAATAGTGTACGGTATCGCTGATTGTTTCAGCGAAAGAAAATTGCTAAATTATTTATTCCTCAGCTCGCGAATCATTACAATCGCTGGAGCTTCCCGACGTGATGTCGGGCCGCACACTGTGAAATAGTGTACGGTATCGCTGATTGTTTCAGCGAAAGAAAATTGCAAAATTATTGATTCCTCAGCTCGCGAATCATTACAATCGCTGGAGCTTCCCGACGTGATGTCGGGCCGCACACTGTGAAATAGTGTACGGTATCGCTGATTATTTCAGCGAATGAAAATTGCAAAATTATTGATCCCTCAGCTCGCGAATCATTACAATCGCTGGAGCTTGCTGACGTGATGTCGGGCCGCACACTGTGAAATAGTGTACGGTATCGCTGATTAGTTCAGCGAATGAAAATTGCAAAATTATAGATCCCTCAGCCGGCGAATCATTGCAATCGCTGGAGCTTCCCGACATGATGTCGGGCCGCACACGGTGAAATAGTGTACGGTATCGCTGATTATTTCAGCGAATGAAAATTGCAAAATTATTGATCGCTCAGCTCGCGAATCATTACAATCGCTGGAGCTTCCCGACGTGATGTCGGGCCGCACACTGTGAAATAGTGTACGGTATCGCTGATTATTTCAGCGAATGAAAATTGCAAAATTATTGATCCCTCAGCTCGCGAATCATTGCAATCGCTGGAGCCTCCCGACGTGATGTCGGGCCGCACACTGTGAAATAGTGTACGGTATCGCTAATTGTTCCAGCGAATGAAAATTGCAAACTTATTGATCCCTCAGCTCGCGAATCATTACAATCGCTGGAGCTTCCCGACGTGATGTCGGGCCGCACACTGTGAAATAGTGTACGGTATCGCTCACTATTTCAGCGAATGAAAATTGCAAAATTATTGATCCCTCAGCTCGCGAATCATTACAATCGCTGGAGCTTCCCGACGTGATGTCGGACCGCACACTGTGAAATAGTGTACGGTATCGCTGATTATTTCAGCGAATGAAAATTGCTAAATTATTTATTCCTCAGCTCGCGAATCATTACAATCGCTGGAGCTTCCCGACGTGATGTCGTGCCGCACACTGTGAAATATTGTACGGTATCGCTGATTATTTCAGCGAATGAAAATTGCAAAATTATTGATTCCTCAGATCGCGAATCATTACAATCGCTGGAGCTTGCCGACGTGATGTCGGGCCGCACACTGTGAAATAGTGTACGGTATCGCTAATTATTTCAGTGAATGAAAATTGCAAAATTATTGATCCCTCAGCTCGCGAATCATTACAATCGCTGGAGCTTCCCGACGTGATGTCGGACCGCACACTGTGAAATAGTGTACGGTATCGCTGATTATTTCAGCGAATGAAAATTGCAAACTTATTGATCCCTCAGCTCGCGAATCATTACAATCGCTGGAGCTTCCCGACGTGATGTCGTGCCGCACACTGTGAAATATTGTACGGTATCGCTGATTATTTCAGCGAATGAAAATTGCAAAATTATTGATTCCTCAGATCGCGAATCATTACAATCGCTGGAGCTTGCCGACGTGATGTCGGGCCGCACACTGTGAAATAGTGTACGGTATCGCTAATTATTTCAGTGAATGAAAATTGCAAAATTATTGATCCCTCAGCTCGCGAATAATTACAATCGCTGGAGCTTCCCGACGTGATGTCGGGCCGCACACTGTGAAATAGTGTACGGTATCGCTAATTATTTCAGCGAATGAAAATTGCAAAATTATTGATCCCTCAGCTCGCGAATCATTACAATCGTTGGAGCTTGCTGACGTGATGTCGGGCCGCACACTGTGAAATAGTGTACGGTATCGCTGATTAGTTCAGCGAATGAAAATTGCAAAATTATTGATCCTTCAGCCGGCGAATCATTGCAATCGCTGGAGCTTCCCGACATGATGTCGGGCCGCACACTGTGAAATAGTGTACGGTATCGCTGATTATTTCAGCGAATGAAAATTGCAAAATTATTGATCGCTCAGCTCGCGAATCATTACAATCGCTGGAGCTTGCTGACGTGATGTCGGACCGCACACTGTGAAATAGTGTACGGTATCGCTAATTATTTCAGCGAATGAAAATTGCTAAATTATTTATTCCTCAGCTCGCGAATCATTACAATCGCTGGAGCTTCCCGACGTGATGTCGTGCCGCACACTGTGAAATATTGTACGGTATCGCTGATTATTTCAGCGAATGAAAATTGCAAAATTATTGATTCCTCAGCTCGAGAATCATTACAATTGCTGGAGCTTCCCGACGTGATGTCGGGCCGCACACTGTGAAATAGTGTACGGTATCGCTGATTGTTTCAGCGAAAGAAAATTGCAAAATTATTGATTCCTCAGCTCGCGAATCATTACAATCGCTGGAGCTTCCCGACGTGAGTGATGCCCGTTTGGACTCCGACCGATTGGACACGTCCCGATTGGACGGTGCCGATTGGACGCGTTCCTTTTCGACTCCGAGCCGATTGGACTCGTGCCGTTTGGACGCCGTGCCGTTTGGACGCCGTGCCGATTGGACGCCGTGGCGGCTGAATTCATGACGTTTGGACGCCGTAAATTTTATAATCATTGCTTTTCGAAGTCTACATATGGTCTACATACGGTGATATTGTATTGTGAAATATATGGGAACCTATTAAATTTGGATTTGAATTTTAATTTTTATGTGTTTCTTCAGACTCGTGCCTTTTGGACGCCGTGGCGGTTGGATTCATGACATTTGGACGCCGTAAATTTTATAATCATTGCTTTTCGAAGTCTACATATGATGATATTGTATTGTGAAATATATGGTTAACAACGTCCGATTAACAACAACTTCAGTTATCTAGCCAAACCTAACCCAGACTAATGTCATTTCCACTCGCTCTTAAAATAAACTTTCCGGAGTAAGACTTCGGAATCACCCCCCTCCGAAGCTTTACATAATTATTTTTCATTAATAGATTCTTAATCATAATTTAATGGTTAACAACGTCCGATTAACAACAACTTCAGTTATCTAGCCAAACCTAACCCAGACTAATGTCATTTACACTCGCTCTTAAAATAAACTTTCCGGAGTAAGACTTCGGAATCACCCCCCTCCGAAGCTGTACATCATTATTTTTCATTAATAGATTCTTAATCATAATTTAAAATTTAATAGATTCCAAATCATATTTAATCATATATTTCACAATACAATATCACCATATGTAGACTTCGAAAAGCAATGATTATAAAATTTACGGCGTCCAAACGTCATGAATCGAACTGCCAC